>CM067559.1:40773031-43173031 GCA_034509755.1 Anisodus tanguticus | reverse complement strand
TCATCGGTAGAGGAAGAAAGAATTGTTGTGTATATAAGACTCGAAACTGGTTTGGGGTTTGGGACCCCAAGGGGTATCCCATGTGTTTAAAGGAGGGAGGACCTAGATGTGCTTCGGTTCAAGGAAAGACCACACGCGCGCCGCCGCCGCCCGCCCGTCCGGTCCGGTTCCGGTTCCGAGTTCCGAGTTCCGAGTTCCGGGTTCCGGGTTCCGGGTTCCGGGTTCCGGGTTCCGGGTTCCGGGTTCCGGGTTCCGGGTTCCGGGTTCTCGGGTTCTCGGGTTCTCGGACTGGCCGATGACATCTTAGGAATTGGATTTCTAAGACATCTAACGGACTGGCCGATAGTTGACAGTCTCGTTAAAGCCACCAATGGATATGAATCATAGAACTGATTGGAATCATGGTGCACCCATAGACAAGGAGCGATATGCTCGGTCACGTGTAGTTCAATGTATTGTACACACTACAACCGACCTGGTATCGTCCTATAAACCGATCAGTTGAACTAAGGTTCACTGATGATCTTAATACATGATCAATAGAAGGCGTTAAGTCGGATATGACGATATCTGAATTATTCGCTTATCTATGGATTATAGTATGCTTGGATGTCCAAATGCGGTTCGGGAGAACACAGTGATGCAACCTGGACATCGTATCCGAAGAACACCAAAGCCACAAGTAAATGTGTATGGTGGTTCTTGGAAAATCCTCTAAGCAAACTTGCATCTGCCGATTCATGATGGAATCAGAGTTTATCGCTTTATACAAAGCATGAAAGAAGTTGAGTAACTTCACGGCTCCTTAGAGGACGTCCCTTATTGGGAGAAACCCGTGCCTTCAGCAGCTATACACTGTGGCTAGCCGGTCGGCTTTAGGAAGGACACGGATGACGGCGTCTGGACATATCTATCAGGATCTGTCGGAGACATAAGACCGTATGGCGCTTGATCATCACGGGTGTCACTTCCTTGTTTACTAACTAAGGGACTACCCGAGATCAAGTGTTCTCGCTGTCTAGGGGAATGGGCTTAAAACCCAAAATATACGGACCAATACGGTGGAAACCCAACCTTACGAACCGGAGATCCCGGTAATTTGGTTCAATGGGAAAACTAAGTTGTAAAGGTTCGGTTGATCGCTTCGATTAGCATGAGCACTTCGGATAGTGATTTCGAAAAGAAACACCAAATCCAAAGTCGTTCCCGCGATAGACTTTAAGTGCTATCTGCAGGTGTGGGTAAAGGTTAAGTTTTCAAAACTCGTAATGCTCCTCAACAACGAGGTTAGGTTTTTTGGGAAACTTTTAATGGTTCCTAACACTTGTGAAGTGGGGTATAGCAGGATACCTTGTAGGAGACCACCTATTTAAGTGCGAGGACGGGCCGCCTCAAAATGAACGCACTTAAGAATCCAAGACGTTGTCCATGGCCAAAACGGACAAAACATTACGAAGAAGAGAGTAAGGGAATTTGTTGTGTTGGTATCATTGTCTTGGCTTACACTAAACACTGACGGTTCAAGACATCACGTTCACCGCGCAGTAAGTAAGTCCGATGGTATTCAACTATGGAAGGTTCAAAGCTGAGGCTACCTCTCCTTATGCAACATCGGTCCGCTGAAATATTGCTGGAAATGAAAAGACACCATGTGAGTGCGCCAAAATCTCTTTCAAGAGGGGATTGTTGGAAATTAGCCTTTGGCGGGAGTTGCGACCGACCAACTTTAACGGCTTAAACACTAGTGTTACGTATGTTGGAGAATCTGGTTCTTCACACATGCATGATCTACTAAGTACGTAGATAACCTTAGGGCCAAAAATCGTAAAATTTCATTGAGAAATGAAAGAGATATTGGTTCACGAAGTAAGGTATTTGAAGCATGGAAAGTGTGGTATTGTGTTCAATTCTCCCTCATCGGTAGAGGAAGAAAGAATTGTTGTGTATATAAGACTCGAAACTGGTTTGGGGTTTGGGAACCCAAGGGGTATCCCATGTGTTTAAAGGAGGGAGGACCTAGATGTGCTTCGGTTTAAGGAAAGACCACACGCGCGCCGCCGCCGCCCGCCCGTCCGGTCCGGTTCCGGTTCCGAGTTCCGGGTTCCGGGTTCCGGGTTTCGGGTTCCGGGTTCCGGGTTCCGGGTTCCGGGTTCTCGGGTTCTCGGGTTCTCGGGTTCTCGGGTTCTCGGGTTCTCGGACTGGCCGATGACATCTTAGGAATTGGATTTCTAAGACATCTAACGGACTGGCCGATAGTTGACAGTCTCGTTAAAGCCACCAATGGATATGAATCATAGAACTGATTGGAATCATGGTGCACCCATAGACAAGGAGCGATATGCTCAGGTCACGTGTAGTTCAATGTATTGTACACACTACAACCGACCTGGTATCGTCCTATAAACCGATCAGTTGAACTAAGGTTCACTGATGATCTTAATACATGATCAATAGAAGGCGTTAAGTCGGATATGACGATATCTGAATTATTCGCTTATCTATGGATTATAGTATGCTGGATGTCCAGCGGTTCGGGAGAACACGGTGATGCAACCTGGACATCGGATCGAAGAACACCAAAGCCACAAGTAAATGTGTATGGTGGTTCTTGGAAAATCCTCTAAGCAAACATGCATCTGCCGATTCATGATGGAATCAGAGTTTATCGCTTTATACAAAGCATGAAAGAAGTTGAGTAACTTCACGGCTCCTTAGAGGACGTCCCTTATTGGGAGAAACCCGTGCCTTCAAAGCGGCTATACACGTGGCTAGCCGGTCGGCTTTAGGAAGGACACGGATGACGGCGTCTGACATATCTATCGTGATCTGTCGGAGACATAAGACCGTATGGCGCTTGATCATCACGGGTGTCACTTCCTTGTTTACTAACTAAGGGACTACCCGAGAGATCAAGTGTTCGCTGCTGTCTAGGGAAATGGGCTTAAAACCCAAAATATACGGACCAATACGGTGGAAACCCAACCTTACGAACCGGAGATCCCAGTAATTTGGTTCAATGGGAAAACTAAGTTGTAAAGGTTCAGTTGATCGCTTCAGTATTAGCATGAGCACTTCGGATAGTGATTTCTGAAAAGAAACACCAAATCCAAAGCCGTTCCCGCGATAGACTTTAAGTGCTATCTACAGTGTGGGTAAAGGTTAAGTTTTCAAAACCTGTAATGCTCCTCAACAGTTGAGGTTAGGTTTTTTGGGAAACTTTTAATGGTTCCTAACACTTGTGAAGTGGGGTATAGCAGGATAGCTTGTAGGAGACCACCTATTTAAGTGCGAGGACGGGCCGCCTCAAAATGAACGCACTTAAGAATCCAAGACGTTGTCCATGGCCAAAACGGATAAAACATTACGAAGAAGAGAGTAAGGGAATTTGTTGGGTTGGTATCATTGTCTTGGCTTACACTAAACACTGACGGTTCAAGACATCACGTTCACCGCGCAGTAAGTAAGTCCGATGGTATTCAACTATGGAAGGTTCAAAGCTGAGGCTACCTCTCCTTATGCAACATCGGTCCGCTGAAATATTGCTGGAAATGAAAAGACACCATGTGAGTGCGCCAAAATCTCTTTCAAGAGGGGATTGTTGGAAATTAGCCTTTGGCGGGAGTTGCGACCGACCAACTTTAACGGCTTAAACACTAGTGTTACATATGTTGGAGAATCCAGTTCTTCACACATGCATGATCTACTAAGTACGTAGATAACCGTAGGGCCAAAAATCGTCAAATTTCATTGAGAAATGAAAGAGATATTGGTTCACGAAGTAAGGTGTTTGAAGCATGGAAAGTGTGGTATTGTGTTCAATTCTCCCTCATCGGTAGAGGAAGATAGAATTGTTGTGTATATAAGACTCGAAACTGGTTTGGGGTTTGGGACCCCAAGGGGTATCCCATGTGTTTAAAGGAGGGAGGACCTAGATGTGCTTCGGTTCAAGGAAAGACCACACGCGCACCGCCGCCGCCCGCCCGTCCGGTCCGGTTCCGGTTCCGGTTCCGAGTTCCGGGTTCCGGGTTCCGAGTTCCGGGTTCCGGGTTCCGGGTTCCGGGTTCGGGGTTCCGGGTTCCGGGTTCCGGGTTCCGGGTTCTCGGGTTCCGGGTTCTCGGGTTCTCGGGTTCTCGGGTTCTCGGGTTCTCGGACTGGCCGATGACATCTTAGGAATTGGATTTCTAAGACATCTAACGGACTGGCCGATAGTTGACAGTCTCGTTAAAGCCACCAATGGATATGAATCATAGAACTGATTGGAATCATGGTGCACCCATAGACAAGGGGCGATATGCTCAGGTCACGTGTAGTTCAATGTATTGTACACACTACAACCGACCTGGTATCGTCCTACAAACCGATCGCCTGAACTAAGGTTCACTGATGATCTTAATACATGATCAATAGAAGGCGTTAAGTCGGATATGACGATATCTGAATTATTCGCTTATCTATGGATTATAGTATTCTGGATGTCCAGCGGTTCTGGGAGAACACAGTGATGCAACCTGGACATCAGATCTGAAGAACACCAAAGCCACAAGTAAATGTGTATGGTGGTTCTTGGAAAATCCTCTAAGCAAACTTGCATCCGCCGATTCATGATGGAATCGAGTTTATCGCTTTATACAAAGCATGAAAGAAGTTGAGTAACTTCACGGCTCCTTAGAGGACGTCCCTTATTGGGAGAAACCCGTGCCTTCACGGTTATACACTCGTGGCTAGCCGGTCGGCTTTAGGAAGGACACGGATGACGGCGTCTGGACATATCTATCGGGATCCGTCGGAGACATAAAACCGTATGGCGCTTGATCATCACGGGTGTCACTTCCTTGTTTACTAACTAAGGGACTACCCGAGATCAAGTGTTCTCGCTGTCTAGGGAATGGGCTTAAAACCCAAAATATACGGACCAATACAAATGTGGAAACCCAACCTTACGAACCGGAGATCCCGGTAATTTGGTTCAATGGGAAAACTAAGTTATAAAGGTTCAGTTGATCGCTTCAGTATTAGCATGAGCACTTCGGATAGTGATTTCTGAAAAGAAACACCAAATCCAAAGCCGTTCCCGCGATAGACTTTAAGTGCTATCTGCAGTGTGGGTAAAGGTTAAGTTTTCAAAACTCGTAATGCTCCTCAACAGCCGAGGTTAGGTTTTTTGGGAAACTTTTAATGGTTCCTAACACTTGTGAAGTGGGGTATAGCAGGATACCTTGTAGGAGACCACCTATTTAAGTGCGAGGACGGGCCGCCTCAAAATGAACGCACTTAAGAATCCAAGACGTTGTCCATGGCCAAAACGGACAAAACATTACGAAGAAGAGAGTAAGGGAATTTGTTGTGTTGGTATCATTGTCTTGGCTTACACTAAAAACTGACGGTTCAAGACATCACGTTCACCGCGCAAGTAAGTAAGTCCGATGGTATTCAACTATGGAAGGTTCAAAGCTGAGGCTACCTCTCCTTATGCAACATCGGTCCGCTGAAATATTGCTGGAAATGAAAAGACACCATGTGAGTGCGCCAAAATCTCTTTCAAGAGGGGATTGTTGGAAATTAGCCTTTGGCGGGAGTTGCGACCGACCAACTTTAACGGCTTAAACACTAGTGTTACATATGTTGGAGAATCCAGTTCTTCACACATGCATGATCTACTAAGTACGTAGATAACCGTAGGGCCAAAAATCGTCAAATTTCATTGAGAAATGAAAGAGATATTGGTTCACGAAGTAAGGTGTTTGAAGCATGGAAAGTGTGGTATTGTGTTCAATTCTCCCTCATCGGTAGAGGAAGAAAGAATTGTTGTGTATATAAGACTCGAAACTGGTTTGGGGTTTGGGACCCCAAGGGGTATCCCATGTGTTTAAAGGAGGGAGGACCTAGATGTGCTTCGGTTCAAGGAAAGACCACACGCGCGCCGCCGCCGCCCGCCCGTCCGGTCCGGTTCCGGTTCCGGTTCCGAGTTCCGGGTTCCGAGTTCCGGTTCCGGGTTCCGGGTTCCGGGTTCCGGGTTCCGGGTTCCGGGTTCCGGGTTTCGGGTTCCGGGTTCTCGAGTTCCGGGTTCTCGGGTTCTCGGACTGGCCGATGACATCTTGGAATTGGATTTCTAAGACATCTAACGGACTGGCCGATAGTTGACAGTCTCGTTAAAGCCACCAATGGATATGAATCATAGAACTGATTGGAATCATAGGTGCACCCATAGACAAGGAGCGATATGCTCGTGTCACGTGTAGTTCAATGTATTGTACACACTACAACCGACCCGGTATCGTCCTACAAACCGATCGCTTGAACTAAGGTTCACTGATGATCTTAATACATGATCAATAGAAGGCGTTAAGTCGGATATGACGATATCTGAATTATTCGCTTATCTATGGATTATAGTATTCTGGATGTCCAGCGGTTCGGGAGAACACGGTGATGCAACCCGGACATCGGATATCCGAAGAACACCAAAGCCACAAGTAAATGTGTATGGTGGTTCTTGGAAAATCCTCTAAGCAAACTTGCATCCGCCGATTCATGATGGAATCGAGTTTATCGCTATATACAAAGCATGAAAGAAGTTGAGTAACTTCACGGCTCCTTAGAGGACGTCCCTTATTGGGAGAAACCCGTGCCTTCAAAGCAGCTTATACACCGTGGCTAGCCGGTCGGCTTTAGGAAGGACACGGATGACGGCGTCTGGACATATCTATCGGGATCCGTCGGAGACATAAGACCGTATGGCGCTTGA
The DNA here is from genome assembly GCA_034509755.1 of Anisodus tanguticus. Taxonomy (NCBI): domain Eukaryota; kingdom Viridiplantae; phylum Streptophyta; class Magnoliopsida; order Solanales; family Solanaceae; genus Anisodus; species Anisodus tanguticus. The sequence goes on along the minus strand of CM067559.1, from coordinate 43,166,286 downwards.
TCATCACGGGTGTCACTTCCTTGTTTACTAACTAAGGGACTACCCGGAGATCAAGTGTTCTCGCTCGTCTAGGGGAATGGGCTTAAAACCCAAAATATACGGACCAATACAAAGTGGAAACCCAACCTTACGAACCGGAGATCCCGGTAATTTGGTTCAATGGGAAAACTAAGTTGTAAAGGTTCAGTTGATCGCTTCAGTATTAGCATGAGCACTTCGGATAGTGATTTCTGAAAAGAAACACCAAATCCAAAGCCGTTCCCGCGATAGACTTTAAGTGCTATCTGCAGTGTGGGTAAAGGTTAAGTTTTCACAACCTGTAATGCTCCTCAACAGTTGAGGTTAGGTTTTTTGGGAAACTTTTAATGGTTCCTAACACTTGTGAAGTGGGGTATAGCAGGATACCTTGTAGGAGACCACCTATTTAAGTGCGAGGACGGGCCGCCTCAAAATGAACGCACTTAAGAATCTAAGACGTTGTCCATGGCCAAAACAGACAAAACATTACGAAGAAGAGAGTAAGGGAATTTGTTGTGTTGGTATCATTGTCTTGGCTTACACTAAACACTGACGGTTCAAGACATCACGTTCACCGCGCAGTAAGTAAGTCCGATGGTATTCAACTATGGAAGGTTCAAAGCTGAGGCTACCTCTCCTTATGCAACATCGGTCCGCTGAAATATTGCTGGAAATGAAAAGACACCATGTGAGTGTGCCAAAATCTCTTTCAAGAGGGGATTATTGGAAATTAGCCTTTGGCGGGAGTTGCGACCGACCAACTTTAACGGCTTAAACACTAGTGTTACGTATGTTGGAGAATCCGGTTCTTCACACATGCATGATCTACTAAGTACGTAGATAACCTTAGTGCCAAAAATCGTCAAATTTCATTGAGAAATGAAAGAGATATTGGTTCACGAAGTAAGGTGTTTGAAGCATGGAAAGTGTGGTATTGTGTTCAATTCTCCCTCATCGGTAGAGGAAGAAAGAATTGTGTGTATATAAGACTCGAAACTGGTTTGGGGTTTGGGACCCCAAGGGGTATCCCATGTGTTTAAAGGAGGGAGGACCTAGATGTGCTTCGGTTCAAGGAAAGACCACACGCGCGCCGCCGCCGCCCCGCCCGTCCGGTCCGGTTCCGGTTCCGGTTCCGGTTCCGGTTCCGGTTCCGGGTTCGGTTCCGGTTCCGGTTCCGGTTCAGGTTCCGGGTTCCGGGTTCCGGGTTCCGGGTTCTCGGGTTCTCGGGTTCTGGGGTTCTCGGGTTCTCGGGTTCTCGGGTTCTCGGACTGGCCGATGACATCTTAGGAATTGGATTTCTAAGACATCTAACGGATTGGCCGATAGTTGACAGTCTCGTTAAAGCCACCAATGGATATGAATCATAGAACTGATTGGAATCATGGTGCACCCATAGACAAGGGGCGATATGCTCAGGTCACGTGTAGTTCAATGTATTGTACACACTACAACCGACCTGGTATCGTCCTACAAACCGATCAGTTGAACTAAGGTTCACTGATGATCTTAATACATGATCAATAGAAGGCGTTAAGTCGGATATGACGATATCGAATTATTCGCTTATCTATGGATTATAGTATTCTGGATGTCCACGGTTCGGGAGAACACAAGATGCAACCTGGACATCGGATCCGAAGAACACCAAAGCCACAAGTAAATGTGTATGGTGGTTCTTGGAAAATCTCTAAGCAAACTTGCATCCGCCGATTTATGATGGAATCGAGTTTATCGCTTTATACAAAGCATGAAAGAAGTTGAGTAACTTCACGGCTCCTTAGAGGACGTCCCTTATTGGGAGAAACCCGTGCCTTCAGCGGTTATACACGTGGCTAGCCGGTCGGCTTTAGGAAGGACACGGATGACGGCGTCCGGACATATCTATCGGGATCCGTCGGAGACATAAGACCGTATGGCGCTTGATCATCACGGGTGTCACTTCCTTGTTTACTAACTAAGGGACTACCCGGAGATCAAGTGTTCTCGCCTGTCTAGGGGAATGGGCTTAAAACCCAAAATATACGGACCAATACAAAGTGGAAACCCAACCTTACGAACCGGAGATCCCAGTAATTTGGTTCAATGGGAAAACTAAGTTGTAAAGGTTCAGTTGATCGCTTCAGTATTAGCATGAGCACTTCGGATAGTGATTTCTGAAAAGAAACACCAAATCCAAAGTCGTTCCCGCGATAGACTTTAAGTGCTATCTGCAGTGTGGGTAAAGGTTAAGTTTTCAAAACCTGTAATGCTCCTCAACAGTTGAGGTTAGGTTTTTTGGGAAACTTTTAATGGTTCCTAACACTTGTGAAGTGGGGTATAGCAGGATACCTTGTAGGAGACCACCTATTTAAGTGCGAGGACGGGCCGCCTCAAAATGAACGCACTTAAGAATCCAAGACGTTGTCCATGGACAAAACGGACAAAACATTACGAAGAAGAGAGTAAGGGAATTTGTTGTGTTGGTATCATTGTCTTGGCTTACACTAAACACTGACGGTTCAAGACATCACGTTCACCGCGCAGTAAGTAAGTCCGTTGGTATTCAACTATGGAAGGTTCAAAGCTGAGGCTACCTCTCCTTATGCAACATCGGTCCGCTGAAATATTGCTGGAAATGAAAAGACACCATGTGAGTGCGCCAAAATCTCTTTCAAGAGGGGATTGTTGGAAATTAGCCTTTGGCGGGAGTTGCGACCGACCAACTTTAACGGCTTAAACACTAGTGTTACGTATGTTGGAGAATCCGGTTCTTCACACATGCATGATCTACTAAGTACGTAGATAACCGTAGGGCCAAAAATCGTCAAATTTCATTGAGAAATGAAAGAGATATTGGTTCACGAAGTAAGGTGTTTGAAGCATGGAAAGTGTGGTATTGTGTTCAATTCTCCCTCATCGGTAGAGGAAGAAAGAATTGTTGTGTATATAAGACTCGAAACTGGTTTGGGGTTTGGGACCCCAAGGGGTATCCCATGTGTTTAAAGGAGGGAGGACCTAGATGTGCTTCGGTTCAAGGAAAGACCACACGCGCGCCGCCGCCGCCCGCCCGTCCGGTCCGGTTCCGAGTTCCGGGTTCCGGGTCCACGGGCTGTGGGCCTTCTTTTTGGGCCAGAGAACTTTGCCGAAGTACGCTTTGATCCCGTGTTTCGGATATACGCTTTGGATCGAATTCTTTCGGATGTACAGTTTGGTTCCCCGAAGTTTCAAGATGTACGCTTTGGTCCCCGAAGTTTTCAAAAGTTGGAATTTCGACGGTCAAAGCGAAACGTCCAAGCTCTCAATTCACCATTTATTTTGGCTGAATTACTCCTCCTATAATGGCCAAATCCGTTGGTCTTTCACCATTTATGTTGGTGACTTTACTACCTCCATAATGGCCATTATTTGGCTATTATGGAGGCGCTTTTCAGCCCCCTCCATCACCTATATAAACACCCCCTTACACCATTGTTGAGCACGAAGAACACACATAAATGATACACGAAAATTCAAAGCATACACAAGCAAAACAGTTTCTTCCTACACCTTCCAAGGCATCATTTCGTTACTCAATATTCTTCACGGTAGCTCTTGAGTTTCCTTTGCTCAAGTGTTCCATTGCTGTTTTATCTTAGGAGACAAATTGTCCAGGACGTATAAAGGATACATACGGGGCAATATTGTCTTAAGGACAGAGTGCCACACTCGACTCAAAGAAAACCAGCTTTCCATTTTTTCGTTTTCAACAAAATTGTAATTTCAGCTTTGTGGTTATCTTGTAATTTTCGATTACTAGTTGAACTATTGAATCTTTGTTTATCCTTTCGAATACTTGTAATAGTTATATACTTCCCGTACTGCTTTATAAAGTACCATAGAGCAAAAATACCCAACAGTTTTATGGTTACTTAAGAATTCTCTAAATGGGAGCTCTTCAAGTTGGATATATTACCAATATATTTAAATTTAGAATATTTACTCTATCTATCTACGTTAACATAACGAATTAGTTTTGAACATTTACTTGTTCTTGTGTATGAACTAAAAAATTTAGTAAAAAATAATTGTATGATACAGGGTTCACAAACTAAATTCCTCTCTTTATCCGACTGTCATTAATTCGATAAGTGCATATTCGTCTTCTCTTTTGTTTTTCCTTTTAGGGTCGGTTTGGAAAGTGTAATTACTACCTTAGTAATTACACACTCTAGTAATAACACAATATAGTAACTAAGATGGTTTTGTTTGTTATAACGTAATTATAATGTAATTATAAGAATATTGTTTGGTTGCACAAATGTAATTACATAGTTTAATTAAATTTTAAAAATAAGAATTAATTATCAAAAATTTAAAACTAATATCAAACAGATATGTACCTTTATAAATAATATTAAATTAAACATTTAAGATACATATTATTTCTTGAAAATATATTAATTAATAATCATATATTTGTAATTAATGTTGTAAAATAGTTGATATATTTTTTATATTAATAATATTTTAATTTAATTAAATATAAAAATTAAAAGCGTACATTTTCTAAGAATATCATGGAGGCATGTTTGTAAAAAGATTAATATTTATAAATATAATGCCATAACATTATTCAAATGTTTGACAAAAAAAATCTATCAATTATAAATTGAAAAATGAATGACATGCAATGTGAAATAAGTTAATACTACTAAAATAAATAAATCAGAACCGAAAATATGACATAAATTCAAAATTCAAATTTTTAACTTAATATACTCTAGTGTTAAATTCCAACATTCCAACATAACTGGAGTAAATATAATTCAAAAGAAAAGGAAATCACAAGTATGTAACCTCATTCAACAACAAAGTTATAATTTAATCACATCACTCGTTATATGCCAAGTTTGCTAACGACTCATTTTTTCTAAAATTAGGAGATGTAGTTTCAAAAACTATAATAACACAATTACTAAAGTTACATATTCGTTCTAATTAATATTTCTTAAAGAACATGTAAAGTAAAAAAACGACAAATAATTTGTGACGGCGGAGTAGCGTGGCACACTACTTCAAGCTTTGGCAATATTTTGCCATGACACTGTTTTAAGAATTGCCAAACCCATCGTCAGCCACACGTAGTAGTCCAGATTCGTCACTTGAACACCTCAAGTAACGTTTGTTACATCTAGACACTTCAGGTGGGCATCCGTTATGCTATTTAAACTATTTTTATATAATCAGCCAACTATGTAAAATGTGTGTAACACACTCGCCGATGACGTGTCAAAATGACAAATTAAATTAGGACATGACGTTTGATCAAATAATAATATAAAAAATAAATTTTGAGAAAAAAAAATATTTCATAAAAGAAAAGAAAGCATATTCTTGGTGTTCTTCACAATCTTCATATGTGTTATTGTCCCAACCACGATTTTAATCCAAATTTCAAGAGAAGCTCCTCCAAATTTGTTATAACTTCAGCTAAAGATTCTCCACGAAGACCCGAAAATAACCTCAACATTAGTTTCTCAATTTTTTCATAAAATCAAGTAACCAATTTTAAACCTTCAAGCTTTCTAAAGACCCCATCAATGGTGTTTAGACTCAATTAATCCGAAATAATTCAAAGAGACAAAATAAAATTGTTAGATCTGAAACCCAGATCGAAATAAAGGAAAAAAGAACGAAATCAGATTGAAAATAATGAAGTTTCGCTGAAAAAATATTTGAAAAAAAAATGAAGAAGAAAAAGAAATAAAAATAAAAATAAAAAATTGTTTTTGGGCTTTTCACACGATTTATTTATGTGAAAATCACGCAAGTTGCAAAGTTAGTGAAAAATGCCTAAATATACAGTGGAGGTCCACCAAAAGTGTCTAGATGGAACATGTGTTACTAGAGATGGCAGTGGATCCAGATCCGTTTTATAGGATATGAATCTTCAAAATTTGGATCCGACGGATCCGGATCGGACCCGGATCCGTTTATGACGGATCGGATCTGGATCTGGATCTTGTATTTGAGATTCGTATCCGGTCTAGATCCGACCCGTGGATCCATTTTTATTAAATATATTCATAACTTAGAATGTAATTTTATAAGTATTTTCTTAAAATTGCTAAGCACATCCATGCAAGTTTAATTTATCCCCGCGTTAACTCAAAAACCAAAAAATAAAGAGGCAACTTCGATAATAAAATCAATGTTATATTAGTGAATGACTAACATCTCCATAGACAAGTAGTTAAAATTATATTCACTTCATTTGTGAAGATTCCAAGCACATACAAGTTCTGCATTGTGAAAATACTAGTCAGCATTTTTCACAACTATTGTCATTGTCCAACATTTTCAATTAATAGCTCACAATCAAAACGAGGCAACGAACAAAATATCTCATATGAACATTTCAAAACTGAAACACAGTAAACTGTTAGCTAAGTAAAAATCGTTTGTCATTTCAAAAAAAAAATTTTAGCAAGGCTAAAATTTTTACATGTGGATCCGGATTTGAATCTGATTTTTATGGACTCGACGGATCTGGATTTGGATATGGATTCAGGTATGAAAAACGGATCTGGATCTGGATTCAGGTATGAAAAACGGATCTGGATCTGGATCTAGTAGAATTTGATCCAAATCCGATCCGTTGCTATTCCTATACGTTACTTGAGGTATTCAAGTGACAAATCTAAAAGATCATAGGTAGCTGGCAATGAATTTGGTCTTTTAAGAATTGACTTAAATTTCAACATGTGTTCCATACTGAGCACATCCCTATGTGCTTTTATCAAGGCATATATTGAATTCTCCTACATAAATTCGGATCATAGTGGACATACTTTATTTATATAACTTTTACTATATCTTAAGTCTTTTTCAAATCTGCAAATGTCAGATCTTGTTTTACTATTTACATTAAGTGTCTTTTGGATGATTGTTACAAATTATTTCGTCATAAATCGTATTGGGTTTTATTATATCATACTATACTATTTTGATAAATATAATACTTGGATTGATTGCATCATTTCTCATCATTATATAGTATCACATACTAACAATTTGAAGGATTAACCTATAAGAAAAATAGGATACGGAGTAAAGTTATTATAAAAAGGTCATAGAATAAAGAATAAAATATGATTATTGGATAATAAGTAAAGATAAAATAAGAAAAAGAAATAAGATAACGATGCAATCACTCAAATCGATCGTCACAAAAAATTAGACTTTTCTTTGTTACGTAATGATGGATTGAACAATGCGATATAATAAATTTTAAGTAATAATCAAAACAAGCGTCGTGTTTAAGGTAACAACACAATACGGTACAATAGGTAACAATCATCAAAACAAGTTGTTAGATGCACATATTCCTCGAAGGGACAATTGGGGCGTGGACCTAAGGGTCTTTACGATAATTCTATCCCTAACGACGTGTTACCGTCCTATATATCATAAAAATGTCATGATGTATTTAATAAATATTACTTTTGGCACATATTTCCCTCTATTTTACTTATATTGTGTGAATAGTCATGAAATCACCATATAATATAAGATGACAAAGGAATACTATACTCTAGCACTTCAGAAGATATCATTGGGTCACTGATTGGCTAGTTGATTGAGAGTGTTGAGTACTCCACAAGAAGTGATTGCTTGGTTTTTTAGAGTGTAAGAGATAATGGTCAAAACACATTTAAATTATCACTATTTCGCAAGTTTCACACCTCAACTATCAGTTGTTCCCTTTTTCTACATGAACTAACACTATCTGTATATTAAAATACACTCTAACTATCAGTTATTTCATTTTTCTACTTGAAAGATGATGATAGTTCAGGTAGGAAAGAGAACATCTGATAGTTAAGACATGTTTTAATATATAGATGGTGCTAATTTAGATAGGAAAAAGAAACAAATGATAGTTACAGTGTGAAACTAACAAAAAAACAATAGTTCAAGTGTGTTTTTAATCACTAACTTTAAATATGATAATATTTAAATTCATAATTAAATATTTATAAATATCATAAAATTATTAAATTCCGTGAGCTCATAACTAACACACTAAATCCGCCGCTTCTCATGTAACCAACGGCCAAGTGCACATGGGGTCACAAAAGAAGGGGATTCTTGTCTACTAGTAGTCAAACCATGTAGCTTGTCTCTTCTACCTAGAACTAGAATATGAAACTCTTCCTTCTCAATTAGAGGTAAGATCTGCGTACACTCTATCCTTTTCAGATTCCACGTTATGGAACTTTACTGGGTATGTTGTTGTTGTTGTTGTTGTTGTTATTGTATCAGATATGATTTTTTTTTAATGATCTAAATTAAAAATATACATAATATATACAAATATTATTTAAATTTTATGATCTTAAATATGCTATTTTAGTTGTTGGAGTTAGAAAATTATTATTTAGATATCAAAAAGAAAGATATTCTTTTTAGATAGACTTAAAAGAGTACAAAATATTTTTCATAATCCAATTAATTTGGATTTTTGCAACACATGGAACACGTTAAATGAAAAGATGCCCCATAACACAAGTTTAGCCACCTCCATCCAGATATATCTTACGTACGTTAAAAGCATAGAAATAATTTCATTTCCCCTGTTGGTTACAATGTTGCAGGAAACAGAAATAAATAACTGCTAAGTATTACAAGCAACTGAAATTACAATTAACTTGAACAATAAACTGGAATTACAATAAACTTGAACAATGAACTGGATCGGTTTTTGGTTTCTTGAGTCGAGTGTTTGCACTCTGTCTTTAAGACAATATTGCCCCGTATGTATCCTTTCTACGTCCTGGACAATTGTCTCCCAAGATAAAACAACAAATGAACAAATGAGCAAAGGAAACTCAAGAGCTACCGTGAAGAATTTTGAGTAATGAAATGATGCTGGAAGGTAGTAGGAAGATTGATTTCGTTTCTGTTTTTGTGTGTATCTCAACAATGGTGCAAATGGTCCTTTATATAGTTGAAGGAGAGGCTTACTAACTACCCACATAATTGCATGTTACTGGCCAAGTAATGACAATTATAGAGGTAGTAATTCACCAAAATAAATGGTGAATTGATGTGCAACGGATTGACATTTAGGAAGATTAATTCAGCCAAAATAAATGGCTGAATTGAGTGTTGGTTGACGTTCCAGAACCACAAAGTTCTCTGCCGAATTTGACTTTCTTGAAACTTCAGGGACCAAACTGTACATATGAAACAATTCTGGTCCAAAAAGATAATATCAGCCCATGACCTGGACAGGACGGGCGGCGACGGCGCGCGTGTTGGCTTTCCTCGAACCGAAGCACATCTAGGTCCTCCCTCCTTTAAACACATGGGATACCCCTTGGGGTCCCAAACCCCAAGCCAACCTTGAGACTTATAAATAAAATAATTCTCTTTTCCCCCACCGATGAGGGAGAATTGATCTCAATACCACACTTTTCCATGCTTCAAACACCTCACTTTGTGGACCAATATCTCTTTCATTTCTCAACGAAATTTGACGATCTTTGGCCCTACGGTTATCTACTTACCTAGTAGATTATGCACGTGTGAAGAACTGGATTCTCCAACATGCGGAACACTAGTGTTTAAGCCGTTAAAATTGGTCGGACGCAACTCCCGCCAAAGACAAATTTCCAACATCCCCTGCTAGCACATTCTTTACGTTGTGTGGTGGAAAATCCTGTATATTGTCCCTTTTCTTTATAATAAAGCTGGCTGATTTTTGTCCGAGTATTGTCATTCTCGATGAAGTCTTTGAGGAACTTAGGCTCCGTTTGGACATAAAGAATTTTTTACTTTTTGAAAAAAAAAAAGTTATTTAGTTTCTTATTTGATTAAATGTTGTATTAATTTTACTATCACTATAAGTAAAAAGGCATTTATCAACAACATTTTTTATTGTCATATGTTGGATGTTGTTTTCAAAAGTATTTTTTCGCAACAACAAAAATTATTGTATGTCGTTGCAATAACTTCAGATGCGAAAAGTTTTCGAAACAACAAGTTGTTGTCATTTACGGTTTTTAGCAATAATATATTAAAGTTTTGTTCCTATTTGCGTTTTAGCAACAATATATTCAAGTTTTGTTCCCATTTACGTTTTTTAGAAACAATATATTTATTGTTGTTAAAATTTTGTTGTCAATTCTATACTTTCGTGTAGTGTATATTGACATGCACGTTATTTGAGTATTTTTGACCAGTAAAGTTCATAGACTTATTTTTGTGTGGTGATCGTGCGCCTCTAAAACCTAAGGGTAAAAGCAGTAATAAAATCGGTTGGTAGACACACAAATAAATAAGCCGCATATTGATTTCATTATTATTGAAATTTATTTAGAAGTGATTCAAAATTTAAAAATACTTTTTGAAAAGACACAATATATTGTGAAAATGTGTTACTCATTCTTTAAAGGATATATCTATTCATCGTGAAAATATGTCATCCAATTTGAAGTGGTACATCAATTCTTGAAAATATGTGTTTCACTTTCGATAAATATCTATCACACTGCAGAAAATCAGATTGGAGATCTTGATCTTTAGACTCCTTTATCATTTCATTGTCTTTAAGAATCAATTTTCATCCTATTCTGAATTTCTACAAAAGCGGTACACCAAGAGATTTAAAGGATTTTAAGAATTTTCTATTCGGATAGTAGAGGACATGCTTTATTTATATAACTTTCATGTCTACATTACAAGTGTTTTTTGGATTTTACTTTTAGTATTATCGTATTTTTTAATGCTACAGATCATGTAAAATAATCAAACACTTACGTAATATGATTTAGTTACAAATACACTCTTTTTATTACAAAATCAAACGTTTGATTAATCGTTTGTATGGAAGTTCTAATGGTTTGAAATGAACGTTAGAGGGAAAACTGATTTTTCAATATAATATAGATATCTACATTTAATTTAAACATTTAATAAGATCCCAATTTGTAGGAAAACTTATCAATTAGATTAAAGCATAGATTTCCTAAATTATGGGGGCTAGGGCCTAGGCAAGTGGCTAACAAGGGGATTCAAGAAAATATTAATCAATCTCATCCATTTAACAATACACTTGTTTTAAGAAAATAATTTGTTCCAAAAAATAACATAAACCGTAATAGTTAGTGATCATTGGCAGTTGAACTTGAAAGGAGGTGAAACTTGACTTAAACAAATCCGTTATCAAAATAAAAGAGGAAAGTTAGGGTGATATAAGAGCGAGTTCAGGATCAAATCGTTGAAATGTATTTTAGGTTAAAGTTCATGGAGACAAAACCGTGAAGCCCAAAAGTCTTGAGGTGGCCCAATGAGATACCTACAATTGAATTCGGGCGTGTCCACAACTTCTTATATTGAAAAAATTCTTTAACTTTAAATTTTTTACTATATCCTAAATAACATATTCATACAACAAAAGCATACTCAGTGTAATCTTACAAGTAGGATCTGAAAAGAGTAATGTATATACGCGTACCTTGTGAATATAGATAAATTGTTTTCGATCATGTAACATAGAAATATCATGATATATTTTAGTCAAAGATTACTAATATTACTTTTGGCACTCAAGAAGATGTCATTGGGTCATTGATTGCCTAGTTGATTGAGAGTAATGAGCACTCCAAAAGACTAAAATTAGAAAAGCACTCCAGAAGATGCCAATGGGTCGTAGGTTGTTTATTTGATTGAGAGTGTACATTGTGATTCTTATTCAAATTCAGTATTTGAAATTTATAAATTTGTACACAAATATTTAACAGATCTTTTAATATAAATATAAGATATGTGAAAAAACTTACTGAGGGAGGTAAAAGTTCTTTTTCTTATTTCATGCTCCATGATATGTATTCATTAATAACACTCCTAAAATAACTACAACACTTTCTTTCTTGTTCCCAACCATAAAACGCCCAACGGTTCCCTAATCGACGAAAATCATCTTTAGTTTCTTCTTCCCAACCAAAAAACTCCCAACAAATCCTTTCTTGACGAAATCAACCAAACTTCTCTATGACAGCCATAAGACTCCATACAGTTTCAATTTTTCATAAATATTTTCAATCGCTTAGTCACAAAGGATCTCATGATGAATTCATCGATATATATATATATATATATATAGTTTTTTTTCAAAGATCTCACACACGGGTGTCAAATGTGTTGTGTTAGGTTGAAAATGGACGAGTTAAACTGGATGAATTAATAAATGGTAAATTAATATTGTCCCGTCTAAATATTACTTAGGCTGAAATATATTGGTTATTTTATCACCCTTCTTATTCTTTTTTCTACGTGGTGGAAGAGCTTCCTGATCAATAGACTAAATAATGGATTATAATCCAATTCACCCAACTCGAGATTATTATGGATGATTCACATATAGTTAGACTCTAGTTTTGGATTGACGTGTGTACATATAGCTATCTTAATGATATATTCCTTTTGTAAATTTTTACTTGTCCACTATACTAAAAATGAATTTTTATTACTTAACAAATTTAGAATATCAAGAAAAAATAATTTATTTTTCTGATTTTATTCATCACATTAATTACTCTAACATTAATTATTCATTTCAAATTATTTTTCAAATTCATTAAAATTATACACCCATTATGGATATCATGGCACTTTCATTATTCATTATTTTTTATGGGGTGTGCAAAATTTACAGCGGACAAATAAAAGTAAACAAGAGAATACTAGATTCAGATTTCATTTAAATTAAATACTCACTAACACTAGACATCTAGATTTCATTTAAATACTCATTAATTAATATCTCAATTTTTACCGGAGAACTTCTAAAGTTGACTGGTATAGATTTTTCAAAGGCCAATTGGCTAACAAGAGTAATGAGATTTTTCAAAGGCCAATTTTTGAAAAACAATTTCTATTACTACATAAAAATACTTATTTCTTTTCCTAAATAAATGGTCATACACCTTTTATTCTCTAACACCAATAAAAAGAAGAACGTTTTGCTTTCTAAAAGTTTGGCCGACCATATTATTATTAGACTAAAATGAAAAGTTAAAAGTTAGTGTATTTTTAATTATAAAGATGTTTTATTCTTTTTAAAATAGACTAAAAATATCATATAAATTGAGATTAAGAAGTAATTAATATATATCTAATACTAAAAATTTTAAAAATCAAATTCATCAAGTTAAAATCCTGAATCAGCATATATCTTGTCTATTAGTCAAACTATGTAGCTTCTCCCTTCTAGATCTCCATAACTATAATAAGGCCAGCTGTACTCTTTCCCACACTGCTATGACAATACTATACAAAGGGACATCAACAAGGGTGACAACTATTATTTCAAGAAATTATCATCTCAATCAGCAACAAGTTCCACAAAAATGGCAGAGTCCCCTGCTATCTCAGGTTCTTTTTTTTTTTCCTCTTATGACTCTTGAAATGCTGCTAAATTTCTTAAGTCAAAACGCGTTAGCATAATATCTTTTCGTCTGCCTAGTAGTTTCCAAAGTTACACTATCCGATGCCATTAAATTGGTAAGAGGTATCTGATAGTCGAGATGCGAGCAAGTTGTTGTAAATGCAAAAACTTCTTCTTGCTGATAAGTTTCTACAGATTGTCAAAATAGTCTTTTTAATAATGACCGTGTCCGAGCAGCTTGTGCATATTTCGATTATTTCATTAAATATCATTTACCTCTCGATCATCAGTACAAATACTGAATAACTTTGTCCACCATCATTTAGTCCGATGAGAAAAAATCACCTGTACTTTTTCATCTTTATTGGATTTCAACTTCGTCTCTAACGATTTTTGACTAATTTATTTCATTGATCACTAGACTATACGGACGCCAAATTGTCAAAATAGTTATACTAGAATACTTTTGGCATTGAAGGGAGGTACTTTAATGTTGTTTTAATTAGGTAAATGGAAGGTAGGTAGTAAACTAAAACTGACATAGTACTTGTTGCAATTTAGTTGGAATTGTTTCATTTGTTTCTTAAATTTTTGTTTAGTCATGCATTATTCATGGAATTGTGACTTGTGAAATATTTCAGGTATAACGGGGAAAATACTAGTAATATTCTTCATTGGGTTCTTGGCATTTGTTTATCAGTCAATTCAACCACCTCCTCCTAAAATTTGTGGTTCACCAAATGGACCTGCAATTACTGCACCTAGAATAAAACTCTCTGATGGAAGGCATTTGGCTTATAAAGAACAAGGTGTTCCAAAAGATCAAGCACAGTACAGAATTGTGTTCATCCATGGCTTTGATGGTTGCAAACATGATGTTGTTTTTGCCACCAGCCTTTCTCCTGTAAGGCCCTTTTCCCTCTTCTTTTTTCTCGCGATTTTGTAGGAAGGGACGGAGCTAGGTAGGAATAAGAGAGTTCTGTTGAATATCGTTCGTCTAAAAATTTTACTGTCTTGGTAGAGAAAAAAGTGAGTGTTTTTCGGTCAATGAGTTTCCTTGATATTAAAAAAATTCTAGTGTAGTGATAATTGGGGGCAAAAATTGATTTTGGTCACGAGTTCAAATACTAGGTATGACATATAAATTCCTGGCTCTGCCGCTACTTGTAGGCATGAGCTGAGCTAGAGGGGTGGAAGGGGTTCATTGGAACTCCTTTGCCCTTTTACCCCTTTTTTTCTCTCAATTTTGTAGGCAGGGGCGGAGCTAGAGGGACGGAAGGAGTTCGAACTCCTTTGCCCTTTTACCTTTTAATTTTTCCTCTCAAATTTGTAGGAAGGGGCAGAGCTAGGTAGGAATAAGGGGGTTCAGTTAAAACACGTTCGTAGAAAAATTATACCGTGCAAATAGAGAGAAAAATGATTTTATTTCATTTATATATAAATTGTTGAATCACCTCGAGAAGATTTTAGTGTAGTGAAGAAGAGGGTTCAAAAATTAAATTTTGGTCACAGGTTATTGTATCGGGTGCGTGTCGGATCCTTCAATATAGTGCGTGTTTGAAAGATCCGATAAAAGCACGATAATATTTTCAGTCCGAACAATATAATCATTTTTGTATATAAATTTCTAGCTCCGCCACTACCGTTGTAAAAATGATTGCAATGACATATTATGGTGCAGGGTGTTATTGAGAGTTTGGGAATATACATAGTTTCATTTGACAGACCTGGTTATGGAGAAAGTGATTCTCATCCACAAAGAACACCTAAGAGTTTAGCTCTTGATATTGAGGAATTAGCAGATCAATTGAAATTGGGTTCCAAATTTTATGTTGTTGGATATTCCATGGGTGGACAAGTTGTTTGGGGATGTCTCAAATATATTCCTCACAGGTATTGTTCATGTTTTTTTACCATTTGCTGTTGTTTATGTTACAACTGCTTTCCTCTGTAAATTCTGTAGTACCATTTTTGAGTTTACGTTCGATACATTGACGATTTAAAAGTTATTGATACAATCAGGTAATTTATAGAGTTATTATAAGTAACTCTCTTGATAAATATTAAGCGGTAATCTAATAAAGATAGTAACCGACCTGTTATCACACAGGCGGATTCAAGATTTGAAGTGTAATGATATAGTATGTATTATTGGATCCAAAATTTAATGTTTATACATATTTAATAGATCTTTTCACACATATACATAGTGTGAGCCAAAACTTTTAGGTTCAACCGAACCCGATAGCTTTAATTGTATATCCAGACCTACTATCCCAGGACCTACGTTAATGTTTTGGAAAAGGGTCATCGATATCATATTGGGTTCTGGATAAGTTATTTCTATATTGTCAGTGCGTATAACTTAAATCTGTTTTGGCAATTTGTAACAGATTAGCAGGAGCAGTACTTCTAACACCTGTGGTTAACTACTGGTGGCCTAATTTCCCTGCAAATTTGTCTAGAAAATCGTATTATGATCAGCTTCTTCCAGATCAATGGACACTTAGAGTTGCTCACTATCTTCCATGGTTGACTTACTGGTGGAACACTCAAAAGTTTTTTCCTTCTTCTAGTGTTGCAGCTCATAGTCCTGATATTTTATTCACTCAAGATATGCAATTAGCACCCAAATTTGCTGATTCACAAGAACAATATCGGGTAAGAACTTGATGGGTTCAATCTTTACGTTCTTACCACTTAACTAGTTACGTTTTTTAAATTACGGGTACGAAGTTTAATACTCCGCCCTCTGTTCCATTTTGAGTGAAACTGTTTGATTGGGTGCGAAGATTAGGAGACACAAAAAAGATTTTTTGAAAATTGAAGTCTTAAATATGTCATGATAATTAAAAAATGGTAAAATAAGATGTTTAAAGTTAAGTTCTTTTCCAAATACATAAAGGGGTCAATCTTTTTTAATTGGAACAGATTAAAAGAGAAAAAGTATCGTATAAAATTTCAAAAAAAATTCATGTAAATTTAATAAAATCTCCGTGTCACAAAATGTTAGGTGATTTCTTCGTGTCTGCTCAAAATTTGGTGAATATAGTTATCCGGTACTTATAGTGGTGGAAGGTAACATGTATTTTGATGGAATTAATCGAAGTGTGCGCAAACTGACTCAATACCACTGTCATTAAAAATAAAGAAAACCTCCATGTTAAAAATACTAGGTTCAACTGAACCCAAGGAACAAATATTGCATCAACCTCTAACGCAAATACTTTTTCTAAAAAATTCCTCGTGATGTGACAATATTTATTTTTTAATCTATTCTAAAAAGAAAGTATAAATCGAGATGACTCTACATTAAAATTGTGACATTGCCATTTTCTTAAATCTAGATAGCTATATATTAAATTTGTGACATTGTCATTTATCATAAAAAATTCATGACTTTTCATTATAATTATAATATTAATTACTGAGTTGTCACCTACTATTTATTAATTATTTACCTCAGGCACAAATTAGACAACAAGGTGAATTTGAATCACTCCATAGAGATGCAATGGTTGGATTTGGTACATGGGAATTTGATCCAATGGATTTAAAATATCCATTTGATAAAAATGAAGGCTCTGTTCATATATGGCAAGGTGATGAAGATGGACTTGTACCTGTGATTTTACAAAGATATATTGCACAAAAATTATCATGGATTCAATATCATGAAATTGAAGGTGGTGGTCATTTATTTCCTTATGCAGATGGAATGGGAGATAAAATTGTCAAGACATTTTTACTTGGTGAAAATTTTGTATTGTAAAAATTATACGGAAAATATAGATGTTCGGATATGATAGGTATTTGAAGTTGAAGTTAAAAAATGATATTTGAAAGTTGATCTGAATTGCTATGTTTCGTGCAATTCGTCTGCTTTTGTAACGGCATTTGGGGCCTTTTCTAAGATGAAGTTAATACAAAATTATCATCAATGTGGTTGTTATTGTAATTTCTTTGTTGTGGCGAAAACAATACTTCGTTAAAGATGTTCAAGATTTAGTTTAGATATGAAAAAGAATTAATATTTAACATAAACAGACAATATAATTTTTGAGAAGGTTGTTCAATCGACCACCCTACTGGTGATAGGTCCGATCGTATTTGTTGTAGGGAAAAGGACCAAAAAATGCCTCTCATCTATGGGAAGAACAAATTTGCCCTATGTTTGAATTTCGTCCGAGTATGCTTTTATCGTTGAATAACTTGCTTCAGATTTACAGTAAATTGGAAAAAAGAACAACATCAAATTTAGTGGAATTCAAAATAAAAAACTGAAATAGGGAATTTGAAGTTTGAAAAACTAGTTTCAGGAGTATTACAAGTGAAATAATAAATTTAATGATTTCACTCAAAAACTTCAAAAAAAAAAAAATCAAGTTCACTTCATGTAGAACTTTCAAATACTCTTTTTCAATTTTAACTAAAAATACTCTTCTTATTTTTTGAAGGAGAATATTTTATTGATTTACTGAAAGGATCTCTACAATCTCTACAATCTCCACAATCTCTTTGATTTTCTCTTGTTATTAAAATAGCTAGCAACACCCATGTTTATAATAATATGAAACTTACTTTAACTCAAAATGCGAGAACATATTCCTATATTAATTCTAACTATAAATCCTAACTAGACATGAATTTAAATAACAAATTCTAACCAATTATGATTTTTTTTTTTGCAATTTTGAATTATTTTTTTCAACACTCTCCCGTGATTCAAAATTGTATATCTAGTTCTTTATCCATCTGTCACCATCGTCAAATTGCTGAAGCACTTCTTTTCAATCCATCAATTGTTGAAACACTTTTTCTTCAACCTTCACGATCGTTGGAGCCTTTCTTTCCAACATTTCAATTTGTTGATGCACTTTCTCATTAATCTTCAATTGTTGAAGCACTTTCTCTTCAACATTCAATCGTTGGAGCATTTTCTCTCCAACATTTCAATTTTGTTGATGCACTTTCTCATCAACCTTCATTGTTGAAGCACTTTCTCTTCAACCTTCAATCGTTGGAGCACTTTCTGTCCAACATTCCAATTTGGTGATGCATTTTTTCACCAACCTTAAATTGTTGAGGCACTTTCTCTTCAACCTTCTATCGTTGGAGTACTTTCTTTCTGACATTCCAATTTGTTGATGCACTTTCTCATCAACCTTCAATTGTTGAAGTACTTTCTCTTCAACCTATAATTATGTTGGAGCACTTTCTCTCCAACCCTCCAATCCGTTGGATCACTTTCTCTCCAACATTTTAATTTGTAAAATTCTTCCTCTTGTGCCATATTTGCTTGCACCTCTTTAAACTTGATATTTAGGTCAGACTTTCTCAACATGATTATTTTTCACATATATCATTGGCCAAAAGTTTGCCACCATTATCTTTGGCCAGACAACAGGTATATATGAGTTATAGCTGCCCCGCGCAACGGAAACTATTTGATTCTCTACTAGGATCGTAGAAACTCTGATACCAATTTAAAGGAAAATATTTTATTTATACTCTATGAATCTGTACAATATCTCTTGTTCTCTCTTGTTCTTTCTTGTTATGAAAATAGCTAGCAACACCCCTATTTATAATAATATGAAACCTACTTTAACTCAAAATAGGAGAACATATTCCTATATTAATTCTAACCCTAACTATAAATCCTAACTAGACATGAATTAAAATACAAAATCCTAACCAATTATGATTTTTTTGTAATTTTGAATTATTTTTTCCAACATTCTCATGTAATTCAAAATTGTATATCTAATTCTTGATCCACCTGTCACCATCGTCAAATTGTTGAAGCACTTCTTTTCAACCTTCAATTGTCGAAGCACTTTCTCTTCAACCTTCAATCGTTGGAGCACTTTCTCAACAACATTTCAATTTTGTTGATGAACTTTTTCATCAACCTTCATTGTTGAAGCACTTTCTCTTCAATCTTCAATTGTTGGACCACTTTCTCTCCAACATTCCAAATTTGTTGATGCATTTTTTCACCAACCTTCAATTGTTGAAGCATTTTCTCTTCAACCTTCTATCGTTGGAGCACTTTCTCTCCAACATCCCAATTTGTTGATGCACTTTTCCATGATTATTTTTCACATATATCATTGGCCAAAAGTTTGCCACCATTATCTTTGGCCAGACCGGTGGCATTTATGAGTTATAGCCGCCCGCGGGCAGCGAAAACACTTTGATTCTCTAACAGGATCCTAGAAGTTCTGATACCAATTTGAAGGAAAATATTTTATTTATGAATCTCTACAATATCTTTTGTTCTCTCTTGTTCTTTCTTGTTATGAAAATAGCTAACAACACCACTGTTTATAATAATATGAAAACTACTTTAACTCAAAACAGGAGAACACATTCCTATATTAATTCTAACTATAGATTCTAACTAGACATGAATTAAAATACCAAATCCTAACCAATTATGATTGTTTTGCAATTTTGATTATATTTTCCGACATTTTTTTCAACCAAATATTGTCCAATTCAATGAGAAGTATGCCATTCGGGCATTTCTATTTGAACGATCTATTTTTTTTTTGTTTCTTGTTCGGTGTTCAGTATCCTTATTGGAGCTCCACTAATCCGGATTCGCGTTACATATGAGCATTCGAGGGAAATGCTCTCTATCAAATATCTTTTATATTTAAGGTTCAAATCCAAGACCTCTGATTAAGGGAAGAGTAACCCCATCCGCTACATCATATCTTTTTGAGCTGATCTGTTTTATTTATCAATAGCACTGTGAATTATTTTACTATCAAATCTAATAATTAATAGTTCAGCACATTATCAAATTTTCAACTTAGTGTCATTGAGTCACTACAATAATAGGGAACAGCCACAAATGGCATGCTACATGCTCATGTTTTCTATATGATAAACACGACATAATTAATACAACAAGATAGACAGCTTGATAAGGCTTTATTAAAATAACTAAAACTTCTACATGAAACATTAATGACGTTCTGATCCATGCTTTTGGTTAGTTAAACATTCCATTAAAAGAATTTTTCAAAAATTGCAAAATCACACTTATAGAGAAGTACTTAAGTTTTTCAATGTCAAAGAGTGTCATAGGATGATTGTGACCCTTTTATTCTTTATCAGAGGTTTATATTAGGGCTTTGAGAACGAACAATTAATCTACACGACACGAATTCATATATGCCGATTTCAACAGTCGATATCGGCCGCTCAAAGAAATAAGTTTTTCGTATAGTTAAGTACTTCCTCAATCCTAATTCATGTGACACACTTTTTTGTTAGTTTGTATAGAAAAGAACGACTCTTTTCCTTTGAAATGTTTTTAGTTTTGGTATCCTCATTTTACCTTAATGACGATGATTATGTGGTACCCTCACCACCACTCGTTTGAATAAAATAACATGTGAAATTCTCAACGACTCTCGTTTCAAATGATAATATTGGCTTTGCATATATTTGGTTTACATATCAAAAATCTTTTAAAATTTCTTATAATCATGTCCAATCAAAAGCAAATACATAAAATAGGACGAAAGGATTATTATTCGTGATTGTAGAGACGGCAAGCAAGCTAAAAGCTTTAGCCAATTAAGCTAGTATTAAGTCTCATTCTTTTTCTAGTATAATCATTCAGTATTCGAATTTTACTATATAGTCTCATTCATTTAGATTCGCATCGAGTAAAATTCGTAAACAAAAACATAATCAAAGCTACAATCTTTAACGGTTAATGTTTTATCTGATGTAGAGCATGAAGCAGCCCAGACGACTCTTTCGGTACTATTTTATCGATTTTATTTAGCTATACGTTAATTACATAAAAAGGTTGAGTGCAATTGAAGAGACCGTTTGAATATTGAAAAATGCAGTCATGTCAAACTATATTTTACTATTTGGGGTCAGAATTGTTCTTGAAGTTCCATGAAAGTGACAAGTGACAAGTGACAAGAGAGATTAGATTTGGTTTTGGTTTAGTTTTTTGAAAATTAGGTTCTAAATATTAAAGATAAAAGATAGACCATCAAAGGTTATTGTTAAATATACTCTTTTTGGATAATTTTTTGGATGAACAAATATCCCCGTATATTATTCAGCATTTTTCGGACATCTCCCGCACCCAAAATTCTCCAGCGGGCCCACTGCCCGCTGGTCCCACTAGCCCGTCACAGTCCTCTCTGCCCAGTTTTGTCACTGGGCCAGTTTCTGCAATTGGGCCTGTCCAGCCCAATACTGGAACTGGTCCAGTTTCTGTTTTCGCCAATGGTACTACTTCCCGAGTTGGGCCAGCAGGCCCACTGCCTGCTGGCCAGTCCGTCCCGAGCCCAACAAATTCCTGACATCCACTAAATTCTTCCTCGAGTCATAGACCAGTTACTCGTAGTCAGCGGGGTATTGTTACACCTAAAAGACATTTTAATTTACATTCTAATGTCTCTAAATTCCCCTTGCCCCGTAATCCTATGTCTGCCTTAAACGACCCGAATTGGAAAATTGCTATGGCTGATGAATATAATGCTCTTATTAATAATAAGACGTGGGAGTTGGTGCCCCGTCCATATGGTATTAATGTTATCAGGTCTATGTGGATTTTTGCTCATAAGGAGAATTCATATGGTTCATTTGCTCGACATAAGGTGCGGCTTGTGGGTGATGGTAAGACTCAGCAGGTTGGTATAGATTGTGGGGAGACGTTTAGTCCGGTGGTCAAGCCGGCTATCATTCGCATTGTGCTTAGCTTGACTCTTTTGAAGACATGGCCTATTCATCAGTTGGATGTCAAAAATGCTTTCCTACATGGTGATCTCAAAGAAACTGTCTATATGCATCAGCCGATGGGATTCAGGGATCCCAACCATCCTCATCATGTCCGTCTTGAAGAAGTCCTTATATGGGCTTAAGCGGTCTCCACGGGCCTGGTATACAAAGTTTGCTGACTATGTTTCAACTATTGGGTTCACTCACAGCAGGTCGGATAATTCCTTGTTCATCTACCGTTGTGGTTCGTCTGTAGCCTACATTCTGTTATATGTGGATGATATTATCTTGACTGTCTCTTCCGATGCCTTGCGCCAGTCCATCATGACTATGTTCAGCTCCGAGTTTGCTATGAAAGACTTGGGGCCCTTGAGTTATTTTTTGGGGATTGTTGTCACTCGTCATTCCGATGGGTTGTTCTTGTCACAACGGAAGTATGCCGCCGAGATCATCGAGAGGGCTGAGATGTCATCCTGTAAGTCCACTTCCACTCTAGTTGATACCAAGCCCAAGCTTGGTGCCGCGACCGGAGTCCCTTACGAGGATCCGACCCGCTATCGCAGTCTTGCAGGGGGCCTTTAGTATCTTACCTTTATCAGACCGAATATTACGTATGATGTCCAGCAGGTGTGTTTATTCATGCATGATCCCCGAATTGAGCACATGAATGCACTCAAACGCATCATCCGGTATATTCAGGGTACACTGGACTATAGGTTGCATTTGTATCCTTCATCGACATCCACACTTGTCTCATACACAGATGCTGATTGGGGTAGGTGTCCAGACACCAGACGGTCTACGTCTGGCTACTGTATGTTCCTTGGCAACAACTTGGTCTCCTGGTCTTCGAAACGTCAGGCGACTCTATCTCGCTCAAGTGCCGAGGTTGAATATAAAGGGGTAGCCAATGTGGTCTCAGAATCATGTTGGTTACATAATTTGCTTTTGGAGCTTCATTGTCTCATTCAGAAGGCAACCTTGGTCTATTGCGATAATATTAGTGCCATCTACCTTTCTGGTAATCCGGTTCAGCACCAACGCACTAAACATATCGAGGTGGACATTCACTTTGTCCGTGAAAAGGTTGTCCGTGGTCAAGTTCGCGTATGCTATGTCCCGTCGAGATATCAAATTACCGACATATTTACAAAGGGTCTTCCCTCGGTCCTTTTTAAAGATTTTAGGGACAGTCTCAGCGTTCGAAGACCGCCCGCTATGACTGCGGGGGTGTGTTAAATATACATAATTATGTGTAATTTATGATAAATATTTAGTATCCTAGTTTAGGTAAGGTTGTAATATAATTAGTATTGTATTACCATAATTAGTGTATTACCATAAATGTATAGAATAAGGTTTTAGGAATAGGATTTTCCTATTATGTAACTTGTATATATAGCATTTCAATTAATGAAAATAATCAAGAGATTATTTCTTTCAGTTATAGTGATGATAACAATCCTTTATAGGTGTCTCGGATTCGAGCCCCGGAGATGAAGCTATCATTGATAGGGAGCGTTTTATCTTCCAAAATAAAACTTCCTAGTGCTTTTCGAATTAGTCGGGCCCAAAACAAGATACCAGACACCAGAGTATGAAATGTCTCGCATTCGAGCCTTAGATTGATTGCCATAACTTGTATGGGGTTTCTTATCCCTCAAAATAAGACTTCCCAGCTTGAATCCAGATTAGTCGAGCCTCAAAGCAGATATAGGACACTAGGTAGAGTCACCTCTGGTAGGAAGCATTGTATACTCCAAAATGAAACTTTTCGGTGCGGATCATAATTAATCGGGGCATAAAACGAATACCGAATATCGGTTAAACCCTCCCCCCCCCCCAAAAAAAAGAGAGCGGGGGGAGGTAAATAGCAAAGGCTAAGGAAACCCAATCCCCACAGCCCACTCTCTAGTTTCTTCTATCTTTCATTACCCAGCCCAAAACTAATTCCTAGCACAGTATATGTACTGTAGCAGCCCAAAAGTGCACAAAATTCCTACGCCCCTTATTTCGGGGTGGTCTTTAATTTTTGTCCATCAAATTTAATATATTTAATTTTTTTCCATTGCCTAATACACCAAGGTTTTTGGTTCGAACCCCTGCTCAGGCAAAACTTAAAAAGAATTTCCCGAAGCAGAGGTTTGTAGCAAAAATATGCCTATTCGGGTAAAATTAGGTCTACTCGGGCAAAATTAGGCCTATTCACATAGGTTTGCCATAAGACAAACTTTTACCCAAAATTAGGCCTTAAGGCAAATCTTTATCTTAAAGGCAAACTTCTGCTCATATATGCCTAACTAATAGGCCTAATTTTACCCGAATATGCCTAATTTTGCTACAAACCCCTGTCTTGCAATTTTCTTTTTAATTCTTGCCTGAACGAGGGTTCAAACCTGGAACCCATAGATTTTTAGGCAAAGAATAAAAATTAAAGATTCTAAATTTGAGGGACCAGTGCCTTTGAAGAACATTCTGCACACAAAAAAGAATTCCTACTCTTCCTTGGTGATTTTTCTACCCCAACAGAAAACTCTGTGGTCTCTTTCAATAAATGATCTTCAAAGAATAATAACACTATGTTTAATAGTGAACGAGATAAAAGAAAGATTGGCAGGTAAATTAGAAAATAAGACTTCTCCGCTTGAATCCCTCAAAATAAGACTTCTCAGCTTGAATCGAGATTAGTCGAACCTCAAAGCAAATATAGAATACTTGGTAGAGTCACCTTTGGTAGGAAGCCTTGTATACTCCAAAATGGAACTTTTCAGTGCGGATCAGAATTAATCGGGTCATAAAATGAATACTGAATATCAGTTTAAACCACCCCCAAAAAAAAGAGAGCGGGGAGGGGTAAATAGCAAAGGCTAAGGAAACCCAATCCCCACAGCCCACTCTCTAGTTTCTTCTATCTTTCATTACCCAGCCCAAAGCTAATTCCTAGCTCAGTATATGTACAGTAGCAGCCCAAAAGTGAACAAAATTCCTACCAGCAATTCGCAAGAAGATCCTTATTTCGGGGTGGTCTTTAGTTTTTGTCAATCAAATTTAAAATATTTAATTTTTTCCCTTTGTCTAATACCCCGAAGTTCTGGATTTGAACCCCTGCTCAGGAAAAACCTAAAAAGAATTTCGCGAGGCAGACGTTTGTAGCAAAAATATGCCTATTCGGATAAAATTAGGTCTATTCGGACAAAATTAGGCCTATTCGGCATAGGTTTGCCATAAGACAAACTTTTACCCAAAATTAGGCCTTAAGGCAAACTTCTGCTCATATAGGCCTAATTTTGCTACAAACTTATGTCTTGCATTTTTTTAAATTTTTTGCCTGAGTGAATGTTCGAACTTAGAATCCATGGATTTTTTGGCAAAGGATAAAAATTAAAGATTTCAAATTTGAGGGACGAGTTCCTTTGACGGACATTCCGCACACAAAAAAAAAGAATTCCTACTCTTCCTTGGTGATTTTGTTTTCTATCCCAACAGAAAACTCTGTGGCGTCCTTCAATAAATGATCTTCAAAGAATAATAACACTATGTTTAATAGTGAACGAGATAAAAGAAAGATTGGCACAGTAAATTAGGCTCATAATAACTTGTGTGATTATGTAAAGTTAAGAATAAAAATGTTCTGATTGTATTTTGAGCTTAGTAAGAAAATATGTCAAATAATGTTTTAAAGTACAAAAAAAATTGAAATAGTTAGTTCAAAAGTACTGAAACACTTTTCGTAATACGAAAAACAATTAAAATTATTTCGTTCAAAACATGTATATATATATCCGTTGTTGGATGATGATATGAAGAAAATCTAGAAAAGAAATTATATATTAATCTGGTGCCTTTAAACTTGGGCCTAGTGGACCCATTTTCGATCAAACTCAAGGGAGTCAGTAAAAGTCAACTAAGCCCAACTATTGGGCCCCAATATTGTTAGCCCAACCAATCCTCAAACAGCAAAAACACCGTTAATCTTGACTCATTTATGCAAATCACTTCTTTAGGTCCCATTTATATTTTGTCCCCTTTTGTAAGAGTGTGTGAAAATTTAACCCTTATAAATTACACTTTCCGATAATGTTAGATTCGGGTCCAATCTTTCTTGGTATATTTATCAATTTTACGGATAAAACATTAAATTGTTAACTAAACTCTAAAATTTGCAATAATTTAGGTCTAACGTTTTTTCATAAGATTTTAATTTGCTCAAAAAAGATTTTTAGACCGTGGTCTAAAAGGTCCATAAGTAAGAGATACACTACAAGAAAATCACTAATTTTCAGTGGACGTCACATCAGAAAATGACTAGTCAATAAGGGAGTTCTGATGGCAAGTCAGTTGGAAACGTTACTGGCAAGCCAAATTCCAAAGGATTACGTCAAAATTTATCACTTTTTTGGTAAGAAATAAAAAGGGTCATTTACTAATTAGCTGTCCCAAAAAAGGATAAAATGGTGAAAATTTCTTTTAACAGTTGCAAAACAATAAACAATGTTATTCCAATTCCAAGTAATTCTTCTGAAACTAAAGTT
Organism: Anisodus tanguticus; assembly: GCA_034509755.1. Lineage (NCBI taxonomy): Eukaryota > Viridiplantae > Streptophyta > Magnoliopsida > Solanales > Solanaceae > Anisodus > Anisodus tanguticus. Next base: position 43,139,562 of record CM067559.1, on the reverse strand, counting down.
GAATGATATTTTGATTTCTAAAAAATATTTAATGTCTTTTGTGATATTTAGGCAATGTTGAATGACCTTTTAGTTACAAATCATAATTTAGTGACTTTCATGACATTTATGTAAAATTGAATAATTTTTTCTAGTTTAATAACTTTTATGTAATAAATTGAGTGGTTATCCATGATATTAACCCATTCAAATGAATTATTAAATTTACACACTTGAGTTTTAGGTGAAAATTAGGTTTTATCTAAGGCATTCAGGCTATTAGAAGTGTTAGGATAATTATGGGGAAGACCTATCTAATCATCCTAAATAAATTGATATTAATTTACAATCATATCCTAATCATGTGATTACAGTTGATGTGATTTGATTATGATTTGAGATAACAAGAAGTATTATTTTTTGTACTTCATAAATGTATAGTACATGTGGATCCAAAAAATTGATCCATTATTGTTACAAAATATCTATGACTAAATCATGTGATTTGGTCCCCAAATATTAAATATCAATCTGTATCAATTCAATGACCACTTTAGAAGAAATTGTATTGTCTAACTGTCAATGTGTATCGACTCACATTAGTGAAGCAGTGAGATGCATAAGAAAACCCTCTTAATTGGTAAATCCAAGCGAATTGTATTTAGATGTTTCGTAAACTGCACCAATCTTTGAGAGAAGTTGATAGATGAATAGGCATCCCCGATTCCCCGTTCAAATCGTGAATCAGAAATTGAATGGGAATATAGACTTCTTATATGGACTTGAACAATTCTCACCCTACAAGTTAACTTTTGAGATTGAGTTAAGCTCAAGATCCATTCTTTACATGGTATCAGAGTCCGACTCATTCTAATTCTATGTTCACCGATGGTATTCTAACTCAGCAACGATGGGCAATCCAAGAAGAGACCAACTATTGGACACGCTGCTTTAGTGACTTGATATGAAAGACGACCCGTCCTATAGCTTCGCCTTTATGCCAAAATTGAAGATACTGAAAAAGTTACTACGTAGAAACTGAAAAGATTCTTTTGCTTTCTCGAATCAGAACTAAACCAAATGAAACTATAATTCCATAATACTCAAAACTCTTAAATGTTAACACCTTAATCCTCTTCTTAATAATTAAGTTAATTGTCCTTTCAGTTTTACCAAATACATATAGAATTACTAAAACTAATTAATAGTCTTACAAAGTAAACGATAGCCAATTTTAGTTTTCTATCTATTATTTAAAGGATTAATCCAATCACTGATACTGACGACATTAACCGTGAACTTGATAAACATCAAAGTTTAACTCAATTATTTCTAGAAACTTTCTTCATTGTTAGAATATATGAAAATATATTGTTAGTGATTTGGTAAATATTATTAGTGATGTTGGGTATTAGTTAGGTGTATATTTAGTTTCCGTAATTATAGCCTAGAATCACTATTGTACCTCATGTATATAAGTCAATTAAGCTAATAAAATCATCAGGGAATTACCCTCTTTCATGTTATCAGTTAGCCTAGGGAAAATCTTCCTTTCTTCTCCTCCCTCCTCTCGGAGTAGAATCTCTTCATTCCATGATTCGATGAAATATCTTGAATTTTATGTTGAATTGCTAGGTGTATGTACATGTATCAATCAAGTGAATTTTGTTATGGTGGGATCAATTCAATAAAAGAAAAAAAAACAACTCTAGTGGACTTTAAACAATTCATTGAATTTTTCTCCTAGACTTCCTAGGTAAATCCATTTTATTATTCAACAATAAGTCACTAGACACTATGTATCTACTGCACGTACTTATGCATATATACTTATGTTTATAATATATGTACATATATATTTTATCCACATAGTGAATAATTCTGGAATTAAATAAAAAGGCCATTTTAACTCAGTGGTAGAGTAACGCCTATTCCTTTTTGTCTGAAACCTTGGCATAACAGTTTGGGGAATGGAAGCTGAACTTCCCTTTGGTTCTCCCCGAAGTTGACCTTCCTTTTTTGAGCCCATTTTTAAGTAACTAAAAAAATGGAAAATTCAAAAAGAAATATTTTATAACTCTAAAAGTTTAAAAGGAAAAACAAAATTATTTTGAAGAATTTCAAAAGAAACTAAAACATGACAATAGACTTATTGGAGGGTCTCATTGGCGTGCATCCAGTAGGAATTGAACCTATGAATTTGTCAATTATGAGTTGGGCGCTTTAACCATTCAGCCATGAATGTTTAGCGGAGATCCTCGTACATGATGAATAACCAAATTCCAATTGAAATGAAATCATTAGGATAAATCAATAAAATTTAGGAGGAATCAATGAGAGGACATTTGGTGTTGTAATCGACCAAGAGTGGAAACCATGCAATATCTTTTTCTGAAGAGTCAATGTGCTGATAAGGTATGGCAGTACTTTTTCTTGGGTAATACCAAAAATGAGTGGTTTTGTTGCCGAATTGATAGTATTTTCAGTATAATTACCGACCAAAACATCTTTTAATTATAAAATATTAATTACTTTTGTAATGGCAATTGGAATGATATTAACTCCTATTTATTCATTATTTGCTTTATATGTTTATTTATTTTTATTTTTTTGTTTGTGATTCAGCAATCCCAAAGTTTATTTTTTAATCCGATCAAATAAGGAAAGAATCTTTCCCGGAGAAGAAGCAATGACGATATCTGGGGAATAAGCATCGGCTAACTCTGTGCCAGCAGGTCGTATGGCTGACCGACGATTACTAGCGATTCCGGCTTCATGCAGGCGAGTTGCAGCCTGCAATCCGAACTAAGGACGGGTTTTCCTCTCTTCCGCCGTGCCCTAGCTTTATTTTTTTCTCCTCATCCGCCTAAACTCTCTTCCCGTCAGCCATTTCTGACACAAAGACTACCTTCCATCCTGCTCTTGCAGTCTCCAATATCAAGAACATTCTCATCGTCCTTGAAATGGAGAACGTCCAATATACGACATGGGCAGAGCTTTTTAAAATTCACACAAGGTCTCATAGAATCCTCCATCACATCCTCAACCGGAAAAAATCAAGGAGAATGTGGCACCATCAACCGATGATGAAAAGGAGTTATGGGCAACCCTTGATGCTACGGTCCTACAGTGGATTTATTCCACCATCTTTACGGACCTCTTGCATACAATTATCGAACCTGACGCAACAACAATGGAAGCTTGGAATAGGTTGCGTGATATATTCCAAGATAACAAAAATTCGCGTGCCGTAACACTTGAGCAAAAATTCTCTCACACAACTATGAAGGATTTTCCAAATGCCTTCGCATATTGTCAAAGGCTCAAGGAATTTTTAGCTCAACTCAAGAACATTGGAGCACCAGTCACGAATGATCGTCTCGTTCTTCAAATGGTTGCGGACCTCACCGAAGCTTATAATGGGTTGGAACTCTCTTTCGCCAAAACAATCATCTCCCTCCTTTCTACGAAGCCCGTTTCATGCTCACTCTTGAAGAAGCGGGGTTGACTAAAAAGGCCACAATCGGAGCGAATTCCGCCATGGTGGCTGTCACGTCTCGAGAAATAAAAAACTCTCCCTCATTCTATGAAAATTATACTCAAAACCGTAACAACAGTGATAGCAAAAATGGTCAAAATTGAAATAACGATGTGAAAAATCGCGGCGGCAGCTGCAGTGGTGGTAAGGGTGGCAGTTGCGATAGCGAAGGTGGCAGCAGTGGCGGACATGGTGGAAGCCAATAGGGGTCCAGGCAGCAGCAGACGTGGGCCAGCGGGCAGCAGTGGCCCAATTTGCATTAGCCCTGGCCCATTTCTCCGTGCTTGTACCCAGCTGTTGCTTGGGCCAGGTCCATTAACCAACAGAGGCCATAGCCTGGCCTTCTTGGGCCTAGACCGCAGCAGGCTTTCACGGCAGTAGCCCTACCGACTCTCATGGATATCGAGGCAACGATGCATACTCTTAGGCTAAATCTTTCGAATGTAAATTGGTACATGGATACCGGTGCTACTTCTCATATGACATTCGCGCAAGGTAATCTCTCGTCTTATTTCAATTTGAGCAAATTTATGACATAATTATTGGTAATGGTCATTCAACTCTAATTCGTGGTTATGGCCATACAAATTTGTCTCCCCCGAACCCACCTTTAGCGTTGAAAAATGTCATTCATGCTCCTCAACTGATTAAAATTTTGGTGTCCGTTAGGAAATTTACAACTAATAACTCGGTTTCTGTTAAATTTGATCCATTTGGATTTTCTATGAAAGATTTCCAAACGGGGATGCATCTAATGAGATGTGATAGTCGAGGCGAGCTTTATCCCATCACCACCACCATCTCTACAAATCAAGCCACACCTTCAACTTTTGCAGCTTTAACACCTTCTTTATGGCATGAACGTTGGGTCTTCTGAGAGCATTTGTTTTTTACCTCCATTAGACAAAATAAATTTATTGAGTGTAATCGAACTCGTAATTCTAATATTTGTCCCTCGTGTCCTCTTGGAAAATATGTTAAACTGCCTTTTGTTTCTTCTAATTCTAGTACTATGTTGCCATTTGATATTATCTACAGTGATCTTTGGACATCTCCCATTTTGAGCTCTTCGGGCCACTGTTATTATGTTTTGTTGTTGGATGATTACTCTAATTTTTCGTGGACATTTCCGTTATCCAAAAGTCTCAAGTTTATTCAACATTTCTATCATTTAGAGCATTCATCCGTACTCAATTTGAACGGGAAGTTAAGAGCATTCATCCGTCTATGATCATTCTCTATTCATATACAGTCAAGGTACTTATATGGCCTACATTCTTATGTATGTGGATGATATTATCTTGACGGCTTCCTCTGATGCTCTTCGCAAATCTATCATATCCCTTCTCAGCTCAGACTTTGCTATGAAAGACTTGGGGCAATTGAGTTATTTTATGGGAATAGCTGTCACTCGTTATACAGGTGGTCTATTCCTATCTCAGAGGAATTATGCAATAGAGATTATTGAACGGGCTGGCATGTCAGCTTGTAATCCATCTCCTACTCTGGTTGATACTAAACCGAAGATGAATGCTACTTCTAGCACACCATATGATGATCCTTCTCACTATCGTAGTCTTGCGAGGGGCTCTTCAATACCTCACTTTCACGAGACCCAATATTACTTATGTTGTGAAATATGTGTATTTATTCATGCATAATCCGAGGAAATAACACATGCACACTCTAAAGCGCATTGTGCACTACATTCAGGGTACTCTTAATCATGACTTGCATCTACACCCATCATCGATATCCACTCTCGTCTCTTATACGGATGCTGATTGGGGTGGATGTCCATTTACCAGGTGTTCGACATATTGTTATTGTGTATTTCTCGGTGATAACTTGGTCTCTTGGTCCACTAAACGACAAGCTACTTTGTCGCGATCTAGTGCGGAGGCCGAATACTGAGGGGGCGCCAATGTGGTTTCTGAGTTCTGTTAGTTGCGAAACCTCCTTTTAGAGCTTCATTGTCCTATTCGGAAAGCTACATTTGTCTACTGCGATAATGTTAGTGCGATATATCTCTCGGGGAATCATGTTCAACATCAGCGCACTAAACATATCGAGATGGATATTCACTTTGTTCGCGAAAAGGTTGATCATGGACAAGTACGTGTCTCACATGTCCCTTCACATTATCAAATTGCAGATATCTTTACTAAGGGGCTTCCCTTGGTTCTGTTCGAAGATTTTCGGGACAGTCTCAGCGTACGACAATCTCCCGCTTTGACTGCGGGGGTGTGTTAGAATATATGAAAATATATTGTTAGTGATTTGGTAAATATTGTTAGTGATCTTGGGTATTAGTTAGACGTATATTTAGTTTCCATAATTATAGCCTAGAATTACTATTGTACCTTATGTATATAAACCAATTAAGGTAATGAAATCATCAGGGAATTATCCTGTTTCATTCATAAACAACAAAATAAAAAAACAATTATCAGAAAACTTTTTTAAAGCAATTTTAAAAATTATCCAACCGCCACTAAAGTCAGTTGATTAGCTTACTTTAGAACGATAACTAATTTGCCATTAAACAAATATTTTAGGTTTAAGCTTTGAAAATGAAAAAAAGTTTTTGAAACTGTCATATATATATATATATATATATATATTTTAAAAAATACTTCACTGTATGTGACTACGGCCTACACCACTGACCACACGTTTTCCTTTATTAGGGTAAACGCAATGCAAATTTAAGGTAATCTGAATTATAAGTTTCGAACATAAGAAAGGAATATTCACTGGCCTTTAAATTTCAATCCTTTCATTTTCAAAGAGCTATTTAATTAGATTCCATGAATTATTTTTTGTCCAACAGAAAAAAGATTCCATCACTAATCACTTTCTCCGCTCCAACAAGTAATGTACACATCATTTTCATCTTCACATCAATGGTTCCAATATTTGTACCTTATTTTAATGCGACACGTTATTGCTAAGCAATCAACTTGATTGAATAAATCCGAAAAAAAATTATTGCTCACAAATCTGTGTTACTTTTTCCTTTTGGAGAAAGATTTTATTTCTCTTACCCAAAGTCCAATCATAATAGTTCTATTTAATTTGTGGATAAAAAAGTTAAATAATCGTGCTATTAAGGATAAAAACAAGTTCTATTTGTTTAAGATTTTGTAATATGTTGAAATATAAAAGCTTTACGATCGCAGTAGTTTCTTCTATATATTGTTATTGACCTAGTTGAAAGGGGTAAATAGTTATCTAACTAGCTGCATTCGATATTTACATCAAATATAATAATTTAACCTTATTAATTAAAAATGAAAGTGAAAGAATCTCATGAGAGGTTTGGCGAATTACTCATGCATAGGGACGGAGCTAGGTTGGGCAGAGGGGTTCATTCGAATTCCTTTAGGTGAAAAATTACATTATATATATAAGATTAATTTTTTTTATGTATATATAGTAAATGTTGTACCGGTTGGCTTCTTCTTGTGTTTACTTCTTTATATTTTTAAACCCTCTTAATAAAATCTTGACTCTGCTACTGTTCATGCAGGTTAGACTGGAAGTGGTGTTTTCAGTGACGAAGTGGTGAGTAGTGCATAAGAACATGTTTTTAGGAGGGAAGCAACAATTTAAAAGGTTGCTACTATCTCGTAGGTTGAGAAGAAAAGGGAGGAATCCACCCAAGAAAAGACTCGCGTCTGATTAACTAGCTGGTAAGGCAATAATTTATCAAAGCAATGATAAATAGATAATAGTTAATTAGAGAAAATGATCAACCACATTTGAATTGAGACACGATGCAGACTCCTAAAAAAGTATATATCACTTTGATAAACATGTGTATAAAAGACAAATGTGATACACTAATTGATTTTGTATTTTTGTTCAGAATTTAGGGACGTATAATTAGTGCAAGTTCAAGTGGCTTTAATTAATTAATTTGATTCCATAAAGTATCTCCATGGTTAATTACGTTGAAGTAGGTTTGATTTAGTGCGATGTAGCATCATTATGGTAATTTTCTATGAAAATGATAGGATATTAACGAATGAAATTAGAAATTTAGAAGTTCAACACAATAGTGAACTTCTAACTTGAATTTTGAAAACTAAACTTATAATGGTATGCTCTCAACTCAGCAAAATTTAATTTAGGAAACTCTACTTTCGAAATTTACCTTATCAATTTTATGAGTAAATCTCAACTAGTTTAAATAATATATATACGCTGTAAGTGTAAATATTTTTTTATGTCATTGGACATTTTCACCTATATATTGTATCAGCCAACATATTTAATATTTTAAAATCTTAAGTCTCACAGGTTAAGGTGCTTGCTGATAAATATTATTGGATGACATAATAATATAAAAAATTATCTTCACAGACAATAAAACTTAAACTCTAACTTTATTCTTATTGACCATTTTTTTGTACAACGTGAATAAGCTCACCAAACAAGCATGCGTAGTGTTAGCGTGCGGACATATATGTTTGACCAAACCAAAAAAAAAAACTTCGCTATACGAGAAGTAATTTTATTTAGATAATAGTCAAAAAGAACATATGAAATATCATTTTTTTAATTTCATACATTTATTGTTAAGTATTTGTATTTTCTACATGAACTATCACCAATTATTATCAAAATACATCGACTAATATCTAAATAGTTGATGATAGTTCAAGTAGAAAATACAAATACCTGATAATTTAAGGACGAAACTCACAAAAAATAAAACTTGAGCTGTATTTGTTACTATTATCTCTTTATTTAACTAGTACTATTGCAATTTTGAATTGAAAACCTTTTATTGTCCTTAAATTATGTTTTTTAAAACTAAGGTCACAAAATCTTTTACTGTGTACATCAAGTATAGTATGTACAGTAAATCAAGATGCTCTTTTGTTTTCATGCGAGCAGATTTTGTTGACTATTAAACAATTGAATTGATTAATACTAAAGTATATATAAAATTGCATGTTTCATTAACGTAAGAATTACGGCTGAAGATGCAAACTCACAAAGTAAAGCATGTTTATCAATTATCATGAACATTACTTGGAATTCACGATTACTATATATAATTTTTTTCATTAGAAATTTGTAGTGGTTTACTATTGGTGCAACAAACAACCACAATAATGTTTTGATGTTTTTTTCTTTAATGAGTTTATGTTATATATTTGTCTTTGTATTATTTTTTGCTGCAAAAGACCGAGACAACACTTGTGAAATTACACTGGATACATTATTGTTATTATATTAGGTTATCAAAAGGATAGTTAAGGTAAGACTCTTTAGATTGTGGAGCTTGAAGAAAAAACACATTACCTGCTACAACATAGAAGTAACATGATGGCAGTGACAACAATAATAACATATTAGTATAATCTCACAAGGTGAGGTTTGGAGAAGAAAGATTATACATAGATCTTATCTCTACCATTGAGGTAAAGAGGTTGTTTTCGATAAAATATAGGCTTAAAGAAAAGCAAATCAACCACAACCCTGATGCAGTGACAGAGCCATAAATTTTATTAAGAGGAACAAAATTTACTATATCAAATCGAATCTCTAAAACAACCATCATGTATAACAATATGTCACATATGACAACCATTTTTTTTTACAGAACTAATCTTTCATATTATTTTATATTATATGTTTTCTATAATAACATTTCACTATAGTGCCTGAAAAATATCCAGAAAAATAATATTGTTATAGAGAGGTTTGATTGTATACATAAAAAAATAATTTTGACCTAGTTATATATACAATATATTTTTTTTCGCGAAATAGTTCGGATGAACCCTTGCGCCCCTCTGACTCTGCCAATATTTGATGGTGTTAAAATTTTTACATCGACGGTGTCTTGATATTTAACAGTCGGTTATTTTTCTTCACCTTAAAATTCGAATTCAAATGGAGCAATTTTGTGGAATCCGAGGAGGAGGAATTTGTCAATCTAAAAATATAATCTTGAGAATTTCCACTCAACCATCAATTAACAAGTGTTCTAGGATTGCTAGAAATTTTTGTCCTTGTCGCTCTAAGCTTTTGTAACAAGTATAAAATGTTTTGAAACATATGTCCATGAATGCACTCCTCCTTTATGTTAGAAAATAGGAAACAAAATTGAAGAGGAAAGGATTTTGGCGTGATACTATTGTTCTTGAAGAGATATTACGCATATATTCTTTAGGGGTCATATGATTTTCTTTAGGATCCAACAAATTCTTTGTATACTGCAGTTTAACTTATGGTAAGGAAAGTTCTTATATTTGCAGAACTTTAAATTTGACTTTTCATAATTAAGTCACTCCCTTTCACGAACGTATGTGTCTGTTTAATTTAAAATCCTTCAAATATTTATATCGTTCACTCTATATTAGGACTCTAAATCCTTACTAATACGGGACCCCCAATACTCCATTACTTTCATTAACTCATTAACAGCATACCAACACATAAACGCTATACTAGAGTATAATAAGTCTCAATTTTCCTGATTCAAAGCCGAAGAAACATGCAGCAACTTTCCACTTCCGTTGAGCCTCCTAGCGAGCCCAACAACAACAACATACCTAGTGAAATCTCACAACGTGGGGTCCAGGGAGGCTAGAGTGTACGCAGACCTTACCTCTACCTTGGTAGGTAGAGCGGCTGTTTCCGAAAGACACTCGGCTCAAGACAAAGCATAAGCACAAGCAAAGCAAGAGAGTGGCTTCTTCGCGGGCCCACTCGAGTCATTTATATTAACTACATGAGATTAAGGATCTATCGTTGTCCATAATGCTAAACAATTCTAGAATTCCCATGTTAAACTACAAAGGAACCCCGGGCCCACATTAACAAAATATAAACTTTATCGCCCACATAGTCTCATAACATGCTAGATGGACATAATCTCAAGTTAATTTAATAACTAAGCCCAATTGGATCCTTAATTCAAAATAGGCAAAAAGCCTCAATTCTAACCATAGAATTTTACCTAATTCAAAAAGAGATTCTAACATGCAGTTGATTGATATAATATCACCCACTAGCTAATACAATACTAGTTCATAATATCAACAACAATAATCCAATAATTCACCTTCAAATCCCACAATTCATCCTCTTATTCTCTACAAAGGAGTTCTCTTATTTTCCCCCAACTAAGAATCACACTTAGGATATATTTTAACTAATACATATTAATTAATGGAGAAAAGTTACCTTAGATGATGAATTTCCCTTGAATCTTCAATATCACCCACTACCCAAGCTCTAGTCCCAAAGAGAACGATTTGGGGGAATGAAAATAGATTCTAGGTCTTAAACTCACTTAAATCTGCATAGTGTTCCGCTCCAGCTGAATTGATTCCATTGGGGCAGACCCGCTTCGGTGGAAAGCCTATTTGATGGGGCGAAAGTCACTAGAACCCCGAACCTTCACTGGAGCCGGGCAAACTCCGCTGCGGCGCATGCGCCCTGACGAGAAAACCATCTGCTGAAGTGGATCGATACCCCCAGCCTAGTCTCGCTTTGGCAAGCCTGACCTTCACTGAGGTGGACGTCTAGTCGCTGGCGCAGACACCAATAACCAGCAGCAGTTCAAAGTTATTCAATCCCCCATCAACCACCCGGAACACTCTCGGGACCTCCCAGACACAAACCAAACATGTATTCCTATCAGAAAATACATTCCAAACCTGCTCGCACACTTGAATTTTTCGGAAAAGGTCTCTAACGCTCCGGTTTGACTAAAGTCACCTCTTAAGTTTTAATCCCACAATTTTACAAACTGACCCCTAAAACACACCGGGCTATCTCGGGACCCGAACCAAAGGCTCGACTAAGCCATAAACGTCATTTTAGAGTTAATGAAACTGATGAAACTACAAACGGGGCATGTTTACCCAAAAGTCAACTATGAGTCAAATTCATCTATTCTCTTAACTTAGAATTTTCTAAACTTATCAAAAGAACCCGACACCTATCCGATCACCTCGGGAACCGTGTCATCCATATCCGCAAGTTATAAAAATATAAAGCTATGGGAAGGGTATTTTTGGGAAAACAAGTTCAAAAGTTTAAAACAAGTAAAGGGATCGTTATACCATCTACAACTTAAACACACGTTCGTCCTCGAACTGTAAGGAAAAGTACCAAAGTTGTCGACTAGCCGGAGAACCTTTGTCATAAACCTCATGAAAAGACTTCATATGCAAGAATCACGCTGATAGCACTACTTGTTCACCTTACCACTCAAAACTTCCTTAAATTAGATCAAAACTCAAATATTCGTTTTTCCATATCAGAAACTGCTCCCATCTCCACTCAAATTCCTTGGTTCTGATCCTAACCACATCTCTGATCGCAATGAATTGATTCCATAATTTCCATTATCATCACTCCAATCCTTTAGTTGTAGCCATAACCCATTACCAAGATTTTACCGGTCAAATATTTCAATTTCGCTTATCTCTCCCCCACACCATCCAAGTCGTCTTTAGTACTAATAATTTATAGAAAACATGTCATCATACGCCCAGAGTCCAAATCATGACTCTCTCTCGCCAGAAAGAATATGCTTATTCTGAGCCAATTTCCATCATTTCCATCTAAAAGTTGACCTTACCCAAGATCAATTGCGCTAATTCCAAATCTGTTAGTTTTATTTTATCTATATGAAACTATTGAGCTAACTCTCATCATCCAATTCCTTGTAAGCCTCCCAATATCGTAATATGTGCATCATCCCATTGACTATCTTGATTTACTAAATACGTAGAAGATCGTCTGATCCCTCCGAGGTTTCTCATATCCATTTGTACCTTCTCAAACCATTACCCAGTACCCGTATAGACCATTAGAACTATCCGAATAATTGTGATCAACCCCATATCAAATCAAATTGCAACTCCAAATAAAGCTCGGTAACTCTACTCTATCTCTATTATGAACTGTAAGTTTATCAAATATTCCAAAATGGATTAATGGACTATCCATAAATCATGATAAAATATCCATAAGCTACTCGGCATTACATGAATGATTCTGACCCGATGCAAAGTGCACAACTCATCAAATGTCGCCAATGGTCACCCGAACTGACTCAATCCCTTCACAAAACCAATCATAGAACTCTCATAGGTCTATGGTGACCGGTCTCAATCTGTTGCTCATGAATGTTCAACACCGCAATGACGTCACTGACTTTAAAAGCTGAAATCTACCCAAGTCATCAATTTAGTACCGAGGAACTACACCTTATAACTTAAATCTTCTTGTTCTCAACTCACAACTGATACAAAAATCTGATAGAACTCCATAGAATTTGAATACATCGAATCTTCCTTCTTGTGCTTTCACTTAGCTTGTTCACTACTCCAAATACTTCGATGCAAGGCCTGAAGTAAATCTAAAGCATCCATTCTCATGGTCTATGAGCCTTACCACACACAGATATTCTCACGTCATTATTACTTGATGCACTCAACCACGCTATCCAGCCAGTAATGCTTCAACATAGTCTGCTATCACAAACACTATTTCATTTTTAAAAAAATACTTTAACCTTCAAACTTGAGAGATTTCAAGATTCCCCTTATTAACCAACTCTAACGCATTCTTTCAAGAATGGTATGAAATTATCCATTGGTACCACACAAGCCGCCATCCCAACAATCTTATCACGTCAGTCGTCTGAAACCCGAATCTCATAATCGTCAATCACGAATTCCTATGGCGCTTCTCCATAACACTTAATTAACTCCCATATACTTCCTTTTTCCAACCTTCTTAACAATTAGACTCTATCTAAAATAATGCGAGATAATTACACCATGACTCATACTTGATTCAAGTTATCACGTTGCTTTGAATTCAAACCCTTTCCTTAAGGTGTACCCCACGCCTTCCAATTCAAGGTCCAGCATATCTTTATCCTACCTCTTCAATTTACGTATTCTTCCCAAAATCACATTCACCGCCATTAGTAAAAAATCACCGAACCCACTTGAGAGTATACTGAAATATCAGTAAATCTTGCAAAATAGTTGAGTCAACCCTGGAGATGGTGATAAACCACAAACTCGAACAACCGAAGGTTTTTCTTACCTTATTCGAATCTCAAAACTAAATATTTTTCTAAATCACACACATTATATGAACAATACTTCACGAAGCCTCCCACCAGAAGTAGTGATCAACCTTTGTTGCGCCAACAAGATCCATTATTACAGATATAATATCCCAAACCATTACTGCAAGTCCATAACCTGTTGGGCAATCTCACTTACCACTCACAAAGTTCTACTAACACTCTCATATGGTTTCTTACCAGCATTCTTGCCTATGATCCCTTAACTGAAGAATCCTTCTTCTACCTTAGCTTACAAGTCCCTCATAAAGTACTATAGTGAATTACTTTTTCTTGGTTTCAACCGTTATCATTGATCCTTACTTCAATTTCCGAAATGTACTCCAAAACTCAAGTCAGTTAACATCTACCATTGATCTACCACTTTAAATATACTTATCGACTGACACTTCACCCAAGGATCCTTAACTGATACTTGCCCAAAAAGAACCATCTCTCACCTTGTCTCGTCAAATTAGAATGCCTCTAACAAATCATGTACTTATCCTTCTCATTTTGTCAATTCCGAAAGTAATCACATCACTACCATTTGTGAAAACATGTGTAGCCCTAAATAATAAGTACAATGCATACGTTCCTTATCCGCAATTAGGTTCAACCACTGATAACTCCTCAAGTAATACATCCTCACACTTATACATCGCTAAACCCATCCTCATTAGCCGATCCGTGTACTCCCGATAGTCTACAACATAGTCAAAAATATATACCAGTCCATCTCCCATATCATCCACTTTATACCCATGGTCGTCTATTTCGATGATAACTTAGCGAATTTATCCCACTTATCCTGGGGCCATTAGTCTATTACGTAGAGAATTCACATACTGCTCGCCCTTACTCCACCACCACAATGCCATCATGTCGCACTCCACTTAGCCTTTCACACTCCTATGAATTAACAGCTTAACATACTCCGCGCTCCTATCAGATGAATATTTTACCCTTTGACATTTTTGTCACCAAGCTTAAACCATTCAAATTCTCTTCAATACAATTCGACCCCGTATGATGGAAAGAAAACGTTTCATATGAACCTTATAACAAGTCTTACTACCTCTGACCTCATCACATAGGATCACCTTTCACGTCCTTGTCTTTTATCAAATACTCTTTACATCCTTACCATGGTCTCTGTCCCTTTATATGAACAATCGATCCTCCCAAGTCTAAGTTGGTCTTCAATATATACCAACACATGTACTCTTCCGTTACTGAATCGTCTACTTATCGTTGATACACCTGCATCATAAGACTATCGTAATAAATCAGGACGACATTGAAGTATTCCCATATCAATCACACCCCAAGCAAATCATCATTGATAAGTCAAACCTCCTCAAGTGCAATCCTCAAAGCCATAACGCTTATTACTTAGTTATTTCGGTAGCCATCACTCTCATTTCCCTAGGGATATCACTGAACCAAAGGACTTAATCACAACCCCTCTCAATCGAGTCTTCAAATAATAGCTCCAATCTGAACTCAATCTGGCGTTCTCATCACGGTGACATATCTCGTACTATACCACGCGATGCCACGTTTTACCGCTCATGGGAAAATCTGAGAATGTGTCATCACCGTTAGTGAAAGATTAAAACAAAGAAGTTGAGACCTTAGACCGAATCACATACGCACGATAAGGAATGAAAGACTGAAAGTTTCCTAATGTCCTATAGCCTCTAGAAGATAGGTACGAATCTCTTTGTATCGATCCGCAAGACTCTACTAGATATCGTTCGTGTACTCATGAGACCAATGAACCTAGTGCTCTAATACCAATTTGTTATGATCCAAAATCCCTTTTGTGCCATGAGAGCACCTACCCTAACCCGTAGACGAACCCCTAACATCTAAACATCAAATATATAAGTAAATGCGGAAAAATTAAGGAAACAACATAAGTATTATTAAGTTTTAGAACTTAATACATAAACCTTGAAAGAAAACCCTAAAATCTGGTTGTCATGAGTACAGAGCTACTAATCGAATAGAAGTCTGGAACTTTAAATACAATCATTGTCTGCATTACAGGACAGAAAAGTAAAATATCCATATGAAGAGTTCTAGTGCCGAGATGGAATCTACGACTCACTCTAGACTCCCAAGATGAATCTCTAAGCTCTGTATTTATGCTCCTCCGCTGGCATCCGGATCAGTACCTGCACATAGAGTGCAACAAGTCTAGAGTAAGTACGAGAAGTATGTGTACCCAGCAGTATCGTCGACCGACCCTAGCTATAACAGTGGCGAGGGTTAGTACTCCCAATACTTCTCTTCTTGCTTAGTTAGTCAAATTATGCATTTTATGAGCATTACAACCATCTAACTAAGGATTCCACACCCGACCGAATGATAAGGTCTATTACTTTTCAAGGATTATACTAAAGTCTTTATCTTCACCTCCATTAGGATAAGTATAGTAATCATATTCCAACATTTGCCAAATCGGCATCTAAATCCTCAAGATTACATCTTTTCATTAATGAAATAAGTTCTACTCATAAAGGTCCAATCCTTTCACGAATTAAGGCATAATCACTCTCATGATTCAATCTTATATTCAAATAAATAAGTTTACCATTAGAGATTCAATATTTTAGTTCTTGTACTAAGGAACGCGTAGAGATCCCATCTCTATTAGTATTTCTAGAAATCAAGGTCATAAAGATCCTATCTTTATATGATTACCATATCGTCTCATATTTTCATTCTACATCAAGTGTAAGTTACAAGGTACCAGGATTTCCTTCCTTAAAGGTCACTTGATCATAAAGTCTACCAGAAATAAACACTAAGTACACACATCATTAAATACATATCAGAAATATAAATGAATGCAATGCAGATGATATGTATGTATGTATGTATGTATGTATGTATGCAATGGCCATGTGTACTCGGTATAAATACGCTATTGCAGTAGCTATCATGTGACCCATGTGAGACTCATGAGGTCCATATACCCATTCGATCCCTTCGGATACCAACTCTATGGCTGAAGTGTCATCATCTGTCATCACTCTCGTATCATGTATCATATCCAATAACAGGCTTCCCAAGCCTCTTCTCAGCAGTATCTCAACAGTAAAATGCCAATGTAATATGTATGAATGATACATATATTTGTACACCATGCAATCAACATAATCAATACAATTAGTATTATAAATTCCTTATCAAGAATTTAGACGAGATGTAGAGTGATAAATGCATGACAAGTCAAATAAGAATAAGATATCAAACATGGCTTTGCACCCAAATAATCAGTAAACATACCAATATAAGCAGATTTATGCACCGCGTTCACTACCAGAAGGGCTAAACACATAACTCATTTGAGTATATTAAATTGGTTCATTAATTACAAGTTAAGTTCATTGGTGCCCATATTAGTGCTCGTCACCTCACTAATACTGGACCCCTAATACTCCCATTAATTCATTAACAACATACCAACACATAAAAGATATACTAGAGTCTAGTAAGTCTCAACTTGCCTGATTTGAAGTCGAAGAAACACGCAACAACGTTCCTCTTCCGTTGAGCCTCTTCGCGAGCCCACTCTGGTCATTTATATTAACTACATAAGATTATGGGTCTATCGGTGCACATAATGCTAAACAATTCTAGATCCCCATGTTAAACTTGTCACAACCCAAATCGTAGGGCCGCGACAGGTACCCGGACCCCACCCACCGGGTACCGCCAATCGTACAACCAACACCTAATCATAATTAAATACGGACTAAGCTGAAAATCATTATAGAAAATCTTAACCAGAAATCTAATTTTCATATATACATATACATACCCATACCAAGGCCGACAAGGCCACACATGACAACTAACCACAGGACACTTGTCTACAAGCCTCTAAAGAATACATAACATCACAAGGACGGGACATGACCCCGCCATACCCATATGCGTATGCAAAAACAATGTACCATGACCCGACTGCAACTCTGAAACAAATAGAGTGCTCCAATATCAGTTGAACCAGCAACCTACTAGCGTGAATTCTCACCCTCTTTAACTGAACCTGCGGGCATGAAACGCAACGTCCCCCGACAAAAGGGACGTCAGCACGACTGATGTACTGAGTATGTCAGATATGAACAATAGTATAACAGGGATATAACAACAACTGAAACAGAAACAACTGACCAGCAGTAAATGCCTCTGAGGGCACAAATACATATGCCTAAATATTATGCACAATGCAGTATACATATCCATCGGCCTCATAACGCATCTTCCTTACCAAAACAGCCTCCATGGGCACCATACCATGTAATGATTAATGAATGTATGCATAATGCAAATGCGGTATACTAATGTCCACACATGAATCCTCCCATAACCGCCTCTGTGGGCATCAGGTTATATCGCCACACAAGGGCATCACATCATCACATTATATTGGCCTCTTCGGGCTCTTTTGTGATAGTCTGTACCAGCTGCAGGTGGTGTGCGTATATAACGCCTTTCCCTTTTTCCATATCCCCTACATATATATACAATATTTACCATATAGTAGTGTACATATCACAAGTGGTCCAGGGTAATATATGAATGCAATGCAAATGAAAATGTATGAATGATAATAAAACCTTCTTTGAATTTACCGGATGACAATAATATCCTTGCCCTTTTGGCTAACATTGAATATTTAACAATGTACATTTAGCTGATACTGTAAATATTAACATCATTTTCCACATGCCTCAATAAGGATTTAGACACATATTTATACGTGTTTTTAGCATAGGAATTAATAACATGAATATTCTTAACTACTGGGAGTAGAATAAATTATGGAACAATATCACAGTTATATTTCGTTACATGGAACATGCCAAAAGAAAGAAATAATTTGTCTTAACATACCTTAGTCATTTTGTGTCCACAATACAACTGAAGCAGCCTGTGATACACCCCAATCTTATTTTTCATGAAACCCTCCGGCACTATCTCTTCGTACACCTCATTTGAAATACTAAATGAAACCACGAAATTATTCACTGACAAACCAAGCCAATGAAATGGCCCATGTACAAATTCCAAAGACTCCACATTAGACAACACAGTGTAAATGGAGAATTGCGTATGAAATTGGGTGTTCAAGAAAAACTGAAGAACATCTCAGTTCCAAGAACGACCATCTATGGAAGACCATCAAATGGTTGTGGTATCCATAAGGTACTTGTGAACAATATCCATGAACACGAGTTCATTAAAAGTGGTCTTATCCCATATAGTTTTGGTACCCTTTTAACGTGATATAGCAAAATTAAATGGTAAGCTCCAAGATTAGTGTGCTCCCACTTTCCACGTGTCATTATCCCACATTATGTGCCTTTGAATCATCAAGTCACTTACTTAATACTATTGATAAAATGATTGTCACCTGGCAGCTTGTAATTCCAATATTATTCTCATTACGTAAGAGTAAAAATTTGTTGTCCGCGTAATATTTATCCAATAATCTTAATTAATTTCTTGGTCTCAATTCACTTAAATCTTGATGACTTATAAAATACTCATATACTCAATGTCATAATCATGCGATATAGCACTAGTCCATAACTTCTTTGTGCACGCACCAAATTTATTCTCGATCCCCGTCGTCACACTTGTTACGTCCAAAATTATTTCGGGGTCTAATTTTTTTATATTCTAGTCTCTTTATTAGCGTACGTGATATCACATAAAAATCCCCGAGTCCCGAGTCTACTTATTACGCTTAGGTGCTCAAATCATTGTCCAAAATTTCGGGATGTTACATCTTTCCCCCCTTAGAAACATTTGTCCTCGAATATTAGGGTGACATATCTTATCCTTGTCGCGTAACCAGCGAATACAACTACCTTCATACATCACTACATCAGACCTCTCATACTCCCTTCCTGAATACCTGAGAATCGCCACCTTTGACCGAAGAGTTCCTTCTGTCCCTCCTCCACCATTGATCCTTACGCCGTTCTAGAATAATCATACATTTGTGAGACCTGCATAACCATAATATCATTCACCTTTATCATTCTTGTTGTAATTCTTCATTCTATTCATCACTAAGCGAAAACATTTCTACCTTGATACTTAATCATATCATTCCATTAACTGTTTTCATATTCCCTACCACCATCATTTGATTGTGCCATACTTCTCGTTCTCAATGGTCAGCATAACACTCGTAGTTACACTCAATCCAACTTCAATCTCCCTGCTAATCATAATCCTCCTGGAAGAAGGTACTGCTATAATCGTAAATATGATAAAGTCTACAAAGAAAAATCCTTACAATCTCATGCGTTCCGATGCTTAGTACTTCATTTACCTTACTAAATATTTTACTTTCCAGGCTTGCATTATTTCTTCCATTTTCCGTATATGAGTGAGACAACTTCTCATAATCTCGAATTTTAACAATAATACTGCCCCTTCTGGCATATCCATCTGCTTGGTAGAAATCGCTCATTTACTGGCTATGAGTATAAACTAACCGAAGTCTTTTTGGTAACCAGCATTACTGAATCCGTAACAGGCACGAGTTAACTCGAATTCTTAAAACTCAGCTCTACTGCACGATCTATGATATGAAAGAATGGAAACCATCCCTAAATGTCAGGCAACCTCATGTTTATAAGTATGATGCACAACATACCCATAAACAAGACTCTACTAGATACGGCTTGTAGACTCCCTAGGACAGACATGCTCTGATACCAAGTTTGTCACGACCCAAATCGTAGGGCCGCAATGGGCACCCGGACCCCACCCGTCGGGTACCGCTAATCGTACAACCAACACCTAATCATAATTAAATACGGACTAAGCCGAAAAACATTATAGAAAATCTTAACCAGAAATCCAATTTTCATATATACATACCCATACCAAGGCCGATTAAGCCACACATGACAACTAACCACAGGACACCTGTCTACAATCCTTAAACCAAAGCTTGTAGTCCCAAACCCTTAGCCAATTTTGAGACTTATAAACTAAAAAAATATTCCTTCCCCCACCGATGAGGGAGAATTGGTCTATACCACATTTTCATGCTTTAAACACCTCACTTTGTGGACCAATATCTCTTTCATTTCTCAATGATATTTGACGATCCTTGGCCTTACGGCCATCTACTCACTTAGTAGATTATGCACATGTGAAGAATCAAAGTCTCCAACATGCGAAACCCTAGTGTTTAAGTCATTAAATATGGGTGGACGCAACTCCCACCAAAAGGCAAATTTCCAACAAGTACTAGTAGAGGACGCGCATACTAGGCAGAGGTGGCAGTCCTACCTCCATAAACTCTTGAACAAAAAAGGAGATAGAGACATTGTGCTGGGAGATCTGGAGCAATCTAGTAGATATCGGGATTTTGGGTATTGTAGAAGCATTAAGGTTGAGGAGGTTAAGGGTGTTGTTCCTATGATGCGCAGGGGATGAGTGACTAGGCCTGATAAGATCCCAGATGAAATTTGGAAGAGCGCAGGAAGAGCAGGTTTGGAGTGGCTGACTGGGTTGTTTAATGTCATTTTTAAGACAGCAAAAATGCCCGAAGAATGGAGATAGAGTACAATGATTCCTTTGTACAAGAACACATATGATATCTAGAGTTACAACAACTACAGGGATATCAAGCTTCTAAGCCACACTATGAAAGTTTGGGAAATGGTCGTGGAGATGAGGGTGAGAAGAGACATGTCTATTTCTGAGAACCAATTTAGATTCATGTCGGGGTGTTCGACTACATAAGTTATTCATCTTATTAGGAGGTTGGTGGAGTAGTATAGGGAGATGAAGAGAGACTTACATATGGTTTTCATCGATCTTAAGAAGGCATACCATAAAGTCCCTAAGGAGGTTCTTTGGAGATGTTTGGAGGTTAGAGGGATACTTGTGGCATACACTAGGACGATCAATGATATGTATGATGGAGCCAAGACCAGGGTATAAACAGTAGGAGAATACTCGGAGCACTTCCCAGTGATGATGAGGCTGCACCAGGGATCAACTCTTAGCCCATTCCTATTTGCCTTGGTGATAGATAGACTGACGCGATAAATCCAATGAGAGGTGCCATGGTGTATATTATTCACAGATGATATAGTCTTGATTGATAAGACTCATAGCGGAGTGAACGCTAAGCTGGAGGTTTGGATACAGACTCTGGAGTCTAAATGGTTCATGCTGAGTAGGACCAAGATAGAATACTTGGAGTGTAGGTTCAGTAACGGTAGCGACCTTGAGATAAGTATGGAGGTGAGGCCTAGTACTCAGGTCATTCCAAAGAAAGGAAGCTTCAAGTACCTCGGGTCTATTATCCAAGGGGATGGAGAGATTGATGACGATGTCACACAACGTATTGGAGCAGGGTGGATGAAATGGAGGCTCACATTTGGAGTCTTATGCGATAAAAAGTGCCACCAAAACTTAAAAGCAAGTTCTATAGGGCGGTGGTTAGACCGACTATGTTGTATGGGGCAGAGTGTTGGCCAGTCAAGACTTCGCACATCCAAAAGATAAAAGTTGCGGAGATGAGGATGTTGAGATGGATGTATGGGCATACAAGAAGGAATATGATTAGAAATGATGATATCCGGGACAGAGTGAGAGTGGCCTCGGTGGAGGATAAGATGCGGGAAGCGAGGTTGAGATGGTTTGAGCATGTGTAGAGGAGAGACACAAATGCCCTGGTGTGAGAGGTTGGCTATGGACGGTTTCAGAAGGGGTAAAGGTAGGCCGAAGAAGTATTGGGGAGAGGTGATTAGACGGGATATGGCGCAGGTGCAACTTACTAAGGACATGACCTTAGATAGGGGGTTGTGTAAGACACGGATTAGGGTAGTAGGTAGTCGAGCGTAGTCCTACTTACGCTTGCAAACTGGTAGTTGTAGTATTTTTATTGTAGTCCTGCTTATCCTATCACGTTAATAGATGCAGTATTGCTTTATAGTCCAATGTAGTTTGATTTCTGCTGCTATTTGTTCTTTAGTGTACTTTATTTATCTTATTTACATGCGTTAGTTACTGCTTATTTTTTCAGAATGCGCTATCATGGCTTATTCATTTTTTTTATACCAGCATTTTCATACTGCTTTAAATTTCTGTCCGGGCCTGATCGTTTCTCTTGCTTTGATTGTGCTTATGCTTTATCTTGAGCCGATGGTCTCTCGGAAAAAGCCACTCTATCTACTAAGGTAGATGTAAGGTCTGCGTACACTCTACCCTCCTCAGACCCCACATTGTGGAATTTCACTAGGTATGTTGTTGTTGGTGGTGGTTCTAAGCCGTGAAATAAAGGTCAAGAATACACCTTAAGTATCATTTTTTTGTGTTTTCTACCTGAACTATCAGGTGTAAGAGTTTCCTACCTAATCTATCACCAATTAGTTAGCAAAACACACTCCAATTATCTATTATTCACTTTTCCTACCTGATAGTTGAGGTAGGAAAAGTGAACAACTAATAGATGATGTGTTTTTGCTAACTAGTTATGATAGTTTAGATAGGAAGCTCTCACACCTGATAGTTCAGGTAAAAACCTAAAAAAATGTTACTTGAGATGTGTTTTTGACCCTTAACTCTTATATTTATGTGATTTATAGATTACGGCGCGCATAGCGTGAGCTTAGTACACCAGGCTACCCTTTTTTTTTATATAGATTATGGTTCGAGCTATAAAACTAGTTACTTCCACTATACTAATTTATGTAAAGAGGTTCAAAATACTTAACTTTGACTATGAATTGGATATAGATTTTAAAAATATTTTTTAACTAATATTTATATATTTGAAAACTACTCAAAAATACTATTTCTCCCGCCCCAATTTAGGTGTCTTACTTTTCTTTTTGGTTTGTCCTAAAAAGAGTGTCTATTTCTATATTTAGTAAGTTTAACTATTCTAACATCCTACATGACAAGTTTAAGACCACAAGATTTAAAGGACTACACACATATTTAATTTAAGACCACAAGATTCAAAAGTCTTCTTTTATTTCTTAAACTCCGTGTCAAGTCAAACTAAGACACTTAAGAGACGGAGGGAGTACAAGTAAGAAGCAAACTGACTGATGAACACCAATCGGTCTACCAGGAGCAAAGAGCTCACCTTGATAAAGAACTCCCATTTATTTTATAAGTCCAGTCAGTCAGTAGTAGTAGAAGAGTCCAATTGACTTCTCAAACAGTTACATCTTTAAATAAAATGAGATAAGGAGTAATAACATTTGCATAAGATAAGTTGCTTACATTATAGCTATTAGGACGTGTCTCTAATTTATCGAATCTTACATAAGTGCGAGATATTTTGTACACTGAACTGCTCATATATGATATTTTGTACGTACATTTCCTTTTTCTTTCAATTTTTTTGGTTGCATAATTCTATCTTTGTGGGGTAGAGAGGTTGTTTCCAATAGACTCTCGGCTCAAAAGAAATGTAGTCAATGCATGAATTCAAAGAAAATAAGACATCAAGATATCGCAATACAAAACAAAGAAGCAACACATAGCAATACACACATATGAGTATGAATCTACGCGAAACCTAAACAATACTACAAAGAAAAGAAGAGGAGGTGAAGAGGCTATCTCCCTACCTACTAACTTCTATCCTAATCATCTGCCTCCAAATCTTCTTATCTAAGGTTATGCATGTCCTCAGTCAACTGAAGTTGTGTCATGTCCTCTATAATCACCTCCCCTCAGTTTTTCTTCGATCTAGCTCTCCCTCTCCCTCTCCCTCTCCTAACTCCTGCTATCGTTAATCTCTCACACATTCTAATTGGTGCATCCTCACACCTCATCTTCACATGCCCGAACCATCTCAATCTCGCTTCTCTCATCTTATCCTCTAGGGAGGCCACGCCGACCTGTACTTGTTAGTAGTACATCGAACTTAATTAGTTATAAAAAAATTTAAAATCAATCTGAGTAGAAATTTAAATGAAAAAATTCCAGATTTTGCTATCTTGTACGGTATAATTAATTGTATATATAATTGATTTCAGGTAACAAAATTCAGATTTCTTAAGTAATAATGATACTATAATTTTGGTAAATGCGTCATCACATTTAAATACGGATCCAAACTTTAAATTTGATAAGTTTAATATTTAAATTCTTACAGCGAAATCGACTGTACTTTTAAATTTTTGGTTCAAGATATACAATTTGTCAAGATATTTATATATCAGTTTTAATTGAATTCTGTAATTATACTCTCTGTCTGACACTGGCCACATTATTGACTGTGACATAACTATAGTACAATTTAAGGAATATGTGAATCTCCTCACGCAGTGTGGGTTCGGTCTCCGCCAAGCTTTAGGGATGGGGCTTGTGGGGGGGTCAACCTTGTAGCATTGATCCGTTGGACGCAAGCAGACACTGACCATGTGTGCATATCCCGCGATTTACCTGGTGGTGGGGTCTTGAAGGACCGGTCCCATCACCTCCAGGAGCCTAGTACAGAAGATTGTGCGGTACTAGCGATATGGGGGTACTAAGGCCACCCCGAGACCTGGATTATCAAAAAAAAAAAAAAAAAAAAAAAAAAAAAAAGAAGATACTAAAAGGTTTAATCCAAAATGCAGTATTTATATTATATAAGAAAGATGACCTTAAGAGTTTCAAATTAAAGTAAAATTATATCTATAATTTAATCATAATTAAATAGCAAATGGTTATAAGTAAAATGAATATATCTTGCATTTTAATATATTTCATGATCCAAGCTTATCATTTGCAATTACTTTCATTGTTTTATACTTGGACCTTGCTAATACGTTTCGTCCATATTGATTGCAAGTATTTGAGAATCAAAATTTGGTAAGTTTTGGATCCTATTCATTAATTATATAACACAATACTTTTTAAAACGTCACATATTATCTCCTACTTAAAACAAAAAAAATGAGACTATTTTTTAAACATCGTTTTCATACTTAATTTAATATACCCGCACGAACAAAGATTGTGATGGATCGGTAAGTACTTCTTCATTCTTAACTAGAGTTCTCGAGTTCAAGTTTTTGGTATAGAATTGCCTTTGTTAAAGAGCGATTTATCCCTCAATTGACGCTAATTCGAATTTAATCGAGCCTCAATATGAGCTCCGAGCTCCGAATGAAATATCAACAAAAAATAAAGATCCAAAATTTTGCCAAGTTAAATAGTGCTTTCTATGTCCTAATTTATGTGGCATAATTTTCTTTTTAGTTTGTCTCAAAAAGAATATCATCTTTCTATTTTTAGAAATAATTTAACTTTATGAGATGATTTACAGTCATACAAATCTCAAAGACTTATTTTGGACCATAAAATTTAAAAATCTTCCTTTTTTTTTAAAGATTTCGTGTTCAGATAATATTATATAAATTGGAATGGACGGATTATAGATTTTTCTTTAAAAAATAAGTCCAAAGTGGTTATGATAACTTTCACTTGCTTTTGTCAGCACACAAAAATTAGTTGTCATTCTTGGTGGAATTTTCCTTGAAGCAAAGCAAGAGAATTAGTGGCCTACATATATGTTCCTACCCCACATACCACTTTCTTAATCATGTTAAAGTTTTATGGTTAATGAGTCACCATCTTCCTCGTTGTTGTTTTTTCCGTTACATACCACTTTCTTAACCATGTTAAAGTGTTATGG
The DNA here is from genome assembly GCA_034509755.1 of Anisodus tanguticus. Taxonomy (NCBI): domain Eukaryota; kingdom Viridiplantae; phylum Streptophyta; class Magnoliopsida; order Solanales; family Solanaceae; genus Anisodus; species Anisodus tanguticus. The sequence continues at coordinate 43,113,234 of CM067559.1, read as the reverse complement.
TTAATGAGTCACCATCTTCCTCGTTTTTTCCCGTTTAGACATTTGATTGCCGAAATATACTGATTCGATTAATTTAGAATCACGTCAAATAAGTCCCTCGAACCCAAATCATATAATTAAGTGGAATGAATCACATTTGTGCTACCATATTTTTTTATGGTGGGACGTCTATTAGATACTAGTTAAAATATTTTTAACTTGAAAATTTGCAATTTGACGCCTCCACACCCTTTATACTACCTCCGTTCTTTTTACTTATTCACTATATCAAAACAAATTTTTACTTTTACATGTTTATTTTGACATATTAAGAGAAAAATAAAATAAAAATTCTTATTTTTCCCTTAATATTTATTATTCATTTTCCAAGTCTATTAAGACAATAAACCAATTAATATGGATATTATGATAAGGTATATACTTTATTTATAAATAATTCTTATAGAACATGCAAAATAATAAAGCAGTAAAAATGAATGGAGAAAGTAATAAATTAATATAATTAATATAAAACATAGTGCATTAAAAAATTTACCGCTAGATAAGGACACTATTGACCTCCCTTATTACTTGTGTCTATCTAAAGTTAATCACCTACCTCAACTACTGAAGTTCAATAATAGGACTTTTTATCTTTTACTTTTTGATAGTTTACAAATTATACAATTTTGTTTTTTTCTTTTTAAAATCTTTTAATGTGGTAAGTGAAAATAGTGGAAGAAGAACAGTAAACTAAAAATACTCTACACACAACAAGAATTGCAATCATTCACTTCATATCCTTATCATTTTTTTGGATATTTATTTGTGTTCTTGAATTGTCGACGTACCTTTTTTCTACGTTATATAAGGAGGAACTTTCTTCTCCAACTCAAAACATTTCAACACTTTATCATCGGTTTTCAACTTATCAAAAAGAATTCTTGTTTTCTTGAACTATAATTTTTTTTTGTTATTGTCCTCCATAAGTAAGTACTCAGTCCCAATTCATGTGAAGGACTCTTTTTTTATTACGATTTTCTCTAATTTTTTTCATATATTGTGAATAATTAAATATGTACAGACTCATAATATATAGTGACTAATCTTGAATTTGTTTTACGAATGATCAGAAAGATGATAGCCCTATTTGGAATTGTGATATTGGCACTGATTTATAGGGCAATTATGCCACCACCTCCAAAGATGTGTGGTTCACCTAAAGGACCTCAAATTACAGCACCAAGAGTGAAGCTTTCTGATGGGAGATATTTGGCCTATAAAGAAAATGGTGTACCTAGAGACCTAGCAAAACACAAATTTGTTTTCATCCATGGCTTTGATTGTGTTAGACATGATGTTGCTTTGCTCACCACTATTTCTCCCGTATGTATCATCTTGTTTCTTTTTCTTTTTTCTTACAATAAGTTTTAAGGTTGTTTATATTTTTTTTATTTTTACATGGTGTTGGGTATCCCACTCTGAGCCCGACTAATCAGGATTTGCGTCAGGAAGTCCCACTTTGGGACTTGACTAATCAAGATTGGCATCGGGAAGTCCCATTTTGAAGCCTGACCGATCATGATTCGGGGTCGGAAAGTCCCACTCTGGGGCCCGATTAATCAGGATTCGCGTAGTAAAGAGCTCCCGACTAAAGTCGACTCCATTTATAGGGCTCGAACTGAAATTTCTGGTTAAGGACGGAGGATACCCGACCACAAACTTTGGTGATTTTAAGGTTGGTTTTAGTTGTGATATGGATATAATTGTGGCTGCATATTTTTTATGGTTGCAGGAGGTTATGCAGAGTTTGGGAATATATATTGTGTCAATTGATAGACCTGGTTATGGAGAAAGTGATCCTCATCCAAAAAGAACACCAAAGACCTTAGCTCTTGATATAGAAGAATTAGCTGATTATTTGGAGTTGGGATCTAAATTCTATGTTATTGGATTTTCCATGGGTGGACAAGCTGTTTGGGGCCTTCTCAAGTATATTCCTCACAGGTACTGTTAAATTTGTATTACTAGTATAAGTTGATATTTTATTTAGAGAAAGTAGGCCAATTATTGGGTGACAATTGGTTTATATTTTTCAATATGGTGTTCTGTCCGTTTGCCCGTACCTCGACTATTTCACGCATAAGAAAATGAGAAGAAAATCTTCTCACTTGGCTTGATTCTTACTACTAGTAGAAATTGATTTTTCAGTGAAACTAGTTTAGTTCGTTAGATTTAACTTATGTACACAGACAATACAAAGAAGTTTTACAGTATTAGTCATGTTAATATGTTGTAGTTTTCTTTTAGGTGACCCGTCTATGCATAGAAGTTAAACTCTAAATATTTTGGCGGCGGTTCAGAGAAAGTAGTTTACTTATTTGGAATTAACTTATATACTTTGACAGTACAAAGGATTTTTACAGTCTCAATGTATGTTAATCTGTCGTAATTATATTTTAGGTTACCCTATCGATGCGTAGAAGTTAAAACTCTAAATATTTTTGGCGGCGGATTGTGGTTCTTTTTTCAATACAATTATGCAACATTCAGCTGTTTATACTTTTGTTTCTATTTGTAAAATTATGATTCATCTGCATATTGTTTTCATTTTTAACTGTGACATTTTTGGAAATGTGTAACAGATTGGCTGGAGCAATTCTGCTAACACCTGTGACTAACTACTGGTGGGGTAGTTTTCCTGCAAACTTGACTAAAGAATCATACTACGAACAACTTGTACAGGATCAATGGACGCTTCGGATTTCTCACTATCTTCCATGGCTGACTTACTGGTGGAACACTCAAACGTGGTTTCCTGCTTCCAGTGTTGCACAGTGTAGTGAAGATATTCTATTTGAGCAAGACAGAGTACTAATGCCTGTCTTTGATTCATATCAGAGTAAATATCGGGTGAGCACTCGTTTATCTTCTTAGCATATCCTCATTTTCTTGCACGCACCTTTTATTAGTGGTCGATCTAACAGTTGACTTGCGAGTTCAGTAGAATTCAGTGCTTCAACGTCGAACCTTATATATGTGTGAAAAAACAAGAATAGATAGAATGTATAACTCACTCTTTTAACTCAGATCTCACACGTATAAATACTAGAATCGACATTGCTCAGGATTTTACAATAATAGTCAATTTGGGCAGACTGCTTTTGTTACCATCATTGTCATACTGCTTTAAATTTCTTGTTCGAGTCTGACCCTTCTCTTGCTTTGTTTGTGTTTATGTTGTGTCTTGAGCCGAGGGTCTTTCGGAAACAACCGCTCTACCTACCAAGGTAGAGGTAAGGTCTGCGTACACTCTACCCTCCCGGACCCACGTTGTGGGATTTCACTGGGTATGTTGTTGTTGTCAATTTGGGCAGAAAATAGGTTAGCTATGAAAAGTGGTCATTGACAATTTCATATCATTATCGTAATCCACTGCTCAATGACTTAAATCACTTGATATTTTCTTCACGTTATATGCACCGCCAGTGTATAGGTTTATTGCATCATTGGCAATAGTAGTCAACGCTTCATATCAAGTCTGATATAGTAACCTATAAGATAAGAGTCATTAACTTGCTATAACTAGTTAAATTGCACTGATAGTGTAAAATTTTCTTTACATCATTGTAAGTAACTTAACTCCACAATGATACGTGCTGATTTTGATTAGCAAATTATTCTTGCCTAATGCATACTAGCAACTAACAAGGACTGAACTCTGAGTTCTGTTTTGTTCTATTCCTGATTGAGGTTAGGACCTGGTAAGACAGCAAGGCGAGTACGAGTCGATCCACCGCGACCTAATGATAGGTTTCGGGACATGGGAATTCGATCCGATGGAACTAGAAAATCCGTTCCCTAATGGCGAAGGATCCGTTCACATTTGGCAAGGCGATGAAGACGGTCATGTACCAATCAAACTACAACGATTCGTCGCACAGAAACTACCGTGGGTTCACTATCATGAAATGAAAGGTGGAGGTCACATGTTTCCATGGGCTGAAGGAATGGGAGATAAAGTCATGAAGACTTTCTTACTTGGAGAGCCCTTTTACTATAAATGCAAATAAGTTGTATGATGCAAGTAATAGATAAAGTTCATGAAGGCTTTCTTACTTGTATAGCCCTTTGTTCTATAAAACTATACTATGGGGCTTATTTAGTATTGGTTTCAATGACTCGTGTCATTGTACAAATTTGAATATTTGTTAATAATTAAGTACCAAGTACTAGTTAAGCTGTTTCATTCAAATAATATATAGTTGTATGAAAGTGACTCACTTGCTATGAATCTACACTAGGGAACACTTTTCGTTTAGATTATTAGCATACTCTCATTTCATTGCACATAAATTTGACCTTAAAGTTACTCCATGACTTAAAACACTTGATACTTCATAGTTTCTTTAAGGGTATCTGATAAATTTCATAACATAGCAGCTTTTCTTGTTTTAGATGTACATAGTAAAAACGGAACGCGTTTTTTTTACCTTAAGGATTTCTCGATTTACAGACGGAATAAATAACATTTGTGTTCAGGTAGGGAGGTGTTAGAATAGTAATGTGTAATATCAATGTCATTACTAGCTCTGTTTGCTCTCCATGTAGTAGATATTGTAATGTTTTAGTCTAAATGATAGTACAATATTTATGTACCAACTTGTTAGCAAATACTTAAAGCTATTCTTTCCTGTTCCTAAAGTTTAGCTTTTCTGTTCAAAACTTCAGGATACTATATCGTAACATTCAGTTTTTCAGTTCAAAACTTCAGTCTATATCTAGAAGTTCAGTTTTTCAGCTCGAAATTTCAGCACACTGTATCCTGAAGGACTAAGCCTCTAAATTATGTTCTATGACATTTCTCCATGAAGGATCCGTTAACATTTCGCAATGCGATGAAGACGGTCATGTACCCGTCCTGCTTCAACGATTCGTCGCAAAAAAACTACCTTGGGTTCATTATCATGAAATGAAAGGAGGAGGTCATATGTTTCCATGGGCTGAAGGAATGGGAGATAAAGTCATGAAGACATTCTTACTTGGAGAGCCCTTTATTCTGTAAAAGCTATACTAAGGGGCTGCTGGTTTTAGTATTGGATTCAATAGCTCTTTTCATCGGAGGCCTACAGTATTAGGTACTGGTTCGGACAAACCATGTAACTTTTGCTTAGATCTTGTATTTGTATTAGAAATTTCATTAAATATGTATAAATAGTTCATTACGAGCCTACTAACTAAAACGAGCTATGGTTTGGTGACAAGTTCAAAATCATAAACTTCAAACTCGACTCCCCCTATTTGTCAATGAACAAATTTGAATATTTGTTAATAATTAAGTTCTATTTAAGTTGTTTCATTTAAGTAGTAGATAAGGTCACGAAGACATTCTAACTATAGAGTTTTCTATAGCAATTTATTTCTGTAAAAGCTATACTAAGGGGCTGCTTGGTTTTAGCAATGGATTCATTGGCTCTGTCATTGGAGGCGGAGCTACAATATTAGATACGAGTATGAAAAAATATAATAGCTTTTTTTTAAACGTATTAGAAAATTTATTAAATAAGTATAAATATTTTATTACCAGCCAAATAATTCTGGCTCCCTTATTTGTCATTGAACAAATTTGAATATTTCTTAATAACTAAGTTCTACTTAAGTTGTTTCATTTAAGTAGGTGATAAAGTCATGAAGACATTCTAACTTTAGAGTTTTCTATAGCTGTTAATTGCAAAAGTATATTCTAAGGTATCATAACTTCTTGAATAACTAAGTCAATCTTGTGATATTTTATTTTAAAAATGTACTAATATATTGGCACAAATAGCAATGAGCTTGCTTCATTATTGGGCAGAATATCAATCAACTACTATTATGGATAAAATTTCTTGATTAATATTGAAGATGAAAAAACAACTATCCTAGCCTAGTAAATAGTTGTCTATTTCGCGTGCCCTTCCTGCACTGACTTATACTGATTTACTGTATACCGCTGTTAGTGGACTGAAAGCGTCATCTGGAAAGGGGAAATGCACAAGTAACCTATTTTTCAGTTTGAACTTATATCATCACTTTATCTTAGAAGGATATAATTCTTTACTATTTCTTTATGTGTAGGGACAACTAAAAGAAATTGAATTAGGTGATGTAAGGCCATGGAAAAACATCCAATTTATTGGGGTACCAATATGGACAAATAATATGAGTGATTATAATTCACATTGAATATGATAGGGGCTGGCCAAAATTAATAAAATTGAGGGGTGGTCCCAAAGACTAAAGTACATATTAGGAATCTTTTATGATTTATTTCATAAGATTATTTGACAAAAATGCTAATCTTTTATGATTTATCTCATATGATTATTTGATGAAAATGCTAGCTACCTTTTTTCAAATATAATCATATGAAATCAATATTTATTGGCTCGACTAATTCATACACGCCGTGTGCATGTGGTGCTCATTAATTAAAGATGAAAGTGCTCTCTACTTGGAGTTTCTCCATTTCAAGAGCTTGAACTCGATAAAAACGAATTCAAAATTTGAAATTTATGAATTTCTACAATAAATGAGTTCTCAATAATATTTATTGATATTTAGTAAATTTCTTAATAAATATTCAAAATCTGGACAAAAGTAACAGATTCACATGAATACGTAAACGATACTCTAGATCCGCTCAAAAAATTCGAAACCTCTAATTAAGGGGCGAAAGAATATCATTCATCTACTAAACCCCTTAGTACTCTGGAAAGCAATGTTTTTCTGCATTAATGAGAAGAAAAAATGAATTTATTCTGAAAAGTCCATTAAATCGATTTTTTTTTATAGTTTGTGGTGAAAACCCAAAAATGCAATATGGATAAAAGAGGAAACGGGGTTTGGTTATTTCAAATCTGAACAAGGTAAGAGGTGAATTAAGTTTTCCTTTTTGCAGCTAGGCATGAATTCTTGGTGAAAATCCAGGGCATGCTGCATCAATTATTCTTTTTGCTACTTTTATTTAAGTTCCATAAAGGTAATAAAATTAAATAAAAGAAAAGTTACCAACAAGAGATCTAGACTGTTGATTTTTAATTGTCCACGTGTCATGCATCTAGTAATGCATTGAGCATTACAGGACAATAAAGTACTGGAGGGTATCCCTTCAATGCATTTTCCTACTTGACACAAGATTAGAAGATAAGAGCTAGTTTGTTGTTAATACAAGAGCTAAAATAAATTCAAATAGTTATGAGAATTTTGAGTTAGTTGTCGTAAAATTGTAGTTTTTTATCCCTCGATTGTCGATACTATAAGTTGTTTTTTGTAATTACTGTTTAATTTTCATAATGTTTTTTTCATAGATGTTATAGTATTTTACCTTGGTTTCTTAACTTTTATTTTTTTCGAATTAATTTCGGGTCTATCGAAAACGATATCTCTACCTCTCGAAGTAGGGGATAAGATCTGTGTATACTCTATCCTCTCCAGATTTCATTGATGGAATAACACTAGGTATGTTGTTGTTGTTGTAAAGTTCTAGGCGCGACAATTTAGTTTTACACTTTTTACAACCGCTCACAATTCAATTAATTGCAAGATTTGTCCTTCAAATAGGCATGTCTTTAATTTTTCTTCCTCAAATGAAACTTATGTCTATTGAGACATAAGTGATTTAAAGGACTCAACACAAATTGTGTCGAATTCCTTAAAAAAATATGTTTCAATAAGCATAAATTACATTTGAGGGGCAAAAATTAAAGAACAGCACATATTAGGGAAATAGTGCGAATGACCCCCAATACATGGTCTATTCGTCAAAGCCTCAAAGGTACTATTCGACTTGAATCATGGTGCGGTTCTAAAACTTTTTTGTCCAGCCCAATTATACATGTTTATGAGCCCATTGACAACTGCCTTAACTATATAGGCCCAAGTCCAAATAGTTCACATATCTAAATTAGGGATATTCGCAAGAATGACCTTATTTTGGAGTGGTCTTTAATTTTTTCCCTCAAATTGAAAATCTTTAATTTTTATTTTTCGCCTAAAATGTCTGGTTCCGAATGCGAACACCCGCTCAAGTAAAAAGTAAAAAAATCGGAAGGCATAGTATAGAGTTCGCAAGCCAGAGCTTCAAACTCTACATTAAGGCAGAATTTGCCTTAATGCATCAAAATCTACCTTAAAGGCATAAGGCAAACTTCTCTTGCGATTTTTTATTTTTATTTTTGACTGAGCAGGGATCAGAACCTAGAACCTTGGGGTATTTTTGAGCGAAGGAAAAAATTAAAGATTTCAAATTTGAGGAACAAAAATTAAAGACTAGTGCCTTTAAAGGGAAATTAGTGCAAAAAAAAAAGTCTAAATTAAGACTATTACATGTTGTTCCATCATACCAAACAACCCTTAAAAAAGGTACTTCCTTTGTTCCAATTTATGTGGCATTTTTCGCTTTTCGAGATTAAAACTGCACGAACTTTGATCAACATTTTAAAATGTATTTTTTTCACCAAATTGATATGAGAAAACTTATAACTTATAGTACTTTTCATGTAGTTTTCAAATATATAAATTTTAATATTAAAATATTAAGTTTATCTAATCCAATTTAGCTTTAAAATTTAATCATTGACTCTCGAAAAATGAAAAGTGTCACATAAATTGGGACAAAGGGAGTACTATTAATTACACTGGGAGAACTCATGAGACTTTTTCAATTACTGTTTTTTTTTTGGATAGGTCAAGGTAAAAGTATATATAATCAAATCTCTCTATAATAATATCATTTGTTCATATATTTTTTTGGATGTTATAGCGAAATGACGATATAGAGAACATATAATATAACATAAAAAAAAATTGGCCTTTATAGAGACACGATTGTACTACAGTATGTATAGAGAGTTCATATTACCACCAAAGCTAAGATTGTGGTTGGGTAATAGTGAAAGAAATAATCCCCTTGATTATTTTCATTGATTGAATAGATATATATACATGTTACAAAATAGGAGAATCCTATTCCTAAAACCTTATTTTACCATAATTCTAACTATACAATTATGGTAGGTGTATAACACTAATTATGGTAATAATTACACTACAATATTACATCAATATACACTCCTAATATACAACAACCACCTCCTTTTCGCAATGGGCTTACCGCTGCCGAGGCCCACCGCCTTATCCACCCACCGCTTCGCTTCCTACCGCTCGTGATCCCGTGATGGGCCGGACGATCGCCCCACCGCCTAGAGGCCGAAAAGCCTTGCCGCACCGCTGGTTTGGGCCACCGGCCGAGAGGCCCAACCGACCGCACCTCTCGTTTTTGTCGCTCGTTTTGCTTGCTATGCTAGTGATATATATGTGATATACACCGCTCGTATATTCGATGTATATCACATGTATATTGCTCTTTTAACACACCCCCGCAATCATAGCGGGCGGTTTTCGAACGCCGAGATCGTCCCTAAAATCTTCAAAGAGAACCGCCGGTAGACCCTTTGTAAAGATGTCTGCAATTTGATAACGAGACGGGACATGACATACGCGAACTTGACCCTTTGCAACCTTTTCACGGACAAAGTGAATGTCCATTTCGATATGCTTGATGCGTTGGTGTTGAACGGGGTTACTCGAAAGGTAGATGGCACTAATGTTATCGCAATATACCAAGGTTGCCTTCGAATGGGACAATGAAGCTCCAAAAGCAAATTACGTAGCCAACATGATTCGGAGACCACATTTGCTACCCTCGATATTCTCGCCTCGCACTTGAGCGTGATAGAGTGGCCTCGACGTTTTGCGGACCAGGAGACCAAGTTGTTGCCAAGGAACATACAAGAGCGAAGTCGATCGTCCGGTGTCGGGACAACCACCCCAATCAAGATCCGTGTAGGAGACAAGCGTAGATGTAGATGACGGATACAAGTGCAACCCATAGTCTAGTGTCCCCCGAATATACCGAATGATGCGTTTGATTGCATTCATGTGCTCAACTCTAGGATCATGCATGAATAAACACACCCGCTTGAACCGCATATGTAATATCCGTCCGGTAAAGGTAAGATACCGGAGGGCCCCCGCAAGATCGCGATAGCGGATCGGGTCCTCGTATGGTGCACCCGCCGTGGCACTTAGCTTTGGGTTTGCATCAATCGGCGTGGAAGTGGACTTACGGGATGACATCCCAACCCTCTCTATGATCTCGAAGATACTTCCGTTGAGACAAACAAGCCACCCGAATGACGTTTGACGGCAATCCCCAAAAAATAACTCAACGGCCCTAAATCCTTTATAGCAAATTCAGAACTGAGCATGGCCATGATAGACTGACGCAAAGCATCGGAGGAGGCAGTCAAGATGATATCATCCACATATAACAGAATTTAGGCCAATGATGAACCACGGCGGTAGATGAACAAAGAATTATCTGACCTGCTGTGAGTAAACCCAATAGTCGAAACAAACTCAGCAAATCGTGTATACCAGGCACGTGGAAACTGCTTAAGCCCATATAATGACTTCTTCAACAAACAGACATGATGAGGGCGGTTGGGATCCCTGAAACCCAACGGCTGATGCATATAGACTGTTTCCTTGAGATCTCCATGTAGAAAAGCATTATTGACATCCAACTGATGAATCGGCCAAGTCTTTGAAAGAGCCAAGCTAAGTACAGTGCGAATGGTAGCTGGTTTGACCACCGGACTAAACGTCTCACCACAATCAATACCAACCTGCTGAGTTTTACCATCACCAACAAGTCGCGCCTTATGCGAGCAAAGGACCCATCCGAATTCTCCTTATGAGCAAAAATCCACATAGACCGATAATATTAATACCATATGGACGGGGCACCAACTCCCACGTCTTATTATCAATAAGAGCATTATATTCATCACCATAGCAATTTTCCAATTAGGGTCATTTAATGCGGACACAGATTGCGGGGCAAGGGGATTTAGAGACATCGAATGTAAATTAAAATGTCTTTTAGGTGTAAAAATACCCCGCTGACTACGAGTGACCGGTATATGACTCAAGGAAGAATTAAGGGAATTTTGGGAATTTTCTGGGCTCGGGACGGATCGGCCAAGAAGAGTGGGCCCGCCGGCCCAAATCGAATCGCCGGAATCGGCTTGACCGGGACCTTCCGACCAATGACCGGCCCAATAGCTGGAACTGTTTCCGAAGGGCGTATTTTCTCGGGCGTGACGATTGTAAGTGGGGCCGGGGGCAAGGGCCCGCTGGAGGATTTTGGGTACGGGAGATGTCCGAAAAATTCGAATAATATACGGGGATATTTGGTCATCCAAAAAATTATATGACTTAGGTTCGGGAGTATGAACTTTCGTAAACGGGAATTGAGTTTCATCAAAAATGACATGACGATTGATTATGATTTTCTTGGAGGATAAATCAAAACACTTATAACCACGATGATTTGACGGATAACCCAAAAACACACACGGGGTAGACCGAGCCTGAAGTTTGTTAATTGTGGTGGATGGGAATAACGGATAACACAAGCACCCAAAAATCCGAAGGTAAAAATAAGAAGGGTTCTTATTATATAAGATTTTGAGAGGGGAAGAATATGTCAGGCCTTTAGACGGAATTATGTTAAGAAGGTAAGTGGCTATTTGTAGAGCATGATGCCAAAAATATGGAGGTATGGAGGCATGGATTAGGAGAGTTCGGACAATGTTATTTATGGAACGAATTTTGCGTTCGGCTTTCCCATTTTGTGAAGATGTATGAGGACATGAAAACCGAAAATTTATCCCATGAGTAGAACAAAATTCTCGAAACTCCCTATTGTCATACTCTTTCCCATTATCACATTGAATATTTTTTATTTCTCTTTCGAATTGAGTACGAATGAACGCTCTAAATTTTATGAAGACGGAAAACACTTGTGATTTATTCGCAATTGGAAACGTCAACAAAAATCTAGAATAATCATCTAAAAAGAGAACATAATATCGATGACCCATTGAACTAAGAACAGGAGATGTCCATAAGTCGCTATGAATAATGTCAAATGGCATAGAAGTATGAGAATTGGAGTCTACAAATGGCAACTTAACAATTTTTTCTAATGAACAAGACTGACAAATTGGAGTACCCTTACAAGAAATAAAGCTATTTTTATCTAAAGCTGATAAAATAGAAGATCCCGGATGACCCAGACGAGCATGCCACATGGAAGGAGAGATGGCTGCAAAAGCTGATGGCAAGGCTGGACTCGATGGACTGAAACCGGGCATGATAGGATACAGATCCCCCCTACTATCACACCTCATGAGATGACTCCCCGTCTTGAAATCCTTCACAGAGAAACCGAAAGGATCAAATTCAACGAAACAATTGTCATTTGTGAACTTTCGGACGTACACTAAATTTTTAATCAATTTAGGAGCATATAAAGTATTTTTCAAGAGGAGTGGTGGATTGGGAGGAGACAACGTTTTCTGACCATACCCTAGAATTGGAATAGAACTGCCATTACCAACAATTATTCCCCGAGGGGTGCTCAAATTGTAATAAGATGAGAGAGTACCTGATTCGGAAGTCATGTGAGTAGTGGCCCCGGTGTCCATGTACCAATTTGGGTCCGGTTGAGTCAATCCCAACGTGTGCATCGCGGCCTCGATATCGGTCTGAGTGGGGCCTGCTGCATGATGGGCTTGCGGAGGTCTGGGCCCAAGGACTCCTGGCCGTGCTGGAATTGGTCCGTAATCGCCGGCGCGTGCCGTTCTTTGGCCACCGGCCGCCGGCCGCCACCGCCGAGTATTGGGTCTGGACTGTTGGCCAGCCCACTGGCCGCTGTCGGAAGCTGCTGGAGGGTGCGGGGTCCACTGCCACTGGCCCCACTGCTGGGCCCACGGTGGTGGTGGGCCACTGTACCCTGGATGGGACCCACCGCCTGTTTGTTGAGCACCGGAACCACCACCAGAGCCACCTCGTTTGCCCCCGCGGTTTTTGTTATTTTTGCGATTATTCTTGCCTCCACCATTATTCTGGTTTTGGCCCGAATTATTAACAAAACCCGAAGGACTAGGAGAAGATGCCATCATGACAACTGGGTTTGCTCCGGTAGCCGCCTTTTTAGCCAAACCGGCTTCTTCCAACGTCATCATGGAGCGGGCTTGATGAAAGTCAGGAAGAGGGTTGCTTTGGCGAAGGAGAGTTCCAACACCATTATAGGCCTCCGAAAGACCGGCAACCAACTGTAGAACTAGACGATTATTTGTTACTGGTGCACCAACATTCCGGAGTTGATCTGCCAACTCCTTTAGTTTCTTGCAATATGCAGAAACGTTCGGAAATACGTCCATTCGAACGAGAGAGAATTCCTGCTCGAGTGTGACGACACGGGAATGTTGGTTGTCTTGGAATATGTCATGCAATCTATTCCATGCAGCCATAGCCGTGGTATCTGGCTCCATAATCGTCTGTAGAAGGTCCACTGAAATAGTGGCGTAAATCAACCGAAGAACGGTAGCATCAAGTGTAATCCATAGCTCAGGATCCTCCGCAGGACGGGGTCTAGCGGGAGGAATGATGTGATGAAGAACTTGATAAGATATAGCGTGAATTTTAAATAACTCCGCCCACGTTGCATATTGAACGTTTTCCATCTCAAGGACAATAGGGACACTTAGCTTGATATTGGAAACCGTGAGGGCAGGGTGAAAATTGTTCTTAGACATATTGAAAGAACAAAGAAGGAGGGAAAATTTAAGAGAGGTTTTTGAGAGCGGAAGACGAAAAATTTGGAAGAGAAAACCCGAGGAGGGGGGGGGGGTCTCGGCCAAAGGGAGGCAAAAGTTTGAGAGAAAAAAAACTTTTGTTTAGACCTAGTCTCTTGATACCATGAAAGAAATAATCCCCTTGATTATTTTCATTGATTGAATAGATATATATACATGTTACAAAATAGGAGAATCCTATTCCTAATCTATTCCTAAAACCTTATTCTACCATAATTCTAACTATACAATTATGGTAGGTGTATAACACTAATTATGGTAATAATTACACTACAATATTACATCAATATACACTCCTAATATACAACAACCACCTCCTTTCCGCAATGGGCTTACCGCTGCCGAGGCCCACCGCCTTGTCCACCCACCGCTTCGGTTCCTACCGCCCGTGATCCCGTGATGGGCTAGGACGATCGGCCAGGCCGAAAAGCCTTGCCGCACCGCTCGGTTTGGGCCACCGGCCGAGAGGCCCAACCGACCGCACCTCTGTTTTGTCGCTCTCGTTTTGCGCTTTGCTAGTGATATATATGTGATATACACTGTTGTATATTCAGTGTATATCACATGTATATTGCTCTGTTTAACAAATAGATACTCATTTATCCTTAATTAGAGGACTCAAATTTGAGCTTTAGAAATCGAATCTTCTTTGATAGAAAATGCTTTATCTTAAAGTGGAATTTTTGGGTACGAATCCAGATTAGTCAGTTACAAAACTAAATTTGAAATGGTTTTCCAATCTATTAAACAACTAAGGACTATTGATGGAGGCCCTTTCAACATTTCATATACTATCTCAATTCTGCTTCTCTTGCTTTTGTTTGTTTGTTAAGAAACAAACATATTACGGTATGTATAGTTTATATTTTGTTTGCTTTCTTTCATAAATTGAACCATTGCCAAAGTACATTATTAAATTTGACATATACTTGACAAAGCACCTACTGCACTAGTGGGATTTATTTGCAATGGAAATTTAAGGGTATCAAATGTGCGGGATAAACTGAATTCGACGAATTTAAACTCAAAATGGACTAAATTAATAAATGAGTTAATTATTTATATCAAAATAAAACTTACGTTGAGATGAGTTGAGTCAATGACTAAATAATGGATCATAGCCCAAATCGTCAAACTCTTACATAATTTTAATTCCTTTATCCAATTTTTTTTTTATAATTTGCTTAATTACCTCATAATAATTATTTATTGATATGTATAACATATCGATCAGATTTTTTTATTACAATAAAATATTTTAACAAGAATTTTAATGGATCAATTGGGCTGCATAGTTGGCTCACATCAGCCCAACTTTTAGATAGACTGAATAGAATAGATCAAAAATTCAAAATGACATTCGTTAATAAATTAAAGAACCGAACATATAATGTTTTTATCCGCTAATTTTATCATTCCTTAGATATTCAAGGAGAAAGCAATTGAATATTGATTGGATGTTTCTTCTGACAAGCAATTGAATATTAATTAAATGTTTCTTCTGACAATGAATTATAAATTGCATTTGTGATATTATGAAAAATTGAGTATCAAATAAAGTGGTGGTTGGGGGTAGAACTTTCAATGTTGAAAACGCTGTTCAACAACCCCAAGTTGACTGAAATATGTGTCTAAAATCTAAATTCACACTAGAAAGTTAAATTGACAAAATGAGAAAGAAGAAAGATCTAGTATTGCATCTTTTTGAACAACTTTTGATTTTTTTCATGTTGTACTTTAGACATGTGTCTTTTACGTTTTCTTTTTTGCTTTTCATCCATATTTTTATTGAAGTCCGACTAAATTTAAATTTATTCCGACAAATACTACAGTGGGACAATGAATGCAAGAAAGGTGTCTATTACTTCTTTTTTCCCTATTCGATGTCTGACACCCATTAGAGCCCGATTAAACCCAGATTCGTGCTAGAATTTTCGTCTTAAAGGTAAGCGCTTCCTAACAAAGATCGTCTTTGAAAGAAAGTTAAATTGACTTAATATGTGTCGCATAATTCACACTAGAAAGTTAAATCGACAAAATGAGAAAGAAGAAAGATCTAAGTCTTACATCTTTTTTTCTTATTCTTCTCTTTTTTAATAGGGGTCGATTAAATTTGAATTCGTTATGAAAAATCCTACATTGGATGAATGAATGCAAGATATGTGTCTTTTACTCTCTTTTTTTTTTGTTTTCTATTCGATGTCTGACACTTTCATTGGGGCGGGATTAAATCCAGATTCATACCTAGAAGTTTCATATACGGGCAAAATGCTCCATAACAAAGACGATTACATATCCAAAGTTCGAAACAAAAACCTCTAATTAAACAGGTGTATTTTATATACATATTTATGATTAATATAAGTGATATATATTTTTACCTTAATTTTAACTATATTAGTTTGATATAAATACTTGATGCGAGTAAGCTTTTACGAATTAAAAGGTGCCTTGCCAATTCATTTTGACAGGAAAGCACATGTCGAGAATAAAAACAACAGTTGTTTGAATATTGACATAATCCTTAATTCTTTATTAATTTCTGGTGAATTATGAAACCAATATAAATAAAATAGTACTGGACACCAAACCAAAATGTGAAATGTCTGATAATGATTAGTTGATAACCTTACCAAATACCTTTGAAAGTTTCTTGATTATTGTGCTTTAAATTCTTTGAGGGAAGAAAACAATGGCAGCAAAAATGAGCAAGAAAATTTCTGCAGCATCAGCAAGGTCTCATACTAGAAAGACTCAGCAGAAGAGTTCCATTCCTGTTCCTTCAAGTGCTCAATCTTTCATCTTATTTTTTATTTTTTTGTCATAGAAGATTTTGTTATTAGAATGCTATTTACTTAAATGATGACAATTTACTGTCTCGTGTTGTTCGCTTAGCTTTTCAACTCATTTTGTCTAATTTATATCTAATCTATTTTTCTGGCTTGGCTAGGTGGGATAGCCGAGCCATTCCCTTTTCTTTAGGAGAGCAGATTGGGCAAAATCACAAAAGAAAAAAATCTATTCAATTAGCATAAAAGAAGAGAGGGGGATTCGAACCCTTGATAGTTCTTTGTTAAAAACTATACCGGTTTTTAAGACCGGGCTATCAACCACTCAGCCATCTCTCTGAAAGACTATTTTTATTTTATTACTCTGAATATAATATGGCCATAGGGGTGGACACCCCCACTATCTGTAGAAAGATCTCAGGGCGAATCCACCGGTCGATCTATCTATCTATCCGTATATACATATATGATCTAGCATGCCCATTTGTGTCTTGTTGTAGTTACTATTCCCTTTTATTTTTGACCTGCTTTGATATTGCTTTATCTTGAGCTAAGGTGTATCGAAAATAACCCCTCTACCTTTACACTCTATCTCTCCAGACCACATTTATGGAATTACACTGAGTATGTTGTTGTTGTTGATAATGATGATGACCAAATGATAAGTTTACCAACAATTATTAGAAAGTTGTGATTTTTATTTGAATTCGTTCACATATTGAAGAAATGTTGTTGATGGGTTAATCTTGATATGTCTGTATAATTTGCTGATTAATGCTCTAGATAGAATATGATATTGGGTTCGAAGTTTCACATATTGCTCCTTTGAAGTATTGGGCTATCTCATCTAAAAGCTTAAGCAGTTAGATATATATAGAACACACTTTCATTTACTTAATTATAGTATGTTTTTTCACGTGCGAGCATGTTTCTTTTTCATGGGTCAAACAGAAGCGGAGCTAGGATTTTAATTTTACTGTTCTTGATTAGAACGGCGACTTTAAATGTTAATAACTGAGTTCTAAATTTAAAATATGTACATATTTAATGCATTTCTTAACAAAAATACATTATTTAAGCAAAAGTCGTTGGGTCCGACCTAACGCGTATATAAGCTTCTACCTCCACCTCGGAGGCCAAGCATGTGAAAAAACTTTTTTAATAATGGGTGGCGGTGGGGCTCGATACTAAAACCTCATCTTGTTCTGACACCATGTGAAGTGTGTGACCATCACGTCTAAATGCTTAAGCGGTAAAATCACACTTTTATTTATTTAATTATCTCTTTTACACATAATATGGTCAAAAAGATGGAATAAAGGTAAATGACATCTTTATAGCAACTTGATGTGAAGAATTTAGCATATATTCTAATCTAGAGTTCACTGGAATTTTTGTAACAACTTGAAAAGTGTGGTTAAAATTGTTTGAGTTGCTAATATACTAGCCTACAATCTTCTAAAAATCATAACAACTATGTTGCTCGTATCCTCCAAAAATGTTGTCGCACCCCTGTCGGATCCTTAAAAATGCATAGCTTTTGGAGGATCGACACACATTCTGTTGTATTTTTGAAGAGCCCGAGCAACATAGCATAAAAGTTGTTGTGGCAAAGCTAGTTAGATATGAAAGGCTTTCTAATAATGTTGTATTGAAAATAATCCGATCCGCAAGGACCATGATTGGGAATTGTTTGATCGTCTTTCTTTGAGGAAGAGTCGAAATAGAATCAACTTGAATTCGGGAACATATTTATACATACAGATCAATAGCTAAGAGTCCTAGAATAACTTAAGTACAGAGAATAACAATCCTATGCAAACTAGGCCACAAGTAACCGATTGGTAATATACAACCGAACTTTATACTTCAAGATACTATTATTGTTCAAAGAGTGTTCTGTTTTCTGCATGTTTTCATGATTTTAAGATTTCATTGCAAGCTGAAAAAGGCAAAACTTTCAGGGATGTTTGGGAAAATTCTAGCGGTCCTCTTAGTCGGCTTCTTGGCATATGCTTATCGCGCAATGCAGCCTCTTCCACCAAAGATTTGTGGCACCCCCGATGGCCCTCCCGTCACAGCACCTAGAATAAAACTAAGTGATGGGCGGCACTTAGCTTACAAAGAGCATGGCGTACCGAGAGATCAAGCAAAGCATAAGATCGTGTTCATCCACGGGTACGATTCTAACAGACACGACGCTGTTGTTGCAACTGGCCTCTCTCCGGTAACTCTCATCCGTCCACCTAAACTCTGTCTTCATTTGTTTTACTTATACAGTCAGACCTCTCCATGACAACATTTCACAATAACGGCCAAGTTTCCTTCAAAACCGACTTCCATATTACGTTATATTATATATTCTCATTAACATCATCTCGATATAACAACCAAAAAGTATCCTAACAAACGACGTTGTTATAGAGAGGTTTGATTGTACACCCTTTTAAGGTCTTGTAACTTTTTGTGCTAATAAAATTGTTGTTTTGACAGGAGGTTACTGAAGGCTTGGGAGTATACATTGTTTCAATTGATAGGCCTGGTTATGGAGAAAGTGATCCTAATCCGAAACGAACAGTAAAGAGCTTGGCGTTTGACGTAGAGGAACTTGCTGATCAATTAGGACTCGGGTCCAAATTCTATGTTGTTGGATTTTCGATGGGGGGCCAAGCTGTTTGGACCTTGCTCAAATATATTCCTCACAGGTACTTAAATTATTCCTTGTACAGAGAATTAGCCCAAATATAAACCTCTGTGTAATGATGATTTTTTCGAAAAATAGCTAGTCTTAGATTCGATAACTAATAGCTATTGGAACAGCTTCTCTTTTTTCTCCGTAGTTATCAGTTTCATCCATCTTATAAGCTCAGAGGCGAATCCAGTATTTAGACTATATGGATTCATTTTAAGGTTCTTAGCGTCGAATAGATTGTATTTTTTAAAGTATAGTTCAGATATACTGTTTGATGCAATTTTAGTGATTCTTCACACATAAATTTATGTTCCACGTTGGAAGTACTGGGTTCAGATACATTATTTGTTGCAATTTTAGTGAACTTTTACACATAAATTTATGGTCCACGTCGAAAGTTCTGGTTCAGATGAACTCGGTGTTGTAATGTTGCATCCGCTCTGTATAAGCTCACTTGTGTGATATATGAACAGATTGGCTGGAGCAGCGCTTCTAGCACCGGTTACCAACTACTGGTGGCCTAACTTCCCCACTAACTTGTCCAACGAAGCGTTCAGCCATCAGCTTACACAGGATCGATGGAATCTTCGCGTTGCTCACTACCTTCCGTGGCTTACAAACTGGTGGAACACTCAGAATTTTTTTCCTGCTTGTAGTGCTGCTTCTTACAACCCCGGTGTTCTTTCTTCCCAGGACCTAGAACTAATTCCCAAGTATCGCGCCAGAAGAGATCTTTATGTAAGTGCTTTTCTCTTGAGATCATACCTTCCGTCGCACTGCATGAACAGATAATGTGTTGTTTGAGTAATTAACATTTAGTTGTGGCTTGTTCGTCTCGTTATCTTATGACATACTAGCTGTAAACTATTAATGTCATCAGTGACAACCAAAATTTTCACTAAGGAGATTTACACAGGCAGAAGCCAAAGAAATTCAACATTTACTATATTATATATACATAAAAACAATTATGACGTTATATATACTGTGTAATTTTCCTGTGTAGGGGGTTCAGATGAACCCCTTGCACCCCCCTAGCTCTGCCCTTGAATGTCATTAGTTATACCTGTTTAGATATCCAATATGTTACGTATGTTTCTAACTTATTCGCCTACATATTATCTATAAACAACTTTCCCTGGTAAATTTCCAAATCTAGGAATTAACGCGTGTTTATCTTCAAAATTTTCCAGCACTTGACAATTTTCGCTTGATAGAACAAAGATTACTTCTCCAGTTTTACTACTGAAATCCATATTTCTCTTGAGTGTGTGCCTTTGAATAGTCACAGTACATTGGAAGAATTTAAATAGTTGGCATATGTTGATTTATTTTTTAGAGAGATCCCATCTTTTATCATTCCTATGTCAAAAGTTTGAGGTAAGTAGAATCAAAATATCCTTTAAGAGTGATAAAGTTTTAGCTGATCAGCTATGAAATCTTAGCTAGATGTGAGCACACGAGTGGTAGTAGTTTTCTCTGGATAAGGGGAGGTGAATGTATTGCTCGGACTCTTCAAAAATGTCGACGGGTGTGTGTCGGATACTCCAAAAATGGTGTATTTTTGGAGGATCCGACACAACTGCAATAACATTTTTGAAGAGTCCGGCAATATAGCTTGTTAGTGCATGTTTGTTGTATATTATATCTTTGATATTCTAATCTTGTTAGCACCTGACAATTATTTCAATCGGCATGGCACCTCAGGCTCAGGTGAGACAACAAGGACAACACGAGTCACTCCACCGTGACCTGATGATTGGTTTCGGGACATGGGAGTTCGACCCTGTGGATTTGGAAAATCCATTTCCTAACAACGAAGGTTCAGTTCACTTGTGGCAAGGGGACGAGGATAAGCTCGTACCTGTAACTCTACAACGATACATTGCACAACGACAACCATGGATTCAATATCATGAAATTCCGGGTGCTGGTCATATGTTTCCGATTCTTGATGGAATGGCAGACAAAATTGTGAAAGCTCTTTTGATCGGAGAGACAAATGATTCGTAAGAGTTACATTCACTAGGTCGTTTGTTATGTTACATTATGCATAACATTTTGAGTACATAGATTGTGCTTCGAGTATCTCTTCCATACGAGTGGTTGTATTTTTAACAAGAGAATGTCATTTTTGGAGACTATTTTCAATGGTATATTGTGTGAGAATCGGTGTGTTTGCTCCTTTATTACCAAATTCATATGGTACGAGGCACAATATGATTACTATATTGGGAAATTCACTAAATACTTGTAAATATTTGACTATAAACTCAATTTTTATCGTATATTAACTAGTGATTGCAATAAAAACCTATAAAGTTAAATTATGAATTCGCTAATGTACAAGTTCATAAACCAAATAAAAGCACCTGATATAATTTAGTGATAGAACTCATCATGTCTTGCATCCTAGAAGTGTAAAATTAGATTCTCAGAAAATTCATCAATTTAATTAGCTGTTCCTCAACCTGGCCTCCACCAACAAAAACTAAAGAAAGAAAGAATAGCTGTGTAAGGAAACATCAGTAAAATTTTATAAATATATTATTTTGTGGATGTTCATAATTCACGTCTTTTCATATCAATAAATCCTAGAATACTTTATTTCTATAACCCCTAATTACTAATATCCGTGTTCATACATGATATCCTTTGGTGTCCATGTTCATTTTTGGTCTTTGGTGGTAGAAGAATTTAAGATTTAAATTTTATGAGTTCAACTTTTAAGGTTCTTAGCATTATATTTATTGTATTTTAAAAATTATGAGATCATATCTATTATTTATTATAATTTTCATAAATTTTTACACATAAATTTATGCTCCATCATTGAAAGTACTTGGTTCATATGAACTCGATAATATCAAGGTCCATCTGCCATGTTCGTGTCTTCTATATAATCCTTAACGTCAAAAAAAAAAAAAAAATTGATTGCTTCTCCAAATAATAACACTTTCAAATAAAATAAGGAGGAGAAAGTAATTTCTTTTCAAGTATGTAAATGTTAGTTTAAACAAATAGAAGAGTGAATTAGCCATAATATAATAATATAATTAATTAATATTAGATCAGAGAGCTCAGACTCAGATCTCTCTAATTTCATTTTGTATGTGAATGAATTTAAATTCTGTGAATCTACACTCTACTATACACAATTACTAATTTCAAAATCAAAAATTATTTTTATAAGAATTCAAAATCAAGAATTTGCAACTGAAAAAGAAAAAAATGGCAGGTGGGGGCAACAAGGAAAATTTCACAAGCGACATCGGAAATGGATCATGGGCCTAAAATATGGAATGAGAACATGAACTTGGACAATCCTAACCCTACAAGTTAGCTTTTGGGGTTGAGTTAGACCCAAGATCCATTCTTTACATGGTATCAAACCCAGACCCATTCCAATTCTATGTTCACCGATATTGGGTCCCCAAATTATGTCATCCACGCTCCAGTTAACGGGGTCTGGGCGTGCGGGGGTGTTAAGAGTCCCACATCGGAAATGGATATGGGCCTAAAATATAGAATGAGAACATGAACTCCTTCTCACCCTACAAGCTAGTTTTTGGGGTTGAGTTAGGCCCAAGATCTATTCTTTACATTTTTTTTTCTATTTTTGGGTATAAATTTTCTAATTTATTTAATGATATGTAGAAAATATAGTGAAAAATTGAATCTTTATATATGTAAAGTTGATAACTTTGTTACATTTTGGTGAAAAGTTTTGATTATGATTAGGATTTTGAGTTTTTTCGCACATCTGAATGTGTTTGTGGAGCAGGTAGAAAATATATTTATGAACTGAAATTAGATGCGGAATTAGGATTTGAACTTATGAGTTCTGGATTGTAATCTTTTTAAATTACTGCTTTCTAAATTAATAAGACACCGAACCCCTAGTCGATAGCTCCAACCCTGAATTGAATCTTTATTATGTAAAGTTGATAGCTTTGTTACATTGTGGTGGAAAGGGTTGATTTTGAATTGTTCCTGCATCTGAATGAGTTTGTTGGGGCATGGACACATATTACGGTACATATAGAGAAAAATGGATCCTTTTGGTGAATCTTAGAATTGGATGTTATCATTTTGGTTTATGAGAATCATGAGGTCTCGGGTTTAAATGTCAGCGGATATTAAAATATTAGGTAATTTCTTCTCATTTGTCCTAATCTTGGTGGACAAAGTTACCTAGTACCTGTTGCCGGTGGGAGGTGGCAGGTACCTCGTGTAATTTGTCGAAGTGCGTGCAAGCTGGCTCAAACACCATGTCATTAAAAAAGAAATTATCATTTTAGTTATGCAATTTTGTTTTGAAACTGTAGATAGAAATTATATTGGTTTTTGCTTAGAATCTAAAATTTTGATTTAACTTATTTATGTTGGAAGGGGAGCCTTGGAGAAACGGTAAAAATATCTCTGTGTGACTTATAAGTCATGGGTTCAAGCCGTGAAATCAGCCACTCATGCTTGTATCAGGGTAGGTTGTCTACACCACACCCCTCGGGTGCGGCCCTTCCCCAGTTCCCGCGTAAACGTGGGATACTTCATGCACTGCGCTGGCCTTTTAACTTGCTTAAGTTTGCAATTGCTTCTGTACAAAATTTCATTTTTTTTCTTGCTGAGTGGTGGAAGGTTGAATAAAAAACTTTGTTAAAAAAATATAGTGAAGAATTGAAGCTTTATTATGTAAAGTTGATCACTTTGTTACATTTGGTGGAAAGTTCTAATTTTGATTATGATTTTGCTTTTTCTCTTACATATGGAATGAGTTTGTTTTTCTCCGTCATGTGACTAGGAGATCATTGGTTCAAATCGTGGAAACAGCCTCTGGCAGAAATGCAAGGTAAGATTGCGTACAACAGACTCTTATGATCCGGCCCTTCCTCGGACCCCGCGCATAGCGGGAGCTTAGTGCACCGGGCTGCCCCTTTTTTATGGAATGAGTTTGTTGGGGCACACATATTAATATCATTTTAGTTGTGCAAGTTTGGTTAGAAACTGTAAAAAGAAATTTTTGATATTTACCAAGAACCGAATATTTTGCTTTACGTTGCTTGAGTTTGCAAATGCTTCTATACAAGATTTCAATGTTTTCTCTAGTTGTATTAGATACTCTTCGGCAATCTTGGAATTGGATATATCAGTTTGTTTATACAGGTTTACTTAACCTGTAAATTCAAACAATCTGTATTTGCTTAAAAGCAAAAAAAATTCGTTTAACTTGATTTAAGTTGCTTGAGTGTGCAAATGTTTCTATACACAATCTCCCTTTTTTTTTCAAAAGTTTTATTAGATGCTTGAATGAGATTGCACTCTTCTATTTGTCTAAATAAATTATTTGAATTCACGATTATCTTGTCACTCAAACGAGACCATTTCAGGGATATTTGCGAAAATTCTTCTGGTTATTTTGACGGGTTATCAGACAACACGGCTGCCTCCACCAAAGACCTATGGGTCCCCAGATGGTCCTCCCCGTAAAGAGTGGATCTTGGACCTCACTCAACCCCAAAAGCTAGCTTGTAGGATGAGGATTGTCTAAATCGATATAAGGAGTCCATGTTCCCATTTCATATCCGATGTGGAACTCTTAATACTCCCGTCATTGCACCTAGAATCAAACTTAATGACGGAAGACACTTGGCTTACAAGGAGATGGGCGTACCTAGAGAGAATGCGAAATATAAAATTGTGTATATCCATGGGTACGATGGTTGCAGGCATGATGTTCCAACTAGCATCCTCTCTCAAGTAACGTCACTTGATTCTTTCGCTCGTGTAACTCTATTTTCTCATGGCCCAACTTTGTATTTTGAACATAATTTTTGGTTCTTTTGAAGGATGTTATTGAAAGTTTAGGAGTGTACATTGTTTCTTTTGACAGACCTGGTTATGGAGAAAGTGATCCTAATCCAAAACGAACAGTCAAGAGCTTAGCTTTCGATATACAGGAGCTTGCCGATCAATTAGGTCTACGATCCAAATTCTATGTTATGGGATTTTCAATGGGTGGACAGGCTGTTTGGACCTGTCTCAAATACATTCCTCACAGTTAATCTCATTTTCATTACATGTACAATTAGGAGAGCGTTAATCCTCATATGCAATGGTGGAGCTAGGATTCGCATTAAACTATAAAGAAGTAAATGTAAGAATATTTTTCTCAATATTCATCTTCTAATAATGCGATAATTATACCACTAATACAACCTATAATTATGCTAATGATATGATTTGATGAGGCTACAATCATGACATCTAATCTCCCTAAGTTAATGCTAATCTACCAACTATATATAAATGATTATACAATCAATTACAATATTAATTAATAATTATTCTATCACTCATCCGCAGTTGAAGCAGGAGGTAGGCGTATGAGACTGTCCCAAAAATCTTCAAATAATATCAGCTGAAGACCTTTAGTAAAAATATCTATAATCTAATATCGCGACGGGACATGCAAGACCCACGAGCGACCTTTTCACGAACAAAGTGAATATTTAGCTCAATATGTTTAGTGCGTTTATGGTTCACCGGATTCCCTAAAGGTAGATGACATTAACATTATCACAGTACACCAATGTTGCCTTCGGAATCGACAATGGAGTTCTAGAAGAAGATTTTGAAGCCAACAAGATTCAGACACAACATTTGCAACCCCTCGGTATTTTACTTCGGCACTGGATCTGGACAGCTGTTGCTTTCCGTTTCGAGGACCAAGATACCAAGTTATCGCCAAAAAATATACCATAACCAGAAGTGGAGCGTCTGATGTCCGGACATCCTCCCAGTCGGCATCCGTCTAGGAGACAAGGGTGGATGTCGACGATAGATATAAATGTAAGCCATATTCTAGAGTACCCCGAATATAAAGCATAATGCGTTTGAAAGCATGTATATGATCATCCATCGGATTATGCATGAATAGGCACACATGTTGCACTACATAAGAAATATCCGCCCTTGTGAACGTAAGATATTGCAAGGCTCCTGCCAGGCTGAGGTAAAGTGTCGGGTCGGCAAATGGCTAGCCGGAGGAGGCACTCAATTTGGGTTTAGTATCAACCGGAGTCGTTGACGGTTTATAGGAGGACATGCCAGCACGCTCAACAATCTCTGCTTGCGTACTTCTTTTGGGATAAAAATAAACCACCTGCATAACGTGTCACAACTATCCCTAAAAAGTAGTGTAGTGGCCCTAGATCCTTCATAGCAAATTCAGAACCAAACAAGTGACATGATGGACTTGCGAAGAGCATCGGATGAGGCAGTTAATATAATATCATCCACATATAAAAGAAGATAAGCAATATTATGACATTGTCGGTAGATAAACAGAGAATGATTAGAACGGATGTTAGAGAGCCCAATATGTGAAACAAAATTTGCAAACCTTTTATACCAGGCCCGTGGGGCATATTTTAGTCCATATAATGATTTCTTGAGCAGGCACACATGATTTGGATAAGTGGAGTCCTTGTATCCCAAAGGTTGGTACATGTATACTGTTTCATTTAGTTGTCTATGGAGGAAAGCCTTTTTGACATCTAACTGATAAAGTGATCATGCCTTTGATAGAGCCAAACTAAGGATTGTTCTGATAGTTGTCGATTTAACCACCAGACTGAACGTCTCACCGCAATCCACACCAACCTGTTGTGTCTTTCCATCACCTACAAGACGGGTTTTATGCCGCTCAAAAGTACTATAAGATCTTTCTTTGTGACTGAAAATTCACATAGACCGAATTATATTAGCATTAGGGGGATGAGGTACCAACTCTCACGTCCCATTTTTAATAAGAACATTAAATTCATCATCCATAGCCATTTTCCAATTCGGGTCATTAAGGACAGTCACAGGATTACGAGGCAATGGTGATTTTGAAACTCAAGTGTGTAGGATATATTTGGTATTGGGTTTGACAATGTCGTGTTGACTACGGGTGACTGGTCGTTGGGCCGGACTTGGGATCGGGCCAACGGGGGGATCAGAACTGCCCGACAGTGGGCAGTGTATTGGGTCGTGACCCGCACTGTCAAGTGTTGGGCCGTGATCCAAGCCACTGCCAAGTAGTGTGCTTTGAAATAATGGGCCAGAACTACCGATAAAAACGGCGATCAGGGACGAAGAAACTGGCCCAATTTGTTGGACAGTATTGTTGCGTGATTGGGCCACTGTTTCTGGGCCCAATTCACCCAAAAAATTTGGGTTGGCCAAAACAGTGGAGTTTGGGACGAGAAAAATGTTGGGTCAAATACGGTGATATGCCCTCATCTAGAAAATCATAAGTAGGTGGTCCGGACACATGCATTTTGGTAAATGGGAAATTTGTTTCATAAAAAATTATGTGACGACTCACAATGATTTTATTGGAGGATAGGTCGTAACATTTGTAACCTCGGTGATTAGAAGGATAACCCAAAAAACATAAAGAGTAGACCGGGGTTGAAGTTTGTTCATTGTGGTAGATGGAAAAAGATGATAGCATAAGCACCCGAATATCCATAAATGAGAATATGATAAGTCCCTTAAGTATAGAATTTTTAGAGGAGCTTGATAGGACAAGTTTTTGTGGGGAAGTATGTTCAATATATACATTGTCATTTGTAGTGCATGATGCCAAAAGGATGCGGTAGTGTTGCATGAGCAAGGGATATTCTAACAATGTTATTGATGGTTCGGATTTTTCGTTTCGTCTTCCCGTTTTGTGAGGATGTGTGGGACATGACAAGCGAAAGTTTAAACTATTAGAATTGCAAAAATCCCAAAAATGCATATTATCAAACTCCATACCATTATCACATTGAATATTTTTAATATCCCGTTCAATGAATAAAAGTGAGAAATGTGGAGAAAACTTGTGATTTTTTAGACAAGGAAAACGTCCACAAAAAATTATAGTAATCATCTAGCAAGAACAAATAATACCTATGGCCCGAAGAGCTCAAAACGGGTGATGTTCAAATATCACAATGGATAATATCAAAAGGCATAAGTGTGCATGATTTAGACGAAACAAATGACAATTGAACATGTTTTCCAAGTGGACATGAACGACACATGTTAGAATTACGTGATTGGCTCCGGAAATAAAATTGTTTTGTTTGAGGGAGGCTAAAACAAGTGCTTCCGGATGACACAAATGTTCATGTCATAATGAAGGTGCGAAAGCTGCAAAGTAGAAGGTAACTTGGCTTGTTGATTGGGTGTGGTAATTGAATAGAGCTCCCATTGACTATCACAACTCATTAGAAGTGTCTCCGTTCAAAAATCCTTCACGAAAATCCAAAAGGGTCAAAATCAACAGACACCCAATTATCAGTAGTAAACTTTCGAACAGACACTAAGTTTTTAATTAATTGTGGAGCATGAAAGACGTTCTTTAAAGTGAATAGTGGGTTTCGTGGAGATAATTTAGTAGAACCATAACCTCGAATTGGAATAGAATGACGATTTTCGATAACAATACCATTATTTTTGCTCAAATTAAAATAGGACAAGAGATTACCTTCGGAGGACGTCATATGAGACGTCGCTCCGGTGTCCATATACCAATTCACGTCGGGCGGATTAAGTCCAAGGGTGTGCATGGCGGACTCAATATCGGTTGGGCTATCCATTGCCGAATGGGCCTCCTGCCACTAGTTCGGTAGTGGCCCAAAACTGGATGACATGCCACTGTTTCTTAGCCCAAAATTAGTCGGCCCAAATCCAGACTGTTGGTTGGTAGTGGGCTGGCCAGTTTGCCTTGGAATGGGCCTGGCCTAATTACCCGACGGGAATAGGCAGGGTGGCACAGCCCAAGGCCACTGCCAAGCCCACTGTGGTGGTTTGCCGCCCCACTGTGGTCGGGGCTGCCACTGCTGGCCGGCAGCCGCCTGCTATCCGTCGTTTCTGCTGTTCCTGCCGACGTGTCCGCTGCTCGTCGGAATTTCGATGGCCTCCACCTTTGCCATTGTCGCAATTTCCACCCCAATTTTTACCACAATTTTATCCTTTTGGAACATGCTATACAAACCTCAATATATGTTCTGAATATGGTTCTTTCCAAGTCAGTAGAAAAGACACCCTATGAGATATGGCATGGCAAGAAGCCAGCTCTTAAACATATGAGACCCTGGGGGTGCCCTGCATATGTTAAGAAGATGCTCATTGACAAGTTGGAATCCAAAAATGAGAAATGTTACTTCGTGGGGTATCCAAAGGAAACTAAGGGATACTACTTCTATCGTCCTGGAGAACATAAGGTCATTGTTTCCAGGAACGCAACTTTCCTTGAAGAAGAATATGTCTACAAGGAACATAGTTGCACAGAGATAGAACTTGAAGAAATTCAAGAACCACAAGATAACACAGAAGTTGAACCCTTATCGAATGACCTAAACAAGGATTCAGTGGGAGTATCTGGGGAAGATTGGGTACTTAGAGTACGCCCTTCAGCCAGTGGGAGTGCTGTGAGAGATAGTGCAGAAATGCAAGGCTCCCATACACAATCAATGGAAGATGATACAATGGTTGTACATCATTCCACTCAGGAAATACATGAAAATGACATTCCTGAAATATCTCAAAGTGATGGATTGTCCAACACACAAAGACCTTCTCACAATCAGAATGCAACAAGCACTGAAACACAGAATAATCAACTCCGTAGGACCACTAGGACTCATCGTCCGCCTGAAAGACTTAATCTCCTTGTTGAAACACACAATGAGATAGATATTTCTGATGACGATGAACATATAACCTACAGCGAAGCTATGTTAGACATTGATTCGCAGAGATGGCAAGAAGCTATGAAATCTGAGATGGACTCGATGTACATAAATCAAGTTTGGAACTTGGTTGATTTTCCAAGAGATGTTATACCCATAGGATGCAAATGGGTCTTCAATAAGAAGATTGATGCATATGGCAAGGTACATACTTATAAAGCAAGATTGGTGGCTAAAGGTTATAATCAACGGCCTAAGGTCGATTATGATGAAACCTTTTCACATGTTGCTAAGATTAAGTCCATTCGGATTTTGCTTGCAATAGCTGCATATTATGATTATGACATTTGGCAGATGGACGTCAAAACTGTTTTCCTCAATGGTAATCTAGTCGAGGAGGTGTATATGAAACAACCTGAGGGTTTTTCACTTGAGTCCAAACCAAATGTTGTATGCAAGCTATAAAAGTCCATTTATGGGCTTAAGCAAGCCTCGAGGAGTTGGAACATTTGCTTTGACAAAGCTATCAAGTCATTTGATTTCGTTAGAAGCAAAGAGGATCCATGTGTTTATAGTAAACGCAAGGATGGGAGTATTGCCTTCATTATCATATATGTAGATGACATATTGATAATGGGAGACAATAAGACTCTCCTTCAATTAGTCAATGAGTGATTGTCCAGTACTCATGAAGGATTTAGGTGAAGCCTGCTACATTCTGGGAATTATGATCTATAGAGATAGACCTAATAGATTGTTGGGTTGTCACAGTCAGTCTACATAGACAAAATGCTTAGACGTTTTTCTCTGGAAAATTCCAAGAAAGGCGGTCTACCTATGGGACAAGGCATCAAGTTATCTAAGAAGGATAGTCCTTCTAATATTATAGAACTTGAACGCATGAAAAGGATCACATATGCTTTGGATATAGGATCGATCATGTATGACATGACCTGTACTAGGCCAGATGTGGCCTTTGCGCTTAGTATGACTTACAAATTTCAGCAGAATCCTGGGTAAGAACACTGGAAGGCAGTCAAGAGTATTCTTAAGTATCTTAGATGAACTAAAGATTACTTCTTAGTCTATGGTGGGGAAGAAAAGATAGTTATTACTAGGTACACTGATGCTAGCTTCCAGATGGATGTTGATGACTACAAATCTCAGTCAGGGTACACGTTCATTTTCAATGGTGGAGCAATAAGCTGGAAAAGTTCCAAACAAGCTATAACTGCTGATTCGACAACAGAAGCTGAGTACATTGTTGGATCGGAAGCTGGTAAAGAAGCTGTCGCGATTTCTGAGTTCCTGAAGGAACTAGGGGTTGTTCCAAGTGCCACTTGTCCAAAATGATTTATTGTGACAACACTGGTGTGATTGCGCAAGTTAAGGAACCAAGATCAACCAACAGAAACAAGCATATACCAAGGAAGTACCACATACTCAGGGAGATAGTGGAGACTGGAGAGATTAGATTAGACTATGTTCCCACGGACGATAATCTAGCTGACCCATTCACTAAACCATTAAGCTTAGTCAAGCATAATGTCATTTTGAGAATATGGGTGTTAGATATGTTGGAGATTGGCTCTAGGCCAAGTGGGAGATTGAAAGTATATTTATGTCCTAGAGACAATCTGTATTAAGACAAATGTACTTTATACACATTCGTATTATTATTAATGAAGATTAATATTTTGGCATTTGCAATTATTGAATTATTAATTGATTATTTGTAATATTCTATAATATGCATTCCTGGAGGTTACGCTGTTATTAATAGTGTGAGATATTAATATTATAATGTAACACTTAAAATAGCCTCGACTAATGATCATCGAGAATGGGATATCGATGATATGTGATAAGTCGACATGTGGTATGCATCACATCCTTAGAGGATGTAGTATGTCTCACCTGTTACGAGTAATGGCTACTCGTGATTGACACATGAATACTTTGAAAGTATTGGTATACCCTACTGATATATTGTTTGTTATACTTGTCTAAAGTATGATCAGCGTGTGGGAGATAGAAGTCCTAAGACTTGAGGTCAATAAGCACCTTGTCTACAAAGTAATGTACTTTGATCCTATCCTAAGCTCAAATGCCTTATAGGTTGAGATACGGCTTGTATTGGGTACATTACGATATGGATTAAAGGTGGTAGTTGAGCCAAGATTAGGATTCATTCCTCGAATGTATATTCGAGAGAACACTCGGATTCTCAATAATATTAGGTTGACTAAGTCATTGGCCAACGCAATAGACATATTTAGAATATGGTCTAGTTGTCAACTAATATAGATGAGATACAATGATTAAGCCATTTGGATAGACACTTGACAAATCCTAAGCTTGATCGGGTGTGTCGTGAATGAAAGGATTTTATCTTACCACATAGAGGTTAAGTTTACTAGATTCGTGTAAACGTACTTCACATATTTAGTTCGTCTTGCGGCGCCGTCTAGGAGTTCCGTGTAGACCTTAATTTGATTAATTTCGATATGTGAAGGCATGTAGGGTCACACTATGTCGATTGTCCTTTCGATCTAAGGATGTATTGAGAGAGTAATTAAATGCTCGATTTAGAATCGAGATATTTAAATGAATAATGATTATTTTAATTAAGTCAAAATTGGATTTTGGATTTAATTAAGAATGCGCAGAAAATAAATCGAGACAGTGCAGTAACACGTTGAGCGTCGCGGCGCCCATACCCTAGGGTAGCGGTGCCTCTGCCTCGATTTTTGGGCCAGGCCCAAATTTTCACCTATAAATAGTGGCATTCTCTTCATTATTCACACACCAATTTCAAATTATTATTCTAAGCCTTAGAGACTTAGAATTAAAATACTCTCTCGAACCTCTACCGGATTTCCTAGATTTCCGAAAGAGAAATACATTGAAGCTTGGAGCTTGCAATCGAAAGGACAACCGCGTGTCATCCCTATAGTAGATAAAGATTCCAGATAATATAATCTGTAAGTTTTATGCTTTATGTTACAGGTTTTGATTGTTGTATAACCATATCAGAACAAGTTGTTGGGGTAAGTAAGAAACAAAATTTTAAACTTCCGTTGTGCCTTACTTATGTGTTTTGAACCCAACAAATTCCTACATATTAACCATGTGAAAACTCCAAAGCTTGAGATTGTTGAAATAACAACACTTCTATGGAGTGTTTTAATTGACATCATGGAACAAATTAATGGCTTCTTTTATTAGCTTTCTTAGATAGAGAATTTCTATGGTTGAATGGTTAAGTCAAACTACTGACTAGTAAATAAGTTAAATTGTGCAACTAAGTAGAAGTGTTGTTGGAAAGGATATTACTGGCCAAATCTTTTGCTTGTGCTTTATTAATTAAGGCAGAAAACCTAAGGGAGAAAAATTAGCTCTAACTTTTTTTTTCCTGACTTCCCACGTGATGTTCGGTATCCGCATTGGAACCCGATTATATCCAGATTCGCGGCGCGTAGAGTCCCATTCAAGGGGAGCTCCCTACCAAGGATTTTTTCATACCCATGAGTCGAACCGAGACCTCTGATTAAGGGAGGAGCAGCCATGTCTGTTGCACCACATCCTTTGATAATAATTAACTCAACTTTTACCCTTGATATAGCGAGGTACTAAACGCTCCTTTCGTTCTAATTTATGTGACTTCATTTTTTAGGTATATTTTTAAAAATAACTTAATTTTAAATTTTAAATAATAAACTTAAATTTCTCAATTTATCTTTAATGACAAGGTTTTATAATTATACAAATGTTATGATATAAAGATTAAAGTTTCAAAAATCTTATATCCACACAAAAATTATGACAGGTTCATAATCACAAGTTTCAGAAATTTTTTCTTTTCTTTTTTTTAAACTTCTCATTTCAACAGTAAAGAGATTGGACCCATGAGATGAGGATGAAGTCATTTTTGACACTAGCTTTAGTAAACATCTATTTTCATGGAGTTTCAAATTCCACAAATGAAACTTCACGACAACTTAAACTAAAAAGTGGTTATTTATGAATTTTACCCGAAAAATGATCAGAAAGGCAAGATTGCAGAACTTACCTATTGCGGACGAAATATACTCGCCCAGTTCAAGTAATGCATATTCGTAAATTATTTTTAGCTTTTGAGTCCTACCAGAAAATATCCAAATTCAGATTCTTGATTTAAATGTCGTAAATAATCATATAAATGAGTCCGTAACTTGAGCAGAAAATATCCACTGATATATATTGTGTGTGTGTTTATGTAATTAGAATTCGGATGGTGAACTTTAAGGAGCTTTTCATCAAGGGAATATATATATATATGATTATTTATTTCTAAGACAACAAAATATTTATTGAAGGTTTAATTTGCTTGGACTTCATACATCTGAATTTGTCTTCCATTTAAAGGCTGAACTGGTCTTGCATTTCTCTTGCAAGTTGAAACTAATGGAGCTCTCAAAGCTTCTACTTGCTCTCTTGATATTGATCTCACCTGCATTCACATTTTTTAATTCATCATTTCATCTATTCTAAGTACAACATTAATGCAAATTTGGTGGATAATTTACACCCCCGATTATCTATAACTAGGGGTGTCATATGAGTAGGGTTTGACTAAATTTACACGACTCAAAATGAGCGGAGTTAATGAAGGGACGGATAATTAACTCACCTAAATGTTACTTGTGCTGAAATAGACTGAGTCAAGATAGGCTAAACAATGAATAATAGCCCAATCCGCACAACTCACACTAGATTTTAATTTCGTTAATTGTTTTCTTAGGATTTGTTTAACTATGAAACTAAACTAATAAAATATTTTTGTGTATAATGAAATAAATAACATATTGCACACAAAAAATTAAAATGATATTTTGACAAGTTTTCTCAGAGCTCGATTTGGATTTACATATTTAACTCAAATCAACACAACTTTTTGATGTGATGAATTGGACGAGTTAAGATGAGTTGTGCTATTAATAATATGCTCAAACATCAATGGATCAGACGGGCTAGACTATGACATATTATCCATATTAATGTAGCCCATCTTAGTGAAAGTAACTTTTGAGCAAGTTGGACTACGAGTCTATGCCCATTATCCATCTTAACACAATTCATCTCGGCGTAAGTGACTTTTGGACGGTTGTTTTATGACTCATTAACCATTTTAACGCAACCCATCTCAGCAGAAGCACCTTTTAAGTGGAATAATGATCCACTCATTCATTAATTCAGTCTTTTTTAATCCGCTCAAATCCACCCACTTAACATGCTTGGATACGACACAATAACAATTTAGATAGTGTAACATACATTTAAACTATAGCTATATGAAGCACAAATACATCAAGAAAAATAAAAAGGAAGGAGAAAGATTATATATAACATACCTTGCCAAGGATGGTGGAGTTGTTAAAGAACCAGTGTGTGTAATATTTGTGAGAATGTTTCCTTATTTCAGGTGTATCAATTGTTCCAAGCTGAACTTGTGTTTCTTTTTGTGTTGCTACATCCCTTGCCAGCTCATTCAGTTTGTTTTGAAGCTAAACATAAAAAAAAAAAAAATGCGAAATATATCTGACGTCATTATATAAAAAAGATTCTAACATATTGTTAATGATGCAAGATTAGAACTTTACATATTTGTGTTCGAAATTCTATTACAACTCATAAGATTAGAACTTTACGTATTTGAGTTCGAAATTCTATTACAACTCATTTAATTTATTTGATTTTAACACAAATACAAAATTTGAGCTAAATATTAAATTTGGATGAACTTATAACATTAACAACACATCCTTCCCTGATTAATATCTTGTCATTAATTAATAATTGATCATTCATAGATTCCAAATGTGCGCATACAATATTTACATTCACTTTGGAATAAACGGCTGCAAAATTTATATTATGGGTTGCTCATGGTCCTAAGTTATTTGGGGCACAAAATATATAACCGTCATCAAAGTGAGCTAATTCAACCAATCTTGCTTGTACAATGAAAAGGGTCACTGGTTTATCTCTATCGGTTATCTATGCTCTAGTTCCCAAAATTTGTATGGCCTAATTCTAAAGTATGATTGTGGTTACAAGCACAAACTAGGAATGGGTAGGCTAGTTGGGCTGGGTTATATACCCAGCACCAATTTGGAGATTTACACAAATGGAATGATTTGAAGTAAAAAAGAAAATTGTAAAAATAGCTTTGGCATTACACTATTGAAAGAATGAAATAATTAATGTTATTCAATTAGTCAACAATTTACCGAATGACCCTAATAATTTCTACAATTTCAATGTAATATTACCTATTGCAAAATTAGGTCAGTAAGTAATGTCATGTTTGCTATCAGATGTTATATGTAAGTATTTAGTTTCCATGTAACTTGATAATGTAAATAATATCAATGTATTCTTAACTTTGTTTACATATATATATTCTAAATTTCATATTTAGTTAAATTAAAATACATTAAATAAATTACTATCACCTACTTAAAGTACTACATCGATACTTACCATCTTAATCTCTATTATATTGTTCAATACATTCACGAATAATGAGTTATATGTTAGTGAGGAGTTAACCTACCCTTCAACGACAAGTTTATTTAAATTCATTATTTTCAAGGTGGAGCATCATATAAATGTGAAACCAACTAAACTTTCAACAACTATTACGTCCGAACAAACTTTAAAAGTCGAATCAATCAAGTAAAAGCTTCGAATTTGCTTAATAGTAGCTCAGCTTAAGGTTTTTAAATTTTTCCTTTTTTACAGCTATTTGTATTTAAAATTCGCCTGTTGAATTAAATCTATAAAAACTGACAATTCCACATCGGATAGGGTCAATCTAAAAAAAAATCTATTTTAAAATTTAAATTTAAAATCTTTAATAAATTATAAAAATATCTCAATCATCACTAAAAAAAATCGAATATAATAACCCTAATAAACCATTTGGTGGGTCAAAATTGGAAGTAGTCAAGACTCAAGAGTAGCTGGGAGCTATAGGATAAGGACCTTATAAGTGATAGGGAGGAAAACATGCAAAAGTACTTTAATAGTACACGACAGAAGAAGGTACACACTTTTTTTTAGAGTATAAAGTATAAACAATATACATTGTAATTTGTAAGTATAAATATTTTGTAGCCGTTATAAATTTATAATAAGATTTCAAATTTATATTCGAAAGAATCTATATAAAATTTGTTGTTATAAATATTTTCTGAATGTTCTGGATTAAAAACTTATTTATCTTGACCATATAATTTTTTTTGTCTCAAAATATCATATTTCTCCCCTCAACGGTCAATTTAAGTAATCTTCATAACTAATTACATTAGATTAATTTAATATTTTAAAATTTAAATTTAAATAAAATATTATTATTTATATTTTTTTCATATCAAAACATACTCAACGTAATTTTACAAATAGGATCAGTGGATGATAATGTGTACGCATGTTTTATTCTTTTCTTTTGTAAGATAGAGAGGTAATTTTCGATAAATCATCGATTCAAAATAAAATAAAAAAATTATATAATAAAAATATACATCTGGAATATCGATCAAGATTTATATAATTTGTCTCTTAAAAAATTGATCGTGACAAGTATTTGGACCGGATCTAATATTACTTAAAGTTAAACTCATTTTTTAACATTTCTAAAAATAAAAGAAAAGAAACAAAAACAAGATAGGGACGCGTGGAGAAGTAGGGAGAAAGAAGAGCCCAAAACAACGATTGCCAACACAACACCTGTCAAACACGTGTCATTCTCTCGAAGCATATCCCCCCAACTTTCCTATCTTAGTATTGGCTTTGTTTTATTTTATAGACTTCCCATAATTTCTAGTATATTTTCACCCTTTTGCTTACATCTTCTAAAAGTGGACCCCACTTAACCCCACCCCCACCCCAACCCACCCACCCACCCCTGTTTGCAAAAATTCAGACACAAAACAAAAACCTCGTCTTTGAATAAATATGACTAAAAATGAAGTGAAATGAACCTATCCTCTTCTTGGTAGTGTTCTTTTCTTCTTACACACAATATCTTGTCTTAATAAATATCTCTACTTGTATGTATATAGTAATGGTTTCTATGAGTTTTAATCACAAATTCTTTCATATGACATCTTGAGAGTGAAATTAGCTTGGTGAAGCTGGAAAAAAAATTAAGAATAAGGTAAGTACTTTTGCTTTCTTGATATTATTGAGCTTAAGTTTTTTTGTTGTTCCCTTAGCTATGTTTGTTACAAGCCTAATGGATAGTAAAACTATGTTTGTAAACTATATGTGTCATATGCGAATTCAGGATTTGAAATTTATGAGCTTAAGTTTTTTTGTTGTTCCCTTAGCTATGTTTGTTACAAGCCTAATGGATGGTAAAACTATGTTTGTAAACTATATGTGTCATATGCGAATTCGTGGATTTGAAATTTATGAGCTTAAGTTTTTTTGTTGTTCCCTTAGCTATGTTTGTTACAAGCCTAATGGATGGTAAAACTATGTTTGTAAACTATATGTGTCATATGCGAATTCAGGATTTGAAATTTATGAGCTTAAGTTTTTTTGTTGTTCCCTTAGCTATGTTTGTTACAAGCCTAATGGATGGTAAAACTATGTTTGTAAACTATATGTGTCATATGCGAATTCAGGATTTGAAATTTATGCATTTGAAGACAATACTCATTTACTGGTTCGAAATTAAATTTTTATACATATTTACGGAATTTCTTTAACACATATATGCACTGTGAATCCAATAGTTACACCTTACATCCGACCCTAGTTTGTGTGAGGCTAATTCATTTATTAGTTATTTCTCTAAAATTATTGATGTGCTTGACTCACGTAGAAACTGTTTTTTCAATGATATCGAAGCTAATTATTTTAAGGGGAGGGGGATGTTGAGCTTTATCATTAATAGAGTGTTAAGTTTCTTTTTCTTTTTGTTGTATTTGCATTTTTTCTTGGGAAGATCAAGATATTTATAGGGTTTCATTTCACTTTTGTTGCAAGATTGTGAGCTACTATCAAGCCTATGTCATTTTCATTGTAATATTAAAAATTCATTTCTATATATGTATTTTGTTTCTTTTTCCATTTTGGGCAAGGGAGATTATGTGTTTGTTTGTCTGTCTTCCACTTTCTTTCATAATCTTACTAAATACATCTTGTTTATTACTCTCTCCGTCTCAATTTATGTGGCACTATTTGATTGACACACAGTTTTAAAAAGGAAGGTTGTTTTTTTAAAATGTGTGGTCTAAAACAAATCTAAGACAATTAT
Source organism: Anisodus tanguticus (assembly GCA_034509755.1). Classification (NCBI taxonomy): domain Eukaryota; kingdom Viridiplantae; phylum Streptophyta; class Magnoliopsida; order Solanales; family Solanaceae; genus Anisodus; species Anisodus tanguticus. Next base: position 43,073,968 of record CM067559.1, on the reverse strand, counting down.
GTGGTTATAAATTATTGTATTAATGAAAATTTTAAAATTAAATTATTTTTAAATATAGAAAGTTAATATTCGTTTTGGAACGAACTAAAAAAATAGTCTCACATAAATCGGGACTGAGCGATTACTACTATATAGTAGGGTTGTCCAATGGGGCGGGGCGGGTCCACGCCGACGGTCGGGACGCGAGCTCCCCCGGGGCCAGGATAGGCGGGACGGGAAGAGGTCCCGTCCCATCCCACATCCCACTGGTATAGGGGCCGGGATTTGGGGGATGGGTCGGGTCGGATCGGGATTTGTGATTTTTTTTTTGCTATTTAATTTAATAAAATAATATATATATAAATACTTCAATAATTGAACAAGATAGTGTAAAAAAAAAAACATCTCAAGGCTGTCTTATATTATTTAATAGAAATATGATTTTTTTGTAATACAATTTCAAAATTGCAACTTGTGGTGTTGTTCAAAAGTTATGAATCACATAGTAAGTGCGATGTGCGATAATTAAAGAAGTCTTACCCTTACCCTTACCCTTACCCTTACCCTTAAACATACTTCTTAATCATTTCATTTTAATTATGCAAATAAATAATTAAAGATAATGAAATTAAGTGCGATAATTAAAATAAAGTAACAATAATAATTTAAAGAAGGAACGAAGGTACCAAACGCCGATGTAACGTCGACGTGTAATCGAGGTTGAAAATTGAAATTTTGCTCGATGTATGATCCTCAAGCTAGTTGTCAACTTGACTCCCAATTTTTTAACTTTGATATAAATGAGCAAAAAAAATATAATATTTAGTAGGCAATGTAGAGAGATTAGAGAGATTGTAGGAAGATTTGTGAGAAAAATGAAGATGAAAATGAGGTATTTATAGTTGAGAAATAGGGTTAAAGTGTAAATATATTAATTTAGGGGTTAAAAATAAATATTAAGGAGTAGAGGGGTTTATGGGGTGGTGGACAAAAAATGGTCGTTATAGCCGTTGTACAACAATCAAAATTGAAATTTGATCGTTGTTGCAATGGTTATTTTTGCAACGGGGGCTGGAGCGGGGTGGGATCGGGACAGACGGGACGATCTCAGCCCAAGTTCGAACCCCGACATCGACAATTTTTTTAGAGGGATCGGGACGGGTCGGGATCGGGTCGACTCGGCCCACTGGACAACCGTACTATATAGTGTGTGACTTAATCTAAACAGTTGGAGAAAAAGTTGTGTAGATCTCTGCCCAATAAAAAATCATTAAACAAAAGTGGAAAGTTCCCAAGGTATTTTAATCCCACATGCCAAAGAATATGTTCCTGTTTTAGTAGTCCACTTTGATTAGACCCACTAACTCCATTTGTTGCTTTTGAGAGTGACTAGCCCCCCTTTTCTTCTGAGTTAGTGACTCTAAACTATTCTTTTAATAATCTTTGTTGAATTTTTGCTAAAACTTTGTGTTAGTTGTTTCAATATGTGTGTTGTATTTATTTATCTTATGAGGTTAATTTTTATACACGGGAGTAAAAATTATTTATATTAATCCTATTTAATACTCCATATAAATATCGATTAATAACTTGTAATAAATGATAAAGTTGTCTTCGTGTGACCTATAGCTCATGAGTTCGGGCTGACTAAATATTGCATTAAGGTAAGCTCTCTACGTTACATCCTTTGGATGCATCCTTTCCCCCGGACCCTTGCTAATGTGGATTCTTGTGCACCGGGCTGCCTTTTTAAAAAAAAACTTGCTATAACTGAGTTAAACTATGCTGATGGTGTAGTGTGTATAATTTAAGTCGATATCCTATTTGCTGCTGGATATAGAAGTTTGACTTGACTTTATTTACACTTTATTAACCTTTGGACCGTGGCCTAAATTCTGGGGAGGGAGTTGGTGGAGTAGGGGCCGGAAGTTCAAAACCTTGGAGTTGTAAACAGTAAAGGTGAGGAAGAGAAATGATTATAAAATTTATATTTCCGTCACAGACGATTTGTTAGAGGCGGATTCAGAATTTAAAGATTATAGGTTAGAGTTCATAATACTACCTCACCTCAACTATGTATAAGTGAGTTTTTCTAAAATATTTGGAGGGTAGATGCTAGATTTAGTGTAAAATTTACCTTTCTCTAACTTTTTATTATTTGAGTTTGATATATTTATTCATGACATATAAACTTCATTTGTAACTTCCCAATTTTACAAGTACTATCATTTCTTTTGTTCGAAAGTCTTGACACAAGGCACATTTCAGGTGAAAAAATCCAACTGTAATTAGGAAAAGAAGTCAACAAGATGGGAGTACCAGAATCAGGGATGGTGTCAAAAGGTGAGGTTCAGTCACCATTGCAACCAGACCAAAACCAGCGCAAGCACCACCCGTTCCCATCCCTCGGTCGACAAGCATCAATCTACTCCCTCACGCTCGACGAATTCCAACACACACTTTGTGAGAGTGGAAAAAATTTTGGGTCGATGAACATGGATGAATTCCTCAACAGCATTTGGACTGCCGAAGAAAACCTAGCCCATGCTCACGCCCACGGGCCCACACATTCTCATGCTCATAGCCAGGTGGCGAGTACAGGGGAAGCTACGACCGCGCCACATTTTGCATTAGGACCGAGCAATGTTTCATTGGAGAAAGCTATTGTCAAGCAGCCAAGCTTGCCAAGACAGGGCTCACTTACGCTTCCTGCACAAACCGTAGATGAAGTTTGGTCTAAAATTCATAAGAGCCAACAAGAGCAGCAACAGAACAACAATGGAGACAGTGTACCGAGCACCAGTAATAATTCCGCTCAACGACAGGTTACGTTCGGTGAAATGACACTCGAAGATTTCTTGGTTAAAGCAGGGGTCGTACGCGAACAGGGTAATAATTCCGTCCCTGCACCTCCTCAGCAGCAATCATATATGATGTATCAAAACAGCACCAATCCCGCTATGGCTACTATGGCCCGGCCCGTAATCGGCCTCGGTGGAGTCACGAGCGGTGTCAGCATTCCCAGTTATCCGCCACTTCCACTTGCACAAACCGGGGTGGTTGAACAACCGGTGTACCCGGTAAGCATGAAACGGGGTGGAGGATTCCCGCAACAGCCGACGCCCGTTTACAGTGGGAGAAAGGGAAACGGTAGCGGGGTCGGGTATGGGCAAGTACAAGGGGTGGCTGGGATGGCAGCGTCATTAAGTCCGGTGTCATCGGATGGATTATGTGTTGATCAAATCGACAGCGGGGGCCAATACGGGTTGGAAATGTCAATGAGAGGCTGTAGAAAACGCATGATAGACGGTCCAGTAGAGAAAGTTGTTGAAAGAAGGCAAAGGAGAATGATCAAGAACAGAGAATCAGCAGCAAGATCAAGAGCAAGGAAACAAGTAAGTTTGAGTTCACTCCCCCTTAATTTTTATGTTGCTTGGACCTTCCAAAAATGTTGTCGCGCCCGTGTCGGATCCTCAAAAAATGCACTACTTTTGTAAGATCCAGCACGCGCTCAGCTACATTTTTAGAGCGACATAGCTTAATTTCACTCTGCTTTTTATTCATTGGCCTATTTGATGAACAATTTTTCTTGGTGCAGGCGTATACGGTGGAACTTGAAGCAGAACTGAACCAACTAAAAGAAGAAAATGCACATCTAAAACAGGCCCTGGTAGTAAATATATTAGCAGCATAAATGTCCTTGATTTTGGAGTATGGTTTTATTGTCCACTTTACATCATTGGTCTTACATAGAATCTTAACATTTTACATCATGAACTTAAAATGTTTTTTTCTTGTTTTGTTTTTTTGTCCTGCAGGCAGAGCTTGAGAGGAAAAGGAAACAGCAGGTATATTACAACCTATGGTGCTCGGACTCATCCAAAATGTGTTGCACCACCCCTGTCGGATCCGTCCAAAAATCCACTACTTTTGGAGGATTCGTCACACCTGGTGCCATTTTTAAGTGTCTGTGTGCAACTAATCACACATGTTAGGACTGGTTATGGCACAATACTTTGATGTTAGTTTTGGTTATTATATCAAATTTATTGACTTTAAACTGGTTTTGTGGTTACAGTACTTTGATGAAGTGAAAATGGAAGTGCAAACGAAGGCGCAAAGGGCAAACGACAAATTAAGAGGGATGAAGAGGAGGAGCTTGAGTTGCCCTTGATGACAAAATTATCAAAGTCACTGTGTGACTCTTGCAAAGAGCAAATGTTGCCTTTAACCGGGTAACTATACAGCGATGGAGTGTGGCGAAAAGCTAAGCAGACGAATATGCACTTGAGCTTATTAGCACAAGTTAGAGTCTTTTGAAGTGCAAATGTCTGCTTTGGAATATATATATATATATATATATATATATATATATATATATATATATATATATATATATAGTGTAGAAGAGTACTTAGCAACCTAAGGATTGAGTGAATTAGTAAGTTTTTATCTTTTCTTCTCAGTTACAGACGGAGACAGATATAGTGTGCAAGTTATAGGTTCAGCTGAACCGAATAACTTAGCCTCCGATCTTTGCATGTGTGTTTACCGAAAGTAAATTCGAACTCAATAAGCATATCGGTAGAGGTAGACATACCTAAAGGAATATGTTTTTGATTTTATTGATGAATGATTTACAATATATATAAGGTTACAAGAAATTTTATTTTGATACAAATTAGGTAACTAATTAACCTAATTACAAAAGAATTATAATTCTATCTAAAATAGGAGATAAACAATTAATAAAATTAATGAAAGAATATTGAGAAATATTCTATTACACTCTCGCGATCGAAGCAAGAGGTTCTCGAACATTGAGACTAGCTCGAAAATCATCAAATAGTATGTGCGGAAGTTATTTGGTGAAGATGTCGACAATCTGATATCTGGAAGGAACATAAAGGACACGAACTTGATCACAAGCCACTTTTTCGCGAATGAACGGGATTGTCGGAAAGATATATTGCACTAATATTATCGTTGTAGATCAGTGTTGCCTTTTGAATTGGGCAGTGAAGCTCAAGTAGAAGGTTACTGATCCAACAAAACTCAGAGACGATGTTGGCAACACCTCTGTATTCTACTTCTGCACTGGATAGGGATAATGTAGGTTGCCTTTTAAAAGATCAAGATAATAGGTTATCTCCGAGGAAAATACAATCACCCGACGTGGAGCATCGGGTGTCAGGACATCCACCCCGGTCAGCATCAGAATAAGCAGTGAGATCAGTGAGCGAAGACCTGTATAGATGTAATCCGAAGTAAAGTGTACCTTGGACGTATCGTAAAATACGCTTGAGGGCATGCATGTGTGCTTCCGTCGGACTGTGCATGTGCAAACAGATTTGTTGCACGGCATATGATATGTCTGGTCTCGTGAATGTGAGGTACTACATGCCCAACCATGCTACGATAGTGAGTCGGGTTTGAAATCAGCGCTGAGCTTGGAATTGGTGTCTATATACGTGTGGGATGGTTTGCAAGATGACATGCATGCACGGTCAAGGATCTCTTCGGCGTACTTCTGATGATATAGAATAGGCCACCAGAATGTCGAGTGACAGAAATGCCCAAGAAATAACTCAGAGAGCCCAAACTCAGAGGAAAAGAGAGACATAATGGACCGGCGAAGAGCATCAAATGATGTGATGATGATGATGTCATCAACATATAATAATAGGTAAGTCATGTATGTACCCTTGTTGTAGATGAATATGGAATGATCGGATCTGCTGTGTGAAAAAATGATAGAGGAAACATAATCGGTGAATTGTTTGTACCATACTCGAGGAGCCTGTTTCAGTCCATAGAGCAATTTCTGCAACAGACACACATAATTTAGATGAATAGGATCCCCGAAACCCATAGGTTGATGCATATATACCGTTTCATAAACATTCTCATGTAAGAAGGCATTCTTGACATCAAGCTGATGAATGGGGGCAAGACTTGGATATGGCAATGCTGAGGACAGTCTGGATGGTTGCGGGCTTTACGATCGAGCTTAACGTTTCATCATATTTCACTCCCACATGTTGAGACATGCCATCACCTACAAGACGAGTCTTGTACTTCTCAAAATAACCATTAGATTTCTTTTTATGTCTAAAAATCCACATATAACGAATAATGTTAGCATCAGGTTAACGGGGTACTAGGTCCCATGTCTTATTATCAATAAGAGTATTTGTCAATCATTGCGGCTTTCCAATTAGGGTCGGACAAGGCATCATTCGGGTTACGAGGGACATGGGAAGGGACAACTGAAATGGAAAGGTTAAACATCCGTTAAGGTTTATGAATTCCGTGCATGACACGAGTTTTCATGGTCCGAGAGTGTGTCTCAGAACGCGGGACGGGACGGGTGTTTGCCATGGGACTATCGGGAAGAGGAGGAAGGGTAGGGGTGATAGTACTGGAGGGACGAACCTCGGTTTGCCGAGAGGTGGCTGCAGAATCACCCTGAGGCGGGCTGTTCCCGGCCACCGTCGGCAGAACTGGGTTGGCAGCTAGTCCCGGACTGGCCGAGGTGGTGGCGGGTGCCGGGGTCTGGGACGACGGACTATGTAAATGGTGAATTAGAAGAGGGTTTAGGCCATTATCTAGGAAATCGTAGGAATGTTGAGGTGGCGAGTGTAGAGAGACAAAGGGGGAATTGAGACTCATTAAATAGGACATGATATGAAATAATAATTTTACAACTCGACAAGTCATATCACGAGTAACCACGATGATTGGCAGGGTAACCTAGAAACACATACGGGGAAGATCGGGGTTGGAGTTTGTGAGTGATCGGATGGATAGGGTAACAAAGACATTCAAAAATACGCAAGTGTTGATAGGAGGGGTTCCTACAAAACAGAACTTGGGTGGACAACCGTTGAGCTAGAGACTTGTTTGGGATTATGTTTAGGAGATAGGCCATAGAGATTGTGTAATGTCAGAATTGATGGGGAATTGAGGCGTGAGCAAGTAGGGCATGAATGAGGTTGTTTATAGTTCGAATTTTCAAATCGGCTTTACCATTTTGGGAGGATGTGTGAGGGCAGGAAAAATTAAAAGTAAGACCATTTTTGGAGCAAAACTGTTTGAATTGGTTATTATCGAATTCCCTGTCATTGTCACATTGAAAATATTTAATGCTCTTTTCAAATTGTGTTTTTACGAAAGCGTTAAATGAAGAAAAAATGGGGTAGACCTGAGATTTATTTCCAATTGGAAAAGTCCATAGAAAGTTGAAATAATCGTCAAAAAACAACACATAATATCGATGGTCAACCGTACTCAAAATAGGGGATGTCCACAAATCACTATGTATGATATCGAAAGGCATTAAAGTACAATTTGTGGATGCACAAATTTAAGAGATATACAATTAATACAATTAATGAAAGAATATTGGGAAATATTCTAGCCTTCGCGATCAAGACGATTTTATGATGCAGTGAAGTTCTATGGCTCCGGCCACTACTACTCTTCGAAGTTTTGCACCCAAGTGAAAAAGATATAACGTGTCCTCTCTCCACTTTTTTCTCTTAATTATGGTGAAATTTGTGTGCATATATATGGTGCTTATCTGTCCTTAGGGTGTCAAATGAACGATTTAGCTATGAACGGGTTATGTTTTATTTGAATCTTAAAATAGAGCGAAGTTGCATCAGAGGTAGGTAATTACTTCCGGAATGAAACATAGCAAATCCTTCCAAAATCAACTCTAGACCTCTTTTTTTGAATGTTTTTTTTTTGGGGTTACTTTTTTAGTCGCAGAGGTCGCGACAACTAGTTGGTTCTTCACTTAATTGATGCACAAATGAATTGAAGTCGTCTTTGACTCCATTTTTACTCTCATATCAAGAACGTTAGCTTGCCCTTGCAGTGTCGAATTTGACTTTCCGTAATCCTTGCTCACATACTTTTGTCAGGGGAAAATAAAGCACTTCTACGAAATTTTGATCAGATTAGTTAAGCCAGAGATTTTTGTAACATATTTAGGTAATAAGCATAAAGTTTGAGTTTAGTTGAACTCACCTATCTAAGAACCTGTAAATAAAACAGAAAAATTTGTCTTTGTTTCACATCTGTACTCCCTGGACTTGTATAAATCTAAAATGGGTTGTATCAATCATCCATATCATATAATCTAATTCGTTATGAGAAAAAAACAAAATAAAACGTTGAAATCATATCATGAAGTCTTCAATTTATTGATACGGTAGCTTATATTAATGTGACAATTTGATGGAGATTATTTAACAACAATAACAACAAACAAATGCAGTGTAATCTCATAAGTAGAGTCTGAAAAGGGTAAGATGTACGCAACCTTAGCACTATCTTTATAGATAGAGAGACTATTTCTATTGGCCCTCGATAATCCTTCTCCGTTATCCTTGCTTGGAACCGGCAACATGAACAAGCTCACATGCGGAGTTATGGAGATTATACAAAAAGTCTCTATATATAGAGACCATTTAGGGCCCTTAGGCCAAATATTTCCCCGGTACTAATGAAATGTAATAACACTGGGGACTTGTATCCCATCACCATCACTACCAACAACCAAGTCACCAATCCATCAACCTTTGCAGCTATTTCTCTTATTTTATGGCATAACCGGTTGGGACACCCGGAAGCATCAGTGTTCAATGTTCTTAGAAATAATAAATGTTGATTGTAACAAACGTATGAACTCTCATGTTTGCCAGGCTTGCGTGTTTGGAAAGCATGTTAAACTTCCTTTTTCATTATCTACTTCAAAGACTCTTATGCCATTTGATATTTTGCATTGTGATTTGTGGACATCCCCGATTTTAAGTTCAGCAAGTCATAAATATTATATGCTTATTTTGGATGATTATTCTAATTTTATGTGGACATTTTCCTTAGGACAGAAATCGCAGGTCTTCACCATTTTTAAACAATTTAGTGTTTTTATCAAAACTCAATTTGAGAAATCCATTAAATATTTTCAATGTGACAATGGGAGGGAATTCATAAATGACCAATTTAAGAAATTTTGTCACCAAAATGGAATGTCCTTGCGTCTTTCATATCCACATACTTCTCCTCAAAAATGGAAAAGCCAAAAGAAAAATTCGAACAATCAACAATCTAATTCACACACTTCTTGTGCATTCATCCACACCGCCGTCCTTTTGGCATCATGCACTTCAAATGGCCATATATCTTTTAAACATTCTTCCTAGCAAGCTACTCTCAAACATATCACCCACACAAATGTTGTACCATCGTCTTTCTTCCTATACACATTTGAGGGTCTTTAGGTGTTTTTGTTATCCCTTATTTCCGTCCACAATCATTAACAAACTTCAAATCCGTTTCACTCCTTGTGTCTTTTTGGGATATCCACAAAATCATAGGGGATATAAGTGTTATGATATGTCGAATGGGGAAATTATCATCTCTCGTCACGTTTTTTTTATGAGTCCACATTCCCGTTTTCTAAATCTCACGTGACATCCCCGCCTTCATACAAATTTTTGAACGACGGAATACATCGAATTTTAAATCACCATCTAAATACTCAAATCCATACTTCCTCCACTGGACCAGCCCAAAATACACTATCAAATATGGCGGCCCAACAACGAAATGGGACTGGGCCAGTGCATTTTTCATGACTATTTCTCGTCAAAAGTACTTTTTTGCAAAACACTTTTTTTAAAAAAATATTTTTCAAAATAAGCAGATTTTAAAAGTTTGGCCAAACATGCTATAAGATTTGTTCAAAACCAACTTGTTTCTTACACAAGGGGTTGGATTATTAGTTATTCAAATGGGAATATTTTTTGTTTTCTCAACAGGAATTCAAGATATACTCCAAAAGTTATACTCCAATCAAATTCTTACCTCCCACTTTCACATAACATTTTTATTTGCTGATCTAATTATGTTTCATTTTTTGAACTCAAATCATCAATTTTTTCTTGCTAATAATGATAAACATTTAACCTTTTAAGTTTAGTTTAATTTGTGCCAAATTTAAAGATGGTAGCATGGTAGCTTTTGGGAGAAGGCAAGGGTTATTTATGAAGATAAGTACAAGAAACAAATTAATTTTAATAGAGTATATCGTAAGTAAAAGAATATGTTTAGTTATAATAATATAAGATTATTTACCTTTCACAAAAGGCTTTTTAATTTATACCGTCCACCTGTTAGGACGAGATTTATTTGCGAGGCCTATATAATGGCTCTCAAGTTGTATTGATAAATCACTCGGAAATTTCCTAAATCAAAAATTCTTTACCTACTCCATCTCCTTGTAAATTTCTCATGTTCTCTTTTCTGGAGTAGTTGGGGAACTTATTGCTGGAAGTTAGAGTTTCGCTTCCGGCCCAAATCGCTTAGTTAAGGAATCAATTTGTCATCCGATTTCGTCAGCCAATATAACGGCAAACACTTCGGACGGTAACAGATGTCTCAAGTAAAATTAAATGAATTTTCTATATTATCAGTTGAAAAATAAATTGATTGTAATAAAATAAACATCTTCATATCCCAAAGATCTAGAAGAATAAAATATTATTTTTAAATAATCAAATTATGTGATATTAATGGAGATATTCTTAAATCCACGTGTTACATCAAGATTTTAATATAAAAAATTAAAAGGTCATTAGAGTTGGCCACTTGTCCTATGTTTATCATAAATAGTTGATTACCAATCCATTTTCAACTAATGTTGAAGGCTACATCTTTCTTGTCACTACTATTCTTTTTCTATGGTCCTATAATGCACCAAAGTTCCACACTATTGGGGCATATATTGTGCTCACCTAATCAAAGTTGGGGGGGAGGTGAGTTTGAAGACTTTGAGTGAATATAAGGTGAGTTTGGTACCAAGGAAAATGTTTTCTTATTAAATTTTTTTGATAATTTGCAAGTAAAAAAAATATTATTAAAGTGTATTTATGTATAACTTAGGCAAACAATGAGGTGTTCCAGGGTGGAGATGAGGAGTGAAGTGTTGGGGATGAAGGAGAAATTCAACATAAAATGTTACTTATGAAACTTATTGTTTCTACTTTCACTAAAGAAAATATTTTCATAATTATTAAGAAACTTATTTTTCTAAATAAAATATGTTCAAAATATTTGATCAACCAAATATGAAAAAAATTACATAATACAGTCCAAACACCCGCACAAAGTGGAGCTTTTTTCTTTTGAATATAATTTAGAGATAAAAGTTGAATAGAAGAAATGATTCTATAAGGATATCTTGTGTATTATTTATTAATTACATTTTATCATTTGCGGTAAAAAGATCATATAATTAAAATAATATTTTTAATGAATTATAAATCGAATTCCCCTGAATATTGAAAGATGAACCCTTATAGAAATGGATCCATCGGAGAGACAAATCTAAAAATCGGTAGTGGTCCCTTTTAAGACAATTGTTAGTAAATGGTGATTTTTAAAATAGGCCTTTTAGATTACGATCTAACGATCTATTTTAATCAAACTAAAACTCTTATGAGAATATAGAAGATTATAGTCTAATTTGTAGAAGTTAGAAGACAACTTAATATTTCATCAATCCCAAGAACTATATTTGCACGCTTTTAAAAATAGAAATAAAATCCAAATAGTAGCCTCAAAAGTGGTCATTTACGTAAATGTGCAGCAAAAAGGCCAGCATTTGCGAAATGTCAATAGGCTCTTAAAAGATGCCCAACGGGTTTTTATCTTCTGGAACAACTCATTAATTTTGAGGCCTGTTGGTTAAGGGGGTTAAGCCCAGTCTGTTTACTTTTGTTGAATCTTGGACTCTTTTCAAGAAAGGAAGGGCCCAGAACATAACCCAACTTCTAGCCCAACAAATGATAGTTTGGGCCACGATTTGATTCCGGACATGTCCCTAACCGGTTTAACATGTTACTCTCTCCGTCTCATTTTATGTGATGCATGTAAGCTTAATCCAATGAGATCATAATAGAAGTGTTTATTAGAGGTTTAATATTTACAGCTTTGGTTCCTCCCTAACTCATATACAATGCATCCCTTTATATTCTCGCGTATATAACATACGTAAAACTTAAAATTGCGACTTACAATCAGATTTTGGACCACCTTTGCAATTATACACCAGAAAATTATGTATGTTAAGGAAATACAATCATTTATATATATATATATATATATATATATATATATATCTATGTATATATATATATGTATATAGATATATATATATGTATATAGATATATATGTATATATATATATGTATATATATGTATATGTATACATATATATGTATATATATATATATTTTGTCAAACAAAACCTTTTTTTAAATAAAATTATTTTGTGTCTTGTGCAACTGATACTAAGTTGTGTGGGTGTTGTTTTTGTTTGACAAGTAAAGTTTGTAACCCCAATAATTCAAGATTTTGAGTCCAGAAATTCTATTTGTCAAGTAAATATTTTACACAATTTCCGTTTTTTTTACGCTAATAATATATTGAGTGTGGTCTCAAAGTGAAATCTAAGGAGGATGAAGTGTACACAGAGTTTACCTCTATTTTCGTGGGGTAGAGAGATTATTTATGAACCCTCGGCTCAAGGAAAATAGTTTTCATATTTGAGAAAAAAATATATAAGGGTAAACAATAAACTTTTTCCTTTTTAATATGTCTCAATTTTAAATTAGTTAACAATGAAATGTGCATTCCTATTATTCCTTTTGCACTCCAATGTTAGAATATTAGTCAATAATTATAAAATATTCTACATATATTTTGTAATTATTAGTATTGTATAATTATGGTAGATATATGATCCTTATTGTATTAAAATATCACATTGTACACACTATATATATTTATATTAATGAGAAAGACTCCAAAAGTGAGATTAATACAATTTTACATGGTATTAGAGCCAAAAATCATCCCTACCTAAAACCTAACATCGGCCGCCCCTACTTCTCTTTTTTCCGGCACCAAACCACCAATATACCGGCGATATACCTCTGATATACAGTTGTCCAGCCCCCCAATTCTACAAATAGCCCTTATACCACTGATATACGCTGGTATACAGCCCACTCACCTTCCTATCTCTTCAACAGGTGTATACCCTTCATATACAATCTATACACCCCGATATACACCATGTATACGACTAATATACCCCCACGACCGACATTGCACGTATACAACCTCTAAGCCGTTATACACCTAGTATACGGTTGCACATACACCTCGTATACGTCCCGACCCCCCCCCCCCTCCCCTATTTTTTTTTCTCACCCATTCTCCGGAAGTCCTCATGACAACAATAAACCGCCACTATCCCTAGCTGGATGGGAACTGGGCCTCCCACACGAGCCCAGCATCCAGGGCCAAGTATCCAAGCGGCCTTCACGGCCCATCGACGAGTGGCTACAACGCGCCCGGCCTCTCGGAAACCAACTAGCCTAATTTCTGGCAACCAATTTCAAGTCCAATTTCTGACAACCCCATAGCCCGCCCCATGCCAGCAAATGGGCCACAACAATCAGGCCCAATTTCCAAAGGCCAGCAGCCCACTCCAGGCCCTACCCTAATTGATTTGGGCCATGTTTTCAACTCATTGACTCTCCAACAGCCCGATAATACATGGTATATGGATACATGCATCACATCTCACCTCACCAACAATTTCGATAATATTCCTCAACTGCGCAATTTAAATAATCCCCAATCTATTATGATTGGAAGTGGTCATCGCATTCCAATATAAGTTTTGGACAGACATTAACCCCACCACCGCATCCCCAATTATCCATTAAAAAGGTCCTTTATGCCCCTAATATCATCAAGAACCTAATCTCCGTTAGACAATTTGCCACCAATAATTCTGTATTCATCAATTTTGACCCATTTAGTTTTTTTGTAATGGACCTACATATGGGGAAACTTCTTACCAGATGTAATAACGAGGGGAACCTCTATCCCTTCCTAACCAAGCCCACTGCCTATGTCACTCCTCCCACCACCTTAGTTACAATCTCTCCATTAACGTGTCATAGTAGACTTCGTCATCTGGGTGCTCATGTATTTTATTCTCTTAAAAACTAAAATTTAATCCAATGTAATAAAGGAACACTTTCTCCATAGTTGATCCGCGTGTCATCTAACATGTTAGACTTCCATTCACCCCTTCTCTAAGTAATACTTATTCTCCCTTTGATATTATTCATGCGGATCTATGAACTTCTCCTATAACTAGTAACCTAGGCCATAAATACTATTTGGTGCTCTTGGATGATTTCTCTCACTTCATTTGGGTCTATCCGCTTAAAATCAAATCTCAAGTGTTCTCTAAATTTCTTGAATTTCGTACAATAGTTAAAATGCAATTTAAAAAATAAATCAAAATGTTTCAATGTGATAATGATCGAGAATTTAATAACTCCCTTTTTCATAATTTTTGTGTCGCTAATGTCATGATATTTCTTTTCTCGTGCCCACATACCTCCCATTAACATGGTAAAGTTGAAAGAGTTCTCCGCACCATTAATAATATGATTTGTATCCTTATTTTTCATGTGTCTCTCCACCATACCTTCTGGGTATATATGTTGAAAATGGTAGAACACATCCTTAATACCTTACATACCCATGCGATTCAAAATAGGACACCCACCAAAATTATCTACTGACGGATCCCTACCTATGATCACCTTAGAATTTTCGATTGTCTTTGTTACCCAAATCTGACATCCACGGCCTCACAAATTAGCACCTCGATCCATTTTGTGCGCCTTCCTAGGTTTCCCATCGAACCATAGGGGTACTTGTACTATGAGCTATCCACCGATAAAATCATAATCTCATGCCACATCACATTTGTGTAGTATATTTTCCGTTTGACAACATTCAAAAATTTCAAGTCACTGATTATAGATTTCTTGATGATTCGACACATCACCGCTTGTCCACCAAGCCCTCTGTTAGGCTGCCACTATTCGTTCCGGCAATAGCCACTGCTCTATCACCACCACGTCTTGCCACTGCCAACCACCGACGGTCTGTCAGGCAACCCCTCAACCAACACCACCAACACTACCCCCACGTCTCCGTCTTCACCGACTGCCACTGCCACTACCGGCAGTCGATCCAACCATCATCGGTCATTATTGATGCCCCTACCACCACCGATAATCGGCCATATATCTCTCTGCCACATCCCATCGTCACCTTAACCACCCACCGGCACACCCAGTCGAATACCATTGTGTCACCACCTACAAAATACACTCCAATTAACCGAACCAACATCGCATTAGTTCCAGTTCCCGGAACCCAACACATCATCATAACCCACACCCAGACCCTAACAACATCACCGGAACCCGCATCGACCAACCCACAACCACCCGATCTTCCCAAATCACTAATCTCACCCACCCAATCTCGATCTACCAAACCCCTCACTCCGTCCACCAAACCCGACAATCACCAGATGTCGTAATCGATCTACCAACCCCACCCCCAATTTTCCCCCACGCATCGTATGGAAATCCATGCCCAACACGGGATTTTCAAACCCAAAGTCCATTTTAACTTATCCACACAAACCATATCCCCAATTCCCAAAAACCCAAAATTAGCCAAACTTGACCCAAATTGGAATGCGTCCATGCGTTAGGAATTTAATGCTTTAACAAAATAGCACACTTGGGATTTGGTTCCTAGACCGGATGGGGTAAATGTGATCCGATGCATGTAGCTATTTCATCACAAATTCATAGATATTGGTGACATAGAGAGATATAAGGCGAGACTTGTGGCTAATGGTACTAATCAGCATGAGTGAATTGATTGTGGTAAGATATTCAGTCCGATTGTTAAACCGGCTACCATCCGTACAATTTTGAGCATTGCTATGGGTAAGCATTGGCCGATTCATCAGCTTGATGTTAAGAATGTATTTTTACATGGGGACTTAAAAGAAATTGTTTACATGCATCAACCGCCAGGCTTTGTCTATCCACATGCTCCCCATTATACATGTCATCTTCGTAAGTCACTTTATGGTTTGAAACAGGTCCCCTAGAGCGTGGTATGAACGCTTTGCCAATTACATTATACAGATTGGGTTTGTATGCAGCAAATGTGATAATTCTCTCTTTATTTTTCATCGAGGTAGTAATATTGCTTATTTATTGTTATATGTGATGATATTGTTCTTACTGCCTCATCCGATGTGTTAAAAAATGAGATCATCGCACTACTTAAAATCGAATTTGCTATGACTAACTTGGAAAAATTGAGTTACTTCTTGGGGATATCAGTGACTAGATCTGCAGATACTATGTTTCTATGTCATCGTAAGTATGCATAGAGATTGTGTATAGGGCTAAAATGGCAAACTACAAGATCATGCCCACTCCAGTTGACTCTAAATCAAAGCTCAGTGTTATTATGGTGATCCAGTCTCCGATCTTACTCTTTATAGGAACCTTGCAGGTGCACTTCAGTATCTTACTTTCACCAAGCTTGATATTGCTTATGTTGTTCAGCATGTGTGTTTGTTTATGCATGCCCCTAGGAGCCTCATTTTACTACTCTTAAACGTATCATTCGATACGTTAAGGGCACACTTGATTATGGATTACATCTATACCCCTTCTGCACCAACCAGGTTGTTATCATATACGATGCAGATTGGGCAGGCTGTCCGGACACGCGACACTCCACCTCCTGCTATTGTGTGTTCTTAGGGGATAATCTCAGTTCATGGTCTGCCAAGAGGCAAACCACCCTATCTCGTTCGAGTGGAGAAGCAGAGTACAGAGGTGTTGCCAATGTTGTTGATGAGATCTATTGGCTCCGAAACCTTCTTGTGGAGATCCAGTGTCCCTTGAGTAAGGCATTTATGATTTACCGTGATAACATATCCGCTATATATTTATCTCACAATCCGGTTTAGCATCGGGAACCAAGCACATTGAGATGGATATACATTTTGTTTGTGAGAAGGTTGTTATCGGTCATGCTAAGGTGTTTGCATGTGTCTTCTTCGTATCAGTATGCGGATATCTTCACAAAAGGACTTCCTTGACATCTATTCCTCGACTTCAGATCCAGTCTCATCGTCCGGCCTCCTCCCACTCCGATTGAGGAGGTGTATTAGTGAATAGTTATAAAATATTCTACATATATTTTATAATTATTAGTGTTGTATAATTATGATAGATATATGAATCCTTATTGTATTAAGATTCCACATTGTACACACTATATATATTTGTATTAATGAGAAAGACTCCCAAGGGAGATTAATACAATTCTACAGTTAGAAGTACCAAAAAAATAAAAAATGTAAAGGGGGACCTGATTTTCGAAGATTGATTAAAAAAGTATTTTAAGTTGAAATTAAAAAGGATATTTTAAAGTTAAAGTATAGTTTATACTTTATACGTGAATTTTATTTGGAAAAAAGAAAGTTACACCCGGTTTATAGATTTTGGTTTTAAATTTTAAAGTAATATTTGAAGACTATTTTATATAATTATTTACTTATCCAATTGGTCCACTATTTCAACTTCAAAAAATTAAAATTTTAAAAACAGGTTTTAGAAATTCTCAATCTTTTTTAAAAAAAAAACCTTTTTGACTGAATCTTTAAATACTATTTTTTTTTTTTAAAATCAATGAAATCATGTTCAAACGTCTATTTGAAATTTATGAGTAGAAACAGTTCCAGTATTTCATTTGAATACTCCTAAAACCTCTAGTCACCGCCATCAAGTACCTTTACCGTCAGCCATCAATATGTACCAATAAGGCATGTTTCTTGATTTTTTGGTAGTTGGCAAGATGGTGTATGGGACCACAAAGGGATCTAGTGGAATGTATCATGTGTGAAATAGATACATGTTTAATTAGAGATCTCGAATAGTGACGAGCTGAAAATTAATTTATACAAGGGGATATAAAAAAATACTTTATGTCACATTTGGGATTTAACCTGTTGCATAAAGCAATTTTTGAACACCTTTGCCAATGTATTAAAATCTTCTATCAAAGGGATTCAACAGTCGGAAATGTTACCAACGAGCCCAATTTCGATGATTTTCTGATTGGAAGTCCGTCAGAAATTCCCCTCTTTTCAGTTTTGTGTGGCGGGAATCTTAATTAGTCCTACTAGTGAGATCCAAATACCAAATGTTTAAAAAAGAGGCTGAGGGGGGGGGGGGGTGATTGGAACATATATAGAAGACTTTGAGCAAACTCTGCAACTGTGAGGTCATAATTAGGCAGTTCATTTTCCAATCAAGAAACAAACATTTTTGCTTATTTCTTTGCAAATTAGCAGCAAACAAAATGGAGGCATCTAATTTTACAAGTTTTGATCAACTCCCAGAAGATATAATCATGGAAATATTCTCAATTCTGCCTGTGAAATCTATACTGAAACTCAAATCTGTCTGCAAATACTGGTACACACTCATTCAAACTCCAAATTTTATTATCAAACATTTTTGCCACAAAACAAATCATGCAATTCCATTTGTTCATCTCTATTTCTTTGACACCAATCAATTATATCTATCAAGTGATGAATGCCCTTTACTCCAAGAATTTTACTTGCACAAATCCACTTCTTTAAAGCCAGTGACTGGCCCCTTGAATGGCCTTTTTTTTGTGCATAATCTTGATAAGAATGAAATGGCCTTGTGGAATCCTGCAACAGATGAAATCAAGAAAATAACAATACCAACTCCATCTTTTTGGCTATGTTGCTTGGACTCTCCAGAAATGTCATCGTACTCGTGTCGGATCCTCCAGAAAAGCACGCTGCTTCTGGAGGGTCCGACACGCATCCGTCGATATTTTTGAAGAGTCCGAGCAACATAGATTTTAGCCTATGTTTTTCGGATTCGCCAGAAATGTTGTTGGACCCGTGTCGGATACTCCAGAAATCCGCTACTTCTGAAGGTTCCGACATGCACCAATCGATATTTTTGAAGAGTCCGAGCAACACAGATTTTAGCCTATGTTGCTCGGACTCTCCAGAAATGTCGCCGCACTCGTATCGGATCCTCCAGAATTGCACTGCTTCCGGAGGATCTAATACTTACCTGTCGACATTTTTGAAGAGTCCGAGCAACACAAATTTTAGGTCTTATGCTCATCATTTTGGATTTGGAAAGGACCCTTTAAGTAAAGATTACAAAGTTGTATGGATAAGGGATTATTTTTGGAAAGAAGAAACATTTACAAGAAGTGCATCAGCTGTTATTTCAGTGTATTCACTAGGTACTGATTCTTGGAGGCATTTTGAGGACAATACATTTTTGAGTAGTCATATAGTTATGTCATATTTTGAGTCATATCTTGACGGATTTTATTATTGGAAGAAAATTGATGGTGAACACAGTTGTGAAATTCTTGCATTTGATTTTAGCAATGAAAATTTTCAAGTGATACAAACTCCAGATGTGTTCAATACAAATTTAGGAACACTTGGTTTGTATGATGGTTGTGTTTCTATGTTGTTTCATTTTTTTGTTGAGAGCAAGACATGTATTGAGATTTGGGTGATGGAAAAGTTAGGATTTTGGACCAAAAAATTGGTTTTTGAATCACCTTTGATTGTTAAGAGACCAATTGGATATGGTGTCAATGGTGAAATTATTCTTGAAACTACAAGTTCAAATCTTGCAATGATTGATCCAAGAACACAAGAAATTGTTAAGTGCATTGGACCATTGGGAAATAATGGATACTCTTTGCAAGTTCTTGGTTACAAGAAGAGTTTAGTTTCCATCAAGAAATTGACCAGTAGTAACTTAACCAAAGGTTTCAGATTCGAGTCCACGGAATGAAAATTTTCTGGATAGCGAGTGCTTCCTCCTTTAATGAATCTCATACGGTGCGAATATCAACTAGTCAGAATACTAAAGCGATTGTGCCTTGGACCATGGGGAAGTGGCTACTCTTTGCAGGTTCTTGTTTACAAGGAGATCTAAATTTCCATGAAGAAATTGACTAGTAATAACTTGGAGGAGCATATAATCTTCTCTATTTTTCTTGTAATTTTACTTTGTTACCTTTCTAAATCTATTAATGGTTGTTTTATAGGTGTAACAATTGATCACTAATTATACTGGTTCTCAAATGGTACATGATTCAAAATATTAAAAGTGGAACTTGTGATCATATTTTTTGAATTACTTCTTTATTTTTTTTATAACCGAGAAATCTTCTAATACCGTAGCGAATAATTTGAAATTGGGTGGATAATATGCCCGCCTCTCTACCTTTCTCATACTTAAATACTAGACTTTTTGTTACGGCAAAATTTTTAGGCTTAGCTTTAATCATCCCTGGTCCAAATTTGAAATATTGCTAAAAATATTTTGGATTAGTTAGTGAAGGAAACATGTTATGCATTCTTTCTATAGCTACCCTAATAATTTATTTCATTGCAAGAAGGCTAAATTTCATATATTTCTTTATATGTTGGAGTATTAGCATTTTTTTTATAACCTAGAAATTTTCGGGAGTTGCATACAATTTTGTAATAGGCTTGCCTCTATCCGTCTTCATTTAAATACTAAAATTTTTATCTGCGACAAAATTTAAACCTGCAACTTGCGTCTAATGCACAGATCCCGATGCGTTATTACCACTAAATGAAGATTTTTATCTGTTATAGAAATTTGTCTTTTTGATATTGTTTTTTATTACATAAGAGCACACAAAAAGATTGATTCTTGTTTTGAATTTTGGGAATCATTTTAGAGGGGGAATGGAATCCTAATTCTACCACATTTATTGGTTTAGGGCCTCAAATTTTTAAACAACTAAAGTATATGTGCTCTGCCATCAAGTTGCATACCAACAAGTTGAAAAATTAGTCAACAAAAATCTTGGTAAAAGGTCTAGATCCATAGATATCATATGATATTTGTAAAGTAATATTTGAAGATATAAACATGACCTCAGCATTCAAGTATGTTCTTCAATTTTAGGCTGAGCATAAATATGCATCTCAACTTATCTGTCGGTTGAACACTCCAATTTACAAAAAGATCATTTAAACATCTCCAAAATTTATGTGTGTGATGTCATCATTTGTGTTTATGCGCTCAACTTTATATAAGTTGAGGTGCCTACTTGTTCACATCCAAAATTGAAGGGCATTTTTGTCAGCTGAGACCAAGTTTAAAGGTTTGTTTATATATTATGTCTTTTGAAAACATTTCAAATGTAGTTCAATCACCATTGCAAACACATCATGAACAAAGGTATGTGTTGAAAGCGCTTCCTTTAATACAAGCTTATCAGCGCACGCGCTTTTCTATCTTTTGATTAACAAAGTTGCACGTATTAACGGATAGCATTGTTTATTTAATAATATAAGATTCTGCTAAGTGGTAATACGATGCATAAAATTTGATACTAGCTCGGTGCTGAAAGATAGAAAGAAAAAAATTTCATAAGCTTTGAATGATGATTTTGCTAAAATTAAACTCAATAAAATAGCATGTTCAAAATATTAATTATAACACATCATAACCCTTGCCTAACTATATTTAGTGATTTGACAAAAAGATTCTTATTTTTTTAGGCATAAAAAAATAATAAAAAGGAAAAAGTTTAAGATTCTTATATGAATTTGAAAGTCAAAAATGTGTGCGCACTAATCTCCATCTGATTCTTAATATTAATCATTCCCTTTCACGAAATAAAGAATATTATTTTCAGCTAACAATTCTTGGTATTCATCTTAAGTTCTTAACTATGAAACAAATCTAAAAAAAGAAAAGAATCTTTCAGAATCTTTTTTGGTAACTTAGGTCTGGGCTAATTCTTGAAAGCAGCAACTCCTTCAGAAGTCTTCTACGGAAGAAAAGCCTGTTACGAGTAAGTGGAGAGGAAAGATCTCCAGAGATTTTATCATGATCAGTCTAGCAATGGTTGAATCAGTCTCAATCACTATATAAGCAGCGGCTAAAGTTGCAAAAATAAAATCCGTAGCCAGAAAAATAAATTGTTTTTCTATATTTTTTTATTAATATTGACGACGAGATCTATTATCGCTTTTTGCATGCCAGTTAGATTCAGACATGCTACACTTTTTAGTTATTGGGAGAACCCAAAACTTTTATTGATATCAAAAGTGAGACATTACAAGCACCATAGTCCAGTGAACACCACCAGACTATCTCAGATAAGAAAAACTCAATTACCTATCTACTGCCAAGATAAAGCTTGACAAAGAAACTAAACAAAGCTCAAAAAAACAGTTGCTGCAACTTGCAGCTAATTCGACTAGGGGCTCTAACATTACTGTTAAATATCCATAGGATATACACGATATACACGTGTATATCCTATGTATATTGGTTCTCGGTTTTACTGTAATATTTAACAATTACAGACAAAAGCTATACTCTTGGCCATATTCTCCAAACTCGTGGCTGCATGTTCAAATATTCTGAGATTTATTTTCATCCATAGGCTGTGGACATACTCAGCATAAACCATCTAAAATTTTGAGCTTCACTGGTCTTCCCTTTGCTATTCCGCAGCACCGATTCATAATGTTGATCCCAACTTTGCATTCTCTATGGATAATCCTGGAGCCACTTTAATAGTCTATTCCACAATCTCCCAATAGATTCACAAGTAGCAAATAAATGGTTCCTGTTTTTCTCATGCCCATGCCAGTAATCGATCAGCAGTTAGTAACCTCCCTTTCAACATCAACCAAACAGTGAAGAGAGCTTTAGGCCTAGCATTATTGTGAAACATCATACTTACCCATGAAACTCGTGGCAAATCACCTAGAAGTTGTAAGTAAATAGTTTTTATGAAGCTCTTCCCAAGTTTAGGATATACAGATACTAGATTCAAGTGAGCTCTAGCTTTCATGATTTGGCTAATCATCCAACAAGCTTGTTTAGGCACAGGAGATTTCATGAATGGCTGAGACTTTATATAATAAGTGTGGATCCATTTGATCCACAACTTATCTTGTTTCTGTGCAAGGTCCCAACAAGTTTTGGTGATAGCAGCAGTATTCTAAATTTGCAAATTAATCAGATTGAGACACCCAGCAGACTTAGGAAAACAAATTTTCTCCTATGATACAAGGACTTTTTTAGGTGATCACATTCCCCCCAGACCTTATGTAGCTGCAACAATAGGCATCAATTACTTTAATCACTTTGACAGGAATCATAAATAACTGAGCCCAGTATACCTGCATACCAAAAATTGCAGTTTGAACCAGTTGGATCCTATCTGATAGAATATACACCGTACATTCTTGGAATATCATTAGTGATCTTGTACATCTGTAATTATGGTAGTAATATTTTGTATTAGGTAAGTGTATACTTGATTTATGTTATCTAAAAAGTTTCAAGTTTATTCCACATTCCTATCATTTAGAGCATTCATCCGTACTCAATTTGAACGGAAAATGAAGAACATTCAATGTGATAATGGAAGAAAATTTGATAATGGGCCATTTAGAGAATTTTGTAAGGTTAATGGTATATCTTTTCGGTTTTCATGTCCACATACGTCATCACAAAATGGGAAAGCCGAGAGAAAAATCTGCATCATTAATAATATTGTTCGTACATTACTAGCACATGCTTCATTACCACCTTCATTTTGGCATCATGCATTACAAATGGCGACTTACCTTCTTAACATACTCCCTAACAAAGGATTAGCATACCAATCTCCACTCAAAATACTTTATCACAAAGACCCTCCGTATTCTCATCTTCGGGTGTTTGGGTGTTTATGCTATATCTCTTCCCCTCCACTACAATAAACCAAAAGCCCGCTCTACCGCTTGTGTGTTTTTGGGTTATCCGTCTAATCATCGTGGTTACAAATGTTATGATTTATCCTCTAATAAAATCATAATTAGTCGTCATGTCATTTTTTATGACACCAATTTCTGTTTGCTAAGTAGCATAATTCCGTGTCCAAATCCATTAATTCTTTGGATGATGGGCTCTCGCCGTATGTGGTCCACCATTTGGTCCAGCCTACACCTCGGCATCTGGACCAGCAGAAGGCCCACTGCCTGCTGGCCCAAATTCATCAGTTCCTGAGCTTCTGCCAACATGCCCACTGCCTGCTGGCCCAACCCAGTGCAGCAATCACCCAACCACTGTTCTCCCAACCCGAATCCAGTCCAACACCGCACCTTCTGCACTGGGCTAGCCCACGGCTTCCACTTCTATCCAGCCCACTTCTATTCCAGGACAAGTGCCCATTACTCGTAGCCAACGGGGCATTGTTAAACCAAAGCGGTAGTTTAATCTCAATTCTAATGTCATTAAATCCCCCCCTACCACGTAACCCCATGTCTGCCCTTCGTGACCCGAATTGAAAAATGGTCATAGATGATAAATATAATGCTCTTATCGAAAATAAGATGTGGGAGTTGGTGCCCCGTCCATCCGATGTTAATGTGATTCGTTCTATGTGGATTTTTGCTCATAAGGAAAAATCTGATGGTTATTTTGAGAGATATAAGGCCCGTCTTGTAGGTGATGGCAAAACTCAACAGGTTGGCGTGGATTATGGAGAGAGATTTAGTCTGGTGGTCAAACTGGAAACTATTCGCATTGTTCTCAGTCTAGCTCTCTCAAAATCATGGCCCATTCATCAGCTGGACGTGAAAATGCGTTCTTACACAGCGAATCCAAGAAAATTGTATACATACATCAGCCTTTAGGGTTTCAGGGACCCCACTCATCATAATCATATGTGCTTGATGAAGAAGTCTTTGTATGGGCTAAAACAGGCTCCTCAGGCCTGGTACAAAAGATTTGCAGATTATGTGTCTACTCTTGTGTTTTCTCATAACATGGTTGATCATTCTCTGTTCATTTATCATCACGGTACTTCTATGGCATACATTTTGTTATATGTGGATATATTATATTGACTGCTTCCTCTGACAAACTGCGCAAGTCTATCATATCTCTTCTCAGTTCATAATTTACTATGAAAGACTTGGGGCCATTGAACTATTTTTTTTGTATAGCTGTCACTCGTCATGCATGTGGTCTATTTCTATCTCAAAGGAAGTATACAGCAGAGATTATTGAACGGGATGGCATGTCAGCCTGTAAGTCATCTCCTACTCCGGTTAACACTAAACCGAAGCTGAGTGCTACTTCTAGCACACCATACGAGGATCCCTCCCACTATCGTAGTCTTGTGGGGGCTCTTCAATAGCTCACATTTACGAGGGCCGATATTACTTATGCAGTGCAGCATGTGTGTTTATTCATGCATGATCCGAGGGAAGAACACATGCACGCTCTTAAACGCATTGTGCGCTACATTCAGTGCACTCTTGATTATGGTTTACACTTATATCCATCATCAATATCTACTCTCATGTCGTATACATATGCTGATTGGGGTGGATGTCCAGACACCAGGCGTTCGACATCTGGCTAAACGTCTAAATGTCGGGCTACACCATCGCGCTCTAGCGCGGAGGCTGAATATCGAGGGGTCGCCAATGTGGTGTCTGAGTCTTGTTGGTTGTGTAACCTCCTCTTAGAGCTTCAATTTCCTATTCAGAAATCTACCTTGGCCTACTGCGATAATGTTAGTGCGATATATCTCTCGAGGAATCCTGTACAACATCAGCGCACTAAACATATCTAGATTGATATTCACTTTGTTCGCAAAAAGGTAGTTCGTGGACAAGTCCGTGTCTTGCATGTCCCTTCACGTTATCAAATTCTGACATATTTGCTAAGGGTCTTCCCTTAGTTTTGTTTGAAGATTTTAGAGACAGTCTCAGCGTACGACAACCGCCCGCTATGACTGCGGGGGTGTGATAAATATACATCGTATATTCTTGTAATATCATTAGTGATCTTGTACATATGTAATTATGGTAGTAATATTTTATATTAGGTAAGTGTATATTTGATTTCCGTAATTATAGCCTAGAATTACTATTGTATATCATGTATATAAATCATTTACATTAATGAAATCAGTAAGGAATTATTCTCTTTCACTGTCAGCATATGACAACTTCTTAGAAGTCCACGAATGAAAAAGATTTATGAATTATTATTTTCTTTTGTCTCTATCTCACCAATAAAATAAAGTCAATTGCCTATCAAACTTTGGTTGCTTACGCAAACAAAGCACTTCAAACCAAAATTAACTTTAAAGTAAAATTTTAAAATAAAAAATAAAATTCTTTAAAGTATATAAGCTTAAACTAACCAACTGTTTGTTGTTAATAGTAATTAAATCGGTTAATTAAAATATGCAGTAAATAATTCTTCTATTTTCAAATTTCAATAGTGTAAAATTATTTACTCTATTATCATTTAAATAAAAATTGAATAAAAACACTTTGACTAGAGTGGACAATAAATGTCACTAATGAAGTATTATACTCTAAATTAATTGTCCTACTTGCTGCTTTGATTAAAGCTATTACATCTATTTTCCAACATAGGAACTTTCACTACACAATAAACTAATGTTCGAACTTCGAAATTTTCAAAAATTTCAAATTTATTCCTATTTTGGATCTACTTCTCGTTAAATATAGTATTATTTAAACTATCACCTTACTAATACTGCACCAGATTTGAGATGTACTTATTTTATATGAATAAAATAGTTATGTCAATGCAGGCACCAAGGGATGCTCAGGGGTGGGCGGGGATGCTCGCCTTTACTATAAGGAAGGAGAGGAAAGCTTCTTCACTTTCGGTACGGGCGCGGACTCCGCGATCTCTGGGTCGCCGAGATTCCTTTTCTTTTGTTGGTCGGTTCTGTACGGTTTTTAAATATTTCATTTCAGTATTTTTGCTATTCAATTTCTTGAAATGTTATACCAATATTATATCTAAATATTTCAGTTCAGTAATTTTGCTATTCAATTTCTTAAAATGTTATACCAATATCATATCTAAATATTTGGGTTCAGTATTTTTGATATCATTAATGTTCATGTACTAAGCCAGATGAATTTGAAAGTCAATTATATATGTGCATTTATTCCCTTTAGAAATACATTTTTCAGCTTATAAGTACTCTATATATTCATCTTATTCTATGGAATAAATCTGCATGCCAAATAAACAATGATAAAAAGAGAATCTTTTTGATTTTTTCCTAGTCAATGAAATGAAACAGATCCATGATTATTTTTTTAATGTGTATCATTTCATTTGGACACCCACCTCAATCTCACCAAATAAGTCCCTTTCCTAACTACTTTGATTGCTTACGCAAACAAAAAAAAAGTATTTGAAATAAAAAAAATAATGTAAAAAATACTTTAGCAAGAGTGGACAATAAGATCCATATATGGTTATTCTTTTTAATGATATTGTTGAGATCAGTTTGGGTACACGTTTAGGTGTTTCATACCTTCTATCAATATAGATATCGATAATTTTATTTACCCAAGTCATAAATAGATAGATATCTCACATGAGTACATTTCTTGATGTTTCACTTCAGAATTTATTGCAATTTATTCTCTCAATGGGCCGGATGCATGGTATATCTTATGAGTTCATTTGGATCCAGTAACTTTGGCTCAGACATATTATATATATTGAAAGATTCAATAAATAAGTACAATAATAGATTTCAAATCCAATATATCAAATAGGCAATGCTAACTGTCAAATTTGAACCCATAAAGTTCAAATTTTGGATTCACCTTTACAGAGTAAGCGTATCTCCAAACAATAAAGATATCGGACAACTCTATCTAGCAACAGGGAGACCACCCATATATTCACATAGGAAAAGGTGACATACTAGGATGGATGAATATATGCCTACCCAGCTGGTACATTTTCCTGTAGGGAAACCTAGACAACTATAAAGATATATATATTAGAGTATCAGTATAGTGATATCCCTATGTTCTTTTATCACAGAAGAAAACTATAGTCACACTAAAAACAAGTCCATTTTACTTTGTGATAAAGTTAAAAAAGAAAAGTCTTCATTCTAATGTTTTTGTTCCTAAATTCCACATTGTACAGAAAATGTGTCATTTCCCATATCAGTAGGAAGACTGTTAATCAAGAACATACGTCTCATGCCGACACTGGCTACAGTTATTACTACTTTGTTACATCCGGATAAAGTAATCTGTTCATACTGGTGAAATATGTGCAAAGCCCAGCAAGTAATGTGGGTAGAAGCATTTGGCTGCCGGGTTGGTAAAATGCTACTAATGATAGTAATTCATTATTTTTAACAATAGGCCCGAGAGACTCTTTTGGTTTCATCAAATGACTGGAAAAGAAAAGACTTCATCAGATGTGTAGCACAGCTAATAGAACATGCACAAGATCGAGTTCACATTTCAAACACAGTTAACTTATCATTGTGAACACATCATTAAAACCGATTCCGTCCATGTTCTGGAAAGCTGTACGCGACCTTCTATAGAATAACAAAATAACCCGATACGAAGGCAAAAAATATTGATTACTGTAAAATATTTTATGTGGAAGTGTCATTTCGGGGATAATGTGGTATAGCAACTTCAAATATCGCCTCCCCTGTCAACCAGGGGCAGATATAAACTTTAGTTACAGGTTTGGCAGAACCAGGTAGCTTTGGTCCAGATCCTATATTTGTGTTAACCCGATACGAAGGCAAAAAATATTGATTACTGTAAAATACTTTATGTGGAAGTGTCATTTCAGGATAATGTGGTATAGCAACTTCAAATATCGCCTCCCCTGTCAACCAGGGGCAGATATAAACTTTAGTTGCAGGTTTGGCAGAACCAGGTAGGTTTGGTCCAGATCCTATATTTGTGTTAAATAATTCACTTAATACGTACAAATAGTCTTATCCAGAACCCAATAAGCGAAA
The DNA here is from genome assembly GCA_034509755.1 of Anisodus tanguticus. Classification (NCBI taxonomy): domain Eukaryota; kingdom Viridiplantae; phylum Streptophyta; class Magnoliopsida; order Solanales; family Solanaceae; genus Anisodus; species Anisodus tanguticus. Next base: position 43,045,090 of record CM067559.1, on the reverse strand, counting down.
AGGATTGTGATCCAGAACCCATAAACTTCAAATCCTGGAGCAGCCTTTGTGTCCAACCAACTTACAGAATACTCCATATACTGTCCTTTTTTTATTTATTTATTTGGTTCAACCTGATAAAGTCGTTCGTGATACCAAAAAATATATGTAAGAGAAAAATAGCTCTTCCAACTGCTAAATTTCTCCAAAGCAATCGAAATTGTAACAGATATGTAGAGAGCACATTACAGGATAACTACAGCTAAGAGATGAAATAGAAATATACTGAATGACCATCAGAACCATTTATTATCATAAGACTCATTGGAGAGGGGTTATAGAGAAGCCAATTGGGATTAACGGTGAAGAAAACTAACAACATCAACAACACTATGCCTCGGTCCCAAACAAGTTGTGTCTCGGTTATATGAATCATCATTGACCATGTTACTCCATTAGAACTCATCTCATGCCAATATTAACACTGAAGAAGACTAAGAGCCACATAAATTACTGATAACGGACGATATATAGGATATCTAGGGGAAAAAAGAACAGTAAGAGCCACATAAATTACTGATAACTGACGATATAGAGGATATCTAGGGAGAAAAAGAACAGTAATATAAAATGACCTTTTTTCAAATAACAGACTCCAACTTGTTCGGGACCTGGGGCGTAGTTGTTGTTGTTGTTGATCTAAGGAAAATTCTATGTTGCTTGGACTCTTCAAAAATGTCAATGGGTGCGTGTTGGATTCTCCAAAAGTAGTGTATTTTTGGAAAATCCGACTCGGGTGCAGCATCGAAAATGAAGAGTCCGCGCAACTTAGAAGGAAATACACGGCATCCCAAGAAGAGACTTATATGGCTTTAACCACTTGCTTAAAACTTTAACTAAAGGAAGACACGTGAGCAACGGCAAATTTGGTTAAAAAAACTACAGCAAATCGACAATTCATCCTTATGATACAGCCTCACTAGACAGAGCTTCTCCTTCTTGGAACAGCATTCAAATACAAAATGAAGTAAAAGGCAAAATAAAAAAAAATACCTCATCTTAACACAGCATTTCAAAAGGTTGCTTGAATGGAAGAGTGACTCGGTCTCGTCATTTAGACAGCAACCAAAACCAAAAAGAACTCAACTGGGAGGGAAGGACCGATTTACCTAATTTAGGTACACGTTCCATTCTGACCATCTCAAAAATTTTGACATGCTTCTACCGCTACTAATATTTTATCCACACTTCTCAAGTTTCATAGGTTATTTCATTTAACAATTCAAGCTTTATACCAGTTCATCATATTTTCCATACCAAATCAACTTTTTCCCAGTTGTTGTGTTATTTGTTTGCGATTAAGTGTTGTTAGCCTTAGCTCGCACTTGAGATAGGTTGAGCTCTCTTAGGTGGCAAAGACACCAAAATGATACCAAGCAAGCCTCAGCAAAAATCAGCCAACAAAACACTTTAGGTTAATCTACGAATCTCATGAGCCTTGACACAAAGAAGGTGATGCTGACCAATAAATCTAGCCAACAAAACATGGTGTGAATATGTTAATGATAAGGAATAGGAAATCCCAAATTAATATAAGAAAACTAGTCAGCCAAAACTGAATCAGAAAATTAAAGATATATCTTTGAATCTAAACAAAACTTAAGATGGTCTCTGTAGTTGATTGACATAGTTTTACATAAAATTTTCAATTAATATCAGTTTAGTTATCTTTTTTTTATAAGGTAAAAATTTATTAATCAGAAAACATGCCAGTACAAAAAACAAGACTTACATCCCTCCTAACAAATCTAAAAAATCCAAAAACTGATGCACATTCACTGGAGAACCACGTTTACACCAATAATATAGGTCGTGAATACACTTATTCTTAATTCTAGAAATATGATTTCTATACAGACATACCTCTTCTTTTTACTTCAACATATCCCTCCCCTTTAACTTCCCTACCTCTATTATATCACTTGTGATTTGAAGTCTCTTCAACAAGCATGAGTAAGATCAAGAAGTACATAGCCGAGAACAAAACCAGGAGAATATGTCGCTGCAATCATTGATAGTATAAAATATTATGTCTAGTGAGTTCGAAGTGCATCAGAAATGCAAGGGTAATCTGAATTGGAAGAGCAAGTTGTTTTCTGGGAGAATTTTACACTTCAAATTGTCTTAAGTAGTTAATTCTGTGTATAGTCATATTTGTATGTTGTTAATGATATTTGATTCTTCCAACAACCTATAGTTTTAGTGCAGTGATTTATATGCTGCAAAGTCAAGCCTAGTTATCAACTTTGACTGGCTAAAAAGCTATCAAACGGCTTGATTCTCAAGCCAGTACCCCTATATATACGTGCAGCAAAACTAAGCCAGATATTTAAGTGGAGAAGGGTAGAGGGGCAGGCCATTATCCCTGAGTTTCGAAAGCTGTAGTTGGTCCTAGGGTTGGCTCAGACAGATTCCTCAGTCATATGAGGGGAAAAAGGTTATGGTAATTTTTACAGTTTTGATAGATAGAAGAATTTCTAAGAGTGGTGTCTAGACCACCTTGGGCAAACCAAATTCCATATATAATTTGTTATACTAAAAACAAAAGGAAAAGAGAAAGGGAAATATCTAAAACTAGTCAGAAATAGAATTCACTTAAATTACATCTTCAAATGAAAAGGGTATTCTCAAGTATGCTGATAATTTCAGGAAAAGGAAAAAAAGTAGGAATCAGAAGCTTTATCTGTATTTCAAGAATGCATATATACACAACACCTCCCAAACGAAAACGAAATACCAAAAGATGACTCACACACGAGAGGGAGAGAGAGAGAGTAAATATACTGTTCAATTTAGCACTATGGCGTTTTTCCCTTTGTCAAATACCAACCAAATATATTTTCAACTTCATGGATCTATATCAATGAACTACAACATGGACTGCAAGAAAGCTTCCTTACAAAAAAGAAACAAAACAGAAAGGCATAGGATTGAGGAAAATTAGTAACAAAAGCAGTGAACATCAATGCACAAATTAGTACCAACAAGGATAGTAGAAACGCAAATACTATATTTACTTGAACTGAAAGAAAAATTGAGTCCAAAAATTTGGCGAACGGCAAAATTTATCATAAGAACAGTGTTATACCTACATAAGAAAAAACAATCACAACTAAGAATCATGTACCTCCTTGCAAGGAACAGTTGTTCAAAATCTATTCATATTCAAACTGAACATCTACATGCAAATACTTCCTCATCAGCCTTACAATAAAAGATGTGAAGTTGGCTAACGCATGACATTCTTCGTGTGTTTTGGTCTCCGAAACAACCCCGTAAATTACCAACTTCCTCAAGTTCGGGCACCTTTCAAGTAGGCCCGCTACCCAATGCGAAAACAAGCCGCTAATCACCGTCCATCCGAGCTCCAAGACAACCACATTTTCCAATTGAAAAGAATCTTCCGATCCATAATGAAGCGCAGTCTCTCTTATTTCATAGCTCAACGATAGATGACTTAATTGAGGAAAACAAGCGGAAATCGCCTCGATATCCACAGCCTCGTCATCATCGTCGAACACAACAGCCCATAGCCTCAATCTCCTCAGCTTCGACGATTTTGCTATCATATGATGGAATTTCGACCACATGATCGTGAAATTACTGACATCCACAATCTCGAGATTTTCAGCACTTTCACCAATATCAAGATGGATGACGCTGACATCATCGATCTTAAGGAGTTTTAACTTCCCCTTGCTGACAAGCTCGAAGACCTCGAGCGTACAATCTTTCAAATGCAACTTCTCGAGACTATCCGCCTCAAGAATGATTTTATCCAAACTAATAGCTTCAACATAAATATCTCTTAAAGAGTTACTAGTCAGCTCCATCGTCGCTTGTGGATCAGACATAACAATGTCTATACTAACAAGATTCAAGACTGCAACTTTTGGACAGGCTGTGAGGAAAAGACTCAAGTCTAAAGCCGATATACTAACATAACTCAGAGAAAGAGACCTCAAGCAAGGGAACTTTTGGTAACTAGGTTCAACGCCCGTGATCGTATTGTGTGCAAGAGCCAACACTTCTAGCCTCTGTCGACCACAATTTTCGAGTATATTAATATTCGGGGTAGTCCTAACATTGTAATGCAACTGGCGTAACGTTTCTCTTGTATACATTAGCCAAGCAATTACTGGAGCAGCAGAGAACTCGTCGACATCATCCATGATGATCGAAAGGGTCTGGAGTCCATTAGTTTGGAAAATCGTCTGAGTTATGATTATTTCTAGTCTGCTTCTTGTTAGCTCATGAAAAACCGGCCAGTCGTTTGAGTTAAACGTGAGTGTATGAAGATGATTTTTCCAAGCCTCTCGCCATTTTCGACAAGTAGAAGATGCAATCACAATGTCTCGCGCAGCTCCAAGCCGGGAGAAAATGTTCCCAATGACCTCAACAGGAAGGTACTCCATATACCTTCAAATACAACAACAAACCCAGTGTAAACCCACAAGTGGGGTCTGGAGAGGGTAGTGTGTACGCAGACCTTACCTCTACCTTTGGGAAGGTAGAGAGGTTGTTTCCAATAAACCCTCAGCTCAAAGCAACATATACCCTCAAATAAAAACAGCAAATCCAAAAGGGTCCCTAGAAAAACAATGCTATAGTCCAAGCAATACAATCAAGCCACTTAAATCTCCAAAATCCATCACTATATTATCCAATCTAAATGCCAATATCTTGTTAATCTCAGATACCCATAAGCTAATCAAACTCCAGATTATCAATAAAAATGGAATATCCAGAGACCCTTTTTAGTGAACTAACAAATGATAAATCTACCAGACACAGATTTTCTTGATTCCCAGTACAAGTCAACCAAAACCCAAAATCAAGAATCTGATCAAGTTAAAGTTTTGATCTTTGGGGCAATATTTGAGGAGTCAAAAATCCAATCCTTTAACTCATCAATTTCCAATCCTGAAACTCATAATCAAGAACTCTGGTTTCTGAAAAAGATACAGAGGGTAAAGTTAAAGTTTTGACCTTTGAGGAGCTAAAAATCTCATCTTTAATTCATCAACTTCCAATCCTGAAACCCATAATCAAGAATTTGGTTTCTAAAAACATACAAGAGGATACCTAGTTAAAGTTTTGACCTTTGGGGCAATATTAGGAGCTAAAAACCCAATCTTTACCTCATCAATTTCCAATCCTAAAACCCATAATCAAGAATCTAACCAAGTTATAGTTTTGATCTTTGGGGCAATATTTAAGGAGCCAAAAATCTCATCTTTAACTCATCAACTTCCAATCCTGCAACTCATAATCAAGAATGAGATACCAAGTTGTTAAAGTTTTGACCTTTAGGGCAATATTTTTAGCCAAAAATCCAATCTTTAACTCATCAACTTCCAATCCTGCAAACCCATAACACAGCACAATATAAGTAACTAAATCAAGAATCCCAAAAACGTTAAAACAAAAAAAATCAAGAAGTTAATAAGCTTAGTTACCATATGAGTCGTAGGATTATGATCACAACCCACAACAGGAAATCAATCAAACAAAGACAACACAGAAGGAATATGATTTTTTTTTTTTTTTTTTTTTTGCGAGAGAAATGGTCAAGCCAGCATTGTGGGGGGTGGGGGTCGTGGGAGAGACAAGACACAAACACAAACACACACGCAAAAAAAAAAACAGCGAGTGTGTATTGATGTGTGAAAAGTGGGTGGCACGTGAATCTATGTCACTCTAGACTTTGGAGTATTGAATCTATGTCACTCTAGACTTTGGAGTATTAAAGTACGGTTAAAGTTGTTGCAATGTGAATGCGTTCGAGGGTGAAAACAGCTTGTTGCACTGAGTTAAAGACGGTTTATAATAAATTTTTATGATCCGATTTTTTTTCGGACATCGCGCGTAACAGAAGTTTAATACACCCTTAATCATGGTACACAACTGTAGAAAACCCACTCGTTCAATTGAAAAATCATTTCTGTAAATTGTAAAGCAATAACATGGAATAAATTTCTTTTTTTCTTATTGTTCTTTCATACATCGTGTGGGTGGCTTTATGTATTTTCAGTTTTCTAATTTTTTAAGATGATACATATTTTATTGTTATAATTAAACGTTTATCAGTTTTCTAATAATAATTTGTTTCTTTATTTCCTTATATTTTTTGTCAAAAAAAAGAACATATTAACAATTTCTTTTCATAACCAAATGATAAATTCATCCACAAATCTCAGAAGATACGGCAGGTAATTTCATATTTTAGTTGATATATGTATTGATGAGAAGTAACAAGTATCCAGTAAAAAATGTAAGCACTTGCAAATTAACCCAGACACCACCGGCATAAAAATAAACATTTCGACCAAATGTCAAGTGCATAATCATTTAAGCGGAAACAGACCTAACACATAGTTATGGTTCATCTGGACCCAATAATTTTGACTCGGATTCTTTGTAAATATTAGGAAATTTAGTAAATAAGTAAAAAAATTATACTTCTAAATAAATTGTGATAAAAGTGGAAACTCGAACTTATGAAGTTCCAGTTGTGAATTCTCCTCTCCATTAGGAACTAACAAAAGTGGAAGTTGGTTGATCCATACCAATGAACTTACTTACACCTGAAGGGACAAGGATAAAGAACTATGATTGGAGGTTTTTTTGCATTTTTGAAAGATGGTTTTTCATTGGTGGTCTTTTATAGAAGAGTCCAATTAAAGGAGGAAGACAAACTTATAATGAATCAGCAAGTGAAAAGAATGCTGTGACAAATTGATTGGTTTGTTTGTAGGTCACTAAATTACTCATAATTATGTTTTTTCTTTTTACTTCTACTCTCCATTATTGTACCCAACAGAGGGGATATTGCAGAATACTTGTCCATTTATTACTTCTTGATTGTATATTTTATGTGTATACAAATGCTATAAAGAAATGTATATATGGAAACGTGAGAGAATGTGTCATTATGATTTCTATATTATGTTAAATCATAATTGTTAAGAGTCCCACATCGGATATGAATGGAAATATGAGCTCCTTATATGGATTTGGACAATCTTCACCCTACAAGCTAGCTTTTGGGGTTGAGTTAGGCCAAAATCCATTTTTTATATGATATCAGAGACAGACTCATTTCAATTCTTTGTTCACCGATGTTGGGCCCACAAGACTCACTTGGACAATCCTCACCCTACAAGCTAGTTTTTGGAGTTAAGTTAGGCCCAAGATCAATTATTTACAATAATGATACTCATTTTGCTCTCACATCACCAACCTTTGTTAGTTCTGACTTAACATTGCCTTGACAAATACAACTCTACTTGGCTCCCCTCAACCCACCTTTCCGCCCCTCCCCCACCCCAACCCCAACCAGTTTGAAGTCTCGCTTCTTTCCTCGATTTATCCAACCTTTTCTATCACCATGGTCCAATAAAAAATTGCCCTAGGACCAAATGATCCTTCCACCCTTGCTTCCGCATTTGCATCTGCTGCTCATTTATATTTGCCATGATGTGTGTGACACTCTTACGTAACGTGTCATGAGTTCGATCAAGTTTAGACTCTGGCATGAGTTATCTGACTACCTTCAATTACTAGTTGATAGTTGATACCAGGTGGCTCTTTTTTCGTTAAGACACTTCTGGTATTTTGAAAAAAATTGAAATAACGACGAGACTTGGTAGATTAAAAGAAATTACTAATGTTTTATTTTATTTTCCCTTTTTTTGGTCTTTGCCGGAATTTGAACCCGCTAGGTCACACCATTGGATATGTAGTTAATTTTACTGTTTGGTAGCTCTGTAACTCCAGAACTCCAGTAAATAAGGATCGCTAGAAAATCTTTCCAGTTCTGTAGGATCAGTAGATTATACAACGTTGTCACATCCAATAGATACAATGGGAACATATGTAAGTATGGCAGATAATTCCAGGAATAAATCTTTATTTCATCCTTTGTCTATCCTAGTAAAAAGTACATTATAAACATCATGTTTCAATGAGAATCATCTCACTTTCCAGCTCCTTTACTGGATGTTGTCATGAAAGACTCACCACAACCGCATTGCCCTTTAGAGTTGGGATTAATAAATACGAACTCAGACCTGCACATAAGATGTAAAAAGACATCACTTGCTGTTGCGGACACCATATGAAACGGGGATGGGTTTGAACAAGCCAAAACATCATTAAAGGATTTGTCTCAGAGCAGCAGCCGTTCATAGGGCTGCTGCATCTGAGGTATTGATGCCAGCAACATTTTGATTCTCTTCTGGACCCCTGTCCCCCTGAAATTTTCAATAGCCAGAAACTAACAAAGATAGATAATATGCTTACCATATAACTAACATGAACTGAAAATCCAAAAAATGAGATGATTAACGAGAAGATACAAAACTATTGTCTCCCTCGTCCAACATTAAGTCTTGACACTACGGTTTGAGTTGATAACTTCCTATTTCTCAAAACTAACCCTATAATAGCAAAAAAATCCCAGAATAATTTGCACATAAACAAACGATAATTAGACCCTAAATGACATTAGAACAGCTAATAAGGTATGTTACATGGCATTAGTATAAACTAGAGCAAAAGACCACAAAATAACTGCTGAACACCTAATGAAAATTAAAGGCAACAGTTGGGAGTTGGATGAAGCAGTAAGTGAGAAAGCTATAGAGGGTTCAAAATGTGAGAGATTACTTAAACTAGGTATCTCCAGGCCTTTTCATCCAAAAGCAAAGTGAACCACTTGTGCACAAAATTAAAAGGCTTAATACCCTATTTTGAGTGGCAGTCTAATAAAAGTGACCAGCAATACAGAAACGGATAAGCAAATCCCTTACCTCAATTTATCATCTACAAAATCCATCTTGGTACCAATCACATGCATCAGTGCCTTAGGATCAATAAGTATCTTTACTCCCTTCTCTTCAATCAACTCATCAAATTTACCTTTCTCGTCTACAATGTTCAAAAGGGTTGTGATTAGAAACAAACCACAAGAGTAATCCATATAATAATCAGTTTGATGCTGTATAACATCATTAGCCAGAGACTAATTAGTCCTGCTGATGGATTATTTTTTGAGCATGACGACATTGAATAGATTCCAAGAAGAGCATTCATTAAAGAACACCAAATTGTTGCCTCCACGGCTTAGCTCAATTGGCAAAGGTTGAGGGACTTGTGACTTAAGTCACAGGTTCGAGCCATGCGCCAACCAAACTAAGTCTGGTATTTAAGTGGAGAAGGATAAAGCGGCGGGCCCATTATCCCAAGTTTCAAAGGCTACGATTGATCTTAACGATTGACTCCATAGTCTAGACAGATTTCTTAGTCATAAAAATAAAATAAAAAACAAGTTGTTGAATAAGCAAATGTCTTGGGTGTGGGAGGAGAAAATTTTCAAACAAACGAAGAATAAAATTCCAAATGCAAGTACTAGTTCCAGGACATAAATCCATATAATAGTGGGGCAACAATTAACTCCTCTTCCATCGACCAATTTTTGGTTGGTGTGGAGGAGATAGGGTATTTGCATGGTTTGCTCTAAAACATGAAGGTGATAATAGTCGCGAACTGAGCAAAAATAAGTTTCAGAGCCACTCTAAAGTGCAGGCTGAAAATATTATATAGTTGAACATGATTTAAGTTGACTTTAATATATATATATATATATATATATATGACGTCCTCTCTTCCCTACTTATGGCCAGACTTCCTACCCAGTGAAAAAGTTCAAAACGAAATTAAGTTATTGTCATTCTTGACATGGATGAAAATGATCCTCGCTAAATGAAGTCATGAAAGTCCTCTTATATGTTCTATTATAGCAAATAATCCATTATTATGATGTTTTCAAAATATGGAAGCTCGTGGAGGATAATAGTTAGTGAGTAATGTATTTTGTGATACTAGTAATATTATTAAAACTTCACATTCTACTTTAGGTTGTCATAATTATTTAACTTTTTTTGCTCGATCATTTCGTCTATATGAACCAAAAAGATAAATGCCCAAACTTTGTCCAAGATGGAACAAGCCGCTTAAATGTGTAACCTATTTGGACCATGTAAATAGCAACATCTCTATGTTCAAAGTAGTGTCACATCCGGAACCTCCAAAGCCTAGATCCAACACGGATTGATAGCTATGATTATTATTATTAGTCACATTGGGTAGACTTGCTATTTGCCAAAAATGAAATGAGCACAAGTTGGTTTTATGATATAGGGCCTATTTTTGGGGTTCGGAAACAGTCTCTCTACCCCACAAACGTAGGGGTAAGGTATGTGTACATCATATCCTACCCTCCCCAGACCCCACTTGTGGGATTACACTGGGTATGTTGTTGTTGGCCTATTTTGGGTGTCAATGTTGGATTTCAAATTTCCTATAGGGCACTCATGAATTGCTTCTATGGCCCGTAAAGTAATCTTTCATGGATTTTGTCATCTCATCATGCATTAATTATGATGCTACTTTAAGATGTAACCAAGCTCACAAAATATAATGGTTGTGAGCGATAAAAATGAGGTCGACAACTTCAAATTTACAATTGCATCGAGGAGTTTACAGGCTGCAACCGCACTCCTATCATCTGCCCAGACAACAAGAAAGGACCTCTCGACTGAACAAGGTGAGCCATCTGAGTTTTCTCTTCTCAACATTCTCACGATCCAGATGAACTAAGGTTTTCCAGAATGTATAAATACTGATGTCCTTTTGATAATGATGCTTTGCTTTCTTTTTCAATCAGCATCTTATATCCCCTGATTAATGCCCATTTTGCGATTTCATTTCAACATTTTTTGTTAGATGAGAAACAGAATCTCTCCTTTTGTTTATTCAATTTTTGACCATATTTGATTGCTTGTTCTTGAGCGAAGGATCTACCGGAAACGGTCTCTCTACCTCCCAAGGTAGGGATAAGGTCTGCGTACAATCTACCTTCCCCAGACCCCACTTTGTGGGATTTCACTGGGTATGTTGTTGTTGTTTACTTTTTTACCATATTTCTCCAAATGTAACTTTAGTTTTTAATGATTGATATGTCTTACATCTCGACATGTCTTTGTGGTAACCTTAGATGATACTTTCCATCAATAAGTACATCCATGCCAAGGCTGAGAACAACCCTACCTAGGCTTCCCATATGAAAATCCACAATATAGATCCAATACAATTGGCAAGATCTCCTCCTTTAACTACCGAATGCGGGATCTTAATTAAATTTCTTGCTCAATCTATCTTACACTCATTTGGTATGTGCATCATAGGGTTTTAATATTCTGCACATTCTTGCTATTTCAGTTTGAAGGAATCCAATCCCAGCAAATGGTTTCTCTACTTTTTGGTGCATACCTTCTACATTTCCCCCTGTTTTGTGTTTTTCCCCTTTACAAGTTTCACAAGTATAATTCTGGCGTAGCAGGAATTTTTCCTCCGAGTTATCTGATTTGATTTCTGTGATATAATTTATTTAAGAATCCACATTATCCACCCAATATTATTTACTTCCCCAAGTGCCAGAGCTATCCAAGGAGGGCAGCATTCTAAACCTCTCTTCAATGAGCATTAACTTAATGCTTCAAAAATATCTAGCCATTAGTGAATGTGATACTCATACTTATACGAAAATTGTATGTGATACTCATATCTGTTTGCACTAACTTTCTTTTATGCTGTCCTTGGTCCCTGTTTTCCTCCTGTAATTTTTAAAATTTAACTCAGTGTACTGCCTTTTTGTGGGGGTTAAGTGTTTGTCACCCATTGACAAGTGTAATTGAATGTTACCTTTAGATTATAAAAAAAAAAGGGCAGCCCGGTGCACTAAGCTCCCGCTATGCGCGGGGTCCGGGGAAGGGCCGGACCACAAGGGTCTATTGTACGCAGCTACCTTTAGATTATAACTATAGCAATATTTACATCATTCCATAGTTTCCAACTAGTTCTAGATAATTCTTGGTTTGGGAAAAAAACAAGGAACTTAGACCACACGAGGTGGCAAAAATAACCATAATAGGAAAAATGTTAAATTCTTACCTCAAGCATCAATATCTTAAGCTATAGTAGTACACAAATTCCCGTTTCTAAACCCTCCAGTGTTTGAGTGTTTCACTTCTGAGAAATCTACAGAGCAGTTTCAGCAGACTCAATGATGAAGTAAAATTTACTTCAGAATGTTACACAAATTCCCTTTTGTTCCATTTTTTCTTCAGCATTTGTTTTGAAGTGCCTTAGTGCTTTTCTTTGAGAAGGAAGTGGCAGAGGTATTACATGATAAATGTCATTCAAGTTCTTTAAAGTTGCTAACATCATACCACTAGAATAGCCCATTAATGCCAACCTCTTTATTCCTCTACACTAAAACAAAAAAAAATTCAGATGGAAACACACCACATTCGATGATCATTAGCGTGCACCATTATGCACCAGCTCCTGGGATCGAATCCCCTCTGACCATATCAATTTTTATTAACACTTTTCTTCATCAAAACAATTTCATGATCATCACAAATTTGAAGCTTGAACGAAGTTACAAATGAATTAAGTCATTAGTCTTGTAATAACCGAGGAAAGAAACTTTTTAGCATGTCTCTCTTTTCTGTTTCTTCATCATGTAGCTCAATAGTTGATGCCTGACACTAACAGACCAAATTCAAATGCATAAAGCTCAAAAAGAACAAAGCTGTAGCAAGGAGCATATTATAAGCCTAACTTTGTTCTGCCAATACTATTTAAGCAGATCAAGGTGCTCCAATTTTCTAATCGATTGTTGGCATCAAGAAGCTTCTTAGCATTTATTTTAAGAAGAGTAACCATATTGTCTTATAACCAGACAGAGACGCACCCATAAGTTTCAAAATCTATTTTATTATACCGATGTGAAAATGCTACATAATGAGTACACTTTCCTCTACTTTACTACAGATGGACCTACCAGGCCCAAGAGTTTATGGACATATGACTGAAGATCAACAGTATGAATTACTCAAACTGTTGGCCGAGGTGATCCGTAAGGATTATGCATGGGGATCTACATTCAGAGAGAAAAGCTGGAAGTTCGTAGGTGACCAGATGCACCTTTCGGTTGTTCGTCTGAAGGCAAAACTAAGAAACCTCAAGAGAAAACACAGGTTATTTTCAACTTTGTTGGCCAGACGAGGAGTCCAATGGGATAGAAGGAATAATACAGTAGTGTTTGACTGTGAAGGGGTGTGGCTATCATATGTCATGGTAAGTGTTGCTTTCTGCTTCATTACTTTGATATAGAAGGATCAACCTAGCTAAGAAGATATAGAAGGATCAACCTAACTAAGAAGAACCATATCGAGGATGTCATTTATCAGGAATGAAGTGCGATTTTTTTTTTTTGAAAATTATTTATCGAGGAATATATATCCTTAGTTGAATATTATAGTAAAGGAACTACTGATCACAGACAAATTTTTCAAAACTCAAGGGGACCACTAACTTCATGTCTGCTATTAACTATTTTCCCTCTTCAACAATAAAGATAGAAAGACTTTTAACTGTTTCAGTCCATTTCAACTCACCCATTTTATATGCCAAATTTTTTTTGTAGGAGAATCCACAGGGATACCAATTCCGTTACAACGGCATTCAGCCAAGGATTTTTTATGCCATGCGTGACGTCTTTGAAATGGGAGTTTCAATAGATGGATGAGCAATGTAAACAAGTTTCTTCTTAAGCCCAAAGATGTTATACAATCATGCGGTACTGTCTGCCAGAGTTACATCCTTAATCATACTCAGTCCAGTCTAAGCACTATTTGCTGTTACTTTACCATATGAGTTGAATTATAACATCAGCTGATTTTTTTATGCAAAGTACAACGATTATAATTTTCCTTTGATTAATTTCCTGCTATAATTGTTCCATGGATAAATAATGACCAAATCACTGCATTCAAAGGTGTGGCCTGTAAGTCAATGAAGTTGGTGAAAACCATGGAAGACCAGGTTCAGGTTCACTTGTGCTGGCGGGAGGTAGTAACTAGCAAGTACCTGAACACCACGTTGTTAAATTTTAAAGGGCCAAATTACTATTACTTGTCTTTTAACATGCTTTGGTAATGAAAATACATTAACCCGATAAAAAAATAAACATGCTTTGGGTATATGTTTGCCTAGCAGTTTAGTATCAGTTTCTCGAGAAAAAAATATGTTTGCCTAGCAGTAGGATAACACTTACCAAGCTGACATACTTGACTCTAAGAGATTACCACATAAGTTGGACACATTTACTTAACCCACTGCTTCCGAAACAAACCAGGTAATACATATGCCAAAAGAAGAGTGTATCTGAACCTATTGACGCAAAATGCTCAACTTGCCTCAATTTGCATTAGCTCAAGGCTGCTGAATTATGATACACAGGGTGTAGGGACCGTGCTCGATTTCATTAGCTCTTTACATAGTCAGTGATGACTAACTTTTGGTTGTAACTTTTCAACCTCACCAGCAATCACTTGATGCCGGCTTTATATACAAATTACCTCCTTATCAAAAAAGAAATGCTCAATTCGCCTCTGTTAACCTACGGTAAAGATCCAATATCTCTAACTTCCAACAAATTTTAGCTTAAAAACAAAGGTGAAGTATTGAACTAACCCAAAAGATGGACACCTAGGGGTTGTTTGATAGTTGGTTGGTAACTAAGTTATCCATGTATTAAATCATGTATAAGTAATATCACGTTTGGTAGCATTTTTTTCCTATGTATAAAATCCAATACACCTGATATAGTGTTTGGTTTGCAATTTAGAAACCCGCATAACTAATACATGTATAAGTTATGTGAGAGAAGATGGAATAACTAATTCATGAATAAATAAACCCTGCATAACTAATTTGTGCATAAAATAATACATAGATCAACACACCTAATGCGGTGTTTGGTTCGCAATTTAGAAATCCACATAACTAATACACGCATAAGTTATGAGAAAATTTATGTATTATTTTATTCAGGATAAAAGATGGAATAACTAATACATGAATAACTAAATTCTACATAACTAATCCCTGCATAAACTAATGCATAGATTACCCCATAACTAATACATGCATAACTTTAACCAACTACAAAACAACTCCTTAATTTAGACATAGGAATTTCACGATAAAAGCATCCACAAACAAGCAAGCACATAGTGTATAAGAAGAAACGAACAACAAGAGCAGCTAAAATAGTATGATAATCGAAGTATAAGAAACAACATATAGTAACAAAAATCAAAGAACAAGGAACTACGAGAATAATACTAATACTACTGATATGAAAGGAGAAGCAGGTATAGTGCTTCAAAATAACACCAAGCCTATCCCATAGGAAAGTGAGTCGACGCTCAGCTACCTACTAACAGTTCACCCTAATCCGCGACCTCCATATCCCCTATCTAAGGTCTATGTCCTCAATAAGCTGAAATATGCCATAAATCTTTGCAAACAACAAGGATGAATTATTGTAACACAAAGAGATAATGGTCAAAACACACTTGAACTATCAAGCGTTTGCATTTCCTTCCCAAACCATCACCAATTATTTATCAAAACACACCTCGAAGCTGACTAGACCAAGTGCTTAAATACAATCGCCAAAAGGCACATGACACCTTAATTTGCCCATAAAATTTCGTCCACATGACAGCTGACTCATTAATTTTGAGGTGTGTTTTGACAAGACAATAGTTGGCCATAATCCAAATAGGAAACTCGCAAAGAAGTGATACTTCATGTGTGTTTTTGACCATTATCTCTAACACAAATGATAAACATTTAATTTAGACATAGGAATTTCACCATAAATGCATCCGAGAACAAATCAGACACATACTGTATAAGAAGAATACATTACAGTATGAAACTATATGATATTTTACCGGCGTAATTGAGAGTGTATGATAAGCCGTTGCATCCACGAGCTTTAACACCGAGTTTAAGAAAAGGACGTTGCCGTTGTTGAAGGAGATTGCTTATTCTAGCGGCGGCGGCGTCTGTAATAGTTATTGCTTGTCGCCGGACTGAATTTCCGATCCTCTCCGCCGCCTTTGCGAGCACCGGAGACGCCATCGATCCGTATTATTGCAAGGTTCTCTCACTAACGCAAAATGAATCCTGTTTTTCGTTGTTAAGTTTTCTTTATTTGCTTTTTCGTTTTTGTTGTGTCGAGAAAAAGATAAATATGGTCCCGTATGTTTGAGGTTACATTCAAAATAGTCTCTTTAAATATGCTCTAAGCAGTTTTGGTTCTTTAAATTTGTCAAAAGTTATATTTCAGCAGCGAAGCTTAGAGCTTTACTTTATGTAAAGCGCACTCACTCTAACGGCGTACCTTTTGCATGATGAATCAGCATGGAAACATGAACAGTGGCTTAAGCTATTAGGTATAGGCGCTTTCCAGAGGTGGAATCTTCTAGTTCTTTTCAATTGCTCTGTCATAAAAAAAGGGAAGGAAATCTCTTTTTGATCAATCGTGTGAACCTGCCTTGTTAAAAGTCTCACATCGTAAATGGAATGGGAATATGGACTTATTATATAGACTTGGACAATCCTCACCCTACAAGCTAACTTTTGGGGTTGAGTTAAGTCCAAGATCCATTCTTTACATACCAGTAGGGTGAGGATTGTCAAAGTCCATATAAGGAGTCTATGTTCTCATTCCATATACGGTGTGGGACTCTTAACACTCCCCGCATGCCCAGACCTTGTTAACTGGAACGTGGATAATATAATTTAGGGGTCTAACATTTGTGAACAAAGAATTGGAATGAGTCTGGCTCTAATACCATGTAAATAATGGATCTTGGGTCTAACTCAATCCTAAAAGCTAGCTTGTAGGGTGAAGATTGTCCAAGTCTATATAAGGAGTCCATGTTCTCATTCCATATCCGATATGGGACTCTTAACATGTCTTTCTTTCTTTTCCAGGAGGGATGGCCCAATCACTAATAGATCTCTCAACGGGAGCCTCATTCTGTCTAGAGGAAATAGCTCCGTCCCAATTTACATGAGGGTGCTTGACTTATCACGGGTTCAAGAAAGAAAAAAATAATTTTGAAACTCATGCTCTAAAATGAGCCATAGATATTTGTGTGGTTGTAAACCATTTCATTAAGGGTAAAATATGTATTTTAAAGTTAAATTGTTACTAAATACATAAATATGTAATTATTTTTTAAATTGACTAAAAAGGAAAGAGAGTCATATATATTAGAACGACGGGAGTAACCATTTTAATCTCCGTTAAATATTTATCGAATTATGTCTGTTAAATTAGCGAAAACAGTGGGAAGATAAAGGATTTAACTAGAAACCCCAATAAAGTTCGATCAGATCCTAAAATATGCAACACAAAAAACTACAATAAACACTAAAAGAATATATTAAAAAATAGTATGTTTCCACTAATTTCCTTTTCCACTGTTTCCGTCGAATCTTACAGACAACAACAACAATATACACAGCGTAGTCCCACAACATGGGGTCTGGGGAGAGTAAAGTGTACACAGACCTTACCTCTACCTTGGTAGGTAGAGCGGTTGTTTCCGAGAGACCCCCGGCTCAAGACATGCACAACAGAAAAAAAAAGTTAGACCCGGACAAAAATTTGAAGCAGTAAGAAAATGTTGCTGGCAAACGTGAATACGTCGTGATAGCGCATCCTGAAAAGAAGCAGTAACTACGCAGATAAATTAGAAAAATCAAGTACATTCAAGAACGCATGACATAAGAAATAAAACTACAGAAGACTATAGAGCGATATTATGCCTATTCGTATGATATGCCAAGCATGCCTACAGTAATAACACTACACCTACCAGTTCGTAAGCGTAAGTAGGACTACGCTCGACTACCTACTACCATTATACCCTAATTTGTGACCTCCACAACCCCCTATCTAAGGTCATGTCCTCAGTAAGTCTCGCCTGCTCCATATCTCGTCTAATCACCTCCCCCAATATTTCTTCGGCCTACCTCTACCCTTCATAAACCCGTTCATAGCCAACCTCTCACACCTCCGCACTGGGGCATTTGTGTCTCTCCTCCGCATATGTCCAAACCATCTCAACCTCGCTTCGCGCATCTTATCCTCCATCGAGGCCATTCCCACTCTGCTCTGGATATCTTCATTGCTAATCATATCCTTCCTTATATGCCCACATATCCATCTTAGCATCCCCATCTCCGCCACTTTTATCCTTTGGGTGTGCGACGCCTTGACTGGTCAACACTCCGCCCCATACAACATAGTCGGTCTAACCACCACCCTATAAAACTTGCCTTTTATCTTTGGTGTCACATTTTTGTCACACAAGATTTCAAATACAAGCCTCCATTTCATTCATTCTACCCCAATATGATGTGTGACATCGTCACCAATCTCTCTATTCTCTTGGATAATAGATCTGAGGTACTTGAAGCTTACTTGCTTCAGAATGACCTTGGTCTCAAGCCTCACCTCCACGCATGTCTCACGGTCGCTCTCGTTGCTAAACTTGCACTCCAAGTATTCTGTCTTGGTCCTACTTAGCTTGAACCCTTTAGACTCCAGGGTTTGTCTCCAAACCAGTTCCCCGACCCCACCCACCATATCTCGAAACCAACAGCTCTTCACCACACTCCGTCGACCAACCCTCACTCACACCCAACACTCTCACTGCCACCCATACAAAATCGGAATAATGCGATAACTCCGAACTAAAAGCGTCATTTTTCCTAAAATATATTGCTTAGTAATTGTTGATAGATCTGTGAAAGAGCGTTATATAGTTTTTTTATTTTATTTTTCATTGATGGTTTATTTAAATTCGGATTCACGCCGATTTTTTTTATGTTAGAGGATAAAACGCTTCCTTATAAAAATAACTCTATTCCCAGGAGATATTTAGTCAGGAATGAGTAGAGTAATTATCTTATCACTTCACCACAATCTTTATTAATTAAATTACGTCATGTAGCTGAATCGGCTAATCACATGTCAAATAATCATTAGTGATCTCTTTTCTTTAGACATAATATTACTTTATTTATACCTTTCCCTCATCAAACGAGAAAAAACAAAGTTTCAAGTATCTTCCTTCAGATGAATTGCATTAGTTGGGCTACAATAAAATTTCTCTTATGTCAGGACAAGAAACAGTAAGAATATACCTTAGAGGAAGAAGAAAAATGCAAGTGACATCTCAAATTTAAATGAATAAGTATTTTTTTTTATTTTACAATCACTTAGATCTGATGCCACTAAAAATAAATTCTAAAATAGATGTCAATGGGTTCTGAATACGGAATCATATATATGTAGGATTCACTTCTACAATGAAATAAAATTAACAAAAAAAATTTTTTAACATAAAAATCAATATTTTGAAACATAAAAAAAATTCTTCTATCAAAACAAGAAATTCTGCTAATAATGATTGCGATGGAGTGGTAAGTACTCATTCATTCTTAATAAGAGGTCTAGAATTTGAGTCTTGTTATGAAATATGAGACTTTCTGAAGAGAATTCAAATTTATGTGAACCCTAATACAAATACTAAACATCTAGTGAAAAAAAAAAAAAAAATGATATGTCCACATTTTTTTTTGTAAACGCAGAACCAAAACATCAAGGTTTCATGGTTCACTAAAGCCAAATATCAACGTGAAAAGACCCTAAAGGCAGGAATAATAATGTAGCCATATACATAAAAGGTGATCATTTAAACATATTTTATAAAAAAATTAAATACAAATATGTTAAATCTTGACTCTCCTAAATATAATTTTCAACTTTGCTGCTGAGTAAGAAATCATGTAATCAGAAACAAAAAGAAGAAGAAGAGATGATTGGAAAACATGATCCCACCAGAAAATGAAAATACAGTTGAAGGCCTGCACCGTGGTTCGAATCCTGGTGGGAGCAATTTGCTCTCTTCTGGGGTAGGATCTTGTAGGTGATAACAATTGCTCTATTCTCAAACCCTGGTCATTCAGGCACATCCCGCGATTTACTGATAGTAGTGTTGAAGGACCGGGACTACTATCTCCAGAAATAGTCTGGCGTAAGCCGGGAAGCTGAATATAAAAAAAATGAAAATGCATACTGAAGTACCAATCAAAAGCATGACACAAATGTCTGTATCTTAACATTTCACCATCTTTCTTTTAGGCAAAGGGGTATCACATGTTAGCTTGTTTTTTCAATTCTATATATCATAATTGTTTTTTGAAAGACCACGATATACACGGCAGTTTGACCGTGTATATCACATAGTATAGTTTGTATATATGTTATTATAATTAGTAGAAATTTTATATATGTATAATTATGATAGTAGTTTTGTACTAGAAAAAGCTATTAGACTTGTATTAGAAAAAGATAGATTTAATTTTCTTAATTAGAATTTGTGTTGGAAATTTACTAATGTGGAATTAAGTTTATCCCATTATTTATGACTCGAACAATTGGGGCCCCGCACGTCGGAAACGTCATTTCCACACACGTGCACTCGTAGTGCCAAGTATCGTAAATTTCGTTAGTGAAAGAGATATTGGTACGTAAGTAAATGTTTGAGACGTAGAATAATGGACGGTTATTGGCTAAATAACAAGTGTTCCACGTCGGTAAACGAAGGAAGGATTGTGCAAAGTGTAAGATGGTGCGGCACCGGAAAGGGCCGCGGCACCACCCGGACGAAATTCCAAAAGTTTGGCTGATTATGGAGAGGTTTTGGAGCATTAAAATGGTTGTTTTTCCTCCATAAATCAGCCATTATTTGGCTGCATTAATTAATGAATTAAAGGGTCATTAAATGATATTTAAATGGCCATTACTTGTGCCATTACTTGGCTGGTCATCATGGGGATTCAATGGTCATTACCTGTCATTGAAGGGCCATTACATGGGCATATGAAAAGTCATCTTGCACACATATAAATTGAGGCATTTGGCTCAATTCTATAGACTTAAACACAAGTTAACAACACCACAAAGAGATCAGATTTTCCTGATAGCAATCATTCTCTTAGCAATCTTCTTTATTTGTGTTCTTCGCTGGGGTCATTTGTGTAGGCTTTGCACATTTGATAGTTTGTTGTTTTATCTTGGGAAACTATTGCCCACACTTCCGTAAAGACTATATACGGGGGAAATCTTATCTTAAAGACAGAGAGCCATCTCTCGGCTCAGCCGGTGGTATTGCGATTATCTAATTGGTTGCTAAGTGTTTCATGTGTGAACTTGAAACTCAAAGGACTCTAACCGTTCGGATTCTCATCGGTTCTACAAGCCACAAATGTAGCAGATCATGTTCTTGTATTTCTGAATACAAGATCCAGATTTGAAGTTCTAGTTCAAGATTAAAAGATTGACAACTTATTGTTGTAATCTTTGTTGTTTATCCTTTCGAAGAACTTGTAATAGTTATTTACTATTCTCGTACGGCTTAATATCCAACAATTTTAAGACAAGATTTTATTAGTGTTTGAAAGATGTTTGCCAGCAGATATGGTCCTAAATCTAGCTGTGATTTTCTTCGTGAAAACAGTTATGTTAACAGTTCAAACACTGTCTCTGTCAACAATCGTGCTTTCAAATCTGGTCCTAGTTTTGGCTCTCTCTTTAGTTACAAGTCTGTTTTCGTCAAAGGTGGGATCTCTGTCTCTGATATTGAGCTTTAAGATACTGCTGATTGTCATGCTAGTACGGCTAAAAATCAAGGACGAGTTGGTGTCACCACTCCCAAAAGTGGTGGAAACAAGCTCCAATGAATGGCTAAGGATGTCAACTGGGACAAGAGGAGAATGTTGAAGATGTTGTTCTATCATGTAGAAGAGGGCATATATCTGTCCCAGACAAATGATCCGAATTATGGTAAGGACGAAATGAACACTCACTCCAACTAAGTGACTGAAGTGGACTAGAATCCTAAATTGGGATAAGTTATTTTTCTTCCTTGTAAAAAATGAGATTAAATGGTGTTTGATTAAAAGGGCTTAAAGTAAGACTAGGAATATGAAATTGTTTTACAGGAAAAATTATATTCCCTACGTTTTAAAATCAGAAGTTTTATCTCACTTTTCTTCCCGTTAATATTGGATATTGGAAAACAAAACTTAAAAGATCCGTTCTTTTAGGTGTAAATTATTAAAAGTGTGTAAAGTATGTTCGTACATACGAAGGAGAGATATCCACTGACTGTGCGAAAACTGTTACCACTCTTAAGCAAGCGCCAGGAATTGTCTAGGCACTAATCTCAAGGAAAGAAGACTAAAAGATAATGGCTTATCTTAAGACGTTGAACCTATCACACTATCTGAAGAAAATCCTTCATTTGATAGAATGGTATTGGACACTCAATCGTACAAAGCCTTCTGGCGACTGGTTTGAGCCAGAGTTTTCGGTCTTAAATGATCTGAAGGCCAAAAGGAAGACAGAAAAGAAATTGGACACTCAGCTGCCAAAGCAACTGGAGTGGGCCAGAGTATCCAGATCACATATGATACGGTTACGCCCTAACCACGGGCAAGAGGTTGTTCATGTGAAGCAACACCACCTCTAAAGTAGAATGGGTTGGAGATGATGTCCTCAAAAGGACTTCAGGGGATGTGATCACTCTAAAATGAGGTGATACATGTCCCAAACTTAGTTTCTGAGATGATGTTTGTCAAGATGGTTTGAGACTAGTCCAACAGGTTTGTAATAACTAAAAATGGTACAGTATGTCTGTAGCAAAATGAATGATATATTTGTAATCGTGCATTTATGCCATCATAGATTAAGACACGTTAAATAGAAATTCATTCAAAAACTAACGAAGTTGAGATTGTTGCCTTCTGTCGACATACACCTTCAAACTGAAGTGAGGTGGGCGAAGAGGCAAAATCCCCTTTCCATTCCGTCAAAGGAATAACGAAAGAAGCACCGCTTCTCTAGAACTTAGTCACACCTACATGAGTGATTTGAAGTTTGTACAAAATAGAGGGGAGAGACAAGTACTTTGTGACCTTCATTGACGATGGTACAACATATTGCATCCTTTGTTTGTTGAAAAACAAAGATGAAGCTGTTGAAGCGAATAAGCGCTACAAAGCAGAAATTGAAAATCAACCAGGCCTACAAATTGAGAAATTCGTAGTGATAGAGGGGTGAATGTGAAGCATCGTTTATCAAACGACTGCTCCTTACTCACCTTAGTCTAATGGTGTTAGCCAAGCGCAAAGCCGTACGCCCAAAATATGTGGGGCAAGGTGATCCTTACCGCTAATACGATTCTCAATAGAACTCCGTATAAGGATAATGATAATCCTCCATGTGAAACATGGAAAGGATCCCACCTACAAATGTTGTGATGTGTGGTGGCTTGGTAAAAGTTGGAATACCGAAATAGGTCACGTTGGACCTAAGACTGTAGATTGCATATCCACTGGATCTGCAAATAACAGTAGTGCTTATCGCCTCTTGGTGTCAAAGAATGCTGAATTCTTTGAAGATAACTTTCTCGAGGTTAACAGCAAATTGTCCGAGACGTTCCAAATCTACTGAACTCAAAGACTAGTTTCAGGTCTTCTAGCTTGTATGGTTAAGAATGAACCATGGACAATTAACAAAGAATTGTCATCTCCAGAAGCGCTTCTTTGGAAAGAAGCTACAGAGAGAAATAGATTCCATCAGATAGAACCATACTTGTGTAATGGTTGACCTTCCTCCGGAAAAAACCTTTGGGTTGTAAAAGTGGATACTCAAATTGAGTACAAAGTAGATGGATCTACTGACGAGTATAAGGCCTCATCTACTTGGACATGTGCTCCCATGTGAATAGCCTAACATCCAAGGCCATTGCAGTCTTGCATGACATGGATGTTGAGAAAGCCGGAAGGGGAGGATCAGAGTTGGTTTGTTGGACTGTTGGCCTTCTTCCTAAACTTTCTTTTTGGTCCCTGAAATGTTTACATTTTGGTCCTGAAAGTTTCAGATGAAACAAAAACAATGAATATAACACCAGAAACATTGACTCCGAAGTTAGAAAACCAACAGTCTTAAAGTGGAAGTCATATTGAAACAAAAGTCTTGATATGAAAGATATGGGTATCACATATGACATCTTAGGAATTGGAGTTTCTAAGACATCTAACAGACTGGTCTAATTCCAAACTCATTTATGAGGTAGTTGACAGTCTCGTTGAAGCCACCAATGGATATGAATCATTGAATTAATTGGAATCATGGTGCACCCATATACCAGGAGCGATATGCGCAGGTCACTTGTAGTTCAATGTATTTTACAACTACAAACCGACCTGGTATCGGCTTACAAAGTAGATCAGTTGAACTAAGGTTCACTCGTGATTCTAAAAATGATTGATAGAAGTGTTAAATCGAATATGATGATATCTGAAATATTCGCTTATCTACGGATTATGGTATTCTGGATATCCATCGGTTCTAGGAGAACACAGTGATGCAAACTGGACATCGGACTTGAAGAACACCAAAGCCATAAGTGGATGTGTATGATGTGTCTTTGAAAATCCTCTAAGCAAACTTGCATCGGCCGATTCATGATGGAATCGAGTTTTATCGCTTTAAACAAAGCATGATAAGAAGTTGAGTAACTTCACGACTCCTTAGAGGATGTCCCTTATTGGGAGAAACTCGTGTCTTCGTCAGTTATACAATGTGACTAGCCAGTCGGCTTCAGGGAGGGCACATATGACAACGTCTGGACAT
Organism: Anisodus tanguticus; assembly: GCA_034509755.1. Taxonomy (NCBI): domain Eukaryota; kingdom Viridiplantae; phylum Streptophyta; class Magnoliopsida; order Solanales; family Solanaceae; genus Anisodus; species Anisodus tanguticus. Next base: position 43,020,342 of record CM067559.1, on the reverse strand, counting down.
ATTAATCAGAGACATAAGACCGTTGGGCAGTTGATCATCACGGGTGTCACTTCTTTGATTACTAATCAAAGGATATAACAGACCCTTTAACTAAGGGACTACCCGAAGATTAAAAGTTATGCTTGTTTGGGGGAATGGACTTAAAACCCAAACAATACGAACCTTTGTGGTGGTAACCCAACCATATTGAATGGAGATCTCAAGAATTTGGTTCAATGGGAAAACTAAGCTGTAAAAGGTTCGGTGGAGCGCTTTGGTGGAAGCAAAAGCACTTTGGATTATGATTTTTGTAAAGAAACGTAAATCCAAAGCCATTCCCACAATAGACGTTAAGTGCTACCTGCATGGTGGGTAAAGGTTAAGTTTCAAAGCCTTTGATGACCCTCAATAGTTGATGTTAAGGTTTGGAAAACTTTTAATGATTCCTAACGCTTGTGAAGCTGAGTATAGCAGGATATCTTGTAGGAGATCACCTATTTAAGTGCGAGGACATGCCGCCTCAAATGAACGCACTTAGGAATCCAAGTGTGTCCATGGCCACAACGGACAGAACAATAAGAAGAAACGAATAAAGGGGAGGTATTGTGTTGGTACCGTTGTCTTGGCTTACATTAAACACTGACGGTTCAAGACATCACGTTCACCGCACAGGTAAGTAAGTCCGATGGTATTCAACTAGGGAAGGTTCAAAACGGAAGCTACCTCTCCGATGTAATATCTTTTCGCTGAAAGATTGTTGAAAGTAGACACATTGTGTACGCGCCAAAATCTCTTTCAAGAGGGTATTGTTGGAAATTTACTAATGTGGAATTAAGCTTATCCCATTATTTATGACTCAAATAATTGGGGCCCGCACGTCGGAAACGTCGTTTCCACACACGTGCACTCGTAGTGCCAAATATCATAAATTTTGTTAGTGAAAGAGATATTGGTACGTAGGTAAATGTTTGAGACATAGAATAATGGACGGTTATTGACTAAATAACAAGTGTTCCACGTCGTTAAACGAATGAAGGATTGTGCAAAGTGTAAGATGGTGCGGCACCACCCGGACGAAATTCCAAAAGTTTGGCTAATTATGGAGAGGTTTTGGAGCATTAAAATGGCAGTTTTCCTCTATAAATCAGCCATTATTTGGTTGTATTAATTGGTGAATTAAAGGGCCATTACATGATATTTAAATGTCCATTACTTGTGCCATTACTTGGCTGGTCATCATGGGGATTCAATGGCCATTACTTGGCATTGAAGTGCCATTACATGGGCATATGAAGAGCCATCTTGCACACCTATAAATTGAGGCCTTTGGCTCAATTCTATAGACTTACACACAAGTTAACAACACCACAAAGAGATCAGATTTTTCTGATAGCAATCTTCTTTATTTGTGTTCTTCGCTGGGGTCATTTGTGTATGCTTTGCACATTTGATAGTTTGCTGTTTTATCTTGGGAGACTATTGTCCACACTTCCGTAAAGCCTATATACGGGGAAAATCTTGTCTTAAATACAGAGAGCCATCTCTCGACTCAGCCGGTGGTGTTGTGATTATCTAATTGGTTGCTAAGTGTTTTAGGTGTGAACTTGAAACTCAAAGGACTCTAACCGTTCGTATTCTCAGCGGTTCTACAAGCCACAAGTGTAGCAGTTCATGTTCTTGTATTTCTGAATACAAGATACATATTTGAAGTTCTAGTTCAAGATTAAAAGATTGACAACTTATTGTTGTAATCTTTGTTGTTTATCCTTTCGAAACACTTGTAATAGTTATTTACTATTCCCGTACGACTTAATATCCAACAATTTGTATATCATGTATATATACCTTTTCATTAATGAAAATAATCAAGGGATTATTCTCTTTCAGTTTTGGTAAATTGAACTATTTCAAAATATATTTTAGAAATTTTGAAGCCATTACATTTTCCCCCAAAATCTATCTGTATTGTTATGATTAATGAAGGGTATTAATATATTCCATCAAAAGAAATGAGACAAATTAATAAGTTAAGGTCGATCTGTCATAGGGTGCGAACCAAATAATTCAATCACATAGAAGTATATTTGGACTTTTTTCAATTGTTTAGGTATGCTTCAAATTGTATAAACTAATTACTTAGGCGTAAAGTTGAATTTTTTATTCATCTACGCGGTTTTGCCACAACAAATGTTTGAGTCTGGCTGACAATCGTTAGAGGAAGGAGTAAATATGGGATGAAGATGAGACATTCATGGACCGAAGCTAAACACAAAGCAAATAAAAGACCAATAAAAAACCTCCCCACCCCCAACCCCCTCAATTTTTTAATAATGATATTGTCCATTGCATTTGCTTGTGCGTGTGATTTTCTTGAGCCGATGGTCTTTCGAAAATAACCGCTTTAATTATCAAGGTAGAGTTAAGGTATGCATACACTCTACCCTTTCCAGACCACATGTTGTGAGATTTCACTGGGTATATTGTTATTGTTGATATTGTCCATTGCAGCTCACATGCATTTTCACCTTTTTAATGAGTACGTGTTTCTTCTAACAACACATGTATCTGATAATTATATCCGCTAATATTTAAGTAAATGAAAGACTTATTCAAGTGTTGCATTAAACATAAATTGAAATCTTGTTTTTCGAAGTCGTTACTGAAACTGTTTACTAAATGTAAAATAATATAAATTTTTATATTTATGTTCATTTTTTCATAAAAAAGGAGAAGCAGAGTTCCGGTTGTAGCTAGTAATTATTTTTCTTCGGGTAATAAAAGAGTAAAAAAGTTTAACATAAAATAGAATGACTAATAAAATATTGAGATCAACACTTTTAATTAGAGATTTGATGTATTCTCTGGTATTGATTTGATTAAAGAAAAGATAAAGCCTTCACAGTTGAAGTTAAGTTCGCTATTCGGTTTATTTCATTACTACAATGCATAGGAGTTGTTAAAAGGTCCTAATATGCCCATCCGGTAGAACTAGGTGAGATGCCCATCCATTAGAACTAGATGATCTCGCTTTTAGGAGGTAATATCTATATCTAAATATTAATATGAATTGACATGAATTTCAATGACAATAATTAAGAAAGTTTTAAGCATGTGAATGAATAAAATACAGTTGAAAATGATGCCCCCAAAAATATGCTCTGCAACGCGTAATTCATAGGGCTCCAATACAGATATCAAAACGCTGCGTGGGCAACCCAAAAAAAAGAATATTGAGAAAAAGTTGGGGTGATTCTCTTAAGCAGTTCATGTGAATGAGAGTAAGTTTTGGTCTGGTGGCGTATAATAGATTTGTGATTAGGCCTTTTCAGAAACTCGCGTATAACATAAGCTTAGTGTATCGAAGATGTTTGCGAGAGTAATAGTTTTGGTAGAAAGTGCAAATATATTTATCTCCAAATGGGCTAAGGGCTAAGGATCACCACAAACGACATTTGGCCCTTCTCGTATTGTTCCCCCAGAAACTAACAAAAAAATGAAAAAGGGGAAATTGCCAACACTTGTCCTAGTCCTATTCTACTACTCTACTGTGTGTGAGTAGAGAGAAACAGTAGCAAAAACTCCTTTTTTATCTTTTTGCAATATTTCAAACAATTATTGCAATTCAAGAATCCCACTGTTTTTGGCTCTATCTTTCTTCAATTTCAGGTGGCATTTTCTTTCTTTCTCTCTATATATCTTGTTCTTTATTGACAGTTTCTAGGTGAAGTGTTAGGTTTACTTATCTTTTGAGAATCTATTCTTATGGGGTTGTTTTCTTAGTGGGTTTGTGTAATGATACTTAATAAAGATTACATTTTTTCCTTCTTGCTATTGCATTTTCTCAATCTATACAATTGTGAGGTTCTTTATTCTTATGGAGTTGTTTTCTTTGTGGGTTTGTGTAATGATACTTAATAAAGATTGTATTTTTCTCAATCTATACAATTATGAGGTTCTTTATGTTTATGGGGTTGTTTTCTTTGTGGGTTTGTGTAATGCTACTTAATAAAGATTGCATTTTTTTCTTCCTGCTATTGCATTTTCTCAATCTAAGAAAACAATTGTGTAGTGCTACTTAATAAAGATTGCATCTTTTTCCCTTCCTGCTATTGGATTTTCTTAATCTATGCAACAATTGTGAGGTTCTTTATTCATATGGGGTTGTTTTCTTTGTGGGTTTGTGTAATCCTATTTAATATTGTATTTTATCTTCTTGCTATTGAATTTTCTCAATCTATACTACAATTGTGAGGTTCTTTATACTTATGAGGTTGATTTGTTTGTGGGTTTGTGTAATGCCTTATAAAGATTGTATTTTTTCTCGCTGCTATTGAATTTTCTCAATCTATACTACAATTATGAGGTTCTTTATACTTATGAGGTTGATTTGTTTGTGGGTTTGTGTAATTCTACTTATAAAGATTGTATTTTTTTCTTCCTGCTATTGAATTTTCTTAATCTATGCAACAATTGTGAGGTTCTTTATTCGTACGGGTTGTTTTCTTTATGTGTTTGTTGTAATGCTACTTAATAAAGATTGTTTTTTTTGTTTCCTGCTATTGCACTTTCTCCCAATTTGTACAATTGTGAGGTTGTTTTCCTAGTGGGTTTGCGTAATGCTACTTAATAAAGATTGCATTTTTTTTCTTCTTGTTTATGCTGTGCTGTTTTGCTGCTATTTGGGCTGTGTTAACTTGTGTTGTATTAACAACAACATAACCAGTGTAATCACACAAGTGGAGTCTGAGGAGAGTAAGATGGATGGACCTTACCTTTGTCGGGTAGAGAGGTTGTTTCCAACCTTGTGCTGTATTATACTCACTAAATTTGAAAAATGTGATGTGTTAGTCAATTTAGATTATTGAGGATTGGAACCCCTTTTATAGGTACCCTTTATAAGCTTCCTTAAATAATATGTGCCTTTCTTTTTCTCCTGTTTTATTAATTGGCAGGTGCTGAAAGAAAAAAATTGGGCTGAAATTTCAGATATCATCTAGGTGGTCGGTTATATTTTTTCTGGATTAATCAGATTAGCTTAAGTTAGAGTGTAGGATTTTGCTGTTATGGCTACTTGTACATCAGCTGTATTTATGCCTCCTGATACGCGACGGTCACGTGGGGTATTGACTGTTCTTGGTGGTAGACTTTGCCCCTTGAAAATTCAAGATGAGAAGATTGGATATTTGGGCGTTAACCAAAAGGGTACCTCAAGTTTGCCTCAATTCAAATGTTCAGCCAATTCCCACAGTGTCAACCAATATCAAAATAAAGATCCCTTTCTAAATCTACATCCTGAAATTTCTATGCTTAGAGGCGAAGGAAACAATACGATGACTACCTCTAGACAAGAAAGTCCAAATGTCGCTGAAAGCTTGATGGATTCGTCAAACTCGAACAATTTTAATGAGGCCAAAATCAAGGTGGTTGGTGTAGGAGGCGGCGGCTCAAATGCAGTTAATCGCATGATTGAGAGCTCTATGAAGGGTGTAGAGTTTTGGATTGTGAACACTGATATTCAAGCTATGAGGATGTCACCTGTAAGGCCTGAGCATCGACTGCCAATAGGTCAAGAACTTACAAGGGGACTTGGTGCTGGTGGTAATCCAGATATAGGGATGAACGCTGCTACTGAGAGCAAGCAGGCCATTGAGGAAGCTGTTTACGGCTCGGACATGGTTTTTGTGACTGTAAGTTCAATCTATGTTTAGACCAATTACTTTATTGGAAAAGAAGTTTGGTGTTATATGTAATTTACTTTATTCTTTTTTATCAGCAAAAGTAATACTCCCTCCGTCCCAATTTATGTGAAGGTATTTGACCGGGTAAGGAGTTTAAGAGAAAAACAAAGACTTTGAAACTTGGGGTCTAAAATAAGCCCCAGAAATTTCTGTGGCTATAAATCATGTCATTAAGGGTTAAATGGGAAGTATGAAGTTAAACTGTTACTAAATATGGAAAGATGTCATTTTTTGGGACTGATTAAAAAGGAAAGTGTCACATAAATTGGGACGGAGGGAGTACTTTATGCTTTCCGTTGTATCCTTTTCCGTCTCATTTGTAGTTTGTCAGAAACTTAGATTTCGTATAATAGTATAGCAACTTCTGATTTTTCTTTCTTTTATAGTAGAACTAAGTAACTTCTTTTAGTGAGGCACTGCTTTCTGTCTCATAGTGCAGAAGTGATTCTCTTAAGTATATTACCAGATTGATATGTTTCATATCTATAACAATGAAGTACTCCCTGTATGCCATTTTATGTGTTTCTTTGATTATTAAATTTTTTCTATCTTTAATTTTCCATTTATATTACTTTTTATGTAGTTACTAAAATATGTAATGTTTCTCCAAAATAGTAAAAAAAAAATTAAAGATTCAATATCTGCATTCTATTGAAAATTTTATGCTTTGACCCTCGTACTACAAACTTCATCATTCATTTAGGGGTGGAGTATGGAGTATTATGTATAGTATTATCTAGTGAGGCATGGAGAAATTTCCAGCAACATTCAAGTTTTCAACTATGTACCATACTCCTGCCCCCTTGATATGGTATTAAATGTCAGTAATCACTAAGGATATATTGTCTAGGAGAAAGCTAAATGTGGGATGATTACATGTTGCTGTATTTAAATTAAATTCCTCAGATATTTTGGACTTTCCGAAGTCTTTATTCTCACTTTTTGTTCCTTCCTCATATGTGGGCTCCAACATGTTATGTACAGGCTGGAATGGGTGGAGGAACAGGGACTGGGGCGGCTCCTATAATTGCAGGGACTGCCAAAGCAATGGGTATCTTAACTGTCGGAATCGTTACAACCCCCTTTTCTTTCGAGGGACGAAGAAGAGCAGTTCAAGCCCAAGAAGGAATTGCAGCTTTGAGAGAAAATGTCGATACTCTAATTGTCATTCCAAATGACAAATTATTGACAGCTGTTTCTCCATCGACCCCAGTAACTGAAGCTTTTAATCTGGCTGATGATATTCTTCGACAAGGAGTTCGTGGTATTTCTGATATAATTACTGTAAGTATGTTGGTCAAACTCATAATTTTCATTTTTTGTACTTCTGCTTGTGTATTTGTGCTATTTACAATCGTTAGTAAAACTTTATTTACCTATAAAAAGACATATATATACATCACCTTTTCTTCTTGTTAGCTGCTAAATTGTTTTTCTTGTTAATACATGATGCTCTTCACATGTTGTCCAACTTTGATTGGCCTAGAATTGATTTCGATCAATCAATCAGCTATCTCTCAATCCCAAACTAGATGTGATAATGCCCTAAAATTGATTTGCTACTGGGGCTTTGGTCTAGTGGTAAGAGTGTAGCTTGTGGTGTGTGGATTAGGCGCACGTCACAGATTCGAACGCTGCTGCAAACAAAACCTTGGTATATAAGTGGAGAAGGGTAGAGAGGCGGGCCCATTATCCTCCGAATTTCGGATAGTGCGCCATTAGCCCTCGGGGTTTTCGCGGTTATAAAAAAAAAATGTAAAATTGTTTAACGATGCTTAATTCCTTCCTTTGGACAAACTAGTCCTTAACTACAATGAGATTTGATTGGCAAAGTTTACCTTTTTCCTTTTTGTGATGGTGGCCTTGGGAATTCAATGTTTAACTTGTCCAGTATTCATGTTTTTGCATTTTCTTTAACGTTTTTCAAATGTCTGCCATTTCACATCATCATTTTCTCAATTGTTTAATCAATGTTTTGCATATTAATATTTTCTCAAGTTACGCAAGTTAACTGATAGAACTAAGGCCCTTTTTGATGTGAAATTTAACTTTAAGGGGGTGTCATTCAATGAAACCTGGCCCACAGATGTTGTTATTTCTGAACTTGGTATTAGTGACCGGAAAGGGCAACCCCTGCATTCTCTCAGAGTCTTGTTCCACCTTATAACTCCCTAAACTGGTATATTATGCCTCTATCCTCGGAAGACCCACCTTCCGCCAGCTAGTGCTCGCTACTCAGCTTTCAGAAATCTTAATTGAGAAAATGGTCAAATGGTCCTTAATATATGGGCTTTGGTTTCATTTGGTCCTTAATATATATATATATATATATATATATATGTTGGAAATGGTCCTTAATGGATTCCAAAAAGTGATCAGTCTGGTCCTAAGCCATATAAGTTAAGAGAATTACTACTTTTACTGTCAAAATAAATTGAGGCCCTCGGCATCTTCCACCATACACAACCTACTTAGCTTAATCGAAGACATTCTAGACTTCCTTCCATACTCCATTGAATATATTCACCAAAAGAATTGCAATTTTCTTCAATCCCTATCCCTGCATCGAAAGTTTTCCCATGGCTCTTACACGTTAGGATTAGGAATTTTGATGTGGGTTATGAAATCAGATTGACAATACAAAAACAGACCTTGTTTCGTAGTTTGATAGCTCACATGCAGTGCACATGCCACCAGGGTATTTGTTTATTTAACAACAAAAATAACAATAGTTGCAACAACTATAGGGGTATCAAGCTGCTAAGCCACACTATAAAAGTTTGAAAAAGGGTCGTGGAGATGAGGGTGAGAAGAGGCGTATCTATTTCCGAGAACCAGTTTGGATTCATGCCGGGGCGCCAAGACAGAATACTCGGAGTGCAAGTTCAGTAACGGGAGCGACTATGAGACGGGCGTGGAGGTGAGGCTTGATACTCAGGTCATTCCAAAGAAAGGAAGCTTCAAATACCTCGGGTCTATTATCCAAGGGAATTGAGAGATTGATGATGATGTCACACATCGTATTGGGGCAGGGTGGATGAAATGGAGGCTCGCATCTGGAGTCTTGTGCGATAAAAAGGTGCCACCAAAACATAAAGGCAAGTTCTATAGGGTGATGGTTAGACCGACTATGTTGTATGAGGCGGAGTGTTGGCCACTCAAGACTTCGCACATCCAAAAGATGAAAGTTGCGGAGATGAGGATGTTGAGATGGATGTGTGGGCATACAAGGAGGGGTATGATTAGAAATGATGATATCCGGGAGACTTTGCTTGTGCTTATGCTTTGTCTTGAGCCGAGGGTCTTTCGGAAACCGCCGCTCTACCTTCCAAGGTAGAGGTAAGGTCTGCGTACACTCTACCCTCTCCAGACCCCACGTTGTGGGATTTCACTGGGTGTGTTGTTGTTGTTGTCTTTACTTATATGGCTTAGGACCAAACTGATCGCTCTTTGGAATACATTAAGGACCATTTCCATCATGTTTATGTTTAGGACCAATGGAACCAAAGCCCATACGGTGAGGACCATTTTGATCATTTTCTTAATCTTTATTTATAGTCACTTGCCCTTCTTCCGGTCTTATGTTCAGAAGCATTTGGAGGGACTATGGATATATTGATGCTTAATAATGTGAAATGGTATCTCATCTATCACTACAATCTTCTGAATCATACCATATGAGCTTTTTACTAATTTGGAAAGCAAATGAGGCTCATAAATATTGATGTCACTCGCCTAAGGAGGATAAATCCATGTAGAGACATCCGTTCATCTTCATTTAAACACATATGAACTTATGGACCTTAATGTAGCAGAAACATATCAACTTTATTTGGCATATTCGTACCTTCTACAGAAATTGGGTTTTCTTTCCAAAGTGCATTCTTCTGTTAAGATGCCAAGGCTTGTATTTATTTATTCATTGATATAGCTGCATGAATTACAGATTCCTGGGCTAGTAAACGTGGATTTTGCTGATGTGCGTGCTATTATGGCTAATGCTGGTTCCTCTTTAATGGGAATAGGAACCGCTACAGGTAAGTTCACGAAGCTATTTTGATAGTTGTTGACACTAAGCCGTATCTCTTTGTTGGTTTCCTTTTAATTCATAATGTCATGTGTTTTAAATTCATCTGTGTGATATGATGATGTGGCCTAATAAGACACACAGACGGTCTACACAACTAAATCATTATTTGTGCCCTTAAAAACTTCACAAGACATCAACGCTTACCATTTCTCAGAAAATCTTACAAGACATTTTAAGAAAATTCAATGTCCTTTAGCTGATCAAAAGGACATATGTAGCTGTTAAAATTTATCCATATCGTCCAAATTTATGAGCTTTGTGAATAATTTTCTGAAATATTCACAAGAGTGCTATAAAATGCAAATGGTCTAAATTCAATTTTTTTAAAACCTATTACCTATTTCACTTATCGATTCTTCTTCTTCTGAATCTGAAGAATTTTCTTACTCATCTTCTGCCATTCTATACTAACCACTGAATATATACTTTCGTTATCTCACATGTATTCATCTACATTTATTATTGTTTCTTTTAATTCTTCTACTAATTGAGAGTTTCTACTTCAATCATTAACTCTTTAGGGCATGTATTTGCTAGATGTTCTATGCTTCAGCAAGTGAAATATTTTCCACTAATTCAGATGTTTAGGTTTAGCATGCTTCTGCCGGAAGAAACATTTTCCAACTGAAACACTATGCGTAAAGGCGGAAAAGGAGTGGGGTTGGGGTTGGTGAGGGTTCAATCTTTATGGCTCGAGGTTGTGAGAGAGATGATAGCCTTCCATCCCAATATGCTACGAAGATAAATCTAAGCAGATATCTCATCAACATTTTGTTGCTACTCTCCTTTTTCTTTCTCAAAAAAAATAATATTTCTCATCAACATAAATAGGTGTTTATGGAAATTCAAAATAGTGGACCCATCTAGAATGGTTTCCTAGAATTTTTTAGAATTTTCTTTACAAAATTGAATGTAATCTAAAAAGTAACACATTAATCAACTGATTTTCCCGTTAGGACAAATAGAGAACCCGAAGTTCTTGGGAATGAACATATCTGAAATATTTCTGTCAACTTCCTCCTATTATTGGGATGCGAATTGGCTACGGATTTCAGCTTTCTTTCTATTTGGTTTACTTGCATGTTTTGCTGACAGTAGTGATTGATGGTTCATTTCTTGCTGGACCCTTATTTCTGGCCTTTCCTTTCTTGGAAGTTGAAACTATATGCATTCTGTGCTTTTTGTCTATCTGAAAGTCTTTCATATCCAAATGAAAAGCAACAGAATCTCAACTGTAGATCCAGCAGGTTTGCATGGAACATTGTGCATATCAATATTTCAGATATTCTTTATAAAAAAATAAAAAATTCAGATATGTATGATTTTGCCTCTCCCAAATAGTTGTAGTGAGTAGTGAGGCTATTGCTAACAAGATATGGTTTTGCTAGAATGGATTGATCTGTTGATGCTGGTACTAACTAGTCAAGAAGAAAATTGATATTGTTCGTTGATATTACAGGAAAGACCAGAGCTAGAGATGCGGCATTGAATGCCATTCAATCTCCTTTGCTGGACATTGGTATAGAGAGGGCAACTGGAATTGTATGGAATATAACTGGTGGTAGTGATCTAACACTATTTGAGGTACCCAACTATTCTCTCTCTCCGGCCATACACTTGTTAATCATCCATAGGATGCACCTAGGGCTGGAAAAATGGTTAAAAGAAACGAGTAACCATCCAATCCAAACCATTAGACATGGGTTGGATAACTGACTTTTTAAAAGTGGATCAAATATAGATATTATCCATAATATCCACTAAAATAAATGGATATCCATATTATCAATACCCATTTGTCTGCTTGTTATTTTTCACGAGTTCTTGCTTTCTGGGAGTCTCAGCTTATTTTGGCTTTTAGCATGTGTTCTCACACAACTATTCATGATACCATGGATATCCATATTGTCCGTCGGTTAACCCATTTTTTTATCCGTGTTAAATATGGACGGATTGGATTTTTTATCCGTTTTTGTTTAACCCGTTTTCGACCTGCTCATATCGGATCCAACCTGCCCGTTTGCCACTCCTATGGTCCACTATGCTCACTTATCTGCTGCTTCTCAGAGATTATGCTGCACACCAAAGTATGCTTGTGGTTAGGCGTCAAAGTCGTGTCAGGCGCAAACACACATTAAAGCGGTTGGACATGACCCCACCATTGTCAAGTTGGAGTTCCAAATTTTTCTTGAGATAATTTCTGGACATGATTCCGGTGAAATTGGACCCTTTGGCCCTTAAATTAGACCCTGAAAAGGATGCCAAGATTATAAGTTATTCTCCAATTCAACGAGGCTTTAAAACCAAAATATAATTTCCAAAAGTTAGAAATTGCATATTTTATGTAATAAAAATAAGTTATAATGTTAAATTTACAGACTTCCTGTGAGAATCACAACATTCGAACAAAACTTTGAATTGTATGGAAGAAAATGGTTTTTATGGTCTGTAGGTAAAAGTATTTTTAAAACTTTTATCTAATGCTAGATAGAGACAATTGTATGCAGGTGCAGTCTTTGTACCTTGAGTTATTTTAGTTGTATATCTATGAGTTTTAATTTGTGAAATAGATGAAATATGTTGTTTATAGTTATTAATTTTGGTGGCATATTTAAGCCATGACCAGGATTGCGTATAAATATAAAACATCTATACTAGTGGAGTTATGCTCTGATTTTCAAAGTGTCATCATGTCCAAAACACTACTAAAAACACGGCAAAAACGGTCAGTCCGAAAGTCGGTCAATTTTTGCCGTATTTCCGTAGTCACCGTTAGTTTTAAGTCCATTCTGTTAGTTGTACCAAATGTCCTCCACTTTAGCAAACTTAAGGGACTAAAGATGCTCAAGGTTATATTTGAAGGACCAAAATGGACCTACTCCCATAGATAAGGGGCAATTTTAACTAAAAACTCTTGTTTGTTCTATTATGCTTTTGTTGTATGCATTCAGAAGTTTATGTTCATGGGCATAACTTGGACGATGCTAATCTGACTTATCTGTCCTCTTTGCACTTTACTAGGTGAATGCTGCGGCAGAGGTGATATATGACCTTGTGGATCCAAGTGCAAACCTCATTTTTGGGGCTGTGGTAGACCCATCAATAAGTGGACAGGTATGTTAGTATCTCCACGTGGTTATACTACTTAGTGACATGATTCTTTGAAGATTTGGACATGAATCACTTCTACAAAGTATTGACTAATTTCAAAGCTTCTTAATAAACAGATGAAAAGAGTGAGCAGTTATTTCATAAATTGGGAGACTGATCTTAATTTAATTTGTGATGAAGAAGCATAAATAGTTGACTGCATTGTACAGTGCATGAGGTTTTATCCAAAATTTGCATGGATATGTGAGATGTCTTGATGGTGCTTCATGGGTTACTAGTCTATACGAACTATCTCGGTGAAGTTTGATCATGACTTATAGGACTAATCAAGAGGAAGAAAAAAGGGGCTAGGAATAGAGGGGAAGTGTCATCGGAGGATAAGAAGCTTGAGTGGACTGTATGAAAATTCAAAGAGTTTGGTATCTTTTTTCAGGGTTGCTAGTAAACGAGAGCAATGCACTAGGTGACTTCTTCCTATCTGTCCAAGACTTTGGTGGACATAGTTACCCGGTACTTGTGCTGGTGGGAGGTGTACTAGGTACCCAGTTGAACTAGTCGCGGTGCGTGCAAGCTTGCCCTGACACCATGGTTATAAAAAAAAGAGAGCAAAACAAGGACACTGTGTGGGGGTGCAGGTGGTTAGCACTGGAGATAAGGATGTAAAGTTATCTGTGTATTTTTGTGGCTGTCGAATTTGGAACTGGACGTGATTGTCCTAAGGGTTGCAAAAAATAAGAAAAAATGGGGAGTAAGCAGATGGATGGTGCGAAATTAGACTGAGAATAAAGAAAAATCTTTAAGAACATATAGTTATATTCTCAAAATATTTCTCTACCAAAATTGTTAGAATCTGATACCGTGAAGAGAACAGGAAGAAGAGAAAGTTGTTGAAGAATGAAGTGAAAATAAGAAGAAAATTATAGAGATAATCAGCCTCCTTTCTCTTCTTCCTTCAACTTTCACTTCCTCGTTTTCGCTTTATACATGTAAAGACCTAATTAAGTTTGGCCTATGAGGAGGCAGCCTTATAGCCCCTGCCTGGCTAAGAACTTTCTAATTGGTAGATTAAGTGGTTAGAAAACATAAATAAACTCGCCTTCTACAATAATACTGCCTTTCTCACCATTGATGTGAAATTATTGTTCCATTGAAAAAATGCAGCAGATGTGACACTGGCTTCATTTTAAAAGTCATTTTTTGTTTTCATGACACACACGAGTAGTTTCTAATTTTGCAACATGAAAGATCTTATATCACTTGTCCATCATTGTACATTTAGCTGAGTTATGAATGAACTAACCAATAGTTTACTTGAGCCTATTCTTGTATACCCTAGTTATAAATGAGCTCTTTAGTATAATTAAGAAACTACCAAATGAGCCAATGATAAGTATAGAGGCTCTATGTAGTGGGAGGGAGGGAAGGGGGGGGGGGGGGGGGCTCTTATGATAAGTAGAAGTGTATTCCTGACAAATGTACGTTTCGCTTCATGGTTAATCTCATTGTTATCCATGTGATGCAGGTCAGCATAACCCTAATTGCCACTGGTTTCAAGCGCCAAAAAGAAAGTGATGGGAGGCCTCTCCAGGTATTCCTCTTTTCCGTCCTCCCTTCACATCTTATGCTACATGTGAATAACCTAGGGTGGTTTGGTTGCTGGTTAGAATTATGCAGGTATTAGTAATGCAGAGTTTAGTTATTCCATCTTCTACCCTGCATAAAATAATACATAGAATTCTTCATAACTTACATGTATTAGTTATGCGGGATTGCAAACTGGTAACCAAACACCATAGTTAGTGTGCTAAATTATAAATAGCAATTAAATTGTACCAAACATGGTACTAATTATGGTGGTTTTAACACATGAATAATTCACTTACTAACCAGCAACCAAATGACCCCTTAATGTTGATCATCTTGTAATACACGTTCCATGTTGTTCGACTACAGGGGAGCCAGCTAACACAGGGAGATGCTTCACTTGGAATGAACAGACGACCTGCGTCCTTTTTGGAAGGTGGTTCTGTAGAAATTCCTGAGTTCCTCAGGAAAAAAGGGTGGTCGCGCTATCCAAGAGCTTAAGTTAGTCCTTGTTTTTCGCTGTATGTATAGTACTTTCCCTTTTCTTCTTGTTCTCCACAGATTTCCATCTTTCAAAGTGATACGCATGTGTTATATGTACAAGATCTCCGTGATGCATCAAAATGTCTCCTGGAAAGCATTTGTCCATCTCATTTCTTAATAATAATGTAGTTAAATGTTATTTCTTTTCTTTTCTTTTTTCCATTAGTAGTGCCTATACATGTTAGTTTTCTAGTGAGTGTAATAAGCTGGAGATACTAACAGAGCTAGATATTAGTAGCACAATCAGTTTTCTTTTACCTTGTGATATGTAAAGTGTTGCTGTAACAAAGATACGTGGCCATAACTTGTGCCCATATATGTGATTTAGGATCAGTTTTGAAATCTGTCTTTCTAGTCATCGATAAGTTCCCCAAAGTGCCGTTCTATTTATGAGAGTTACTGATTTATGGAAGCCTGATGAGGCCTCAACAGACAACGTTGCTTCGTTCTGCTGCGGTTTTCAAGCTAGCACCCGTTTCAGTATATCACCTCGCTCGATTCCAAAAGAAGAAAAAAGAGGGACTGTTATCCAATTCATGTGTTCATTGGTTTGGTATAAACACTCCGTGCGGGTAGGTATTTATCCGTTCTATACTACATTTTCTTGCACAAATGGTATGTTGAGATACTGCTATAACTGACATGCTAATAATTGGATTTGGGACACTGTTTATGGGAAATATAAGACCAAAATATTGGTAGGACTCTTCTGGTAAATCCAAAATCTCTTCTTATTTAGAAAAACGGCGATTCAAAGGGTGATATGGAATCGGTTTGTTGTTTGCATCATATCCATAGTTAGCTCATTCATCCTAGTTTGCAATTCTAGATTCATATTATGGTCATGATTGTTTATCGATATTGTTACTAGCATCAATATCAATCTCATCGAGAAGAAAAGATGCAACAAGATTTTATTTGGGTGAATGGACTATGTAATTGTAAAAATAAGTACTGCTTTTGTATTTTGTTGCAGTACTATCATGGTACACATTTTTTTTACTGCTTTACATTTTTTTTATCGGGTTTGAACGTGCTTCTTGCTTTGCTTTTGCTTGTACTTATGCTCTGTCTTGAGTCGAGTGTCTCTCGGAAACAACCGCTCTATCTACCAAGGTAGAGGTAAGGTCTGCGTACACTTTATCCTCCCTAGACCCACGTTGCGGGATTTCACCGAGTATGTTGTTGTTGTTCATCAGAAAAAGAAAAATTTTGTTGGTTGATTAATTGAGCACATTTTCTTCGTGAAATAATTTCTTTTTTTAAAGTGAAATAACTTCTTTTTTTAAAGTAAAATAGAACGATTAGGTTGAAAAAATAAAAAATTTCTAACAATTTTTTGATACTCTAACATAAGAAGAGACGGTTCAGAATCTTTGGAGAATTTTACCCGCACCCAAGGTATCTATTCGATTCTAGTTGTAAGATATCGATGAAAGCTGGAATTCAGGTTTTATTCAAATAAAAAGATCTCAAATATTTGAATGACTGGCAGATATATTCTCCTCTCTATCACTTATCTAGACTTAGTAACTTTAACTCTTTTTAAGTAACTTGATTATGTAATAGTATCAATATCAAGTGGACAAAACTTAAACTGTTAAGTACTAAATTAAAAAAAAAAAAAAAAGAACTTATACTTAGTCTTTTCAATTTCCAACTAGTGGCTTTGACATGACAAGACAAACTTATTCTTTTGTGTAAATATTGTGTAAATTTTGGAAATTATAAATATTTGATGTGACACATTGATAATAGGCCCACAATTATGGACAAGCCCATGTGGGATGCATCATGATGCAAATACTTGACAAAGAAAAGTGGTGACCCGCATAGAAAAATGAAAATAAATAAATTGATTTTCTTGGTACAAAATTCAAGAATAAAAGAGGGGAAAAAAGAATTTAGTAATCCACAGCTGATTATTCTTCATTTGACTCATTCATATATATAGTTTATTTACATTACCAAAATCTAATTACTTCTTTATGTTTAATTAAACATGAAAAGGAAAATGGTCGAAACTACCACTTTATGGTTCAACCATACGAAATACGTATCTTAATTTTATAACTCGTTATATTTTTTGGGCTATTTATGTCTTCGACATGTCCCTTTGACACTAACATAATTCATGCCTCAAGTATAATAGAGAGTATTTTGAAATTATAGTCAAGCGTAGATGTGTAACTACCCAAGATCGGGTGGGTGACAAGTATAAACCTTCATCTTCAATTAGAAGTTTCGTGTTTGAGTTTTTGGAATGAAGTTGATTTTTGGTAGGAAGTGCTTTACTTTTCAAAGTGGAAATTTTCAGCGCGAATTTAGAGTAATTGAACCTCGAAATGGATACCAAACACCGAATAAACAATTTAAAAAAAGTGTAACTTTCAATCTTCTCTTGAAGTCTTTTAGCACGTGAGATTCACCCAATCCATGCATGGAGCTATGTTATAATCAATAGTAAATATGGTACGATATGCTAACGATAAGAGTGTTAATGACCTCAAAATATAACGAAAGATAAAATCAAGATATTTCATATAACAAAGAAGTAAATTTGGACATATTTCCTCCGGGAAAATTGTCATTTTTTCTTTTTGATACAAAAGAATTCCTCTCCCCCACCCCCACCCCACCCCACCCCACCCCAAGTATGTTATACATATTATTTAACAGGATTGTAAACTCACTTGAAAATTTTCAAATTTACAATCTAAAAGAACGGAGAAAAAGAAGACCAAAGAAACCACGGACAACCAAAAAATTTCAAACTATTTTTGTTTCTATTAGAATCTAGCAAAATATTTAATTGCTTCTTTTTTTTTTCTCTTCCTACTAGAGTGGTAGCTTTTCTCATTATTATGATGTTGAAATTGATTTGAAAGACTAAAATGGTACGTACCAAAACTAACATGACAAGAATTTTGTTTTATAGGGTACACAACCAATTATTTTCACATGCCAAATCATTGGTCGAGCTGATATAGACAAAGTGAAAACAAAAAATTGTTTATCGTAGTAAAAATAGGAGAGATTGATTATTTTATTGCACGTACAAATATAACTGTTACTTTTAATTATATTATATGATACTTTTTTAGAAGATCAATAATAATGACGTAGGAGATTAGTAAATGAAAAATTAAATTATACTATAAAATATGATTTCCTCCTAAAGTAATAAATAGGGGTTGAAATCATTACAAGTAATATTGGTTGGTAGAATTGATTCCAGAAAAGGAAAAAACACATGATTTTGACCATACAATAGCTCATCTCCACACTCCAGTCCATTTACTAATAGTATGATTGTTCGTGTACTACACACGGTCCTGGAGAAGATTCTACTATTACAAAATATATATATATATATATATTGTGTGCAAGATACAAATTCTAATTCGGTAAGAATCCTAATATATCATAAATATATAATATTCATAATTACACAATATATGACGAATATATGGAGAATATTCGCTAATACACCCCATCAATCTGAGCGGGAGGAGGTCGGGCGCTGAGTCTGGATCTGAAGTCAAGAAATAATTATCTAGGAAGCCATTTTGTGAAGATATCTACATACTGATATAACGAAGGCACATGCAACACTCTGACATGGCCAAGCGCAACCTTCTCACGAACAAAATGGATATCCATCTCAATGTGTTTGGTTCTCTGATGTTGAACCGGATTATGAGACAGATATATGGCAGATATGTTATCAAAGTATACAATGGATGCCCGACGTAAGGGACACTAGAGCTCCAAAGGAAGATTTCGGAGCCAATAGATCTCAGCTACAACATTGGCAACGCCTCTGTATTCTGCTTCGACACTCGAAAGGATAGAGTGGCTTGTCTCTTGGCAGACCATGAAATGAGATTATCCCCTAAGAATACACAATAGCCGGAGGTGGAGCGTCGTGTGTCCGGACACCCTGCCCAATATGCACCCGTATAAGATAGCAATATGGTCGATGCAAAGGGGTATAGATGTAACCCATAATCAAGTGTGCCCTTAATGTATCGAATGATATGCTTAAGAGCAGTGAAATGAGACTCCCTAGGAGCATGCATAAACAAGCACACTGAACAACATATGCAATATCAGGACTGGTGAAAGTAAGTTACTGAAGTGCACCTGCAAGGCTCCTATATAGAGTAGGATCGGAGACTGGAACACCATCCGTAGCACTGAGCTTTGACTTAGAATCTACCGGAGTGGGCATGATTTGGTAATTTACCATTTTAGCCATGTACACTATCTCCTCTGTATACGTACGCTGATTCAAGAACATATAATCTGCATATCTAGTCACTGATACCCAAACAGTAACTTAACTTGTCCAAGTCAGTCATAGTAAATTCGGTTTCAAGTAAAGCAATAATCTCATTTTTCAACCCATCATCTGAGGCAGTGAGAACAATATCATCCATATATAGCAGTAAGTAAGCAGTGCTAGTACCTCGATGAAAAATGAAAAGAGAATTATCACATCTGCTGTATACAAACCTAGTATGCATAATATATTGGCAAAACGATCATACCATGCTCTGGGGGCCTGTTTCAAACCATACAATGACTTACGGAGATGACAAACATAGTGAGGGGCTGCTGGATGGACACAATCAGGTGTGGTGCATGTAGACGTTTCTTTCAAGTCCCCATGTAGAAATACATTTTTCACTCCCAATTGATATATCGACCAGTGTTTGCCCATGACTATACTCAAAACTGTGTGAATGGTAGCCGATTTTACAATCGGACTGAATGTCTCACCACAATCAATACCCTCCTGCTTATTTGTGCCATTAGCCACAAGTCGTGCCTTATACCTCTCTAGGTCTCCATTGTCTCTGGATTTGTGACGAAATAGCCACATGCAACGGATCACATTCACCCCCTCCAGTCTAGGAACCAAATCACACGTGTGTTGTTTTATTAAAGCATTAAATTCCCCACACATAGAGACATTCCAATTAGGGTCTTGTTTGGTTAGTTTGGGGTTTTTGAGAATTGGGGAAATTGTTTGGGTAGACAGGTTAAATTGGACTTTGGGCTTGAAAATCTCGTGTTCGGCACGGATTTCCATTTGGTGAGTGGAGGCAGTGGGTGGGTTGGTTTGCTAGTGGTGTGCTAATGTCGGGTATATGGGTGTTGGAATGTCGGAATAGGGTTTTGGGTTGGTGTTCTGTTTGGTGATGGCAGATTTGGTGGGGTCGACAGTGGTGGCGGTATGGTCGGAGACGATGGTGATTGGGTTGGTATCGTCGGGTAAGTGAAAGGTGGTGGTTAGGTTGGTGGTTCTGGTGCGTTGGTAAAGAAGAGATATTGTCAGTGTTGGTATGATCGACGGAATCTAGGTTAGGTGCTGGTCGGTTGGAAATGACGATCGGTGGAGGTGACATATCAGCTGGTGTGTGTGATGGAGTTGGGTGATTTATAGGTAGTTAACCGGTGGTGAAACAGTGGAGATCGACTGATCTCCGGTGTTGGTGGCAACCAATAATGATTGTTTCGAGGATGACTCGGTAGACACCGTTGCGGGTCTAACGACGACAGAAGCGACGGTGGTGGGTGGAAGAGAGAAGGTTTCGGTGGTGGCTTGATTTAGTTGATTGAGAATGACGGGAGAGATGTTAGGACTTGTCAAGAAAGGTATAGTCCATTTTTCGATTTTTTTGGAGATTTGAAAAAGGAATGTGGTCTCATCAAACGTGACGTGACGAGAGATGTGGATTTGATGAGTGGATAAGTCATAGCATATATAACCTTTATTATTAGACGGAAACCTACGAAGACACACGAGTAGTTCGAGGTGCTAATTTGTGAGGTGCGGTAGAGGCAAGATTAGGATAACACAGGACACCGAATATCCTTAGGTGGTCGTAGGAGGGAATCCTGCGGTATAGAATTTCGGTTGGAGTCATAATGTGAAGGGTACTAGTGGGTAAAATGTTTAGAATATATTCGGATATTTTGACGGCATAGACCCAGAAGGACGGATGAAGAGAGGCATGAAACAGTAGAGTACGAACCATGTTATTAATGGTGCGGATAATGCGCTCGGCTTTACCATTTTGAGGTGAGGTGTAGGTGCAGGAGAAACGAAAAACCATGCCATTATTGCTACAAAATTGGTGAAGCATTGAATTATTGAATTCACGATCATTATCACACTGAAATGATTTTATGCATTTCTCAAACTATGTTTTGATAAATGTCCGAAACTCAAGAAATTTTGCAAACACTTTCGATTTAAATTTGAGTGGGTATATCCAAATATAATGAGAAAATCATCTAACAATACCAGATAATATTTATGACCAAAAGAACTAGAAATAGGAGATGTCCACAAGTCAGCATGAATAATATCAAAAGGTGAAAAAGTGATGCTGGTAGATGATTTAAAAGGAAACGAACATGTTTGCCTAAATAACAAGAAACACAGTGCTGGGCAAGTTTCCCATTATTACATTTGATAAAATTATTGCCTCTAAGAAAATTAAAATTTGGGGTGCTTGGGTGGCAAGCCGTTTATGCCAAATGGATGGAGATATAG
Source organism: Anisodus tanguticus (assembly GCA_034509755.1). NCBI lineage: Eukaryota > Viridiplantae > Streptophyta > Magnoliopsida > Solanales > Solanaceae > Anisodus > Anisodus tanguticus. The sequence goes on along the minus strand of CM067559.1, from coordinate 42,998,729 downwards.
CAGCGATAGAGACGGGAGAGCAGGATCCGGTAGTGGAGGTGGATGGGAATGGATAACGATCCCCGTGCTATTGCATCTCGTAAGATGGGTCCCTGTATGGAGATCCTTTACAATAAAACCAAACGGATCAAACTCAACAGAGACAGAATTATCATGAGTAATTTGCGGACAAAAATTAGGTTCTTGATGATATTTGGTGCATACATGACATGTTTAAGGGAAAAAATGTGGTTGTGTGTGGGAGGTACCATAGCCTTGTATTGAAATGCGATGACCATTGCCAATAGTAATTTATTGAGGATGATTTAATCGAAATAGTGTAGGAATATTACCTGCAGAGCGAGTGAGGTGAGATGTAGCTCCCGAGCCATGAACCAATTTTCGTCGAGTTTCTGCAAGTTCAGACTGCTAAAGGCCTGGCCCAAATCAGATGGGTACAGACCGGTTGATTGCTGCATATACTGGGCCTAAGTGAAGTGGGCATGAGGCGTCTGGTATGAGGTTGCCCGAGACGCTAGGGAGGGGCCCAACATCCCATGTTGGTTGTTTGAGAATGGGCCAGGTACTGAGGCCCAGTTTGGAAGTTGGAACTGTGTTGTTGGGTTGGTCCATTGAGAGTATAGACTGGGCTGCGGCTGTTGTGTGTGTTGCTGCTGGCCGCGGCCCTTTCCACGTCCTTTGCCACTTCGGCCGTCGTCGCGACCTCTGCCTCCTCTACCGCTGCGGATCTGCCGCGGCTGAGTGTTTTTCGATGGGGTTGGGTTGGCGGCAATGTTATTTTGAGGAGGCGTATTCGACTTCTAACATATTTTGGTTGTGCTCGTCCTGCTTATCACGACGGGTTTCTTCTAGCAAAAATTGCGAGCGGGCTTTGTTGAAACTGGGTAATGGATTAACATGTTGTATCATGGTGGCCAAAGTGTCAAATTCACCTTTTGGGAGGCCTGCAACTAGTTGTAAGACCATTTTTGTTTCAGAAATGGGTGAGCCGACGTTGGATAGTTGATCCTCCATAAGTTTCAACTGTTTGCAATAATCAGTCATGTTGGACAAATTTTCAAGACGTGTATTATTAAATTGTTCCTCCAAATACACAGCACGAGTGTGCTTGTTATCTTGAAAAAATTCCTCCAACCGAAGGCATAAATCACAAGCTGAGGCGCCGGATTTCATTATAGTAAGGAGCAAGTCCTAAGAGATACTACCATATATCCATTGTTTGACAGCGGTATCAAGATGAATCCATGTAGTGTTGTCAACCTCAGGTGGGCGAGGAAATGAGTCGTCGATATGGTCAAGCACGTTGTAGACACATGCATGAATACAGAAGAGTACAACCCATGGGGAATATTGACCGTTTTCTGGATCAAGAATAATTGGGAGGTAGTTCTTGATGTTGGTGACGGTGAGGGCTGGATGAACTGAGGGAGAAAATGATGATTTTGGTATGGCAGGGGTGACGACGGTTGAGGATGAGGCCACTGTGGGAGTTGTGGGAGGAGTCATTATAGTGGATGAATTTTAAATAGAGTAGGAGAAGGGAGACGAAAAGAAAAAAATATTGAAGGAAGGGTGGTTATCTCGGCCAAGGGTGGCCGCCGGTTGTAGTTCGAAACAGATGGGGGGGGGGGGGCAAAGCTTAGAGAAACCCTAGGGTTTTGGCTTCTGATATCATGTAAGATTGTAATAATTTCTCTTGAATAGTATTCTCATTATTACAAAATATATATAATGTGTACAAGAGAGGAATCCTAATTCGGTAAGGATCCTAATATACCATAAATATACAGTATTCATAATTACACAATATATGGCGAATATATGGAGAATATTCGCTAATACACACATTAATTAATATAAGTAGTTATTATCTCGAATGTGGTGAAAATGTAATATTTCTTCGTCTTCGATCAAAAGTTTCGATTTCGAGCCATGAGAATATATTTTTTCTTTTGATAGGGACACTTCCCCTTTAAAGTTTCTTATGAAGCTAGAATCTGAATTAATCAAATAGTTTGATTCTAATACCAGATGATTAAACCTAAACACAAATAGTTTATAACCGCTCCTAAAAGGATCTCATCCCTATGCTTTTATATGACCAATCTCTTACGTCTTGATATAACGATTAAAAATTAGGTGAAATTATTAGCACGTGTAACAATGCACATATTTAACATATTTTGTGTTGTATAATTATGGTAGAATTAGGATTCTTATTATAGAAGGATTCAATATTGTACACCTATATATATTTTATATTAATGAGAAAGGCTCCCCAAGGAGATTAATACAATCTTACATGGTATTAGAAGACAAAACCTAAACCTTATCTTCATTTCTCTGCTGCCACAGTCCCTCGGGTTTTGCGCACTTTTCAGCCTTCCTTCTTCTGATACCCGAGACCTCTACGGAGTCCTCACTGCTCGAGAAACAAATTGAAGTGTTTCTCTACTTCGGTTTCGTGCTTGCTTTTCCCATTTCACTTTCCCTCGTGACAGCATACTGCACGAGAAACAAACAGAGGCCCCTTTTTATCTGCCTTCTGCTTTTTGTCTTTCCTTTACCCGAACATAACTAAAATAATTCCTTGACCCGACATCAAATCAATGGCTTCCATGATCCGTCAACAGCCAGATAATGCGTGGTATATGGATACGAGCGCCACGTCTCATCTCACCAACAATTCAGGTAATATTCCTCAATTGCACCAGTTACCAACTTTACAATCTATTATGGTCGGTAGTGGTCATCGTATTCCAATTCAAGGATTTGGCCACACCCTTACCCCACCATCGCATCCATACTTCTCTCTTCAAAACGTCCTTTATGCCCCAAACATTATCAAAAATCTAATTTATGTAAGAAAATTTGCCATCGATAATTCTGTCTCAATTAATTTTGACTCGTTTGGATTTTCGTAACGGACCTTTGTACCGGAAAACTCCTTACGAGATGTAATAGTGAGGACATCCGCTGCTAGTGTCACTCTTCCCACCGTTTTAACAACCATATCTCCCTCTACGTGGCATAGTAGACTTGGTCATCCGAGTTCTCACGTTTTTTATTCTCTTAGAAATCGAAATTTAATCCAATGCAACAAAGGGAATCTTTCTCATAGTTGCTCCTTGTGTCAGTTAGGGAAACACGTTAGACTACCATTTATGACTTCTATGAGTACTATTTTCTCTCACTTTGATAATATTCACGTTGATGTATGGACATCTCCCATAAAAAACAACTTAGACCACAAATACTATCTGATATTTTTGAATGATTTATCTCACTTTCTTTGGGTCTATCCACTCAAACTCAAATCTCAAGTGTTCTCCAAATTTGTTGAGTTTCGTACATTGGTTAAAACACAATTTGAAAAAGACATAAAATCGTTTCAATGTGATAATGGTCGTGAGTTTAATAATTTCTTCTTTCATAAATTTTGTGCGGCTAACGGGATGATTTTTCGTTTCTCATGCCCCCATACCTCTTCTCAAAATGAAAAAGCCGAAAGAATTCTCCGAACCATTAATAATATGATTCGTACCCTCATTTTTCATGTGTCTCTCCCCCCTAATTTTTGGGCATATGCATTAAAAATGGCAGAAAACATTCTCACAATTTTACCTACCCGTGCTATTCAAAATAGGACACCCAACGAAATTCTCTACCGTCGGATCCTCACCTATGGCCACCTTAGAATTTTTGTTGTTTGTGTTACCCAAATATGACATCCACGACACCTCATAAATTAGCACCCCGGTCTACTCCGTGCGCCTTCCTAGGTTTCCCGTCAAACCGTAGGGGGTGCTTGTGCTATGAGCTCTCCACCGACAAAATTATAATTTCTCGCCACATCACATTTGTCGAATATGTCTTCCCGTTTGACAACATCAAAAAATTCCGATCGACATCTCCGGCGGCCGCAACCTTCACCTTCCTCTACTATCCTTATTATCCCCATGTGACACTGCCACTACCGCAAGTACCTCGTCGTCATGCAACGATCACCGCCGATTTCTCTACCGGTCGCCCCATCTCCCCGTCTCCGACAACCATAACCACGACCCACTATGCCATCACATCCAGTCACCGTTTCATTTCCCGGTCAACCCCAAAACTCTCGGTCACCGTCACACCACCACTCAACAAAACCAGTCCCCGATCGACTACAGCCCATCCAGTCACCATCACAACGCAACCCTACAACCCCAACCCCAGTTCTCGAACCCCAGACCGACACAATACCACCACAAATGCAACCCATCTCCACCCTACCATCGATATCGTACCCCATAGCTCCTCACCCAACCCCCGTCGACCTACCTAGAACGACTCGACAACCTAACCATTGTCTGGCCCCGATTCAGTCATCCAAACCACCCAATCCATCGTCACACCTCAGATCCCGTCGACCAACACCTAGAACCAGACTTTGCCACTAAATATCAAAAATGCCCCTGCCCCAACCCACCGTATGGAAACCCGTGCCCAATACGTTATTTTCAAACCCAAACTCCACTTTAATTTGTCCACCCAAACCGTGTCACCAATTCCCAAAATTAGCCAAACTAGACCCCAATTGGAATGCAGCCATGTGTGAGAAATTTAATTTTTAACGAAACAGCACACTTGGATTTGGTTTCTAGACCGGAGGGGTGAATGTGATCCGATGTATGTGGTTTTTTCATCACAAATACAGAGACAGTGATGATCAAGAGAGGTACAAGGCACGACTTTTAGCTAATGACAGTAATCAGCAGGAGGATATAGATTGTGGTGAGACATTCAGTTCGGTTGTTAAATCGGCCACCATTCGCATAGTTCTGAGTATTGATATGGGTAAGCACTGACCTATTCATCAGCTTGATGTGAAAAATGCATTTCTACATGGGGATTTGAAAGAAACGATTTATATGCATCAACCGCCTGGTTTTGTCCATCCAACTGCCCCTCAGTATGTATGTCGTCTCCGTAAGTCACTTTATGGTTTGAAACAGGCCCCTAGAGCGTGGTATGATCGCTTTGCATAATATATCATGCAGATTGGGTTTGTATACAACAAGTGTGATAATTCTCTATTTATTTTTCATAGAGGTAGTAGCATTGCGTATTTATTGTTGTATGTTGATGATATTGTGCTTTCTGCCTCATCTGAGTTGTTGAAAAATGAGATTATTGCATTGCTTAAAATTGAATTTTCTATGACTGACTTGGGGAAGTTGAATTATTTCTTAGGGATATCAGTGACTAGATCTGCAGATTCTATGTTTTTGTGTCAACGCAAGTATGTAGAGGAGATAATATACAGGGCTAAAATGACGAACTACAAGATAATGTCTACTCCGGTTGATGATAATCTAGTGACCGATCCCACCCTTTACAGGAGTTTTACAGGTGCACTACAATATCTTACTTTCACAAGGCCTGATATTGCTTATGATGTTCAGCATGTGTGCTTATTTATGCATACCCCAGAGAGCCTCAGTTTTATTGCCCTCAAGCGTATCATTCGATTCTTTAAGGGCACACTTGATTATGGATTGCATCTATACCCCTCAGCACCGACCTGATTGTTATCATATACGGATGTTGATTGGGCAGGCTGTACGGACACGCGATGCTCTACTTCCGGCTACTGTGTGTTCTTAGGGGATAATCTCGTTTCATGGTCTGCCAAGATGCAAGTCACCCTATCGTGTTCGAGTGTAGAAGCTGAGTATAGAGACGTTGCAAATGTAGTTGCTGAGATCTGTTGGCTTCGCAACCTTCAGTTGAAGCTTCAGTGTCCTTGCGTAAAGCGTCTTTGGTTGTAGGGTGAAGATTGTCCAAGCCCATTTAAGGAGTACATGTTCCCATTCCATATCCGATGTGGGACTCTTAACACTCCCCCGCATGCCCAGACCTTGTTAACTAGGCGTGAATAATATAATTTGGGGGCTCAACATCGGTGAACAAAGAATTGAAATGGGTCTGGCTCTGATACCATGTAAAGAATGGATCTTGGGCCTAACCCAACCACAAAAGCTAGTTTGTAGGGTGATGATTGTCCAAGTCCATATAAGGAGTCAATGTTCCCATTCCATATCCGATGTGGGACTCTTAACACTCCCCTGCACGCCCAGACCTCGTTAATTGGAGCGTGAATAATATAATTTGGGGGTGAGGATTGTCCAAGTCCATATAAGGAGTCCATGTTCCCATTCCATTTCCGATGTGGGACTCTTAACACTCCCCCGCACGCCCAAACCTCGTTAACTGAAGCGTGAACAATATAATTTGGGAGTCCAACATCGGTGAACAAATAACTGAAATGGATCTGACTCTGATACCATGTAAAGAATGGATCTTGGACCTATGATAAATATGTGCACCGTTACCCGTGCTAATAGAAATGACTAGTTTTTGAGCCAGCAATCAAAGTTTAACAACCGTTTTCATCTAATTGAAAAGTAGCTACTTTTTAATATAAGAATAAAAATTGAACAAAATACACTTAGCTAAACTGTGGAACAACTCCAAATTTCTGAAATTCCAAATCTTATAAACGATTTATGGAGTTAAAAAACTTTTAAGATTTAAAGATTCAAATTGACAGGGATTGTTTATAAACACTGAAAATAATTTTTACTCCTATTTTATAGCCACATAACTAAGAACCAAGTAAAAGGAGAGTGAATCTTTTTTATTAAAAAATATATCTCCTCACAAGCCCTTTCAAACAAGTCTCTATATAATTAAATGATTGATGCAGCTAGCTCACAAGTCACAAGCAGCCCCTATAGATGTGAATCACACACACCACCAATAACCCATATCTAATTCTATATTTTCATTGGTCAAAAAGCTTAGAAATAACTATATTCCCCACCCCCATCCCACCACGATGTATCTAGAGGGTCGGTTACATATTCACATAAATTTACTAATTTTCATTTAGATTACAATAATAATAACATATTTAGTATAATTTTACAATTGAGTGTGATGAGGATAGAGTGTACGCATACCTTACCTCTGATTTTTTTCCAATAGATCCTCGATAATTTCGTCCAGATTATGTGTATATTTTAAGAAAGTCACTAAATATCTATAAATATTTGACGGCGAATTCAATTACGGCCTCTGTTTTAATTTATGTAGCAGTTTTTAATTTCAAGAGTGAAACAAATTTTTCTTTGATAGTGGGTTTTCCATATGCCTTTTAAATATTTTTAATTATTGTGATTTGTAATACTCTTTAGGTAGTTTTTAAATATGTAAGTTCTATTTAGAAAATTTTAAAGATTCTATCTGCAAATTTTCAATCAAAATTAAAACTGACTCATGAAATTAATACAAACTATGACATATAAATTTAGACAACGGAAATATTATTCTAATGTAAATTTAAACTCGTTGTAGAATACCACACTTTAAATTCTGAATCGGCTTCGCCCCCACCTCACCCCACACCTCGCCACAAAATCAATTTCAACCTCACAATCCTCCAAAAATCCACTGACCAATTAATGTATTCCTCTTGGGTGTTCAATAAGAGGCATCGTAGTACATTTGTCAAAGCTTTGAAGTTAACCACACAAATTTGAGCATCAAACCTCCACACAAAAGACGTACTATTCTCACTTGCCATACAATAAAACACACATTTTGTGGTCGTGACGTGGTAACTATCACCTCACAAATTACAATTCTTTGCCCCTATGCCCCCACAAAAATATTAATACTAATAAATCCCCTCATATTGCATTATTCTCCAACACAAGAATATATTCTCTCTTTTACACTATAGTTTAGAAACCAAAAAGAAAATAAAACTATCATTTCTCCCTTCAACAACACTCTCGCTTGGCTAGCTATCTCCAACACTATAGTTTGGAGAATAGCAAAAAAAAAAACCCTCTCATTCTCCCTTCAAATTCATGCAAGACGAGCAGCAACAACAACAAAAACTCAACGGTACTTCCATTATGACGAACAAACAAGAAAATTCATCGATTTTTTCAGTAGAGCCTCAGATAACCCTCGACTCCAACAATGACAAGACGACGACGACAACAACAACATACACAGTGAAGGCCCACAACGTGGGGTCTGAAGAGGATAGAGTGTACGCAGACCTTACCTCAATCTTGATAGGTAGAGCGGTTGTTTTCGAGAGACACTCGGCTCAAGATAACAATAACAAGACCGAGTCAAAAAAATTCAACGATGCAGGAGTTGTGTCAGACGACGACGTCGGGCCCGTGGGGCATGCAAGCACAGGCAACGAGGGCGGATCGACGACGACGGAGGACAATGGACGTGAAAGATTGAAAAGACATAGAGTTGAAGTGGCAGGACGTGTATGGATACCAGAAATTTGGGGCCAAGAAGAATTACTCAAAGATTGGATTGATTGTAGTGCATTTGATAAATCATTGATGAATAATAATATAATGTCAGCAAGGGCAGCATTGGTTGAAGATGAAGTAGAGCAAATTCTACATGCAGATTAAAAATAGAAAACAGCTGTTGAAATTATGCTCCAAAAGATGAGTTAATTTTTTTTTCTGATTTCTCTTTAATTTAACTGTTTTATTATCATAATAATTGTGTATTTCCATGTTAAGAAATACATGTCAATGATATGCACACTAATATCGGGGTTAATTGGTTTTGTAGCACTTTATAAATTTATTATTGTTTTATATCTTTATTTAGAAGAGATTTTTTTTACACATACGAGATCTGAAAATAACAGAAAATAGATCAGGGATTTCTTTTTTCATAATTAAATTATAAATGACTATGTTAAACCATTTAATTTCCTCTTAATATCGTATAACTAATATATTGCCTATCGCTTGATAAGATATTCAATTTTATTTCTATTGTAACTTTTTCTTCAGGGTACCTTTCTTTTTTTTTTCGTGGGTGTTTAAAGCCAATGATAAATTATTTATCTTATTGAATTGACTCTAATTGAAATATCATGATTTAATTTCTCCGGATTTTAGCGAGAATAGCTGCAATTTAAACATCATATCTATTGATAAGTGGTGAAGAATTTAACTCAAAGCGATTTCTAATTATGGGTTGCACCGATCCATTAAGGGGTGATTTATAAGTATGACTTTGAAAAAGGATTGTCTTGATTTTTGAACTCACTTGTCCCACGAACAAAACTTCAAGTTTAGCAATTTTTAACTTTTGACCTTGAAGATTTGCCGATAAAGCAATCCAGAGTCAAAAGGAACCACTCATGTATAAGGTCCTTTTTTTGTCGCATAGTTGTGCCAGTTTAGAAAAAACGTTACTGGAATATGAAAAATGTCGCAAAAGCGATAGTCTTTAATTTCTGCCCTTCATATGGGTTGGTCTTTAATTTTTGCCTTTTAACAATCATCTTATGTCGAGTGAGCATAAGTTCTTTAAGGTCAAAAGTCACGTGGGGCATAACTCGTGGATACTTATGATGCAAAAATATAAATTATATCTCATAAAAAATAATCTGTTATGAAGAACAAAATTTAAAGACGTTACAAAGAAGGGTTCAAAGTGCAAATGACCTTTTATCAAGTCACCAACCTTGGTGGGGTAGTAAATATTCCTCCATTCTAAACGAAAAATTTCTAGCAGTGGCGGAGTTCATTGACATCCTTCGCCTGAAACTTACCCTAGTCAACTTTTGATGCATATATATCCTTTGATGCAACAACAAGATCATCTTGACTCCGTAACTAGTCAGGAGTGATTTACCCCGTGAATCCAAATTAGTAGGGCCTCAAAATGAGTATCAAATACCCGATGAAAAATCAAAAGAAGAAACTGAAAAGAGAAGAAAAGGAAATAAGGTAGGAAAAGGCCAAAATATATTTTCAACTTGTAACACAGATCACAGAACGTGGCTGCTGAAGAGATGCATGCTTGGATGCTAATTGCTAAAGTCCAACTTGTCATACATGCATAAGAATATCATACACAAATAAAGAACCCACCCAGAAAAGATGGTCCCAGCTTTAAGTTATTGAGAAACTTGCAGATTCATTCTTTTTATTTTCTAGTGCAATTTATAGTAGTGATATAGCTACATGTGAATTATATTTCTACATCATCCACAAATAATGTTGACAGCAGATTTGCCATACAACATGCATAAGAATATCTTACAGAGATAGAGACCCTATCCAAAAAAGATGGTCTCAGCTTTAAGTTATTGAGAAATTTGCAGATACATTTTCTTGTTTTTCTAGTATAATATGTAATGATATCACCCAGGGTTCTGGTGGATTGATAGGGTCCCTCTACCCTTAAGCAGACGTCTCGAGTACGAGCAAAAAAAATATAGTAATGTTATTGCTATATATGACTCAGAACTTTCCTCCAAGGAAAAAAAAAAAGGGAAAAGAAGTCTAAGGCTTCAAAAGGCTCGAAATTACTATAACAAACATAGATATGTTGCGCCAGCAGGCCAGGGGCAAACCAACTCCCATATCTTCACTGTCCCATCATCACTGGCCGACGCCAAAAGCCTTTTATCCTGCATGGTTTTGACAGAAGGAAGTAAAGATATTGCAGGATTTATTTGACCAAAAAGAATCTTGTTTTCAATTTTGTTAGGGAAATAAAGAGAAACTCAAAATACGTAAACACATAGTCCTCGAGCAATTTGCCGAAGAAAAAACTATTCGAATAAAGGGTCGAATTAAGACAGATATCGATCAAACTAAATGTAGTAAGTATACAACAACAACAACAACAACAACATACCTAGTGAAATCACACAAAGTGGGGTCTGGGGAGGGTAGAGTGTACGTAGACCTTACCCCTACCTTGGGAGGTAGAGAGGTTGTTTCCGATAGACCCTCGGCATAAGGAAAAGGTAGTAAGTATAACAAAGTGAATTCACCTCTAGTCTTCGACATAAAACAGCATGACTGAATATTCTGAAATAACAACAGAAGACAAACATTTCGCCTCCTTGAAAAAACATACAACAATCATTGGAATGCCTAACATATTTGTTGTCCACAGCACCATTCGTCAGCTCTGACACACATCTTATTACCTATCTTGCTCAGACTCTTCAAAAAATTTGCCAGGTGTGTTGGATCGTCCAAAAGCTATGCATTTTTGGAGGATACGACACGGGTGAGGTAACATTTTTGGACGGTCCGAGCAACATCGCTTATTACACATCTGTCAAAGGAAACTGAGGTCAATAAATATTCATTTCAAGGTCCAGAACTAGATTTTTTTGTTCGTTTATAGTATGAAAACATATGTAACGTGCAATAACATCGCAGGGCAGAATAGCCCAAGGCTCCATATAGAATTATGGAGTTGAATGTCAAGAGTCAAATGAATATATGTCATTAGTTAGACACTAAAACCATATATCAGAAATAAAGCATGACCTCAGAAGCCTTTTTCATTAGGTGCCACTTGCAGTCCCATCCACAATAAGATTGTGCTATACTTGAGAATTTGTTGGGTACATAATTAACAAATCAATTGGTAAACCCGACGATAAAGTTCCAAAGGTTTTCAAATTTTCGAGTCCAAGCAACCAGGAAACAAGGAGGTTACTGAATCAGGATGCGCCATCACAAGATACACTAAGAAAGGTCAGGCATCGATTACACCTCAACAAGAAAATTAAACGAGGGGTTGAATGGGCGACATATTATCATCACTAACACGCTCAGAAGTTTCCAGGTGATTTCAGCTTCTGCTCTAAATGTAAAGCATCTTTGCAACATACTAATGCAGAGTTTAAAGCAATGACAGATGAACAAGTAAATGTCAAAATCATATCGCTGTGGTATTCCAGTGACTTACCCCAGCGTTCCATTTCACAGAATTTATATTCATTTCATGAGCCTTCTACTCCCTCAAAAGTAGCTTAAATGTAAGTCCATCAACCTGTCATACAGAAAAAGGGGAAATTACACATTTGGTCGCTCTGTCAATTTCTTTTACAGCTTCTAACCAATATACATATATTATACATTTATTAGCTATTTAAGCTAATTTCTCATTAAAAATGAACCTGACATCAGAGTATCAGATACAGTAAAATTATTATACCAAAGAAGGGTTGGAAGACACAATATTAGATGATCAGCATTCAGCAGTAGTTGTATATGGACAGCATCATTCATATGATTTGTTGGAATTATATTAAAATTAACAGAGATCAGTTCTCTTAGATTTTCAGCTGTCTCAAATGGATTTTCTACTCAACTTGATTAAAGATATACGTGTGTTCCCAACAGTGTATCAAAGTTTTAAAAAGATATTCAAGTTGAGAGATGATTTGGCAAGAAGAACAAAATCAGAATCAAAGAACTGTTCTAAGCCAGGGGTGGATGCAGCTTTTAGTTACCGGGTTCATTTGAATCAAGTACTTCCGCGCGGAGCATAAATTTATGTGTAAATATCCATCAAAATTGCAACAACTAGTAGATATGATCCCATAACTTAAAAATATAATGGGTTCAATGCTAAGAACCTTAAATGTTGAAACCTTAGAGCTTAAATCCCTCTGTCTGAAGCAGTTATCAGAATACGTATACGGTAATCTGCTCTTTCTTTCTTTTTTCTCTTTTTTTTCTTCTAATTAGTGGAGTGTGGAGAAGCTTGTGTGCATCTCAACTAATCCACAGGGCAGCATGTCTAGCATGCAAGCACAGGCTGCAAAGATAATCCTGCCTGTAAAGGCTGGAGCCGACGGGTCCACACCTAGTATTGCAGATGGGATTCAAACCTGAAATCTCCAGGTTGTTACTTCCGTGCCTCAAACACTAGGTTCTCCCCTTGGGGACACGGTAATCTACTCATTAGCATGAAGAACTTGAAAATTCTAAATCCTTTTATGTCGTCCTCTAAGCTGACTCTTTTCTTTTTTGACAGGTCCATCAGAATCGTAATTACTGCTCCCTTTTCAATTTGTTTGTATTACTTTCTTTTTTAGTCCGTTTCAAAACGAATGACTTTTTCCCTTTTTTTTACAACTCTTTAATTCCAACTTTCCACATGGCATGTTTAAGACCGCGCGATTAAAGGGCATTTTGGTACATTCTACATATCTTTTAGTTTAAGACCACAAAATTCAAAAGTCTTTTATTTTCTTAAACTTTGTGCCAAGTCAAACCAGACAAACAAATTGAAATGGAGGGAATAGTTTATAATATTGAAACAAGGAGCACGAGGCAACCAAATGAAAGCTCACCTCTTCCCACTGCGACCCAACAGCTGGTAAAAGAATAAAAAGGAAGTCACGTCATTACTTCTTTCCTAAGAAACAATGAACCCATAAAAAACTCGCGAAGTCACTTTTAGCATCTGCAGTAAGGAGCCACATAGCAGAGGGTAAACTAATGACTTTCCTGAAGAGCGCCCCAACTTCTTCCAGCTCCCACAAGTAATTTGGGTGAATAGGAGGAGGATTGGGGAGTAATGGAGATGAAAGCTTGATCGAGAAATTAGCGTTTATTGAAGAAGCTATAGAATTGATTACTAATAGTACTAGTTTTAAAGTCTTGTTGGAATTGATCAGCTACGGGATTAACATTATACACAACATAAGCACCTGAAGTACTTAACTGAATAAGGGATATAGAAGGTTTTCCAATCGTATAGCGTCATCAGCTCCTACACTAGCAATTATTCCTGGCTCCTCCTCCTCCTTAGGTATACAACGGATTATTTCCCTAACATATTAGGATATCAAGTACACGCCTGTAGGACGACAAGGAAGAAACAACCACAAAATTATCACTGTATACAATCCCTGATTATTGAAAAAATGAGTGTAGTGCAGTTTACAGAGTCTCTGAAGACTGAAGCAATTAAGAGTAGCTATAACGTACAAGACCTGATAAAAAGAGATCAAACATGGAAAACAAGCTACGGAACTCTTGATTCATGCAAAATAGACCGTAGATCTTAAATCCCCCACCCCAAACACGCACTTTATAAAAAGGAAAAAACTGTCAAAGAAAGGTAACATTAAGGAGTGCAAACAGAAAAAAACATATATCAACATGAGCATGATAAGAAATAGATATAGAGTATCTACCTCATCCAGTCAACTGAGAAAATTGTCCTATCATGATATCCAGATAGAGTGCAGACATGTGTCCTAACAAGCACAAAAAGGAGATGGTTGCAAAATCAGGAGTTGGTGAACGTTGTAATTACTGAGAACAATTACATCGAACATAGTTTACTAAATGAATGAAGACTTGGCCTAAGGAAAAAATAAACAAAGCAATAAATACCGCCTTAGGTGAACTAAAATACTTGTCCACCTGAATGCATCAAATGATCTTCAAATGACATACACCCTTTTCTTTTGAAAAAAGAATATGTGCATTAAGATACAAAGGCTTCTTATTCCACAACTACGAAAGCATTTTCTCACTCTTTCATATACTAGGGGATTGGGAAGATCTTACAGTTCGTAAAAGCTTAAGCTTAAGATCTTTATCCCCTGGCACGACGAAGACTGGCCCCTTTGTTTAGGGGCACCGCCGTTGTCATGGAGCATGGGTTGGATGCCTGACGATAACCCCAAAAACCTTCGCTTGCTTGGAGGCATCTGGAGGCTGCGACTCTATTTTTATTGGAGGAATTCATTGGAATCTATACGGCTAAGAGGAGGTTGAATCATGTAAAACTGAGCATGTTGTTGCTTAACTACATTGACCCAGGGGATAACCAGGGGTGTGTTATTAAAGCACCCTGCTACAGTAACTAGTACCAAAGATATCTTAATTTTTGGATATAAGATCAGGCCTTGTAAAGTACGAACACATGAATACTAACAAACTAGAGGATAAAAGTCATTAAACTAGATATCATACACGAGTTGTCAAACAATAGCTATAAATATTTAACATATTGCACTCTTGGGCCTTGACTATTAGTCCACATAAAGTTCACTACTGTTAGTTCCAAGTCTTCAGTACACAGCGTTGACAAAAAGCTCAGTTATACTGGTGATTGCAAACTCTTCAGTGTGCTAAACTTGTTAGAATAATTATGGAGAATAGAATTAGCTTGATATCTCGCCCACATGGTGAAGAACAAATTTAGGCGTATTCCCCATGATTCAAAATGTGACTTGGATCAGGCCTTGCGTGGGAATCGACCATTTTGCCTTGTGGCCAATTCTCATGTGCGTGTGAGCCCAATCCCCTTTCTTGCTCTTTACTATCCCACTAGAAAGGTAGGTGTTAATAAAGTGAAAAAGAAGGTCTTCACAATCAATGAGGGACACTCTCCCTTCTGAGTTCTGAGAAGTAACACCAGACTTTATAAGTCCATGAATCAACTATATATATGCTTATGAAAGGGAGGATAAGATCGGGCTTACCAAAATGTTTTAGACCCCACATAATTGGTCTCACTTTCACAACGCCATATCTTAATGGTAAGGTCATCACTGCAAGTTAGAGAATTCAATGTAAAATCTGTTTAGTAGTGACTACAATAACTATCCTATTTAAGATACACCAGAGACTTGCGAGCATCTATTTTAAAACGAATTCAGCAGAAAAGAAAGCCATACCTGCAAGATACCATTTTGTCTGTATAGTTATGATTGAAAGAGAGACACGAGATAGTAGATGTATGTCCGCTGAAAGTTCAACCATGTAGTGGCATAAGCTCCCAAACAATCTTAAACAATGTTAATAATGGCCTGGTTGGCCAGCTTTCAAAATCTGCTAACTTTGAAAAGTATTTTTCGATAAAGTACTTTTGAAGAGTTGCTAATCAATTTGAAAAGCATATTTGCCAATATTAGAGTAGTAATTTGTGCTTGGCCAAGGTTCCAAAAGTGCTTATCGGGAAAGCTATTTTTATCAGCTTCTAAAAAATAGCTTCTGCTATTACTCAAAAGCACTTATTTTTTCCAAACACGTCAACACTCCAAAAAAAAGTAAGTACTTTTGGCTTCTTGGAAGCTTGACGAAACATGCTATAAGTCGTATATACATAACCTTAAACACTCGGGTAAACTGCTTGGTTGTAGGCCACATGCTTATAATTAAGGCCAAAGGCCATTAGGAAATACGAAAAACCTAGTAAAACTGCAGTCAAGAAAACACAATTTGAGAGCTGAACTTCTGAATGCCTGAAGCATTCCATTGATATGAGAACATATGGACCACTTTTCCCTGTCAGTAGGATGAGTGAAACAGCTCGGATAAATTAGTCGAACTCCCATACTTGTATCAAACACGGTGAGAAAACAAAAAAACATTTACTTATTGTCAATTTAAAGTTTAGTGTCTAAACTAAAGTGCAACTTTAGAGTTTACTTTAGACTGATATAATGGTTTCTCGTGTTTCGTCCTCTCTTAAGCCTCACAGTCCACCCGCACATCAACTGTTTGTTAAAATGCCTAGCTGATAAACTCAAAATAAAAGTTGAGCTATGTAAGTATTTCACATTGTAGCTTGATAGAATGTTCCATAGGCGAGTTGGGTCAGTCTTAAATCTTAGACTGGTATGATTGTTTCTCTTGTTTGATACTACTCCTATTTGCACAACAACTGTTTGTTAAAATGCCTAGCTGATAAAATTCAAAATAAACTTTGAGAAATTTCAGTATTTCACATTTGTAGCTTGATAGATGTTTCATAGGCGAGTTGGGTCAATCTAAAATCTTAGACTAATATGATGGGGTTTTTTTTGCCTTTTATTCTTTTTTTTTTTTGCAGGATAACTGTTTGTTAAAATGCCCAACTGATGAATTCAAGAGTAAGTGTTGAGAAATTTCAGTATTTAACATTTGTAGCTTGACAGGATGTTTCCTAGGAGAGTTGGGTCAATCTTAAATCTTCGTGGCAATGCAATAATTCCACTGTAAAGGAGAATGTTGTCTCATTGTATTCGAGTGCAACAGCGTTGGAAGCGCTACCAAGAAAGCTGAAAAGGGCTGAAAAGAAACTATGGGTTACGAATATTAATGAGCTTAAGCGAAGAGGAAGACTGGACAAGCAAGAAAGAAGAATGGTACGTGAAGTTGCACTAAGGCCACCTGAAATGGGCTATTAGTTAAAGAGCTAATCCCAGTTGCTCATCAGGTCTTAGCTTCTAGAGGTCATATATTAGCTTGCGTTTCGAGGATTTCGGAGGAAATTCCGATATACTTTTGCAGGTAAGATTCATTTTGCGTCCAAATGTAAACATATGTAAAACGGGCATATGTTTTAGAACAGAAACATGGAGAAATATGCTGAGATTTAGCTGCAAAGCTTATCTGGAGGAACGTATTTCTGTGGCTCAATAAAGGAGCACGGTTACAATTGTTTGAGGTTAGGGTAATTAGTTAAATATGAGGATCTATCTGTCCCACTTATGTGACACTTTTCGCTTTCCGAAGTTCAAACTTCTTAATTTTGATTGTACATTTGGACATAGAATCTTTTAGTTTTTTGAAATAAAATTTACGCATTTGAACAACGTCAAAAGACTATAAGTTATGATAATTAATAATTCCAAATATTTAAAAGGCATATGAAAATGTTGCGGTCAAAGAATAATTCATTTCACTCTCGAAATCTAAACACCATCACATAAATTGGGATAGAGGGAGTATTCATTTTACTTATTCTTATGTAGACTTAGCTAAGAGCATAACACAATAGAAGCAAATTATCCTTATAGGCAATATCAACTAGTTATCACGTTAGGATATTAGTGTGAAATTAAGAACCCTAATTTGTTAATGGCAAATTATTTAGTATTAAAATGAAATAAACTTGAATAGAGCATAATGGATATAGAAGATACTGATTTTGAGTTGAGACCTAGTTAATTGTGTGAAGATTATCTAGCAATTAGCAACCCACTATGAAATTCAACTGTTAAATTTGTCAGGTAAGCAGTTCTATGTTGTGATCTGTCCTTTTGTGCAGCTTCTGTAGTGAAGTTCATGTCGGTCATCCACCACATAAGATCAGAACTTGCAACGTTAGCGGCAGTCAGAAGAACAAAGAGCATACATGGCAAAGAGGGAGTGCAGAGCATGTATTACCTGTTGTAGAATCTTTTCATCTCTATGATAGATTGGGAAGAGCTGTTTCACATGATGAGCGACTTGAAGTTGATCGCATCCCGGCCCTTGTGGAATTGTGTATTCAGGCTGGCCTGGATTTACCTGAATACCAAACGTGAAGAAGGAAGTTCCCTATTTACCGGGTTGCTGGAAAACTCATAGATTTTGAGAAGTTTCCCAAGGATGATTTGTCTGGGAAGGACGTAGAAACTTCTAAATCTAGGGAAATTATTAAGAAGCTCAGTGGAGATGGAAAATATTTGAATTTACCCTATGATGACATAAAAGGTATGTCTTTGTGTTCCTACAATTTTTTCTCTTCTAATTCTTACCACTTTTCAACGTGGATTTTTCTATATTGAAACACATTGCAAGTGATTTCCTCTCATGAGCTTCAAGTATGTAAAAGAATTATCAATTATGATAACACGAATACTTGTAGTTTGATTCCACAACTTAACTTATTTATCACTTCTCCAGGATTCGCCATGCGAGGACTGGAAGCTTGGAACATTATGCGTACTGGATCCATACAGCTCATGCAAACATATGGTGTTCAAACATGTGGATATTGTCCTGAGGTGCAAGTTGGGCCAAAGGGTCATAGGGTTAGGCAATGTCAAGCCTTCAAGCACCAGATGAGGGATGGACAGCATGGTTGGCAAGAGTCGACAATAGATGATTTTCTTTCCACTGTGTACGTTTGGCATGGTCGAAACCCACATGATGGTGAGCTTTTGGTAGATTCTTTGAAGAGGTATTTCAAAGGCAGAGGAGAAGCAACACTAGAGTCAGGATGTTGTTTTGTTGGTTTGATTGGTGCTAGTGAGGATAACCCAAGACTATATCATTGTGAGTGCTCATTTGTTGTTAGGGTAATCTGGCAGTTGGAACTTCAACTTCATGTCGAGATACAACCATTTTTTTTTTTACAATTAGACAATGTATAGAAGGTTACTATTAGGCAGAGTAAACAATAGTTTCTCATCAACCTTTAGGATGTTTTGTGAATACATGTAAAAGAAGCTCGTCGTGCTAAACATAAATCAACTTATTATTATATGGATTTGACTCTTCCAATTTCTTAAATATGTACTTTTATGTTACGGCAATCTACATCTTTTTCAATGGATAGCAAATGCAAAAACCTTAAGAGAGGTAGGGAGCAAAAGAAAGCTAAATAATATGTTTACACGTATTAACAAGGTGTCGGTTCATATCGCGTCAACTTAGTTCATTAGTCATCCGTTTCAATTTATGTTGTATAATTTTACTATACATTTGGAATTTATAGTTTTATGTCTATCAAGCATGCCATCAAGGTTTTTTTTAGATTAATTATGCCCCAGTGGGTTTTTTTATTTAATCAAAATCGTCCAAACAACCTACCATGTGAATTTTAAAATTAAATTATTTTTAAATGAAAGGCATCCTTTTTGTGGAACATATTAATAAGAAAATAGTGCTACATAAATTGCACAGAGGGAGCAGTACTCACTTTTAGCATAATCAGTGATTAATTGCGAGTTTTCATTTAATAACCATAATCAAATGTATAGATGCTCATATTTTCTGGAGAAGAGTTTCACAAACCATTGCATCCACCATTCCGTTATTTACAGAAATGTCACTCCTTAAGGTATATATATGCCTTACATGGTAATCTTCTGCAACTAAACTCAGATGAAGAAACATCTTATTTAACCAATCAACCAGCCACGAAAAAAATGTTCAAACGATTACAGCGTTGTATGTAAGGCAGAAACTTCATAAGGGCTGTTTTTAATCCAATATAGGTAAAATTTAGATCTTTGAGGCAAAGCCGATACCCTCCTGTGCCAATTGATCCAAGCTAGCAACGGGTTGAACTTTTGCAACTTTAGCAATTGCCTTGTTCTCTTCAGGAGAACCGCTCTCGAGGAATGCACCAATGATCTTTCCGTCTTTGATCCAGTATGTTCCGAACTTGTGAGTTGCAGAGTTGGGATCAGCGTCCCCAAATAGCACTGTTTCTCCCACGTTGTCACCATAGAATTGCCAAGACAAATCGAAGGAACGGGAGTAGAAATATGGAAGGTAGTCATATTCATCGATAGACTTCCCTTGCTCACTAGCAAAAATTGCCTGCACCAGCAACAATGTAACATTAATACTTTTTACTTCATCAATAAAAAATGTGAAGTTCAGAAATTGAACTACATTTTACAAGTTCATTGAAAGAGTAGAGAGACACTAGCAAACTGCATTAAGTTCAAAATTGGAATATGACAAAATGCACTTTAATTTTGATACAGACAAGAATAGAGAGCTTAGCTCGACAAGGAAATGATGTTTGTTCCCTAATCAACAAGTAGAAAGATTACAACTATCTGATAGAGTTTTCATAATACATGCAGGAGCCAGAACATAAACAACCAGTAGTAAGTAAAGTGGGAGAGTTTTTCAGTGTTTGAACACCCGTATCATCACGGGTAGTGAGTTTCAAGTATCCAGTTTATATCATGAGTAGAGCCATAACTGACCAGT
Source organism: Anisodus tanguticus (assembly GCA_034509755.1). Lineage (NCBI taxonomy): Eukaryota > Viridiplantae > Streptophyta > Magnoliopsida > Solanales > Solanaceae > Anisodus > Anisodus tanguticus. The sequence goes on along the minus strand of CM067559.1, from coordinate 42,978,150 downwards.
AAAGACTTAACGTATTATAAGCAGGATGCTAATATAGCACTTTCATATTAATTCTGGACACACATACCTTGACAGCCTGCTCAGCAGATTTGCGAGAATGATCAACATGTTCAACTCTTCTAATATCGTTGTACATTTTCATAGGAAAAGTAGCAACATCACCCACAGCGTACACATCGGGTACACTTGTTTTGAAGAATGCATCAGTCTGCAAATAGAAGCCAAGGCGTAAGTATTGCAATTCAGTAAGTTCGAATGGAACATGACATAATGCATTGTAATTCTGATAGAGACATGAAACAGACAAGCTTATAGCTCGACGTGAACACAGCTTTGGTTCGACAAGAAAAATATGTTGTGTCCTCATCAACAAGTTCAAGGATTTCCACTATTTGATACAATTTCTCATGTATGATTAGCTTCATTTCTTTGAATTACGTAAAGCAGCACGGGAATATCTGGAATCTATTGATCTGTTCCTTCGACAAATCATTTCAATTATTCTCATCTACTTTTGAAGCTTACACTGAACTACTTAATTTTTTGTTCGGTACATTACACTGAACTATTTAATGGTTTAACCATGAAAATGACAAAAAAATATCGAAAGCACGGAAGTCAAAATTTATTAGAAGGATGAGTAAAAAACAGTGAGCACACACCTTAATTCCTCCCTTCTCCTCTTCAACTTGCCCTTTGAATAGAGTCGTGAGTGGTCTTGCTCCGACTCCTACAACTACAATGTCAGCATCCAGAACTCTTCCATCTTTAAGTTTGACTGCCTTCACCTACAAATTGGAAAAGAATGCTGTGAGGTAATGCTCTAAAGCTCAACAAGATTTCTCAAAATGGTGCAGTCTTGACAAAAACCTCTTTATTTGGATGTGCATCAAATCCAGTAGCCACTGTACCCTTGATGATATTGACCCCCTTGTTTTGATAATAACCTTCATAGAATGCAGCTATGCCCTCTGTGAAAAGCCGAGGCACTGCAAAAGTAAAAGGATTACAGTAAGATTAGAATACAATTAAGCAGGACAATACATTCTCCTTAACTGACTGTCTTGAAGGAAACTAGAAGCAATTTACTTACTGCACCATGGTTCTGGGTAAACCATATTGACTTCAATGTTGTTCAGTCTCAGTACAGCACTAAGCTCAAGACCAATGTACCCTCCCCCAACAACTACAGCCTTCCCGTTTTTCTTAGCTTTTAATGCTTCCACAAGATTATCAGCATCATCAATTTCTCTCAAGTAGAAGATGTTCTTGGAATCAGCACCTTGTACACCAAAATCTGACAAGTTCAAAACCTGAACAGACATGGAACAAGAAGTTCATGTAATGACCAATGACAAAAAGTAAAAATATACAGCACAACCACAATTCCATGAGACTCACAGTGGATCCAGTTGCAATAACAAGTGTTTGATACTTAAAAGATTCCCCAGCTGCACTAACAAGAGTCTTTGAAGCAAGATCTGCTTTCACTATTTCGGTACTCAGGATCAACGATATGCCTGCAAGACGAGACCATATGATTCATAAGAGATGTAGTCTAGGATTCATAAGAGACGTGTCTTAAACCAGATATACCACTATATGTAAAGTTGACAGAAGTCATGCACGACCATATGTCTGCAAATAACTCATAAAATAGGGCACACATCTTAACCACTAGGCCAAAGCGACATCCGATTCTGCAAATAACTCATAAACACAAGGAAATTATTACCTTTCTCTGAATACCACTCAGGAAGCAGTCTCTCTCCTCCACTTCCAACGCACACATGAAATCCTGGGAGTCTAGCAGCTCCTGTTAGATAAAGGAATATCTAAGATGTTAGGACAAAGATTTTTCTGATGCCAGGTCAATTATGTAAGAGAATAAATGTCCAGCAGCTTTTTGACAAAGCTTTTATGCCAAAATGAGATGACATTCTATATAATAAATCATGCTCAAATTGTTTCTCTATTTTTTCTTCTTTGCTGGTAGGAGAATATTAATATCCAAGAAAAAATGAGTGAAACATATTTGCAAATGTGTACAAAGACTTTAACTCTGGAGAAAGATAATATGCATTTTCTACAATCCTATCTTCTAATACAACTTTGGTTTAAGTCCATACTACCACAAAAGTTAACTATCCAAGGAAAGAGAAGACTTGCCTTCAGGAAAAAGGTATGCCTTGCTAAGTGCAGGACGTTCATAAGGAGCCACCTGAGGTAGAAAAAACAGTTTAGCAATCAGATCAAATCTAACACTATTCTACTGAAAGAAGGAAAGATTGTTAGATACAACAGTTAGTGGAATGGACATAAGAGTAGATAAGTTGCACAAAATCCATCCAAGAGAGAGAGCCTAATGGTGTGATCAGAACTCCAAAAGCAAATACGGTACAAAAATGTACAAGGAAATGGTAGAGGACTAGGAGCTTTTTCTTTCCTGGTTGACAAAATATATCAAAGGGACATTTAACAATCTTATATATTAGCTATGAAATTGTGAATGAATGCTATTTGGCAATTTACAAGCATAACCTGATGAAAAATTAGCTTATAACATCAATATAACAGAATTTAGATATTCTTATAGATAAAACTAATTGAAATACCAAGGTAAATCTAGAGACCAAAAATACATGATATTAACAGAAGACAAAATGAATGCTCCCTTCTCCAAAATGAAGTCCACACAAGCAGCAACACAACTACGATTTACAATTGAAATAGTTTGGCAAGAAAGCAAATAAGTAATTCAAAATACTTACAGCCTCTTTGGAAATAATAGCCAGTTCCCCAGGCTTAACTCCTTGTTTTACAAATTCTCTAGCAGCATACCCCTGCAAATACACCCAGACTTGTTCAATTCATTTACAACCGTGCAGTCTAAAATCTTAATGAATAACAGCAAGACTTGCTCTTACAAGAGTCCAGAAACAAAACTAGAAAATGTTAAGGAGTAGTTATAATCCATTTTTTATAACCATTGTTATAGACTATAGTCTTTTTTTGAAAAGTAGTAACCACTGTTATAATCCTTTATTTCAGCTAGTTCCTAAGAAAAGTTGTAGCATGTTTGAAAATACCAGAAAAAGAAACTTTCAGTAAATGCAAAAAAAAAAAGAAGCTAACTGCCTAAACGCTTCATGAGGAATGTCAAATTAGGAAGCTTGCCAATTCCACTAAAAATAAGATTTAAAGTTCAGTATCCTACCAATCAAAGATATCAGTGCCAGAGCCCAGAGAACAAAATAGAGGAGACTAGGAGACGCTTTAGCTCCAGAAAAGACATTTAATCTTGTGTCAACTGGTTATAACCACCCATATTGAATATAAATAATTAAGAGATGATCTCTTATTTCCACAAGACAACTGATATGTTCTACATTTTCACAAATCACTTTGTACTCAAAGCTTCCAACTCCATTCTGAAGTAACTCAATTACAACAGAAAACCAAAATAATGAAGGAGATAAGCTTAACTAACAAAATCTAGCTCTAATACTCCAGAATATATCAATCGATCATTGACAAATAAAGGAAAAAACACACACACACATAGCATATATGTGAGCATACGTGTTGGTGTCTATATGTATTATCACTTCGTACTCAAGCCTTCAACTCCATTTCGTAGCAAACCAACTAATCAAAAGCGGAACAAAACATTGAAAGGAAATAAACTCATCTATAACAACGTTCTCACTTTCAGACTCCATTAATCTAACAATTGACTACCAAAATAGAAAGGAAAAACTGAAATATGTATATTTATGTTTGCGCAGAACCTCGCACCACTGTCCCTCAATGAATTCTCAGTTATCAGGACAAAAATTTATGTATACATCTATCTGTGTGTATGTGTTGTGTATTGTGTACAGATGCAGAAACCAAACATCATTCACTGTGCTAACTTTCAGATCTACTGCGAATACTATATTGAGCATCAAAAAATCTCACTGGCGAAATCATCACAAAGCTATCCAAAAACGAACTAGAATCTTAATTCCGAACTTAAAAATCAAGCAAAATTGAGTAATTAACGGAGGATCGATGGACGATATACTCACACCAGCAAAAACTGAAATATATGTGTATATTTATGTGTTGAACCGTGCATATAATGTGTATATCTATCTGTGTGTATGTGTATCAGTGTACATGTTGTGTATATGTGTAGCAGTGCAGAATCCAAAGTTCATTTCACTATGCTAACTTTCAGATCTACTGCAAACTATATACAACATCAAAAAATCTCACTGGCGAAATCATCACAACGTAATCCAAAAAAACTACTAGAATCTTAATTCCGAACTCAAAAATTAAGTAATTGATCGGCGAAATACTCACACCAGCAACGCCGCCACCGACGATCACGTACTTGAATGACTTCTCCGCCATGGATGAATCAGTTGAGATGTGAAAAAAAATGTTCAGTTAAGGAATGGTCACGGATGAATGTGGACTGATATTTATAATGGATACAATAGATGGTGATTTGTGATTGGCCTAATGGGTTAGAGAGAGGCAGGCAACTATAGCGGCTAGACTTGATAAAAGGGCTGACTTATTTACCGAATGTGAGTTCGATCGCGGCTCTTTTTTCTTTTTTTTTTTGGATCGACCGCCACCTATTAACCCCGATCTCTTTTCATTTGTTTTGAATATTATCAAATCTAGTTTAGCCTTCATAAATTATATTAAAGGAACACCCAATTATGGAAAAGCCTCTTTAAGAATGGGTTAGGTTAGTCAATTCAGTACGAGACGTGTTTGTTGACAAAACCGTCGTAGAAATTCCTACTTTTCAATAGAGCGATGACAAACTGATCAACGAGAAAAAAGCCTATGAGATGAGGAAGGTTGTACAAGTCAATAAGGAACGTACACGTGACACATCATCTGTCGTCGCCACGACAATTGGAAAAGAAGATCGAGTCAAATTGGAGATGTCTTTCTTTCTTGGGTAAGAAAGTTAATACTATATGAGTTATTATATATACTCACATATAAATGATATTTACATAATTAAATTATTTAAAATGTAATTACAGATAATGTTTATGATAAAGTATCAAGTCAAATTGGAAATGTGATTCTTTTGGGGACAAATGATAATTTTTTGGGTAAGAAAGATAACAGTATAATATATGAGTTGTTATATACAATGACAATATAAATGATATTTATATAATTAAATTACTTTAAAATGATATAAATGATATTTACAAATTAAATTATTTAAAATGAAATTACAAGTAAATATTTATGATAAAGTTCTACTATATAAATGATATTCACATAATTGAATTACTTAAAATGTAATTGCAGATATAAGTGATATTTACGTAATTTAATTACTTAATATGTAATTATAGGTAAATATTTATAATAAATTTCACTAAAATACATGTTGATAGTGAGCTAAAATAATATTACTACATGCATTGATGCTTGGTAGAGCATTTAATTTTTTCAAACGATCCAAAATATTACAAGTAAATGTGATTCTTTATATTTTCCTATTTTGATCCTTCTTTGTAGCATTATATATTATTTAACCTAATACTATCAAGCCAAACTGAAAATGTGATTTATTTTTTTGGGAAGAAGGCAATATAAGTATGAGTTTAATTTTTATATCGTGTAAAGATATATACATAACCAAAGAAAATTGACATATTAACAATTTAATTTAGACTCCAATGTGATCCTTTTTTCTTGGTAAGAAGGAAATATAAGTAAAAAATTTATGTCCGTAAAGATATTTACATAATCAGGTTACTTATAAAATGATTAAAATCAACTTTGCATATTAATAATTTAATTTAAACTTTCACATGTCACAACGTTGATGCTCTAAATTAGTTTGTACTCGTAGAGTAACAACAACATACCCAATGAACAACCATAATGTGGGATCTGGGGATGGTAGAGTGTACACAGACCTTACATCTACCTTAGTAGGTAAAACAATTATTTTCGAGAGACCATCGGCTCAAGACAAAGCACATGTCCAAGAAAAGTAAGACACACAAAGTGCATAAGTCATGATAACACATTCTGGGAAAAAAAAGAAGCAAAAGGAAACAATAGTTAATGCAAGTAAATTAGACAAACAAAATATACATAACAACATAAATCAAACGACAAGGGATTATAAGACAATATGATAGGCTAAGCAAGCTTACAATAATAATACTACAACTACCAATTTGTAGGCGTAGATAGGACTACGCTGGACTACCTAATATCTTTCTACCCTAATACATATCCTCCATAACCTCTATCTAATACATAACCTCTATCTAATATCATGTCCTCGGTGAGTTGCACCTGGGCCATCATTTCTAGTTTGTACTCCTAGAGTGAATATATTAATACAAGATATTATGAGCACAAACAAAAAAATATTTTTTTGAGTAAAATGTGAGAACTTTAATGAATTTTAATATGAAACTTGCTCTTATCTTTATGTGATGCTCAAAATTATCATTATTGTATGGGCTTCGAGGACAAAATGATTAGAATCTATACAAAAGTGTTCTTCTCTGAAATTAATAAAACAAGTGGAAATTAAATTTATGAGTAGTGCTCTTTTTTCTTCCTTTTTTTAATGACTTTTTGGGTTTTATGTTCAATTCAATGGGGTTTGACACTTTTCTTTTAAAAAATCAGAAATAGCAGCCATTGACGTCACTGGTGAGACAAATAATGCCACAATAAAGGAAATGGTCAAGTGTGAAAGTAATCATTTTAATTTTGGAAAAGTAAGTGTGAAAGGGATATTATTGAAGTATCAACCAACCAGATATTAAAATTAAAATAATAAATGAAACCATTTTTCATTGACTAGAAGGATTAAGAAACCTCGAGTCCACCTTGCAAAATTACTAAAGTAAAATTTAAAATGTCATGTTCGAACCTTGGAAAAAGAAAAAAAAAGATTTATCAGGGTCTATTTTTAAAATTAGACTGAAGATTGATAAAGCCGACAAGTAATATTTTTAGCGAATGCATTCAGGAGATTGATCTTTAATCAATAAGAAGCCTAATTACTTTGCTGAATAAAGTAAGTTAATATAATGATCGAATTTGGGTGAAATGCCATGCACTTATATCTCAATATATGTTTCTCCCAGGCTTGAGGGTGGATTAATCTCATCCAACATAGACGGGTAGAATTCACTCATTCTATAAGCTTACCCTTTAATAAATCTTATACGACGCGTATACAAATCAGTCGGTTCATTAATATTAGATATCAAACGGTTAAATAAAAAAAAATAAAAATAAAGGGAAAAGCTATGATCAAGTGTGAAAGATATAATGGTATAAGCGACCAACTCCAAAGCCTTCTTGTATGACTGACCTAAGAACACGAAATGTCAAAACAAAAGTTTGACCAAGAAATTCTCAGAAGAATATGAATATGTTTTATATAAGCATAAATATGATCATACTCAAGTGGCTTGCTAATTTTGCATGAGTGTTGAGGTTGGACTAATTAGACAGGTCAAATTACGAGTTAAATTAATAAAAAATATTGATCTAATCTGATTGAAAGAATCAATTTTTTTTTATTTTGCGATCAGTGGCGTATTATTTTCTTTCCCTTTCTCTGATGTAATAAAGATTTTTTTTAAATATCTCACGATCAACATAAGTATTGAAGTATGTGACCATCTGATCTAAAAACTTAAGCTATTAGATAGAACACATTTTTAATATTTGATTATATTCTCAACACGCCCCCCTCACGTGCTGACCTGATTTTTTTTCATGGTCCAAGCACGTGAAAATTCTTTTTGAGAATGAGTAGCGGTGAGGTTCAATCCCAGGACATTTGGCCTGCTCTGATATTATATTGAAGTGTGTGACCATCTGATCTAAAAGCTTAAGCTGTTAGATAGAACACAATTTTAATAATTAATTATATTCTCAACAATAAGGTATATATATTCACATTAGAATTATTATGAACTGGCATTTGTTTTCATTATTATAACCATATCTTAAGCATTTAAACCTAACAGAATCAATAAATTGAAGAAATTATCATGTAAAAGAATAAAAATAAGCAAACAATGAGTTATAGACTGGTGTAGATCAACAGCAAATATTTTATTTGTGGATAATTTATTTATTGAAGGAGAAAAACAAACTAGTATTTAATAACTATTAAATCCACGTACATAGAAACTTCGAGAAGATGAATGTATGTAGTCAAATTATCTGATGAAATACGTTATGAGCCCTTGTTTTGCTCAAGGAAATGTCAGTTTTGGCCTTCTTTATTTTCATTTTTTTGTCCTTTTCGTTTCGACTTCAAAGAATTTGAAACAAAAAACATTTACGACCGACATCCAAACAGGATTTATTCGATTGATGTGCATGGATATCGAATTTTGGAATTACTATTTAAGTTATATTTGTAGTGCATAAAAATTTTCAAGTCCCTCCACTTCGTAATAACTTCAGACATGATAAAATTTTGGACAAAACATTTGAAGTTTCTTATGATTGAAGTTTGACTATTTTTTCTCGAATTTCAATCATATACCATTAATTTATTCATTTTTTTTAACTTCAATCATATTTATGGCTGAAGTTCAGTTATTTTTGTCGAAACTTCAGGAATACATGTTAAGTATCAGTCATATGTAACTTCAGATATTTGTATTAAAATTAGCCTAACTTCATACACCACTTATCTAATGTTGTTTGAAGATGGTGGACGAGCAAATATTTTTTAAAACTAGCATATATTAAATAATAGTATCTAAATAAATTACCCCGTCAATTTTTACGATTTCTTCTTTCAAAATCAGCTCTCTACATAAACTTTATCAAATGGTTTCAAATGTAAGACGGGCTTGGGCTACTATTTTGGCCCAAAAAGATGTTGGGCTAGACATTAGCCCGAGCTACTTTCCCTTAATAAATAGAACTCTTACAAAACTAACCCATACATAACCAATTAGATTGTTTAATTAGAGTTACAGATCAGGCACCATATAGGACCTCCAGTAACATAAAAATAAACCACCAAAACACTTAAAATACAAAATGACAAAACAAAAGTTACATCATATTTTTGGTGTGGCAATTTCATCTTGTTTTCACATCTTCTCAACTTCACAACTTTTAAGTATCGTCCCCGTTATATCAAAGGCCATGGCGTAGATACCAGCCTCACTATCCAACGATCCAGGTTGAACCATAGTTTGAGTTTGCTGAAAATTATGACCACTTGTCCAATCCCAAAACCACAAGCTTCCATCGTCACCTCCCGTGACCATTACACCTTCATCATTCACCGCCATCACATTGACTATGGTCTTTTGTTCCAGAAGCATATTACGCGAAAATTTTCCTTTCTGTAGGTTGAATTTCTTTATTTTGCCATCACTTGAAGCCGAAGCAAAAGAATAATCTTCCTTCGGATGTTGAACCATTGCACGGACAGATTTCTTGTGATGAGTAACCGTTGTTATCGTCTTACCATATCTAATGTCCCACAACTTTATAGTCGAGTCATGAGACCCGGTCAACACCTAAGGGTCCGTTGACCGAGTCAAAATAGAGGAAACAATGTTATCATGTCCTGATAGTATATCAATCTGCGTCTTGCTGCAAATATCCCAAACCCTACAGACACAATCTCTACCTCCCGTCGTCAATTGTGGGATGAAGAGCTAAGCTATATGTTAAATATACACAATATAATTGGCTGTTTATTCAATGTAATTTATGGTAAATATTTAGTATTCTAGTTTAGATAAAGTTGTAATATAATTAGTAGTGTATTACCATAATTATTGTATTACCATAAATGAATAGTTAGTATAGAATAAGGTTTTAGGAATATGATTCTCCTATTATGGAAATATGTAACTTGTATATATAGTCTTTCAATTAATGAAAATAATCAAGAGATTATTTCTTTCATGGTATCAGAGCAATTCCGAGAGTCATCACGGGAGCAAATCCGAGACCAAATATACACAATATACACATGTATATTGTGCATATTTAACACTATAAACGCCACTTAAATGACCTTGAAAAGAACGAATTACCTTGTTTTGTTCGAGGTCCCAACATTTAACTTGCTCATCATCACCAGCTGAGAACATGTATGTGTTCTTGTTGCTAATAGCAAGGCCTCTTATTTGCTCGACATGACCTGTTAACGTGAGTTTTAGCCTACCACTTGCTAAATTTCATACTAGGATCTAATGCAATTGATCGCACCCATCCTGAATGTCCGCTAATAATCCTGTAATTTTTCCACATTCGTTTGCTTGTTATTTTTCTCTCCATAATGAAAATTATAGCAATATAGAAGAAGTCTAGCAAATTATATAGAGAAGGAGGTAGAAGGTTTTGATTTGATTCACTCATAATCTCATGATAATAACCTATATTTAAGTAGGAATAGAAAATATATTTAGACATGAACTAAGAAAACTAATGGAGTACTAGTAACAAATACCAAATCCTAAACAATTTAGGACTTAGTTTAATTCCTAAGACGCGTACTAATATATTTTACGTCATCAATTAATGAAAAAACCGTGTTTTACAAGAGGTTAATCTTATACAATTTTGGGTTTTTCAATGCGGATTTGGATTTTTGATAGGAGAACAAAAAAAGAACAGAAATATAGGATTACGTATACGTATATGCATATATTTGTATTTAGCATTTAAGTATTTTATCTTAGAAAGTTAGGGTTTTGCAGCTTTGCTTAATCAGAGCACTTATTTGGAGTTTTAATCTTTTTCTATCTTTCTAATTTCTCAATTTACAACTATATAGTGTATTTATTGTAAGGTTAGTTTGGAAGTATGTCACCACGCTCACCAGGTAGAAAATTATTATAAACAGATTACATTATATTTAATAAATATTTTTTCAAGAAATATTTTCTGCTCCAACCAAACTACGGTAACAGATTTTAAGAAAATATTTTTAAATTAAGTCCATTTTCTGGAGTAATGTTACGTTTTCCATCCTATCAATCACACATAATATAATTTGATACAAAACTAAAATGGTTTTATCTCAATTTTTTCTTATTTATTTTCTTTGACCAAACTAGCAAAAGAAAGGTCATTTTCCCTCATCATCTTATATTCTAGATTTCCTCTCCACTTTCATAGTGTTTTCCCTTTCATTCTTCCAAGAAAGCATAAAAGGTTATGAACTTAGGATTCAATGTAAAGTTCCTTTTGACCCAATTTTTTCATACGACACAAGCATTAAATAGTTAAGGGAAGGACCACATGCAAAAACCCTTTTGAGCCTTCTAATTCCTCTTTTGAGATATTTCTCTCCATGATTTTTTTCATTTTTCTACTCGGTGTTTGATACCTGCTTACGGGCTAGATTATAAATCTTATATTAGGGGAGTAAAGCGCTACTTAATAAAGGCGATTCTATACTTTTGACTCAAACCTGAAATAAGGGTTAAAAATGAAAGAGTATAACCACTCTGCGACAACTTTTGTTGGTGCCCATGAAAGTTACCACTCCCTCCGTCCCAATTTATATGAAGTTTTTTGACTTGACATAAAGATTAAAAAATAAAGAAAGACTTTTGAAAGTTGTGGTTTAAAACAAATTAAAAATAATTGTGTGGCTAGAAATCATTTCATTAAGGTTATAACTTTGAATTTAAAATTAAATTATTAATAAATATAAAAATATGTCATTTTTTTTAAACATACTAAAAAAAAGAATATTATATAAACTGCGACTTAGGAAATAGTACATAAGATCAGTAAACCTCTATAAGTACCCAATGTACCAAACCAAAACTAAATCTTCACGGTTGAATTTTGCAGTATTGGCTTTTATTCACGAATCCCCCAACCAAACTCTAGAAAAGTGCTTCACGTGGCAAAATAACATCCTCAAAAAAAAAAACATGTATGTTTAATACTAGCAACATAGAGAACTATAAAAAAAATATCAGAAATATTTAAAAAGCCTCGTTAAATCTCAAAAATTGTAACACTAACCTCATATTCATACCACATAAAATTCAGTAAAAACGAAAATGTTGATTATTAATTATTTTTTTTCATTCTCAAAGCTTGAACTGATTTTTTTTATTAAAGTTAGGGGAATTACCTTATTCATCCCGGCACACCTCGTCGGTGATGAATAGAGATGATAAAATTAATACATTTGAGCGAGTGAATGACGCCGCCAATTTATTAACTTAGCTCATTTTGACACGTCCAATTCAACTCATCTAAAGTTGATTGATTTATTCTAAATATGTATGTTGAATTGACTCATGACAAACCTTGTAAAAATTATTTTTAAAAAGTTTATTTATTTATTTTATATATTATATATAGTCATAATAATAAAAAATAGACACTTAATAAATTATAAAAATAAGTTAAAATTTGGTATGAATATTGGGCGAGTCTAGTTATGATCCATTATTTGCGCGACCCAGTCTATCTCAATTCAAGTAACTTTTAACCCACTCATTTGTTAAATTAAATTATTTTAACTAGCTTGAATTCAATCTGATCCGCCTATTTGACACTCCTAGTGCAGAATGTCAATAATCTGACAAACATTATTTGTGAATTTTGTATTTCTTGAGATGGGGGACCAACAAATATATTGTGATTTTGCGGGGGCACAACACAAAAATCAACTATCCCTTTCCCAAAGAAAAATTCCCACGAAAGTGAGTTATTCTTCTCTTTGTCAATTGATACATCAAGGACCACAACTACCATTTTTTCTTCTTTTCAACCCCAAAAGTTTGGTCCAAGTTTAGGAATTACCTTCTCTACTTTTTTCTTCTTTTTCCATTTTCCCCCTTGTTCTAATTTACACTTTTAGGAATTAAACCAGGTCCACTACTAATATTCTCTGGAAAGAGAATTAGAAAGAAAGTTCAAAAGGCAACATGATTTTCTTGTGACAAATTAGTTTATACATGAAATTATATATGAATAACATGATATTTGAATTGGTATAGAAGCTGATCAAAATATTAAATAAACTTTTAGCCAAAAAACAATTTTTATTATAAAAAATATTTTCAAGGATTTGCACTAAAAGGGGTCAGTTAATACTCTCTACTTTTCTGTTTATGTGACATTATTTTTTTTGTTAGTTCTTAAAAAAAATACATTTCTATTTTTAAAAGCGTCTAACTATAATAAAATTCTCAATTTATGATCAATGACAAGTTTTTATATCCACATAAATTTTATGGCAGGTTAGAATTTAGATCACAAGTTTCAACAGTCTTATAATCACAGAAATATTATAGCATATTTAAAATTATAAATTTTAAAAATCTCTCTTTTTTATTTAAACTCCGTATCGAGTCAAATCATTTCAAATTAGCGGGGACTCACTTTTGTAGCTTGCTAAACTTTTGCCAACTTATTTTATTAGTAATATACTTTTCCTAGTTCCCTAATGTAATTTTCGTTACTATATAGGTCCATTTCTTTTTGCTTGTTAATTTTTTTTTTTTGGATGCGACAAATCCCTATTCAAATAAAAATGACAGTTTGGTGTACTAAGCTCTCGCTATGCGCGGGGTCTGAAAAAGGACCGGATCATAAGGGTCTGTTGTACTCAACCTTACCTTACATTTCTGCCAGAAGCTGTTTTCACAGCTTAAAGTCATGATCTTTTTATCACATGACAACAACTCTGATTCTAAATCCTTATTCAAATACATTAGATAAAAACGTAACCAAAAGCTTTATTTTGACTCTCTTTTACTTCTCCAGATTTAATATCTTTTTGTCGATAGTGGGGCAAAGTTGGATAGTTTAGTCACTTCTTTTAGCATGTGATGTCTTTTTTATATTTGCCAAAAAAACAAAAAGTACGTTCTAATTGGTCACAATCATTTGTTGCTATAGGCCTAGCAATTTCGTCATTTCTTTTCACATCTTTATTTTAAACTTTAAAGTCATGTCAAAATAATACCTCTTACTCAAAGATTTAAGAGGATAGAAAGGAAAAAGGAATTAGTACATTATTTATGAAATTTGATTCGTCCACCTGCATGGCTGAAAGTGAAATCACCAAGTGAATTGATTGTCAACCTCGAGTAGAAATAACAAATTCTTCATATTGGTGTGTTTCTTTTTACGTGATAGGATTATCTATCAGTACTATTACATGCAAAACTCGCAAAATATAATAAATATGAGAAAAGTTGAAAATTTTCACTTATAGCTTGAATTCGTTTGTCTAAATCTTCCACACACACACACACAAAAACAAAAACAAAAAACAGAACACATAAGGGCAACCAAGGATAGGAGAATAAGGGAGAAAAAGAGAAAGTTTCTCTAAATAATTAAACATACATTATAAGAATAAAAGTATGAAACTTAAATTAGTGGAAAAAGTTTCCACTCTATTCTTAGCTGTTAAATATAGTAAGCATTTTGGTATTTGCCTTACAATATATTTTTCCCCTATTATAAATTTATAAGGATAAAATAATTTAAAATGGAGAAGTCCCTCAATTATTGAACATGATACGTTTGATAAAAAGCTACCAACTATGAGTATGTCTAAGTTCTAAGGTATCTAAATTGACCATGTAGACATGCTCACCATTTCCTTCCTCCTAGTGCTACACACATGAATGTATAGTAATTGATAATTGATATACACTTCTTATTTAATACTCCATATGTCTCAATTTATGTGGTACCATTTTCTTTTTCGTCTGTCTAAAAAAGAATGTCACATTTTTATATTTAGAAATAATTTAACTTTATGAGATGATTTACAACCACACATTTATATAAGACTTGATTTGGATCACACATTTCAAAAGTCTTCCTTTCTTTCATAAATTCCGTGTCAAGTCAAATAGTATCTAGTAAATTAGGACGGATAAAGTAATGAATTTAGAGACAACTCACTTTGGAGTCAAATGGAGAAAAGAAAGGGAAGTTTTACTTATTTACTTATTTAAGTACAATATGCCCTTTCAAGGCATGCATCTGATATTCCAAATTCATTGGTGTGACTTAGATTCGGGTTGGGTAGGACAATTAAAAGGGTAAAGCACTCTTTATTGAGAAGTTCTTGCTTTGTTAAGAGTAGAACTCGACTCTGAATAAGAGTGAAGAAATTTTAATCATTCTACCTCACTCTTTGATAGTCCTTACATATTATATTTCATAGTAATTCATGTTGTATGAGTGGAGGGTCTCCAGGAAACGGCCGCTCTACCTACCAAGGTGGAGGTAAGGTCTGTGTACAAGTTACCCTCTCCAGACCCCACGGTGTGAGATTTCACTTGGTATGTTGTTGTTGTAGTAATTCATGTTGTAAAAATTGTTAAAATATAATCATTGAAAATTTCTTTTAGTTTGAGGCGCGTCGTTGATGACACTGTCCTTAAGGATATTTCACTCGATGTAAGTGTAGGCAACAACAACAACAACATTTTCAGTGTAATCCCACAAGTGAAGTCTGAAAAGGGTAATGCGTACGCAGACTTCTACCTTAAGAGATAGAGAGACTGTTTTTTATAGACTATCAGTTCAACCTGATGTAAATGTATTCCCCAAAAGTCAACAAACTCTTATGGTATCAACTAGGAGTAGAAACAAAAAAAAGTAACTTAATGAGTACCCAAAAAACCACTTCAGTACTGGTAAATATCTTTTTCTACGGGAACGAATCTGTATATATATGTGTGAGATACTCAGAACATTACACAGTCTAAAAATAATATTCATAACAGTTTAACGGTAATAATTCTGAACCGGAAATAGATTAGGCCTCACATATATCTCGTTCATTTGATTGTGTATGTGTGTGTGTGGGGAGGCCCTCCCTTCTTGCCTTCATAAACTCTTTACAATCCCAATAAGATAATTTCGTATTAGGTGTGGGAAAAGCTCTTTCGAGAACACTTCATTTGGACTTACTCTTCATTTTTCAAATTAACAATTCAACCCCTTTATTGTGAATTAGCAATAAAATACTACTAGTAACTGGTTAACGTGTATATTATGATGATAAATGCATTCATAACCTTAGTCTAAATTCAAAATTCTTGTATACAAGAAAAGAAACAGCTTTAATTCCTTGAATTCCCACCAATACCATGGACTTGTCCATTTTCAGTATGGGCAATTCTAGTACTTCTTTTTTATCCTTTGATTGCTAGACTAGATGTTATTAATCATATTAGTCACTTGGTAGGCTCCCCTCATGTTCCATAATGGAAGCCTCCATGGGCACATGTTCCACAATATAAGAAAGATACAATGTATTTTTCTACTATATTTTAATATTCTAGCCTGTATAGAGTTGCTTTTCTTGAACCTCTTTTTATGATTTTATATTTTCTTTTGGTGAATAACTCTTCGAGTGGTCCAAATATGATTTAAAAAGAATAGCTTCAAAATCCCCCCTTTTTTTAATGAAGCAATGGCTATTTATTTAACAATTCATTCCCCACACATTATATAATGTGCGTGTGTTTAGCCACATTTTTTTTTAAATAGAAGCGAATTCAGAATTTAACTTGATAATAACATGTAAGGTATCTAAGTTGAACTTATGATATTTATTGAAATTATAGGTTCAAAATTTACGGTTTGTTACTAATATTTTAGTCGTATTTCATATATTTATATAATTCATGTTAAAACTATTGGGTTTAGTTAAATTCAGCCCGATCAGCCTCTTAAACACTCTAGTTTTACGAACAAAAGTGCAATTTATTTTCACACAAACGTGAAGAAAACATTAGATGATGCTTGTTCTAGCTTTTACAAAACTAAAATTTAGGTTTTAAACTTTTGCAACAAATTATTAGAGTTTGTTTTACGAAAATAAAGTACACTCTTTTTATAATTTTCACTAAAACCATCAAACCGAGTTTGTTTAGCTATTCAGTGGAGAGCAAAAGTGCTTATTTTTATCTAACTTAAAGGACTAAAATTGCTTAGGAATATATTTAAGGGGCTACTTTGAACGTACCCCAAACATAAAGGTCATTTTTATCATTTTCTCTTCAAATCTCTAAAACTCAAAAACTAGTATTAGATTTATATTATCAATAAACGAAACGACAAATGAATTGAGATGAAAATAGTAGTATTCCTATGTTAAAAACTTCATGAATTATTCTTATTTGGTTTTAAGCCTTTTGAAAAAAAAAAGATTTTTCTATCTATATTTATTTTGAGGTCCTGATTAATTAAATCCACGTTGCTTTAGATTCATTAAAGGAGAAAGCGTACAATTTCTAACGATGTAAGTTTTTAGACGAGGTGATTACATTTGTATTGTTTCAACATGATATTAGAGTATGTAAAGGTTTTGACTTCAAGTCACAATGTCACCCGAATGATCAATCAATAACTCTATGTGTTTGGCCCATAAAAAAGAACTAGACTCTCATGTGACGACGGAAGTGATGTCAGAATTTAAAGTTTATGATTATGAATTACCACCAAATCAAATATTAATTGGTTCACTATGAAATATTTATATATATTTAATAATTTTTCTAATACAATACTAGATCTAATTTTTTTTTTGGATTTGTCCAAAATCGTAAGTAATAATCAACCTCTAACCTTGTGTGAAGAGAACACGTTAATTAAAGAAAAATATGTTCTCTCTACTCCCTCCATCTCAATTTATATGATGTAGTTAGGTTGGATAGGGAGTTTAAGAAATAAATGAAGATTTTTGAATTTTATGATTTAAAATAAGTCAAAGATATTTGTGTGGTTATAGATAATCTCATTAAACATATAATGTAGTATAGTTTAAAGTTAAATTGTTGTCAAATAAAAAAATATATCATTCTTTTTGGGACTAATTAAAAAAAAACATACTATATAAATTGAGTTAGGGAGAGTAACTGCTAATGAGATGGTCACATCATACAACAAAAAAGACTAAAAAAGTAAGAAAAGGGAAGATTTTATAAATGTAAATTTATTTAGGTGGATAGTCAATATGAACTAATTAAATATAGCTACAAGTTTCTATGAAATCTAGCTATTATTATTGCGCTCATAAAAAGTGTATTTATAAACTTCTAAAAAAATAGTGAAATAATTGTACAACATGGTTTGTCTTGGGGAAAATGTGTATATGTGTGTGTCCTTTTTTCTTTTGAAGATGAAGCAAAATTAATGTTTATATCACATTCAATGTCAACACGTTTCTTCATATATACAAAAAGGAAATACTAATTTCAAATGTATTAACAAATATGCCAAACTTATTGTCTGAATCTTGTCCTTTTTAATTAAGGCCAAATCCATGATCTGACACTTTGTCCAGATTTGTCACTTGAACATCTCAAGTAACACTGCTTCTTCTTTTTCTTGAAAAATAACCTTTAGGGTTTAGGGTACTTTTAGCTGAAGTTATAACAAATTTGAAGGAGTTTCTCTTGAAATTTTGGATTAAAATCGTGGTCGGAACAACAACACATATGAAGATGGTGAAGAACACCAAGAACATGCTTTCTTTTCTTTTCTGTAATATTAATTTTTTCTCCAAATTTATTTTTTATACGATTATTTGATCAAATGCCATATGTCCTAATTTAATTTGTCATTTTGTCACGTCATCAACGAGTGTGTTACGTACATTTTACATATTTGATTGATTGTGCAAAAATGGTTTAAATGGCACAGCGAAGATCCACCTGAAGTGTCTAGATGGAACAAACGCTACTTAAAATGTTCAAGTGACAAGGACGACCACGGGTAACTGGTGATGGGTTTGGCCTCTAATTAATGACAATTATGACAGTGGCAAAAGGAGCTGACTTTGGTTGGTTTGGTAAGTAGTACTCTCTCCGTATTAGTTTATGTATCAAAATTTGAATAAATATGGAAAATTAAAAATATATTTTTAATATTTATGATATAAAATAAGTTATAAATATGTGTGTGATTTTAGAGTCCTGAAATAGAGGAAATCCGGTAGGGAGAGCTTCCCCAATGAGCTAAACGTTGCACGGATACAAATTAATCAGGCTCAAAATAGATACCAGACATCTAGTAAGAAACAATAACAACTATATGAATCCTCGCTTCATCGTTAAGCTTAACTCATGTCAGACGTTAGGGGGAAAACTAAAAAAATATAATGTCGAGATTGTAATATAAAGGTTAGTAACACGAAAATTCAAATATAGGGACTATCGATATTGAGATTATATTGCCAAGGATTATATATAATACATGGATTATGATAGCAATGGAGCTTTAAAACTTTTTTTCCTGGCAAGGTTAATAAAACTCGCGCATTTATCTTTTCTATGCACAAAATGTGGTGGAATGGATATAATTTCTATGTTCTTAATGATAACTTTCAGGTTCGAATCTTAAAAATGAAAAAACAAATCGTAAGAAAGTACTTTTGCTTCACCTTAAATAGGTCTTAAGCAGTAAGAGGCTAAATTAATCGGATAAGAGAACTTCATATACTAAATAACTAACTACAAAATTAACAAATTATTAACCGAAGAAATAAGGCATTATGTTTATAGTTGGGAAATAGATCTTGAAACACTTCTAAGTTTTAATTTGAAAAATTCTAGTGGTAAGTACATTAATGAGTATTTAATATTAAATATATAATATCAACTCTTCTAAAATTCAAAATAAAAAATGGACAGCAATAACTCAACAAATTACAGAATCATAAACTCTTTGAATAATTATTTTAAAAATATCAGTGTCTATAATATGAAGTACATTGAGTAGGTTGTGTTGTTGTTGTGATAAGATATGATAGGAACGAGGGAGAAAGAATTGAAGTAGAAAGGAGAGATATGATATAATTGCTCTAACCACCAACTTTAGAAGAGTTAAATCTTTTTTAAGAAATCAAATCATATAATAGAATTATTAATGTCATTCATCAAAAGCCTCCACAATCATGAAGCTTCTTGTTGAATGGAGTAATTGATAATTGATTAACACTTTCTTTTGTTCTCTATGTACAAAGAGTTACTTTTATAATTTCCAGACGGCTTGTTATTGAATCAGCAAAAAAAACTTGAAGCGTGTGTAAGCGGCCTATCTCATTCCTTTCATTTAGAACGGACAATGGCATTTTAACTATCTCCGAGATTGAATTGAATGTCTATGGCTGAACTAACACTTGACGGAAAGTCAATAGTCCTGGATCAAGCCATTTTCCTTAATCAACCTCTTACTTTTCTTAGTTCTTGGTTAGCTAGTTGTACTAATTAATTCATTTTAAAATAATTTGGTATTCATATGTTAACTAATTTAACTAATTCATATTAATGTCAGAGTCCAATTAAGGGAAAACACTTCCTATAAGAAAAATTCCTAATTTCAGGACTCGAAAATAAAAATTCTCATTAACGATGGATGGATCTCATCCATCATCACATCCCTAGGTGTTAGTACTACAATCACACCTCTTTATAACGACATAGTTTGTCCAAATGATTTTGGACTGTTATAGTAAAATGTTATTATAAAGAACATAAAATATAACATACATAAGAGATCAGTTCCAAATGAAACTTAGTCGTTATAGTGAAATTGTGTTATAGAGGATGACGATTACAGAGAGGTTCGACTTAATTTATCTTTTTTCCCATCTAATGTTGTTACCCGCATTGAATCCCAACAAATATCGACTGCATGAGGTTCATTAAAAAGGGAAGCATTTTTTAACATAATTTTTTCATATTCAAGATTCAAATAGGTATTTTTTTTATAATTCAATAATCTTAACTCATATCTTACATATATATTGAGAATTTCACTAAATATGTACATATAATAAGCTACAAATTCAATAACATAAATAGGTTAGCGGATTGTGTCTAGCGAGAGGTTTACAGAATCTATAAATTTTAAATTTTGAATCTGACTTTATATCGATAAGATTGAATCTACACTAGCACCTATAGATATTCAAAGTAGAACCAAAAAAGTTTAAATGTATAAAATTAAAATCTCATAATGTTTCATAATTTTATTCGCTTTGTTTGTCTTACTTTTCTTGTGTTTTGTCTTGAGCCGAGGGTCTCTCGGAAACAACCGCTCAACCTGCCAAATTAGAGGTAAGGTTTGCATACATTCTACCCTCCCCAGACCCTACATTGTGGGATTTCAATAGGTATGTTGCTGTTGTAATGTTTCATAATTGAGCTGTTCCTTTTTTTTTTTTTTTAGTTAATTTTTCTCCAATCTATTAATAGTGTTTGAAAAGACCATTGCCTGCTGTTGTTAGGCCTCCTGAGTAAATTACTAAATTATTGAACATTATAATATTCATTTGCAGTTACTTAAGGAAGTATCCAATTTCCCATCAAAGTGAATGAATTCTTTGAACAAAAGATTAAATAATTGTTACTTGTGAGAAAAGAATATTGCTAAAGTAGTGTCTAACAAGTTATTATGGTAAGAAAAGTATGAGACCTTATAGAAACTACAGACAATAATGATTAATTTTTTAAAAATATATTAGACATTAAAATTATGTAAAAGTAGTATGCCAATTTTAAAAAAATAAAATTTAGTACGAATATTTTCCCCTTCCATTGAAAAAGATGACTTGATTCAATTCCCAGTCATTTCGGTACTTTTTCACACTTCCTTTTGATCTAACATAATAAAAACTTAAAAATTTCATAAGAAGTATGATAAATTAATTTTTATAATTAAAAAGGTATTTAAACAATGATGGAAAAAAAGTTGTAGTCAAAGAAAAGATTGTCCTAACTCTCTAAATAGTAGTAGTAAACTAGTAATAATATCATACTGAAATGTAGGAATTAATGATAGTAAAACATTTTTATGTTAAATGCAATATTGACAAGAAAGACTTCTCTAATAATAAATTAAAGCACAATCATGTAAAATTGAAGGACTGGAGCATCATAAGAAAATAAGATTTATTTATTATTTTCGAATCAAAATGTTAGAGATCAAGCACGTTCTGACTACGTGCTTTATACCAAATAAGATTTCTAACAACATTTTAGTTTTAGATTTTCCAAATAATTTATTATACACTGATCTTCTAGGTAAACAAATAATATTAAATTAATCGCCTAATTGAAATATTTAATAAAAGGATAATGACATTATGGTCCTTAAAAGTAGTAAACTCTAATTTAGATTATTGTGATATTTCATTAAGCACATCTAACTTTTAATTAGTTGATAGGTGCACTTTTGATCCATTTACTTGTGAATATTTCAATTACCACAACTATGAACCGCTTCACTACTGCCTTAATTACCTACGTGTTACGTTAAATTTGTACAATAATTTGTTACTGTACTTCATGTATCAGTGTAACATTGTTAATAGTAACATACTCAACTCGGCTTTGGCAAATTGTAGCTACCTAAACAATCTTGACTAATTAATCTTCGAGCCTTAAAGAAAGCAATGATATGATTCTCACACACTATTGTTATACCTTTTCATTCTAAATTCGACTTCGTGGTAAGTCAAATTTTATTATCTTGGTGTAGCAATCAAACGTACCCTGACACGAATCCCACCAACAAAATGGTTCCAAAATTTATCCTAATATAATTTACTTTCTACATAAAAGAACTAAGTTTCAACTAATTGAATATTACTTATTTCATTGTACATATCAATATCAAAATCAAAATTATACAATAAGGGATCAAAGTGCTATACCCCTATTATGAAAATGAGCAACAATTTTAAAATAAAATTTAAAAAGTTTAGAATCCTTAGATACGTGGGACCCACATTGTACTCCTCAGGGAGTGGACCCCATGTTCTGAAGAAGGACCACATAATGTTAGAACAGAGAAAAAAATCAGTGTATGAAAATGAAATTAGAAAAAAGATGAAAAAAAAGAATTAGCGTGTCCCAATCTCTCTTCCTTTCTTACTCACATCACATCACATCACATCCTTGTCCACCGAAATAGCCTAACAACTATACCCTTCTTCTTTCTCCTTTTCACTCTTTGAGAATCTGAAACCATTTTTTCTGTAATTTATGAAAGTTTGAAGCTTTAGATATTTCATTGTATCAGTTGCTTTTGTAGGTAATGTCTTCTTTTCTTTTCATATTTTCTTGATTTGCTAGTTTTGTTGAGCTTTTGTTAGTAGTTTTAGACACCCTGTTGCTTAATATTAATGGGTCTTTGGAGTTAACCTTGTAATTTGCATTGATTGCTAAGTTACATATTTTCTTGATTTGCTAGTATTGTTGAGGTTTGAACTTTTTGTTCCTAGTTTTGGACACCCTTTCGCTTAATCTTAGTGGGTCTCTAATTTGCATTGATTTCTAAGCTACATATTTTCTTCATTTGCTAGTTTTGTTGAGCTTTCAACTTTTTGTTAGTAGTTTTGGACACCCTTTTGCTTAATCTTAATGGGTCTTTTGAGTTAACCTTCTAATTTGCATTGATTTCTAAGATAACATATTTTCTTGAGCTTTGAACTTATTGTTAGTAGTTTTGGACACCCTTTTGCTTAATCTTAGTGGGTCTCTTGAGTTAACCTTCTAGTTTGCACTGGTTTCTAAGCTACATGTTTTCTTGATTTGCTAGTTTTGTAAAGCTTTGAACTTTATGTTCATAGTTTTGGACACCCTTTTGCTTAATCTTAGTGGGTCTCTTGAGTTAACTTCTAATTTGCATTGATGTCTAAGCTACACATTTCTTGATTTGTTTGTTTTGTTGAGCTAACTTTTTGTTAGTAGTTTTGGATACCATTTTCCTTAATCTTCGTGGGTATCTTGAGTTATAACTTTCTAATTTGCATTGATGTCTAAGCTACATATTTCTTGATTTGTTTGTTTTGTTTAGCTTTTAACTTTTTGTTTGTAGTTTTGGATACCCTTTTCCTTAATCTTAGTGGGTCTCTTGAGTTATAACCTTCTAAGTTGCATTGATTTATAAGCTAAATATTTTCTTGATTTGCTAGTTTTGTTGAGCTTTGAACTTTTTGTGAGTAGTTTTGGACACCCTTTTGCTTAATCTAGTGGGCCTTTGAGTTAACCTTCTATTTTGCATTGATTTCTAAGCTACATATTTTCTTGATTTGCTAGTTTTGTTGAGCTTTGAACTTTTTGTTTGTAGTTTTGGACACCCTTTTGCTTAATTTTAATGGGTCTATTGAGTTAACCTTCTAATTTGCATTGATTTCTAAGCTAACATATTTTCTTGATTTGCTAGTCTTTCAACTCTTTGTTCAATTTTTTGGACACCCTTTTGCTTAATCTTAGTCGGTCTCTTAAATTAACCTTCTTTGCATTTGATTTCTAAGCTACTACCTTTTTTCCTGGCATTATTTTGTTATTGTGCGACTTTATGTGCTTTTGGATTTGTACTGAAACTTCCAAGTTTTCTTCTTGTGTCCTTATGGGCAAGTAATGTATAATAGCAAAAGTTTTGCATTTAGTTCTTTTGGACTTTTCATTTGGATTATCTGCTTTTATTGTTGTTATCTTCATTTTTCTAGCATTTTCCTCCTTTTTTTCATAGGATGGGGGTTAGCTAGGTGGGTGGTTTGGATTTGTGAGTTTGAAGTTGTTGTTATTTCCATTTTCTTTTGCAGAAATGGTAGAAGTTGAAAACTAAATCCCATATTGAACCTTTTCTTCTTCAAAGTTGAGATCTTTTTCTTATTCTGAATTTTTTGGTGTACTTCAATTGAAATGGTTATCTGTTGTGCCATGATCTCTTTACTTTACTCTACTTTACATTCTTCAAATCTTATATGACCTTCTTTGTCATGTTTTCTCTTGAGTCGAGGGTCTTTCAGAAACAACCTCTCTACCTCCCAAGGTAGGGGTAAGGTCTGCGTACACTGTACCTTCCCCAGACCCCACCGTGTGTGATTACACTGGGTTTGTTGTTGTTGTACTTCAATTGAAATGAATGTATATTCATAGATGAATTAGGCTTCTAAGGACCAATTTTGACACTTGATTAAAAAGATAGGGTATTTCACACTGCCTGAGACTTCTTTGAGAAATATAATACTATTTAACAACATCCATTTTTTTTTTATCCGACTCTGAGAGGAATATGATAATGAAATGAGATCTGGTATTGTGAAAAAGATTTCACAGCACCATAATATTTTCGTTGGATCTATGTGGAATCTTTGGCCTCAAAATTTGGGCCATTGGTTACTAAGATCTTAGTAATTGGGGTTCTTTACAGTTATTCCCGAGAAATTACATCCAAGTTCTTGAACGAGTGTCTATAATTCTGTTCTCTGTTAAATGAAATGCTTGATAATCATCCATCTTTTTTATCCTCATGTTTGTGCATTTACCCTAAGCATTTTATATGGCAATGATTCTGATTTTTAAGGAATACAGTAGCTCGTACTTTACTTATTTCATAATAGAATTCAATTATCATTACAGGTTGAATGGCAGATAGCTGCATGATTGAGTTGAGCACATGGAGGGACTGAAACTAGAAATTTGGATTACATGTGACATAAGAAGCTCATGTATCATGTATGGACTTCCAAATTTAATCCTTTAACCTTCTGGTTGCTGAGTGCTCGTTGATTTGTCCGACCAGTTCGAAGTGATGGGTTCATATTCTGGTAGTTGTGAAATTATTGAGGCTAAAGATGAGCTAGAGTTGTTTCAACGTTCTGAAAGATCTCATCAACTACGAGAATCAGGCAGAAAACAGAAGCCTCCTTTGGTTAGAAAAGGACCTAATAAATTCTTAGAAGATGATATTAATCATCTTTTTGAATCCATCAATCTAAGATCATCAAAGAGTCTTGATTTGTCGGATCACGTGAGAAGAGATGCCTCAAAAAGGCCAATGAGGGGCGGTGGATCTCATTCTCCCGGAATCGGGTTTTCCGAGCCAGTTTCTCTAAAGCAGGCCTTACGAGGTTTATGCATTTCGCAGGCGGCAGAAATGGCTGCAATGAAGCGGTTATCCAAACCACCGGGTTCTCCCAGCATTTTAGAACCTGGAAGGATTACAAGCTCTTACCGGTTTGCAGATACAAGTGAAAGACTAGTACAAGATGAAAGCACTTTAGGAATATTCGACAAAGTGCCGCATTACTGCCAAGAACTGTATGTTAAATCAGCAAACCATAGTCCCCATTCTTCTCCACGACTTGTTGTTAAGCCATCCATCTCGATGCACCAAAATAACAGATTAGTGCCAGCAGAAAGTAAGTTTAACTCTTTTCAGTCGCCAGGTCAAAGTACCATTTGTTCTCCTAAATATGTTAATAAACAGACTATTAAGAGTACAGAATCCATTGCCAAGCAAAATGAGAGGATATTTCCGGAAGAAAATATCCCAAACTCCGGTAAAAAAGTTTCTCAACAGCTTACACAAGCCAAGGTGAGGTTACCAAACCAAAACACTTTATCTTCGCCTAGACTTGTTGATAAACCAGTCATTATGTCTGCTGCGTCAACTGTGCGGCAAAAAGAGAGGACGGTGCCAGCAGAAAGCACGTCAAGTTCTTCACAAAAGATGTCTCCATTACCAGACCAAAGTGTACTGTCTTCTCCTAGATTGGTTGAAGCACCAATTATACAGAGTTCTAACTCCCCTCGCCAGAAAAAGGAGAATGCATCTGTGTCAAAGCATCATGAGATCAAATCACTACGAACTGTGTCGATTGAGGAAGAAGTCCAAACTTCAGCGGCATCCTCATCTTCATTTACCTCTGGTAAAAATTCCAATAGAAGTGTGGTTACATCATTTAGAATAGCAAACAAAAAAGCTCCTAAGTTGAGACGGAAAGCCATGTTGCAAAATGTCTCTTCATCTAGTGCCACGAGAAGCAACAAAGAGAGTAAATCAAATAAAAGCACCTCTCATACTGCAAAGCCAGCAGTCAAGAAGAAGAAATCAAAACCGGAAGCAACAGTAACAACATCCGGCACTTTTAATCTGACTTATGAAGTAAATGATCCAACAGAATCACCTAAGCAACTTGTCTGTCAGAAATGTCAATGTGCTCTCAAGAATGTGGAAAACGAGTCTGGTAAGGGACCTGCAATTCAAGGTTCTGGATGTACAACCACTGAAGCAAGTGAAAATAGCAATAACTGTCATGATACTAAATCAGGCTTTGCCAATAATGGCCAAGTGAAAATCAACAAGGCGTCAAAATCTAGGGAGCAAGGGGACTTTTCACAGAGCTCAAAGAGTAGTATTGGTGATTACAGTTGTAGCACGACTATCAGTGACGAGAGCAATCTAAGTGGGTCCAGTACTGGGAATAGGCCCCACATGTCTAAAGATGGAAGGTGGGAGGCTATCAATCAGGTAAGGAAATGTCACTGTTTCTTAGGGTTAAGTCATTTCAATTTACTGAAGAAGCTTGGTTGTGGAGACATCGGCACAGTGTATCTTGCTGAACTGCTGGAAACTAACTGCTTGTTTGCAATAAAAGTTATGGATAACGAATTTTTGGCGAGAAGGAAAAAGTTGCCAAGGGCCCAAACTGAAAGAGAGATTTTGAGAATGCTAGATCACCCTTTTCTACCGACACTCTATGCGCAGTTTACATCAGACAACTTATCATGCTTAGTTATGGAGTTTTGTCCAGGTGGCGATTTGCACGTCCTCAGGCAGAAGCAACCAGGCAGATATTTTCCTGAAGCAGCAGCGCGGTAATGATGTGCTCCAATTTAATAGATTATACTCAAAACCGCTAGAATGAAGCTTTGGTAGGAAAAAGGTTTATTTCACCATAAATATAACGTGTCTTTGCTCTCCTTTTATTTGTGCTGTGGGGGGGTAGAATGTATAAATTAGTCTGATTTTACAGGAACAAGTGGATTTGACTATACATGGGGAAAAGGGAAGTTGACAATGTCTTGTTTTTTCTATTTATTACATGATATACAAAGTACTAGTCAACACCACTTGATTGATCAAATGTTAAGTAATCCCCCCACCCCCACCCCCACCCCCACCCCACCCAACCAAAAAAATAAAGGAATGAAGAGGAGACGATTGCCACCTTTCTTGTGCCTTTGATATAGAGATTGACTTGGACTTGTTAATAAGTTAACTTGTACACATTAAATCTTGTATACCCACATAAGCTTTACTGGTCTAGTATGCCCGCTGCCTCTTATTACATTGTCAAGTAGCTACACAGCTGTGGTGGGAGGTTTTTTGTTGGTTTAGATACAGTAGTCATGCTGAGTACAATAGAGGCACTGAATAGCTGAGCTTCAGAAGACACAGGGCATGGGATGTAACCCCACTAGCTCTCATACAAATATTATGGAGGGATCCGAATAAGAGAGCTTTTGAAAGGGTCAATACTGATTTTCTACTTATGAGGAGTTGCCTCGTTTCTCTAGTTCCTTTTTGGTGCACCCATGAGGTTCTTGTTTGTGTAGACGATGGATGACTTTTTGTAGATAATCATATCTTGGTCTAGGTTTCTCTACCTTTCGGTATACTAAGCACAGGGTTAACAGAATGGTTGTCTTATCATCTTTTGACTTCCAAATTCCTGTTTTTAGTGATCAGTAGTGAGTACTTTATAACTCATGGTAATTGCAGGTTTTATGTGGCTGAAGTCCTCCTTGCTCTGGAGTATCTACATATGCTTGGAGTTGTATACCGGGATTTGAAACCAGAAAACATACTGGTCCGGGAAGATGGTCATATCATGCTTACTGATTTTGACCTTTCACTCAGATGTTCAGTTAATGCCACTCTTCTAAAATCATCTTCATTAGAGGTGGAGGCTCCCAGGATTTCTGGTCCATGCACGGGCTCTAATTGCATCGATCCATTTTGTTCTGGACCGTCATGTCAAGTTTCTTGCTTTAGCCCCAGAATTTTACCTGCCAATGCACGAGCACGAATGATAAAAGCTGAAGCTGCTTCTTTTAAAAGATCTTTGCCTCAGCTTGTGGTGGAGCCAACAGAAGCGCGGTCCAACTCATTTGTTGGTACACATGAATATTTGGCTCCCGAGATCATTAAAGGCGAGGGCCATGGGAGTGCTGTTGATTGGTGGACCCTAGGTGTGTTTCTTTACGAGCTTTTATATGGGAAGACACCATTTAAAGGTGCTGGAAATGAAGAAACTTTAGCCAATGTGGTCATGCAGAACCTCAGGTTTCCCGACAGCCCGCTTGTCAGTTTTCAGGCAAGGGATTTAATCAGAGGGCTTCTTCTGAAGGAGCCTGAGAATCGTTTGGGAACAGAAACCGGAGCTGCTGAGATTAAACGACACCCCTTTTTCGATGGCCTGAACTGGGCATTGATAAGATGTGCCATTCCACCAGAAGTACCTAATCTTTGTGACATTGGATTTGCAAAAGTAGCTTCTCAGGAGAACAGCAAAATGTTTTTAGAGTATAATTCCAAAGAGCACTTAGAATTTGAGTTGTTCTAGTAAAGCTTTCTGTATCACTATGTGGTTAGGATGTATCCTCTGCATCCACCCTTTGTAATTATGTCATATAAAATGCTAAGAATATGGGAATTTTTTTCTACATCACAAGAATGAAAGTTACATAGCATCCCAACTAATGCAGTTACTGCTTGATTTTTTCATGACAACAACTAAGCCTCAGCCCATAACAAGTTGCTTTCAGCTATATGATTTTTCCATGCGGTTAATTTATTTAGCTAATACATCTTGGAGGATATATTGTTTAACCATGAGGTCTCATATTCAAATCTCAAAGGCAAAAATATTAGTTGATTTTTTCTCATATGTCCAAGCTTTAGTGAACAGAATTGCCATGGGAGGTAGCAGGCTAGGTACACCATAGTTATTAAAAAAGAAAAGTATTGTTGAGAGCTCGAAAGATCTATACTTCTTGTTTTGCTTACTCTTTTATTGCAACGACTTTGTTAATTTTGTCAAATTGAAATAAGCATTGCAATCAAGACAAGAATGTCATGCATGGTGTTTAGCAACGTGAAGTAGGTGTCATGAATGGTGTTTAGCAACTTGAACTAATGTTTCCTTATCTCGTAGCTGACGTTTTTATTAACGAAAAAGGTCCAAAAAATGTTCTTGATTTAGGAAAATAGGGCAATTTATGGCATCCGTTACGTTTTGGTACAACAATGCCCTTTCCCTTGGCCTAGTGGAGTAAATACACTCCTGAAAAATTAGAAGTAGAACAATTATGTGCTTGTTCATTCTATCCACATTGTTTTTTGTTTTGTTTGGTAATTAACAGTATATTATTAACAACCAAAAGTGAATATTTACAAAGCTCAGCAGACCAACACATTCTGCTTGTTCTATCCATGTTATTCTCTCAGTCCTCCTCTACCTAGCACACACTGAACCTCATTTGTACAACAATATAGCGAATAAAGAAAAAACTATGAACCTCAAAATAAGTAAAACTTTAATGTAACCGTGAGCCCTGATGTTGCATAGACATACGATTCTCATTCTTAAATGCATTAGCTTGTATTAGCACGAATTTTTGTCGTATTCATTATACCGATCTTATTAAATTGTTCAACTCTCCCCTGATTGGCACAACTTTGTGCTTGTTCAATTGTTCACAAATTCCCGCTAAATTGAAATGATTTTGTGTTAACTGCATTTTACCTATCTCATTAAATTGTTCGTAAATCCCATCAATATGGCATGATTTTTCTTTGTTGTTCAACAAGGTGATCTTTGAATTTCCAATTGTTTCAATCAAACCACACCATGGTAGAGGTAAGGTCTGAATACACTCTACCCTCCTCAGACCCCACCTTGTGAGATTACACTGGATATGTTGTTGTTGTTGATCAAACCACACCAAATTTGCTGCACCTAATCTCAAATTTGAAAAAAAACCCTCCAAAAACCAATGATCCTCCATCACCAATTTAGTGGTTTGGTTAGTTTTATTTAAAAAAACAATAAATTCTGCATAAATAATGCTGTGTTAGCTGCAGTATTATGTTGATACTTGCATGGATTGACAATATGCGGATATAACTATTTAAAGATAATACTTTTAAAAGTAGGTAATCCGCACATATCATTCCGTGTACCATTAGAAGACAGTGCATTTCTCTAGCCTAAAATATTCAAAAAAAATGAGGAAGGGAGTAGCTGGTGTAAAGTATGATACGAGCTGGAAATTGCCTGGAATTTGAGCTGCTTGTTGGGTTGTACGCTAGATTTTAGCTTCGTCCTTGAGCAAATTATTTGCACCAAAGTAATATATTTGTAAGCGACAGAAAGAATATAACAAAGGATCCCCTTGAAATGGAATTCACTTATAACTTCTGAGAAATTAGTCAACAACATCAAGGGAATTGCTACAAAAATTTCCCCTATTGAGAATTTCAGTTTTGACTTAATACATAGACTACGTATATCTAAAGAAATATTTGGTTTAATGGAGGCATACAAGTTAAAACCAAAAGCTATACAGTTTCTAAGCAATGGAGCATGGTGAAGCTTAGTTGCATAGGGTTTTTTCGGCTTATGGGATTTCAGGCCACCACCTAGTTATAGTATAGGTATGGGTTTAAAAGGGATGAGAAAGCTGTACAAGACTCCGGGGTATTATCTGCTCCTAAAACTTCTAGCGCGCCTACTGATAGGCTGATACACAGATATATATCATATATACATGCATTTCTACACTTTTGAAGATAAAAAGTGACTAGCCCTGATTGTTGCCACTTGTACCTTGTGAGGGTTCTGCTATTTTATCCATGGAAAATGATAGCTCTGCTGAAATTATATTAGTTGGTGATAACATCCTTCATTTTTGCTACCATCATTGTGTATTCCATCATTGTTCACTGCTTCCAAAAGTCGAAGCAGGCATCTGTTGAGGAGACCAGGTGCAAATTCCTTCACTGCTGGCCA
Source organism: Anisodus tanguticus (assembly GCA_034509755.1). Classification (NCBI taxonomy): domain Eukaryota; kingdom Viridiplantae; phylum Streptophyta; class Magnoliopsida; order Solanales; family Solanaceae; genus Anisodus; species Anisodus tanguticus. The sequence goes on along the minus strand of CM067559.1, from coordinate 42,946,280 downwards.
CATCAGCAAAAGGAGAATATGGTCTAATCGCTTTTGTTTTAACCAATACCTGAACATCAGGGGGAAACAATTACATAAACATATATACATGAATAGACAAATAGTAGCAGCAAATAATCACATTGTTGTGCATCTTCCCAAGTATTCAGTAACTTATTTGCAGCTGTACTTGGTCCTTGGTCACAAAGTGCACTTAATTTCTTACACAAATCATAAGCATATACCTTTGACTGACTTGGTCCATAAACACTCCTCGCTTGCTCAATAGAAGAATAAACTTCAAATGCTTGATTAGACTCACGATGACACTTTATGACACGAACTTGGTCCTTTGACTCCAGCGATCGACTTTGCAGATACATTATAAGCCGTGAAGGGGGACCATTTGGAAGATCTTTCTTTCCATGAGTCAATTCCATTGTCACAATGTCATCCAAGAGGACATCCCATAAAACTGAACATGGATCTCTAGCCGGATTGAACTTCTTTTGTGCAATAAGATTGGAAGGTTGCTGGCAACAAAAAGGTAGAAACTATTTTCAGTTTGAGGACAAGTGCATGAAATAGTGCAGAACTACGGTTTATGTAAAAGGGTTCAGATGCTGGGATGGCAAAAGAGTTTTAATCCCATTTCAATTATTTAAGGGAATTGACTTATTCACTTACTTGCAGCAGAATAACCCTCCGGTGAGTAACAAGAATCATTCTTCCTTTGGGCAGCATGAAATGGTCTTCATAGGCATCTGTCAAGGCAAACTTTGCACGTACTCTGAAAAGGTCAGCCTGGCCAAAAAATGATCCAGATTCTGCAAGTTGCAAGATTGCCTTCACAGAAGAAAGAGAATAACTATTAGTATTTAGTTATACTTGACTGTAAATCTCAACCCTTACCAAAAAAAAAAAAAAAAAAATCTCAACCCACAAATAAGGCCATAAAAAGTAACAAGCAAACAAGAGACAAGGAAATATGTACAAGATGTGCTAGAAAGACTTCATTCCTGTAGTCCACATAGAAGGAAGTTCAGATCTGGTAGCAACAGTTCTATCTGCATTTTTACATATATCAATCAAGTAGCACTTTCTCAGTTTCACCTTTTGCATTACCACACTTTTCGGTGGTACTGTTGAGAATTAGGATACTTATATGGCAAGAGCCTATTCCTTGCAAATATAGAAATTAGGATTACTTGTAAACATTATATAAAGCCAAACATGCGTGAGGGAATAAGCAAGCAATTCATTCTGAAATATTTTCTTTCTTTACAGGTACGTCCACAATTTTTGCTAGCTACTCTCAAAATCTTAGTGACTAGTTTTCTCATACTAAATTTCTAATTCAACTCTAGTGACTAGTTTTCTCATACTCCCTCCGTCCCAAAATACCTGTCGTCCTTACTAAAAATACTTGTCATTTTATTTAACCAAGAAAGAAATTAAGTAGCTCTTTCCTATTTTACCCTTACATTAATTACAACATTTAAGAGGGAGCACATCATTTATGGAGTTGGCATATATAGAGAAATAAATATTTATTGAGGAGAAATAACATGATAAAAAATTATAAAGAGGGTAAAATGGTCAAAATGTTACCTTTATAAATGCTTTCTTAAAAGGGCGTGCAAATGCAAAATGCAGCTAGTATTTTGGGACAGAGGGAGTACTAAATTTCTAATTCAACTCTAGTGACTAGTTTTCTCATACTAAATTTCTAATTTACTATTTCTAGTGAGCAACTTATTCATTCATAACCTTTCCTTAATAATTAATATATAGCTTTGTCACCTAGATCTATAAGTTTATACAACTTTCAAAAATTTCATCAAATTGAACTTGCTTCAAGTATAAATTTCAATGTTATGTTTTCTCAATCAAACTATTTTTTCAACTGCTAATTAATAGTTTCCCCTACTACAAATATATACACAAGTGAGCTAACATCTTAAACTTTGTGTTCAATCATATGTTGATGCATAAAATGGATAGAGGCAATATAAAGTTCTCTTCAGAATAATTTGTGTAGTTCTTCAAGTAGATTATTGGAATTACATGTATTGTCCTATACTCCTATGTGACCAATACACCACTATAAATTAACACTTTGTCAGAGTAACTGAAGAATTACCAGAAACTAATAGCTCAGATAATTAATCAGTTGATCAGATGCAACCGCCCATTGAAAAATATTTATGCTTGCACCCTACTATTAACACAATTATGCATTTCTGGTTTGCACTACACTAAGGCTTAAAGAGACGGAGATAAGATGTGTCCACATAACTTGGAAAATATTTTGATTACTATACTGCTAGTAGTGATGCATTTCTGGGTTGCACTAGAAATGAGACTTGAAGAGATAAAATAAAATGTGTATATAACTTGGAAAACATTTTGATCACTTTACGGCTACTAGCATGATCCTACCGAACATCTAGAGTTTCTTCTATTACTTGTTCCCTATTGAGAAATGACGCTGACTTTACCACGGCTTTAGAGAATCTCAGAAACATGTCTTAAATTATTGCTTACCTTTTTCTGTGGTAAAATTTGTACCAGTGTTATCAAAGGCGCACTTAAAGCGCACTTAAAGAGCGCTTAAGCCCTGAAGCGAGGCTCAAAACATATTGAGTGCTTCGCGTCGCTTTATGTGCGCTTCAGTGTCATCATCAAGGCTCTAAGACACTTTTGCTTGCCAATGAGCCTCTCTTGAAGAGGTGACACTAGATAATTGATAAATCAGCTTATCGTAACATTTTTAAAATTTCTTTGTCCATACATTGGTTATTCATGCTTATTAATATTAGTCTCGGACTAAACATATATATATATATATATATATATATATATATATATATATATATTTGTATTTTTGCACCATTGCGCCTTTTTTCACTAAAGCCCATGCTTTATTTGCGCTTAAAGCCCCAACTGACCTTAGAGCTTATTTGCGCTTTTCGCTTTTGATAACACTGATTTGTACTACACGAAGCTTCAGATTGCTCTATATTCAACTAGTTAGAGAAAAAACAATCTTGACTTACAATAAGATTCATGCTCAATTCTCTCATGAATCTTACTGCGCACATCTAAAATGCCATACTTTCTCTGCTCTACAATGTTTTAACCACGGGAAGGACCTCTTATCTACCATTATTTCCAAGTGCAGGGAGCCTAAGACTTACATCACTGGTACTATTCCTATTTCTATGTCTCAAATATTTGGTACTTTTCCCTATTCGATCTTATGATACCAATAGTGGGAAAGAAAGGAAGCAAGGGTCAACAGTAGCTTGTCCTAATTAATGTGTAGCATATTGCTGTTTTTCCTTGTTAAATTTCATGTTCAAGCACATTGGAATGGAACAAAGTAGGTACTAGGAAAGCAAGAGACACTCCACAAAAGTAACAACCAAGTTCTCTACCTGTCCTTGTGATTTATACTCATCATAGGGCCGAACAAGATTATCACCACTTATCACTCGAGGCAGCCTCCTTCGAAGGAGTTGATCTTCAGAAGCAATAGCAGATGCTATTTTCATTCTCATAGCATTGGCACCTTCAGTTGTTTTTGACAAAAGATCCAAAACACCACTAACAGGCTGGGCAGCAGCACCAATTAACCCTTTTCCTACACCCTGTACAAAACCCTCAACTCCTGAAGCTTTGGCACCTTCCAAAGGTTTCGTTAAAATTCCAGTGACACCTCGAAAGAGACCCTTCGCAAATGCTCCTCCGCCTTCTCTAATAACATCACCAAAGTCCTCCACACCTTTGCTTTCCTGAAACAAAAAAGAATCGACCAGAAAAATGAGTACCAAACAGAATTTAAATTTCCACATTATAGATGTAAATATAATGTAGTGACATAACACTTAGGAGGAAATTGACATTTCCTGGAAGTGTTACAATGTCAATAAAAAGAGGAAAACATGCACATTACAGAAAAGGTAAAAATGAAGATTTAGATTTTCTGAATTTCAGCAACTTTACATGACTTGTAAATCAATGATCGAATCACATTAATTGCTCTTCAATAACTGGAGTAAAGGGCAGCCCGACGCACATAGCATCCTGTGTTAGGGTGTGGGGAAGGGTCGCACCCTAAGGGGTGTGATGTAGACAGCCTAACCTAATGCAAGCATTAGTGGCTGCTTCCATGGTTCGAACCTGTGACCTATAGGTCACATGGAGACAACTTTACCGTAGCTCCAAGGCTCTCCTTCCTTCGGTAACTGGAGTGAAAAGATTAAAGAAGTTTGATAGAGGAAACTCATATAAAAAGAGCCATGTTAAGTTGTGGTGCATCATTGATCATAGTTCAATTGCAGCATTTTCTTGTTCCTACACATTCCTGCTTTTCGACAGTTCAACATGCACATTACAGATATGGTAAACACAAAGATTTACGTTTTCTAAATATTAGCAAACATGACCTGTAAATCCATGATCGAATAACATAATTGTTATTCAGTAACTGGACAACGAAAAGATTAAGTTTTTGAAAAGAATGTCATATAAAAAGAGCTCTGCTAAAAACATGTTATCATGCACCATCTCATTGATCAGAATTCAACTGCAGCATTTTCGAAGTCCTACACATTCCTGTTTTTAAAGAAAATTTTCAAGAGCTAGAATGTCTTTGGTACTACATTGCCGTTCGAGAGATAAAGTTCCATGCATCTTTTGCAAAATTCAAAAAGAAAAGACAGATAAGGAAATAGAAAAGAATTGAGAGAAAAGTTAGACATCGATGAACCTGTTTCTGTCGACTTTGAATAAATTTCTTATCCATTGACAATGCAGCAACACCTTTACTCATGTGTCCAAGTGCGCTACTGGCATTGCCTAATATATCAAGGCCAGACAGTAGTTGGAGAGGCTGGCTAAGAAGATCCTTCTTGATGTTCGCAATAGCACTACCAATCATAACACTATGCCTCATGCATACATTTTCCACAAATCTTTGGTTTATCCGCACCTGATATAATATAAAAAAATTCAACTTAAACAGCTATAGTTACAAAGGGGTCGCCAGGAAATGACATGACCACTAAGTTAAGAAACAATCATATATAATGGTCCTACTGTTGGGAAAAAAATGATAACCATGATAGCTGAATATTGAAGTGTTGGCAAGTAAGAACAAATTGTTATCATGTGATTCATTTCAGCAAGGTAATTACATGAGCACAAAACTTTTCTTAATGACGGAATGCACGTATGAAAGGGATGCAGGTTTTTCTAATAAAAGATTTGTCAAAGGTCCTAGGACTTAGAGATGTCTATCTCTTATAGTAGTTCGTTTTTTTGATAAGTTAGAGAGGTTTATCTTTACAGGTAGTTTTTAAGCTAGCACAATAAGACCATTAAGATTCCTCATTGTAGCTTCAGTGCTCCTAACTGAACCCTAGAATTTAACCCCTAAAACACAGCAACCAAAATTCAAATTTTTGAGAAGCACCAGAAAATGCTTACAGTCATGTTTTCAGTGTTTCCAAGTGCAGTCATCAGACTAGCCCAAAACCCAAGAACACCCACTGGCCGTTGTGTTGGGGACATGATCATAGAAACCTTCAAGCGAACTTCGGATATGTTGAGAACACTGTCAATAAGAAAAGGCCTTCTATAATAAAAGCTTACGACACCTCAGAAACGAAATAGTAGAGCATAATGAACTGAACTTTTACCCAATTTGTATTATGGGATCAACAGAAACTGAAGTAGTTTCTGTATCGTACAATCGACTAAGATTGGTTTGCTGAATCATCCCATGAAGTCGCCAAATTATTGGTTCATGAATCTTAATTAGAAAGGCAGAATTTTCAGGTCCCTGAAAGAAATGTGCCCCATGATATTAGCAATACCAAGCATAGCAAAACTGAATATAATGGAGAAGTCTTTTCAGAGAAGAGGAATGGGTTCATCTACTAACTTGGAAACCAATGTATGGATATGCACATAGATCCAATGATCCATTAGATTGCTGCGTCAGTGAAAATTTCAAAACATAATCGTTCTCTTGTCCAACTCTCTGTGGCCGGAAGAGAACTGGGGTTGGAGTTAAAGGCAATTGATTGTCTACTTGAATACCCCTCATTCTTACTTTTAACCTGAATCATAAAATGTGAGATCTGTTAAATCAGTAACTTCATAGATAATTATTGTAAGTTGAAAAGAAGTAAAATAGTATAGCATCCATCGCTAAATTAAAGGCACAAATATATTATTACCGGCTGACTCCAGACCCCAATCCTGTTGAATACGAGAGCACAAGACTCTGCACTGACAGATATAGTATCTCTTCTGGTGTATGATCAATAACTGATAACCCAAGCTCCGCGACCTCAACAATGACATGGAATTCACTCTCTGAGTTAGAAAGTGTTTGCTGTGACACAGAACTAGTTCCAGAAGAGGGTAATAAAGAAGGATTTCTATTCAAAATAGTGTACGTTGCATTTTCAGGCATCCAATCACTGATTTTGACTACATTAACTTTCTCTTCTTTTTGGATAATGACATGTAAAGCTTTCTTAGGTCCTCCAGAGACATGGATGGGCTGATGATCAAATATCTCATCAATATTATAAGTCAGTGATGCTGCAGGATCAGATCCATCAATCATGACTTCCAACAATCGTCGTCGACCAAGATCTTCCCAGGAAAAGGACGCTGAAGCATTGGGAGGAAGAAATTTCCATGAATCGTTAGCACCATCAACTTGCCGGAAACGTATAGGGAAAAACAATGAGCGGTTTTCGACCCTGCCAACACATTTAGTCGGTAATTTGTAGGAGAAGGTCATGACAAAATATTCAAATCTGATAAATTTAATGATACTGAAAGTAAAGAAAGATAAAATGAAGCTAATGTCAACTCTAACTGTCCTATATCCTGCCAGCCATTCCATAAATGACAATGGAAACCATGTGATCTGAAACAAGGAGGAAATAGCAAGACCAAAACGAATGACATGTCTCCTCTTCACAATGAATATTTAACTTTATGAAATTGTAGAGCATAATAAATAAAGCAGCACTCTCCAGTTCTAAAGTTGAAAACACTTGGTATCTTTACTCTATTTCAGATGACTGATTCAACAAGTTTGTTTTCTGCGTATTAACCAATGAACTTTAAAAAATGACGGTTTATAATCAGGAAAATTAATCGGACACAAACAGAATATCAAAAGTTATTGTATCATCCAAACATATTGAAATACACTTTATCCAAGTTCCCAAGGATGGGAAGAAAAAGAGACGAGCTTTACAAGCCTTGGTATCTCTATCACTGGTGACATTCTATCTCAAGCTTAGAAAACGTAAGGATTTTCTAGCTCATCCAAAAATATCGAAGACAACACCAAACAAGGCGGTGCTATTCTCACTAGAATGAAGTACAACATGAACACCTCAAACAGAAGAAATTAATGACACAACTCAAGGATTAGATGTCAAGCACCAATGGGAAGGAGGATCACAACTGAAGTATGTGATAACAGTCAAACCTGTAAGGACTGGTGAAGGAATTGGGTCGAAGTATAACTTCATAGCGTGAACTTTTTGTTCCGCTTCTCACTTCAACCTTTAGATGCATTAGGTTACTAGTGGTCTGATTTTTCAAGCAAATACACATAACACCTTCAGTATCAACACTAAATGGTGGACTCCAATCATATCCATCAAGCTGCAACTGAGAAAGAACAATAAAAGTGGATCATAAGAATGAAATAACAGACTAACTTTTACATTGAAGGAGACTATGAATAACGGCAAGGAGAATGTTCATCAAATACAGACCTTTAAAAGTTCCACTTTACTAGACTGCCATGAAAAATGTTTTGGAGGATCTGTAGGATGAATCCATTCCACTGACTGAGAATCACACTGACGCAGGCACACACTACATCCAACCCTATTGATGAATAAGCTATGTGGTTGAAAATGCACAACCTGCAGATGAATCCCATCACTCATTCAGTATGAAATTGACATCTCTGTCATTCCTTTTCATTTGACCTTTTCAGGGATCAGATATTTCAGAATAAATGGATATTACATGTTTCAGATCAGTCGGTTAGGATGTGGTAGGGATATAAAAATAATTCCTATATACATCCTTCAAAGACTAACCATTTTCTGCGAAATAATTGATTTTCTGACTTGATTTCACAACTCCTAACAACTTGGTACCGAGAGTAAGTTTTGTATCATTCTGATGCTTTGATCCCAAGCTTGCTACTCTGTAAGTTGGGAGTAATAAAGTTTCTTAAATGATGCCTATTGTTGAGAACTTTCCTACTCATATGTTGGCTTTTCTAAACCTGTCTAAAGGCAAGTCCTACTTTAACATAGTTTTTTGTAGAGAACGGTAACAGTGTATTTATCAGCATTCCTTAATAGGTAACAGTGTATTTATCAGCATTCCTTAATGCTGGACATCAGCTTTTCTTTAACCTTTTCGTGACTCTAATTTAGTGCCTGAACAAACGAAGAGGCTAAGCTTTTCTTCTAATAAATACATAGTTTTATCAATATAAACAAAACCTGATGTTTGGCGGAGGGGCCAGACATGTCACAGTAGCACGAGGAAATGTTTGGACTTTCTGAACATCATGCCAAAACCTTATAAACTCTAGGAAGATGGCCTTTTTTTTTTTTAAAAGCACATTTTCCTTTTCGTCCTAAGTGGGGATCTGACACTCAATTCTCAAGCCAGGTATTCCCTCTAGATCTGGTGACAATTTTTTTTCTCCTTTCTCTTTTTTCTTAACAAGATTATTCTTTTTATAAAAATGAAGCAATTACAAGGAGGACAAGATGTCCTCTAGCGACAAAACCTCAAAAGGTGTGGATTGACCAGCTAGTAGAAGAGGCTTGCGCGCTGTAAATTCATACTAGTAAAAACATTTTCTCGATGTAGTTGTATATCAAATGCAGGATACTTGACTACACAAATAAGCTCCTACATCCACGAGGGAAGACTCCCCCAACTCTCCAATCAAAGAAGTCCTATTTTCTGACTTTGTTCTATTCTCCTTTTGTTCATCAGCTTAGTGTATGGGTCTTCATAAGCTTGAAACTTGAATAAGTAAATGTATCATCTGGGGCATAGCAGATGATACAAATATATTAATATGCAGTTGCTCCTAGAATTTACACTTATAAGAGTCTCATGTCAAAGAATTTCAAACAATTGTTTCCATCTTCCTGTTCTAAGGAATCATCTTATATTTGAGCTCCAATATGGTTTGCTATTCATTTGGAAGGATAGATAACCTGCAGCCTACACCACTAAGCACCAGTCAACATGACAAGGAGTTACAACAGTTGAGGATACCTTTGTTCTGTCTGAAGTCATGCGCAGCACCACTGAAAGCTTGTAATAAAATCCATCCACACCAAAGGCCTTGACGTCAACACGTTGCTGCAGGAAAGCCATGTTTATTGAGTGCCATAATTTTAACCATTGTGAATAACCCAAACATTATCCAGGTTACCTTCTTTTCCAGCTCAAGAAGAGATATCCCAGAACTGAAGTTATCAGAATTTTGAAGAGCGACAGCGATGCCCACCCGTGATGAAAGATAGGCATCATTACGTGATGAAAACAGCATGACACCACTCCGGCCAACATAGTGTTGCGGAGAAAGCATGCTGGGTGTTGGACTCAAATCTTCAATAACTTCAAGTACTTGAATGTTTTTCCTTGCACCAATCTGTCTACTCACTGAAGTAGGGGGATTTTTCAGTGCTAGTTTAGCTGATTTAACAGCTCTGGAAAGAGAAAGTGAATCTACATCTGAGCTTTCCAATTGCTCAATTTCCACAACTTGATAAGCCAAAAATAAGAATGAGTCATTGCTAATCCAATATGGAACAAATAACCGTATGGTTTTAGGAGCAGCAGTAGTTCCTCCCATGTCACGTTCAACACTAACGCGCAACCTCCTGTACAAGGCACCAGGCCATACAAAATTAGTATCACACAGTCTCCCGTAAACAGATAATTTCTGAGGAAATCATGGTGTGTGTGTGTGTGTTCATACACACAAAGAGACCTATTTCCCACTTGTCATAGAAACACAGCTTTTTCCTTATAGATTAACTTTGTAAGAAATGCAGCTTCTACGTAATGGAAAGACTGAGGTCTAGCTTTATCACTCCTGAAACCAGATAGAAAAACCACTGAATGAAACCAGCTTCTGCCAATGGGTTCACCCATGTCACACTCACTGATTCACAGAGGAAGAGGAAAAGAAGGGAGGACAAGGAAAAGCACAAAGTTACTCTGCAGATGCTTTGATGGTGTTTCAACTTCAATTGGAGTTTTGAACGCTAGATGTTTGGCTAGCCTCTTTAGTTGGGCTACCTTTCCTCTGTAAATAATTCTGATGTTTCTATGGATTTTGTCAGCTCATTAGTTTTGTAGTACTTCAACTGTATACAAGCTGACAAACTTTTGTTTTGTAATCTCTTTGTATTTTCTTAATGCCTTTAATGATATTCCTACTTACTTCATTAAAAGTGAGAAGCACAATGATATAGCTTCTCTTCAGAATACTAAGATCAAATGCAAATTATTTTTCTTAAAGGTCAATAGGAACAGAAAAGCTCATTGGCAATTATTAATTCAGATTATTCATATGATAGAGCAAGGAGTATCAAACCAGACTTTTCTATTTGGTCTATATTGCAGGGATGTGTATTGCATATGATAGTATTGAGAATGAAGAATGAACATTTTCCTATTCAAACCCAAAACATTTAATAAACATAGGTAATACATTTCAAACTTTTCTTGTCATAGAGTTTGTTTTCACCACATCCAATCAAAATTCTATTAATTTTAACAAAAGGATAAAAGTGATATCTAACTTTAGCTTTTGTGTTGGGGGAACAATGGTGTCTCCTTATATGGTCTTGTGCATCCTAAACTCATGAGCTAACTTTTGAGATTGAGTTAGACCCAATATCCATTTTCTTAACATGGTATCAGAGCTAAATACATCTCTATTAATGATTTACCCAATGTTGCGCCCCCCATGTTATAGTGTCCATGCACCAAATGTCTGGTCCTTGATGTGCAGAGGAACGGGTGTTTAGCGCCCAATATTGGTTGAGGGAATGAATTGTTGTCTCGTCATATGGTCTCGGGCAATCCTGAACTCATCGTTTTGAGGTTGAGTTAGGTTCAATGTCCATTTCTTAACAATTTTCATGACTAGGAAAGTCACTATTTTGTAGGTTCTTTTGATTTCTATGCCAGAATGTTTTCTTTTTGCTGTAATACTAATAATACTAATCACAGTAGTAATAATAATTTAAAACAATTTTTAATAAGACTAGAAAAGAGAGAAAATATTCTGTGATCTTTTCGTGCTTTTCTTAGTTTCATTTCTACATCTAGGGAAGCCTGTGTGTTTAAAGCTGTTGGCGTTCTTACTTCGCTTTCTGCGTAATTAGTTTTGCATTAGGTGAGTTTTATGCTTTGGCATACTTCTTCAATAAAACTTTTAATGAGCCTTGTATTTAATTAAAAATTATCGGACTATTTATCCAATGGGAATAATTTAACAGATCATGCTAAACTCTTTCTTTTTACTAACGCTGTTTTCCAACTATTTCACAGAGTACATCATGGTAAACTATCTTACCACTTATTTTGTTATCAATAGACTTCTCGCTGCATCCCTATAGTGAATGAACTACTATTATAATTGGTATAATGCATATTTATTTAGAGATGATAATACAAAGGATTAACATAGCCAGACCCAGCTAATTCCAGTTTGAGGAAAAATGATAAGTTGATGTATTTATTCATTTGTTTCTTTCAAATATTTCCCCAAGTTCTATACTGATGGCCATTTTTCTGGGGTGACCAACTTTGAACACAAAAAGCGGGGGCAGTAATAATGTTGGAGCCATTTCTTGGTGCATATACTTCTAGCAACACGTAAAGCAATACAAACCTTTTCCTTTGTTGGTGAACCATAGAAAATGATGAAGCATGATTGTTACTCGTAAGATCCAAGATGAGTACAGGGTCCTGTTTGCATGAAGGAAAAAAGTAGATCAGAGCAGGTCTACAAACAAAAGACTTTTGTAATGTACAAATGCTATGTGCATGTGTGTGTCTGAACGAGGACACAAGTATTATATCTATATCCAGAAGCATAAATATGCACATGTTTACTTCAAGAACATCTACCTTTTCCATAACCCAACCACCTTGAACAAATAACATCAGATATATAGGATTCCGCACACAAGCAGAATATATGTGCACAGTCTCCCGTGATGCCATAAAACCCCGATGTCTCTCTACAGTGTTGCCATCTTTTAATTTTTCCCAGATTGTAAAGTCAGCTCCACAAGGAAGTCGATTCTCTAACTTCAAGGGAGCACTAATTGATAGTTTCCAATCATAAACCGGGGCATTTAGCTCCGTATGAAGAACTGAAGCATCTGTACCAACACAGAGCCAAAGCTGCTTACCACTGCCACCAGGACAACATAAAAGTAGATCCATTTTCTCAAGCTGGTTTAGCTTCAGTGCAGAAATAGGCATCTTGTTTCCATGCCTTGCAGTATTTTGTCGAGAAAATGTAGTGCTCTCAATAGGTGTTTGGTCCTTACCCAAGGCAAAGGCAGAGCCCACAGCAATAGGACGACCCCATGAATAAGGAGTTTGAGAATAACCAAGGCATGGACGGACTTGTAAACAGTGGTTAGAGCCCTTGGAGATGCATCTCCAAGGTAAGATAGCCGAAGAATCAGGACTAGTAACAATGTTGTCTGTGTTATTTGCACCTCTCTCCTTAACTTGCTGCCTTGTACGAGTCCAACGTCTTCGACGAACAGTATTATGAGCTGACTTCGTGCTACACTTGGGAGAATTTGGTGGCCACCTCAAGGTTTGAAAATCAGGTCCATAGGCCCATCCATCAATGTCAACAAACTGAGATTTGTCAACAGTCCAAGACGTTATCCATTTCCATCCAGGAGGTAGGGTAGGTTCAAAAAAGTCCTTCATGATAGAAGAGGAAAAGGTCAACAAAAGCTAAGCAACATTAACTAAAAGTAGAAGTCAGGAAAGCTCACATTTGAGGAATAGGCGAAATCCCTAGTGCTCCACCGCCCTGGGTCATTTCCACCAGAAACTGGATGATTCCGTTGATTCTCAAAAATCTCTTCAACAAATATGCTATAATTTCTACCTTCTGAAGACAGATCTTGAGTATGAATCATGGACTCATGACATGATGAAATATCCAATGTGATATCTGAATCATTGCTAACTGTAGCAAGAGCCCGGAAAATTATGTGCTTTTTTCCATTTTTGGTGACAACCTCCAAAGCCACATAATCATCTCCCAATGTTTTGGAGACCACTGACAGGGGTAGGAAGGAGCGGATGCTTTCCCATGGACCCTTAGGTGTAAGTCCTACCCAAAACCCTATATCACTAGCACCAGTCTTTTCTCCCTCGTCATTTTCATAGTTTAATACCATTTTCTTCTCAAAGTAAGACGTTGAGACAAAAAGGCAGCCGCAAGAATTTGTGTCATTACTGTTAAGTTGGCCCTAGAAATGATATTAATATGAGCACATAAGGAGATAATATTGACCACAACAAAATTTCCAGTATTACAGAATAAGTAAAGAACCAAGACAAAAGAACCAGCAGTGCAACTAACCCTTTTTCTTAGAGGATAACATCCAACGTTTTCAACGTCAGACACTTGATGCAGCATTCTGAGTGAAGCAGCCTTCTTTAAAACATTTGGACCATGTCCAACATAAAATGACGACGTACCAACAACCTCACCTGTGTTGGCCATATGCAAATTACAAATCTTAGAATCAGGCAATTATAATTTAATAAAAACCAAAATCCAGCCTTGCTGATCTGATTTTTGAAGAAGTCAACCTACTATTTAGCTTTTCTGAGACCAAGAAAAAATATTGTTAAAGAGATGGAGTAGAATGAGGGAGTCCAAGGTGCACTGGATGTGAAAAAACTAGCTAATAAAAGAAAAGAAAATCTTCAAATCATGAGACTATCCGCAGCAAAGAAGTTTTAAATTCCGCAAACTATTGCATTTATCTGATGAATAATCCTTCAGAAATGAAAAAAACTTCATTTTCAGTTGAGCTATAGCAAATCTAAGCAAAAATGCAAAACAAAGCTTTCTCCCCTCCAATTCCGATATGGAAATCAGAAAGCTCTAACAGTGATTAATCTCTTTGGCGTACATGCTGAGACAGAAATGGAAATACAAAACAAGAGATATACCATTTACGTTACTAAAAAGCATAATAGCGATATGCGGAGGGAGTTTCAAATTCTAAATTTTTAGTTACCTTGAATAATCAAGGAGACTAGGAGTTTATATGGAGGAATTATATGCTTCAAAGCACCAAGTTACCTTTTCCGGCCTTTGCAGAAAGGTTTGTCACCTCCACTTCCAGCTTTGCCAGCCCCTATAAGAAAATAGAAGATTGATTACAAGAATGACAAATGCTTATCCGAAGTGCCAAAAGGAACGTAATGCTCCCAGTACAGGTGGAGGATCTGGACAGAAACAAAATTGAGAATATTTCCAAGTAGGAGCATGTCTTCAAGTTCTTCATGGGATAGAGCAGGGTTTTGAGCATTCTATTAAAGACTACCTTATGGTGTTCAGGAATAGCCTTGAAAGACCTCCAAAGATATGGGAAGGCTCTACTAGAACTGTTATACATATCCTCCATCTTTTTTAAGGGCACTTTTGTTCTTGCCTTTCTACTCTTATTTCTATTTCATATGAAAGTTTACTATGCAAAAGAAAGTTCGTAGAAGTACACAACTCTCTTTATTCCGTTCAGCCAACTACCTTCAAAGGAACTTCAAATATGAAGAGTTCACTCCATTTAGCGGTGGCTTCATCCACGTTATCTTTTCTAGTAATTAGTGGCTTCACACATTTGGTCCTTGCACTCTGAGGAAAAAGTTTTTGTTGATTTGAATCCTGATTCTCCACAACCAAGCGCAAAGCGCAGAAAAAGTTATGGCTATTGCCGTCATCATTGACAGGCAGACCCTGTTAAGAGAGAAATAAAATGAGAATCTCATAACTAAAGTTCATTGACAGCAAACCCCACTCATAGAAATCAGTATGCCGACAACCTTGGCTTCAACTATCTGAACAGCAGCATAACGTCGAGGTTCCCTTGATTCATTGGCAACATTTAATCTATCAGAATACCTTGTTGGTGGAATCCATACAGAAACAGAATTATCAGGAGGCAGTAACTCAAATGCATCTGAGTTTTGCTCAACTTTTTTCAGGTACATATCACACCCAAGTTTATTTTCAACCACCACCATCCGAAAATCATCGTCATCAAGTGCCACAAAACAAGTATTGTCTTGATGTGCATCCCCAAGACGAGCTTCCTGCAGAGGCAAGAAATAATCAGGAACTGAAACATATCAACAGTAACTGAAGCATAACTTGAGCATCACACATTGTCACCTTAATCTTTATTGCTTTCTTCTCGAGTTCTCTCTGCTTTCTCCATGACTCAACAGCTTGCCCCAAAACATCAAGATTTGCCGCAGTCAGATTTATGTTTAAAATGCTGGTTGCAGCGACTCTCACCCTTGTACCAACTCTGGAAGGCGGATGTAAATTGGTCTCATAAGTCTCAAACCTGCAAAATGAAGAATAACAGTGGCGGTAAAGCAGCAACAACAGAAGAAAAATAAGTCAATATTAACAAAATGACAAAGGGTGGATGGTGAATGATATTACTTAAATATTCCATCAAAAGGCTCAACAAGTGGCTCCCACGCTTCTAATTGCGTGTTGAAGGTGGACGCAGCCATTGAAGAAATGAGAACAGCATTCATTGCCTCTAGTCGCCCATGTGTTGCAAGCTTAATATTAGTGATTGTTGCATCAAAAAGAGGTGTTACCTGTAATACATAAATGCACTGATAAACAGACAAAAAAGGAGAAAAATCATATAGGTAAAGAGACACTTTCTGAGGGATGCTGACCATTCCGCATAAGCTGTCCAATACAGTCACAGAAAAGCATCTGATTTTCATGTCAGCTGCTATGTTGTCCCTTGTCTTTGGCTTCACTGAATCACCAAGAGTAAATGCCAATCTACTAGAAGGTTTTTTCAGATCAGACCGTGCAAGGAAAGTGCAAGCCTGCAATGCAGTACAAAATGATTGTGAGATGAACGAAAGTAAGCAGAGGGTCAAGGAAGTACACATTCCAGGAGAAGATATAGCAAACAATGCAACAGATACTAAAATTGAGGATGATTAAGATGCTATAACAAAAATGGTCATCCAGAAGATAGTATCTCTGACCTGATTATTAACTTTCCAAATGCTCCAGCACTGAGAAGCCCTGGAGCCTGAAGATCTTGAAATGGGCATCTCAAGAACATTAGCTTGACTAACAAGATCCATCCTTGGGAAGCAAAAGTTATCCAAATCGGGTGCCTCATTGCTACGTGTTACTACACATCCCAAAGCAGCATAACCAGGAGGAGCAACTGGGTACCAGAAGAAAGCTTCCTCCAGCCCTTTTCCAGCAATATGAGCAACTTTTGTAAATTGAACAGCCTTTGCAGAAAGTTCAGGGTTGTCGGCCTTGAAAATCATACCCAGGGGAGGTGGTTCTAAGCTGAAACAAGGAATGATCCCACAGGTAAAAGAAAGTTGTACTGGTGTAAAGTAGGAAAAGAATATCAACTGAAAGGAAAGCAAAATAAACATCTACCCTTCAGTAATACAGTCACCCAGTACTGCATAACCAGGACGTCTTATAGGTCTCCATATAGAGACTGCAGGGCGAAGATCACTACCCCTGTCCCACCAGATTCGTTCAAAGTTTGGGGTTGAAATATAACAAGAGGTTGCTTTAGAAATTGATCTGATAATGTCCCATCCTGATGAATTTACACTCTGATTACTTGTCTGGTGATGCAGGTGCTCGCTCTCACTAGTTAGATCAACAGTAGGTACTTTTAATGAAGAAGTGTACCAGCTTGAGCTCCAAAGAAGAAGATTATTCAGATCATAACAACAGCTTTTCTGAGGATGACTAATAGATGGATGGGCATAAAATGACCCAAGAGCATTATCCAAACGCCAAATACTATAACCTGATGTGAATGCTGTATTAGCAGCAGCGCTGAAGATACATTCCAAAAGCTTCGTTGATGTTACCAGATCAGAACGTATGCAATGAACTATGTGATTAGGAGGTGGTTGTGTTCCTATATGAGCAACACAACCCATTGCGACATATCCGGGTGGCGCAATGGGCAGCCAAAGAGAACAATCATCAACATCTTGTGCCTTCTCAGATCCTTGAATGTCAGAAAATAAACCTACCATCCTGAAGCCAAGTGGCTTCCTGACACGCCCATACATATTGCTCACAGCAACAACTGCTTGTGAAGGAGGATTGGGTCTGAGAATGGGTAAAATGATACGAATTAGGAAAGACATTAAAATTCTTCCAGCAAAAAGCAAACATAATTATAGCTTCTCTGTCCATCGGCATGCTCTATGCAAAGGCAACAGTAGAAGCAGTTAAATGGCACATGAATACCAAAGATAAATTACATCAACCAAAAAAGCTACTATGTTTCATAAAGGTGTTGAAGTCCACATGACAATTGAAATGAAATTGAACTTCTAATGACTAAAAGATACCTCGGGGCATACAGCTGGAGGAAACATCAAATTAGAAAAGTTCACAGTTTACAGCCATACATCTTACTGAAGGTTCATGGTTTAATCCTAGACTACAACCAATGGAAAACCAGAAGCAAAATTAAGCACCTCAGAGAAGAATGCAGTGCTTTAATGTCCAAAACATGGGCCTTTTCAATAATTGTTTTGTGCATATCAGTACTCAACCAGCAAAGTAGAGTTCCATTTTTTACTTATTTTATGCACGGTAATTATTGTTTTGGTGCACAAAAAAATAAAATCCGAACAGTGCTTAAGAGGATCATTTAACTGATCAATCTTCTGATGTAACAACAGATACAAGTCTGCTTTACTTGCCCATAGTTATACAGGCGTCTTGGATGCTATTATGCAGTACCACCAGCATGATGTTCAAAAAGAACAGAATAAACTACTACATAAGTTTTCTTATTTCAGCTAAAACTTTGATTATGTGGGGAATTATATCAGAGCACTTTTTTTTTTGAGAAAGGTAACATGTATTCATCAGCACGCACCAAGTTGGTACTGGTATAAATTTTTTATATCAGATCACTTGGGAGCAGGGGGAAATCATTATCCCTGAAATCATAGCATTACCAATCCTATTTCAACTCAACCAGATGAATGAAAGCATCAATCTGACGTCCTCCAATAAAAAATTAACCAAGAATCAGGTATCAACACTAAGAAAATATTCGCAAACAAAGCTGTAGATAAATCAGAGCGCTTGCACATTTTATGGATCTTCTGACCTTGATGTGACACAATCTCCCAGAATAACATAGTTCGACGGTGCTCTGGGCCTCCAGAATGTAAGGTTGTTAAGACGCCCGTGTTCTGCAGAAGTGCAATAGAATCAAACATCAAGATCTATAACAGAATAGATTAACGAAAACAAACTTATAAGAAATGGAAAAAAGAAATACCTCTGGGACAAACCCAAATTCTATCAAACTGAGTACATGGCAACAGGGGATCAGCACTCCCAAAATGTAAAGCAGCAGTTGCCTGATTCTGCAAATTGAGTAGAAGGGAGACAGCACCAAGAGAAAGGTGGGCACATATATCCGTTGACAATAACGAAATATTTGTTTTATCCTTAACGGAAGTATATCCGCCAGATATATCAACTGGGTCAAGAATAATAAGACCAGAACCAGCCTCAACATTTAAATCCTTTACAAGTCCCCGGATCCATGTATCATTTTCTTTTGCTGCATACCTGTTGCATCAAGTCAATAAGTATCTGGAAAATGATGGAGGTACATAACTATGTTGTTCAATGTGCTATTCGCCTGTTCGCTACATTTAATGAGCTTCTCAGCATTCAGACCGTGATGATAGAGTTAAGGCCATAGTGAAACAAATGGTATGACATTATAAGTGCCTGACAGCATGCAGGAACGGGGAGAGAAGAAATAAACCATCTCATTCTTAGTATCAAAATCAGCTGTTGTCTGGATATAAATGCAAGCAAATAACTGGATCTCTATACTGATGATTTACTTCCTCATTATATGTAATATATTAGGGCAAACATAAAATTACCAATTGACATGTGTAACTTAACCACTACACCTCAGTATGGCCAAAATCTACCGGCCTCCAGTGACATGCTCATACTTACTGAAAAAGAAAAACTGGAAAATAAAGATAGCTTTCAATGACAAGGATCTTACATGAAGTTAAGGTCCATTTTCGCCCGGAGGAGTTTTTCACCATGAGCAAAGTCATCCAAAGATGATTTACTACTATCATAAAATGTGAACTCAGGAGAAACAACCTGAGAGAGGCAATACAACAATCAATCAACTATGCCTCAATCTAGAAAAAAAGCTAAGAACCAGAATGATATTGTTTAAGAGCTGACAAGAAGCCAGTGAGCTGTAACAATGGCAACTAGAGTACACGAAAGAAGTGGTAGAAAAAGAGAAAGAAACATATATGCAAAAGAAAGAAAAAACAATAACTATCTCTGATACACTAGATAGCTTACTATGGCCCACAAGCACATGTTCAGGATAAACTTGTAAGATGGAGCAGATAGGCTCACACTGAATTTTCTAGCTGGAGTCTAAACCTGGAATCTACAGGATGGTATTCCTATGCCTCAATCACTCAACCATCCCATGACGAGATTAAATAATATTGTGTCTAGATTCATTGAACTTAAATAACTGAATATTGGAGAACATAACACTATTCTCTAGGATACAGCAGAACATTATGCATTTAAAGTTGAATACTTAACTTGCAAGAATAAGAGAATAATTACTTACTATATTGTACTAATTTAAGACTGAGGAACACTTTCTGTACATTGTTATTCAAGCAAGTCATTAAGAAGTCTTTTTCTCTTCTCTCTCCTTTCACAGTTCTGTATAAAAATAAAATGATGAAAGGTCTTCTCACTCCATATGACCAAAATAACCGACAAAAAAAACGTTTTTAGGACCCTTATTCTTCTCTTTACAGCAGCTAGAGCGAGAGCTGTGTGAGCCAACCTTGTACACTTGATGGGTAAAGAAGTTAACATTGACACCAAAGACTGACAGCCCTCTAACAGATGGTTAGACCTATGAAATCTGTGGATGATGCATTTTATCATTTTCACAAATCAATATCACTAGTAAAGCCCAGACAGCTTTATCATGCTTTTTATAGTATTTTTCATGGCTTTATATATTGCTTTGAACTGCTTGTCCTTGTGCCGAGGGTCTACTGGAAACAACCTTCTACCTCCCAAGGAAGGGGTAAGGTCTGCCTACACACTACCCTCCCGAGACCCCACTTTGTGGGATTTCACTGGATGTTGTTGTTGTTGTAATATTACTAGTAAAACACACCCCTTCCCGTCTTCTAAAACGGTACTCAAGCATTCTCATGTAAATGAACTCCATCACACTTCCAACCATCCATACACATCTACCTCTAGCCACACAAACAGCAAAATAGTAATTTTAAGATCAATGCACTACCTGGTTATTAAAAAGATCTACAGGATATTGGTCTACCTCCAATTTCCAGAAATGAGGCCGATTATAACCATGAAATAACACTCGAGAGAGTCGGAGTTCCCATAATAAATTCAATTAAGACACTAACGAGAATGGAGGAACAAACTCAGTTTTCAGGTGGTAGGTCTTAAGTTAGACAATGTTTGCTTTGTTTATTTATTTTTACTTTTTTGTTGTTAGGCACCCAATTATATTCAGTGTGCGCAAATGATGCTAATCATGAGAATTGTATCACAAAGTACAACTGGAAATATACAAACGTAGGCTAACACCGTAATGTCACGACCACAATTTACATATGAAGAAAAACAAAAATATATAATAGATCACAGAAAGAATTTTAAAATAATTGATTTACCTGGGCCTCGAAACTGTAACTTTGTATTTTACTTGATCCATTCGGGTCAAAGTCGGAAGCATCTGAATTATACAACAATTCATCCATAGACTTCATACTTTCACCATTGTCAGAATTACTATCAGAAATCATTACATCAACACCATCTTCTTGGCAGACCGAGTAGCTGCTTTCGTTACTTAAGTAAGTATATCTCCTTAAAAGCAACCCATTCTGCATAATAAACATATTAAAGGCACAAAGTCATTTTCAAAGGACTGAGAGCTTTTCCATGACTAGGAAAGATGATCATCCACTTTCAGAATTCACAAGGCAACAAGTCAACAAATAAAAGTATTTAAGTGCTGCATAAGGGATGTTCTCTAATTGACATTTCCAAGCGAGTACTGAGGGAGATTGTTGGTACCTCAATTTTCACATTCACAAATCTCAGCCTCTTGCCACGACCAATAATGATAATATGTTGAATTCCTGATGAATGGAGCCCCTTCACTTCCACCTTATCAATCAGGCGTATTGTTTTTCCACAACCATCATAGGTGTATTCATCAATCCCTACAGCATCCGCAACTAGCTGTCTATTGGGAGATAATAATACTAAATCCTCTTTCTGCTCATAACGAGGAGTGGAGAGGATTATGCTATTGTTTTTACTAATTGGATCATTCTTGGGATCCATTATCTCCTCTCTACCAGTCAGTGCTCCCAAAGATGGCACGAAAAACTCACAAACAGATAGTAAGAAATCTGGTACAACAAGAATACGAGGCTGCTGTATCCGAAGAACAAATGATTGGGATGCTGATCTCCATCTGCAGTCCATCACAACCATTGTTGAAGTTGGAAAGTCAACATCAGTTTCAGGAGAGTTCTGTCGAACCACATCAATGCATGATCCAAGCATCAGCCTCATTTCAGGCTTTGTATCTGGGCGAATATCTAAAACAGAGAACTTTGGGATAGTAATGTAAAGGTCAGCCTCAGATAATGATGTCATTCGGTACGACACCCAAAGATCTTCAAGCTGCAAAAGACAGTGAATCAGGCTACAGTAAGGTAAAATGTGACAGATACAATGATACAACAACAACAACATACCCAATGTAATCCCACACGGTGGGAATAGATACAATGACCAAAAAACAACTTGCTAGTTGCTACTGAAAGAAAGAACAGAAGGAGGAAGGGAGAGAAGAAAGAAGCTAAATGGTAGACTAAGCTCAAACAAAGACCTTCATGTTGAGACTGTACATATCATAATTTAGTCGCATACAAAATGACTCACCGCAACATGAGCCAAGCATGACCCCTCATGAGCATCATTCCACAACTCCAACAAGGCATAGCCCACTTCCACAGCCATTATGGTAACTGTTCGTGATAGGAGTATTTGACTGTTTAAGTTCACTTTATCAGCTAGCATTTTTATTGTATCTTTAGAAGCAGAAGTGCTGCTGCGGAAACTAGGTGGAAGTGTCGGATTCTCTGAGAAATTCATGTAGAAACAATCAAGAATGACATTATATTCTTTATCTGACATCATGCCGTGTAACAATCCAACCTGTTTGAAAAGTTCAAATTAAACATCAAGGCTTATAACATAAGGAGTCAAACATCAAATTCAAAACCCTAAAGAAGTATCAACTTTTGGGTTCTTATGAAAATGAGAAAAATAGCAAATGCTGAACCAAGAAACCTCTGCCCAGCAACAGCCAAATAATGGTTAACTGACTTGTATATAAAATAACAAGCAATTATGAGCCACGAACAAATATGAGTCTCACAAAAATAATATCAGTAAACAATCTTAAGACATTTACACAGAAGCCAATATGAAACCACGTATAGAAAGGTTACTGACAGAACACTACCTTTACTTCCAGAACAAATGTTGGGACCTTCCTGAAAACATCTCGCAAACTGCGCCGAACATAAACATGAATATCTCTGCCTTCACGTATCATTGGTTTGCCTATACATCCATTAATTCCCACAGCCATGTTAATCCCCAGAATCTGAAATGTTACAGAAGATTTTAGAAAGCTCTATGTTTTATTCCAGGATTGTTGACCATGAAAAGCAGAAATCAAGTACCTCTGCATCAAGAATATCAAGATGCACAGCTGAAGGATCTTTTTCGGGAAACCCAAACCAACAAAATTCATTTTGGACACGCAGATGGCCAAGATCAAGTTGCATGAAACTGCACACAAAGGAACATATTTGTCGTTGCAAATTAACCGGGAGACAATTGAACAGCACAAGAAAACAAAAGCCACAAGTACTAAATCCAAGAAAAGTGAACACCTTTGTACTTTATTCAAGCATACAAAGAATTTGCTAACATCCTTTGGCTTACAAAAAGCAAAATATATGTTCAACGAAGAAGACAGGAAAAAAGACAGAGGAAAAGAGCAATCACCACTTTGTAGAACATAGGGCAATGGTCAGCTGAGGAAGCTTCAACTCCTTAACATCAAATTGTATGCAAATATTTTACATGAACCTTATTCTTGCTTTAGTTTAAAAAAAATGCACACAAAATTAGCCAGTCGATTGGATGATAGAGAGAGAGCAACATCTCATGTTAGTCGGGACTCATGGAAGTGGAAGGTTGGAAGAGATGGTTTGTTTTCAGTAAATTCATTTTATCATAAGATTTTAGCAAGGGAGGAGTCGCATTTCCATGCTTATCAGTATGGATTCCTAGGACACCAAGAAAGGTGTGTTTTCACTTGGTTGGCAGAGGGGAATTATATTGACAGTTGAAAATTTGAGAAAAAGGTGGATTGGATATGTCAACTTGTGCTTCATGTGAAAGTTGAAGATGTGGACCGCTTCCTACTACATTTTTTGTGGCAACTCGGTTGTGGCATTAGATTTTGAGATAGTTCAGGATGCAACGGGCGATGACGAGCACAGTGACAGAGCCACTTTCCTACTAAAAATTTTGAAGAAGAAAGAGAAGTAAAAGAGCCTGAGATGTTATCCTACTAGTACTCAACTACTCATGTGGGTTCTGTGGAAGGAAAGAAATAGGAGAGCTTTTGATGGAATATAGAACGCCTATGTACATTTGAGGAATACTCTCTCATTCCTAGTTTCTTTTTTATTGCAACCATGAGGTTCCAGTGTATAACTGTATATAGAAGATTGAGTGTCGTTTGTAGAGAATCATACTATATTGTAGATTCTCTACTTTTTGGAAGAGAGGCTTGGTACACAGGCCCTCCAAAAGAATGGGAGTTTCAAGTATCTTGGGTCTACTATCCAAAGAAAAAGGGGAGATTGACGATGATGTTGCACATCGTATTGGTGCATGGTGGATGAAAATGGAGGCTTGCATTCGGAGTCATGTGTGATATGAAGGGCCACCAAAACTTAAAGGCAAGTTCTACAAAGTGGTGGTTAGACCGTCTACGTTTTATGAGGTGGAATGTTGGCCAGTCAAAAACTCTGAAGTTCAGAAGATAAAAGTGGCGGAAATGATAAATGTGGGCATACTAGTAGAGATAGGATTAGGAATGAAGATATCTTGGACAAGGTGGGAATATGAGGGAAGTGAAGCTGAGATGGTTTGGGCATGCACGGATTCCCTAGTGCAGAGGTGTGAGAGTTTGGCTATGGACGATTTCAGGATAGGTAGAGGTAGGCCTAAGAAGTATTGAGGAGAGATGATTAGACAAGACATAGCGCAGTTCCGGGTTACCGAGGACATGACCTTAGATAGGAGGTTATGGAGGACACAGATTATGGTAGAAGGTTAGTAGGTAGTTGAGCGTGTCCTGCTTATCCTTTCATACTAGTAGTTGTAGTATTGTTCTTGTAGTTTCTTGTCCTTTGGTTTCTGCTACTATCTGTTGTTTCTTGTACTTCACCTATCTTATTTATTTGTGGTAACTACAACTCCTTTATTCAGACTACTTTATCATGACTTATTCGCTTTTATTATTTCCTTTGTCATACTGCTTTGAATTGCTTGTCCTTATGCTTGGGGTCTACCGGAAACAACCTCTCTATCTCCTAAGGTGGAGGTAACGTCTGCGTACACTCTACCCTCACCAGACCCCACTTTGTGGGATTTCACTGGTATTGTTGTTGTTTTTGCTTGTATATTTAAAGCTATTTATGAAATTAAAGCAGTAAAAAGATTTGCCCAGGAAGTAAATCATCGACCCTCCGTCTAACCAATTGAGAGAGAATCAATAGATCCATTTAGGGACTTCCCATTATTTTAAAAAAAAATTACTTTATGAAAAATGACAAAGAGAGCATAAAGCAACCAAAAGAAGTGAAGAATTAAAATCACAGAAAACCATGTCAAACAAAAAAGAGTCATCTTAAGAAGAACAATGATGTGTAAGTAAGGCTGATGTGTAAGTAAATCATCGACCCTCTGTCTAACCAATTGGCAGAGAATCAATAGATTCATTTAGGGACTTCCCATTATTTATAAAAAATACTTTATGAAAAATGATAGAGAGAGCATAAAGCAACCAAAAGAAGTGAAGAATTAAAAACACATAAAACCAGGTCAAACAAAAAAGAGTCATCTTAAGAAGAACAATGATGTGTAAGTAAGGCTGATAAAGGAGCAAGAGGTAAAAAGATGTGCATAAGCTTGTGAGATTTTATGAATAGAGAGAAAGCTATAGAATTAACTTAGTTCCAAAGACTCGATAGAGACAAATAGACCTTGATTGGCGAAATTAAATTGGTTCAGAGACACTAATAGTTGGGATTGCCTACGTTAAACGGTGAAGAGTGTTTTAAATGGCATTCTAATATTGTTATCAGTGAACCACAGATGCCACAACATTCCAACTTGAAATTGCTGAAGGAAACAATTCAAGAATTTTATGTTGCATCACCATCAAAGAAATACATAGAGAATGGATTACCATGCTTTCCTGAGCATAACAAGGCATTCCCAACTGAAAGTACGAACCTTCTGTCATAACTTCCTCATTTTTTTGGGCTTTGGTAGTGCCAGATTCTGGACACCACTAAGACTTTCTGTAACTTTTTTAGAAGGAGCTCTTGCACGATAAACCCAAAAATAATGAAAGAGAACGGCAAAATGCTGCAAGATCATCCTCCACAACTGCCCTATTATTATTATTATCTCTTGTAGCTCATAAAATCATTGGGTTAAGCACGGTTCGGTTAGCTTAAGTACTCCAGGAATTAGTAATAAGGTGGTATATTGTCAAATAGTTGTAAGCAAGAAGCCAAAGGGTCAAAAAGCACATCAATATCAATGTACACACAAAATAGCATAGCATCATGCAATGAAGTCATTGTAAGAGTCCTGGTTATCAAAGGCCCCGAAGGCTTTGGCTCAGTGGTAAGAGCGTAGCGAGTGATATGTGGGTTAGACTCACATTAGAGCTCGCAAACTATAAGCCATGTATGTAAGTGGAAAGGGTGAGGAACAAGCCCATTATCAAGCAATTATCGAGCTGTGCACCGGCTGACATTTGGGGGTTTCATGATAATCAGCAGAAAAGAAACAAAGAGTCCAAATTATCAAAGCTATTGCAACAAATCATTTCCTATTTAAATGTGAGGCATCTCCGTTTGAGGGGAAAAAATATTGTTTGTTAGAATAGGAATAGGATTTGTATATAGTATCCTACAAGGAAATGATTGAGCAGTAGTGTCTATAAATAGAGCTCGGTGTAATAATGTAAGTACACAATTCCATAATATTTTTCTCCCACAATTTCTCACATGGTATCAAAGCAGGACCCATCTCACCCGATGTTGGGCCACCAAATAAAATTGTTCACGCACCAGATGTCCAGCCCTGGGTGTGAGGTGGGGTGTTAAAGAATGAAAAAAGTCTCATATTGGTGGTTAATAAGATGGATGGTCTCCTTATATGGACTTGAGCAATTCTCCCCACATGAGCTAGCTTTTGGAGTTGAGTTAGGCTCAAGATCCATTTATTTATATGAGGGGGGGTGTCAATAGATCTGCATCTCATCATTTTTGTCGTCTCAAGAATGTCTAAGGCATACTTGCATTGTGAAATAACAATACTTGATTTGGATTGAGCAACCTCAATACCTAGAAAATACTTCAGTCTAGTCTACAAATGTTGAAAGAGGTGTTGCTTTAAATTAATGATACCAGCTTGACCATTGCCGGTAATAAGGGTATCGTCAACATAAACCACCAAATAAATACACAGATTTGGAACAGAGTGTCGATAAAACACAAAGTGATTGGCTTCACTATAAGTCATGCCAAACTTCTGAATTATTGTGCTGAATTTCCCAAATCAGGCTCGAGGAGATTGTTTCTGATCATAAAGTGACCGACGCAATCGACATACCAGGTTAACCTCCCCCTGAGCAACAAAACCGGGTGGTTATTCCATATAAACTTTCTCCTCAAGGTCACCATGAAGAAAAGCATTCTTAATGTCCAACTGATAAAGAGGCCAATGGCGGACACCAACCATGGATAGACATAGACAGACAAATACTATTTTAGCCACAAGAGAGAAAGTATCATTGTAATCAAGCCCAAATATTTGAGTATACTCCTTGGCAACAAGCGAGCCTTAGGCCGACCAACTTGGTCGTTCGGACCAACTTTGACTGTATAAATCCAACAACAACCAAAGGTAGATTAACCTGAAGGAAGAGGAACAAGCTCCCAAAGCCCAAGATGTGAGAAGTGCATTGCCCCAAAAACGCAGCGGAACATGAGACTGAATTAGAAGAGTACGAGCTGTCTCAATGAGGTGCCTATTATTCCTCTCTGCCACCCCATTCTGCTGAGGAGTGTACGGATAAGATATCTGATGAATAATTCCTAGGTGAGTCATAAATTGCTAAAACTAGGAGGACAAATATTCTAAGACATTATCACTACAAGAGGTACGAATAGAGACACCAAATTAATTTTGTATTTCAGCACAAAAACTCTTGAATATAGAAAACAACTCGGAACGATCTTTCATTAAGAAAATCCAAGTGTATCTTGAATAATCATCAATGAATTGAACAAAATAACAAAATCCAAGGTTGAACTGACTCTACTAAGACCCCAAATATCAGAATGGACTAGGGAAAATCAGACTTTGCACGACTCTCAACACTACGTGGAAAGGTAGTGAGAGTGTTTCCCAAATTGACACGACTCACAATCTAATTTAGACAGGCTTGACAAACTACGCACCATCTTTTGTAGCTTGAATAAACTCGGATGTCCTAAATATTTGAGAATTAAGTCTGGAGGATCTATAATTGGACATGATATAGGAGAATTAGGAGAGGTAAGGTAGTAAAGACCTTGTGATTCATGTCCTACACCAATCGTTTGTCCCGTACTACGGTTCTGCATAACAAAAGAAACATCAAGAAATATTGTGGCACAAGACATAGACGGATGGTTGTAAATTGAATTATCTCACAGTGACTAGACCAGACATTTCTTTTCATGTGAGTGTTGTAAGTCAGTTTATGGATTCTATATGTGATAGTCACTGGCATGCAGTTGTACGCATTCTGCGATACATAAAGTCAGCTCCAGGCAAAGGACTACTCTTCGAGGATCGAGTCCATGAGCAAATCATTGGATATACATACGTTGATCGGACATGATAACCTTCTGATAGACGTTCTACATCCGGATATTATGTTTTAATAGGAGGTAATTTGGTGTACTAGAAGAGTAAGAAACAGAGTGTGGTTGCTCGATCTAGTGCAGAATCAGAATATCAAGCAATGGTTGTAGCAATTTATGAGCTATTTTGGATTAAACAAATGCTAAAAGAACTAAAATTTAGAGAAATCAATCAGATAAAATTTGTGTGAAAACAAAGCGGCCATGAGAGGACTAAGCATATTGAGATTGACTGTCACTTTGTCAAAGAAAAGATACTCTTTGGAGATGATGTTTCAAAATTTGTGAATTCTAGTGATCAGCTTGCAGATATTTTCACCAAGTTCCATCGCAGAAGGCTTCATTTGTTGTAGGGCTCAGATATTACTCCTCTTGGCCTCTCTTTGCATTTGCACACCATTTATGGTGTGGCTTGCAACAGAGAAGATATACCCCGGAGACCTCATTGGTTATCTGACCTTTTTTGTCATGTTTTCTCTTGAGCCTATAGTCTTTTGGAAACAACCTCTACACCTCCCAAGATAGGGGTAAGGTCTGCATACACTCTATCCTCCCCAGACCCACCTTGTGGATTACACTTGGTATGTTTTTGTTGTTTGCCTCACTGGTCCTCGTATTAGTTACATCTATAACAAGCTCGATACATATTACTTGTATGCACCAGCTTGAGGAGTGTTAGCATAGGAATAGGAATATGATTGGTATATAGTACCCTACAAGAAAAAGGATTGAGATGTAGTGTATAAATAGGGCTCAGTGTAATAATGTAGATACACAATTCAATAATATTTTTCTCCCATAATTTTCACGCTCTTAATTGAAAACTGCAAAATGCAGACAAACAGAGTTCGAATAACTAAATAGCTGGAAGATGACATTCAATGTTAGGCATCCTAGTCTCCAGGAAAGACAACTCTAAATTGGCAAATGCATAAATTAGACAAGCTAGAGTTTGAATAATTAAAGATAGCTGGATAATGACTAACTCTTCACTCCTGGAATTCCTTGGGACAATTATTAGGGGGGTGTCGAGTGAAAGGTCCAGCTTTATCGCAGAGGCGCCATCGACCTCATATTTCTGAATCAACCATTCAATCCCCCCGACCTTATCAACGAGTTTAATAGCTTCCTCAGTATGGGGAGTGGCAAGCTCCATGAAGTACGCAGTAATCTGCAGGTTGAAAAAAACAAGAATCTGTCAATTCCTTTAATAATCCAAAAAATTTCATGCAGACATACACACCACAACAGTATCCCCCTCATTGATTAAACAAATCCTAGCATATATACACACAGGAAAAACCTAACAACTCTTATCTTCTAACTGACATCCACTTGGGAAGTTCCACCAATGCATTATATCTAATTCTGCTTGCATTCATAATTTTCTGCACTTCAGGAAAGCTAAAGTAACAAAAATTGATCTAGCTCTTTCTAGTTCCATGTGCAGTGCATGTTCACCTCTCAAACAAAGAATGATTATTTTCTTTCGCGTCTGAACCGAAAGAAAGCATCCCGTATAGTTTACAGTTACATAGTAGCAGCATACAAGTTTAATGAGCTTGACAGTGAGAATACCCACAAGTTATAACTAGATCAAAGCCTTCATCAAGAGATGCTAGGTCGCAAAGAAGCAAAACGAAAGAGATGCTAGCCAAAGAAGCTCTCTGGAAAACCCTCATAGCACAAAAGTAAAGGATGATGAATCAGTGGATTACACAGGAGGTTGATAGTCCATATGGTAGTAGTGTCTGGAAAACTATTAGGAATAAATGGCAGGAGTTCTGGGGCAAGGTGGAGAAATCCGTGGGTGATGGAAGGAAGACTGTTTTTTGGGATGATCACTGGATTGGTCAGAACAATTTAAAGGTTACTTATCCTGTTCTATACTCAATATGTCTTCAAAGTAATGCTAGAATTAATCAAATGTGGAACCAGCAAGGGTGGAATCTAAATTTCAGGAGAGCACTTAATTATTGGGAAATTGGGAGTGTTGCGACAATGATGCAGCTGCTGGAAACTTTTAGTGGTGAAACTGAGAGATCAGACAGTCTTAGATGGAAATTGAATAGTAAGGGCCTCTTCTCAGTTAAATCTGCTTATTGGCACCTGAACCAAAGAAGTCAAATTATTGTGAACTGGCCTTGGAAGGAAGTTTGGAGAGTAAAAATTCCTATGAAGGTTTCTTGTTTTGTCTGGCTGGTGATTAGGAAAGCTTCTTTAATACATGAGAGGTTACAAAGAAGAGGTCTTCCGATTTGTTCAAGATGTTTATTATGTGGACAGCATGGTGAAAACAATGAGCATCTTTTTTTGCATTGCAAGACAACTACAAATCTGTGGCACATGTTCTTTTGTATTTTGGGTGTTGAATGGGCAATGCCTGGTTCCACTTTGGAACTTCTAAGCAGCTGGAAAAGTGTGGGGAAGAGAAATGGTGATGAAGACTGGTGGCTGGTCATCCCTGTTTATATACGGTAGGTAGTCTGGAAAGAATGGAATTCAAGACATTTTGAAGACACTAGCAGTTCCATCCAGAAAATCAGGATGAATTGTCTTAGTTTATTCTTTTTTTGGTGTAAACAGAATTTGTGGGGGGATATAGGAGACTTGGTAGATTTAATTGGCAATATATAAGTTTTTAGCTTTTGAATAGGGGCACTGACTTTTTGCTGTAATATGATTCTGTAAAGTTCTTAACTTAAATTTTTTTAGGTGTTAAGTTATGGTTTAATACAAATGGTTACCTTTGACTCAAAAAAAGAAGCAAAATGAAAGAGCAAGTTTAATGTTAAAAGAAATAAAACGCTTACCTCTTGAACAAACCTATAAAGGAAAACTATCCGAACTGCTGAAAGCCGACCACGCAAGCTGTAGTCATATCCTTCATAATCGTCATCTTCTGTACTATGAGACTTAAATACAAACTGAACCAGGGGAGAAACCATCTTAGTTCAAAGTAATAATAAATATACATTAAAGAGATATAACAAAAGGGTAGCTAGGACAGAACCAAATTCAATATATATATATATATATATATATATATATATATATATATCTACCCTTCAAAGCTCTCATCTCTCTCTCTCTCTCTCTCTCTCTCTCTCACACACACAAAAAAAGTAGAGAACCTACAAAAGATCTCTACCCTTCAAAGCTCTCATCTCTCTCTCACACACACACACATATGAGTCGGTGATTGCAAGAAATTACGTGAGAAATTGAACTGACTTTCATCGATAAAAAAGTGGTAGTTCAAAATTTCTGTGCAGAGAATAACTGAATACCTGAATGAGTGATTCTGCCCCTTGATTGCGAATATCGCATAGCCAACCCCATCGCTGGTCCGAGCCAAGTGTTAGATCACATAGCCTGAAGTTCCCAAGGGTTCCTTCTATGGAAGTTGAACTTGGATGAACCTTGTAAGATATAAAAGTAAAATATCAAGACAATAAAAAAGGCACAAATTTTAAAGCTGGGATCACATGGGTGGGAATCCAACAGGAGTGTCTCTGAATGACCAATCAAAATTCGATAGAAATAAAAAGCAATACAAATTCAATATCATGCAAGCCCCCACCTTAATATCCAGCAGAAATCTTTCTTGCACAAACATAGCAAGCTGAGAACCATCCTCCTTATTGAGGAACACTGTAACACTGTCAACATTCATGTTTAGGAAAAACACAACACGGTCTTTTCCACGACCAAGCAACCCTTTGACATTTGTATGGCCCAGTTCTTCTGTTTTCTCTTTGATCACTGAAGATTCATCGGGATCTTTTGGGAGATCTTTACTAGTTACCATGTTATTTCCTGAACTCAGATCAAAGCCAAAATCGATCAAAGCGACAAGAGTAGGTCTGTTGCAAAAGAACTCCAGCTTGGACATACTAATACTCATCTGAAAAAATTTCGAAGGGAAAAGCAACAGTTAAGTGAAGTTTGGTATAAGGAATCTCTCCAGCTTTTACTCCTCTACAAGAAAGCAATGTTTAAGACAAGTATGCTACCTGCGTATCTATGCCATCATAGTCAGGAGAATCAGGATGCCGCATTGTAAATGTTAAAGAGACAAAATCAGAGTCGTCAGACCCCAGTGCCTCATAGAAAATATCACTAGCAAGACTTCTTCCCCTTGATAGCTCCTTCTCAGGGGTGGTAGCTTCAATAGAATCTGTAAAGGACAAGAAATCTGGCAAGGCATCTTTGAAAATATCATCCTCTTCAATTACCGCCAAAGGTAGCTCTTTCCCATGAGATTCTAAGGGGTCAGGGCAGCTGGTAGCACCATGATCCATTAAAACAGAGCAAGCCAGATATTGGGGACTCGAACATAAAGAACCTTGAAGTTCATCCTTAATTTTCAAAGAATGTAGTTTCATCTTTACTGCCAAGTCACCTTCTGAATGCAGTACGCGCACCTGGTAAAGAATAAAACTTCATTTAATGTTCAATTTCTAACACAAAGATGCAGTAACTGATGATTTTCAGTTTAACTGGTCAAAGCTAAATTGTGAAGGGAGTTTCACAAAACAGCATTTGAAACTAAATTGTCAACAGGGTTGTTGATCCCACATACATTTCAAATTACATACATAATAACAATTTGTACATTGACAAGGGTTATCGTCCAACATTATCATGAAAAAAGTCCACTACAGTAGAGTCTCTACTGAGTAAATAACGTGCAGAGTAGTGGCCTGTCAGACATGGACGAAGCAAAGAGCTATTGCAGTTAATACAATAGAGTTACGAATCTTAATATTATTTTCCCGTGCTTTTATCTTACAAAACCCTTATGTTCCAGCTGGGAATTTTGAATTTCATCCGGAAAAGGAATGGTATTTCCTTCTCCTAGTCTTCTTTTCTCCCCCATCATAATTCACCATGCATATCAGCTTTTTATCATCAGTTTTTCCCTACCGTATTATTTTGATCTCCCCTCCCGGTAGCTTGTTATTTTTCTATTGAAGTTGTCTCCTCTGCTACATCCTCAGGATCATGTCAAGAATTTCATGTTCAAACCCACTACAACTCCGAAAGTCTAGCATGTTTTCACCAAACCCGCTATAACTCTGAACACCGGAATCGTACCACCAGAACCATACCAGGGAAGAGAAATACAGTTGCTGAAGGAATGCAATGATCACACAAAGTCTGAGTCACTCACCAATGGTGAGGTGATTCCTACCATGGGTCTTGGTCTGCGTAGAGGATGGTTCCATTCCTTAGCTTCATCATTGGCTTCTAGATGGTGGTCAGAGTTAATATCAGGTACCATCGTGTACTTTAGCTCAGTCTGGGGAGTCTGAGATATAGTAGGTTTGGTGGAGATTGGGCCCTTAAGCCTCCAGAATCGTTTGGTCCAGCCAGGTTTTTTCTTCCGCTTTTCATTTCAAAAATCACCGCCTCCTTTAGCTTGCCTAGATAAATCAGAATCTGAGACAAGCTCAACTTCATTTAAGCTTATGCTAGAACCAGGCCTACTCTGCCACTTCCCAACTGTCGAAAGATATCCTTCCCCAAAATGACACACACTAAGCTTTTAAAACAAGTCCATGCTTCACAGGAGAAAATTCCTAGAATTATCCCTCATTACCCTCGTCCTTCTTTCTTTTTCCTTATAATACTGACTTAGTAAAGAATATTATTACCCAGCAGTTCCGTTCCACGATCCCCTTTACCACTCAGGTTGTGCAAACACATTATCCACTTCCACTGTAAAATGTATGGCAAAACAAAACACAAGGACAGTAGCGGGATGCAAGTATCTATGCTACGCAAAGTGCAGTGATTCATTCAGACAGAAAGACAAGATGACCTAATAAAACTATATGGCCTCCGACACAATCCACATAAACTATATTAGGACCCACTTCTAGAATTTCAAGTGCTCAAGTAAAGTAGCATTTTCCCGTTCCAGATTTCACTACTTTTTTATATAAAGGTCAATTTAAGATTTTGCTACTCATTGTTGTCTTTTACAATCATCACTATTTAATATAAAGACCGTCTATAGGAAGTTATACATAGTTCTAGTACTATAGCAGAATCTTACCTAAGAGAAAGGAACTCAGAAAACGTCATAGGCATCTTGATTGACCAAGATTTGATCGAAGAACATGAAATAAGTTTTCAAACACACAGACTAAGAGAAAGGCAAAGACCTTCATGAATTAAGCAAAATGGAGCGAACTTAGTTATACTCTCTGAATGGATTGTTTTTCTAAGAATTTCACACAGCAGCAACTCTTGGTTCATTTCATCAATCATGCTCATGCCACACATCAATGGACAGCTGTTTGAAATCTATCCACCACCAACCCCAACCCCCCCAACCCCCCCAAAAAAAAAAATTAATAGGTTCCAAATACTGATATCCGTGGCAAATAATTTACAAGCAAAACCTAAACAGAATCTAAATTACAACAGAATGAAGATAGCCAGAACTAGAAATTGTATTAATGTATAGGAAGTCAGAAACACCTTTCCACCAGCAGCAAGAACGTCAAGAAGTAGTGTCTCATCAAGTCTCTCTGCCAGATCATCTACAGCCTGCAAATTTGATGGGAAACGAAATAGCAGAAGCATAAGACTTTGTAGATACAACTACTTAAATCCTCATGAGGGGGGACAAAGAACCAAGTAAAAGTAAAATACTCCTACAAAATCTGGACAAAAGAAATATTAGCAGGGACGACAATCCTGAAAACCAACCTTTACATATAATGATAACTTCATCTCAATCAGTGTTCCATTAACAACAAGCTCTGCTGTCCTAGCATTTACAGCTCCAGATCCAACAATTTCCATTACGCCATCACCTAGTTCTCCAAGTATGTCCATAGGAGGAGGAGCCTAAAACCAAATACATGTAAAGGAAGGTATTGATTTTTAGGTAGTTATAGGAAGTAAGCCCGGGAAGAATGAGAAAAGCAATAGACATTATTCGTATACATACGGAAGCTCGATAAGTGGCTTTTGTAAGTTCTCTCAGCCAAGTAGCTTTCATCTCCTCATCACGGAACTCTATTATCATGGTGTTAGAGGACTCCAGAACCTAATGAAGAATAGTAGAACACTTAAAAGGAAGAACAATTGCACATGAACTCAGAACCTAATGAAGAAAGTAAAATACATAGCAGAAAGAACAAAAGAAACACATTGGTGGTGGTACCACCATATTTACAACGAATTTACGATAAATGAGAAAGAGCTTTATTCATCCTGTACATGCAGGAACAATCAGGGTGTAAGGATTAATTTAGCCACAATATTAGCATTCATAATGATACAGGCCCAAAGGTGGTGATAGAATCCTTTTCTTCGTCTTATTGCTTTGTTAACCATTTCTCTTATTTATCATTTTCTTAAAAATTGAAGAGCCTAGATTGTGGTGCAGTGAGTTTTCTCTTCTATAACCATGTATAAACTCGTGTCCCCTTCATTTCTTATCCATTTTTCTTTTTCTTTTCTTTTTGATGTAGAGGGGTCTGGAACAACACCACAAATGCCCAAACTTTTTGTCAGACTTCCAAATTGCATTGAACCAATTTCCATTGAATTATAGGATTTTCTTCCAATATGGTTTTCATCACACAGGTTCTCTTTTTAAGATTACTTGACTGTTTATAGTAAGATGTTCCTTTCTGTAAGAACTTCCATAGAGAAATAGGTTAAGTGCTGTCTTTCTCTATCTGTTTTTAGGTCCATATCAAATAGTTGCTACACACTTTTTGCCTCCACATTTATGTGTTGGTGAAGGATTTCAATGAGGAAACCTGCATACCTTCTGTAGATCCATGCCTCTGGCACTGATGCTGATACAGGAAAAGGTACCTCCAATGTTTGCAGGAGGAATTTCGTGTACTTGCTTACCGGCCATACTATGGGATTCAAATGACAAAAACAAGTTGAAGACAACTTCCCTACAAGGAGGTGAAAGAAACAAGGCATAGAAAAGTACGGAAGATGAATATCAAATATTTTAAATATGCACCTTAAGCATCTAAGATAACTGTGGGAGAGCTCAGAGTCCAAGGCATAAAGATATAAACCAGATAGCACAAGATAACACGGTTGCCATGAAGCAACTGAGTAGCCAATCCCCTAAATCAATAAAACAAAGTAAAGTTAACGATACTAAGCTATTGATTAATATAGTAGCTGCAATTCACACAACACCTACATACCCTCCAAACAAGAATCCGAGCCTCAGTTGCAAGATCAGGGGGATACCATGGGGCATATTCTGGTGGGATATTTTCAATAGCAGGCTGCTCGGTATCTGGCATTGTTCGATATAGTAAGTCTAACAACTCCATCAGCCTGCGATATCTTGCTGGTGAAAAGTGAAGGCCAAAATTAGGAACTTGAACAGAAACACGCATTGATGGATGGCCGGGATGAGGCACCTTAATCTTCACAAAAAAATAAACAGTAACAAAATTAAGCAACCACAAGAAGAGAACATCAGAATCCAACTGTTAATTGAAGGTATTGACCATGAAGTCAAAACAGAATAAACTACTTTACTATTTTGTACCTGATCCACAATAACAGCCATTCCACACCTATCAACAAGAGAGCATAAGTTCTTGGCATCTTCCAGGTTATGACATGCCGAAGGCTGACATGACAAACTGCACTCCCCATTATCAGAACAACAGTCTGTGAAAGAAGCTGCTATGTCCCTTCCGGAGACATAAAAACGAGAATACAAACTTTGGTTCTGATCACCCAGTAGGCCATCACCCTATAGCCAAGACACATATGCCAATTGGTTGTGTATAGCATAAAAACAACTTAGCTTCTTGAACATGACATACCTTGGTATTTAAAGTAAAATGACCCAAATCCAAAAGAAGATGGCTATCACATTGCAAGGAGCCATGTGGTCTAATAGGAACTCTGACTTTTGGAGCATCGAGATCAATATCAAGGGCAAATCTGAGAAACAAAGTTATCAGCACCAAAGAATATTCCACTCCAAGAAGCATGAACTAAATCATAAGAACCAAATTCTCAATCATATACAATGTTAGTAAAAGTCATCGCTTAAAGCAATAAAATGTAGGGTCATCGTTTGATGCTGCGAAGCCATTCACTTTAGAGAAGTAAGTGCTTCAAACAGTGACACGCAAATTGATCTCAACGAGAAGTGGCCAATTCTTTGAATCTAAACTCTTGAGTTGGATTAATATCAGTAGTAAATACTAAAATTAGTTACTGTCCGTCCCAATTTATGTGATATATTTTGACTCAGCACGGAGTTTAAGAAATAACGGAAGAGTTTTGAATCTTGTGGTCTAAAACAAGTCAAAGACATTTGTGTTATTATAGATCATCTCGTTAAGCGTAAAAGGTAAAGGTTAAAGTTAAATTGTCGCAAAATAAGAAAATGTATCATTCTTTTTTAGACGGACTAAAAAGGAAAGTGTATCACATAAATTGGGACAGATGGAGTATTTTAATTGCAGTTGGAGTATTCAGTACTATACTCTTATATGATTGGTACTTTTTAATTTTCAGCAACTCTTTTTTGATTTTTTAATCAAGTAAAATTATTTTCATTCATAAACATTGTCAACAACAACATACCCAGTGTAATCCCACAAGTGGTGTCTGGGGAGGTAAAGTGTACGTAGACCTTACCCCTACCTTGGGAGGTAGAAAGATTGTCTCCGGTAGACTCTCGGCTCAAAAGGAAAAGCATATCAAAGCAGTACGGAAAAGAAATAACAGGAAGTAAAAAAGCCACGGCAAGATACTAAAGACAACATGACAAAGCATTCCTAAAAAGATTAGTGACTACAACAAAATAATACAATTATCAAATTTTTTTATAAGGTAAATAATTTCATTGACAATTGTGGGAACTCCGTGTACAAGGCGTATACCAAAAGAAGAGAACCTACCCCGAAATATGATTCTCAACAAAAGAGATTCAATCCTCTATACAAATCGGGACCTCATAAGTACACCAAAACGAAACTAGAGACAACATACTACTTTGCATTTTTACAAAATCTTCTTCCACCCCTTCAAAAGCCCTCCGATTTCTCTATTTCCAAATAACTCATATGATGGCTAAGGGGGCAATACTCCATTCCCTTAGTGTTCTCTTCCCCATCCTATGAGTCCAACTTTGCAAAGCCTCCTTCACTATGCACGGCATCACCCATTGCATCCCAAACAAATTAAGAGCCACACTCCATAACCTATTAGCCACTTTGCAATGCAATAGAAGGTGATCTACATTATCGCTCGAACTCTTGCACATAAAGCACCAACTTACATAGGTGATTCTTTTCATTCTTAGATTTTCCGTTGTTAAGATCACACCCCTTGCCACCAACCACGCAAAGAAACACACCTTTTCGGTGCTCTAGGAATCCAAATAAAATCATGAGGAGAAGCACATTCCTCTCTCACCAATAAACACTTGTAATAAGATCTAACAGTAAACAACCCGTTTCCACTCACCCGCCAACTCCATCCATCTGAGATGTTGGCTGAATTAACCAGCCCATACAATATCTCAGTAAAATTGTAAAATTCTTCCATCTCCCTTTCGAATCTCAAATCCCAATGAGTTACCCCCTCATGTGACATACGAATCTGACTGAGCGTCCTCTCTTGTTGGCAAGACACTCGGTACAAGTTAGGGAAGATTTCCCTCAACTCGCTCTCCCCGCACCACTTATGTGTCCAAAAGTTAATCCTGGTTCCATCCCCAATCTTAAAAGAAATATGACCACCGAAATCCTCCCAACCCTTCATAATACTCCTCCATAATCCACATCCAAACAGAGTTGTAATATTCTGGGTCCTCCATCCACCTTCCATGATACCATACTTTTCCGCTACCACCCCCTCCACAAAGCATTCTCCTCCACCCCAAATCTCCATATCCACTTCCCTAACAAAGCATTATTGAACACCTTGAGGTCTTTCACTCCGAGACCTCCCTAGTCCTTTAGAGATGTGACAACTCTCCAATTTACTAAATGATACTTCCTAACTCCTTTTGTTGTGTCCCATAAAAAGTTACGCTGAAGTCTTTCCAACATTTTAGTCACTTTGCCAGGGCCTGCAAGAATGACATGAAATATGTAGGAATGCAGGACAGAGTGCTTTTGATCAATACTTCCTTGCCTCCTTTCGACAAGTACCTCTTTTGCCAACCTGCTAGCCGTTTCTCTACTCTCTCGATCACCGGATTCCACATTGTCAGATCTTTGTTTGACGCACACCAATGGTAATCCCACCTTGCGATTCAGCACCCACGCCATCTCCTTGAATATATCCACCACTCACACCGGAGTGATCTCATATTTTATGAGATTGATCTTTAGGCCTGACACAACCTGGAACCACAAAAGGATTTGTCTCAAGTGATCTAGCAGTGACACCTCTACATCACAAAAGACCAACGTATCATCTGCGAGTAAAAGATGTGGAATTATCACATTACTATGACCTCTGAAGGAAGTATCAAATCACTTCAAAAAACCTCCACTAATGACCCTATCCATCATCTTGCTCAAAGCTTCCATCACCAGAATGAATAACATAGGAGATAAAGGATCCCCTTGCCTCAAACCCCTCGAACTCCCAAAGAACCCGCATGGACTCCCATTCACCAAAACAGAGAAATTGGCAGTAGAAATGCATAACTTGATCCATCTTCTCCATTTGTCCCCAAAGCCCATTTTCACCATTATGAAATCCAGGAAATCCCAATTCACATGGTCGTACGCTTTCTCAAGATCCAACTTACATAAAATAGGAACAATAGATAATAACATAAATCGAAGTACAAGAAACTCAAGATTAATACTATGACCGCTAAAATGGAAGGATAAGCGAGACAACGCTCAATCACCTACTAGTCATCTACTCTAATCCGTGTCTTTCGTAGCTTCCTATCTAAGGTCATGTATGCGCCATCTCCTGAAACCATCCACAGCCAACCCCTCTGCATTGGGGCATCCGTACATCTCCTCTTCACATGTCTGAATCATACAGTCTCGCTTCTCGCTTAAAGCCACCGAGCCTCAAGGTTAGAGGTTGGGGGTCCTTTCCACTTGGTGATTCTTCCATCTTTTACTTTCCATTTTTTATTAACAAAAAGAACAAAAATTGCTTGAAAAATATGGTAAAGTAGTTAAAATATCAACAGAAAAAATAGTCCACTAAAAGAACAAGATTTAGGGGAAAACGTTTAAAAGAAAAAAGTTGAATGTTAGGTTGTTCGAATATTCCAGGAGACATTTCCAGCTCTCTTTCAATTCTTTTCCTAAAACATAAAGTAAATTTCAAAACTCTAACAGGTTCCTCGTTTATTAATTCTCGGTCATAATCCACTTAAAGTAATCGTCGCATGACATTCCTTGTGTCATTATTCAGCAAATACAATCCCTAACGTACTATTCACCTCATAACATCCCCCATCAGTATTCACCCAATATAAATTATACAACCACTGGTTTGTAATCTTCATAACTAATATGTGAACCAAATGATCTCAAAATAATTTGTCTTTTAAAAAAATAGAGATTCTCCAGAATATGAATTTTCTAAATTCCAGTTATGTCTATGCGGATATAAATCTCTTCAAACTAAAAATGCTCCTGATAACAAATGGCCTAATGCAAGTGTGTCAACAATAACAACAACGCCTAGTTGATATTGGAACCCTTTGCTTTTCCATTCTGTCCCATTCTTAGCTAAGTTTTGCATTAATATCGAGATATTTTAAGTCGCCAGAGACGACTCTTCACCATGTGGTTTTAGGTCTACTCATTAATTATCACCACCTTCAATCATCATTTTGTCACACCAATGGACCAAAGCACATGAAGGTCTAGTAAGACATGTTTAAACAATCTGGGGAATTTCATTTTCTCCTTTATGTGTGCTACAATGTGATTTTTAGATTTGTCCAATCTCATACAACTGCAGAACAATATTAATGAACAGTCTTGAGGCATTTTAATTTCTCCTTTATGTGTGCTACAATGTGATTATTAGTTTTGTCCAATCTCATACAACTGCAGAACAATATTAACATTGTAGGAAAAAGTGGGAAAATCCGAGCAAATTAAGCAACCTGCTTTGCTTCTTGAGTACCATCTGAAATTGCTCCTGAGCTCTGCGAGTCATCTTTTCAATATTTTTCTGCATTAGCCATTAAATACAAAAGATTAGCTTCGTTCACAAAATGCTACATTTACATGACAGTAAAACATAATATACTGGATATTCAGAAAAGATCACCTGTAACACAGTTGCAGTTTCTAATGCTACAGTAGGGCTAACAGCGCTGCTCCTTTTCATAAATTCTAAAAAGCGGTCATAGGTTTCCCTGAAAACCTGTCAAGTAATTTTGAAAGATAAGTGATTCAGATTTGTTTGATATTCACTTGCAATGACCACAAAAAACACAAAACAAAAGAGACAATAACAACCTTGACATGAGAACCAATACAATGCCTATGCAAAATTGTGAATTGGACATGGAATCCAACACATGATTATTATTTTTATGCATGTTATTTTTCTTGGGACAAGTATGTCTCAATCTGACAGATGACGGGAATAAAATCAGTTTAACAAAGGGGACAAAAAGATACATCATTTACTGTTTGTTCAAACTATCTGCTCCACTGTCCATACTGAGTAGGCATTTGGCCATGCAATTTGGAGCTCAAATTTGAAGCTTTGATTTGAAATCAGCGTTTGTTTATGACATTTGAAAAAAAACTTCAACTTCAATTTCAAATCCCAAATTCTCCTAAAAGTAGGATTTCAATTCCATATTTGTAATTTCATCTTTTTAAAAATTTAAAACATGACCCATAAGTATATATTTTATAAAAAGGACCCATAATATTAAATTTTACAAAACAAACTCATGCCCGTGAAGAGATTGTATGTACCATGTGGGAATATTATATTAAAGAATAGTTAGTTACTACTGGGTATGTTGTTGTAGCTAGTTACTATTGTTCATATATTGGACCAGTGGATCTTTGTAAAATTATGTGTATTTGAAAATTTGTAATAGCATGTAATTGCAAGCATTTATTTATAAAAGGGACATGGAGATATGCGATTTATTAATGCGGCACCTTAGGATATTCCGATATCCTTGATTATGAACTATGGTTTGTTCATTTGAAAAGATTGTATAACAGTTGGGGAAATTTTGATAGTTTTCACAAATTGTGGGGTTTTCATGTTTATGAGAAAAATACAACTTTTGAGATCTAAATTGCATGTCCAAACAAAATTTCAACATCAAATCAACGATTTCAGATCATGGCAAAATGGGCCCTAATGCTATTGCAAAACTAAAATTCCTTTTTTCCTTCCAAATCAGTTCTTACTGATAAACAGAAGTAAATTCAAAAGAAAAAGCACCCAAGGGATACCACCCATATACAAAGAATAGACAAGATCCCAGTTAATTTACGAGAGATCTTATATCACAATTTCCATAGTCATCTGACTATATGTTTTACTATGTTAAGGTTACTTCATCAGTTGCATAACGAATTAAGATCCATACTTCACTAGGTTAACAGTTTAAACACCAATAATATCAGTTCCGAAAGAGGTTCCACATAAGATGAGAAACTAGTCAAACGAAATGCCGAGGTGGTTCAAATTCAGTAGTTGACACAAAATACTATAGTTTTTGAAGGTAAATTTAAAGAAGTATGAGATTATACAA
This sequence comes from Anisodus tanguticus, assembly GCA_034509755.1. Taxonomy (NCBI): domain Eukaryota; kingdom Viridiplantae; phylum Streptophyta; class Magnoliopsida; order Solanales; family Solanaceae; genus Anisodus; species Anisodus tanguticus. The sequence continues at coordinate 42,902,773 of CM067559.1, read as the reverse complement.
CGGATAAGGTGGAGAACATAGAACAGATTACTGGTGTCGTCAGGTGTAATTAGGATTGCTTCCTACAACTTAGGATTACTTATACAAGATTCGGCAGTTCAGAAACCAGAATAGAATAGAGAAAAAACTAGCAGAATGACCAAAGATATTTATAGGAAGGGGTAAAGCCTCAGCTCCCTCATTATTTTTGGTGCACCCACGTAGTTCCTGGTTGTATAGAGGATTGGCTGTCTTCTGTAAATCATATCTTTTTGTAGGTTCTTCACTTTTTGGTATACCTCTTGTATACGGCGGATTTTGGCCTTGTTGATTAATGAAAATACTTTATCAAAAAAAGGGGGGAATGAACTATGATTAAGTGTACATTATCTAGCCTCTTTACCTACTCCTTATGTTATTTATGACTATACCAGCTAATGTGGCGGAAAATTGGAGAACTTATATGGGGTGAAAGAGGAGGTGAAGAAATACCATCTCATAAAGTGGAATGTGGTAAAATTTCCCATAAAGAAGCTGGGGTGCATAGTATAAAGGTTTTCAATAGAGCCTTAGTGAACAAAGGGATTTAGGATTTCGCTCGGAGGACTAACGAAGCTTTATGGAGAATGTCATCATTGACATGATTGGGGCACAACAACAAAGAGGCTGGAGGAAACCAGATACCCGGACCATATGGAGTAGCATTTGTGGAGAAGCATCATGAAGATATGGGATAATTGTTACAGACATGTGAAGTTTAAAGAGGGAGATGACACTAGAGTCAGCCTTTGGGAGGTTCTGCGGAGATGCCTCCTTATGCAACGCATTCCCTGCCATACTTGGTATTTCTTGCCAGAAGAAGAAACAATGGTCCACATATGCAGGGAGTAGGAAGGAAGAGTTCTGTGGGACCACAAAATTCAGATAAAATTTGCAGGTTTGAGAAATGGAAGAACTTCGGGTTTCTCTAAAATAAAATATCTTGATTATGAATAACTATAATTCGAAATGACAAGGACAAAGATTGATCTGAATGATCATCCATCCGACATTACTGAGAAGGAACGTGACAGACTTCTCTTACCTCACAGTGTGGATTCCAAAAAACACCAAGCACATCAGCTTCTTTGTATAGCCAACAGCATGCTAAGCTATTGTAAAGGCAGAAACTTGAAAAAAATAAAAAGATATATACACAAGTTGGAGTTTCATGAGCATGGGAGTAGAAAGGTTGTTAATCATCTACTACATTTCCAGATTAGGTGCATAGTGCGGTACATCTCGTATACAGAAATTTTCCTATTATATTAATAAAACTAAGTTTATCAAAACAATAAGATGGAGTAAAGCGCGTTGAGGGAGGCCAATACAGCCAATAGTGGACCATGACAAGCAAAACATAAAGCAATATAGTGGCTGAGAAAGTTCTCAAATGTGCTGTCAAACAATCATAAGTCACTGCTGCTTCTAATACCAAGACAAACAACTAATAACAATAAAAGTGAGGAAGGGCTGACATCCACATCTACATCCTTATCCATTCTTCTTTTTCTAGACACAGAATTCATTAAGAGGAAAACTCAGGCATCAGAACAATATAGTATGTTACAGGAAAACAACCCAAGCAGGGATTCCACAACATTCATGCTCCTTTAACTCACATCCAACCAAATGAAATCTTGATCACATGGCAGTAATCACGACAAAAGAAAATTCCATCTAAATCACATAACCTTTACCCATCAATAGTATCCAGCAATTCTAGGGTGACAAATATAAGAAGGAACCTTAAATTCTGAAACCACATCGCACCTTAAATTCTGAAACCACATTTACTAATTAAACTCAGAGAATGAAATTTCACAAGTTTAAATATATTGGATTAAATAAGAAATATTAAAATTACATGGAATTAAGTTGCCTATATGCCAAACATTTAAAAATCTTCCAACTTGCAAAGTTTTTCGACAAAGACAATGCAAAATGAACAGAAACTTTCACATGCATCTGAACAAACAGGCAGGAAACGAAAGCATAACCCAATACCGTGACATCGCAAGAAGAGATTCTTGCAGATAGACGCCAGTCAACATTTTCCCCAGAAGGTGCTTGTATGAAACTAGCATCTAAAGCATTCACTTTCTGCTCGCTAACGACACTCTGCAAAGAAATACTTCCGCTGATCAGTCAACTGCTCATATGTATAGCAAAAAACAAATACATCAACAACTACGCATCAATTCCAAATTAGTCGGTGGCAGCTATATAACCGTCTATATCTATTCCACCCTATTCAGGTGTGCAGGTACTTAGATGGGCACGTCCCAACGAATTCAGTACTCAAGGAACTTATCATAGTTAAATTATTTTAGCAGGAAAAAGAACTGTTACATTTTAAATATTTACTGCTGGTGCATTCCTGTGATGCCATGTACCAAATTGTGAGGATTTATTTGTTTCCGCTTTCTTGTCTTTTATGTGCTGTTCCTCGGAATTAAATCATATAATTTCAGATCATTTCAGTAATAGAACTAACATAAGGTTACTTCAATGGAGTTGCCTCTGTTTGGGAGCAAATTTCTGACAGCATTCTGTCTGCAGTACAATCACTACTGATAACTGAGTTTACAGCACAAAAACATACTCCCTCCGTCCCAATTTAAGTGTCTTGGTTTGACTTGGCACGGAGTTTAAGAAACAAAGAGAAATTTTTGAATCTTGTGGTCTTAAAGTAAAGATGTGTGGGGTCTTTTAAATCTTGTGATCTTAAACATGCCTGGGAATTGGAAAACTTATTAAATATACAAAGAGTCACTCTTTTTGGGACAGACCAAAAAGGAAAGTAAGACACTTAAATTGGGACGGAGGGAGTATTAAAGAAAACTCTTCTGAGGTTCACGGATTAAGGGGCCGTTTGGCCATGCAATTTGGACTTTGAAAGAAGTGGATCTTTGTAAAATTATGTGTATTTGAAAGTTTGTAATTGCAAGCAATTATTTATAAAAGGAACATGGAGATGAGCGATTTATTAATGTGGCGCTTTAGGATATTTCGATACCATGTTTATGAACAATAGTTTGCTCATTTGGTAAGATTATAAGAGTTGGGTAAGTTTTGATGATTTTCACAAATTGTAACTTTTCATCTATATGAGAAAAATACAACTTTTGAAATCCAAATTGCATGTCTAAAACAAAGTTCAACTTCAAACCAACCTCTATCCAGATCAACAACAACAACATACCCAGTGTAATCCCACTGTGTGATCTGGGGAGGGTAAGAAGTACGCAGACCTTACCTCTACCTTTGTGGGGTAGAGAGGTTATTTCTGATAGACCCTCTACCCAGATCAATGATTTCAAATTCATGTCCAACCACCTACTAAAGAAATGATGAATTTCATTTCAATAAAAGTGTATCTATTTCTCCTTTTCTAATACGCCTAAGTCCTAACTGAATAACAAAAACAAGAAAATGCATAACCAAGAACAAGAATATATTTCCATGCTAACACTTCTACATTAGAGAACTAACCCTAAACCATTTTAAATCAAACATGCAGGCTCTACAACACACACACCATAACAAAATGTATGAGTGCAACTTCATGCACAAGTCAAGCCATGACTCTAGCACCGGAGTGTGTGGCCAGACTATGGTTCGAATCTCAGCAGTGGCAAAAAACAACAGCAGCAACATACCAGTGTAATCCCACAAAGTGGGGTCTGGGGGTAAGTGGGGTCTGGGGGTAAGATGTACGCAGATCTTACCTCTACCTTTGTAGGGCAGAGAGGCTTTTTACGATAGAAGTGACAAAAAACAATAGGTGGTTTTTTCCATCTTTGTATCAAGCCTTAGTAGACAGTGTGACCTAGTTCATGTGTTGATCGAAGAAGCATGCAAGCTAGCCAGACACCACCCGTGAGAAAAAAATGCGAACGAAAATGTTTTACATGAAAAATATATTCTTGAAAAACAAGTGAGTTTCTTACTTATTTTTTAGTGTTTGGTAAGAAAGAAAAATATCATCCCAAGGGCATTTGTATGTAATCTAGCAACACCAATGCTTATTTTAAAAAAATGCTTATGGAGTCTAGAGAGTGAAGCTCCTACTTCTCTCTAGAATCTAGGAAGAGGGGGAACCACGTCTTTCAAGGAAGCTTTAACTTGGCCATCTCTAGACTTAGGAGGCAGATTGTCCTCGAAAGAACCCAGCTTCTCCTTCTCAAAGGATTACACTTTGAAGAGAAAAAGTTTTTTGAAAGCTTGTTTGGTTGTCTCTTTTGTAAAATGGGTTGGTTCTCCTGAGGCAATCAGGAATTGGGCAGCGAAGGAGTGCGGAGTAGTAGAGGGGCTAAAGATTACGCAATTAACAATACCCAATTCTTGTTTCGCTTTGTGAATGAAGAACAAGCTCTGAAGATCCTTCACGAAGGCAGAAGGTGGTTTGATAACAACTTTATGCAGCTCGACAGATGGTTGGGGCAGGAAGGTTGTGTTGATCCTCATTTCTCAGGCGGCTCGGTGGTGGTAAATTTGGTGGGGCTTCCGGTGCATCTATGGTGTATCGACCTTTTTAAAAAGACCGGGGATCTTTGTGGGGGTTTTGTGAATGTGATATGTAGCTTGCACAACATGTCCCAGGTGAGGATTTTGGTAAGAAAAAGGGGGAAGGTCCATGTTTCGGTAAAGGTGGACGATGGTGAAGTGGAGTATAGAGTGTGGCTGTCTATTGAGTTTCGCCCTATGAAACCGATAGTAGAAAGGGAGGAATATGTAGATTCAAGTAGGAGGGGAGTAGGGTTTGGAGATGGTAAAGGGGGAAAGGTGGCGGGGAAGGGTATTTTGATGTCGGAAGCGTTGGGAGAGCCGGCGGATGTGGTGAAGAAGAAAGGTAGCGTGGGAAATTTTGAATTTTGGAAAGGGAGGAAAAACCCTATAAAGGGGAAAACACCACCTTACCTTTGGATTAGTGAACCGGGTTGGAAAGGAAGATTGAACCGGTTTAATAATCACAAAGGGCTGAACCGCAACAACAATGTTGAGTCGACCGGTTCTTTCTTTCAGATAGATCGTCGCATGCGAGTTCCAGTGGTCCAACACCGGAGATCGATCCTTCTACCAAGCAGAAGCAAGTTCGAACCTCATATCTAAGTTGCGAGCCTTGTGCTTCAGATGGGTCTTCAATTATTGGTGTGGGGGACAGCAACAGGAGCTTCCCAGTGGTTCGACTACTCCAATCGACTGGAATCTCTTTTCCGACGAGGTATTTCGCGAAGTTTCAGGGGTAGGTAACCCCTGTCTAGCCGGAATAGGGTTTTTGGCCCACCTGCACTGTTGGCTGACCCTCTTTTGGCTGATTCTAAGGCTGGAAACATTAGGGCCGATGCGTCGGCGCCGGAAAGTGAAGCTGTTGGCATCGGAAATTGTCAATTGGTGCATTTTGTTCCGGGCTTCAACTTTGCTAGGTTAGGAAGTGGTCTGGGGAACTGCAGTAACCCTAAAACTGATCCTAATTTAGGGGAAGGGGCTGATTTGCAAGTTTCTAATGCTCTCCAACTAATTCTTGGCTCCGGAGGGAGCTGTAGTGAAGGTCAGGGTTTTGTTGCTATGTTGTTAGCTTGTTTTGAGGTAGGAAAAGGCATGTCTAGTTGGGTGGGAGAGAAATAACTTAAATTTTGGGAATTTTTAGGTGCATCTTTCGAGGGGAAGGAGGATAGGGTACTAGAATTGCTTCGAGATAGTGAAATAAAAGCAAGAGGGGATAGAGGAAAAGAGGTAGATGAATCTGGGGAGAAGGAAAGGTGTTCGGGGAAGAATAAGGAGGGAGAAAGAAAAGTGGTAGTGTATAAAGGAAGAGGTAAAAGCTTGCAAAGGAGTGGAGGTCCGGGGAGAAGAGGGGTGGGATGAAGCTTAATTTTGTTGTCTATGGAAGTTAAAATTATTTCATGGAATGTGAGGGGTTTGAATGACCATTGAAGTAGGGTTTAAGGAATGGGGGTGGATGTGATATGTATTCAAGAAACAAAAACGGAGGTCTTGACGGATAGCATTATTAGAAAAGGGGGAAGGTGGGTGAAGTATGATTACATCCCGGCTCAGGGAAGTGCGGGGGGAATTCTTATGCTTTGGGATGACATGAAGGTGGAGTGCATGGAGGTTAACAAGGGGGAGTTCATGTTAGGGGTGCGATGCAAAAACATTGGCAATGGAATGGAGTGGGGTTTTGGGGGCATATATAGACCGGTAGGGGAGAGGTCAAAGGAGTCTTTTTGGGAGGAATAAAGAGCAGGGATATGGAGGTGGGAAATCCCTTGGGTGTTAGGGGGATTTTAATACCATTAGATTCCCGGAGGAAAGGATGGGGAGTAGAGGGGTGTCCAGGGCCATGGAGGAGTTCTCGGAGTTTATTGATAACCACCTTCTTATTGGTTTGCCTTTGACATGTGCCTCATTTACTTGGTCCAGGTCGAAGGATTCAACTTCTAGATCGAGACTAGACAGATTTCCTGTGTCTACTTCTTGGGAGGAGTTGGCACCTAGCGTAATCCAGTTTCCTCTCCCGCGATTGGTGTCACATCATTCACCTATCATGTTGCATGGTAGTAGAGGAAGACAGATGGAGTCTCCTTTTAGATTCAAGAACATGTGGCTACGAGTGTCTGATTCCAGGGATAGAGTGGCTGGATGGTGGAGTGGTTATTCGGTTTCCTTTAGGCTTGCCAATAAGTTGAGATTGCTAAAAAAATGACTTAAGAGTGGAATAAAGAGGTTTCGGTAGGGTGGAGGTGGAGGTGAAAATGAGGGAGATTATGAATGAAGTGAGGGAGTTAGAGAGAATAGAAGCGGGGAAGGAGTTAGTAGATAAGGAGAATGAGAGGAAAGAGTATTGAAAAGGGAGTTAGTTGATTTGGCTTTGGACCAAGAGACTAGTTGGAGACAAAAATCAGGGTGTTATGGTTGGAGGAGGGGGACTCTAATACCAAATTCTTCTATAGGACAGCAGTTGCTAATAGGAGAAGGAACTTCATAGAGTCAGGGGTGGTGCATGGGGTGGTGCATATGGGGGAGGAGGAAGTAGAGGGGGCAATTGTAGATTTTTACAAGTGTTTGTTTGAAGAAGTAGATTAGAGGCATAAGTTAGAGGGTTTAGGGTTCAATCATATTAGAGGAAAGGAGTGTGAGTGGCTAGAGAGGGCAATCGAGGAGGAGGTGAAAAGGCGGTGGAGAGTTGTGTAGGTGACAAAGCTTCGGGCCCTGATGCTTTCTCTATAGCTTTTTAACAGTAAAATATGATGTGATGGATACTATTGTCGAGTTTCAGGAAAAAGGTGAATTCAAAAGAAGTTTGAATGCTTCTTTTGTTGTCATTATCCCAAATCAGGAGGGAGCCTCGTGCATTTAAGATTATAGACCAATTAGTCTAGTGGGAAGCATCAATAAGATCATCTCTAAGGTGCTTTTCATTAGACTTAAGAAGGTGTTAGATAAGACTGTTTCTACTTCGCAAAACGCTTTTGTGGAGGGGAGACAGATTTTGTATACAACTTTAGTGGCAAATGAAGTGGTGGATTCGAGAAGGAAACAAGGTATGCCAGGTGTGGTGTGCAAGCTTTTGAGAAAGTCTATGATCATGTGAATTGGAGTTTTCTAGATTTTATCATGCTTCAGATGGGATTTGGGAATAAGTGGAGAAAATGGATCAAGTTTTGCATTTCCTCAGTGAGATACTCAGTGCTTGTGAATGGCAACCCATGCGGGTTTTTTGGGAGTTCGAGGGGTCTGAGACGAGGATCTCCGATCTCCAATGTTGTTCATTCTAGTTATTGAGGCTTTGAGCAGGATGATGGATAGAGTTGTCATGAGAGGTTTCTTGAAGAGCTTTAATGCAGCAGTTAGAGGTGTTGGGACAGTATCAGTTTCTCACTTGTTGTTTGCATATGATACCTTAGTTTTTTGTGATGCACTCAGCTGGATTATTTAGGCCAAGTGCTTACTTGGTTACAGGTGGTGTCCGGCCTCAAAATCAACTTAAGTGTGAGATTATACCAGTCGGGGAGGTAGATGACATTGAGAGGCTAGCTCAGGTTCTGAATTACAGGTTAGGGCTCTCCCGACAATACATCTTGGATTACCACTAGGTGCTTCAAACAAGGATATTACGGTGTGGAACCCAGTTTTTCAGAGAGTTGAGAAGAGATTAACAAGATGGCAGAAAAGATATTTGTCCAAATGCGGGAAAGAAGTGCTTATCAAGAGCACTTTATCGAGTATTCTTATTTCAAGTCTTTGTTTCATGCCCCAGTTTCAGTCACTGAAAAATTGGAGAAGATTCAAAGAAACTTTCTTTGGGATGCGGCAGATGGGACGAAAAAATTTCACTTGGTGCGGTGGAAGACGGTAACATCTCCCAAAAAATGGGGAATGTCTCGGCATTAAAGATTTGGCGGTCTTTAACAAAGCCTTACTGGGAAAATGGCTTTGGAGATTCGGGATGGAGGTACAAGCTTTTTGGAGAGGTGTGATAGCGGATAAATATAGGGAAATGGAAGGGGGGTGGAGAACTAGAAATGTCACTACGCATTTTGGGTGCGGTTTGTGGAGGAATATATTGAAGGGATGGGATGATTTTAGTGAAAATATCTCATTCAAGGTAGGAAAAAAGAGGAGAGTGAATTTTAGGGGACATAAAGTGGTGTGGGGCTAACTTACTGAAAATTGATTTCTAATATCTTGCCAAGAAGACTTGTCAATCCAACAAATTAGGGGGAGACAAAGTGGAGAGAATTTTTGGGATTTGAGATTTAGAAGGGACTTCCAAGATTGGGAGGTCACTGAGTTTCAAAGATTGTTGGCCCTTCTACATAGACAAGTCATTCCAGTTGATAACCTTGATGTTTCGTGGTGGGGCTTGGGGAACAATGGAGTTTTCTCTGTTAAATCTTTCAATGTGAAACTTTTGATTAGGGAGGAGGAGGTGTTTCCATGTGATGCAATTTGGATACCACAGGTGCAAGGAAGATGTGTTTTTTCTATTGGCTAGCTGCTAGAGGGGTGATCTTGACGACAAAAAATCTTAGGAAGCGGAAGGTTCTTTGTGTCAGCTGGTGCTACATGTGCAAGGAGACCGGAGAGGACATGGATCATCTTCTTCTACATTGTAGTTTTACCACAAGGTTATGGTGGGATATGTTTCGCTGGTTTGGAACTTCTTGGGCAATGCCAAAAACTGTGAAAGATTTGATGTTTTGTTGGAAGAGCGGAAGGAGGAGAAGACGTAAAGCATGGAATGCGGTTCCTCTTGCGATGATGTGGGTGGTTTGGAGAGAGAGAAATAGGAGAGCTTTTGAGGGGTAGAGTCGAGTTTTACTTAGTTTAGTAGCCTTCGGTCTCTTATTTTCTTTTGGTGCACCCATAAAGTTCCTAGTTGTATAGAAGAATGGGTGGATTTTGTGGAGAGTCATGTTTTGTAGATTCTTTACCTTTTGGTATACCCCTTGTATTGTGGCCATGTTTATAAATGAAAATATCCTTTTACCTGATCAAAAAAAATGTAATCTAGCAAAACACTATAGGGGTGGGATGGAGTGGGCAGTGGGGGTGGCGGGGGTGGGTTGGTCAAAGGGTGAGGGTTGGGTGGGTGGGGAGGAGACAATGAACGTGGAATGTCACTTTTGTAATTTACTTTCCCTACTTCCATTAAGGAAGTCATTCTCGAACTTGTTTTCCTAGAGAAATTTTTTTCCAAATCTTTTGGCCAACCAAGCATTGGAAAAATTAGAAAACATTTTCCTCCATAGCAAACACAACCTATATATGCAAAAGGGTAACTTTTTTTATAAAACTTCATAACACCAATTATATAATACCAATTATAGGATCTCTGGCATCCTTATCAAGAAAAAAATTATAGGATCTTTGGCATTACAAAACATAATACATAGAAAAATTCATAATAGAGGATTGGGTAAGGAACCTAAATAACAAGTGAACTACAGATAGAGGATCTGAAAAGGAACTTGAGTACCAAATATCTCCAGTTTTTATCAGAGGTAGCATCAGCGACAGGATCTAGTGAAACATTCTAATCACATCATGACTCGAAAAGGAGAGGCAACTAAAAGGCTATACAGACACCTTATGCAGTACTTAAGTTTCACATATACAGTTAATTACGACCATTCAGAAAGATGGCATTTAAAAAAGCACAGACCTGGGCAAGGGAACCCTCAGGAGCGGACAATCCATAAAATTTCAGTGTCAGATCGCAGTGGGAGTTTCGATGCTTTAGCTTTGTGGACACACAAAGATTTTCAAATCTACCGCCAACAATCTCTGTGTGATCTATATCAATTATCCTTGCAGCTGCCCTACTGATAGAAACATTTAACAAATACTGGATCATATTTTCCTTTCCATGCTGCAGCACCGATTCCTCATCTGGCTGATAACTTAGTAATTTATTGATTGCCTGCCATTCCTCCCGAGTCAATTGGTCCTCTAGTGTAGTAGCTTCTTCAGAAGTGTCCCCAGCAGACACATCTGCAGTAGCTGTACTCCTAAAGTAACACGCAAAAAAAATCTAAATGTGTCAAAGATAACTAAGGAAAAGATCAGTCACAAAGAGCAACAAATAAGGAATTTCAGAACAGTTAAAGATAAAATACAAAATTGTTTGCGAATAAATCAATGGATATAGTTTATGACCAACCATCCAAAAGAAAACCAGCTTCTCTTTCTAAGCATTCTTTGTTCAGCTGCCTCCTTTGATTTCAAAGATTCAACCTTTGCATGAGCAAGAAACCTAGAAGGCAATCCACCAAATTACGAAATGTTATTGAACTGAATACAATCTAGAATCTACATGAAGTTTCAAGCATTCAAGGATATAACAGTATGGTGAATACAAGAGGGTCTGAAAGAAGGCAAGGATTCAGGAGGCTTTGAACTGATTTTAGGGTTGTACATCAAAAGGCAATAATTTGCAAAGGGAGTGATATCACCATTGACACCAGTTTCTTATATGTTGATTAGCAATTTAACAATATATCTTAAAAAGAATCAAGTTTGAGATCCTGATATGCAACTCTAGGATAAGAAAGGAGATCTGTTTTTTACTTCTCATGAATAGTCCATAATGTTCAGAACGGAACTTCAATACATATATCCAACTACTTTACAAAAAGTAAGACTTTCTTCATACAAAAACAAAAGGATTTTTCACACCAACTTTTCAAATCCTTCAACCACTCTTCTATTCCTCTCTCCAAATCATCCAATATATGAACAAAGGTGCTAGTCTCCAAAGTTTTTTTCCTCGCCCCCTCTTTGTCCAACCTCCAAGCTGCTACAGTCTGCCATTATTCCAGGAAGTCATCAAGAAATGTTAAAACAATGAGTATAACATTCCTTAATTCCAACATGAACTCAAAGTAAAGGAACAACTGCTATGTGTCCTCCGCGCCCTTCTTGTACATGCAACACCGCATATCCCCTCCTTAAATTGTGCATTACGAGAATATCATCCCATGCAACACACCTAGCAAATAAAGCTACTTTTGTAGAGCACCTATCTCCCAGGATCTCTCTACGTGAGGTTGGCATCTTACTTTTTAATCAAGCAAATATAATAGGACTTCACGAAGAAAGATTGTCACTGGCCCTCTCCATTACAAGGAGCATACTGCTTTGACATTTTAATGTGGTTCGATGCTTGAAGAGGTTGGACGCTCACGGCTAAGTTAATGTTCTTATGTAGGTTCATGTATGTCAATGCTTTCGATCAAGTTGTGGCCAAATTGGATTGGTTCAGCTACATGAATATTTAATTCCATCTGCTAAGCGTATTCTCTAAATGCACCCTTAATTCTATCTGCGTAGCTCATTCTCATAATGCAGCAGCAAGCAGTAGATTTGAATCCACCAAAGAAAACGAATAGGTAGAGAAACCACAGACTAACTTGACACTAACATATTTAATGAAGAAGATTCTTTAATTCTCACGTTTCCGAAAATATGCCTCCTAAATAATATATCCCAAGATGTTTCATAAATATCCTTCACAAGTAAATCCACTATTACTTCTGAATATAAGCAGGAACCAACTCCCTGCACCACATTGAGCCGAACGTTGGCTATTTCCACTTCCAAGCATGAACCGATATATTTTGAGAAGCCATTTACTCCCATAATGATTTGTATCCATAGAGGAACCTTGTGCGGAGGGTTTCTATATTTAGCTGTCACTTTGAATGAGCTGTCACTTTGGAAGACAGTCTTTGGCAAAGTGACAGCTCTTTCGTGCACCGTTGAGAACTTTATGTTTTCCGTACATTTTTGGAGCATGTCTAGATTCCAACTGATGTAAATGGCAGATTGCTCTTTTTAGAGATTTATGCTTTTATTTAAAGTTTGTTATGACTGAATACACGTGTAGGTGGATTTCTATTCTTTTACTAAAAAAATTGAAAGGTTTGTTTGAACCCTCTCTCCCACCCCCGACCCCCAAAATATGCAAAAACAGAAAACAAAACAAAGAAACATTGTGGTATACTATAAGCTAAGAGAGCCCTATCAGCTTAGTGAGAATTTTACAGAAAGAGAATGGGGAGCACTAATAAAAGTCAAAACGAAGAAAGTTAATCACCAGTTATACCAATATCAAGAAACATCAAATATGTTTAAAACGTGCTGGTAATAGGAAAAAAACGTTGTGTAACCTACCTCCATAATAATATAACCTTAGGATCAAGATCTTTCTCAATGTTTCTGATCTCTGAGCTATCAACATTCGGCAGCTGTTGCAATGAATCAGAATATAATTGTACATAACGCCGACGAAGATGACATAGGGCCTGAATTTGGTCCCAAGAGAATCTATAGCTGCAAAAGTGCACAACCAAACAAATACTTTGATCAAACAAACATGAAAAAAATATACAACAGATCGACATAATTAATTTAAGACTGGAAAATCTAAGCAAAGATGAAGTGCCTTTAAAATGTTTGAAAAGCTTTCACCAATCTGAATTGAGGAATAACGATTTCCTCTGAATAATCATTAGATAAAATCAATGTGGTGTCAAAAGTACTTAGTATATAGACGTATATAGGATCCTCGGCTTTCTATCGTTCCTATTTTACCATTTATATTTGAAAAAAATTCTCATTAAGCCAGAAGTATAATTCAAACAAAACTACAAAAGAGATCTCTTCATACTCCCCAGTCCTCATACCCCTTTATATTAACGAAACCTGTTTTATTTTTTTACTACTTTAAAATGTCCCAAGGAAGATAGAACAGTGTTGCGTTCCTATCTGCTCTCATTTTCCTTCCTCTCTGGATCCTCTAAGTAACATCTATCTACGCAACAAAACTAAATAGCAGCCAACTGGTCCAACTATCACCGGAAGGGTCACAGAAATATGTATAATAGTCATCGATTTATCTCATTATGCCTTCTTCTCCTCTTTTTTGATCAGCCAAAAGTACTTCCATTCACAAACATGGTCAAACGTACTTTCATTCATAAACATGGCCAAAGACCGGTCGTATACAAGAGGTATACCAAAAGGTAAAGCCTCTACAAAAAGAAATGATTCTCTACAAACTCCACCCAATATTCTATACAATTGGGGACTCTATGAGTGCACCAAAAGAAAATAAGGGATCAAAGGCTACTCCTCAAATGAGAAAAGCTCGACTCTACCCCTTCAAAAGCTCTCCTATTCTCTCTCTCCACACCACTCACATTAATGCTAGTGAACCATGTTCCATGACCTACGTCTTCTCCTCCTCCAACTCTTCCCACTAAATATCAATTCTTTCACAGTTTTTGGCATAGCCCAAGTATCAAACCACCTAAACATATCCCACAATTTTTTATTGATCAGGTAAACGTATTTTATTCATAAACATGCCCAAAAATCTGACCGTATACAAGGGGTATACCAAAAGATAAAGAATCTATAAAAAGATATGATTCTCTACAAATTACACCAATTCTTCTATACAACAAGGAACATTATGGGTGCATCAAAAAAAAAAATAAGTGACCGGAGACTACTCCTTAGTTTAGTAAAGCTCACCTCTACCCCTCAAAAGCTCTCCTATTTCTCTCTCCAAAAAACCCACATCAACGCAAGAGGAACCACATTACATGCCCTGAGTCTTCTCCTCTTTCTCCCGCTCCTCCAACAGAATATCAAATCTTTTACCGTTTTTGGCATTGCCCAAGGAAGTTCCGAACCACCTAAACATATCCCACCATAATCACATGGTAAAATCACAATGCACAAGAAGATGATTGACGTCCTCACAAGCCTCCTTCCACATGTAACACTAGCTAACGCAGACAATCTTCTATTTTCTAAGATTTTCCGCCATCAAGATCACTCCTCTAGCAGCTCCAGCTAGCCAAGAGAAAAAGCACACCTTCCTCGGCACCTGTGGAGCCTAAACATATCCCACCATGACCTCATGGAAAGACCGCAATGAAGATGATGATGATGATCCACGTCCTCGCCCGCCTCCTTGCCCATATAAGACCAACTGACGTAGACAACCTTCTACTTTCTAAGATTTTCCGTAGTCAAGATCACCCCTCTAGTAGCTAGCCATGTGAAGAAACATGCCTTCTTCTTCTAAAAAATGTCAACAAAAATGTCAACAGTTCAAATGACAGTTCGTATTATCACCTCCGACGAAACCCAATTATTCTAAACAATTACATGATTCCTTAATTTTTTCCATCTTGGTAAAGAAAGAGTTTTCAACTATTGTAAAAGGACTGATGTTGAAATTCCCATAAGCACTAACCCATCATTATGAATTAGTAATCCACCCTTTGATTTCACCTCCTCGTCCACGTCATTTCCTTTATTAAAGTCTATTAATGTGTTCCCATTCGAAAGTTCACTAACATAAGTTGCAACCTTTGAGCACTAGCTGTTGGCAACTAGAACTTTGAAGTATCAAATTTGTCATCTCTGATCATGCTGTCTCTCATACTCTCATAGTGGGGCTTAGGTGAAAAGGGTTTATTTGGACTATCAGGTGGGACTATTTAGCTATGTTTCTGGATTGAGGCAACAACAACAACATACCCAGTGCAATCCGACAAGTGGGTCTGGGGAGGATAGAGTGTACGCAAACCTTATCCCTACCTTGGGAGGTAGAAAGGTTATTTCTGATAGACCCTTGGCTCGGGATAAAGCAAAAATAAAGCAGGTCAAAGAGGAAAAAGGAACAGTAATTACAGCAAAACAGTACGCTAAGCGAATAACAAGAGACAGTAGATAGTAATAGAAATTCAAAGATAAGAAGCTACAAGAGAAATACTACGACAACTAGTAAGGGAGGATAAGTGAGACAATGCTCTACTAAGCTTATACCCTAATTCGTGTTCTCCACAACCTCATATCTAAGGTCATATAAGTTGCAATGCAATTCACTATTTTCTTCTTGGTGCATTTGGCTTTGTTTTCATTTGTGGGTTTGGATTTGCTATGGGCTTGTCATTAGAGTTGGTTTGTTGATTAGTTTCATTTGTAAGGATTGAGACACCAATACTTTAGTGGGCTCCAACTAGGCTATTCATATAAACTTTTGATGTGGACTTAACTTTATTGGATTTTTCATTGTAAGGATTTAGTTGTATTTGGATCAATTTGTGACGCAAGATAAGCTGAAAGAATTTGGGACTTATTCAAGTTCTTGTTAATTTGGTTGTTTTTCTTTTCCTTTTGGCCCCTTTTATTGGGATTCTTTCTTTCTAACACCTAGACCTATCCATCGGGTCGGGGACCCGGTTGGCCAGCCCGACGGCCAGGGTCAGCTTATATTTGACCCGTGAGCCACCTGACCCGAAAAAGCGGGGACCCGATCAGGGTCAGGGTCGAGCCAGGGTCAGAATTTTTTACCCATCTAACCCGGCCCGACCAGTGACCCGACCCCGATCCGGTCATATTATTTTTTATTTTATTAATGTTTATTTAAGGTATATTATTTTATTAATGTTTAGTTTATAATTTTTATTTAAGGTCTATTATTTTTATTTAAGGTCTATTATTTTATTAATGTTTATTTTATTATGGTAAGCTATTTATTATTGGGGATGAACCAAACCGAAAAACCGAACCTACCTATGTATCTTATTTTTTATTTTAGGCTACTGCTATCTCTTGAATCATAGTCATTGAAGTCAATCTATGAAGCGTTTATGGAAGTCGAATGCGGCATGAACTTAACTAAAGGAAGCATTGACATAAAATGTAGGGAGAGAAAGTAGTTGTAAATTGGTGCAACTTTAAATGGTCATAACTCTGCGCTCGAATGTCCGTTTTACCTGGGTTTTTTTATTTTGCGTATTTTTTCAAGACGCAACCGGTCAAACTGCCGTAAGGCGGCATGGCGCCGCCAATTTTTAGGAAAACGTCCGTTTTCCCAATCAATTTGTGTTTTCCCCAAATCGATTTCTAATTTTTTTTTCTTTAGTAAAGATCTCACGATATACAATACCTTTCAACGTCGAAATTTCGTGATAATGTAGGTGTGAATGTCAATTTCAGTGTTGGAAATTCAATTTTAAAAAAAATGCCCCGACCCGTTTTATATCAATTTGGAGTTTTTTACCTGCTTTAAGAATATATGTTATGTTTTTGAACTTTAATTTGGATTGTTATTTTAATAAAAAAATAAAAAATTATTTTGTAGAGCGAGCCAGGGCCGACCCGTGACCCGTAGGGTCCCGAAGGGTCCGGGCCAGGGTCGGAAAATTTTAAAAAAAAACAGGGTCAGGGTCGGGCAAGCAGAAAAAAAAAGCCACTTGACCCGGCCCGACCCGAGCTTTGGACAGGTCTATTATAACACCTATCAAATGAGTGTACGAGATTGCACTTTGGTCCCACGACCCATCATTTTAGCTTAGGAAACAACATCCTTTTCTTTTTAGGATTCCTTGTCTTTCCTCTCGACCTAAATACCATGATTTTCATTAAACGGGATTTTTGGATGAAAGAATAATATTCAGATTCCTACCTAAAAGTAAAAATTGACTTACCCTCAGCAGGTATCATCAGGAACATCACATGGGATATGTGAAACACCTATTTGGTTATAGTGTCCAAGTAAAGAATCAAAATAAAGCAAGCCGCAGAAAAGCATTTGAATAAAGGTTGCTGAAACAGGCATTGGGGACACAAATGCCATGAGGGGAGGAAAGGAACATGGTAACAATCTATAGAGCTGTAGATTTTACTTTTCTGATGTAATAGTAGGACACAGAAATACAAGAGGCCTACCAGTTGAGGCCTGAGCGTCAATATCTATAACCATCTCACGTAGATTGTTTACTTTACAAGATAAATTCCCACTCACACATCTTCACAAAACCCCAAATCCAGACCCAACTAACTTGCCAAAACATCAAAAGAAAAGATGCTTAAATCATTTATGGACACCAGATACAGAACTCTGGATCCTTTTGTGTTAACTCTTATTACAAGTTTTAGTTGATGACCCACCGAATAACTCATGGCCTTGGGAAAGCATACGGAGATCACAGTCACCACTTAAACTTTTTTCTGTGGTTAGTTATAAGAAAAGCATCATTGACACAAGATAACCTCCCGAAAAGAGATTTTCAACCCTGTAAACCATCTTTGTGGAACAAATCCAGAAACCATTAACCACTTGTTCTTAGACTTCCCTGTTGTTTCACAATTATGGAAATTCTATGCTGGGAATTAAATGGACAATGCCTGAAGATACAACTGATTTGAAAAAAAAAAGCTGGCATAGAAGGGACAAACCAAAAGAACAACAGAAATGGTGGAGAAATAGCCCAGCCATTATGTTATGGACTAATTGGAAAGAGAGAAATGCAAGATGCTTTGAAGGTGCAGCCAGCTCTATGCAGAAGATAAGAAATAAAAAATAAAAAAAAACTGTATACTTTTGCTTTTTTGTGTGTGTGTAAAGAGGAAATGATTAGTGATGACAAACTTGAGCAGATGTTAATTTGATGAGAAGCTGGATCATTCTGTAATTATTTCAAGCACAATTTGTGCAACAATTTTAATACTCACCATTTTCTCAAAAAGATCATTTATGACCACCAAACACTTACCACATTTTCCTCTGCTGCAATCCTGCACGAGCAGCATAACGCCACCAACTACTGACATCCTCCGAAACAGGCACCATTGGCCTCAAATGAGAAACTTCAATGTATGTCTTATATCTTGTAATGACCTCCATAAGTCTTATCCAATCATGATATTGAGCCTGTAATGGTTGACATTGTTTGCATTCAATCATTGTTAGCAGACAACAACAAAAGTTTCTTTCTATTTTTTTTCCTTCCATTTGATGTTGGTAAGGATAGTGGAGATTCCCTATTTCACCAAGCAAACCAAACGAAAGTGTACAAAAAGGAAAGAAAGAACTCTGAAGACAGAACAAAACTAAGAAGTTTCTTGAGTGCAAGGCAAAAGTAAAGGGATGAATTTGATGGGATCAAGTCACAGTTCTCGGGTAAAAATTTGAAAATGGTCAGAGGTAGAAAACCCCAGACCTTTATTCATAGAAGCAGTAGGTCTTACAAACAAGAGAATGAAAGAAAAGTAGAACAAAATTAACGGCAACCCCTCCAAGCCAACTTGAACAATTACATCAGAAAAGGTAGGCTCCAGATTCCTTGGATACCCTTGTTTATTTTTCTGTTAGGGGAAATTAAAGCAACTACTCGAGACTCAGAGAAAGAATCTTATGTCAGCATTAGGGTAAAGGTTTAGGGAATTGATATAACCCGATGATAAAAGATAAGGATTGAAGGACAGAGAATAAGAACGTGAACAAAAATGACTCAAGAGCACTGTGTTTCATGGTACAAACAAAATGAATAGGGTGCCTCGAAACACAGTAAAGGCGCTAGGGAGTATATGATGCAAAAGCGTGTCCAAATGCATTATATTTTTGACAGATTGCATTTCAAAGATCATATGTTAAAATGGAACAATTATCACAAAATAGTTTAGAAAGATTTGGCACCAAATCAAGGTGAAGGACTAGCACCTCATTAACTGTCAAAGATACGTCAGTGACGATCAGAGAAGCCATCTCAAAGGGAACATTAGGATCATTTCTTTCTTGATTTCCCAGACGATGATACTTGAGGACTCCATTAATTGGTGACACCAAGTAGTTGCGATCTTCAGCCCATCCAGATAAGTTTCTACCGTTATTTGAAGGTTCACTAATACCATCTTCAAATATCTGAGCAACAAGAAGAGGATTAAAAAGGAATGAAGATAGAATACCATGGAAGTGATGAATCCCATCCAATGGCTAACACGAACATGCAAGTCACAGGCGTTAGTGCACACTTCCTAACCATAGACATAGAACAACAAAAAGTAAAAGGCGAATTAAGAATGTACCTCAATCCATTCTTTTGGAGTAAGATCCTCCCATTTATTGTCCAACTTCCACGGCTTGCTGTTTGAATCATGGTACATGGCAAGCCTTTCAAGTTGCACCAACTATAAGTGGAAAAAAGTGCACTTAGTTCAGCAATCATGACCATCATCCTTTGCAAGTCTAAATACACATTTATAATTGAAAACCAGGAAATCCAACCACTTATGGTAGGTAGCATGCTCCAAGAAAAGCAACCACAAATGTAACCACTAAGTGGAGGAATCTAATGTCTGCTTTACCAACTACAAGGAAAAATATTGTGTTCTCAAATAATAGAGCACAAAACAAGATAAATATTATGTAAGAAAATCTAAGAGAAATGAATGATAGATGAAGAAGTTAAGGATAAAAACCGGATGGTTGAAGTGGAGAAGTGTTACCAGAGTCTTATGTGATAGATAGATAGATAGATACCTACCAAATTGAAAGTTAAATTCTACAGGACAGCCATAAGACCGGCAATGTTATATGAGTGAATGTTGGGCTGCATAAGTCCAACAGAGTGAGTGTTGGAGAGATGCGGAAGCTAAAATGGATGTGTAGTCGTATATGATTAGATAAGATTATAAATTATCACATTCACCAGAACTTGCAGATAAAATGCGAGATGGTTTGGACATGTTCTTCGTCGACCTATAGATGCACCGAACTGTAGGTGTGGAACTATGGTAAGTAAAGATGTTAAAAGGGACAGAGTAGACCTAAGATTATTTTTTTTGGTTAAAGACCTGAGATTACAGGGAAGGAAGTTATCTAGAACGACCTACAAATCCTTGATACCAATGCGAACTTAGCCAAAGATAGGCCACAATGGAAGAAAAAGATTCATATAGGTGATCTCTACTAGTTGAGGATAGATATTAAAATTGTTAGAAATTACAATAATAATATTATTATTATTTTATTATTATTATTTATATATATGAATCATTTTTTAGATTTTATTTTGATGCGTATGATAAAAGGGCAGCCCGGTGCACTAAGCTCCCGCTATGAACGGGTCCGAAGAAGGGCTGGACCACAAGAATATTGTACGCAGCCTTATCTTGCATTTCTGCAAGAGGTTGTTTCCACGGCTTGAACCCGTGACCTTTTGGTCACATGGCAGCAACTTTATTAGTTACTCCAAGGCTCCCCTTCCTTTTTTTTATTGCATATGATGAAAATATGAAATGACCTTAAATGAATAAGTGGGAATTCATATAACCGGCCCCAACTTGTTTCGGACTGAGGTGAAGTTGTTTTTCTTTGATAAGGTAAATAATTTTATTAACAATTGCAGAAAAACCCCGTATACAAGCCGTAAACTACACGAGAGAACCTACATTAGTTGTTGTTATTGTTGTTTTAAGTAAGTAAGCAAGTATTACTAGATAGAAACAAGTAAACCACACATGTGAGGTTGGACTTCCCATCTCACTCAAGATGAGTCAATAGAATATCATGGAAGGGACTAGGGGATTCCTAAAGTTACCCGGAATAATTCGGAAAACACGTTATCCAAGACCAATTGACCTATCTTTAAGCACGTTGAAGGCTAGAAATACATTAAGAGATGTCAATCAGTCAGTGTATGTTCTAGAAACATATTAAGAGGTCTCTCTTGAGAATTGACCATAATCTCCCTCATTTTCACCTCTACACTCCCAAACATATTAAGATACTCTAATGCCTGAACCACGCAGTCATCTTGTGGAAGAATGTTATAAAATCTACCTTTACTTTTCACCACTCAATAAATTTAGAAATACAGAGAAAGTTGGGTTAGACATATCAAATCATTGCAATACAAGTATTTAAGTATTCCAAAAATCACCTTTTACATTCTCGGATAGTGTCTTGCTTGTGGTGGAAATTTGTGTTGGTATGGTCTACAATGGATGATGTCAGGCACAGTTAAAGAAGTGTTGTATAGCTGGTCTTTTAGTAGATGGAACAGAAGACACATGGTGTGGGATGTTACTCCATGAGCCCATATGTGGGTTTTATGGAGAAAGAGAAACAAGAAAGCTTTTGGTGAATGGAGAAGGATTTTGTTCATTTGAGGAACAACCTCTTATCCCTTATTTCCTTTTGGTGTACCATGAGGTTCCGGTAGGTATAGAAGATTGGGTGTCGTTCGTAGATAACCACGTGATTTTGTAAGGTTTTCTTTTTGGTATACTCCTTTGTATGCGGTGTTTTTTGTGACCATTGTTAATAAAATCTTATTTACTTGGTAAAAAAAAATAGTATCACAAAACACAAACTTCAACACCTTGGTTCGTATGTCACTCTCCCTGAGTTTGCAACTCACTCCACAATTCAATTACCGAATCGACCCATCAGATAAGTCTCCTCAAAATCCAATCTTAGATCCACGTCATCCCTAAGCACTTTCAAAAGTACTAGCTCTAATTTATTGATGCAGAGTGACGGAAATGTTGCCACTTCTCCTAAAGTTCTCTTCTCCGGCGAAAAATGAAAAGATAATTGAAATAAATCTAATCATGTATTTGAATAAATAATTGAGCCATCTATGAAATACTCTTGCTACCCTCTCCTTATGGCAGTATGAAATCTACCTCTCTACAGAGAGGAAAAGGAATAACAATATCACAAACCAGACAAAATTGGGATGCTCATGTCTTATTAGCAATGTGATTTAAAAACTCTCAAAACAAATTGTAGTGGGTTTCTGAGGTATCTATAGACCTGTGGGAAAGAGTTAGGTCATGGAATGGGGAGATGGATATACCTTGGGCGTTAGGGGGGATTTTAATACCATAAGATTCCAGGAAGAGAGGTTTGAGAATAGGCTGGTGTCTAAGGCCATGGAGGAATTTTCGGAGTTTATAAATAACATTTTCTTATTGGTTTTCTTTTAACATGTGCCTCTTTCACTTGGTCTAGATTGGATGACTCATTTTTTTATAAGGTAAATAATTTTATTAACAAATTGGGGGGAAACCTCGTATACAAGTCATATACTAAAAGAAGAGAACCTACACCAAATATGGTTCTCAACAAAAGAGGTCCAATCCTCTATACAAATTGGGACCTCGTAAGTACACCAAAATGAGACTAGAGACAAAACACTACACTGCAACTTTACAAAATCAAGTTCCACCCCTTCAAATGCTCTCCTATTCCTCTCTTTCCAAATAACCCACATGATTGCTAAGGGGGCAACGCACCATGCTCTCTGACTTTTCTTCCCCCTTCTATGAGTCCAACTTTGCAAGACCTCATTCATTGTACCCGTCATGACCCGTTGCATCCTAAGCAAATTGAGGACCACCCTCCATAACCGGCTAACCACCTTACAATGCAACTACACTTTCGCCCGCACTTTTACACATGAAACACCAACTAACACATGTAATTCTCTTCTTTCGCAGATTCTCCGCCGTTAATATCACACCCCTTGCCGCCAACCATACAAGGAAAGGGACCTTCCTTGGTATTTTAGGGAAAGTAGATCGAGAACTCATCTTCTAGATCGAGATTAGATAGATTTCTATTGGCTACTTCTTGGGAGGAGTTGACACCCAATGAGATCCAGGTTCCTCTTTCGAGACTGATATACGATCATTGGCCTAGCTTGTTGGACGGCGGCAATCGAGGGACGCGGATGAGATCTCCTTTTAGATTTGAGAATATGTGGCTTAGTGTGCTTTCAGGGATAAAGTGGCTAGCTTGTTATTTTTGAGAATATTGTAATTTTGATGAAGTATACAAAGTATTTGAAATTATTTTTAAAAATTAATATATTTATAAAATTATAAAAATTTGTATATAAAATTTGTTGGTTTGGTTTGGTTTGATTTGGTTTTATTAAAACCAAACCATGATATCGGTTTTCAAAAATTTAAAGCCAAACTAAATCAAACCCAAAAATATCGATTTATTTAATCGGTTTAGTTTGGTTTGGTTTTCGGTTTGGATCGGTTTATAACCAAACTGTGAACACCCCTTAGTTGCCATGGTGGGTTACTAGAAGGGATTTGATGCTGAGGTTGGGGCAGTAGTGATAATTTTGGTGTCTCACTTGTTGTTCGCAGATGATACCCTAGTTTTTGTGATGCAATTGAGTCCCCACTGGATTATTTAGGTCAAGTTCTCACTTGGTTTCAGGCGGTGTCCGGGCTAAAAATTAATTTGAGAAAGTGTGAAAATTTTGTGTTGGAGATGTAAATGACATTGGATCACTTGCTCAAGTCTTGAATTGAAGGGTTGGGGCTCTTCCGACTACATATCTTGGAATACCATTAGGTGCTTCAAACAAGGATCATATGGTGTGGAATTCGGTTCTTCAGAGGATCGAAAAGAGACTAGCAACGTGGCAGAAAAGATATTTGCCTAGGGAGGGTAAGAAGTGCTTATTAAGAGCACATTATCGAACATTCCCACTTACTACATGTCTTTGTCTCATGCACCAACTTCGATGACTAAAGTTGGAAAAGATTTAAAGAGATTTCCTATTATTCATCGGATGGGGCGAGTAAATTTCACTTGATGTGTTGGGAGATTGTGACATCTCCAAAGAAATGGGGAGGCTTGGGATTTAAGGATTTAAAGGTTTTCAATAAAGCTTTATTGGGCAAATGGCTCTGGAGGTTTGGGGGAGGGGGTGATATTTGATAAATATGGGATTATGGAAGGGGGTGGATAACTAGAGATATCACTTTGCATTTCGGGGTGTGGTTTGTGGAGGAATATCATTAAGGGGTAGGATTATTTCTGGGAAAAATCTCATTCAAGGTCACGGACGGGAGAAGAGTACATTTTTGGGACATAACTGGTGTGGGTACATATTACTGAAAGATGAATTCCAGAGTGTGTATAGAGACTTGACAATTCAGCAAATAAGGGGGACACGGTGTGGAAATGTTTTTGGAGATTTGAAATTTAGAAGAGAATTTCAAGATTGGGAAGTGACCGAGTTTCAAAGATTGTTAGCCTTACTTCAAGATGGTTAGCCTAACTTCACAACCAAGTCAATCCGGTTGAGAATCTCTATGTTTGGCGGTGGGGCCAGGGAAATAATGGAGTGTTCTCCGTAAAGTCTTTTTGTAAAGTCTTTTTATGAGAAACTCTTCGTTAGGGATGAGCTCGTTTTTCCATGCAATGCAATATGGATTCCAAGTGTGCCGAGGAAAGTGTCTTTTCACTTGGTTAGTCACTAGAGGGGTGATCATGACAACAGAAAATCTTAGAAAGCAGAGGGTTGTCTGCGTCAGTTGGTGTTACATGTGTAAGGAGACATGCGAGGATGTGGATCATCTTCTTTTACATTGCGGGCTAACCACGAGGTTATGATGGGATATGTTTAAGTGGTTTGGCACCCCATGGACTATGCCTAAAACTGCGAAAGACTTGATATCCAATTGGAAGAGCGGGAGAAGGGGGAGAAGACGAAGGGTTGGAACGTGGTTCCACTTGTGTTAATGTGGGACTTGCGTTAATGTGGGTAGTTTGGAGAGAGAAACAAGAGAGCTTTTGAAGGAGTAGAGTAGAGTAGAGTTTTTCTTTATACCCCTTGTATACGACCAGTTTGGCCATGTTTATGAATGAGTACATTTACTTGATAAAAAAACAACGCCAATTATAATATACAAATACTTTATTTCCCTCTGACCTTCAAGACAGATTATTACCATTTGAGTGACCTGAAAGTCAATTTTCTTGAGCAACATTTCGCATGAAAAAGACAAACAATTTACCTTACGCAATTTATCCAAAGCACCACTTGTATCGAAGGTTTCATTCCCTTGTTCATCCATCGTAACTGCTGCAAGCTTTGCAAGAGTAACACCACAAGAAAATGGATGCCCAGGATTGCTAAATTTGTGGCCACCCATTATATGCAAGAGAAGAAAAGCAGACCAAGCTAAGAGTGGAAGCTATAAAGCAAAGTATCAAAGTTTAAAAAAAAAATACAACAACAAACACAGTGTAATCCTTTGTGGGTCTGGGAAGGGTAGGATGTACGCAGAAATAGTGAAACAAAACTCAGATTGGAAAGACATCAACGGAAACAAACAAACCTGACAGAATCCTCATATCTGACATGGACATTGCTAATTGAAATCTTGAGATTTCCAATTATAGTACCAATTAATGACCCAAGCCAAGAATTTCCAGCAGGGGGCTGTCAATGGAAAGAGTACTATTAAATTTTCAGGTAACTCAACACCTGATTCGCAAGTGGCGAATATCAAACAAAGGTAAAGAACTTGCCGATGTAAGTAAATATTAAAAAGAAATTAATCAGATACTACAGTAGGATACAAATTCAAAGAATAAATCCAACGGAGAGGATAAAAATGCTAGTTTTGGTGTAGATGTTCTTTATTTCTACCACATTCATTTAAAGCTACTAACTATAATAGTGAAGAAAACAACCAGGGTGGTGCTCAAAGAATCATTATAACACGCTAAAGGCAAAACCCTTTTGATTTCCTTCGCTCCGGCCTCCAATCTCCAACCTTTCAACATAACTGCTAGAGGAAATCATGGTTTGATAATATTACATTCTCCTTCATTTCAGGTTCCAACACCATAAAGTTGTTCAATGGTCAATGAACATTAAGTAGGAAATACCAAACATACTGAGCCTTAGATTCCAGAGATCACTGACAACTTTGCAACGCATAATCAGATGATGTGCATCCTCTCGTATATTTACCACCGACGTGTAACAGCTTATAGGTATGCTCTTGTTTTCCACAGATTATCTGCTGTAAGAATATCTTAGAGCTCTTTTTCCTCTTTTCTTTTTTTTTTTTGTGTGTGTGTGTGGGGGGGGGGGGGGGGGTATCTACGAACTCCAGAAAGGGCAATCAGATGACACAGAACGAGCACAAAAAAAACAAATGTATGATGGTCAAGTAACATCCATTTATGAAACGAAAAGCATATGCCTAGACACATTTAACGTCAAACAGATTTTATTTAGAAAGATATTATTGCACTGGCTTTAATGGTAGAAGATATTATCCAATGTAAATTTTTTTGAAATGGGACTATCCAATGTAAATTGAAAAAAGATAAACGGGAGGAGCCAGTGAAACATGAATGTCAACCATCAAAAATCAAATCAACTTGTAAATAATAGGCAGAGTTTTAGAGCATACACTTCCCAACTTTGATCTTGATAATGCCTCAAGGGTGGCTGATTCTGCTTCCTGCATGGTGTGCATTAAAAATCAATGTAAAAAGAGACTACTCAAGAATTAGTGTTCTGGAAAGGTGTCGTTCATAGATAAACTTAGGAAGTTAAAGTAAAGCTTAACCACAGTGCACACACTACAATGCAACCTTTTCTTTAATTTGGGGGAGGGAACAGGGTAGATAAACAAATTTTCAGGGGAAAGGGGTAACCCCAAGGAAAACACCATATAAATTTATTATCCATCACAAGTATCCATATTGCCAAATATTCTGCAAAACAAAAGAATGCCAAAGGAGTTGTACTAAACTATTCCGATTCTTATCATACAACAGTCAAACATGGAATGTAACATCCCTTCCTCTGTTCAATCATTTGTGTTTATTTATAAGAATGCCTAGTCACATAGTTAACCTCACCCTCCAACTACTCAGTTACCAATATTGTTTTCCAATAAACTCTTATATATCTATTTGTTCTTGTCACAATAAATCTGTGAACTTGCATCAATGAATTTCTCATTTGTTTTTCTTTCGTTCCCATGACATCCATTAAAATTCTCAGAACTTTTAGATAGCAGTAGTACGATCCCATCCGAGTAGCGGGAGCTTAGTGCACCGGACTGCCCTTTTTCTTTAGTATGATCCCATCCGAATGAATACGGCAACCGTTGATACAAATCAATGTTAGAATCATCATTCCACATAATTCAATCCCCATTACATCACAATTCTATAACTGGATCATCCTCTAGTGCTCCCATCTTATTGCTATGTTATCCAATGAACAGAAAACAGTCAAGCTACTTCACAAAATAATGTTTGAAAACTGAAAGCTTTTGTACGCATCCACAAGGCACAAGACCCTCGCCTCGAGCGAAGGTTCAAAACCCGTTCACATTAGAAAGTTGGTAGTCTTTAAAGAAGCAACGTGAGTCTTTAAAAGTTGGTAGTCTTTAAAAAAGCTAAGGGAATCTTTAAAAAGTTGCTAGTCTTTAAAGTTGCTACTCCTCAAGTGTACAAAATCCTTCTCTGCTCCCTCAAAATCTCTCATATTTCTCCCGATATGGTACATAAGTGCTAGAGGAGCAACACCCAATACCCTGCTTCTTCTCTTCGGTTAGAATAGGAATAGGATTTGTATAGTATCCTACGTGGAAAGGGATTGGGATGTAGTGTCTATAAATAGGGCGCAATGTAATAATGTAGATACACAATTCAATAATAATATTTTCTTCCATATTTTCTCACATGGTATCAGAGCCATAATAGAATATTGTCACCGGAACAAAAAAAAAATCCGACGTGAAGAGTGTTTCCGGCAAAAAAAAAAACAGTCAGGTCGCGCCACAATTCCGACCTCAACCATACAAATTTCTTCAAGATCCTGTCACTTTTTATTTTTCCGTTGCGCTTTCCGGCTAGTTTTCCAGCGACTTTTTAAAAAAGATTCAGTCAGGTCGCGCAGCAATTCTAACCTCAACCATATAATTTTCTTCAAGATCCTGTCACTTTTTATTTCTCCGGCGAGCTTTCCGGCGAGTTTTTCGGCGAGATCTGAGATTTCAGATTTCAGATCTAGTATCTAGTTCTTTTTTGTGAGATTTCAGAACTGGTTTTGCAAATCTCAGATTTGTTAATAGTGATTTCAGATCTTATCTTCCGGTTCTCAGATCTGTTTTTCCAAGCTATTGTCCATCTGATTTCAGATCTTATTCCGCTGCTGGTCAGATTTCAGATTTTATAAGATGTCTTTCGAATCTAATAATTTTAGCTCCAAAAACACAAGAATCGAAACTTCAAAATTCTTAACAAGGAGATCAGAAATTCAAACATCCCAGTCTACGAAGGATAAGAGGCCGTTCTGTAAGATCTCGACCAAAGTGTAGTTATTGTAAAAGGCTTGGACACACTCGTGAAGTATGCAGATCTCGACCCAAGTGTAGTTATTATAATAGGTTTGGACAAACTCGTAAAGTATGTTATTCTCTGCATGGTCGACCACCCAAGAATACTCATGTTGCTCAGACTGCCACTCACTACACTCACTACAGGTAAACGGGTTTATTTATCCGAAAAAGAATATAATAAGTATCTTCCGTATCGAGCACGTAAGCAGACATCTCCCCAAGTAGCCTCAGTCGCACAATCTAATACCGTTGGATCGTGGGTTGTAGACTCTGGCGCTTCTGATCATATTTCTGGTGATAAATCACTTTTGTCAGATATTGATTATTCATTGTCTCTTCCCGCTATTACTTTAGCCAATGAGATCCAAACAAAAGAAAAAGGAGTTGGACAAGCAAAACTCATATCCTCTGTCACTCTAAATTCTGTTATCTATGTCCCTGGTTGTCCTTTTAATCTTGCATCGGTCAGTAGTTTGACTCGTGCCTTAAATTGTGCCATACTATTTCTTGATGATTCTTTTATTATGCAGGACCGCAGTACGGGACAGACGATTAGCATAGGATATGAATCACAAGGCCTCTACTACCTTACTTCTACTCCTAATTCCTCTATAGCAGGTCTGGTTATAGATCCTCTAGACTTGATCCATAAACGATTGGGACATCCGAGTCTGTTCAAGCTACAAAGGTTGGAGCCTAGTTTATCTAGCCTGTCCAAATTAGATTGTGAGTCGTGTTAACTTGAAACACACACTCGCACTACCTTTTCACGTAGTACTGAGAGTCGTGCAGAGTCTATTTTTTCATTTTGATATTTAGGGTCCTAATAGAATTAGTTCACCCTTAGAATTTCGTTATTTTGTTAGTTTCATTGATGATTTTTCAAGATGTACCTTGATGAAAGATCGTTCTGAATTATTCTTTATATTCAAGAGTTTTTGTGCTGAAATACAAAATCAATTTTGTGTTTCTATTCATACTTTTCGTAGTGATAATGCCTTAGAATACAAATCCTTCCAGTTTCAGCAGTTTATGACTCACCAAGGAATTATTCATCAGACATCTTGTCCCTACACCCCTCAACGGAAAAAGATAGCAGAAAGGAAGAATAGGCATCTTATTGAGACTGCTCGCACTTTTCTCATTTAATCCCATGTTCCGCTTCGTTTTAGGGGCGATGTAGTCCTTATGTCTTGCCATTTAATTAATCAAATGTCTTCATCTTCTATTCAGAATCAGATTCCATATTCCATAGTATATCCTTAGTCATCTCTATACTCTCTTCCTCGTCGTACTTTTGAGAGCACATATTTTGTGCATAACCTAGCTCCATGGACAGATAAATTAGCCCATCGCTCTTTTAAATGTGTCTTTCTTGGTTATTCTCGAGTTGAAAACGGGTATTGTTACTTCTCACCTGATCTCCGTCAATATTTTATGTCGGCTGATGTCACATTTTTTTAGTCTCAACCTTACTTAGGTCTCCTTCTGACCATCCTGGTATCTCTGAAGTCTTACCTATACCTCAGGTTTTATCCACACCGACCTTTGAGAAATCTACAATTACTTCTACATCTCCAGTCACAGTGCCACCACTTCTGACTTATCATCGTCGACCGCGTCCAACATCAGACCCAACATCAGGTCCAGATGATTCATGTCATGCGTCGACCCAGCACCTACTACGGACTTGTCTCCTCCTGATCAGCCGATTGCTCTTCGAAAAGGTAAACGGTCCACTCATAATACTAACTCACATTACACCATTTTAAGTTATCATCGTCTATTATCATCTCATTATGCATTTGTATCATCATTGTCCTCTGTCCCCATTCCTAAGTCTACAGGTGAAGCCCTTTCTCATCCCGGATGGAGACAGGCTATGATTGACGAGATGTCTTCTTTACACATGAGTGGTAATTGAGAGCTTGTTCCTCTTCCTTCAAGTAAATCTATTGTTGGTTGCCTTTGGGTTTATGTAGTCAAAGTTGATCCGGACGGCCAAGTTGATCGGCTTAAGGTTACGAAGGAGAATACACAGATATTTGGACTTGATTACAGTGATACTTTCTCTCCAGTAGCTAAAATAGCATATGTCCGTCTTTTTCTATCCATCCATGACTATTGTCCGTCATTGGCCTTTCTATCCGTTTGGACATTAAGAATGCTTTTCTCCATGGTGATTTTGAGGAGGAAGTTCATATGGAACAACCACCTAATTTTGTTGCTCAATGGGAGTCTAATCTGGTGTGTCGATTGTGTAGATTACTTTATGGTCTGAAACAATCTCCTCGAGTCTGGTTTGGTAAATTCAGCACAATAATTCAGGAGTTTGGCATGACTCGCAGTGAAGCAAATCATTCGGTGTTTTATCGACATTCTACTCCAGATTTGAGTATTTATTTGGTGGTTTATGTTGACGATATCGCTATAAACGGCAATGATCAAGATGGTATCACTAATTTAAAGTAACATCTCTTTCAGCATTTCCAGACTAAAGATCTCGGCAGACTGAAATATTTTTTAGCTATTAAGGTTGTCCAATCCACGTCAGGTATTATTATTTCGCAACGCAAGCATGCCTCATTCTCGAAGAGACGGGAATGATGAAATGTAGACCCATTGACACTCCTATGGATCTAAATGTTAAACTCCTGGCATGGGAGTCACTCAGTGATCCTGGAAGATATAAGCGACTGGTTGGTAAGTTGAATTATCTCACCGTGACTGGACATGACATTTCGTTTCCTGTGAGTGGTGTAAGTAAATTTATGGATTCTCCATGTGATAGTCATTGGGCTGCAGTTGTCTGCATTCTACGATATATTAAGTAAGCTCCCGTGAAAGGACTGGTTTTTGAAGATCAAGGCCATGAGCATATCATTGGATATACAAACGCTGATTATGCAGGATCACCCTCTAATAGACGTTCAACATCCGAATATTGTGGGTTAATAGGAGGTAATTTGGTGTCCTGGAAGAGCAAAAAACAAAGTGTCGTTGCTCGATCTAGTGTTGAATCAAAATATCGAGCAATGGTTGTAGCAACTTGTGAGCTATTTTGGATTAAGCAGTTGCTCAGAGAACTAAAATTTGGAGAAATCAGTCAAATGGAACTTTTATGTGATAACAAAGCGGCCCTTCATATCGCATCAAATTCTGAGGACTAAACACATTGAGATTGACTATCACTTTATCAGGGAAAAGATACTCTCGAAATATTGTTACTAAATTTGTGAAGTCGAGTGATCAGCTTGATATTTTCACCAAATCACTAAGTGGTCCTCGTATTAGATACATCTATAACAAGCTCGGTACATATGACTTGTATATGGCAGCTTGAGGGGAAGTGTTACAATAGGAATAGGAATAGGATTTGTATATAGTATCCTACATGAAAAAGGATTGGGATGTAGTGTCTATAAATAGGGCTCAATGTAATAATGTAGGTACACAATTCAATAATAATATTTTCTCCCGTATTTTCTCACATCTTCCATCTTCTAAAAGTCCAGCTAAACATTATTTATTTCCATGTGCTTGGCATTATCAACTCAATTTCAAACCATCTCAGAATTTCACACCACAAGCAAGATGATATCAATAATGTAAGAGTGGGTGATTCACATCTTCACTTGAGTTTTTTGCACATGAAACACCAATTGATACAAGTAATCTTCCTCTACCTCAAACTTTTTGTCGTCAAGATCACCAGCCCAGT
Organism: Anisodus tanguticus; assembly: GCA_034509755.1. NCBI lineage: Eukaryota > Viridiplantae > Streptophyta > Magnoliopsida > Solanales > Solanaceae > Anisodus > Anisodus tanguticus. Next base: position 42,870,531 of record CM067559.1, on the reverse strand, counting down.
GAAAAACACACCTTCCTCGGTACCTTGGGGATCCATATTGAGATATGTGAAAAAGTTAACTCCTCCCTAATCAAAAGCTTCTCATAGTAGGACATAACAGAAAAGATGTTATCCCCCGCCCCTCATTTCCGTAATGTACAGCTATCTGGTGTTCTTCTTCAATTGTAAAGCAATTCAACCAAATATTAAAATTCTGCAAACTCTCAATCTTGGAGATTCCTCCTAAACCTCAAATCCAATGTACTTTACCTCTTGCAAATTCCATAGTCATTGAACTGACATCCCTTTTTGATATGAGATTTTATACATGTTTGGAAATGTGATGCTCAAGAAATGATAGGAGAAATGAATGCTATGCACGTCAACAATACTTAGGAGGTGAAAACTAAAAAGAAAGATGTTGTCGCCAGATCTAGTACATAAGCAGAATATCGAGTTATGGCTCTTACTACTTCTGAGCTTATCTACAACAACGCACCCAGTATATTCCCACAAGTGGGGTCTGGGGAGGGTAGAATGTACGCAAACCTTACCCCTACATCGGAAGGTAGAGAGGTTTCTGATAAACTCTCGACTCACTTCTGAGCTTATCTGGTTAAAACAATTGCTCCATAAGTTAAGGTGTGTATAGGTCAAACATATGAGGCTAATATGCCACAACCAAGCCACTCTTACCATTGCATCAAATCCTGTTTTTCATGGAAGGACAAAATATAAAAGTGGATTGTTGTATTAGACATAAGATTGAATCCAGAAGCATAGCCAACAGTTTTGTTAGCTTGAACGATGACAGTTGTTCTTACTAAGGCCCTCAGAGGACCTCAGATTGAATACATTTAGAGTTTATATATGTATGTTCTAGCTTGAGGGGAAGTGTTAATCCATCCCATTGCTTCAGTAATCAAAATGAAGGTTAATTTGACGCGTATTATCAAAACGAAAAATAAACACGTTGAAGTACTAGGTCGAACTAAATATATTTATGAGAAGAATTCTTAACTACATATGAGTCTTTGACAATAATCAAAAGTATTTGATGAACGGTTGCATAAAACGAGTGTTCACCTCTATTTGTTGAAGTTTTGCCTCAAAAAGTTTTTTCCGATCTTCTTCCTGATGACAACAAAGATGTAAACATAAATTAAATTATGCACTACTTAAATTTTATGCTTCCTGAACATCAAAGATCTCAAATGATAAAGGTTGCATTACATCATTGCAATCAAATCGACAAATGTTGTGTGCTTCCTACCTTAAGAGACCTTCCATCAACAACAGGATGAGCTAAAATGAAGACTCTATCAATAAGAACAATGACGGGCTCCTTGCCAAGACTTTTCCAAGGAACCTGTATTCAAACAAAAAATTGATATTAGAATGCAAAAAACATGGGATGTAACAGTCGAGGAAAAAAGTGACAGTTGTAAAAGCAAAATGATCCACGCACCTAATTTCTAAATGCTTTAGCTACCATTTTGGTGTACATGAATGGTAAACTGGTAACTTATCAAGAAGATAAAACAACATAAAAAAAACAAAAGTTTTTTTCATCATTGGTAGCTTAGACAAAGTTGTTGTAACTTTTTTGCTTTTTATGAGTTAGTTCTTTGTCTAAGTTACGAACAACAACAACATCCCCAGTGTAATCCCGCAAGTGGGGTCTGGGAGGGTAGAGTGTAAGGCCCGCGTACACTCTACCCTTCCCAGACCCACTTGTGGGATTTCACTAGGCATGTTGTTGTTGTTGTTAACTTAGACAAAGAATTAATTCACAAAAAGCAAAAAAGTTGTTAAGTGTCCCACATTGGTTGGGAGAATGGGAAGTTATTCTCTTTCTTATATGATTTTGGGCAATCCTCACCTCATGAGCTAGCTTTTGGTGTTGAGTTACGCCCAAGGTCCAGTTGCTTAACTTGATATCCGAGCCAGACCCATTCAAACTTGGTTACCAATGTTGGGCATTCATGTTATGTCGTTCATGCTCCAAATGTCCACCCGCAGGCATGTTGGAGGAGTGTTAAGTGCCCCACACATGGAGGGAATAGGTTGTGCGTCCTTATATGGTCTTTTCCTTGGGTAATTCTCACCCTATGAGCTAACGTTTTTTTTAGAATGGTAATAGTAACATTATCGTTAAAAAGTAATCAGCACCCCATGAGCTATCTTTTATAGTTGAATAAGACTCAAGGTCCATTTACTTTAGCATATCAAAATGGTATAAGGTGATTCATAGTCTTAATACTTGGACATATGCTAATAAATTCCCAATGAATTTTCTATTGACAGAAAAGATTGGAAACCTCTCCACACAATCACAAAATAAGGACCTCATTTAGCACGTCATCATCAACAACATACCTAGTATAATCCCATAAGTAGGTTCTGGGGAGAGTAGAGTGTACGCAGACCTTACTCCTACCTCATAGAGATAGAGAGGTTATCCCGAAAGACCCACGGCTCGAGTAAAGCAATTCAAAGAAGTTTGAAAAAAAAAGGGGAAACATAAATGACAACAGTAACCACAACAAATAAATGTGAAATGGAAAGCAGTACGTAGCATTCAGCACCTCAGTTAGCACATCATCATTGAAATTACAAAGAATTCATATGACCACAATTAAGGTAAAACTATGACAAGTCTATACTTGAGTAACTACAACAGGTAGAACAAGTAAAGGAGAAACAAACAGAACCTATAAGAAGCATGCATGAGAACTATAAACCACGAAATTCATAAAGGCATATTTATTAAGAGAAAATATTTTTAAACAAGGATGATTGACTTGCTAGAAAGTGACCAAAAAGTAACGGAAAAGAAATCAATTATCGAAATACCTTAAGAGTTATGCTTCCAACAAAACCAGCTTTGACAGTAACCGGTAGTTTCAGCGAATTCAAAGCCTCCGCCTTCACTTTCAAGTCCTTGAGAACCACATCACCTATAAAAGAATGAAAGATTGTAACAGGGGATACCAGCACAAATTTAGGACATGAAACCCTTTTTTGTTTTTGACAGATGAAGGTGAGCACAATAAGGAACCTTAAATTCACATAATATAAAATGTACTTTTTGTCAAAGGCTCAAAAAATGTTTTAGAAGTGTCATCTCCACTTGCAACTTTTTTTCAGTTGCAAAGAGGAATTTCACGTAAATAAGATATCATTAATAAAAAGGCCAACTTGGTTGTATACAAGATGTATACCAGAAAAGGGAGAAATCTACAAAATATACTTCTCCGAGAAAGACGATCAATCTTCTATACAAACCGGGACTACATTGGTGCACCAAAAGAAAATAACAGATCGAATGCTACTCCTTCAAGGAGCAAAATCCATCTCCATTCCTTCAAACGCTCTCCTATTTCTCTCCCTCCAAATGACCCACATCAAAGCAAAAGGAGTCACCTACTTAGCCTTGCGCATTCTTCTCCTTCCGCTCTTCCAACTGAACAACAACTCATTTACCGTTCTTGGCATTGTCCAAGAAACACCAAACCATCAAAGTAAATCCCAACCATAATCTCGTGGCTAGACTACAATCTAGCGGTCCACATCCTCCACCGCTTCCTTGCATAGGTAACTTAAATAGCACAACCCACTAGTGCTATTGTCCGCTTCAGGCCTAGGCCCACACGGCTTTAAAATGTGTCACTAGGATCTAAAGCTTGCTTTCTTATATACTCAGCATCTCTCCCGTGTTTTGTTGATATAGGATTTGACTAAGGGTACATACAACCCCCCTTAGGGACTTCGCGTCGTTGTTGAGGTTTGCCCCAACATCGTTCAAGGTTGGACGCGGGGTGGCTCTGATATCATCTTTAACAACCCAGCCCACTAAGGATATTATCCGCTAAGGATATTATCCGCTTTGGACCTAGGCCCGCACGGCTTTAAAACGCGTCACTAAGGTCTAAGGCTTGCTTCCTTGTATACCCAGCATATCTCTCGTGTTTTGTTGATATGGGATTTGCCCAGGGTGTTGCAGTAACACCAACTAATGCATATGACCTTACGTTTCCTAAGGTTTTCCGCCATCAAAATCACCCCTCTAGAAGCAAAGCATGTGAAAAAACACACTTTCATTGGTACCATAGGGATCCAAATCGAGTTCCACGAAAAACAATCCTCCACCCTAACCAAAAGCTCTTCCTAAAAAGACTTCACGGGGAAAAGCCCTCGACTCCCATCTCAAAATATCGAGTCTACTAGCTCACCATGCTTATGAAGTAAAGCAAGTAAACCTTGAAACTCATTCATCTCTCAATCGTGAAAATCCCTCCTGAATCTCAAATCCCAAAATCTCTCCCCCCTAGAATACCCCTCTAACTTGCTGAACATAGACAGAAACTCATCATTTAATAAAATGTCCCCACACGACTTATAGCCCCAAAAATTTAACTTACTCCCATCTCCAACTGAAAAAGAAATGTTGCCATGAAAATCTTTCCACACTTCATAATATTCTTCCACACTCAAACAACATAGTGATATCATTTGTTCTCCACCCTCCTTCTATCACCCCCTATTTGTCTACTATCACCCGTCTCCATAAAGCTTGTACCTCCACCCGAATCTCCACAACCATTTTACCAACAGAGCTTTGTTGAAATCCTTTTAAATTTTTATCGCAAGACCTCCCCATCATTTAAGAGTTATCACGGTCTTCCATCGCACCAAGTAAAACTCGTCGAATCTCAAAGGAAATTTGTTTGCAATCTTTTCAGCTTTCATGTAATAGCAGGAGCATTAAACAGAGACATGCAATAAGTAGTGATAATGCTCTTAGTGAGCACTTCCCTCCCTCCCTCCCTTTGACAAGTACCTCCGAATGACCAAATTTCAAACACTGAGATCCTTATTCGACGAGCCTAAAGGTAAACTAAGATAGGTGGTATGAAGAGTCTGTACCCTGCACTGCTAGACTTGGGCTAACATTTCCTGAGATTAAGTTTAAGGCCTGACACCACATGGAACCAAGTTAACACCTGACAATGTCATAGGAGATAATTCACATCTTCTCCTGATTCTTTACAGGTGAAGAACCAATTGACACAAGTAATGTTCCTCTTTCTCAAATTCTTTATCGTCAAGACACCACCCCTTTGCAGCTAGCCAAGTGAAAATACATCTCTCTTTGTACTCTGGGGGATCCATATGAGATATGTGGGAACGTTGACTCCTCCTTAGTTAGAGCTTCACATAAAAGGACTAAGCAAAAATATGTTATCCCCCACCCCCATCTCCATACATGTTAGTCATCCTGTGAAGTTCTTTGTTTGAGAAAAAACTCTACCAAAATTTGAAATTCTCCACCCTTTAATCTTGCAAGTTCCTCCTAAATCTGAAATCTCAAAGCACTTCTACCATGTATACTCCATCATTGTTGGATTATCATCTCTTTTTGACATGAAATTATATACATGTTAAGAATATAAAATATTTTATAGGATACCTTATGGTTAATGAGGGTTCTAGATTTGGGCAAGCACTCAAAATTATTCTGACAAGCTCATCAGTGCCAAAAGCAATGCCACTGAAGTTTGGGGTTGTTATTCAAGGGTCTAAAAGACTATGAATCTGATGTCAACACCCAACAAGCTGGAAATGTGCAAGGCATCAAATCAAAAACCCAATTACTAACTGTTGAAAAGCATTTCTCCAAGGTTGATGATTGTGTTGATAAGTGCCAAAATTCAATCATATAGGATTATTCCTTTCCTTTAGTAATTGTTGAAGGGGTCTTTAAAGCTTCTTCTGGTTTGAGGTAAACGGGAGAAAAAGCAGTTTATTCCCTATAAAAAAAGTAGCACACATTAAGACCTTGGCTAATATTCTAGGTTGTTGGGTGGACAAATTGCCAATTGTCTATCTTGGCATGCCTCTGGCGCAGTAGAGACTTGGTACAGCATGACCCAAAGAAAAGGGTCATCATCAAGGTAGGTTTGAGAAAATGCAGCGTTAACATCATTTGTCTTGAGGATACTAAAATGGAAGGCCGGATAGCATTATAAGGAGTGTGTAAGGAGAAAGATGGGTAAAATACGAGTTTACCGCAGGTTGGGTAATGCGGAGGGATTTTTCTATTATGGTACGAAAGAAAAGCGAAGTTTATGAAGGTAAGGAAATGAGAGTTATTGTTAGCAACTTGGTAAACTATAGGAACAAGGTGGAGTGGGAATTTGGGGGAGTGTACGGTCCTGTGGGGGTGGGTTTAAAGGCAATACTTTAGGAAGAGTTGTTGATCGTTAATAGGAGTACAATATCTATTCTTTACCGTTAATGAATCCAGAAAATAGGTGGAAGAAAAAACAGGATGCAAAAAAAAGTCTACCATTTGTTCCTCAATGTCAATAAACTATCCAATCTACGTTTAGAGAATAACAATATATTAAATCTAGAAAAAATAGGATGACCTCGAAACAGAAGGATCAAGTTTCCAACACATCAGAAGCACAAGTGATCTAGCTTTTTGAGATCTAAGCAGTAAAGCCAAGATAAATCAAAGACCGGGGTGCAAGTGTAGTCGACCACAGTGGATGAATGGTATACTTGTGACATGGAAATTACAACTACCTGCCCTTTAAACTGAACTTTTTCTAATCAAATCAATGCACAACTTATCTCATCAGAGAGGTAAAACATTACCAGCCTTTCAGCTACAATCTAGTATAACGTGAATGAACAAATTGAATTGGAAATTAAATATCAAACAGGAAATAGAAAATATGAATATACCTTTCCATACACTGATTCTCAATGCCTCTGCCGACAATCCATGGACATATTCACCAAGATATCTTCGAAGCAAATGTAGAACCTACATCATGTACGTATTATTTTTTGAAAGGGAATTATCTTTTGAAAGGGTACACCATGTACATGTTATTGCTGGAAAGCTAATACAAAAGAAAAAGAGGAAAGAAGAAGTAACGGCTAATTAAACATGACATTGTACATACCTTTTCCCTTGATTCTATCAAATATGATTTACTAAAAAGAATATTTTTTTATGTAGTAAGTGATTTCGTTAAAGGCATCAAGTAGATGCAAATAGTACAAAAGATAGTAAGTACAAAAGAGAGTCTGCTAGTTCCATTACAATGTGCCCTATACTAAAGATAAAGAACTAACGAAGTCCACCAAAAGGTTTCAGGGGTGTTTACAAGGAAAATATTACATCAGCTATATAAACATAAAAGACATTTAGCCTTGAGAGTGTGGTTAGGAGTTGACATCTCATAAATTGTCGGGTGTTTTAACTTTTAACCTGCTACGTACTTTATGGTTCTTACTGTTTAAGGAACTACTGATGTTCCTGCCAATAGATGAAGGTTTATCAAGTTGTAGTCTCAAAGAAAAACACCACCCTTTTCTCAAACGTCAAGTAGCCATAAACTAACTACAACTGTTTTTGCCCTGTTAAGGTGTTGTTATTATTCGCATAATACGACAACTTTGAGAAGTGCGGTCACTAGAAAAGAGTTCACCTATTATCATTAAGCGAAATATATATATTTCTCTCTTGTAAATATATAAAGTTTTTTTTCGATAAGGTAAAATATATTATTAACAGTCCTTTTTTAGGCGTATAGTAGCAATAAACCAACTACAACTGCTTTTTCAATGATAAGGTGCTATTATTATACACATAAACCTAAAAAAATAGAGCAGTTCGGTCATTAACAAGGATTTCACCTATTCTGTACCAAGACCCAGGGCATGTAATATAGCTTCACTAATTCTTATGTGGTTACTATGGAGGGGAGGAATAAGAGAGCTTTTAAATGGGGTCTGGAATGATTTTGTACATGTAATTATCACTAAGACCCGGGGCATGTGATATAGCTTCACTGGCTCTTATGTGGATAATTTTGTACATGTAAGGAGTAGCCTCATGTTTCTAGTTCCTTTTTGGTGCACCCATAAGGTACTTGTTTGTATAGAACAAAACCAAAAATTGGCCCAAGTCTATCTACTTTTTGTTTCGTTTTATATGGGAACTTCCACAACATTAATAAATTATTTACCTTCTTTCAGAACAACCAATTTCTAGGAATGCCACAATGGTCACCAGCAACTATCCTTTGATTGTACTCCAACATTGTTGCAAGAAAGTTAAGCAATCCATCTGGTCCTGAGGCCTTGTTTCCCGCACAAAACTCTATCACTTTGCGCACCTCCTTCTCTTTATAGTCCTTTCCAACTGCTCCCTCAATCCTTCTCCTATCTAAAAGGGCAGCCCAGTGCACTAAGCTCCCGCTATGCGCGGGGTCCGGGAAAGGGCCGGACCACAAGGATCTATTGTACGCAGTCTTACCTTGCATTTCTGCAAGTAAAACTCTATCTCCTCCCCCCTCCCCACCGTTTAGGAATCTAACTAATGTTTTCTTTAAATAAATGCTCATAAAACCCCACAATTTCCCCTCTAACTTCCTCCTCCCCCAACATCTCGTTCACTTCTAAGGACTCGATGTCGCTCATCCTTCTATTCGCTACAGCTACCGTGTGCAAAAAACTTTGTATTAGCATTCCATCCTTTAACCACAATACCCTTAGAGTTTTGCCAAAAACTAGTCGCTTATGCAACCACCAACGAGGCTAAATCTCTATTCATGTCCTACTTCCTAGCTCTCTCTCTTTCTTCTAACACCCGCATCCCTTTCACTTGCTCCGCCTCACTCGACTCATTCACTAGTATTTTTGCACTAGCTTTTCCAATTTTCAGAACATCAGATTAGTTGTAGATATTATTGATCATCACAAAAATATTAATTTCCCTACAGATATATGGCTTTTTCTTTGAATAGTATCTCAATTCCTTTTTTTATTTTTAAACTAAAAGTAAAAATAGTACCCCAACACTTCCCAGAATTGATTTTAAGACCATCCTTAAAAATTATATTCAACAACCACTATAATTGAATTTCCTTTTTTTATCAGTAGAGTATTATTGATGTAAGAAAGAGCATAAAGAGGCTATAATTGAATTTCCTTTTGGTTTAAATAGATTATTTACACACCAACATTGTTATTGTATACTCAATTTTAAATTGTTACCAACTTTGGTATTAATACCCATAGAAATAGTTTTTCTCTTTATATAAATCAATACCATAAGAATAATTTGTGCAACACACTGAGATGATCCCGCCCAATTCCGGAGCTTACTTCTTCTCATTTTTGCAAATATTTTTTACATGGCTTACCGTCTTTTGGGTTTTTTATCTCCTTTATTGCTCTTGTTTTAGGTAAAGGCTCTTACATGACACTTGTTTTTGGTAAAGTCTCTTGTTAAGGGATTGCATCCCTCTTTATGTCACATCACCGCATCAAAAATGCAGTAGTTGTTTCGATAATGCATCAAGAAGTAACACAACTGTATTTCCTTTGCATATTCTCAATCTCAATAGCAGCATATATTTCCTTCTCCGATAAATCAAAAAAGTATAGTACTTGAGTTCTCAATAGTAACAAACTAAAGAAGCATATAACACAACAGATATAAGGAAATAGTAGCCCACTATTGGCATTAAAAAAATCCACTACTTCGAATGCATACTCGAAAAATAGGCTGAAACTAATTCACCTCAGATTTCCAAACCTTAATCACTGAAAGAACTACTATAACTCTAAAACCAAAACTAATTAACGACGAACAAAATACAGTACAAACTTTGAACAATTTAAACAACACATTAAAAAAAGTAAAGTGAGGTGTAAACTAAGAAGCATTTAACACAATAGCTATAAGTAAATAGTAGGAAATGACTGGCATTAAGAAAAATCCACTACTTCGAATGCATTACTCGGAAAACTAGCTGAAACTAATTCACCTCGTGATTTCCAGGCCTTAATCGATGAAAAACTAGAACTTTGAAAACAATTCAATCAATGACGAACAGAATACAGTACAAACTTTGAACAAATTAAACAACACATAAAAAAAATTAAAATGAGGTGTAAACTAAGTAGCATATAACACAATAGCTATTAGTTAATAGTACGCCAATGACTGGCATTAAGAAAAACCACTACTTCAAATGCATACTCGGAAAAAACTAATTCACCTCATGATTTCCAGACCTTAATCAATGAAAAACTAGAACTTTAAAAACAATTCAATTAACGAGGAATAAACACAGTACAAACTTTGAACAATTTAAACAACACACGGGAAAAAAAAGTAAAGTGAGGTGTAAACTAAGAAGCATATAACACAATCCTTCGAATGCATTACTCGGGAAAATAGGCTGAAACTAATTCACCTCATAATTTCCAAACCTTAATCAGTGAAAAAACTAGAACTCTAAAAACAATTCAATTAACTAGGAATAAATACAGTACAAACTTTGAACAATATTATTCAATTAACCAGGAATAAATACGAAGATTTTTCCTTTGCATATTAGCATCATATATTTCCTTTTTGCAATAAATTAAAAAATTGTTGAACTTGAGTTCTCAATAGTAGTAAACTAGAGAAGCATATAACACAACAGCTATGAGGAAATAATAGTCCAGTGACTGGCATTAAGAAAAATCCACTACTAAACTAATTTACCTCATGATTTCCAAATTTTAATAATGAAAAATTATAACTCTAAAAACAATCCAATTAACGAGGAATAAATAGAGTACAAACTTTGAACAATTCATAACACTACTTCAAACGCATACTCATTAAAAAGGCTGAAACTAATTCACCTCATGAGTTTCAAATTTTAATCAATGAAAAATTACAACTCTAAAAACAATTCAATTAACGATGAATAAATACAGTACAAACTTTGAACAATTCATAATAAAAAATAAAAAAAAGTGAAGTGAGAGTTGTTTACATGTGCTTCGAACATGATGATGAATCAATAGCGATCTTTCACAGCGAGATAATAATAATAAGCGGCGATCACCGCATCAATGCGAGATATTCATTTCGTTGTGATGAAACCCTAGAACTTTCTCGAATGTATATATATATATATAGAGAGAGAGAGAGAAAGAGAGAAAGAGAGAGAGAGGGAGAGAGGGAGAGCTTTGGAATGTAAAAACAATGAGTTTTTGTAGTACTTGGAATTCCTTGAAGGGAGAGAAGTAATAATTATTAAGAAAATGGCGAAACAGGGGAGTTGATGAAAGTATATAAACGCATAAGCGGTCATTTCCTTATACTGTGCACTGCAGGCCGTGCAGTTTTTTTTTTTGGTTGTTAAAAGGGTCGGGTCAAATAAATTTGCGAGTCACGTCGGGTTACGAACCATTTTTTCTGCGGATTTCTCCCAAGACACATGAATCATTAATTTTTTGCTCTTCATATCTTTGTTATTTAATTTTTGCCTCAATTATTTATTTTATGAAAATATTCAGGTTTATTTCGTAAGTCATAGTCTCTATGATTATTTTTTTTGAAAACTTAACTTTTTCTTGCGCGGTATAAGTTATGTAGGAATTAAGTTATGCGGCATAGTTTTATAGTAATTTTTAAAATTATGTTGAGTGCTGAAAATTATGTCTTATTCGACATAGTTTGTGGGGATGTTATGATATATTTGTTAAAATTAAACGCTAATTATGTCCGTCAAAATCTAAAATTATATTTTTTTTATATTATGTTGGATGTTGACAGTTTTGTCTTATCTGGCATAATCAGTGGATTATGTATAATACATATACCGAAGATAAATATTAATTATGTCGAGTAAAATTTTAATTGTGTCAAACTAAAAATAATAAAGGACGAAAATTAAAGAACACCAAAATTGGGTCATTTGCGCGAATGACGCGTTACAAATTGGGGTTGGGTGTTTTGTAATTATTAAATCTTGAAGGTTTGCTTTGTAACAATTGAATATCTCAAGGATTTGACTTCACTTTTTTTTTTGTTGACGAAGGAACCCGCAGCCGCTACTCTCTCGAGTGCGCACAGGGTAAACCCCGAACTGACGCAATAGCCTGCAAATCACGTCAGCCGATTAACCACACTTGGCAGGCCATGTGTGACAGGCTCAACCAAGAAGGTTTATGCAGGGGATCGAACTCGTGACCTTGCGGTCTCGCGCTCTACTGCTACATCAACTTGGCTACTCTTGCGGGTAAGGATTTGACTTCTCTTGTGTTTAGCATTACATCACAACCGACACTGCTTTTTGTGAGAAATGATGCAGGATTGTGTAGTATCAGTTTCAGTATTTTGTATAAATATATAAGTACTTATTCGTTAATTTATAAAATCAATTTCATCATTTAGTACTTATTACTTTTAATCAATTAATCCAAATAGTATAATATTTTTATTTTACAACTATTTGTTTGTTCTGAATAAGTGTGACTCGTTCAAATTATGTGTATTTCTTAATATCCATGTGAATATGTTATCTTTGTCATTGTTCCGTCAACTATAATTGATGACCATCATAATCTTTATTTTCACCATCAACCTTCAATTTCAGCCTCACACACCAATTACTTCTAGTATTAGATTAGTAGTTATCATTGCACAACTAATATTGTTCATCATGTCTTACCCGTCATCATCACAAGTCAACCTCTACTAGTATAAAACTATCACCTCTATCACTAATCATCACCATTTATCATTAGAACACAACTATAATTACCAATTACTAGAATGATTAATTATTTCTATCACCAAAATTCGTTGCAATTACATAACCACTACTTCAGGACCCCCACCCCTAGCCACATTCATGAGTCATAATTATTGATATTTTATGGTAAAGTCTTGATATATAGACCAATCATAACCATTAATTAATAATTATCTTCATCAATCATCATAGTTTGTCAGTTACTATAATATTTAGAGTGTGTTCATCAAATAATTTTTTTTTATAAAGTCATGTAAACTAAAAAAAATCTCTATTATTTTTTGCGGATAATTCAAAATTAATATGTTGTTTGTTTAAAATAATTATATACGTGTAGATGTTAGAAAAATAAATTTAGTTCAAAGACAACAATTATAATCTAAAAAAAATAAACGACGGCCCAAGGCATCAAGGATATAGAATATTGATGGAGTTAGAAGAAAAAAAAGTGTGTTCGAATTCCATTTAAAGAGAAAAAAGGCTCAATTGTTCTTCTCATTTATCTGTATTTTAATCGATAGAGCTATTAAATACTTTGAAAAATATGTAACATTTTTTTTTAATAATTATGGTGTACAGACCATTCAATGATATATGTGTAGGGTTTTGTTGGGTTCAAAATACATAACTAGGCACAACGGAAGTTTAAAATTTTGTTCAACTTACCCAACAATTTCTTGTGGTGTGATTATATGACAATTAAAACATATAACATAAAACATGAACAAGAACTTACAGGTTATAAAATCTGGAGTCTTTACTTTAGGGTGAACACGCGATTCCTTTTTCGACTGCAAGCACATTGCTACGGTGTATTCCTCTGTCAAGAAAGCCAAGAAATCTTGGCAGAAGTTTGAGAGAGTTTTATCCTAGACTCTAAGTCTAGAATTTGTTTATGAGAATTGGTATTCTTAGTTTATTAATAAATATAGATTAGTATTATATATATAGTGATTTTTAGGTCACAAAATGGATTAGGGTTGGGCTCCAAGCCTAGCCCAAAATCGAGGTGCAGTGGGCCAGTCTGACTGGGCTCACTGTCGGGTCGGCGCCGCGGCGCCTTACGTAAAATTTTGTTTCCCGTTTTCATTTAATATATATATTCAGCACATTAAATCCAAAATCTAATTTTGATTTAATTAAATAATTTTCATCTAATATAAATTATCCCATAGTTATTATCAATTTAAATATCTCGATTCCAAATCGAATATTTAACATTTTCTCAATACACCCTTAGATCGAAGAGACAATCGACATAGTGTGACCCTATAAGCCTTCGTATATCGACACTAATCCAATTAAGGTCCATACAGAACTCCTAGACAGCGTCGTACGACGAACTTAATATATGAAGTACGTTTACATGAATCCAACAAACATAACATTTATGTGAGATGATAAATTCCTTTCATTTGCGACACACTCGATCAAGCTTAGGATTTGTCATGTGTCTATCCAAATGGCTTGATCACTTTATCTCATATATATTAGTCGACAACTAGATCATATTCTAAATATGTCTCTTGCATTGGCCAATGACTTGGTCGGCCTAATATCACTGAGAAGTTGAGTGCTCTCTCGAATATCCAATAGAAGAATGAATCTTATTCTTGGCTCAACTACCACCTTAATTTACATCAAAATTCACCCAACACAAGCCGTATCTTATCATGTAAGGAGTTTAAGCTTAGGACAGAGTCAAAGTACATTACTCTGTAAACAAGGTGTGTATTGACCTCAAATCAAATGACATTCATCTCCCACACGCTGATAACACTGTAGACATGTATAACAAATAGTTTATCAGCAAGGTATACCAATACTTTCCAAAAGTATCCATGTGTCCAACACTAGTAACCATTACTAGTAGTAGGTGAGACATACTACATTCTCTAAGAATGTGACGCAGACCACATGTCGACTTATAACATATCATCGATATCCCATTTTCGATGATCATTAGTCGAGGCTATTTTAGGGTTACGCTCTATCATCAATATATCACTCTATTAATGACAATGTAAGCTCAAGGGATGCACATTAATGAATAATTACAAACATCAAATAATAATTCAATAATTGCAAATGCCATAAATATTAATCTTATTAATAATACGAATGTGTTCAAATATATTTGTCCCTAATAATGATTGTCTCTAGGACATACATACTTTCAATATCCCACCTGGCCTAGAGCCAATCTCCGATGTATCTAATATCCATCTTTTCAAAATGACCATTATGATTAACTAAGCTTAATGGTTTAGTAAACGGGTCAGCTAGATTATCATCTGTGGGAACATAGTCTAATCTTATTTATTCAGCTTCCACCATCTCCCTGAGTATGTGGTATTTCCTCGGTACATGTTTGTTTCTGTTTGTTGATCTTGGTTCCTTAGCTTGCGCAATCTCACCAGTGTTGTCATAATAAATCGTTATTGGACAAGTGGCACATGGAACAACCCCTAGTTCCTTCAAGAAACTCAGATATCGGGACAACTTCTTTATCAGCTTCCGATCCATCAATGTACGCAGCTTCAGCAGTCGAATCAGCAGTTGTAGCTTGCTTGGAATTTTTCCAACTCACTACTCTGCCATTGAAAACGAAGGCATATCCATATTAAGATTTGAAGTCATCAAGATCCATCTGGAAGCTAGCCAGTGTGCCCAGTACACACTAGTTTCTCTTATCTACCATTGACTAAGAAATATTCTTTAGTTCGTCTAAGATACTTAAGAATACTCTTGACTGCTTTCCAGTTCTCTGCTGAAATTTGCAAGTCATACTAAGTGCATAGGCCACATATGGCCTCGTACAGGTCATGGCATACATGATAGATCCTATAGCTGAAGCATATGAGATTCTTTTCATGCATTCAAGTTATGCAATAGTAGAAGGACTGTCCTTCTTTAATAACTTGACCCATAGGAAAACTTCCCCTTTTGGAGTTTTCCATAGAGAATCGTCCTAGCACTTTGTATATGTATATGGACTGTGACAGCCCTAACAATCTAATAGGTCTATCTCTATAGATCTTAATTCCAAGAATGTAGCAGGCTTCACCCAAGTCCTTCATCATAAAGGTGTTGGATAATCATTCCTTGACTGGTTGCATGAGAGTTTTATTATCTCCCATTATTAATATGTCATCTACATATATAACAATGAAGACAATACTTTATTCCTTGCGCTTACTATAAATGCAGGATCTTCTTTGCTTCTAACAAAGTCAGACAATTTGATTGTTTTGTCAAAGTAAATATTTCAACCCATTGAGGCTTGCTTAGGTCCATAAATGTGACTTATGTAGCTTGCATACTGCCTTGGGCTTAGTCTTGGATGTAAAACCCTCAGGTTGTATCATATACACCTCCTCAATTAGGTTACCATTGAGGAAAGCAATTTTAATAACCATTTGTCAAATGTCATAATCATAGTATGTGGTTATTGCAAGCAAAATCCGAATGGACTTAATTTTCGCAACAACTGAAAAGGTTCCATTATAATCGACTCCAGGCCGTTGATTATAACCTTTAGCCACCAATCTTGCCTTATAAGTCTATACCTTACCATATGCATCAATCTTCTTCTTGAAGACTCATTTGCATCATATGGGTCTAACCCCTGTTGGCAAATCAACCAAGTTCCAAACTTGATTGATGTACATCGAGTCCATCTTAGATTTCATGGCTGCTTGCCATCTCTGCGAGTCAATGTCCAACATAGCTTCGTTGTTGGTTGTATGTTCATCGTCATCAGGAATATCTATCTCATTGTGTGTTTCAACAAGGAGATTAAGTCTTTCAGGCAGACGATGAGTCCTAGTGGTCCTACGGAGTTGATTATTCTGCTTTTCAGTGTTTGTTGCATTCTGATTGTGAGAAGGTCTTTGTGTGCTGGACAATCCATCACCTTGAGAGCTTTCATGAATGTCATTTTCATGTATTTCATGAATGGAATGATGTACAACCATTGTATCATCTTCTATTGGTTGTGTATGTGAGCCTTACATTTCTGCACTATCTCTCATAGCACTCCCACTGGCCGAAGGGCGTACTATAAGTACCCAATCTTCACCAAATACTCCCACTAAATCCTTGTCTAGGTCTTTTGACAAGGGTTCAACTTCTGTGTTATCTTGTGGTTCTTGAATTTCTTCAAGTTCTATCTTATTGTAGCTCCGTTCCTTGTAGACATAGTCTTCTTCAAGGAAAGTTGCATTTCTAAAAATAATGACTTTATGTTCTCCAGGAAGATAGAAATAGTATCCATTAGTTTCCTTTGGATACCCCACAAAATAATATTTCCAACTTGTCAGTAAGTTACATAAATAGGGCACCCCCAAGGTCGCATGTGTTTAAGTGCTGGCTTCTTGCCATTCCATATCTTATATGGAGTTTTCTTTATTGACTTTGAAGGAACCCTGTTCATAATATAAATTAAACTTTTCAATGCATAACCCCAAATGTATGTTGGTAGAGCTGAGAAACTCATCATCAATCTAACCATATCTAATAGGGTTCGATTTCTCATTTCAGCAACATCATTCATCTGTGGCGTTCCAGGAGGTGTCCATTGTGATTGGACTCCATGAAGCTTCAAGTAATCCATAAATTATTTACTTAAGTATTCACATTCTCGATCTGATCGAAGGGTCTTGACACTTGTTTCAAGTTGAATCTCCACTTATTTCTTGTACTCATTGAATTTCTCAAAGGCTTCGGACTTGTGTTTCATAAGATACACATGCTCAAATCTTGTGAAATCGTCTGTAAAAGTGATAAAGTAAGGGAAGTCTCTCTTAGCTTGAGTTGAAAATGGCACACATACATCAGTATGGACCAACTCAAGTACCTATTTGGCTCGCACCCCTTTCCCAGAAAGTGTCTTGTTGGTCATCTTTCCTCTCAAGCAAGATTCACAGTTACCATAGGACTCCAAGTCAAATGGTTCCAGGTAGTCTAACTTTCTTAATCTTGCTATCCTTGATTCATTGATGTGACCAAGTCTACAGTGCCATAAGTAGGTGGGGTTTTTTGGATTACTTATCTTATCTCGTTTATTTTGCATATTAAAAATTTCACGACTACAGTTTAGAACATACAAACCATCCACAAGCGGAGCATTTCAACAAACAAAACCATTAAAATATAGTACATAACTGCCATTGGCAATAAACGAGAAAAACCCCTCAATGTCTAACAATGGGATAACAATGATATTCCTCGTTAATGAGGAAACAAAATAACAATTATTTAATTCTAAACAAAAGCCTGAAGGTAATCTAGTCTATAAGTTCCCACGCGTTCAGTATCCACTCGTGCTCCATTTCCAACGCGCAGGTCTACTTCCCAAGGTCCAACCTTTCTGTTGTCAATCAGTCCCTGCACATTATTACAAATGTGTGAGCCACATGCGGTATCCAATACCCAGCAGTGAGAGTTATTTATAGATATATTTATCTCAATGACAAACATACCTTGTCCAGTAGAGCCAGGAGCACCTAGTGTTTTGCCTCCTCCTAGAATTGTGCAGTCCTTCTTCCAATGCCCCTTCTTCTTGCAGTTGAGGCACACATCCGAAGCTACATTTGCCTTATTTTGAATACCTCATCTAGGTTTCATAACTGTAGGTGCAGCAACCGTCTTACCCTTCTTCTTCTGCATGTTCTTACCCTTGGGTTTGAACTTGCTAGAAGAGCCCACCATAAGCACGACTTTACCTTTAGATGTAGATGATTCAAATGTCTTCAACATGTTGTGAATCTTTGGAAGACTTGCCCTGGTCCTATTCATAATGAAGTTTATAATGAAATTCTCAAATGAACCAGGAAGTGAATTCAGGATTAGGTTGACAGAGACATTTATAGGCAGCTTCGTTCCAATCGAAGCCAACCTTTATATCACCCCCAATCATCTTCGGAACATGCGCTGACACTTGACCCCTTTCGTTCAGCTTACACTTGAAAATGTCTCTCAACAGTTCATACTCCATTGTTTGAGACTTTGAGTCATAGAGACTCTTCAAGTGTTCTAGCATTTCATTGGGGCCCATGTTTTCGTGTTGCCTCTGTAACTCCACAGTCATAGAGGATAACATTACACACTATGCCGAGGTAGCATCGTCTAGATATTTATGATAAGCCACCTTGTCAAACAGGGCATACTTATCATAGTTTTCAGCAGAGACTGTGGAGAACACTGTGTCTAATACATACTCAATTCTTTCTTGTCTTAACACCAATCACAAATTTCTTAACCAGTCAGGGTAATTTGCTCCTGTCAGCTTATTTGTCTCGACCAACATTTTCAGTGACAAATTCGACATTTTGTATAAACTGAAGATATCCGTTTTCAAAATGAAACCTTCTCCTAAAGTGAACCAAATGATATCCGTTTGACTTCAAATTTTGCAAGCAAGACATAATAATTATGACGGAGCTTCTGGAATAGACGGCACGCAAAATAAAGTATCGGTTCTCAAAACGACCGACCGGGTCGTTACATGAATGTATTACTGGCCAGTGCTGTAACAGTAAACATCACCAGTTTAGTTTAATCTGTTTTCCCCTGTGAATTTTTCTTGGATAGTGTGCATGAAAATTCAAATACTGGTTGGTGAAAAGTATCTCTTAGAGAAATCATAATATTCTGTCTCACTTCCTCCTGCTGTATGCTACATAGTTGCACCTTTATATGCTGTCTCCCATTGCTAGAATGATGATAAGACAGTCCATGGCAAAGGACGCAAAAGGGCTGCTCCAAGGGGATGGGGTAGAGCTTCAGCAACAGCGGCTAAAAGGGGAAGAAAATCAGATAGCTCCTCATCTTCACTTCAAAGGATGCTCATGGATGTAGATGCAGATGATGATGATCATGACATGGCAAAGAAAGAAACTAGACCTCGACCTCGGGTAAGTGATGTATCAGAAAGAATATTTGGACTGAATCATATAGCTGTTTTAAAGAATGCTTATACTATTTAGACAAATAAAAATTTGTAAAATATTTTTTCTCCATGGAAAATTTTATCCCGTTTAAGTTGAATTTTGCTGTTTGTTCTTGTTGACTGTGCTTGTAACTATGCTGCCGTCTTTATAGTTATGTCCTTATAATTATCTTAGTGAGAAACTCGGAGAAGAATATGCTTCTGCAATCTAATATAGGGGTTTGAGTTTATCTCATCATTAGGCATGATGCAGTCACTTCAAATGAAATTTCTAATCAGATTTCCGTGGCTCATTTTTGAAGAAATAAAATCTAAACTGTGTTATATGGAGAATCTATGAGAGATCAAAGTAGATTAAGCTTCCATAAACTTGTGCAGGTTTCTTCCTTTTGAGGTACAGGAGACTGAAACTTAACTATCAGAGTCAGGCCCATGTAGGTATTGATAGATATTCGAGAATTTTGATGTTCATGAAAGGTGCAAAATAATTAGAGAAATTAAACATGACAAATAATAATGAACATGCTTAAGTGTCTTTGCTTCATTGAGCATTCGAAAAGTTGTGCATTTTACCTCACCTTACAAACCAAAGTTTTCTAACTCGATCATGGCGTGCATGGCTAATGTTCTTGGCAGGTAAGTAGGAATTATGGTGCTTTAAGGAGGTGACTGTAGCTGGAGCTTCTGATGCCATTTGTGCCATTCAGGGATGTTGATTATGATAACCGAATTTTCGTAAGAGTTGTAAATATACACTAGTAAGTTGCAGTGTGTTTTCGGTTTAAATTCCAGCGGTTTTGTATTGTCATAGTTGATAAGTTAGGAGTAGATCTTGTTTCTTTACAGTTTACAGGAGCAGTTGGCTTCAAAATCTAATCCAATTTTGGACACGCATTTGCTCTAGTGAGCTAAGCGACATGGTTATGTTTCTTCTAGTGCGATATATCAAGCATCTTCATGCATGTCAGGTGTCTTCAGTCCGATTGTGGAATTCCTTTTTCCTTTCTCCACACTAGTGCCGGCAAAATGTGCCCATACTTTGTCAATCCGCCCACATTTTAATGGGGAAAGAATGTGCGTGACTCCTCAAACCAAAATAATTACATGTGCCTACCCCCATTACTTTCGTACCCTCAGAAAAAATCAAAACTATTTATCGAGATGCCCCAAATTAATCATGTTCATTTATTTAAAAAAATACTTTTCTAAAAAAGAAACCTCTATGATACCATCATCTTATATACATATACTGTGATGGTGTCATGGAGACTGCTTGAGTCCTTCAATGAGACACTCCTCAAAATCATGTTACCATCATGATATATAAATATATAGAGATTATATCATAGATATAACTTCGGTCATTCTCTTATGTCGGGTAATTAATTTCGGCCGGTTGGGTACAAAGGGAATTAGTATAGCAGGGACATGAGGCGGGTAATTATTTTTTATTTCAGGGGTATTTGGTGTTTCCCCTATTTTAATTGGTCGGATGCAGAATGCTTGATATTTTAAATGGATAAAAGTTGGGCTTGGCCCATATTCAACCCTATTAACAAAATAACGACTTATTGACATCCCTATATAATTTGGACGCTCATAATTATTTTATATTTTTATTTATTTTAGTTCATAGTGCCTTGAGAATCGTACCGCGCATATGGCTCATAAGACTTTAATTTAATCTACTTAAATCTTGTTTGATGAAACGAAATTTGACCCATAGTTGAATGAAAGTAAAATTAGATTCGATGTTCTGCTCTACTCTGCTGCACTTGATTGAATTGAAAAGTAAAAATTTTCAATGATCACAATCAATTTCTAGGCGATTATAGAGAAAAAAAAATATAGCTTAAATATTTGTAATAAATCATTTATCGCTTGATGGAAAAATATATAGTATTTTACTGTTATAAGTATGACTTCTGGAATAATTGAATTAAAGAAAATGAAATAATAGAATAATATTTTGGATATTAAATCGCTTCAATATATATATATATATATATATATATATATATATATATATATATATATATATATATATATATACTTTCATGGGTAAATTATAGTATTAGGTTTTTATCTCAATATCTAAACAGACTTTATTTTGTTATATTCAAATTCAATTCAAATACCAAATAGTGAACATGAAATAGGAAGAAATGAAGAAAAATAAATCATGACACTTTTTTTTAACCTAAAACACGTGGTAATACTAATAAAATGCCAGTCTAGTGCACTAAGCTTCTGCTATGTGCGGGGTTCGGAGAAGGGCCAGACCACAAGATTTATATGATTCGGCCCTTCTCCGTACCTCGCATACAGAGTGAACTTAGTGCATCGGGCGACCCTTTTTATTAGTATTAACACGAGTTTTAGGTTTAAAAAAAACACATTCTTTTCATGTCCAGTATACCCATATACTGTGTTGGTTTTATTTATCGCTTGCCTATAGAAAAGGAAAATACCCCGAAAAAAAAAGAGAGTAACGGATTACGGGTCAACTAGTATCCGGATTCCCCAAACTTAACGTTCCGTTCCCCTCGATAAGAAATCCAAGTTTCTAGATTCCGACCTCACCTCTGAACGGAGCTTCCTCGGTTCGTATCGCCCTCTCGCCGCCTTCACCTTCGTTGAGTTTGATCGGAAGTTATCATTCGATACCGGTAAGTTGCTTTTGTGATATTTGAACAATTTGCGTATGGGATTATAGCTTCTTTTTATTACAATTTACAACAGACTTATCTCACAATGTTTGTTTTCTGAATTTGAGAATACTGTTGTAGGAAGTTAAATTAAATATTCTGAAATTTGGAATTAACATTTTCTTTTTCTGCATTTCGATTTTGCCTGTGGATTTTGATAAATTGTGCATCTGGTTTATAATGTATGTTGGCCGGTCAAGGAGGGATATAATTAGAAATGATGATATGAGTGACAGAGTGGGAGTGGCCTGGCCCGGTGCGGAGGTGTGAAAGGTTGGCTATGAACGGGTACATGAGGGGTAGAGGTAGGCTGAGGAAGTATTGGGGAGAGGTGATTAGATGGGATATGACGTAGGTGCAACTCACCGAGGACATGACCTTAGATAGGGGTTATGGAGGACAGATATTAGGGTAAAGTATAGTAGGTAGTCTAGCGTAGTCCTACCTATGCTCACTTAGCCTATCATATTGGGGAGAGGTGATTAGACGGGATATGACGTAGGCGCAACTCACCGAGGACATGACCTTAGATAGGGGTTATGGAGGACAGATATTAGGGTAAAGGATAGTAGGTAGTCTAGCGTAGTCCTACCTATGCTCACTTAGCCTATCATATTGCCTTATAGTCCTTGTCTTTTGATTTATGCTGCTATGTGTATTTTGTTTGTCTTATTTACTTGCATTAGCTATTGCTTCTTTTTGCTTCTTTCTTTTCCAGAATTCGCTGTCATAACTTACGCACTTTGTGTGTCTTACTTTGCTTGGGCTTGTGCTTTGTCTTGTGCCGATGATCTCTCGAAAACAACCGTTCTACCTACCAAGGTAGAGCTATGTTCTGTGTACATTCTACCCTCCCCAGACCCCACATTGTGGGATTTCACTGGGTATGTTGTTGTTGTTGTAGTGACTTTTAACACTGGGGGAATTTGGTTTATGAGATTAGGCATGATTATGATACTGTCAAGTGTAACTTAGAGAAACCCTAATTTTTGTTAAGAGAAATCATTTTGTATTGGAACGAAACAGAAACGAGAGCTTCTCTTAGCCCTATAGTCTTTCTCTGTCCAAAATTTTTCCAATCAAATGATTCAAGGCTATGAACTGAAAGAGACTCTACAACTAAAGCTTTACGACTCATTGAAGCCTCACTACTGGATTGAGGGAAAGGCAAGAAAGTTGAGCTATACCTCCTTCCTTCCCTGTCATTGACTGCTTTTTTAGACCAAAATAATTAGAATGCAAGAGGTCTCATGTAGCCAACCCTAAATAGTCTGAGATTGTTGCATATTTGTTATGTTGCTAATGTAATTGACTTTCTAAAGGGGCCGAAAACTTGTGAGCAGTGGTGTGGCTTGACTTAGGTATACCATGCTCAAGAGTGATTGACCCTAATATAGTTCTGCCCAATCTTGGCTTAATGGGAGGAAGGAAGATGATGACGTTTGTGCATTAGGAACTAAATTGTTATATTGGACTTGCACATCTTATCGAAAATAAAAATAAACACTCTGTCAATTCAATTGAAAAAGCACTAAGCAAAGAAAAAATCATTAACAATAGGAGCCAATTTTTGAATTAATGAAACTAATATAATCAAAATATCTACCCTTTTTAGTGCAAGTAAAAAGTAATCCTAGATATCATTCAAGTTTCTGATGAACTTCATAAAAAAAAAGTTTATGATGAAATACCAAATCCAAGAGGCACGGCGCTACATATTTAAAGGTCTAAAGAAGAAAAACCATTTCGAAAAACTAAATCCAAAAGGTATGTGTTCTAAATACAGAAGAGCTATCACAAAAGGAAACGTATTGTGAAAAAAAATTGAGATAAGATATGTATCCCCAGTACTGCCTTTATTTTTCATTATTTTGAGGCCATATTCGTGCTGCCACATGTGATGTTTGACGTCAATGATTGAGGCCATAAGAACCAGAAATGAGCCTAAAATAAATACTTTAGAGAGGCTAGCTTATAAAAAAAAACAACTTTAGAGGGGTGGGAACGAGACTGGGTTAGAACTTAGAAGGGATGGATGAGATAAGTGAGGAGATTGGGAGATTAGAGATGTGGGAAGGAGAGAGAGAGAGAGAGAGAGACTACGAAGAGGCTGATTTTCAATTCTATACCTTGATATGAAGGGGTGGAATAAAACTGAAAAACCTGAAAAGATTGATGCAACCGAAAACTTCAGTTTTGCAGTTGGTTAATTGTTAATTTCTTAAACTAATTTCGGTATTTCTGTTCAGTTGCCGGTTTCAAGGATTCAGTTTCTGGTCGGTTTTTAACCAAAGTTTGTAAAAAGCTTCTGCTGTGCTTCTTTAGGCTTACTCTTATTTTTAAATTTCTATTAGCCCAAGTGAATTCTCCAGCCTCACAAATTTGAAGCCCAAGCTTGGGTGACCAAAGCCTATAGTAAACTAAATTTACTAAGGCTCTTTAGTTTAGTATTACACTGTTACACTAGGGTTTGTTCTTCCAATCCCAAGTATTGTTTTCGCCTTTGCTTCTGCCGTTTTTCGCCATCCAGCATCCTTGCATTGCCAACTGCCTATTATTACTTTTTGTCTGATTCATTAACAACAAGTGGGGACGACGGAGATGAAGCAACTAGGCAAGCTAGTGGACCAGTCTCCTTTTTTTTATTAAGTTGGAACCAGTCTCCTCTTTCGTACTGTTATTGTTACTATTATTACTCTTCTCTTAGTCTGATCCATCCAATACATAATCCTACATTGACTTGCTTTATAGTCTTTTCCTTTTGTGTGTCAGTTGTCAGATCACCATTTTTTCACTTCACAACTCGCTGAACTGCCTACCGTTTTTCATTTTCTGCTGATTTTCTTATGCGAACCGGAAAACTGAAAAACTGAAATGGACATTTAAAAATCGAACAATCTGAAGCCAAATTAACTTCAGGAACCAAATTTCTGGAAAACCGAACCAAACCAACCCCACCCCTAGTATCCAATTTGCATTTGATTTGTCTTAGTTACAAAAGCCGACATTTTCTTTGTTGACTAATGAATCATGCTACTCTAAGGTGAATTGTCTCAAAACTATAACTGGGCATGTAGCAAACCTAAGATAAATGATAAATCTTTGTGTCATTGCTAGGTTGTTCGTTTTACACTCAACGTTCTTAATATGTCATGTTAGTTTGTGGTAATGACGCTACTGATGACTTTCTTATTATAACTAATTACCTTGTAATAGTGTTTTTTTGTGGAGTAATCCAAAAAGTAAAGTGACATCATCATACTTTATGAGGCACGTTTGTTTATCTTATTATCATCTATGCCTTGGGGATGTCGTTGCAAACAGAACTTTTATCTTTAATTTGCCTCATTGTTTTGTTAATTATTAGCACTGATGAGTGAGCCGAGGGTCTTTTGGAAACAACCTCTCTTCCTCCACGAGGTAAGGGTAGAGATACTGGGTATGTTGTTGTTGTTGATGATGAGTGATGACTTGCAGTTCACAGAATTTTTCCATGTACTCCTCTGCAGCCTCGTTTCTTGGTTGGTGTCTTTGCTTTGTGTATTTGGTAACAAGGAAAGAAACAAAAGAACAAATGAAACAGATATGAGCCAGCATATATTTCTTCTATCATGTCGGCTGCAATCTTATCACTTGTTTCTTCTTTCCCATTGGGAACAAGTTCCTCTTCAATTGTAATTTGCTTGAATTTGTAACACAGAATCCAGCATGAATTGCCTCGAAATTTAAGCATGAAATAGTGAACCTGAAAGCATGTTCATGTAGTTTTACAGATTTACTTTTACTGGTACTAGATTATGTATTGAGTAGTATTTCATGATCAATTAGAATATCAGTTTGGCTTTTGTCGGCCAAGTGATGCTTTGGAACTCAATTGTGCTAGCATCTTCTATCATTTACCAAAATTATTGGTGGCGTTTTTCTGAATAAAGTCAAAAGTTGAGATAAATCTGTCGGTATGTTTTACAATTACATGCATTTGCTGCTGTTAAGGTCTTTGATCAGTAAGTTTTACATTTACATGTGTTTGGTGCAGCTAAGGTCATGCCTAAAGTAAAAACAAACCGTGTCACATATCCAGAGGGATGGGAGTTGATTGAACCTACTCTTAGTGAACTGCAAGCAAAAATGAGGGAAGGTATTGTCACTTCAATTAATAAATCTATTTTAGCATTTCTTGTTTTCTGTGTAGTAAAAAATGATGTTCATCTCCTAACTTCAATATTCTGGAATTTTATTGTTTGTTTACTGCTGGTACAGCTGAAAATGATCCTCATGATGGCAAAAGAAAATGTGAGGCTTTGTGGCCTATTTTCAAAATAGCCCACCAGAAGAGCCGTTATATTTTTGATCTCTTTCACAGGAGGAAAGAGATTTCCAAAGAATTATATGAGTTCTGCATGGATCAAGGATATGCGGATCGAAATTTGATTGCGAAATGGAAAAAGGTATGTTCATCCTCTCTGCTTCAGTTTTTGTGTGCCACCTTTGCTTTTTAAGTGCACCGGAACATATGTGGGAACTCTTGTTCATGCAACATATGCCAATGCGTATCTCTCTTCTTTCTGAATGCATCTATTTTTACTATTGTTCAGTACTTTTCTCCTGTGTGTGTGTGTGTTTTTTTTTTTGGGGGGGGGGGGTTAAGGGTGTCGGGATGGCCTTTCTGCAGTTGTATATAATGACGTTGTTGTCAATTCTCATGGTTTTGGTTCTGAATTACAGCCTGGTTATGAACGGCTCTGCTGTTTGAGGTGCATGCAACCGCGGGATCACAACTTTCAAACAACCTGTGTCTGCCGAGTTCCAAAGCATCTAAGGGAGGAGAAGGTTATAGAATGTGTCCATTGCGGCTGTAAAGGTTGTGCAAGTGGAGATTGACCTCTTCTTTAGAATCAACAACTGCTCTATTTTAGATATTTTTGTCCTTGTAGTAAACCTGTCTATTCAAAGCACTAATCAGATGATGTCTAGCACATCACAGCCAGTTCAATGCTATAGACTGCGTTTGATGAGATAACTTCAATGTTATAGGCTGTATTTGATGAACTAACAATTGTGGTCGCAGTAGCCACTGTAACCTGTGTAATCTATTTATCGTAAACTACTTATCTTGCCTTACCTTAAATAACTTTGATATGGTTGGTTGGTAGCAAGTAAATCATGAGTTACTGCTATATTAGAATTGTGAACGGGAAGAAGTTGCTGCAGATAATTCATGTTGGGCATTAAAGTGTCGCATGTTCCATGGGGATGGAAGTTATAGGAGATTTTCATAAACGTAACTTGGGAAATCCATGACTTTCCAATTCCTTGATACTTGCACAGTAGAGTGCGCTAAAATCAGTATTGAGATATGTATACCACAAGAACATATATGTTTTACGAGTCTGTTACAAGACTTGACTGCCCATTAGCGCAAATATTTTGCAATTCCAGTGATTACATGTCTGATAGTCGATCTGAATTGTAGATTGTGATTCGATATATCCCTTTAACACGTTTAATGAGCTCTCTTCGTCTGGAAATGACTGTTTCCTTCTTTGCTGGAGGCAAAAATGCAGAAGAATTTGGTAATGAGTTGAGACGTCGATGTCAACATTGTGGTTCTAATCTTCTTGAGAATTTGGAAGAACTCTCTCATGGAACTCTGAGAAAATTGTTGAAGCCAATCACAGATCTCTATTAGCAGGAACGAGCTTCACTAACTTCGCCAGGTCATAAGATTTGAAATCTTTGCCATAACAAAGGCTAATATCAAGGGGTATCTTTCCATCCTGTGAAATGTAAATGTTCAAAGGTTATTAAACTTTTCACTAGCATACATGTTTAAGGAAAAAGAAACATAAGCCTTAACTAATAGGGAGAGCAATGGTAGGGTATGAGCAGGGCAAAGAGAAGTCCTCCAGCATGAAAAATCCTCTTCATCCTACCTATATAATTGGTAAAAACTTACCACATCCGGTGTTTACACCAAATCATACTAATCTACCATAGTTAAATCATAAAATAAAGTGAAAATGGGTATTAGTTAACTATGGTTAAGTGATGAAAGTGTAACATAGTTAACTAATACACAGTCACTTTGATTATGGTGGATAATAAATTTCTAACATTCATCTACCATTTGAGTTGGATTGGCACGTCTATCAGTGGCAGAGCCATGAAAGTGGAAACACAAAAAAGCTAAGGGGTACGATACATACATCAGAAATAATTTAACCTTGTCTATACAATGTAATACTCGGGTTAAGGGGGGTTCCTAGTTCCGCCCCTGACATCTAATCAGTACAATTGCATTTTTAAGATCAGCGCGAAAAAAAATAGCTTAGCAATTTAAACATGATATTGGAGATATTCTTAACCACTCAAAAAAGAAAGACTGGCCAGCATGGGAAGTTCTTAAGGGCAAACATTTTCAGCCTTAGAGATTGCACCAGCAATAATAGTTTGGCCTTTAAGCTATAATTATACATAAAATTACCTTATTCTTCCTGTACTTATCTGCTCCATTGACCAGAAGAATTTTAGCTATGTCTCTGTTTCTGCTTTGCATGGCCACGTGCAGCGGCGTCCAGCCCTCCTGTAAGAAGGAATTACTAGCAACTAAGCTAACATGACCACGAAGAAGTCCGAAAATAAAATAAAATGTCTACTTACATTATCAGCGACGTTCACATCAACCTTGTATTTGATTAACATTTTAACAGTTTGCATAGCTCCTGCTTGAACTGCATAATGAAGCGGGGTAACACCGTCCTGTTAATGGGGTAAAAGATATAAATATGACCTGGTATAATCAAACTTTAAGCAAGTTGTTTAAAAAGTGAAAAGCAACTACGAGTCGTCTCACCATATCCGTAACTTTAGGGTCTGCACCTCTCCTTAGAAGATGACTGATGACAGCCTCTTTTTTACTGAAACAAGCATGGTGAAGAGCAGTTTGCCCTTCCTGTCACAAAATTAACTCAATGACTACTTCAAAAACACAATGAACGAACGTGTATTAAACATTAATCAATACTATCTACAATATGGACAGCAAGTCTTACCCTGTCAACGACATCAATATCAAGACCCTCCTCGAGAAGTCTATCCATAAACCGTATCTGCCCTGCTAGTGCAAAAGTGTGAAGAGGGTTCCATTTTGCCTGGAGTAGAAACACATCCAAGAGTATAAGGACTTGTTCCAGAAACCAGCAAAAGTATGAGTTAATTTTTTTTTTTGAAAAAGTACATAGTTACCCCCTTCAACTATAATTCTTTTTTCAAAAAAATACTTAAACTTAGTGGGGATCCTAACACCCCCTTATTCTTGTTCAAAATGAATTTATCACCCCCTTATGAGTCCATGTGGCATGTAAAGTGCATTTAACTCTCCAATAGCACGTGAGATAAAAGTTTCAGCATTTGTTTCATTAAAAATACATTTTCCTTTTACTTTAATTATTTTATTTTACTTTTTGAATTTTTGAATTTTTCCTTATCTTCTTCACTAAGAAGATCCAATTGCCTGCACTTTTTTTCTTCTTCTTTTTCCTCTGTTTCTTCAAGATCTTTCTTCTCTACACTTCTTCGATTCGTCATTATTCTCTGTCTTTTTTTTTTTCCTTTTGATTTTTGTTACGGAGTTCTGTAATGGGGTAAGTTATAAGTTGTATTCTTGTTATAAATTTTATGAAACCTGGGCATGAGCAGTATGTTCATCGGCATGCCAATGGGTGATAAAACTTAGTAGTACTTAGTCTCTTTGTGCTTTCTTTTTGCTGTGATTTGGTTGCTGCTTTGGATTCTGAAATTTGAGTTTGTTGATTTTAATCTGGTGACGTTTTGGCGGTAGTTTGGTGGTACATACGGTGGCGGTGGTGGTAGTTGCGCCGTGGCAGGCGGCGAGGAGCAAAATGGGTTGGGGTTACGGGCATAGTGAAGATTGAAGGAGAGAAAAAATTATTAAAAAGGTAAATGAAAATAACGAATAAAAACTGTACCTCTCCTTGTTGATGAAATAAAAGGTCTATGCCTCCTTAAGGCGTAAAATTAAAAAAAGAAGAAAATAATGAATAAAAATTAAAAAAATAAATTTAACACGTGGCAAGTAATGATTGGTGCGTGCTTTGCATTTTCTTTTTTATAGTTGGAATTGGCTGAAAAAAGGAGGAGGTATTTATACCACTTTTAAATTGTTCAAGGGGGGTGTTAGGACTTCCGCAAAGTTTAAAGTGTCTTTTTGAAAAAAGAGCTATAATTGGAGGGGGTAACTATTGAGTTGTGGAGCCTAATTCACTGCCGACACTATGAAGACTATTAGCCGATCGTGGGGGTTGGAATTAGCCGATCTCGGGGGGGGGGGGGGTTGGAATTAATCGATGTAATGTTACTTAGTGGAAGGTAATTTGAGATTTTTAGGCTTGTATTATGTTCGCCCTAGTTTTCTCTCTATATATACTAGGGCACCGTTTTCTCTTAGTGTGTGTGAGAGTAGTCGAAGAAGTAGCCGACAAAAGAGAGAAAGAAAGAATTGTAAACTCAAAACTCCATTATAGTAAAATCTGCAGCGGCGAAGTGGACTACCTCTCGCATTGAGGGTGAACCACTATAAATCTGTGTGTGTTATTTGTTCTTCGTTTATTTTACTGTTTTCTGATTAGGTAGGATTTGGGACGTAAATCCTAACAACTGGTATCAAAGCGACAGGTTGTGTTGCGATTCAAAAAACAATGGAGAGGCGAAGATGGTTCGGCGCACGGCATCGGAAAATTCGATGGTACAGATTATGCGTTATGGAGAATGCAGATTGAAGACTATTTGTATGACAGAAAGCTTCATCAACTGCTGAGCCCGAAGCCAGAGGAGATGAATGATGCAGATTGGAATCTGGTTCTGGGAGTAATCTGATTGACGCTGTCGAAGACCGTTGCTCACAACGTGGCAAATGAGAAGACCACCGCTGGCATGATGAAGGTTTTGTCCGACATGTATTAGAAACCTTCGGCTAACAATAAAGTATTTCTCATGAAGAAACTCTTTCATCTAAAGATGGAAGAATGTGCTCTTGTTGCAATGCACGTGAATTAATTCAACACGATTGTAGATCAATTGTCATCGGTTGTAATCGAGTTTGACGATGAAGTGCAAGCCCTAATTTTGCTGGCGTCTCTACCGAACAGTTGGGAGACGATGAGAGCAGTGGTTAGTAATTCTGTTGGCAGTGATAAACTGAAATTCAACGATGTTAGAGATCATATCCTTGCTGAGAAGGTTCGCAAGATAGATTCTGGTGAAGCATCGACAAGTTCTGCTTTGAATGTTGAAAACAGAGGCAGAAATTATGACAGAAACTATAACCAAAATAAGGGCAAGTCAAAGTCAAGGAATGGCAGGGGTCAATCCAGATCCGGGCGAAGTGTTGGAACTGTGGGAAACCGGGTCACATCAAGAAGAATTGCAGGGCATCGAATAAGGAGAACAAGGGGAGTGGAATCAATGCTGCCACTGAAGACATTGGTGATTCGCTGTTGTTGTCCGTTGACAGCCTGATAGACTCTTGGGTGCTTGACTCAGGAGCGTCTTTCCACACCACCCCACATCGTGATATAATGACGAATTAAGTTGATGGGAATCGCGGCAAAGTTTATTTGGCAGATGGTGAGCCTTTAGACGTTGTTGGTACTGGAGACATTAATTTGAAGATGTCAAATTGACACGTGTAGAATATCACAAAGGTCAGACATGTGCCGAAGCTGATGTGTAATCTGATCTCAGTGGGTCAGCTTGATAACGAAGGACATAATGTTAACTTTGGTAACGGGTCCGGGAAGGTGACGAAGGGCGCTATGGTGGTTGGTCGAGGTAAGAAAACTGGTACTCTTTATATGACGACGAGTTATCGTGATACAATCGTTGTTGTTGACAACACAAAGAAGACAGAGATGTGGCACTGCAGGTTGGGCCATATGAGCCAGAAAGGGATGAAGCTTTTAATGACTAACGACATGATTCCGGAGCTGAAGTCGGTGGACCATCATATGTGTGAAAGCTGCATTCTCGAAAAACAGAAACGAGTAAGTTTTTCAAAATGCAGGTAGGGAATTGAATGCCGAGAAGCTTGAATTGGTGCACACTGAGGTGTGGGGACCTGCCATTGTCCCCTCACTCGGAGGATCACATTACTACGTGACCTTCATTGATAATTCAACCAGAAAGCTATGGGTCTATTTTATGAAAAATAAATCCGACGTGTTCACTGTCTTCAAAATGTGGAAAGTCATGATCGAGAATGAGACAAACCTCGGGTTGAGGAGCCTGAGGTCCGACAACGGTGGAGAATGCATTGACGGTGACTTCAAACGGTATTGTGCTGATAATGGATCAAGATGGTGAAGACTATTCCTGGAACGCCCCAACAAAATGGAATAGCGAAAAGGATGAATCGAACATTGAACGAGCGTGCACGAAGCATGAGAATACACGCTGGACTGCCCAAGATATTCTGGGCAGATGCAATCAATACCGCAACCTTCTTAATTAACAGAGGACCGTCTATTCCTTTGGGTTTCAGAATTCCAGAAGAGGCTTGGAGTGAAAAAAAGGTAAATCTTTCTTTTATGAAAGTGTTTGGTTGATTATCCTATGTTCATATTGATGCTACTGCTAGAAGTAAACTTGATCCGAAATCTAAGAAGTGTTATTTTATCGGCTATGGTGACACCGAGTTTGGTTACCGATTCTGGGATGATCAAAATCGGAATATCATCCGAAGCAGGGACGTCGTCTTCAATGAACAGGTGTTGTACAAGGACAAGTGGTGGGAGATTTCAGAATGTAAGAACAAGGAATCGAAAACAGTCGATTTGAGAGACTTCTCGGCAGCCGAGCTACAGCCAGGCACTATTGAGGCAGAGGAACAAGCTAGTGATGGCGGGGTTGATGAAAATGTTGATCCTGAAACAAATCAGCAGACGCCAATCACAGAATTACATAGATCATCCAGAATCAGTAAGCCGATTCACAGGTTCTTTCCGTCCCTCAACTACATTCTGCTCACTGACAGAGGGGAGCCGGAATGTTACGAAGAAGCAATGCAAGTTGACGAATCGATCAAGTGGGAGATGGCAATGAAAGATGAGATGGACTCACGAATCGATCAAGTTGGTGTGCAAGCTTCAAAAGAGCCTGTACGGACTGAAACAGGCTCCAAGACAGTGGTATAAGAAGTTTGACAGCTTTATGAAGAAAGCCGATTTCGTAAGGTGCGAAGCAGATCACAGTTGCTACTTCAATAGATTTGAAGACTCCTACATGATATTGCTTCTTTATGTTGATGACATATTGATCGTAGGAGTAGACCTACATGAGATTGATAGGCTGAAAAAAAAGTTGCCAGAAGAATTTGCAATGAAGGATCTGGGAGCCGCAAAACAAATTCTTGTGATGAGAATCATCAGAAGTAAGGAGGGCCTTAAGCTCTCACAAGAAGAATAGATGAAGAAGGTTCTCAAGAGGTTCAAGATGGATGATACCAAGCCAGTCAGTACTTCCTTGGCTGGACACTTTCATTTGTCAAAAGATCAATCGCCGATGACCGAAGACGAGATGAAGCATATGGACAAGATACCCTATGCCTCTGCTATTGGCAGTTTTATGTATGCGATGGTATGTACGAGGCCAGATATTGCACATGCAGTGGGAGTTGTTAGCAGGTTTATGAACAATCCGGAAAAGCAACACTGGGAGGCTGTGAAGTGGACTTTCAGATATCTGAAGGGCAGCTCGAGTTCAGCTTTGTGTTTCCGAAAGTCAGAGACAGGATTGCAGGAATATGTTGATGCTGACAATGGTGGTGATGTTGATAGTAGAAAGAGCACATCCGGGTATGTTTACACCTTCGGAGGTACTGCAATTTGCTGGGTTTCAAAGTTGCAGAAGATAGTAGCTCTCTCTAGTTGTGAGGCTGAGTACGTTGCCGTGACGGAGGCCACGAAGGAGATGATGTGGCTACAATCTTTTCTGCGGGAATTGGATCAGAACCACGAGGGGAGTGTGCTATACTGTGATAGCCAGAGTGCCATTCATTTGGCAAAGAACCCGGTTTACCATGATCGCACGAAGCACATACAACTTCGGTACCATTTCATTCGATCAGCTTTGGAAGATGGAGTGTTAATGCTTGAGAAGATCCTAGGGAGTCAGAATCCGACCGACGTGCTGACGAAGGCCACGAATGATAAACTGAAGTTGTGTGCAACTTTAGTTGGACTTCTTGGATGAGAATTGGAGTCGCCGCTGCAGATGGAGACAGATGATTGAAATTAGTCTCCAAGTGGGAGATTGTTGAGTTGTGAAGCCTAATTCACTGCCGATACTATGAAGACTATTAGCCGATCTCGGGGGGTTGGAATTAGTCGATGTAATGTTACTTAGTGGAGGGTAATTTGAGATTTTTAAGCTTGTATTATGTTCGCCCTAGTTTTCTCTATATATATACTAGGGCGCCGTTTTCTCTTAGTGTGTGTGAGAGTAGTCGAAGAAGCAGCCGACAAAAGAGAGAAAGAGAGAATTGTAAACTCAAAACTCCATTATAGTAAAATCTGCAGCGACAAAGTGGACTAGCTCTCGCATTGAGGGTGAACCACTATAAATATGTGTGTGTTATTTGTTCTTCGTTTATTTTACTGTTTTCTGATTAGGTAGAATTTTGGACGTAAATCCTAACAGTAACTATGCATTTTCTCTTTTTTTAGAGAGGATCTATAGTGTTTTCACACTTCCCCTCCAGCATGACTCGAACCCTGACCCTGGACCTACCGATCGTGGGTGGAAGTGTTTTACCAACTGAGCAACCCTCACTTGTCAACGTATGAGTTAATTATCATATCCATAGATTTCTTTTCATAATGTGGCTTCGGTCTCTAAAGTTAGTAGGTAGTACTCTCTCCGTCCCAATTTATGTGAAGGTGTTTGACTGGGCAAAGTTTACGTATGAAAGAAAGACTTGAGAAACTTATGGTCTAAAATAATCCATATATAATTGTGTGGCTATAAATTATCTCATTAAGGGAAAAATGGAAATTGTAAAGTAAAATTGTTACTAAATATAGAAAGGTGTCATTCTTTTTTGGACTGACTAAAAAGGAAATAGCGTCACATAAATTAGGACGGAGGGAGTATCTAAGACAGTAAGGGGTCGTTTGATTACCGGAATAGGATACTATTCCTGGTATTAAATATGGGATTCCTTTCATCCACCGTTTGGTTATTGGTATTAGCTAATACCGGTATAAAATTTATACCAAAATCATGGTATTATATCCCATATAGGACCGATCAAAAAAATAATCCCAAGATTATAGTCCTGGGATAGGCTTGTTTTGAACCAAACAACCCCTAAGAATAGGAAGTCCCTGGCTTGCACAAAAGAATTTTGCTTGTTAGACAATATGTTAGTATGAAAAGTGGCAGCTGAAGCTCCTTGGAACTTACAGTTGATATCTTATCCAGCTCTGGAGTTTGATTGCGATACAAAATTTCCCTTTCCTCTGGGCTCAAAAGCTGTTCAACCTCTGAAAAACAAAAGATGATTCTATTACTTTATCATTCACTTGGCCAGAGGAACAAACTTTTTCTTGTTTTCTTTTGGTTAGGGGACGGGGGGCGTCAATTGAACTTGAAGCATTTCCAAACTGCTAGTGCAGATGCTAAAGATTCAAAAAATATGAGTTACTGCATCAAAAGGAAAAAGAACTATGTATTATTTTCCTAGAATGACAATCATCAGACCAGGTTTCGAAAAGATAAGCTGAATTGATGCATTAGAGCTTCTGCCAACTGAAGCTTAAATAGAAAACTAAATTAAGAAGCAATTATCCAACAGAGCTTTTACTAACATCATTTGCTGGAACCATCCATTCTTCACTTTCTACTATTACTAGCTTTACAAATATAAAATCTCTAGGATTCAGTTGCCAGATTTTGTAACTTCCCTTCTTTCGTCTTTGGACAGTTTGAATAAACGATCACTTTGTTGGGTTTTTGGTGTGAATGGGAAATGGAGGTTTTAATTTTCGCGTCTTTTTCCGAAAAGGCACATGCTTTTTCTCATAAAGGTACCACCATTTTTTTCCGAATAGACACCAGGTTCACCTATTCGTTGGCTATAAATATATAGGCCTTGCCTCAAACTTTTGACACTGAAAGTTCCAATTCTTCTTCTTCTTCTCTTTTCTCTGCATAGTTTCAACATAATAAACAGCGTAGTGTGATTTGCTCTAGTCTTTACGTCCAAACGTTACCGGAGGAAATAATCTTATACCTCGGGTACTGTGAGGGGATTAAATCCATTGAGGACACAATAATTCCGTGGGCTCGGAATTAAATTTTGATTTAAAGATTACTGTTTGATTTCTGTTTAACATTCCTATTTTAACATTAACAAATTTGTTTCTGTTTAAGCATTACACACAACAACAACAACAACAACAACATACCTAGTGTAATCCCACAAAGTGGGGTCTGGGGAGAGTAGGATATACACAGACCTTAGCTCTACCTTTGTGGGATAGAGAAGCTGTTTCCGATAGGCCTTCGGCTCATAAGGAAAGTAATCGATGCAAGATTGAAAAAGAAATAATACAACACAATATCAAGATACAAAGCAAATGAGGCAAATACACACATAAAAGTAGGGATCTATGCGATACCTAAATAATACTACTAAGAAAAGGAGGAGGAGATGAAGAGGCTAGCCCACTATATCTGACACATAATGCGGCGAAAACTCAACTACCCACTAAACTTCTACCTTAATTCTCAGACCTCCAAATCTTCCTATCTAAGGTCATGTCCACAGTCAGCTGT
Organism: Anisodus tanguticus; assembly: GCA_034509755.1. Taxonomy (NCBI): domain Eukaryota; kingdom Viridiplantae; phylum Streptophyta; class Magnoliopsida; order Solanales; family Solanaceae; genus Anisodus; species Anisodus tanguticus. The sequence goes on along the minus strand of CM067559.1, from coordinate 42,833,413 downwards.
TAAAGCATTACATATTTTGGTTTAATTATTCTGGTTAAGAATCTTCATTGACTACGTTCTTTTGAGCCAAGGGTCTTATCGGAAACATTCTCTCTATGCCACAAAGGTAGAGGGTAAGGTCTGCGTACATCTTACACTCACCAAACCCACATTGGCTATGCTGTTGTATTCTGGTTAAGAACACAGTGGATAACACAATTTTCAAGATTTTTCCAACGAAAATGAACAGTTCTATAAGTGCCCTGCTTGAAAAGAAAAAGAAAAAGAAAAAGAAAAAGAAATACCTTTCACAAACTCTTCTTCAATGTTGTTGGTAGACAACCCATTCGTTGCTTTATCTTCTGCTTCATATTCCGAGCTACTCTCAACATCCATATCTTCTTCTTCAATTACATTCTCGTCATCATCTTCACTATCACTACCATCATCAGGATCTTCCCAAAAATTAGCTTTACTTAAGTTGACTAAACTATCCCTTGTCCGAAAACTCAAATTAATTTTTCTGGGATATCTGAAAGAAATGATATTGGAGCAGCTTAAACTGTAGGTATAAGCAGTGGAAGTTGTAGTTGGCCATAGCTGCGTGGATGGGGAAGTTGAATTACACTGCAACGCCATTATTTTCTCCATTTTTAATGTTGAGGCTAAACTATAACAACAAATTGAAGATTCCCATGAACCAAGAATGTTGATTGAACAAGAGGTTATATAATTTAGTCTCTTTGAGGCATTCTATCGAACAGGTAAGAGGCTTCTGAAATGGGCTAATTTGAAAGCAGGCCTCTCTAATGGGCTTCATCCATTTGGGCTGTGATAGCCCATGTATGTTTCACTCTCAAGGAACAATAAAGAAGCCCGGACTAGCATCTTTTCTAATCGGGTCATTTGCTTTTTTCCCTATTTCGTACTGGTCTTTAATTTTTGACCCTCAAATAAAAATTACGGGATTCTATCCATGCTTTAAAGAACTTATGTCCCGGAAGGCATAAGTTTCATTTGAGGGGAAAAAATTAAAGACCAATCCATTTGAAGGATAAACGTGCAATTTCTTGCTTCTAATTTATTAGGGAGTTTTACACAAATAACCGGCTGGATTCACTATTTACTATTTTATCGCCCTCCTTTGACATGTTGTAACATCTCGTACCTTCAAACTAAGTCATGTTTATGATTCAAGAGTTTAGGAAATCAAGACGGGAGTTAAAGTTGAAAAATCAGTTTCAGTTATGCAGACCCAGTTTTATGGATCGTATAATCTTTTACGGACCGATTAAGGTATGATGTGTTTCTATCCACATGTGAGAACATCATTGTTCTTCCCCACGCCACTTTCCATCCATGAAACGTGAAAGAGGGTTTCTACATGTACCATGATATAAGTTACATGTACTATGACATACCGTGTTCCTATTAATAATTCATTATAATATTCTTGATATTCCATTTTGGTTATTGGAACCTGTCTGTAATCCATGAATACCCATGCTTTGCAGTCCATGGGTTATTAAATGCAATATATGAACTATTATGCTTTTTTCATGAAAATATGCATGCTTTCCTTTTTTTCATACAAGTTATACTATATACTTATATTCATGCTATATTATACTCATTAATTATGTTTACAAACCATGTTTATGAATTATGTCTATAAGTCACACTTACAAGTTATTTTATACAAACCATGGGCGTAGATGCCACTATTATTCATGTTCATATTTTGGAAGTAGTATAGGTTTACCGAGAAGGCTCAGACAACCTGATACTATATATTCCAATGTAGTGTTAGGGACGATCCGTATAGATTAGGATGACTCATTCATATAATTGAATCCTTTCATGCCATGCTTATGTCTCGTACACTGGAAAAGTGTGGGGGTGCTCTGCTGGTTGGGCGAGGAACCAGACTCCACGTACCTACGTGGTGATTCCATGTTGTTTGTTATACTATAGATCTCAAACAAGACACATATACGCATATGTACTTAAAAATGTTTTTACTCATATTATAAATTTGATCATGTTCGTGTCCAGGATACAATTTTATTTCAGTTCCAATCCATATTATTTAATATGCCTGCTTATTCTCTCAGTTTCTTTACATACTGTGCAATTCAAATGTGTTTGCGTCCCTTTTTTCTCGGATCAGGCACTTCATTGTGCAGATATTGAATTTCAGAACGATGGAGTTGCTCATTAGGATTTCATTAGTATCTCGGTTATTTGTGATCCCTATTTCATCATCGAGGGCCTTGGTATTAGTTTGATTTTTTATTATGTGTTATGCATTACGGTAGGGGTTGCCGGGGCCTTGTATTGGAAAAATAGTTGCTCCCCGAGAAAAAGATTTTGAAGGATCTAACTTAACCAACATAACATGTAAATGGAATGGATTTTCTGACTCATGTTGAGAAAAATGATTTTTGATATATCTTGGCAGTTACTCCAGTTAGTCCATGCTTTGTTAGCATGATTGTAATTCTGTCAGATGCATGCTATGAATATATAGTACAAGTCATAATCAACAATTCTTCTTGATAAATAAGGCTTCATTGCACTTTGGTTTTTACAAGTGTGTAAAGACAACTGCAAATGGACCAAGTTTCTCATACTGATGAATTATTGAAGGAAAATTCTTTTCAAAGCAAAATGTTGGTCCCTTTTTTCTTGATTTTAATTCTCCCTGTTTTGGTTATTTGGGTCCCTTTTTTCTGTACCCCATTTTGTTATTTGGGTCCCTTTTTTCTCTTATAGATACCCAGATGACTGCTCCAGATTAATATTAATCAAGAAAGATATAGTAGTGGTCCTCCGGGGCATAGTCCCAAAGCAAGTCTTATAAAAGGCGCGCTCTGGCGTAGGACGGCGTGGGTTCGATTCCCCGCAAGCACGAAGAAACTCTGCATGTTGGGGAATTTGACCTTGTCTCATTGATCAGTTGTACGCTCCCAGAAAAACTGGCCACCGGAGCACATCCCGCGATTTACCTGGTAATAGTGTTGAAGAACCGGTGTTATTACCTCCAGGACGTCTGGGTAATACCAGTGAAGTAGTCAGGCGCAAGCCTGGAAACCTGGATTATAAAAAAAAAAGAAAAAGAGAAAGAAAGATATAGTAGTGATCGAGTCAGTAGTAGTGAACTCACTTGTTGTATTACAGTATTATAAGGATTCCAATCATTCCTTTTTTGTGATTATTTGTTTTTTTTATTTCAAATTGATTTATTTTAAGAGTATAGAATAAAATCTGTAAGTTGGCAGTATAGGCTGTCTATTTTAAGCTCTAACCCTAAAAACATCTCATAAATTAAAGCCATTTAAATATTTGGGCAAGTTGGATACTTATGGACATGAAACAAGCAAAGAATAATTAGACCTTTGACTACATAGAAGTTTGATATTTGCCAGTTTGAATATTCCCTCTTATTGTCCTAATTATATTGTTCTCCTTCAAGTTTAAGTGATGATTGCCAGTTTATGGTCTTCATTTTGTTTTTCAAGATAACGGATTCCTTGTTCAAAATTTTTCTAGATCTCATAAATACCATTGTGTTTTAGTGCGGTTTTATAATTTATTATAGTTAACACAACCATGCATGTGTTATAAGCTTAATCACATTTATAGGCGGATTCAAAATTTTCGCTAAGGAGATTTAAAATATAAAGAATTAAACGCACAAAAAAGCCAAAAGAATTTAACATAAAGTATATATATAAAAAAATTAACTTATTCGCACAGTGTAATTTTCAGTGAAGGGTGTCAATTAACTCCCTTTTGGACAAAGGTAGCTCCGCCCCAGCTCACATTTGTCTATCCAAACCCGAATAAAGGAAAAAAAATTGTAGTAAGTTGATAACCAGCGTAAAAATCGTCACTCCATAATGAATCCTCTCATAATACATGTTTCACTTTTAGCATATATATGAAAGAATATAATGTTTGATAATCTTAAAGCACATAGTATTGCAATATCAATATATCATGGTCCCAAACAATACATTTATCGTAATGATGATTCATACAGTCGATCCAACTTACTTGGAATGGAGTCGTGGTTGTTATTGTTGTTATTGTATAGTAATTTAACCTATCTATGCAATAACAAGTTGAAGACCACTGAGATTTAAACTCATAACACTATGATTCAGATTCCGATCTCCTGACCATTAGACCTGTTGGGATGCAATTGTTTCAGGGAACGGGGAGTAACTATTACAATTTGTAAGAAAGGATAAACTAAATATTATAATAAACTGGAAATCAAGAACTTAACAAACAACTTGTGTGATTAGCTGAGTCGAGTGATGCCACTCTATCTTTAAGACAAGATTGCCCCGTATATCTCCTTTTACGTTGTCGGGCAATAGTCTCCCAAGATACAACAACAACTTACCAATTGAGCAAAGGAAACTCAAGTGTTACTCTTGAAGAACTTTGAGTACAGTAACTTTGCTAGAGAGGAAGAAGATGAATTCAGAAAATCTGGAGTATTTTCTAAGTGTTGAGTAGTGAACAATTGAGCCAAATGCCTCAATTTATAGTGTAAGGACAAGACCCCTCAACTAGCTAACTAATGGTCTCCAATAGCCATGTAATGACACTTGATTGAGGGGTTACATTCAGCCAAATAATGGCTGAATTCATGTACCAAGTAATGGAGAATCAATGCTCCAAAACCAGTCCAAAGGTCAGATCTTTCCAACTTCCCGTCGCAGAATTCTGCCTCCGAAGCGCCGCGGCTTTATGAATTAGCGCCGCGACTCCGATGGTGTGGCGCCACGGCCCTTCACGGCTCCGCGGCGATTTTTGACTCATTTCATCTTACACTTCGTACACTTCTTCCTTCGTTTACCAACATGGAATACTTTGTTATTTGGCCAATAACCGTCCATCATTCTATGTCTCAAACGTATTAATACGTACCGATATCTCTTTCACTAATAAAATTTGCGATACTTGGTACTACGTGTGCACGTGTGTGAAAATGACATTTCTAACGTGCGGGGCCCCAATTGTTTGAGTCATAAATAATGGATATACTTAATTCCACATTTAGTAAATTTCCAATAATCCCCTCTTGAAAGAGATTTTGGCGCACATACATGGTGCCTTTTTCAGCAATCTTTCAGCAGACCGATGTTGCATCTGGATAGGTAGCATACGCTTTGAACTTTCCATGGTTGAATACCATCGGACTTACTTACTGCGTGGTGAACGCGATGTCTTGAACCGTCAGTGTTTAGTGTAAGCCAAGACAATGGTACCAACACAACAAATTTTTTTATTCAGTTCTTCGTAATGTTTTATCCGTTGTGGCCGTGGACACTTCTTGGATTCTTAAGTGCGTTCATTTTGAGGCGGCCTGTCCTCGCACTTAAATAGGTGGTATCCTACAAGGTATCTTGCTATACCCCACTTTATAAGTGTTAGGAACCATTAAAAGTTTTCTCAAACCTAACCTCAACCGGTGAGGATCATTAAAGGTTTTAGAAGCTTAACCTTTTACCCACACTGCAGATAGAACTTATAGTCTATCGCGCGAACGACTTTGGATTTGGTGTTTCTTTACAGAAATCACTATTCGAAGTGCTTATGCTTCCACCGAAGCGCTCAACTGAACCTTTACAACTTAGTTTTCCCATTGAACCTAATTCCTGGGATCTCCAGTCAGTAAGGTTGGGTTACCACCGTATTGGTCCTTATACTTTGGGTTTTAAGCCCATTCCCCTAGACATGCAGAACATCTGATCCTTGGGTAAGCCTTTTGTTAACGGGTCCGCTATGTTATCCTTTGACTTTATGTAATCAATGGATATTATACCCGTGGTGATCAGCTGCCTAACGGTTTTATGTCTTCGTCGAATATGACGAGACTTGCCATTGTACATAGCACTCCGTGCCCTTCCTAGAGCCGACTGACTGTCGCAGTGGATCATTACAGAGGGTACGGGTTTGTCCTAACAAGGAACATCCTCTAAGAAGTCGTGAAGCCACTCAGCTTCTTCTCCTGCTTTGTCTAAAACGATAAACTCTGATTCCATCGTGGATCGGGTGATGCAAGTTTGCTTAGAGGATTTCCAAGACACATCTCCACCACCAATTATAAATACATACCCACTGGTGGACTTGGTTTTCTCTATATCAGATATCCAATTTGCATCACTGTACCCATCTAGTACAGCTGGATATCTCGAATAATGCAACCCGTAAGTTAGCGTGTATTTCAGGTATTGTAGTACCCGATTCAATGCCTTCCAATGATCATTACTCGAACTACGGGTAAACTTAGCCAACTTGTTGACTACATAAGCAATATCAAGTCGGGTGCAGTTTGTTATGTACATCAAACTACCAATCACATGTGCATATTGCTCCTGGCATACGGGTGCACCATAATTTTTATCAAGCTTTTGATTCTATTCAGTGGTGCCTTTATAGGCAAACTGTCAAACCTCCCAAACTTTCTAAACACATCCTCGATGTAGTGAGACTGAGATAAGACCAGTCCGTCAGATGTCTTAGAGATCTTTATCCCTAAGATGACATATGTGATACCCATATCCTTCATGTCGAAGCATTGTTTCAACATGTTCTTAGTCTTTAGAATTATGCTAGGATATCATACAAGCATATCATAACGAACGAGTCAGAGTTACCTTTCATGTAGACACATTTGTCACACTCATTAATGGCGAAACCTTTCGATAGTAGAGTACTATCAAATTTTTTGTGTCATTGCTTCGGGGCTTGTTTAAGCCCGTACAGATATTTGACAAGCCGATAGACTTTCTTCTCTTGCCCTGGAACCACATACCTCTCGGGTTGTTCCATATAGATTTCGTTTTCCAAATCACCATTTAGAAAGGCAGTTTTGACATCCATTTGATGTATCTCAAGGTCACACAATGCTGCGATCGCAATGAATACTCGTATGGACGTCATCCTAGACACCGGGGAGTACGTGTCAAAGTAGGTAAAACCTTCCTTTTGCCGATAGCCCTTGACTACCAACCTGGCCTTGCACTTATCTATAGACCCATTTGCTTTATACTTCCGTTTGAGTATCCATTTACAATCCAATGATTTATTTCCCGGAGAAAGATCAACCAACTCCCAAGTATGGTTATGCAGAATGGAGCCTATTTCACTCTCAATAGTTTCTTTCCAGAGCGGTGCCTGTGGAGTTGACAATGCTTCAGCAATTGTCCTTGGTTCATCATCAACCATATAAGCTACAAAGTCAGGACCGAAAGATTTATCCTTCCTGGCCCTTTTACTTCGCCTTAGTTCCATCTCTGGAGTCTCCAAGTTCTGAGAATCTGGAACACTAGATTCCGGATATTTAGCCACTTCGAGATCCACTAAATCTGAACCATCTAGATCCGGGCCGTCAACGACTCCCGGTTCCTGAGAGCTTTGTTTATAACTTCGTTTGCGAGAATTTATGTCTTTTTTCTTTCTAGGAAAGGTATCTTCAAAGAATTGAGCATTCCTCGATTCCATGATTGTACCCCCGTGGATATCTGGAATATCTGACTTATGCATTAAGAAGCGATAATCACTACTGTTATTTGCATATTCGATGAAAATGCAATCTACAGTCTTAGGCCCAATCTTGACCTGCTTTGGCTTGGGTACTTCAACCTTTGCCAAACAACCCCACACCTTTAAATATTTATAGGTGGGTTTCTTTCCCTTCCATGATTCATATGGAGTTTTGTCCTTACCCTTATGTAGGACTCTGTTAAGAATCATATTAGCGGTAAGGACGGCTTCTCCTCGCATATTTTGGGAAAGACCGGAATTGATGAGCAAGGCATTCATCATTTCTTTCAATGTGCGGTTCTTACGTTTCGCCACACCGTTCGACTGAGGTGAGTATGGAGCCGTCGTTTGATGAACAATGCCTGATTGAGCACAATATTCCTCAAATGGCGCTATGTATTCTCCCCCTCTATCGCTGCGAATGGATTTAATCCGAATGCTTAGTTGGTTCTCAACTTATGCTTTGTAACGTCGGAACGCTTCAAAGGCTTCATCCTTACTTTTCAACAAGTAAAGGTAACAATACCTTGTGCTATCATCAATGAATTTCACAAAGTACTTGTTCCCCCCTCTAGTTTGTGCAAACTTCAAATCACATATATCTGTGTGAATAAGTTCTAGAGGAGCGGTATTCCTTTCGACGGATCGAAAAGGAAGCTTTGTGAGTTTTGCCTCTACGCACACCTCACACTTATATTGAGGGTTTACGTCGATAGACGGCAACAACTCCAACTTTACCAACCTTTGGATGAACTTGTAGTTGACATGTCCTAATCTATGATGCCATAAATTAGAGGACTCAAGCAAGTAAGAAGAAACTTCAATATTATTGCTTGTACATAATACAAACATGGCGTTAACTTTGAAGAGGCCTTCACAGACGAATCCGCTTCCCACAAACGTTCTATTCTTAGTGATTACAAATTTATTAGACTCAAACACTAGCCTAAAACCAGCATTAACCAATAAATGACCTGAAATTAAATTTTTTCTAATCTCAGGAACATGCATCACCTCCTTCAGAGTGAGCTCCTTTCCAGAAGTCATATTCAGGACTACCTTTCCTACCCCCAGCATGTCAGAGGAAGCATTGTTGCCCATGAACAACTTCTTGTTTGTAACCGGTGTATAAGTGGAGAATGCATCTCTATTGGAACATATGTGTCTTGTAGCACCTGTGTCCATCCACCATTGCATGAGATTCTCAACAAGGTTTGCTTCTAGCACCACCGCTGAGAACTCCTCAATCATGTCATCCAGAAACTTGTCTTTGACGACGTTAACCTGTGCCTTGCCTTTAGCCTTGCCCTTCTCTTGTTGCTCAGTCTTGAGCTTGCGGTAGTCCTTGATCATGTGACCATGTTTCCCACAATGGTGACAGTTTCCTTTGAACTTCTCCGTCGCTTGGGTCTTGCCGTCTTTCTGGAACTTGCACTTCTTGCTTGGGTTCTCTTTGGCCTCAGCCAGATTTGCCTTTGTCTCAGCGGGTTGTTTACCCCTAGGCAAGACCTTCTTATTATCTTCATGAATTTGGAGTTTGAAAATAAGTTCTTCAAAGGTCATTTCCTTTGTTTTGAGTTTTAAGTAACTCATAAACTCATTCCACGATGGAGGTAACTTTTCAATCAGTGATGCAACCAAAAACTGCTCATTTGGTTTCGTTCCTTCCAAATCCAGGTGATGTAGAATCATTTGGAATTCCTTGACTTGGGACATCACTGTTTTACTATCCACCATTTGAAATTTTAAAAATTTCCCAACGATGAATTTCTTAGTACCTGCATCTTATGCGTTGTACTTCTTTTGCAGCTTCTCCCACAACTCTTTGGCAGTGCCTATGGTGCAATACACCGTGTAGAGAGGGTATGACAAGCAGTTTAATATGTAATTCTTACGCATGAAATTACTATGACTTCATGCATCAAGAACCATCTTCATGCCATTAATGACATGGATACCTAGGCCCCCTTCAGCCGTTTCAGAAGGCGAATAATCATTTCATCTCCAGCTTGTGGAGGATCTTCTGTTAGGAAATGTGTCATTCCCATAACAGTTAGATAGAATAGCATCTTCTGTTGCCATCTCTTGAAGTTTAAGCCCATGAACTTTTCAGGGCGTTCATGATGAAATCCAGCGGGTGGAGGAACGACAACGTTCCCTTGAGCGGCAGTAAAGGCGTTGGATGAGCCTTGAGCAATCTGAAAGGCATTAGGTATGCCTTGAGCAATGGAGAAGGCAGATGGATTGCCTTGAGCAACAACAACAACAGAATCAGAAGTAGTTTATTCTCTTCTAGTCATCTCTTCTAAGCACTTACAACAATCTTGTCTTAAAATTGTGAGTTCCAACAATTGCAGGAAACGGGAAGTAAGTAAATATTACAAATTGTAAGAAAGGATAAACTAAAGATTACAATAAACTGAAATCAAGAACGATATAAACTCCTTGTGATTTGCTGAGTCGAGTGATGACACTCTGTCTTTAAGACAAGATTGCCCTGTATATCTCCTTTTACGTTGTCGGGCAATAGTCTCCCAAGATACAACATCAACTTACCAATTGAGCAAAGGAAACTCAAGTGTTACTCTTGAAGAACTTTGAGTATAGTAACTTTGCTAGAGAGGAAGAAGATGAATTCCGAAAATCTGGAGTATTTTCTAAGTGTTGAGTAGTGAACAATTGAGCCAAAGGCCTCAATTTATAGTGTAAGGACAAGATCCCTCAACTAGCCAACTAATGGCCTTCAATAGCCATGTAATGACACTTCATTGTGGGGTTACATTCAGCCAAATAATGGCTGAATTCATGTACCAAGTAATGGAGAATCAATGCTCCAAAACCAGCCCAAAGGTCAGATCTTTCCAACTTCCCGTCGCAGCATTCTGCCTCCGAAGCACCGCGGCTCTAGTGACTGGCCAACCAATTAGCGTCGCAGCGTTGCCTGGGAGGCACCACGGCGATTTCCGACTCGTTTCATCTTACACTTCGTACACTTCTTCCTTCGTTTACCAACGTGGAATACTTTGTTATTTGGCCAATAACCGTCCATCATTCTATGTCTCAAACGTATTACATACGTACCAATATCTCTTTCACTAATGAAATTTGCGATACTTGGCACTACGTGTGCACGTGTGTGGAAATGACGTTTTTGACGTGCGGGGCCCCAATTGTTTGAGTCATAAATAATGGGATATACTTAATTCCACATTTAGTAAATTTCCAACCAGACCTTCCCTGCATAGCCGTGCGAATGATGTTTTTTATTATATTATTATTATTTCTTTTATGTTTGATCTTCCTAATACATATTTCAGTACTCTTAATTAGCATATAAAAAATATAACCATTAGAGTACTATATTAGAGAACCTTTAGTGTAGATAATCCTGAAGTACGTCGTAGTATTGAAATTATCATAGAATAAAACATACTAGCATTTATGATAATGATGATTCATTTCTTCGATCGCAACTAAGTTGAAATTTATTCGTAGTTATTATTGTTGTAACGTAGTTAAACCTATTTACAATAAGTCGTCATTGAGATTCAAACTCGTAACACTAAGATTCAGACTTTAATTTCCTACACGTTTTTCTTTTCTTTTTTGAAATGTAGCAAATAATATTGAAAGTCAATAATCCCTTGATTATTTTATTAATGAAGAGGTATATATACAAATATACAATTCCCAAATATGGAAAATAACTCTATCTTTTCCTACTCTAATTCTAATAGTTTTTCCTAATACAAGACTAATACCATAATTACACTTGTATAAATATTCTACAACTATGATAATTTATTATACAAAATCAGACTAATTGACCGTGTATACACTGTCTTTCAAATATCCTTTCAGTCTTTTTTCTTCCACATGTGGTTGTTTTCTTTCTGAAATTCTAAAATTAATGTTGTAAATAATAATGGATATCACGTTGGTGGTCCTCTAAAGTTGTCCCTTCTTACGGTTGCAATGAAACATTCTACTGCTTAGCAATGGGACATATCATTAGTGCAGTAATTCAGTGTTCAATTTAGTTTATCTTTGTTTAAGGGGAAAAAAGGAGGAGAAAAACTATGTCGATTAGCTCAATATACAAACCAAACCAAAAAGGCAGTGTTTAGCATATAAAGGAATTTTACGGATGGGATATTAGGTCGGATATTAGATAAGTGACTTTAATTTTTGTGATACAAAAGAAAAAAAAAGTGACTTTATTTATTTATTTTCAATAGTTCAGATCATTTAAGCAATGAACTCTATTTCATGTGGTTCTATATTCTTATTCGTATATTTCAAAAAAATGTTTATCTTTCTATATTTAAAAATAATTTAACTTAAACTTTTCATTATATTCTTAAAGACATGCTTTTATAGCAAAAAAATTTCATGACATATTTAACATCTCAAATTTAGTTTTTTTTTCCTTTCTTTATTTCTTAAACTCGTATCCACTCAAATTATGCTACATAAATTGAAACAAATGAAAAGTGAAGATATTCTTATTTTAAAAAATCAGGAATTCATGAACCAATATTTCCTCCTATAATAAAAAAATTGGAATAATATTATAACATATGACATTATATTATTACTCATTCCAGATAAAAAAAAGTGTTTACTTAACTTTTTTTTTTTATTCAGAAAGAGTGTCCACTTGCCAAATAAAAAAAGAATTAACTTTACTTTTTCAGATTTTCTCTTATTAAATGTTAGGTGTCCATATCCCAATATCTATTTAATTAGAATATTTTAGTCAAATTATCTATTTTTATCTAAAAATTTTTTTTTTTTTTAAAGATGTTCAAATGATTAAGTGAACATTTTTTTTTAATCCGGAGAAATTACTGTTTTTATGTCTGTTGGGAGTTGGTTGGAAAAGACACAAGCTCAAGGGAACCATTCTTTAGTCCACTTCTCAATGTTCTTTCATTTTCACTATTATTTAATGTTCTCAACTGCAATTGGATACGTACATCTTGATTGGATCAGAGGGAAAAAAATTCGAAAGTTTCTTTTTATTTATATATCTTGCTTTTGTGATATCAATTTGACAATTCAGTTTTGCTTCTAATGGTAATGGGCCATCTTAGGTATTTAGTTTTGAGATTGATAGAGCGATAAAGAAATCCCTTACCCTTCAATTTTAATAGCAACGAGAAACAGATTCAGAATGTAAATTTATTGATAGTTTTAATTTTATTGAGAGTTGCATCTGTTACTGACAAAAGGATAGTCCGGTGTACAAAGCATTTCGTGTTAGTAGGGTGGTCCGGGAAGGATCGCACCCCAAAGGGTGTGATGTAAACAATCTAACCTAATGTAAGCATTAATGACTGTTTCCACGGCTCGAACCCGGACCTATAGGTCACACAGAAACAACTTTACCGTTGCTCCAAGCTAATGCGAAAAGAGAATTGAAGTTGCAATTTTAATTTGGGATACGTTTAGCATGGAGGAATTTTTTTTCTAGAAATATCGAGGGAAGGGAGCGGAGACGATTTGATTTCCTTTATCGAGCGACTCTCTCTGTTGACGATAAAAGCGATGGTCCAGAATGAGTTATCTGGAATAAGCGGTCATTTTTTGCAGTTCTAATCCTAATAAATATCACGCGCTTTTAGTTTCACAGTTTAGTTGCTGTTATTTTATGTTGTATGAGTCTCTTCTTTAATAGGGGAAGATCTGTTGACTGCAACGGTTTCACAAGATTGAACCTTTTTTGTGTAACTCAAGTGTTAGAGTCCCAGAGCACGAGGGAATGGACTTTCATTCCTAGGACCGCCTCATTCTATGTATTTGGCGCCTCTCCCGATTTCTTGAAGATAGGCGCGCGACCCCAACCCCCCATAGTGATTCTATCAATCATGTACGTAGGTAGAATCCTCCATTCTGATGCTAATTCATCTGGATAGACTTCATTCAAGAATGCCTCTTGAAAGATTATTCTTTCCTCCTCGATGGCAAAAAAGATGTGTGGGAGAGAGAATTTTTTAAGGAAAGAAGATTTCGTGCATGAGTTATATGAATCGTTAGAGTAAAGATCTATATCAGTCTAGTTTAACCTATAATAGAGTATGTTAGTCATCACTATTATTTTTATCAAGTCACCAAATATTATATATTAATCATAGACATTCATTTGCAATTACCTTATAAATAATCTCATAATGTAAAAATTTAATATATAAAATTTTAAAAAATGTATACAGAAGCAGAAAGAGGAGATTCTTGATGATATATATCCTACTTTGAGTTGTAGTTGGTGCCTTGGTGGTACCTTAGGACTAATTTTAATTACAGGGCCCATCTCTCAACATCACAATATTTTTCTTTTTATTATCAACAGCTCTACACTATGGTATGGGAATAAAATTAGCTTATATTATTAATTTTTGTTCAATTAAAAAAAAAAGATGATCACATGTAACCAGTAAAGGTTTCTGTTAAACTATCTGTCTTTTTAATTATTTTGTTTTAAGTTGACATTAGTACACAAATTAAATAGTAAGTCCAGATCACAAGAAAAGGACAAATTAAGGACAATAATAATAATAATAATAATTTTAAAACAAAGTACAACACCTAGCATTTTCTTCTTTCCTTCTGTAGAATCAGATCAAGTCAAACCATAAAACTTAACAAAATTATTTAGACTAAACAGATGAACTGTCACTGAAATTTGTAGTAGTACTCTCTATTAAAGAAACCCTTTATGAAATTAATTAGGGCCTTCTATTCTTCTGACTTTTATAATATAAATAAAGTTTAAGTTACGTGCACCAATAACATTGATTTATAATCTTTATTAGATTTTTAAGTTATATACGGTCAATATAAAATATTTTTACACTACTACTCTACCAGGCTACCCAAATAACATCTACCCTTAAGTCTTATTCAAATATGAAGTTTGTAATCTTAAAAATAAAACATGTTACTTGCTACAACGGAAAAAAAATAACATGCTGATTAAGAAAATTATATTGACGAAATATATAACTTAAACTCTAATCTTTTAATAAATGGTAGCTCACATGTTATACATGTTAAATTACAGTAATAGTGTGAACAATTTATTACACTGTTATCGTATATAAGTTAAATCTATATAACCAATAAGGGTTGGTGAAATGATAAGTATCCTTCATTCTTAATTAGAGGTTGCAGATTCAAGCCCTAGATATAAGGTCGCCTTGGTTAAGAGTGCTTTACCCCTAATGTGGGACTTTCCAAGCACGAATCTGAATTTAATTGAATCCCAATTCAGGTACCAGACATTAGATGAAAACTTCCCGACCCAAATTCTGATTTAAGCAAGCCTCAATATAAATAGTGATACGAGTGAGACACCAAAAGAAATATATATATAAATATTAGAATTTGTTCAGGTCAGAGAATCCTTATTAAATGGCCATGACCTGGCCAAACCCCTGAATTTTCTCTCTATTGGTATATTTCAGTTACATACTAAAACAACTCCTTTAAGTAAGAAACAAACTGTTTATAGAAGAAAAGAACCAACGAAAATCTCTTCCATTTTCCTTTCTGCATCAGCAAAGCATAATCCAAAAAAACCCTTTAAAACTCCCCTTTTTTTCTTTCTTTCTATCTTTAGTTCTCAAGAATCAATTATATTACAACAATTTTTCATCAAGAATGAGAAATATAGCAAGTTGTTACAATGAACATGCTATAAAAGTAACAGATTCATATTGTTCAAATCCATCAAATCAAGTACTATATCATATTCCTTCAGTGCAAAATGTTGTCACTTGTATTTACAAAGTCAAAATTTCAACAGAGAAGCAATTCTTGATCAAAATCACATGGTGCAGCCTATTACAACAAGGATTATTCTCAATCAGCATAAGTGACAAATTCACCAAAAATTTCAAGAAAATATTATCAACAGACAAGTCAAAAGGTTCAAAAGTTACTGAATCCTTAAATTCAAGATTCAACATTTTCTGGGATCTTTCAAGTGCTACATATGAAGTGGGGCCCGAACCAATCAACGGGTATTTTGTGAAAGTACTAGTGAATTCTGAGGTGGGGTTGATTCTTGGTGACATGGGGCAAGAGATTGAGCTAAAAAAATCAGTTCTTGATGATAAAATTTCAAGATTTACCTTGGTTTCAAGAAGTGAGCATTTTTCAGGCAGTTCTGTTTTTACTACTAAGGCTAAGTTTTGTGACACTGGAAAATGTCATGACATATTGATCAAATGTAGCACAGAAGAAAAGGGATTCAAGAATTCATCAGCAATATTGTTTGTTTCGATTGATAGGAAGAGTGTCATAGAGGTGAAGAGATTACAATGGAATTTTCGTGGGAATCAGACGATTTTTTTGGATGGATTGGTTGTAGATATGATGTGGGATGTTCATGATTGGTTGTTTAATCCAAAAAATGGATGTGCAATTTTTATGTTTAGGACAAGGAGTGGATTGGATAGTAGGTTGTGGCTTGAAGAGAAGAATTTGGAGCAAAAAGGAGAAGAAAAAGTTGGATTTTCTTTAGTGATTTGTGCTAGTAAGAATCCTGATTAATCCAGAAAAAAAGACTCATGTTTTAGTTTTCATTTTTAGTTCTTTATTTCTTGTTTATCTTCTTCTTCTTCTTCTTCTTTGTTGAAGAAGATAGAAAAGGACTGTCTGTTGCTTCGACTCTTCAAAAATATTGTCGCGTGTGTGTCATATTCTCCAAGAGTAGTGCATTTTTGGAGGATCCGACATGTATGGGGCAACATTTTTTGAGAGTCCGAACAATATAGAGAATGGTTAGGGTTATTATAAGGTGTTTGATTATTCAAATTATGGAATTGTAAATGAATGATTAGTTTTCAAGATTTCAACTTTTTGAGTTCTTTGTTGATTTGTGCTAGTGAGAATCTGATTAATTAAGAAAAAGAAAAAAGACTCATCTTTTAGTTTTCATTTTTAGTTCTTTGTTTGTTATCTATCTTCTTTTTCTTCATCTTCCTTTTTTATTGAAGAAAGACAGAAATTGTCATGTTATTATTAAGGTGTTTGATTATCCAGATATGGAACTGTAAATGCATTTTTTAGTTTTCAAGTCTTATATATTTGTTGTAACTGTTTCTTGTCTTTTCACCTCCTTCTTCTGCTATACTGCTCGAATTCTTTAAAAATGTCATCGGGTATGTGTTAGATCCTCCAAGAGTAGTACATCTTTTAAAGAATCTGACACGGATACGATATTTTTGTAGAATTCGAGTAACATAGTTTTTTGTGCTCTGCTCCATTTCTTCTTCTTTTAAGGTTTATTTATCTTTGTAGAAACATATTTGACAAAACTAATTCAATGTTACTTACTAGTTATGTGTACACATCAAATTCTTGACAATTAATGGTGCTGGAAATGCCATGAGTCTGTCCTCTTCAAACAATAGACTGTTACCCCCCCACCCCACCCCACCCCCCCCCCCTTTCATAAGTGATTTTAGGACTTTTCTTTGTTTTAAAAAAAAAATAAAGAAATTTCCTCTGTTTTTTCCCCCTTAAATCTTTGTGTTGTGGATATGCTTTGGTCACCCAAGATTGAGAAAATCACATTTCTGCTGTAGTATTTTTCTTCTTTTGCATTTTTGGTGTCAACCTTTTACAGTAGGCATAAATGGCAATACTTCTTAGAGCAGTTTCATGGAAAATTCTTGTGTCAGAAGGGATTAAAGAGAATTTATTGCAGAAAGCTATGATGTAAACTTTCCCTATAAAATTGGAGTAGAAGTTACAAAAAATAACTGCATATGACATGAGATGGGCAAAAAGGATTCTCTAGTGTGAACCATAAAGGTGGATAATATGGGCTTCAGTTATCTGTTATTTCTAACCAAATTAGTTACATAGTTCTCTAAAGTTACAAAATTCTACTTCACAAATGTGTGGTAGGATCATTGGAGTTTCTTCACAGTAAACTTTATTCACACTCCATATATATACTAAATCTTATGAATATAGGATACATGTATTTTTAATGACTTTTATCACTTAATCATGGTTAATCATGATACATAATTATCTCCTTCAATTTGTCCTTGTTTACCCGTAAAATGGTACAGATTGAATTTGTATACGTGGTCAAGGACACGTGGATTAATGTGACCAAAGTTATGAGATAAATTAGTAATAATTAGCAAGATTATTGAAATAAAGTAAATAGCCTGAGCCTTGATGAAATGATGAGCTAGAGTATCCGGGCAACCTACAAGTCAAAGCCTTCTCAAGAACAATCAAGATAAAGAATAAAGAAACTGAAGAGTATTCTATTTGTATTAGATTTCAGATGATCTTTACAATGATGAGAAGTTCTATTTATACTAGAGCTTTGGGGTACAGGTTTCATGAATCATGCCCCCATAATTACCAACATTAATGCTACAATAAAAGGTAATTAAGAGGTCATAAAGACTAATAAAACCTAATAAAAGTCGGAGGAAACTTGGGGTCCTGTGTAACGTTTCTATACATTGAATGACGCTTGACCGGTGAGTTTGCATACTTATCCGGGTCCTTTGTAATTTTTGCCTCCGAAAGCAAGTTACCAAATTACTTCTCCGGAGCTTCTTTGGAGTCCCTCGCTTGCTGACTCGAGTTTGACATGTCACCATCGCCATATGTCATCTCTTGATACGTCCACTTTTGTTTACGAATTTTGCTCTATACAGATAGCCCCCCACTTTCCAGTTACTTGCTGAGATGTGACCGGGAAATGGAAGATTCCCCTATTCTTATCGGAATGTCATGTAATCACCTTTGCTACTGCCTCAATAAAAAATCTTACCGGAAAAACCCAATTGAGACAAAAACCGGACAAAGAAAAACAAAGTGCAGGACTTAGGGATTCAGATGACAACTCTGCCACTGGTTTTTCTATCGTCAATGGTCGATTGGTGCTGCAAAAGTACCATTACTGATAAAAGTTTGATCTCGGATTTTTAGTGTTCACCCGGAATTTATTCAAGTGTTAACTCTCGGATTTTTAGTTTCCCCCAAAACTTTCAATTTTAGAGTTTTAAGTTAAACCAAAAACTGTCTAGAATTTTGACTCTAGGGTTTTTAGTTATACCCGAAATTTTTATAACCTCACAGCCTTGGAAGCCGGGGATGTGAATGAGCAAAAAATTTCATCTTCTGGCTCTAGTAAAGTCCGAATATAACATGTCCGGTTAACTTTATGACCGGAAACAAAGCGTCCGACCTTTATCCATTTGACTGGATGGCTTTATAAGAGATGACACTTATTTTTCGGTGCTTATGAAGAGGATGTCTCATGTTCATCTTTGCACAATTTTTTGATATGTCATTAGACATCGTTCATGTGATATCTTAGCTTTTCGTGGCAAGAATTTATCACAACAAGGAAAATTTTATTAATTCCTTTTATTTACAAATGTTAATTAAAATGTAAGAATTATTGGCTGCCATCTAGTGTGATCATTCCGATTATATGTGTAAACTATTGCACTCTTCGGACAGTCCCCGGTATTGATATGTTTTTAACTTGAAGCGTGGGTAAATTTAAGAATGATTTCGTTTCATTCGGACGTATATGAGAATGTTTAGAAGGTGCACATTTTTTTCATCTCATTCCTTGAACTTGAACGTACACAAGTGTTTACAACTTTGCATATACGACAGTATTCAGGAGATGAACAAAAATAAATTGCAAGAGAACTTCGGCCGGGCTGACACCTATTGAGTCTAGCCGGGTCTTGATTCTGTTTCTTTTTAAAAAAAAGTTCCCTCCAGGGGCTAATCTGGCAGCCCCTAGTCATTTTCTTTATTCGGAGCCAGTTCATACTATCTCCGGACATGATGTCTTTGGGTACAATTTTTTTTTTACTGTCTCGGAGTCACCTTCAGATGTTTCTGATACTAATTTTTATGATTTCTGCTACTTTGACGCGATAATCCCCAATGATCGTAGACATTACTGCTCTTCATGTAAGTTATTTTCTATCGACTCGCTCCGGACACGCTCTTGACTTCTGTCAGTCCGTGATTTTGACAAGTATGGTTCAAATCGGTGCCTGGAATGCCTTTGATCAAAGTTCAATTGACTTTATTCCGGGCCGCATGAGATGTCGATATATTTTCCTGATCATCTTCTACGCTAATATTTGACGTATACCAGTTGTGAACATCTTCCCACGTTATTACTTGGAACTCTAGCAGGTTTTCCTTGAGACTTCGCGAGGCATCCGAACTCAAAGAATTTAGACCTTTGGTGAAAGCTTCAGTAGCTCATTTGTCCGGTACTGCTGGCAACAACATCCGCTCCTTCTGAAATCAGGTGACGAAGTCCTAGAGCCGCTCAAACTCCCCTTGCGAAATGCTGAAGATATATGCCTTTCATATTCGCACCTTCCGGGCTCCAACATGAGCTTTGATAAAATATATCTGCGAGCATAACAAATGAATCAATTGAGTGCTCGGGTAAAAGAGAATACCAAGTTAGGGCCCTTTAGTCAATGTCTCGCCAAATTTCTTGATCAGGACCGATTCGATCTCGTTCAATTTCAGGTCATTTCCTTTGACATCCGTGGTATAGGCTATTATGTGTTCATGCAGATCTGTTGTCCCGTCATGCTTGGGGACTCTCAGTATATCTCATCGCATCCATCCTTCAACCACAAAAGGGCCCCCCGGTATTTGATTCAACCGGTGTCGAAATTTCTTGGCATTTTCTCTGCCTTTTCTGCATTGGTATCCACTTTGTCCGTCATATCTTTCATAAATTTCAAAACCTGCTCATGAAATGGATTTTCAGGAGCCGTTTCGCTTTCTGAAGCACTATCATTTCTCGATCTATTCTCATCATTTCTAGCATCCCCGGTGGTATTTGATGGAAGCACATGTGCGTCTGTTGGGGTACAACCATCATTTTTGGAAATGTAATCCGAATAAAATCGCATCAGGTGGTCCAACTGTTCACTCATAGCGTCGTTCTGCGCCCTCAAATTTTGTATAGCTTCCTCAGGCGTCTTGTCATAGGGAACATCCTCCTGCTGAGTTTGTCCGCCTCCGGAGGTGGCTCCGTCTGCAGCCATTGGATTTCTTGGCACCGTATCCTCTACCCGTAGGCCATCTGGTCCGATGGGGAGATTGTTAGTGTTATCTCCAGTGTTGCAGTTGTCCCTGGATTCTTCTCTTCCTGACATCTATTTGTTCTGAACAAAAATCAAGACTCAACGAAAAGATTAGATTGATAGAGAAAGGGGGAGGGGGTCATTTGTGACACCACAAATTTTCAGGCCCTACGATGGGCGCCAAACTGTTTATCCGTAAAGCGGTACAATTGAATTTGTATACGTGATCAATGACACGTGGATTAATGTGATCAAAGTTATGAGATAAATTAGCAATAATAAGTAAGATTATAGAAATAAAGTAAATAGTCTGAGTCTTGATGAAATGATGAGCTAGAGTATCCGGCCAACCTACACGTCAAAGCCTTCTCAAGAACAATCAAGATAAAGAATAAAGAAATTGTTTTAAGAGTATTCTCTTTGTATTAGATTTCAGATGATACAATGATGAGAAGCTCTATTTATATTAGAGCTTTGGGGTACAAGTTTCATGAATTATGCCCCCATAATTATCAATATTAATGCTATAATAAAAGGTAATTAAGAGGTCATAAAGGCTAATAAACCCTAATAAAGGCTGGAGGAAATTTGGGGTCCTGTGTAACGTTTTTATACATTGAATGACGCTTGACCGGTGAGTTGATATGCTTATCCGGGTCGTTTGTAATTTCTATCTCCGGAAGTAGGTTATCAAATTACTTCTCCAGAGCTTCCTCGGAGCCCCTCGCTTGCTGACTCGAGTCTGACCTGTCACCATCGCCATATCTCTTGATACGCCCACTTATATTTACGGATTTTGCACGATACATTCCTCTTCTGACAACTAGATATCTAAAAAGTTTGAGGTCTTATAACCCTTTAAACTTTTTCAAAGCGGAATTTTTATACCATTTTTAATGACATTGCGTAGAGAGTCATTACACTCTCTTAAAATGTGTGAGAATAATAACTTGACAATCAATAACTCGACTGAAAATACCATTTTTGACCTGTCTGGAATAATTTGGACCTATTAAGAATGATTAAGTGGTCGTGAAAGAAAAACAAATTAATAAAAAACTTCTCGGGTGATTGTCTGTTAATTTTAATTATCGGTGTTAATAGGAGACGAAAAATACTTAGTTCGGATAAATTTAAAGAATTTAATTCGCACAAAGGTATATTTATAGGACACTTTTAGATCTACTTTCATACTTAAAATACCATTAGTGTCATATTCTAATACTTTTCAAGTTACTTTTTGATATAATTATACTGGGTAAACCATGATCATTTCTAGGCTACTAATGCAGAAACCGAAAGAGAACAACAACAAATGGTACAAAAAAGGGGCAATTCCCACGATTGTCCCGATTTTAGGGTGACCCTTTAATTTTTGCCTTTCAAATTGGTGGTATTTAATTTTTGTCTTCGCCTTAAAAAAACTAAAAATACCCTTGAGGTTGTGGGATAGAATCTCAGCAAAGTTAAAAAGAAATTGCAAGACAAAATTTTACTAAAAAATATGTCTATCGGCCGTAGTTGTATAGAAATTATGCCTTAAGGGGCATAGTTTCTATGTAGTTATGCCTCTAAAAATACCTCTGAAGTTATGGGTTCGAATCCCAGCAGAGTCAAAAAGAAAAAATCGCAAGGCAAGATTTCACAGAAATTATGTCTATTCGGCCAAAGTTGTATAGAGATTATGCTTTAAGGGGCGTAGTTTCTATGTAACTATGCATGAAGGCAAAGTTTCGTTGAAAAATTAAAATTATGCTTGTCTGGCTAGTTACATAGAAACTACACCGAACAGGCATAATTTGTATGAAAATTTTTCTTTGCGAATTTTTTTTCTTTTTTTGCCTATGCGGGGATTCGAACCCAAAATATCTGATTTAGTAGAACTCGCAAATAGAGAGTATTTTGACCCACAAATTTTTATTAAATAAGAAGTAGAGGAAAAAGTTAAAGATCAACCAATTGTGGGAAAAAAATTAAAGACCAGCCCATATGAAGAACAATCCACGCAATTTTTTGAAAAAAAAGAAGTGAAACTCATGTGTGGTTGGGCCATCTTTATTGGGTTTTTATCTGGGCTAACAACTCAACTCAACAGCCCATAATTAAGAGTTGCACTTTGCATGTAGGAATTACTGTGCCCATTTCTTAAAAACTGAAAAATAATCAGTATTGGCAAACTTTAGACCTCCTCTTCGACTTCTTCTTCTTGGTGAGTTGTAAATAGCAAATTCAAACAATAATAATATTAGTATAAAACACTTTTAAGTACGTTAGGAGTGACTTATCTGGAATTGTTAAATCTTTTTGTGTATAAAAGGTCATGCAGACAAAGTTTCGATGGCATTTCGATATGAAGTAAGGTTTTGCCAAACCTAACTTCAAACATATGAATATAAAGTTAGGTTTTGAAATAATCAACTTTAAACTCGTATATATAAATTTGAAATTTCAGATCAATAATTTCAACTTTAATCTCGTAAGTTTGACATTGATTATGAGACGACAAAACTTTAAAACTTTTTAAGCCTCTTAGTTACTTATCATTTAAACAAGGGAAAATAATGTGATATAATGACTTAAATCTATTAATTACCCATTTTAAGAACACTTTTAAATCATTACAAAAATAATTAAACCAGATTTTTATATGTATGTATGTATGACGACAAGTGTATGTATGTACATCTGTATGTAAGTACGATAACTAGTATATATATATATATATATATATATATATGTTTTGACTGTTATATTTTGAAAACTCAATAACATCTTCATAATTTGTTATTAAGGGCATAAATAGTGCTAACTCTCCCCAAATGAACAAGGATTGAAAGAGTAATTTCTAATTATCGATTTTTTAATTAAAAAATAATTCCTAAAACATTTCAAAAAGTCAAAGTAGCTTTCAAACACTTGCAAAGAAAAAAAGGTCAGCCCCTATTACACTTCACATGAGCCAAATTTCCCCTCCTCAATCGCGGAAGCTTATCAAATTCAATATTGTTTTCCCCTCCGATCACAATGGTAATATCGGGTAGTGTGCCGAGTTGACCCGCGATACATAACCCAAACCCGCTCCTCAGTCAAGCACTAGTCTTTTGAGTGGTGGGTCGACCCGAACCGCAATACCTAACCAAACACGGATCCTCCGTCAAGTACTAGTCTTTTGAGTGGTGGGTCGACCCGACCCGCAATACCTAACCGAACACGCATACTCCGTCAAGTACTAGTCTTTTGAGTGGTGGGTTGACCCGAACCGCAACATCTAACAGAACACGCATCCTCCGTCAAGTACTAGTCTTTTGAGTGGTGGGTCGACCCGAACTACAATACCTAACCGAACACGCATCCTCCATCAAGTACTAGTCTTTTGAGTGATGGGTCGACCCGACCCGCGATACATAACCCGAACCCGCATCCTCAGTCAAGCACTAGTCTTTTGAGTGGTGGGTCGACCCGACCCATAATACCTAATCGAACACGCATCCTCTGTCAAGTACTAGTCTTTTAAGTGGTGGGTCGACCCGACCCGCAATACCTAACCGAACACGCATCCCTTCCATGATTCATATGGAGTTTTGTCCTTACCCTTACATGAGACTCTATTAAGAATGTATTAGCGGTAAGGACAACTTCTCCCCACATGTTTTGGGGAAGACTGGAATTGACGAACAAGACATTCATCATTTTCTTCAATGTACGGTTCTTGCGTTCAGCAACTCCGTTCGACTGAGGTGAGTATAGAGCCATCGTTTGATGAACAATTCCCAATTGGGCACAATATTCCTCAAATGGCGCTACATATTCTCCCCCTCTATCACAATGAATTGATTTAATCTGCATGCTTAGTTGGTTTTCAACTTCTGCTTTGTAGCGTCGGAACGCTTCAAAGGCTTCGTCTTTACTTTTCAACAAGTAAAGGTAACAATACCTTGTGCTACCATCAGTAAATGTCACAAAGTACTTGTTCCCTCCTCTAGTTTGTGCAAACTTCAAATCACATATATCTGTGTGAATAAGTTCTAGATGAGCGGTATTCCTTTCGACGGATCAAAAATGAGTCTTTGTGAGTTTTGCCTCTACGCACACCTCACACTTATGTTGAGGGTTTACGTCGATAGACGGCAACAACTCCAACTTCACCAACCTTTGGATGGACTTGTAGTTGACATGTCCTAATATATGATGCCATAAATTAGAAGACTCAAGCAAGTAAGAAGAAGCTTCAAGTTTATTACTTGGACGCATTACAGACTGGGCGTCTTTGAAGAGGCCTTCACAGATGAAGCCTCTCCCCACAAAAGTTCCATTCTTGGTGATTACAAATTTATTGGACTCAAATACTAGCCTAAAACCAGCATTAACCAATAAAGTACCTGAAATTAAATTTCTCCTAATCTCAGGGACATACATCACTTCCTTCAGAGTGAGCTCCTTTCCAGAAGTCATCTTCAGGACCACCTTTCCTACCCCAAGCAAGTCAGAGGAAGAGTTGTTACCTATGAACAAATTCTTGTCTATAACTGGTGTATATGTGAAGTAGGCATCTCTATTGGAACAGATGTGTCTGGTAGCACCCGTGTCCATCCACCATTGCATGAAATTCTCAACAAGGTTTGCTTCAAGCACCACCGCCGAGAAGTCCTCGATCATGTCATCAAGAAGCGTATCTTCTACGACGTTAGCCTGTGCCTTGCCTTTGGCCTTCTCTTTTTGCTCAGTATTGAGCTTGCGGTAGTCCTTGATCATGTGACCATGTTTTCCACAATGGTGGCAGTTCCCCTTGAACTTCTCCACCACCTGGGTCTTGCCATCTTTCTGGAACTTGCGCTTCTTGCTTGTGTTTCCTTTGGCTTCGGTCAGATTTGCCTTTGCCTCAACGGGTTGCTTTCCCCTAGGCACGACCTTCTTATTATTATCATGAATCTGGAGTTTGATAATAAGTTCTTCAAAGGTCATTTCCTTTGTCTTGAGTTTTAAGTAACTTATAAACTCATTCCACGAGCGAGGTAACTTTTCAATTAGTGATGCAACCAAAAATTGCTCATTTGGTTTCATACCTTCCAAATCCATATGGTGCAATACATCGTGTAGAGTGGGTCTAACAGACAGTTCAAAATATAGGTCTTACACATGAAGTCACTGTAACTCCATGCATCAAGAACCATCTTCATGCCATTAACGACATGGATACCTTGGCCCCTTCAGCCGTTTCATTAGGCTGAGGGTCCATCTCATCTCCAGCTTGTGGAGGATCTTCTGTTAGGAAATGAGTCATTCTCATAACAGTCAAGTAAAACAACATCTTCTGCTGCCGTCTCTTGAAGTTGGAGCCCATAAATTTTTCTGGGCGTTCATGGTGGAAACCAGAGGGTGGAGGAACTGCCACGTGCCTTTGAGCAGCAGGAAAGGCATTGGGTGTACCTTGAGCAATAGTGGGGAAGGCAGAGGGGTTATCTTGAGTAGTTTTCGCAGAATCAGAGGCCATATGTTCTTGTCCAGTCATCTTTTTTAGCACTTACAACACTCTTGTCTTAAACTTGTGAGTACAACAAGTGCAGGAAACGGGAAGTAAGTAAATATTACAATCGCTTAGAAATGATAAACTACTAGAGACTATTAGGATTAAAATAAGAAACTTATAATCTTTAGTTTACAAAACTAGAAACGAGAACAAACACGAACTCTTTGTGACTTGGCTGAGTCGAATGATGACACTCTGTCTTTAAGACAAGATTGCCCCGTATATATCCTTTTACGTTATGGGCAATAGTCTCCCAAGATAAAACAACAACTTTACAAATGAGCAAAGAAAACTCAAGTGTTACTCTTGAAGAACTTTCAGTATTGAAAGGATGCCAAAGGGGAAGAAGATTTCAGAAAAATATTTCCAAGTCTCTCTCAATTGAGCCAAAGGCATCAATTTATAGTGTAAGAAAGATGACCTCTCAACTAGCCAACTAATGACTTTCAATAGCAGTGTAATGACACTTATTGAGAGGTTACATTCAGCCAAGTAAATGGCTGAATTTATGTGCCAAATAAAGGAGGTTCAATGCTCCAAAATCAGCCTAAAAGTCAGAAACTTTCAGCCTTCCGTCGCACAGACACTGCCTGGGAAGCGCCGCGGCGCTGCAACATTAGCGCTGCGGCTCCAGTAGCCACTTCCCATTTAGCGCCGCGGCTTTGGCTTGGAGGGGCCGCGGCGCTCCGGCGCCTCGGCTCTGACTAAGCAGTTTGGGGTCCAAAAGATAATATCAGAAGAAGCCCAACAGCCCAGCCCGGTCGGGTGGGTGGTGGCGCACGTGTGGGCCTAGCCTTGAACCCAAGCACACCTAGGTCCTCATCCTTCAAACACATGGGTTACCCCTTGGAGTCCCAAATCCTTATCCACTTTCGAGGCTTATAAAATGAACAATTCTTCCTTTCCCACCGATGTGGGCGATTTGTTCCACACCATATTTTCATGCTTCAAACACCTTACTTTGTGGACCAATATCTCTTTCATTTCTTAACGAAATTTGACGATCCTTGGCCCTACGGTCATCTACTCACTTAGTAGATTATGCACGTGTGAAGAACCAAAGTCTCCAATATGCGGAACCTTAGTGTTTAAGTCATTAAAGATGGGTGGACGCAACCCCATCGAAGGCAAAATTTCCAACATCTCTTGTTTACGGCCAAGATGACGTGTTTATTATTAATGAAATCTTTTACTTAGATAAAAAAAATGTTGGCATAAGTTTTGTATGTTCTTCAATGATTGCATCAGTTAGTTAGCAAAAATATAGTATTTTCCTGAATAATCGGTATCCCGATTATTTAATTTGTTTTCTGAGTCTTTGCAAGTCTAATTGGCGCTGGGACCAATGATTAGCTTATGTCATTACTTTCAAAAAATGAGTTGTAATGTAACAAGTACGAAATCTATACTTCCACCTAAGATGATTTTCGGCGTGGACATTTGTACCAATGAGTCATTTTGTAAGTTATCATCTCTTTGTATACTAAATAACTTATTGTACTTCCCATGCTTCATCTGTTACTACTCATAAATTTATCATCAGAAGTTCCAAACAGGCCCAACTGGTTCTTGGGGATTTCTCGGTTATCAAATGTAAAAGAGTTCCAAAACATATCTCTCTTACTAAAGTTGTTTGGAGTTATGTTCACTCACTGTCTCGTTGGCATGAAACTTCAATAAGTGAAATATAAGTGCTTTGTCAGATAAACAAAAAGCAAACGTCAAGGTTTATACTCTATAGAGGAGATAAATTTATTATTGGGCCATTTGGGAAGATACAGTTATTATGAACATCAATCTTTTCCTAATTCACTTGCATTTTCCCATACTTGTTTGTCTAGCTATTGTTCAGCGGCATTTCATTTGAGGGGTTCTGTGAGTCCATTTGTTCTCTCTGAATTCACAATAACTAAGTCTTTGTGTGAATAAGATGCTATTTATGTGAATGATATCAGTAAGTTGAATTAGATCTAAGTCTTTGGATTTTCTATCACAGAATCTCCTCCACATTCTTAGCCATAAAGTTCAGCTAAAGTGGGTAAATACTAAGCAACTCCTTAAAGAATTGTGTGTTTGTAATATTTGTTCCACATTATGAAACAGATGTTTACATTTTAAAGGAGAGCGAAAAGAAAATCATTAGATTCACATTGACTTTGTTCAAGTATCAAGGTACAAAAATGTATGTCAAGTAGTATATTTCTAGTCATTCAACAGAAGTACTTGAGATTGTTGCTTGCCCTCAACTCAGGGCCGTCTTTGGGGGTGTTCGAGCCGTGCTATCGCACGGGGCCCTCGAAAAATGAAAAAATTTAGGCCCTTTTTTTAAGCCCTGAAGCGAGGTGCAAAACATGTTGAGCGCTTCGTCTCACTTAGTTTGAGCTTCATTGTTGTCATCAAGGCTCTAACACATAAGTTTCCTTCCCAATGAGCATAATCTTGAAGATGCGATACTAAATAATTGATATTTCACTTTATTGTAATTTTTTTAAATTTATTTGTCCATATATTTGTTATCATGCTTATAATTATTAGTCTTGGACTGCACATACATATTTGTATTTTTTCTCCAGTTGACCTTTCTCCATTAAAGGCCACACTTTATTTGCGCTTAAAAGTCCAATAGACCTTAGAATTTTTTTTCGTTTATCGCCTTTGATAATGTCACTCCCTTTGTGTTAGTGATTGATTTGACCCGGAGCTTAACATGTTAGTTTGATTTATAATTTTCTTTTTAACAAGTAAAGTATTTCATTCAGTTAGTTTGATCTATGATATATCAATGGTAGGGGAAGAAGTACTGAAGTTACGTCTTATAGTTTAGCAAAGAAAAATTCACAGTAAAGTTCAAATTTGTCTAATAATGTGAATTTGAAATCTTAATAGCTCTTTTTGTTACCTCTTTTGATAAAGTAATTTTAAATTCTTGAAAGTTTTGGAGGTTGTATAGAATTATATTTTTAGTAGGATGGTGTTGAATATTTTTGGACCTTTTTCTCTAATAAGGCATATTTGCGATGTCTTAAAATGAAAAGAGCGCCATACAAATTAGTAGGGAGGGAGTATGTGATAAATACCAGAAATGATCTGTTGTCTCACCATATCATAAACCTACAACAATAACATATTCAGTGTAATTCTACAAGTGGGGTCTGGAGAAGTTAGGATGTACGGAGACCTTACCTCTACCTTTGTGGGGTAGCGAGGTTGTTTCCAATAGACCCTCGGCTAAAAAAGAAACGTAGTCAATGCAGGAATTCAAGGAAAATAAGACACCAAGATATTACGATACAAAACAAAGAAGCAACACATAACAATACAGACATACGAGTATGGAGTACTAGAAAGAAAATTAGAAGAGGAGGTGAAGAGGCTAGCCCCTACCTCTCTCACACACAGTGCGACAAAATTCAACAACCTACTAACCTTCTATCCTAATCCTCGACCTCAAAATCTTCCTATGTAAGGTCATGTCCCGGTCAGCTGAAACTATGGCTAGCCAGTGGGCCGGGTCAGCCTGGTCCCGCCCCAACACCGCCCCAAACCCGAGTATTTAAAAAAAAGTAAAAATTTGCGGTATCGGGACTCGAACCGGGACGGGACAAGGTCTCGTCCCGACCCGCCAGTCCCGACCCGATCTCGATCTCGCCCCGGTCCCGACCCAATCCCGCCCGAAACGACCTTTTTGCAAAAATAACCGTTGCACCAACAACCATTTTACATTTTGGCCGTTGTGCAACGGCCATTTTTGGCCTCCCCCAACCCCCCTACCCCCTTAATATTTATTTTTAACTCATACGTTATTATATTTACACTTTAACCCAATTTTCCAACTATAAATACCTCATTTTCTCTTCATCTTTCTCACAAATCTTCCTACAATCTCTCTAATCTATCTCTCTACAAGTCTACATTGTCTACTAAATATTCAATTTTATTTATTAATTTGGTAATTTGGAGTGAAGTTGGCAACTAGCTTGAGGATCTTCCATCGAGCAAAGTTTCAATTTTCAACCTCTCGATTACACGTCGACGTTACGTCGGTGTTTGATACATTCGTTCCTTCATTAAATTATTATTGTCTGTTTATTTTATTTAGCGCACTTAATTTCATTTACTTTAATTATTTATTAGTATAATTATAAATTTATAATGGAATAATTTAAACGTATGCTTACGGGTAGGGGTCATGCTTCTTCTAGTAGGAGCAACAAGGACAAGTGTCCTATTTCTAGACAGAATCCTATTCATACACATGATGATTTTGTTGATACTGAATATTTTTCTACAATACCATTAGATTTAGATGATGAGCTATTTTCTGGAACTCAAGAAGACTTTAATTTAGACGATGATCTAGATGATACACCCACTAATGTAGATGACAACACACCCACTAGTGCACCTTCAACTGAAATGCCTCATATTCCCCCTATTATGAGATGAGGTCCAACAAAACGACCATTAAAATCAGATGCATGGACATTTTTTGATAGGGATGTAGAAAATCAAGTAGCTAGATGTAAAATTTGTAAAGATGTTTAAAAATTTAAAACTGGAAAAGGTCACGGTGGGACGGGGGGTTTAATGAGACACGTAGCAAGGGCTCATCCAGTTAGGTATGCCCAATACGAGGCTTCAAAATTGGGTGCGCAAACGCCCGCTCCATCGGGACAAGGTTCACATACTGATACTGTCCCGGACCAAGTACATGGTCAAGTTAACCCTATGACGGGGGGAATTGTAGGCTCTAAATACAATAAACATAGAAATAGGGAAGCAATAGCAAAATTAGTTGTTGTAGAGGGTTTCCTTTTTCATTTCCTTCATCTCTCGGTTTTTTTCATTACATTAGAGATATGTATAATCCTGCTTTTAACGGTTTTCCTACATCAACTGTTAAGAGAGATGTATTTAAATTCGCACATGAATATCAACAGTATTTACGTTATTCATTATATCATTTTAATGGCAAAGTGGCTATCACTTCTGATATAGGACGTAATACTAACGACCATGATTATTTAACGGTAACTTGTCATTGGATAGATTATAAATGGTCTATGCAAAAAACGTATCTTAGCGTATAGATATATAGATGATAGGTACACTGGTACTTTTATTGTAGAAAATATTTATCAAGTGTGCGATTATTACGGAATAACTGATAAAATTATGACTATTACATTAGATAACGCTTCTTCTAACAATCACGCTATTACAATTTTAAAAAAATAGTTTAACTCCATCATTTCCAGATCATTTTCATATAAAATGTGCATGCCATATATATAACTTAATCGTAAAGGATGGTCTATCACTTTGAAGACATTCTTAGTAAAATACAATTTGCTATAAACTTTATTTTTAAAAATAATAGAATACAACGAATAAAAGAATATAAAAAAATTTGTCACGACTGCCAACTATCTTATAGAAAAAGTCCAGAAGAAGTACTCACCAGGTGGAATTATTTATACGAGCAACTACTTGTTGCTTATGACTATAGAAAACCTATAACTTTATTTTTTAACTCTCATAATCAAAATCCAGCTGATATGGTTGTAGACAGCGATTGGGTAAAAATTTCAGAACTTATTGTATTTTTAGAGAAATTTTTTCAAGCAACAAAAGAATTTTCCGGTATATATTATCCTACTATTTCAACTATGTTATTTTATATAGCTCTAATATTTTTATTACTTAGTGAATATATGAAAAAACCATCTTATATGGAAGCTATTAAAAAATGTTTATCAAAATAAAAAAATATTTTATTCCTATTCCCACTATTTATATTATTGGTGCTGTATTAAATCCGACTATTAAAATAGACGGTACTAAATCACTTATTGAAACTATTTACGAGTGTATAGAAGTACTACCACCTCTAAGTCCCAAAAATCTAAATCACCCACCACCTATTGAACAAACTAAAGAAGAAGTGTTGTCTAGCGTAGAAGACCAATACAAAAAAGTATATAGGTTTTACCAACAAGAAAGTGCTAGTAACCTATCGGCTTCCATACCATCTTCTTCTTCTTCAACACAACCTCACAAAAGACATGTTGTTTCTGTGGCTAGTATTGAAAGTCTCAGAAATAGAATGTGCGGCCGTACCGCTACTAACCAAATTAGCGAGTTTGATATTTTTGTTTTGAAGGGTTCTGTACCGTACCAAGCAGTTCTCAATGAAGAAGGATGTGAAGACTTGCTGAAATACTGGAGGGGGAATGAGAAGACCTTTCTGACACTTTCATTGATGACCCGAGATGTTTTGAACATTTAAGCGTCATCAACTGCGTCTGAAAGTGCTTTTTCTCGCCGCATATATCAAATAGGAGAGCACGTACACTCATTAGCCGTAGACACTTGGAAATTGCAGTATTATTCAGAGATTGGGTACGAGCGGAGCGGAGAAGGTGCGGTCAACCGGAGATCAACGAAGAAGATGATGAAAACTACAACGAAATCTTAACCGAAGGTGGTGGAAGCGACGTGGATCAATTTGACCAACAAATTCCAATTCCAATCGAAGAATCACATGAAATTATCAAGAAACTAGAACAAGTTTTTTTCATAATGTAATTTTTTTAATTGCAATTTTACTATGTAATTTGCAACTTTTGAACACCACCACAAAGTTGCAATTTTGACAATTGTATTTGTATTACAAAAAAATCATGTCTATTAAATAATATAAGAGCACAAAAATAGCTTTGGGATGTTTTTATTACACTATCTTGTTTAATTATTGAGATTTTTATATATATGTTATTTTTTAAATTAAGTGGAAAAAAAACCGGTCGGGATCCCGACCCGGCCCGACCCAATCCCGGCCCGACCCGACCCGATTCGAACGGGATCGGGGCGGGACTTCGGCAAATCCCGCCTGAACCGATCCCGCCCTTTTCCCCGTCCCGTCCCGACCCGATCCCGCCAAACCCGGCCCGCCGGTCCCGAGCCCGACCCACTGGCCACCCTAGCTGAAACTGTGACATGTCCTGTCTAATCACCTCCCCCGGTTCTTGTTTGGCCTACCTCTACCTCTCCTAGCTCTTGCTATTGTCAACCTCTGACACGGACACAACGCATCCTCACACCTTCTCTTCACATACCGGAAACCTGATCATCTTAAATATATATTCTTATCAGTCCACCTCCATTTAATGCACTACTTTTCTGTACAGTTCATCTAGTTGTTTCTCATGCTTACTAAGTACTGAATCCGGCAACATTTTCGGAGTGGTCCCAGCGGCATAGGTTGAGCGATTTCAGTTTCCTGATTTGTGCATGCTCTGTATCTTAAAATGTGGCAGCAACGATTCAGATTGTGCTCATGTGTGAATCTTCTTTCTTTTTGGTGCTTAAAATTAATCAAGCTGAATGAAGATAGCTAGGCTCAGGTATATATAAGTGAAAACTGTTGGTAGCTGTTATCGGACATGAAATTTACGGTTTAATTCTCCTGCAGGAAGTGTTAGTATCCGATAAGTATGTGCACATTGTACAGTCCAATCTATCTGAATGGTAATATGCTTCTCTTTTGTGCAATTTGGTTAGTTCACCTTTGCAGCTCTTGCGACACTTTTTCATTGTTCAAGAATTCGCTCCCTGTTGAGTTTCCATTTCTGTTTGTTTTTTCGTTTGTGACTTGATACAGTTGAATAAGCAAATTTTTATTTAGGTAGGGAGGAAACTATAGTTTGAACTTTGAAGTAATTGTTTTGGAAGCTACTATCATTGTTTGATTCACTTGTTGTGCATTTGCTTAACTTTTACTTAATTCAATTGATCATGATTTGTGTTCCTGAGTTACCTGATGTCAATAGTGATGCTAATGCTGTGCCATAGATGATACATTACTCCCTTTTGTTTTGATTTGCTTTCTTCTTGGAAAGTAGGCCCTGCTGCCCCTCTCATTGCCTCACCCCCTATTAATTCTTGGGTGAAACTAGGTGTTCATTCTATTTTGATTTAAATAGGTCGGAGCTCCTGAAGGTACAGATGGCCGGCCTTTCGAGTATCTCAGTGATACAAACAAAGAAAAGACTATGGTTAGTGTTTTTGTAACCAACCTCTGGTTACACAAATGAGTATTGTTTGAATTTCAAAATCAAGAATGAGGTATAAGGGGAGCTGAAGTAATGCTTTGGAGGCTACTATAATTGTTTGATTCACATGTTCCCTTGCTTAACATGTACTTAATTCACTTGATCCTGATTTGTTTTCTGAGTTATATCTGATGCCAATAGTGAGTCTACTGCTATGGCATGGTTAATAACATTACTCCCTTTTGTTTTGATTTTCTTTCCTTTGGAAAGTAGGCCCTTCCTGTCCCTCTCCTTGCCTCTCCCCTATTAATTCTTGTATGGAATTAGTATTTTTGCACCCACCCCTAATATGATGGTCACAAATGGCCTAATCCCTTGCTCCCTTGGCCACATTTCATGATACGATATCGGATGACTCAAGTGCTCAACTTTCTTCAAGGCCTAGTACTAAAAGTCAAGTCAAGAACTTTCAAGCTTTACAAGTCATGTGCATGAAAAATGAAGCTAATGGAAAGCACTTGAAGAGAATCATTGTAGGACTTTCAAGCTATGAAAGATAGCATGGAGGAAGAGTACAAGGCTCAAAGCTTGCTTGTTAAAGAAGCCTAAATATTTGATATGTTGCTACAATTGCAGGCTTGAGGATTTAAATGCCAAATGTGGCTAGTTATTAAATAAATGTGGTTATGCATGTAAAGACAAAACTATATAAGCTTGTCTTAGCCTATTTTCATTCCTTAGCTTGAGATTTAGAATGAAACTCAGTTCCTTTTTCCCTTTGGATTGATTCATATATTTGTTTGTTGATTCATAGGTGTTTGTAACCAATCCAATGTTGATTAGTCACTGTTACAATTCACTTTTACGCGGAGACATAAAAGATACTGGATAACTTGTGGACTCTTGAAATTTATTAATTTTAGAGTCGCTACCTACTTTATAAGGAAAAATAAATAAATTATTATTTAAAGGGTTTTTAAAAATCAAGAGAAAAGTCCTAAGCAACCAAAGTTCGAGTAAGGGTTCAAATGATCTCCCGGAGAAAGTGTTAGGCACTCCGATATTAAGGATTCGTAAAGTACGGTTGACCTCAGATCTGATAATATGAAATTACTTAAAATTGCTTAGTGTTTAAAAATATTGCAAAATATATTGTCATTTCAAAATCTTCCGCCAAAATATAGTTTTTCACACAACACTTTAAAGTAGGGCTGTCTAGTGGGTCGGGTCGGTCCGATCCCTACCCGGCTCGTCCCGCTTACCGCCCCGATCCCCCTTAAAAATGATAGTGGGGTTCGAACTCGGGACGGGACTAGGGATCATCCCCCTCCCCCTGCAAAAATAACTATTGCACAACGGCCAAATTTAGATTTTGGTCGTTGTGCAACGTCTATAACGGCCATTTTTTCCCCCATCCCATAAACCCCCTTAATATTTATTTTTAACTCCTAAGTTAGTATATTTACACTTTAATCCTATTTCTCAACTATAAATACCTCATTTTCCTCTTCATTTTTCTCACAAATCTTTCTACCATCTCTCTAATCTCTCTATATATCTCTCTACAAGTCTACATTGCCTATTAAATATTTTATTTTATTTGCTTATTTATATCAAAATTCAAAAATTGGGAGTGAAGTTGGCAACTAGCTTGAGGATCATCCATCGAGCAAAATTTCAATTTTCAACCACGATTACACGTCGACGTTACATCAGTGTTTGGTACCTTCGTTCCTTCTTTAAATTATTATTGTTACTTAATTTTAATTATCGTACTTAATTTCATTATCTTTAATTATTTATTTAAATAATTATAATGGAACGAATTTGACGTTTTATTTCTGGTAGAGGTACTAGGGGTAATAGGGGCAAGGGTGCATCTTCTAGTAATTATATTTCTAGTCCCGATGGTTTCACTCATATAGATGAAACTGATTTTTTTAATGATATTAATATACCATTAGATCATGAGGTATATTCTGCATCTGAACTAGACTTTAATTTTGAAAATAAATTAGACGATAATGTAGATAACACACTCACTAGTGCACCTCCACCTCAGGCTCAGACTGACTCTCAGCCTGAAACTCAAACTGGGATGTTTCTTAATCCCCCTAGTATGAGTCGAGGCCCAAGACAACGAAAATTAAAATCACCTGCATGAGATTTTTTTGATAATGACATTGATAATCAACTAGCTAGATGTAAAATTTGTCAAGAAGTTTATAAATTTAAAATCGGAAAAGGTCATGTTAGATGTGCATGTCATATTTATAACTTAGTTGTAAAACATGGCCTAAAACTTTTTAAAAACATCCTTGATAAAGTACAATTTGCTATAAAATTTATTTTTAAACGTAATAAAATACAAAGACGCAAAGAGTATAAAAAACTTGTCATGATTGTGGATTACCTTATAGAAAAAAAAATCGAGAAGAAGTTTCGACTAGGTGAAATTCTTTGTATGAACAAATACTTGTTGCTCAAGGGTATAGAAGACCTATAACATTATTATTTAACGCCCATAATCAAAATCCAACGGATATGCTTGTAGATGATGATTGAGATAAAATTTTGGAACTTATCACATTTTTAGAGAATTTTTTTCTAGCTACTAAGGAATTTTCTGGGATTTATTATCATACTATTTTATGTATGTTATTTTATATAGCTCTAATATTTTTGCTACTTAACGAATATATGCAAAAACCAACTTACACTCCAGCTATTAAAAATATGTTTATAAAATTTTAAAAATTCTTTTTTCCTATTTCCACTATTTATTTTATTGGTGCTGTATTAAATCCTACTATTAAAATAGACAGTAGTAAATCACTTTTTGAAATGATTTATGAAAGCTTAGAAATACTTCCAACTGACCCAACTGAAGAACCAACTAAAGAAGAAGTTATGTTTAGCATACACACTGAATGCATATATATATATATATATTACCAAGAACAAAGTGCAAATAATCAACCGGCTTATGTATCATCTTCTTCTACTTCGCTGCAACCTTACAAAAGATATGTTGTTTCTGCCTCAAGTATTCAAGGTCTTAGAAATATAATCTATAGTGGTTCAACTTCTTCACAAATTAGCGCGTTTGATGTTTATGTCTTGCAGGGTGTTGTACCGTACGAAACAATTGTCAATGAAGATGGACGTGAACACTTGCTGAGATACAGGAGGGAAATGAGAAGACATTTCCGACACTAGCAAAGATGGCTCGAGATGTGTTGAATATTCAAGCGTCATCAATAGCTTCAGAAAATGCTTTTTCTGCTGAAAGGTTTCAAATATGAGAGCATAGACACTCATTGGCGGGAGACAACTTGGAGATTGCAGTTTTATTCAGAGATTGGATTAGAGTGAAGTGTAGAAGGTGCGGTCAACCAGAGATCAACGAAGAAGATGACTACAACTACAACGAAATCTTATCCGAGGGAGCAGGAAGCGACGTCGAACAATTTGACCAACAACTTCCAATTGCGACAGAAGATCCTCAAGAGATTGTGAGAAAATTAGAAAGAGTATGGTTGAATATGTAATTTTTTAATGGCAATTTTACTATGTGATTTGCAACTTTTGAAATTGTATTACAAAAAAAATCATATTTCTATTAAATAATATAAAAGACACAAAAACAACCTTGAGATGTTTTTATTCACTATCTTGTTCAATTATTAAGTGTTTAAATATATATATATATATTTTTAAATTAAGTGTTTAAAAAAATCTCCAAAAGCCCGCAACCCGACCCGATCCGCCCCCCAAATCCCGGCCCCTCTTCCGGCGGAATGTGGGATGGGACAGGACCTCTTCCCGTCCTACCTATCCCGGCCCGCCAGTCCCGTCAGATCTCAATCCCGGCCAACCCCCCGTCCGCCCCGACCCGGCCCACTGGCCACCCCTACTTTAAAGCACACAATTTCTTTTGAAAAACTCCTCTTTTGGAAAATACAAAGGTCTTTTCTTTCATATAGATAGCCAAATTGTTTAATTCTTTTCAAAAACATTTCATCCTTAAAAAGATAGGTACAAGAATATATATATCTTTATTTAGAGGTCAACCGCTAATTTTTGTTCCCTTTCTCAAACTCTAATTATAAAAAAAATCTTATTTTTCTTTTTACAAGAAAAATTATGAGCTTCATTAAAGTATCACTAATCCCAGATTTGAACCTATATCAAATTGAGGGAAATTATATCTTTTTGTAAACTTTAAAACCAAGTTAATCTTATTATTTGCAAAGCATTAATTTGAAAGGATTTAAGAGCATGTAAATAAATAGCCGGGAAAATCAACCTTTATTTTATTATCTGAAAGAAACACTTTTTTTTAGATATAAAATATTAGCAACTCCATAATTTAGTTCTACTTAATGGTTTCAATAATACTTAGTTTTACAAATAGCAAGTATAAAAAAAAAAAAAAGCAACGGGTTGGTGGGTATACCGGCCCACCAACTACCGTATAAAAGAAATTCCTATTTCTACACCATTTTCACTCATAGCTGGCCTTCTTCTATTTTTACCCATGGTTGGACCTTCTTGCAAATACTAGTACCATTTTCACTCATGATTGAGCCTTCTTGCAAATAGTAATACCATTTTCAGCTGAAAATGACATCTTAGATAGATGGGGGGATATTTAGGCCAGAAAAAAAAATGCATATAAGCCTAGACATGCTACTGTGTGAGCAACAATACTTAACCACATAACCTTGAGTCCACATGACAGGATGGAATTGATGAACACATGAGACCCAAACTAATGCCAAGACAGGAAGAGCACACTTATATCAGGGGAGGTGGCCTGGGTATATCTTAAAACTAGTAATATCAAACAAATGCACAAACCTACTGGGCATTCTATTCCTCTGAGAAAAGAAGGACAAATATGATAAATAACATATAGGCATAGCAGTTGGCATGCAGACATAGGTATCAACCACTTCCAGGTAGTATCCTGCAGATATGTAGGACTATATGGACTGGACTAAACATGCATATCCTATGAAGGCAAGTGAAATATGATATAAATGACCCAATGAGACTCATAAGCTGACATGCAGATAAGTGGACATTAGGACTAGTGAACAAGTGTATAACCTACCCAGATCCAGATATGAATGACAAAACAAACAAGACTTGAGTAGTCTTTTAAAGGCAGAATTTCAGTAATTAACATGTATGACATATTAAATTCAATGCAAGGCCACTAACTATTTCATTTCAGAGCATCTCTATTTACAAACATCTAAACTAGTCAGACAAGTCAATCAAATATCTGTGATGGTCCCTATTGACCCTCCCAAGTCCATTTTATAAATTCATGATTAAAATAACAAGTGTTCAAACAGGGTCTGGTCTTTACTACTCCTAAACTATACAAGAGACATGAGTTGATCATCAAAATAACCACTTAAGCTTCCTAAACTTCATATTAATTGGTAAACAAGTCATGTTTCAATTCTAATTGTTGGGAGTTTTGCTCTATGGTACTTTATAAAGCAGTACGGGAAGTATTTAACTATTACAAGTATTCGAAAGGATAAACAAAGATTTCAATAATTCAACATGGAATCTGAAATTACAATATAACAACAAAAGTGAAATTACGATTTTGTTGAAGACTGAAAAATGGAAACTGGTTTATGCTGAGTCGAGTGTGGCACTCTGTCCTTAAGACAATATTGCCCCGTATGTATCCTTTATACGTCCTGGACAATTTGTCTCCCAAGATAAAACAGCAATGGAACCCTTGAGCAAAGGAAACTCAAGAGCTACCGTGAAGAATATTGAGTAACGAAATGATGCTTGGAAGTTGTAGGAAGAAAACTATTTCGGTTGTGTATTTTCGTGCACCGTTTTTCAAAGATCTCGTTTATGTATTTTCGTGCATATGTCTTAGTGCTCAACAATGGTGTAATGGGGTGTTTATATAGGGGAGGGAGGGGTCATTTCTTCGCTGAAAACTCGCCTCCATAATAGCCAAATAATGGCCATTATGGAGGTAGTAAAGTCACCAACATAAATGGGAGAAAGACCAACCGTTTTGGCCATTATAGAGGAGTAATTCAGCCAAAATAAATGGCTGAATTGAGTGCTTGGCATTTCTGTTTTTGACCGTCGAAATTCGATTTTCTCGGAAACTTCGGGGACCAAACCGTACATCTTGAAACTTCGGGGATCAAACTCGCACATCCGAAAGAATTCGGTCCAAATCGTATATCCGAAACTTCGGGATCAAACCGTACTTCGGCAAAGTTTTCTGGCCCAAAAAGATAATATCAGAAGGCCCACAGCCCACAGCCCACAGCCCGTGGCCCGTGAACCCGAGAACCCGGAACTCGGAACCGGACCGGACCGGACGGGACGGGCGGGCGGCGGCGGCGCGCGTGTGATCTTTCCTCGAACCGAAGCACATCTAGGTCCTCCCTCCTTTAAACACATGGGATACCCCTTGGGGTCCCAAACCCCAAACCAATTTCGAATCTTATATACACAACAATTCTTTCTTCCTCTACCGATGAGGGAGAATTACACACAACACCACACTTTCCATGCTTCAAATACCTTACTTCGTGAACCAATATCTCTTTCATTTCTCAATGAAATTTGACGATTCTTGGCCCTACGGTTATCTACGTACTTAGTAGATCATGCATGTGTGAAGAACCTGATTCTCCAACATACGTTACACTAGTGTTTA
The DNA here is from genome assembly GCA_034509755.1 of Anisodus tanguticus. Taxonomy (NCBI): domain Eukaryota; kingdom Viridiplantae; phylum Streptophyta; class Magnoliopsida; order Solanales; family Solanaceae; genus Anisodus; species Anisodus tanguticus. The sequence continues at coordinate 42,792,451 of CM067559.1, read as the reverse complement.
AGCCGTTAAAGTTGGTCGGTCGCAACTCCCGCCAAAGGCAAATTTCCAACAATCCCCTCTTGAAAGAGATTTTGGCGCACTCACATGGTGTCTTTTCATTTCCAAAGCAATATTTCGGCGGACCGATGTTGCATAAGGAGAGGTAGCCTCGGCTTTGAACCTTCCATAGTTGAATACCATCGGACTTACTTACTTGCGCGGTGAACGTGATGTCTTGAACCGTCGTTGTTTAGTGTAAGCCCGCACAACGGTACCAACACAACAAATTCCCTTACTCTCTTCTTCGTAATGTTTTGTCCGTTTTGGCCATGGACAACGTCTTGGATTCTTAAGTGCGTTCAATTTGAGGCGGCCCGTCCTCGCACTTAAATAGGTGGTCTCCTACAAGGTATCCTGCTATACCCCACTTCACAAGTGTTAGGAACCATTAAAAGTTTCCCAAATACCTAACCTCAACTCGTTGAGGATCATTACAGGTTTTGAAAACTTAACCTTTACCCATACCGAGATAGCACTTAACGTCTATTGCGGAACGGCTTTGGATTTGGTGTTTCTTTTCGTAAATCACTATCCGAAGTGCTCATGCTTCCACCGAAGCGATCAACCGAACCTTTACAACTTAATTTTCCCATTGAACCAAATTACCGGGATCTCCGGTTCGTAAGGTTGGGTTTCCACCGTATTGGTCCGTATATTTTGGGTTTTAAGCCCATTCCCCTAGACAGGCGAGTAACACTTGATCTCCGGGTAGTCCCTTAGTTTGTAAACAAGGAAGTGACACCCGTGATGATCAACTCGCCATACGGTCTTATGTCTCCGACGATCCCGACGGATATGTCCGTACGCCGTCATCCGTGTCCTTCCTAAAGCCGACCGGCTAGCCACAAGTGTAGAATTGCTTGAAGGCACGGGTTTCTCCCAATAAGGGACGTCCTCTAATGAGTCGTGAAGTTACTCAACTTCTTTCATGCATTGTATAAAGCGATAAACTCCGATACCATCATGAATCGGTCGATGCAAGTTTGCTTAGAGGATTTTCCAAGAACCACCATACACATTTACTTGTGACTTTGGTGTTCTTCGGATATCCGATGTCCGGTTGCATCACCGTGTTCTCTCGTAACCGCTGGACATCCGTAATACTATAATCCGTAGATAAGCGAATAATTCGATATCGTCATATCCGACTTAACGCCTTCTATTGATCATGTATTAAGATCATCGGTGAACCTTAGTTCAATCGATCTGTTTGTTGGACGATACCGGTCGGTTGTAGTATGTACAATACATTGAACTACACGTGACCCGAGCATATCGCTCCTTGTCTATGGGTGCACCATGATTCCAATAAGTTCTATGATTCATATCCATTGGTGGCTTCAACGAGACTCGTCAACTATCGACCGATCCGTTAGATGTCTTAGAAATCCAATTCCTAAGATGTCATCTCGTGATACTCATATCTTTCATATCAAGACTTTGTTTCAATATGATTTTCACTCTAAGACCGTTGGTTTTCCAACTTGTTGGCTTTCTAACTTCGAGTCAATGTTTCGTGATCGATTCATTGTTTCGTTTTATCTCGAGACTTTCGGGACCAAAATGTTAACATTTCGGGGACCAAAATGAAAGTTCGGAAGAAGCCCAACAGATTCAACAAACCAATTCGATCCTCTTCTTCCAACTCTCCGGTTTGGAAGGTCGTTTCAACACCCATGCCATGTAAGATTACAATGGCCCCGGATGTGAAGCTACTCACGGGGAGCACTTTTTACAACCCAAAGGTTCTTTTCCCGAGGAAGATTAACTATTACACACGTATGGTTCTATATATGGAATCTATTTCTCCCTTTAGCTTCTTTCCAAAGCGGCGCTTTTGGAGATTACAATTATTTGTTAATTGTCCATGGTTCGTTCTCAACCATACAAGCTAGAAGGACTGGAACAAGTCTTTGTCCCCTCTTTGCTCCGCCTTGGTTCAACATCTAGAATCCCCGAGTTCTGCGATCCGGAATATTAAGTTCCGGATAGACAACAACTTTCGAGTCATGAAGATACGAACGTCTAGTTCCGGACAACGAGCCCTCGCGGGTTCTTGTTAACCTTGAGCAATTACTCCTTTTTCCTATTTCAAGGAAAGTTATCTTCAATGAATTCAACGATTCTTTGACGCCAAGAGGCGATCAACACTATCGTTATTTGCGGATCCGGTGGATATGCAATCTACGATCTTAGGTCGAACTTGACCCGTTTCGGTAGCCCATCTTTTACCAAGCTACCCCTCATAATTTGGGCGTACGACTTCGCGCTTGGCTAACACCGTTAGACTGAGGTGAGAAATGAACATTCGTTTAATGAACGATGCTTCACATTCTCCCCCTCTATCACTACGAATTTCTCAATCCGTAGGCTTAGTTGATTTTCAACTTCTGCTTTGTAGGCTTCAACAACTTCATCTTTGCTTTTCAATAAACAAAGGATTCCATACGTTGTACCATCATCAATGAAGATCACAACGTACTTGTCTCCCCCCTCTATTTTGTATAAACTTCAAATCACCCAAGTAGGTGTGACTAAGTTCTAGAGGAGCGGTGCTTCTTTCGCTATTCCCTTGACGGAATTTGGAAAGGTGATTTTGCCTCTTCGTCTACCTCACATTCATTTTGAGGGTTTATGTCGACAGTAGGAAACAATCTCAACATCGTTAGCTTTTGAATGACTTGCTATTTAACGTGTCTTAATCTATGATGTCATAGATGCACGGATTACAATATATCATTCATTTGGCTATAGACATATTGTACCACTCTTAGTTATTACGGACCTGTTGGACTAGTCTCAAATCAGATTTGACCAACAACGTCCTTTAACCAAGTTAGGAACATGTATCACCTCTTTTAGAGTGATCTCATTCCTTGAAGTCCTATTGAGGACAACCTCTCCAGCCCCTTCTACTTTAGAGGTGGCGTTGCTTCACATGAGCAACCTCTTGCCCGTGGTTAGGGCGTAACCGGATCATTTGTGATCTAGATACTCTGGCCTACTCCGCTTGCTTTGCGGTGAGTGTCCAATTTCTTTATCGCCTTTCTTTAGGCCTTCGGATCATTCGGACACTGGAAACTCGGCCCACCTTACTAGGTGTCCATTACTTTTCCTATGAAATGAATTCGGCACCACTCCGATCGCCCGAGGCTTTATATGACCGAGTGTCCAATATCATCATATCAAAGGAATTTGGCCCACTCCACGCGCCGGAGGCTTTTATGACCGAGTGTCCAATATCATCCTTTGAAGGATCTTCGCCAAATAATATGACAGCTCAACGTCTTTAACTTTTAGACTTCTTCCGTTATGATTGGTGCCTAGATAGTTCTTTGGCGCTTACTTAAGAGTAGTAACAGCTTTTCGCACGATCGGTGGATCTTACTCCCTCGTATGTGCGAACATACTTTACACACTTTAATAATTACACTTAAAAGAACGGATCTTCTTAAGTCGTTTACAAAATCCAATCTTTAAACGGAAAAGAAGATGAGATTAAACTTCGATTTGTTAAAGTGTAAGGAATATAAATTATTTTCATATTCCTCCTTACTTTAATCCATTTTTAATCGACATCATTTAATCTTTATTTTTGACAAGTAAGAAACATACTTATCATTTAATCTTTATTCTTGACAAGTAAGAAAAATACTTATCCCAATTTCGGATTCGCTCACTTCGGTCACTTCATTAGACGAGTGTCCATTTCCTTCTCACCATTATTCGGTTCTTTTTTTTCTCGGGACGATATAGGCCTTCTGCTACAAGATAGAATAACATCTTCAGTCTTCTCCTCTTGTCCCAGTTGACATCCTCAGGCTTTCGAGAGCGCTTGTTCCCACCAGTCTTGGTAGCGGTGACACCATGAACACGTTCATCATCATCACTCTCTTCTACCAAAAAACCATTGCAATATCCAGATTTGGTCACACAACTTTTGACCGACATCTTTCGAACACTAATAGTAATACAATACAAATATTGTCTTAAGATGTTGGGAGTTTTGCTCTATGGTACTTTATAAAGCAGTACGGGAAGTATTTAACTATTACAAGTATTCGAAAGGATAAACAAAGATTTCAATAATTCAACATGGAATCTGAAATTACAATATAACAACAAAAGTGAAATTACGATTTTGTTGAAGACTGAAAAATGGAAACTGGTTTATGCTGAGTCGAGTGTGGCACTCTGTCCTTTAGACAATATTGCCCCGTATGTATCCTTTATACGTCCTGGACAATTTGTCTCCCAAGATAAAACAGCAATGGAACCCTTGAGCAAAGGAAACTCAAGAGCTACCGTGAAGAATATTGAGTAACGAAATGATGCTTGGAAGTTGTAGGAAGAAAACTATTTCGGTTGTGTATTTTCGTGCACTGTTTTTCAGCATCTGTTTATGTATTTTCGTGCATATGTCTTAGTGCTCAACAATGGTGTAATGGGGTGTTTATATAGGGGAGGGAGGGGCTGTTTCTTGCTGAAAAGCGCCTCCATAATAGCCAAATAATGGCCATTATGGAGGTAGTAAAGTCACCAACATAAATGGGAGAAAGACCAACTGTTTTGGCCATTATAGGAGGAGTAATTCAGCCAAAATAAATGGCTGAATTGAGTTCTTGGCATTTCTGTTTTTGACCGTCGAAATTCGATTTTCTCGGAAACTTCGGGGACCAAACGTACATCTTGAAACTTCGGGGACCAAACCGCACATCCGAAAGAATTCGGTCCAAACGTATATCCGAAACTTCGGGATCAAACTGTACTTCGGCAAAGTTTTCTGGCCCAAAAAGATAATATCAGAAGGCCCACAGCCCACAGCCCGTGGCCCGTGACCCGTGAACCCGACCGGACCGGACCGGACGGGACGGGCGGGCGGCGGCGGCGCGCGTGTGATCTTTCCTCGAACCGAAGCACATCTAGGTCCTCCCTCCTTTAAACACATGGGATACCCCTTGGGGTCCCAAACCCCAAACCAATTTCGAATCTTATATACACAACAATTCTTTCTTCCTCTACCGATGAGGGAGAATTACACACAACACCACACTTTCCATGCTTCAAACACCTTACTTCGTGAACCAATATCTCTTTCATTTCTCAATGAAATTTGACGATTCTTGGCCCTACGGTTATCTACGTACTTAGTAGATCATGCATGTGTGAAGAACCGGATTCTCCAACATACGTTACACTAGTGTTTAAGCCGTTAAAGTTGGTCGGTCGCAACTCCCGCCAAAGGCAAATTTCCAACACTAATTACATATACGAAGCTTGGACATAAAGAAAAAATCATCAGACTGACACCAATTCCTACATTTTCCATCACACGGGAAGCATACACAGCTATGAGAGTTTTGATTTTTGGTGATTTATGAATTAAGAAATCGTAAGAGAGAGGGGGAGGGCTTACCTTGTCCATGGTTGAACTGCGATGGGGTGGGGTGAGAGAGAGGCGAGCATTTAATGCTATTTTCCCTTCTGGACACGCACAACACATGCAATGCATATCTCACTCCGTTTGTAACTCAGAAATTCTGAATAATTAAATAACGTATTTGAGGGTAAATATTAGGTGTCAACAGTCACAACAATTAGTTGATTAATCCTTTCTTTCTTCTAATCTCATCTCCTATTTCTTCTATCTCATTTGTTAATTTCCCCTATCTTTAATTTCCGCGTATTTGTTGTTGTTTTCATACTTTCCTAGTTAGGATAGTATCATTGCACAATCCTGATGGGTCGAGTTGAAAACATTTCTAATCGAAGAGTGTAGATAGAAACTGGTCTATACCCTTCACTGCCCTTTTGCAAGAGACTTTTGGAACATGTTCCTAGCCATTTCTGGTATAAACTAGTCTATGCACTTCAATGTCAGAGATGCTTACACTAGTTGGAGCTCTATGAAAGCTGGAAAATCTGGACCATGACTCTAGCCTCTTTTTTTTTGGGTGTATTTGGAATGAAAGAAACAGGAGATATTTGATGGGTTTCAACTCCAATCTGTAAGCTTAAGGCTAGTTGTTTGGTGAACCTTTTAAGTTGGGCCAACTTCCCCCCAATAAATAACTTAGATCACTACCTGGATTTTGTCAGCTCCTTAACTCTCTACTTTTGATGGTGTATAAGAATAATACTGAATAGGGTTTATTAGTAATATTGGTATTAGTAATGCAGAGATTAGTTATGCAGAGATTATTTTTTATATACCGTTTGGTTTGATATATTAGAAATAACATGCATTGCATAATTTTAAAAAATAATTGGTTACAACAACAACAACAACATACCCCGTGAAATCTCACAGAGAGATTTAAATTAATATTAAAGTCAATCTGAAACTATTAAGTTTAAAAATATAGTGATAAATTCAATACGAATAACTTTAAAAGTCTAAACCATCAAGTTAAAGTTGTGAATCTGTCTCTCTATCTCAAATGCTCCTGACAGTTCTTTTTATCGATTTCTACTCGATGTTTAATATTTATTTTGAAGTTTCAAGTTCCAACTAATCTGAACTTGCATCCCAAAAAATACCATGAAAAGGGAGCATTAACACGAGACCTCCGATCCATCAATCTTGAGTCTTGACGGTGCTCCAATGCTTCGCTAGACGCAACAACATGAAATACGGATCAAAATAAATTAATATTGTCAAGTTTATATTAAATACTAATCATATTGAATCTTGTTCCTCCAACAAGGTGTTAGGAGACTTCTATCAAACAAGGGTGTTATGTCACTATTCATGCTTGTTCATTTTCTTATTAAAACTCACTTATCAATCAGCAGTTGGACTTATCATTTATTATTATTTAGTGCATCTTCTGACTTTGTTCTAACTTCAATTATTTTCAAAATAAATGAAAGTGAGGCATATGCAGAAACATGGAGCATGACGAAGCATTAAGCTGTAAGATCCAACATGCTCTGTGCTTTTTCATTATTAAATATAACATCAATCAATTAATCACAAAACACAAATTTAAGTGAGGTATACATCTCACTTAATTATCATTAATTGATAAAAGTTTTAATCAGTAAAAGTTTATATGCAAGACACATATCATGAATTTATTTGGTTGATATTACCAATATGAGTTATAATTTTTTTTCGAAAGAACATCTAAGTTTTAATAATTAGCCGTTAACACCAAGTAGATGCAATGTCAAGATTCTGAGCTTATGAGTTCTTAGTTTTAGACAAGTCAGTTTATTGAATTTTGGATAGATTATTTATAAATACTAAGTGAATCTTTAAACACAAATACATAATCTGGATAAAAAATATTGAATTTTGCCGAATTCATCATAGACATGCTTGTAGCTCCCTCCGCCTATGCTTCCAACATATGTCGTGAGATAAATAGTATTTCTTTATCCTTAGTTAAAGATCTCGGGTTCGAGCATAGAAAATGAAATAATTTCACTTTATTTAATGAACCTTATGCATATTTAGTTCGAATTCATCGGGACAAATGAGTATTAAATAATGAAGTGATTACAAAAAAATAGTTTTCTTTAAAGTATAATCCTTTTTCTTGTATGTACTATCATGCTTTAGTCCCCCTCCCCTAACGGTCTTTTCCATTTTGTTTTATTTTTAATTTATTTTTATTTGTTTTTGTTGGTGAGAACTGAGGGATCAGGGGCTGTATTGTTGCCTTTTAAGTCAGTTAATTAATAGTAACCTTTTCTTAATTGAGTATATTATTGCACTTAGAAAATTCAAGGTTTACCATTATTTTCCAAATATCCCTTGATAACCAATTGAGCTGCCCAAGCAGATAAGGTTTACCATTATTGCTTCACTTTATTCTTGTTGGTGCACATCATGTCATCATCTGATTTAAACTTATTATCTTTAGACCTAATCCATAAAGGTGAGCTCTGTGATTAAACATTAACAACGTAAGAGACATTTGCTCTATTCTTCTCTAATGATAACTTAGTGTAGTTTATTCAATTATATGTCACGGCATGATTATATGGAAATTGAAATTTCAAATGCTACTGAAAAACAGCCATTGTTATTACTATTAATATGATTAGTTTGAATTGCTAGTTATGAGAAACGACCTTGAATAATACTATAATTTAGTTCTCGTAGCTTTCTGCTGATCAAGTCTAAAAATCGTTACATGATGTACAAGGTCAAATTTAATGGTTGTAATTGGATGTTATTTTATTTTTCAAATTACCATCTTAATTATGCTATGAAGATTTAGTTACCTGTTATATTATGTAATGTAAAAAATTTATATACTATTGGTCAACACGTAACCACATCTTTAAATACCATTTTGAAAAGAAGTTAAATTATATAAACTGACAATGTAATTACTTATAATATCATCAATATAATTTAGCATGTTATAATAAATTACTACTATTTTCCATTTATTTTAGCTACCAACCAATGTTAATTAAATAAAATTACTTGCAATTACTTTTTGACTTATCTAATTATATTAGAACTTTTTATACCACCATTGAATATAACTTAACTCTTTTGGAGATATTTCTTAGTTAGATCAATCAATATTTGTCACTTAATTATTTAAGGATGTGTTCTAATATTTAATGAAGTGAGTTGAAAATCACGAAGTCTCAAATTTAAACTTCAATAGAGGCAAAAATACTACTCACGATGTTTTAAATTATCTGTCGTAGTTACTCCTATTAAAAATAGTTGTCTCAAACTATTTGTCGTTTTAAAAGTTCAAGACACAATTAATTATTTATTTTAATTTTACCCTTAGTAGAATTTTATCATTAACGGAGATGACATATAAATAGAATAAATATTTAATTGAGAAAATTATAACTTAGACATAAATAAGGGTAAACGTAGTCAAATCCCCCTCTTGATTAATTTTTGTTAAGGGACGTGCAAAACAAAAAAGTGACGGATAATTTGAAAAAAAGGGAGTAGATAATATCTAAATCTTGATAAATAGAGTTATTAATATCTATACTGTTAAGAGATAGATACTGCCCCATAAAATTAGATGTGCAAACTAACCTGAACATGACGATTATGAAAAAAGTTTATCACAATCATAAAGTTTGAAAATAGAAGTACCTAACCCACCGTTTTAGTGTAGCACTTGGTTTCTACTTACCATCAAAATCCACAAATCACTAGTCTTTTCTTCTTCTTGTTTTACTACAAAAATTACTAATTTTATGGCAAAAGTTGCTCTCCTCCTCACAAGTTTTTTTGTGGGCTTAAGTTGTTTTCACTCAAAAACAGCAGCCACCATTTGTCTCCTACCCATTGTTTGTCATTGTTTAATTTGTGGAAAAAAACTAGGTATTACCCCTTAATTTTGTCATTAATTACTAACTTTGCGTTTTCTTGGAAGAGGGGATACCATCTTTTTAAGTTGTTAATTTTTTATTATAGGGGGGGGGGGGGGTTCTTAAGAAGTAGTAAATCAAATCCTCATGTAAAAGTTTAAACAACCAATTAACTGGACTATTAAAATTTCAGAGGTGATACCAATCAATACAAATTTACACACATCTTTTAATTTTAGTTGTTCTAGACAAACTTAAAAATGAAAAATGAAAAATGAAAAATGAAAAATGAAATTATAGTTTGAATTCAGAAAAAATAGATAATGAATTTCCTCTTATTAAGTGACATTATGACATAATTAAGTTTTAAAGCTAAGCTGATTGTCTGACCCAATGATGGCCTTAAATGAATACGATAGCTACTCTTAGGGATGACAACGAATCGGATCTGAACTGGATCCTACTAGATCCAGATCCAGATCCGTTTTTCATACCTGAATCCATATCCGGATCCAGATCCATCGGGTCCATAAAAATCATATCCAAATCCGGATCCATCGGATTCGCCGGGTCCACGGATCGGATCTGGATCCACATGTAATTTTTTTTTTATGAGTTTAGGCTTACATTATTAATTTTAGATGATCTGTTAAACATTCTTGAATATTGCTGAAACGCTTAAATAGATTATATTAGTTTACTACTCTCTCCGTCTCAAATTATTTGTCACTTTTTTGGTTTACACGTTCCTTAAGAAATATTTATTAGAAGGGGTATTTGACCTACTTTATCAGTTTATCCTTATTTATGTCTAAGTTATAATCTATCCAATAAATGTTTAGTTTATTTATATGTCATCTTCATTAATGACAAATGATAAAATGTGAAAAAAAAATTAATAATGTCTTGAACTTTTAAAACGGCATATAATTTAAAATAACTATTTTTAGTAACCACAACAAATAATTTGAGACGGAGAGTGTAAGTTTTATTGGTTCACAAGCTGTTTGGACATATTTTAATTGAAATTTGAAGAAAGGATAATCAAAGCATAGGTTAAAAAAGTATTTGAATATTGATAACTACATCAACGTTACTTTTAAGGATCAATTTTTATTGTGTCAAATCTTTTTATAACAACAGTTTTTTATAATAATATTTTACTATAACAATCATATTTTTTATGGAACTAATTTTTCATGTTATATTATATTATTTTTATAACAACATTTCAATATATTATTAAAAAATATCCAAAACAAATGACACCATTAAAAAGATGTTTGACTATATTGTCAATTAATGTCTTTGTAAAAAAAAAAAAAAAAACTGTAACGCTTTTTTTTTCTTCAAAAGAGTTGACAAGGGGAAAACAATGAAATGATTAATAAGAAAAATCCTAATTTACTACTGAAAATTGCGGTAAGGTGGTAAGTGTAGTGACGAATTTTGGATTTTAATCTTTATTAGGTTCAATTGAAATCGTACCTTAACTTATATAACTGTTACTAGACAAGTAGTTATTCATTCTTAATTGAAGGCTTCAGTTCGAGCTCGATAAATAAAATTGCTTTAAAAACATGTATGTGATACACTTTCTTTTAGTTTATCTAAAAAACAATAATATATTTTTTTATCGAGCAATAATTTAATTTTACACTTTATCTTTTACGCTTAACAAGATAATTTATAACCACAAAAATATCATTGACTTATTTTAGATCACAAGATTTAAAAGTCTTACTTTATTTTTTAAAATTCGTGGTCAGTCAAATTGTATCACATAAATTGAGACAGAAGGGTTATTAAACACCGAATGAAAAAGGAGAAAAAAAATGTCCCCTGGCATAGTTGGATGACAAAGTAGGAAAACTTAAAATTCAGTTGGAGTCATGCAGCGTGGGTTCGAAACCTAGTGGAAGCAATTTGCTCTCTCCTAGAATATGACCTTATAAGTGATACTATCTCAAGAAATAGTCTAGCGTAAATCTGAAAGCTGGATATAAAAAAAAAATTTGAGAAAAAAAACCATACAGAATTTTTGTTTGTGAGGGTAAAAGTGTCAAATGACAAAAACCGCTGGCTGAAGCAGCGATAACATCGATGGTATTGGTACAACCCACCAACTCCGTGTGGCCGTATTATATAAACCTAACCTCTTCCCCAATTTTCCTCATTCAACTCTCTCTCTCTCTATTAACTTTCTCTTTCTTCAGTCTCCTTAAATCATGTCTTGCTACAAGGGAAAGTATGCCGGTAAGTACTCAAATCTTGTTTTGTTTGATCCAAAATTTGTATCTTTTGATAGATCTTGTTGTTTTTTCATCTGGGTATGTGTTGTTTTTAGATCTTGTTCAGATAATATGTGTATAATCGATGTATAATATGTGTATAATTGTGTATATCGACTGGGAAAAGTAAACAGTGAGCTATTTGTGTAAAGATCCCATCTTTATATTTATTTGTCTTCCGTTTCTTATCGTTTTTTCATCTGGGTTTTTGTTGTTTTTATATCTTGTTTGAATCTTGCTTGTTGGGTCTTTTTTCTTTTGCTGTTAAAGACTACAACTTTCTGTAAAAAAATTGAAAAAAAAAAGTTTTGATCTTTTGTTTTGCAGATCCCTTTTATGGTCCCACTAGTAGATCTTTATTGAAGAATTATAACTTCAATAGCCGCTTACCTATTTGCTTAAACTAAAAATAGAATGTGTATAATTCATGTATAATCATTGTACAGATCTGTGTATATATTGACTAGAAAAGGTAAACAGTGAATCTGATAGGTTATTTGTGTAAAGATCCCATCTTTATATTTATTTGTCTTCAGTTTATTACTGATATCGTTCTTATTTGCCTCATTTATTGCTTAATAACTATTAATCATGTTTTTTGTCAAATAATATTATTTTTAGTTTTGTATCTCTATTGCATGTATGTGCTGGATCTGATTTTACTTGTTCTAATCAGTTTTAACCTGTTCTTGTTTTAGTTTAATTTGTGTACATGTATGTGCCCAGATTTAGTTTGCTCATAGTTTCTGGATCTAATTATTTGTTAAAGTTGCAAACTTTTTAACAAATGATTCCACATGTCTTTGAAAATTAGTCTTAGGATGATAGGATCTGAATGTCTACGCTGTTTTTGATTAGTGTGGGTATATGATTAAATTTATCAGTTTGGGTATTTTTGCTAAGATGTAATAAATGCTGAATACTTGGCAGATGAGCTTATCAAGAATGATTAGGCTTAGGATGATAGGATATGAATGCCTTACACAGTTTTTGATTAGTGTGGCTATATGATTAAATCTTTCAATTTGGATATTCTTACTAAGAGGTAATAAATGCTGAATACTTACTTGCAGATGAGCTTATTAAGAATGCTGCATACATTGGCACCCCTGGAAAGGGTATCCTTGCTGCTGATGAATCCACTGGAACAATCGGAAAGCGTCTCTCAAGCATCAACGTCGAGAACGTAGAATCAAACAGGAGGGCTCTCCGTGAGCTTCTCTTCTGTGCCCCTGGTTGTCTTCAGTACCTCAGCGGTGTTATCTTGTTCGAGGAAACACTCTACCAGAAGACCGCTGCAGGTACGTTTTGCTAGAACTTAATTTGTTAGCACTGATCTCCATTTTACCTGATTGTAGTGTGGGAAAGTTATACATTTGTCATAATTACAATTGCTAGCCAAATATACAAAAAATATACACTAGTTACATATGTGGATTATATGTTTATATACTTTAATATACAAAATATATACATTTGCAGGCTTAATATGTTAGCATTCATCTACATTTTACCTTATTATTGCATATAATTGTCGACCCCATGGAGCGTAGTCGTAGTAATAGTTCTTATTGTTTCATTTAAGTTGCTTAAACAGCCTTGTAACTGTATTGCATTATACTAATGATCTGATATTGGTGGGCAGGCAAGCCTTTTGTTGATGTCATGAAGGAAGACGGAGTCCTACCCGGTATTAAGGTTGACAAGGGTACCGTTGAGCTCCCCGGAACCAATGGTGAGACCACCACCCAAGGTCTTGATGGACTTGCTGAGCGTTGTGCTAAGTACTACGAGGCTGGTGCTAGGTTCGCCAAATGGCGTGCCGTGCTCAAGATTGGTGCCAACGAGCCATCTCAGCTTGCCATCAATGAAAACGCCAATGGCCTTGCCAGATACGCCATTATCTGCCAACAAAACGGTCTTGTACCCATTGTTGAGCCTGAGATCCTTGTTGACGGATCCCACGACATCAAGAAGTGTGCTGATGTTACCGAGCGTGTTCTTGCTGCTTGCTACAAGGCTCTCAATGACCACCATGTCCTCCTTGAGGGTACCTTGTTGAAGCCTAACATGGTCACTCCCGGTTCTGACTCCGCCAAGGTCGCACCCGAGGTGATTGCTGAGTACACTGTCCGTGCCTTGCAGCGCACAATGCCTGCTGCTGTCCCTGCCGTGGTGTTCTTGTCTGGTGGTCAGAGTGAAGAGGAGGCGACCGTCAACCTCAACGCCATGAACAAGCTCCAGACCAAGAAACCATGGTCGCTTTCCTTCTCCTTCGGACGTGCTCTTCAACAGAGCACCCTTAAGGCGTGGGGTGGAAAAGAGGAGAATGTTCAGAAGGCACAAGCTGCTTTCCTTACCAGGTGCAAGGCCAACTCCGAGGCTACACTCGGAAAGTATGCCGGAGCTTCCAACTTGAGTGAGGGTGCTTCCGAGAGCCTTCATGTCAAGGACTACAAGTACTAGAGAGATCAAAGTTTTTCCTTTTTGGTTTATGTTTTCTTGATTTCCGTTTTGAAAATGAGATGACAGTATGGTTTTACAAAAATGTCTTCTAAGTGGACATAATGTGCAAGGTTTTTTTTCCGTTTAATAAGAAACTTTGGGAAATAATATTGGGTTTGTGACGTCTTCATGTATAACCGTTTTTGGGGTTGGTTATTAAATGAAAATTATCTTTTTGCATTATGAACTGTCTCTTTATGTTATACTATCTTATTTCAGACTAGGACTATCCGGTGGGCCGGGTCGCCGGCTAGCCCTGCCTCGATCGCCCTTAAAAAATGGTAGCGGGGTTCGAACTCGGGACGGGACTAGGTCTTGACCCGCCCCCAACACCCCTTGCAAAAATAACTGTTGCCAACGGCCAAATTTAGATTTTGGTTGTTGTGCAACGTCTATAACGGTCATTTTGGCTCCACCTCCTTAATATTTATTTTTAACCTCTAAGTTAGTATATTTACATTTGAACCCGATTTATCAGCTATAAATATTTTATTTTTCTCACAAATTTTCATCTCTCTTATCTATGTCTCTGCAAGTTTACATTGTCTACTAAATATTTTATTTTATTTGCTTATTTATATGAAAGTTTAAAAATTGGGAGTGAAGTTGACAATTAGTTTGAGGATCATCTATCGAGCTAAGTTTTAATTTTTAACATTGATTACACGTTGACGGTACGTGAGCGTTCGGTACATTAGTTCTTTATTTTAATTATTATTGTTACTTAATTTTAATTATTGTGCTTAATTTTATTATATTTAATTATTTATTTGCATAATTATGATGAAACAAATTGGACATTTTATTTCTGGTAGATGTACTAGGGGTAACAAGGGTAAGAGTGCATCTTCTAGTAATCTTATTTCTATTCCAATGATTTCATTCATATTAGATGAAACAGTTTTTTTAATGATATTAATATACCATTAGATCACGAGGTATATTCTGCATCTGAGCCCGGCGATAATGTAGATAATACACCCATTAGTGTACCTGTCAGGCTCAGACTGAGTGTCAGCCTGAAACTCAAACTGGAGTGCTTCATATTCCCCTTAGTATGAGTCGAAGTGACAATGAAAATTAAAATAATCTGCATGTGATTTTTTTTTAATAAGGACATTGATAATCAACTAGCTAGATATATAATTTGTTAAGAAGTTTATAAATTTAAAATCGGAAAAGGTCAAAGTGGGACGGGAGGTTTAATGAGACATGTAGAAAACTCTCACAAAGCAAGGTATAACCAATATCTGGCTGAAAAATTGGGTTTGCCAATGCATTCTGAGTCGGGACAAGGTTCACAGTGTCTCCGATCAAGTACATGGTCGAATTAACCCGATGACGGAGGAAATTATAGGTTCTAAATATGATAAACACAAAGATAGAGAAAATATAGCAAAATTAATTGTGGTGGAGGGTTTGCCTTTTTTATTTCCTTCCTCTCCTGATTTTATTCATTACATTAGAGAAACGTATAATCCCACTTTTAACGGTTTTTTTAGATCAACTGTTATAAGATACGTTTTTAAATCTGCACATGAATATCAACAGTATTTACGTTATGCATTATATCATTTTAATGGCAAAGTGGCTATCACTTCTGATATAGGCCGTAGTATTAACGATAATGATTATTTAACTGTAACATGTCATTGGATAGATCAGAATTGGTCTATGCAAAAATGTATTTTAGCATATAGATATATTGATGATAGGCACGCTGGATCTTTTATTGCAAGAAATATTCATGAAATTTGTGAATATTATGGAATAACCGATAAAATTATGACTGTTTCATTAGATAATGTTGCTTCTAATGATAATGTTGTAAACCTTTTAAAAACTCGATTAACTCCATCATTTTTCGATAATTTTCATATAGGATGTGCATGCCATATTTATAACTTAGTTGTAAAGGATGACTTAAAACTTTTTGAAAACATTCTTGATAAAGTAAAATTTGCTATAAACTTTATTTTTAAATGTAATAAAATACAAAGAGGCAAAGAGTATAAAAAACTTGTCATGATTGTGGATTACTTTGTAGAAAAATTCCCGAAGAAATAGCGACTAAGTGAAATTCTATGTATGAACAACTACTTGTTGCTCACGAGTATAGAAAACCTATAACATTATTATTTAACGCCCATAATCAAAATCCAACGGATATGCTTGTAGATGATAACTAGGATAAAATTTTGGAACTTATCACATTTTTAGAGAAATTTTTTCTAGCTACTAAGGAATTTTCTGGAATTTATTATCATACTATTTCATATATGTTATTTTATATAGCTCTAATATTTTTGTTACTTAGTGAATATATGCAAAAACCATCTTACGTTCCATCTATTAAAAAAATGTTTATAATTTTTTTTTTTTTTGCTATTCCCACTATTTATATTATTGGTGTTGTATTAAATCCGACTATTAAAGTAGACGGTTGTAAAACACTTGTGGAAACGATTTATGAAAGTAAATAAATACTTCCACCTCCAAGTCCAACACACCCAAATAAAGAACCAACTCACGAACCAACTAAAGAAGAAGTTACGTCTAGCATATATACTGAATGCAAAATATATATATATATTTATATATATATATATATTACAAAGAACAAAGTGCAAATAATCAACCGGCTTCTGTACCATCTTCTTCTACTTTGCTTCAACCTTATCAAAGACATGTTGTTTCTGCTTCAAGTATTCAAGGCCTTAGAAATAAAATGTATAGTGGTTCAACTTCTTCACAAATTAGCGAGTTTGATGTTTATGTCTTGCAGAGTGTTGTACCGTACGAAACAATTGTCAACGAAGATGGACATGAATATTTGCTGATATACTGGAGGTAGAATAAGAAGACATTTCCGACACTAGCAAAGATGACTCGAGATGTGTTAAATATTCAAGCGTCATCAACAGCTTCGAAAAACGCTTTTTCTGCTGGAAGGTTTCAAATAGGAAAGCATAAACACTCATTGGCGGGAGACAGCTTGGAGATTGCAGTTTTATTCAGAGATTGGATTAGAGAGGAGCGTAGAATGTGCGGTCAACCAGAGATCAACGAAGAAGACGACTACAACTACAACGAAATCTTATCCGAGGGAGCAAGAAGCGACATCGAACAATTTGACCAACAACTTCCAATTCCGACAGAAGATCCTCAAGAGAATGTAGGAAATTAGAAAGTGTATTGTTGAATATGTAATTTTTAATGGCAATTTTACTATGTGATTTGCAACTTTTGAACTACGAAACAAAGTTGCAATTTTGAAATTGTATTACAAAATAATCATATTTCTATTAAATAATATAAGAGGCATAAAAATAGTCTTGAGATGTTTTTATTCACTATCTTGTTCAATTATTTAAGTGTTTATATATATATATATATATATATATATAAAATTAAGTGTCTAAATAAAATTCACCAAATTCCGCAACCCGACCCGATCCGTCCCGTCCCCCCAGATCCCGGCCCCTCTTCCGGCGGGATGTGGGACGGGACGGGACCTCTACCCGTCCCGCCTGATCCCGTCCCACTGGCCAACCATATTTCAGACTATGTTTAATTTATTGTGTTTTAAAATCACTGAACATGGTTGAATGGATGTTCAATCTTACTAATGGTATTTGACTGTTTTAAAAGGCAGTTTTGGGGCTCGTCCCGGACGGGGCACTAGAAAAATGCCTCGGGGCTTACATGTGGGGCTTAGTTTTGTGAGGTTTACCCCCTAAGCGTCTGACTGTACACCCTAAACACGTCCAACGCTCGGGGTTCGCCTTTAAGTTCTTGCACAAATTATGTGTCAAATTCCTTAATTAACACTATTGGCCCTCGTAACTCTTTAATAAATGAATGATGTTTAATATTTTTTTCATATATAGAAATAAGAAGATTGAAGTAACTCAAATAACAAATTGCAGTATTGTATAATTACTATTTGAGAACACCGTGAAGGTGAATATCAATTTATATTTTTTTTAAAAATACAAAGCCGAATTTTACATCTTCACATGTTGTTGATCTTCATGTTTTGTCCTATGTCTCAAAATTATCATATTTTATTAATTCGTTATTTAAAATAATTTTGTTTTATTCATGAAGGTGTCGAAGTGATGATTTAGTTATAATACTGATACATTATTGACTATTTTCTTTTAGGGAGGTAAATATAGTATCGTAGTAATATATTTTATGAAATGTGATTATTTTATTGTTTGAAACTCTCTAATTATGTATCAATTTCTTTTTTTTTTTACAATTTTTGTGTATTATATTTTTACTAAATTATAAATTATAAATTTAAAGATCACTGGGACTTACGCCCCGTACCTCGAGTCTTACGCCTCATCCCGTGCTAAGTAAAACGCCTCGCCTCACACCCCGCCTTTTAAAACACTGGTATATGATTGACATAAATTTTATATGATTCTTGATGTATTGCCTTTTTCGATTTTTATGTTATGAAAGTTTCATGTCTTGGACTCATGTGGTTCCCAAGCGACGAACCACCTTGTGAAGGTGGCCTCGTGGATAGAAGGGAAAAGGTTGTGAAGGTGGTCTTGTTATATTCTTCCGATTGAATGAGGTTATGAAGGTGGCCTCATTATTCTTACTTCCGATGGAATGAATGGTTGTATAAGTGGCTTCGTTATGCATACCTCCGGTCGAATGAATGGAGGACTGATTGACCTTATTCCAAAGATAGGAATAGAATGGAGACTGAATGAATGGTTGTATAGGTGGCTTCGTTATGCACACCTCTGGTCGAATGAGTGGAGAACTGATCGACCGTATTCCAAACATAGGAATAGAAGGGAAAAAATTGTGAAGGTGACCTCGTTATCCATACTTCCAATTGAATAGATGGTTGTGTAGGTGGCCTCGTTATCCATACCTTTGGTGATCGACCAACCTGGGTTATTACGAGCATGGGCGGGTTCTGTTTTACCTGTAAAACTAATTCTTTTCAAATTGACATTAATCAATAATGGGAATATGCCAACGGTTAGTTTTTTTGTATTGAAATTCTTTTTATTGGTCCCATATTTGTATGTGAGATGTAGCTTTCTACCTTTGTACATGTGGGGTTGTTTGCTACCAAACCTGTTTTTCCAAATTGTGGTCCTTTATTCATCAACTACTTACATTTGACTGTTTGTCATCAGTAGTGTGACAACTTAATCTATTATGTGATCTTTTTTGGGGTAGGTGTGTGTGGGTACGAGTTTAAACCGTTTTTTTAAGTACTATTTTTCTCTTTTTGGTTGGTGTTCCTCAAAGTTCTCCAATGAGATAGGGAGTTTGTACTTAACCTAAGGGAATGTGGCCTAGTAATCGATGGACGGAGGGATAATATTGAGATTTCAGGTTTAAATTTCGATAAAGTAAAGAAACACTATGTATATTCAGTGAAATAATCAAAGTGTGGGAACGCTGACCCTAACACCCCAACATCGAGAAACAAAGAGCTTGTCATAGCTCCTAAAGGCCTAAATGATATATCAAAATCTATCGATTTCTAATTTCATTATGCGGGCTTATGTAGAGAAAAAAATTAGGATTGTCCCTTCAGAATGAATGTAATCTTAGTATATTCAATTTTCTTCTTCGTATGTATATATAATTCAAATCGTGCAATTCTGATTATACATATAGTAAATACTGGCTAACATTTGGAGAGCATGAGCAAGTGTGGGATTGCGATCGTTTTCTGCTCGGTGCGGTTCATCCCTTTGTTACTTAAAGGGTGAAATCGGTGATCTTTGAAGGCTATTGTGTATCCTTATTCATAGTAGAATGTGAGCTAGATTTGACTATAGCAGGATCTGAATCATGCCACCATTAGGTTAAAAGCCCAATGCTCTACTAATAGAGCTATACACCCAAAGAAATGTAATATACTTGGTAAATAAGGATTGGTACAGAAAATAGCAACTCCCTTCTTCTTTAATGTGGTGGGCTCTATTGGGCTGATATATATGCTGGTTAAAATTTGTAAAAATAATAATTAGGCCCAAATCTAAACTTTAGCAAGAAAGCCCATATGTAGAAATTTCATTTGTTTCAACAGGCTGGATACCAGTATGGGCTTGGTATGGTAGGTGGTCGTGTCCAGTTTAAGTGAAATGATTTGTTCTTTTTCTGTTTAATAACATAAATCTAATGAAGTTATGTTGTACTACTATTTGAGATTCCATAAGTAGCTTAGTGCTTTTACAAAGTTTGAAAAATAAAATCGAAAAACTAACTTGTATAATTTATTATGTCATGATAAGTTGTTCACTAATCTCTTTCCTTCTTATTTCTAGTTCAATAATCCTTATTTGTTGTATTTACAAGTCTTTATTTTTTTATTTTGAAAGTTCATTTGTAACAGCTATATAAGTTATAGATTTACTAACATGTCGGCAAATATTAGATCTAAACAACAACAATAACAATAACATACCCAGTGTATTCCCACAAAGTGGGGTCTGGGAGAATAGAGTGTACGCATACCTTTACCTAGGAATGTACCATGAATATGATATTAAGAATCTTAAAGTTTAAATTCATTCAATTTAAATCTTATATTCGCCTCTATTTAAATTCATCTGCTATTTTATGCATATAAAGTACTAAACGTTCTCTCTATTTTTCACTAGAATTATGTTCAAAAGTTAAAAGGGAAATTCTGTCTTGCATATACAGAAAAGAAATAACATATTTAGCATTATCTTAAGATTCTCTTAATCTCTTGGGTGGTTTGTATCTATTAAGGGTGCGTTTGGTATGTTGAAAGTAATTTTTTAGGAAAATATCTTGTATGAGAAAGTGGATATGCCTCATCTACATAGCATGAATTCGTTCAAAATGCTTTCTTCTACTATGATAGAGTTTACTAAGAATTATATTCAAAGAGCTGATTCTATTGCAAGAACAAAGACGAATCAACTTCTAGTGTTTGGTTATGAGAAAATATTTACCTTTAAAGGTGGCCAATGACTTACCTATTTTTAACTTTTAAGTTCATATTACTTCTCCAATTAGCATTTAGATATTAATTTTATAAGCTTTCTTTCTCAAAATATCATCAAAGCATTTTCCGTTTGGCTAATCTCATTACTATTAAGTTTTAATATCAATATGTTTTTGACTCACTAATTTTTGACTTCTGTCGTACCGAATACACTCCAAAGTATATGTATAACTTCTGAAAACCTAAAAAGCTTCTATTTAGCAAAACAAATAAATTGTGTCATAAAACGTCATCAACCTGTATTTACTTGTTGAGCAGTACTATAGTATATAGGAATAGTAATATAGTATGCTAACGTTAATATTTATTTTTTCAACACTTACTGAAAAGTCATATAATAAAGTCTGAAAATTGGGTTACCATTCATAGGTATAAACAGAACAAACTTTAAGCAAAATACATGGTCAGATTTTCTAAATTGGGATATTTGAAGTGAAAACTAGATAAGTACGTACCTTTGTGATCTCAGTTACTAGTCATATCAATTGCATCATCAAACATCACAAGATAAAAAAAAAAAAAAAAAAGGTAATTGTTTTTTTTTTTTGCAAAAATTCTGATTCCAATATAAATTTGAGTAACTTGTTTTAACTGAGAATGAGTACATAATCTAAGAGATAATATCGTAGGGAGCCTAGGGAGTAACAAAACAGGAGGACTGAAAGATGATGACACAATTCATAAAACAAGAAATATATAGAGAATACATGTGAGAAATCAATGGATCAGCTTTGCCATTTCAAGTGTTTTTCTTTGTTCTTTTCTTGTATAGGGAGGCTTAATATTTATTGGACAGATAGTATACCATTTCTCTATTGAATTTAGGTTTAATATACAGATAAGATAAAAAAAAATTCACTGTCAAGTCATCTAAAAAAACATATAATAACATCTATGTTAAGTTTGATTAGCAACCTAAATCAGAGACAAATTCAAAATTTGAAGATAATGAATTTGACGATTCTGAAGCATAATCCTTTTTACTTACAATGTTTTAGATAGATTATTTATACATATGAAATGTCTTTTTTTTTAGGGAAAATGTCAAATTTGCCCTCCAACTATGCTTTATGGAACAACATTGCTCTCCGTCAAACTTTGAGATCAAATATACCATTTCCGTTGACAAACTTGTTAAATTTGCCATCGGATGGACAAATATATAAGTTGGACGCCACGTCATCCACCCAATTGCACCCTTAACCCGTTACTCCAGGTCGGATCCGAACTAATATCACCACCAACCGTTGTTCCAATTTCCAACCCCCAAACCACCACCGACACCCAACAAACCATCATCGGCGCCGCTCTCCGTTCATTCATCAACCGTATCTCCAACACAATTCATTCCGTTCTTTCAAATCGGAGTCCACGTCGGCTAAAAAAATAGCATAAGGTGGGTTGATTTGTCACCGGCGTTTCGCCAAAATAGTGGGTGTGATGGTATCGTTTGGTAGTGGTGTTGTTTGGCAGTGATGTTGAGAAAGTTTGTGATTGTTGACTGAGTTGGGTGGTTCACGGAGGTTTCAGTTGTTGACGGGGCAATGGTGGCAATGGAGAAGAAATGAGCAAGAGAGGGAGCAAGGGAAGACGTTGGGTGGCTAGTGGTCTGGCGAGATCGTCGGAAGTTTGGAGCTCCGACGGTGGTGGTCGGCGGATCTAGTGGTGAGTGAGGGGTTGATGTTGTTGGTGGTGTGGTCACCGACGATGTTCAGATCTGGGTATTTAGGGGCTCACCGGTGGTTGTATTTTGTCATCACCAATGGTTGTGTGACTTCGCCGGAGACGACGGTGGTGGTCTAGCTGGTGACTGCGGTAGTGGTCTAGGTGGTGACTACTCTGGTTCACCGGTTGGTCATCACCAGTGGTTGTGTTTCATCACCGACTTCGCCGGAGCGGCGGTGGTGGTCTAAGTGGTAACTGGTAACTGAGTTTTCTAAATCTCTTTCTTTGTAGATCTATTTAAGCTATCTCCGCACTTAATCGTTTTGAATTCTATTTATTTGTTGAATTGCAGAGTGCATTATGCGGATGTTGAATCTGAGCCACCACATTCCACGACCTCTGCTACGTCGGCGACAACATCGACACTGACAAATCATCCATGTAGAATACCTAACCCTAGTCTCATCAAACCTAGACGAGTACAAGAAACTCGAGTCCTACGCTCTTTGCGACTCCCTTCATCGTACCAAACCCGTGTCCCCGGTTGCGCTAGGAGCGGTCGGTGTGGCGGCGGTGGGGGAGAAGTCTTACATAGTTAAATTGAAGCCTATTGGTGATGCTGGTCCTGTTATTGAATCCGACGTGATGTCCAACTCACATATTCGTCCATCAGAGGGTAAATTTAACAAGTTTGCTAACGGAAAGGGTATATTTGCACTCAAAGTTTGACGGAGGCAATGTTATTCTATAGAGCATAGTTGGAGAGCAAATTTGACCCTTTCCCTTTTTTTTTTTTATAACAAATACAAGGGTTGAGCCAACACTATTGGTTTCTTCTAAATCCATAACTTTAAGTGTGGCACTGTTGAGAATATATAAAATATTAAACGTGTGCACTCTCCAACAACTTAAGCTTTTAGATGAGACGGTCACACACTTTAATATGGTATCAGAGTTGGCGTGAGGCCCTGGGATCAAATCTCGTTGCCACCCCTTATCGAAAAGAATTTCCACGTGCTTGAACCATTCAAAAAAATTCAGCACACGCGAGGAGGCGTGTTGAGAATATAATTAAATATTAAAAGTGTGATATCTCTAACAGCTTAAGCTATTAGATGAGATGGTCACACACTTCAACAGACACTACCTCTGTACATATACATAATTTGATACGGTGGAACCCATACTATATACAGTATATCCACCCCTAACCTAAAAAGTAAGGTTGATAACAAATTGCTAAAACATGTTAAATTATGTTGATGGTACAAATTTATTTTATACTATATGTAAAGAATGGATTTTGGGTCTAACTCAATCCCAAAAACAAGTTTGTAGGGTGAGGATTGTCCAAGTCCATATAAGGAGTCCATGTTCCCATTTCATTTCCGATGTGGGACTCTTAACACTTCCCCGCACGCCTAGACCTCGTTAACTAGAGCGTGGACAATATAATTTGAGGGCCCAACATCGGTGAACAAAGAAGTGGAATGAGCCTGGCTCTGATACCATGTAAAGAATAGATCTTGGGCCTAACTCAACCACAAAAGTTAACTTGTAGGGTGATGATTGTCCAAATTCATATAAGGAGTTCATTTCCTATTCCATTTACGATGTGAGACTCTTAACGTGTTTTTTTACTAGTCAATCTGTATTAATTAAATTCTTCTCTCATATGTAGCTACAACACTCACTGAATCCAAAGTATTAGGACTAACATCTACTCGTGTAGTTTATCATTACACTTTAAATATTGTAATTGCAACATATATGCATTTCTTCATTTTATGACACTTCATTATCTATTTATCACCAAATAGATAATAATTGACCATTTATATATTGTGTGCTTTAAGAAGGGTTTGGTAAAGCAGATTAATTTACTTGTATCACATAAATCAGACTAGCAGATGGCATCTGGTATTTAGTATATTGACAAAGAAATAATTCAAGTCTAATTTATGGTTTCTGCCAGTGGTTGCAGCTGAGGTCTGATCAGGAAACAGCCTAAAAACTTCTATATAAACAGGTTAATCCAAGTCCAAGTTCATAAATTCGTCAGATAAAGTGTCAATCATCTTTTTTTAATTATTTTTTTGCATGTTTTCAGAATTGAACTCTTAATGTTTCTTGTTATTGTATAAAATCACTGCATTAGTTGAGAAATGGAATCTTAAAGATGTTTTTCTAATATAGTGCTAATATAGCATTAAACATACATTGTGCTAAGCTACTAATATAAAGAGGGTACTAGACCTAAGGAAGTTGTTGGGGTGGGGGTAGGGGTAGGGGTGGGGTATCATACAAAATTTATGTAAATCCCAAGATGCAATTTTGAAAAAAAAAATGTTTGTATAAGATAAAGATGCTCTATTAATCTTATAATATCTCGTTCTATATATTAGTGGCAGACAAGATAAGACAAGTACAACAGACCCACTAAGTTAAATAGTATCTCGCATAATGAATGTGGATGAATAATTTGCCAAATTTTTCATTTTTAATGAAAGATTGTCCTTCAAAAATGATGATTTCAAATTACTTATAAGAAATCAAGGTCCTTTATGTCGAAGATATAATTTGGAATTATACTTCCACTTAGTGTTAATGCTTTGATATTCTTCAAGAGCCACAATGTAACATTTTTAGAATGGTGTCCACATTCCCATATATATAATCTCCAAATTTTCAAATACAAAATTTATAATAGATTACCCATATAGTGCATTGTGGAATAAAAAATGTTAAAAAATCACTTAAATATCTTATTTTGAGCTGTTATTTTATTATTCACGTCAATTATGACAGACAAAACAAGAAAAGTACAGTAAAATCACTTAAAGTGGAATATAATCACATCATCCTTATCATGAATGAAAAGTTAAAGAAGATCTTCATTACTAAAAGAGTTTTTCTTCGACAAAATGAAATCATTGGTACCCATATCCCAAAATGTATTGTATATATTGATGTGGTCTTAGTAGAGAACAACCTAAATTTAGGAAGATACTATCTTCATAATTCACAATAATTTTGTTACTAATGTTAGATACACTGAAACTCTATATTCAGAAATTTTTGGATATCTGCTTAAATTCATTTCTAAAATGGTATTATGAGACAAACTTCAACCAAAGAGCTAATGTTTCATAGTTTTTGACATTTCTCCCTATGAATAGGAAAGCATTATCGTAAAAGAAGAAATACTTACGGTGTGTTTGGTAAAACAGAAAATATTTTCCGCTAAACATTTTTCAGAAGAAACTGTCAGCATTTAACACTCTAAAATTTAAAAATATTTTATTCTAAATAGAACATTGAAGAAAAATATAAGTAAAAAGAGGCGTTTTTTTGTTAAAAAAAATTCTTCATACCAAATACACCCTTAGTCTCCAACTGTTCCAGCCGTCTCTGACACCCCAATCCAAGGATGAAATAGTAATCCACAGGCCATATTTCAGCGATGAAATTGAAAAATAGTGGCTCTCCTAAATTTTCAAATTCTACAGGCGAAACACCTCCATATTAAGAAGGAACAATTGCAGGGAACGGAAAATTAAGACATGTCTACTAAATTAGAATGGTCAATAGATTTAATGATGTCAAGATATAAATTAACAAGCCATTCAGGAACTAACCACGTTGTTATGCAATGATAAGCAAAAACTTCAAGAAAATCAGCAAATTGAAGAGAATAAAAAGATGAAGAGAAGAACCACATCAATCCAATACTTTAATTACAAAAAGAAATAGAACATCTGATCAAAATAGTAAAAATAGGTAGCCAAATTGATCAAACTCCTAGCTAGAACCAGTTAACTTCAAATCAATATATGTTCCACAAACAGTTAGCAACCTCAGTAAGATCAAACACTTACGTCCCAACACAAACTTATCAACCAATCCTTAATTTTTTAAAGCTACTTTTAAAAAAATAACTTACAAATTGTCTTGTAGTACTTGTGACTCATCATCAGTTATTGCCACCACCACCTTTGCTTAATTTTAATTCATAATTCTCCCATAAGTTTTGATGATCAGCATCTCCCATTAAGTACCTAAAACATGATGATCCATCAGCTTCATAATATTGATTGTTGATGTTTTGGACATTATTATTGTAGCATGAACTTGTTGAATTCTCTTTTCTTTTCTTGTTGCACTTGATAAGGTAACTATTGATGCTGCCCCATTTGTTCTTGCACATTGTAGCACTTTTATCATACCCCAAAATGGCCATTTTTGCACCAATTTCTTCCCATAAAACATGATCATCTCCAATCCCAATTTGTTGAAATCTTGATTCCATGATAGTCCTAAGTTGTATTAGCCTTGTAATTTCACTTTCTGGCCAATTCCGGTCAACATCATCTTTCACATGTTCGTTTCTATTGTCATTTCGATTGTTCTGATCAGTCAGAACACGACATTCAACAAGTTCTTCTTCAGGAGGACGTGGATTAGTACTAGAACTCTTTAAATCTTTGCCGCTCAACTTGTGCACTGCCTCCATTAAAGCAGCGTCGCGTGCTTCAATCCACGCTCTCTCATTAGCCCAAAAATTTTGCTCTCTCTCCATACGAATAGTCTCTTGATTCCTCCATTCTTCTTCCCTCAATATCCTTTCTTGTTCTTTATGCTCAATCATTTTCATCATTTTCTCCAACCATATTTCTTGTTTCTCCATCAACTTCCTCATTTGTCCATCAATAAAGTCTTTTATCTTCGCCTTTAAGCTTCGTTTCCCCCTTCTCTTCTTGCTCATCTTGTCTTTCGATTTTTCATTCAACTCACTATCGTCAGATGAACTCGTGTTGAATTCAGACGAATTCGATAGACTCAGGCTATCGGACGACTTAGGAGCTTGGTGATGAAAATTATGAGGATCTTGATTGTTGTTGTTGTTAACGGGATTGTAAGGAAAATGACTTCCGAGGTGATGAGTTTCTGAAGCTGAGGCTGAAATATTATAGCTTGTTTCACCATATAAAGCTTCGAGTTGTCGAAAAAATCGATAGTGTTTCCCATCTTGTCTTCCTGCTTTGCCTTCTTTAGTCTTCTTGTAGTACTTGTACAAGTTCTCAAATTTCTCTCTACACTTCTTTCCAGTCCTTTGGTATCCATGTTCCTCAGACATAATCCTATAATATAGTAGCCATCAATTGAAAGAAGTTAGTTAATGTGATCTTTTAGTAGTAATAAGCAAATCAATAAATGTTAAATAGTTTAAATGGAGCAACATGATCTTAAACTATAGTCTTCACCCGATAAAATCTTATACCAAAACGATTTATAGTATTACCAGAAAAGATCAAAACAACATTTAGGCCTTCAACTTTTTACTATAGGCTGAACTAATCTTGGAAATGGCTTAATCTATAGATAAACAGCCCTATGATTGGAAACTACTTCGGTAGGTTTTGAGAGAGATAACGGAACTCGTTATATAATAAAGGAAGCATATGCAAGTTTTATAACCAATTACAGCTAATTTGGAATTGAGTCATCCGTAGTTGTAAGTAAAATAAATGTTGAGAGAACCTTAACTTAATTCTGGATTTATTTTTTTGGAAGAAATTAGTTTTTTGAAATTTTTTATCCCGAATTGTATTCCCATGAAAGGAATGGTGATTAGTTTAAGATTTTTTTCAGTTTGAAAACTCTGGAGCAAAGGTAATTAACAGTAAACTGACTGCTATTATTCAACAAATTAAGGATCGATTGAAAGATTTTTTTTTTTTAGCTTTCTTGACATAACCCTAATTTAAAATTCCCAAATGATTCTAAGTGTCACGTGAAATTGATATTTCCTAAGGATAACCCCTATTTGGAATATATAGTAGCTTATGTTATCTTTATTTCTAAACAAAAACAAGCAAATGGGAATTTTCTGTAGCTAAAAAGAAGTGAAAAAAGCTATATGATTCAGAAAGTGATGTAATAATAAAGATGAAAATAACACCTGATTCTATAACTGAACTTCAATGTAGTGTCATTTTCTAACACAAATTTGGCAACCTATTCACTGTGTGGGTGTTTGCTTAATAGTGCTGCCTTTCTCCAGCAAACTCGTTATTTTCTTGCACACTGTGTAACATTATTTTGTATGTATTTCCCAAAACCTCCTCAAGAAAAACAAATAAAAAATTATAAAATGGAGCAACTCAAAATTTTACACAATTTTAGGGAGATTAATTAAGGTTGCTGTTTAATTATCTAGAAAAGTCAATGTTTCTTGCATAATGTACAAAATTACTACTATAGTATGTATTTTTCAGAAGCTCCTCAAGAAACAAAGGGAAAAAGGGAAAGAGAAAAGATGTAGCAACTCAAATGATAATTTGTATGATTTTTTTTCTTCAAGAAATGTATAAAGAAGAAGATTTGGGGAGGACCCCTTTGAGTTTGCACGTCAAGGAAATTTTTAGTAGTATTGAACAAGTGAATAAAACCAACAAGAAATAAAAAAATAATAAAAAAAAAGAAATCAAGAACATATGAAGAATAAGTTTAAGAGTATCCCCACGATAACTGAAATAAAAGTAGTTTTAAAGCACCCCTTTGAACAGAATTTTTTTTAGTAGGACTGAACAATAGATTGAACCCAACAAAAAAGAAGAGATTAGAAAAAAAAAATAAGAACATATGTAGAATAGTAGTAATATTTTGGAGTACCTCTTCACGAGAAGTAAAAAGAAAAATTAGTTTTCACGACACTTGAATTTGTACGTAAAATAAATGTGAATATAAGAAAATTTTAGAAGAGGATTTGCCTTAACAAAACATTTTAGTAGGATTGCACAAATGAATGAACCCAAAATAAAAAAAAAAAGAACATAAGTAGAAGATTTACTTTAAAAGAAATTTTAGTAGGATTACATAAACGAATGAAGTCAAACAAAAAAAAAAGAATTCAAGAACATATGAAGAAGATTTGCACCTTTGAATTTGTACATAAAAGAAAATTTTAGTAGGATTGCACAAGTGATTATAAGAAGAAAATTTGCCTTAGAAGAAAACTTTAGTAGGATTACACAAATGAATGAACCAAAAAAAAAATTAGAAAAAGAAATCAAGAACATATGAAGAAGATTTGCCTTAAAAGAAAATTTTAGTAGGATTACACAAATGAATGAACCAAAAAAAAAATCAAGAACATAAGAAGAAGATTTGACTTCAATTATTTTTAGTAGAATTGCACAAGTGAATGAACACACATACTGACAAACACACTGACACACACACGAAAAAAAAATACAGAATGGTGAATTAGGTTTTGTTTGTGTGTACCTTGAAACTTCATCCCATAAGGGACCTTTTGATTAGCTTCTTTAAACTTAGAATCCAATCTTGATCTGATTTCAAGTAGTGTAAGTGTCTCTTGTCTCGGCCACCGAACACTTCCGTCTCCGCCGCAGCCAACACCACCACCACCACCAGCAGCCTCCATCTGATCCATCCCGCTAAACCCACCACTTGATGCAGCTGTTGTAGTACCACCAGCAGCAACAGTTGTACTTGAGTCACCAAGAAACTCATGCTGCTGATGGTGAGGAGGAAGCCCGTGAGCCGGAACTTGGGCCATGCCCATCACCATCTCGTACTGGTGATGGCCTAGCCCGAGATTCCTGTGATGCTGGTGAGTAGTAGCAGGTAACAACTCAGGTAGTACTTGTTGAATGGAACCAAAAAGCGACCTTCCTCCGTTCATGTACTGTCTTAGATCTGCCATTCCATACTGATCCTCCATTTTAGTAAATTAAAGCAAACAGAAACACAAACGGATATTTAGCATATATGTTATGAGCTTAGCTAAAATCTAGTAATTTTGGTTCAAACTCTGAATATATATTTTAAAAAATTCAAAAAAAAAAAAATGAAGAAAAAGATGGGGTGGGAGCAGGGCGTGGGGGTGGGGTGGGGGTCGGAGGAGAAGGTGAAAGAAGCGGCGGACTTGGATCGTGTCCTTTGGAGAGAAAAACTTTGAATTTGAGTATGAAAAAGGAGTGCTGGAAAAAATGGACCTATCTCTTCCTTTTCTTGCTGCAGTTGTAAAGGTTATTCACTCTTTATATGTGCTGCTTATAAATATTGGAAATTATATTATGTTTTCATTCATCTAAAGAGAAATAGTGAAGGTGAAGGGTGTTTTGGGGCAAATGATCAAAATGAAGAAAGGACAGATAAGAGTGGAATATTCACGAGAACAAGATATAAGTAATCAGCTGGTAGATCTATGAAATGGGATTGTTAGTAATCTGGAAAATAGTAGTTATTGGTTATATAACAAATTAAAATACACTAATAACGTTAAATAAATTTACACTATTAAGGTATGTAGTATAAGATAAATCCGCATACTAATACTATGACAGTGATGGAGCCATATTTTAGATGGGTTCAACTGAATATCTTTCGCTAATAGCTGAGGTAAAAATTTTCATCCAAGGAGTTTAACATTTACTATCCAAATATATTAAAAATTGTGCCCTATGGGATGGGATATACTACCTACATATATTAAAAATTGACCTTATGGGATTGGATTATTAATAATATGGAAATAGTTATTGGTTATATATGATGCCCAATGGTATTTGTTCTTACCTTTCAGCTCAGTAACTCATATTAAAGTAATTAAAAAAGGAAAATACAAAATTACAGCGGACATAGCAACTATTAGGGAGACATGTTTCCCTGTTCTCTTTCTACACTCTTGCTCTTCTCCTTGGTGTAT
This sequence comes from Anisodus tanguticus, assembly GCA_034509755.1. Classification (NCBI taxonomy): domain Eukaryota; kingdom Viridiplantae; phylum Streptophyta; class Magnoliopsida; order Solanales; family Solanaceae; genus Anisodus; species Anisodus tanguticus. The sequence goes on along the minus strand of CM067559.1, from coordinate 42,760,881 downwards.
ATTGTTACGATCTTGAATTAGCTCACAGATGTAATTGACAATTGAAGTTGATTAGGGGTTACAAGTCAATAGTAGTTAGTTAATTTAGTCAGAAGTTGTTAGCCGAGCGTGACAGTTCCGGTAGTTAGTTAGTAACCACTTTTCCCTCCTTTTTTCTAGTAATTGAATTGTATATAGAGGGAGAGTATGAGCAATTGTAAGAAAATTTTAGAGCAATTAATCAAAGTATAAGTTCTTCTTTATGCATTCATATCTTTTTTTTCCAAGAGCTAAATTGCCTAGTTTCTTAGGATAGTTCTTCTTTTTTCTTTTTAATTCATCGGATTGTTACATTGGTATCAGAGCAGTCCATTCTCTAACCTGTGAGGATAAGTCATGGGAGAACCTAACACAAGAATTCATGAGCTACGAAGGAATGTTGATAATCTTCGAGCATCGTTGGAAGGAGTTACTGGTTCTGTGAAGGAATTGCGAAGAGTAGTTGATGAGAAAGTGGCACAAGCAGTTAATGAGATCAAGAGATTGATCATGACTGGGATGGGTAATGGGCAATATGAAGCTCCAATCCCCATGACCAATGGAGTCAGAGATGGAGGAAAGGAATGAGTAGGAAGAAATGAGGAGTATCAATTGATGACTCGTGCATATCAAGTCGAATTTCCCAAATTTGATGGGACTGAATTGAAAGAGTGGGATTACAAATGTGAGAATTTTTTTCTAGCTTGCGAGGACACCTAATGCACATCCTTGAGAGCACTCATAGGATCATCATAGAGTTCAGTACCATATCTTGCATAAAGACTACCCACATATTCTCCCCAACTTGCCCATTCTCAAGTGATCCTGCTCTTTATGAAAATATGATACCATTGTAATGCTTTGCCTTCTAGCTTGCAAGATGCCAACTTCACCTTGCATTTGTTGGAGTCTCATCAACCTCAAAAAATTGCTCACATTTATAAACCCACTCTCTCAATCCAGTCCTATCAAATTTGAGAAATTCGACTTGGTATGCATGAGTTGGCAATTGATTCTCCTCATTTCTTCCTACTCGTTCCTCTCTTCCATCTCTGACTCCATTGGCCATGGGGATTGGAGCTTCATGTTGCCCATTAACCATCACAGCCATGATCAATCTCTTGATCTCATTAACTGCTTGTGCCACTTTCTCATCAACTACTCTTCGCAATTCCTCCATAGAACGAGTAACTCCTTCCAACAATCCTTGAAGATTATCAACATCCCTTCGTAGCTCATGAATTCTCGTGTTAGATTTTCCCATGGAGTCTCCTCACAGGTCCGAGAATAGACTGCTCTGATACTAATGTTACAATCCGATGAATTAAAAAAGAAAAAAGAAGAAGTATCCTAAGAAACTAGGTAATTTAGCTTCTGAACATATAATTCGAAAGAGGAAAAAGATATGAATGCGTAAAGAACTCATATTTTGGTTAATTGCTCCAAAAGTTTCTTACAATTGTTAATACTCTCTCTATATATACAATTAAATTACTCGAAGAAAGGAGGGAAAAGTAGTTACTAACTAACTACTGGAACAGTCACGTGGACAACACGTGACTCAGCTAACAACTTCTAATTGAATTAACTAACTACTAATGACTTGTAACCCCTAATCAACTTCAATTGCTAATTACAGTTGTGAGCTAATTCAGGATCGTAACAAATATACACCAAGGAGAAGAGCAAGAGCGTAGAAAGAGAACAGGGAAAATGTGTTCAGAAAAAAAGAAAGTATATAATAACAGACAAATAATGCGATAATCGAAGCGTAAGAAATAACATGTAGTAACATAAATCAAAGGACAAAGAACTTCGAGGATAATATTATTACTACTGATATGAACGGAAAAAAGATACATGTGAATGCAAATATGAAAGGAAAAACAAATACAAAATACTAATGTATGATGCTTTTGTTAGTGTCTTATTCAACGTAAAATGCAGTTTGTTTGCTTTTTAGCAGTAGGATTGATTAGCTTAGAACAGTGCTTTGGATTCTGCTTTTTTGACCTTTTACTACTCAAACTTCAACAGTACTCTCTCTATAGCTCTGTAGGAGAATTAATATACTGACTCTCACTTGTAATACGTAACACTGCAGTACGTACAGCCCAGCATGCATTATTAAGATTTATGCATATACATAATTCTTTGAGCCTGCCCTCATAATAAATCACTAACTACTGTGTATTTATTGTCTTTTAATTTTATTCCAAGCTAGCTACTACTTACTTTTTTTTTCTGTTCTCCTAATAGTACTGTTTTCAGATTGAGTTGTGGGGTTAATTATGCAAAGACAATTCTTCTAAATTATTCAACCCTTTCCAAATGTAGTTCTGTTCAAAGCTTATTCAAAATTTAAAATTTATGAATTTTTATAATAAATATAAGTTATAGTAATATATAATAATAATAATAGCAGGGTTCACAAGTTAAATTTCATCAATATTAGTAAAAAATTTAATATATATTACTAAGCCAACATAAATACGTCACCAAACTTCTAGATGCACTGTTGAGTTATGTGATCCGTTTTGACAAAGTATTTAAGAAACTTATCAAAATTTAAGAAATAATTGAAGGTTCGTGTAACTCTATCGTTACACAATTGTGTATATAGCTTAAATCCGCACTCTCCAATTGTATTGAATATATAATTGAAAGTTGTTTAATTATCCTGTGGTGGATTTCTCTATTATAAAAATAAATTAAGAAAATTATTTGAATAACAGAATAGTGTGGATTCGTTAGCTTGACAACTTTTAAAACAAAAAGAGGGCAACCAACACTGTTAGCTTAATAATGAAAAGGATGTTTCACCTTTGAGATTTGACCAATTGGTGTGTAGTACTGTCCTTTCTTTCTTTTCTGTTTCTTTTGAGACATTGTAATTAATATCTTGTTATATACTCCATAAAATAGTTAGATGAAAAACATACCAATTAAAGAAAAAACTTACTAGCATTCAAGATATTTAGTCTAGTTGACAGGTATATATTAAGATATATTGTATTTGTGTTGTCTATAGTACATTAACAATATAGGTGTAATAGTGAAAGATATATATGGCTAAAGTTTCTTAGTGTTGTATTTCTACCAGCCACACATTCCTTTTTGTTCCCTTTGTCCACTGACAATATAATGAACTTTAATTAATTTGAATAAAAATTGAAAAATGAAAATAAAAGGCGTCGAAGGAGGGTGTCTGATCGAATTGATTATGTCACGTAGAAACAAGGTTTAAGTCTATCGATCTGTTAGTACTAAGTTCGAGTGACATTTTATCCTAACCACAACTCGCTCTGGACTTCCACTAAGTTTCATCGAAGTAGTTTATATATTATCAATGAAATTTGATCTATTATAGATGATTAATTGTTTTAGACTAACACTATTTATAGTTATGATCAGTGATAGAGTGAGAATTTTCAGTAAGGAGATTTAAAATAGAAATAAGTAAATACATGACGAAGTCAAGAGATTGAACATCTATCATATATACATATAAAATAATTTGATTCAGTAAATACAATGTAAGATGCGGGACAAGGTGGGAGTGGATTCGGTGAAGGATAAGATGCAGGAAGAGAGACTGAGATGGTTCGGGCATGTGCATAGGAGATGCGCGGGTGATCCAATGCGGAAGTGTGAGAGGTTGGCTATGGACGGTTTCAGGAGAGGCAGATGTAGACCGAAGAAATATTGGGAAGAGGTGATTAGACAGGACATGACGTAGGTCCAACTTATCGAGGACATGACCTTAGATAAGAGGTTGTGGAGGACACATATTAGAGTAGAATATTATGAAGTAATTGAGTGTTGTCCTACTTATTCTTTCATGGTAGTAGTCATAGTATTATGCTGGTAGTTCCTTGTCTTTCGATTTATGTTACTATTTATTATTTTTTTTGCACTTTAATTATCGTATTATTTTGTGGTAGTTACGATTCTTTTTTACAATCAGCTTTATCATGCTTTCTAGGCGGCTTTTTATACATCTTTAAATTGCTTGTTCTTGTATTGAGGGTCTACATGAAACAACGTCCCTACTTCCCAAGGTAGGGGTAAGGCATGCGTACACTCTATCCTCCCCAGACCTCACTTTGTGGGAGGGTCTCCCGAAAACAATCGCTCTACCTACCAAGGTAAATGTAATGTCTGTGTACACTCTACCCTTTTCAAACCACACGTTGTGAGATTTCACTGAGTTTGTTGTTGTTGGTATATATTATTGCTATTGTACATACAATGTAATTTTCTAACGAATGAAATTATCATGAACCCTTTGTGGCCTACCTTCGCCTAGTTATGATTATATTTGCTCGAATTAATAACCATCTAAATGAAACATTAAGCCATATACATTATTTTCTTGAATGCGGCCGGAAACTATTTATGACATGATGACTACTGAAATAGAAGAAATAATTTATAATCTCTCTATGCTTCTTTGGCTATTTTTTTCCTTCTAATTTCATCAAGTTGCAAGTATGTCAAATTATTATTTCAAAAAGATTGTGGTTTAACCTATTAGTCTAATCTACATTTGATAACTTTTTTTCTGTTTTAAATTTGAGAGAAGAAAAATAATAGTAATAAAATTCAAAGTGCTAATTAGGTCTTGATGCGCCTGACTTTCTTCTCGAGAAGTAAAGAAATTGTATTATATTACGGAAAAGGAAAATGATTGGAAGGGTCAATGAAATGATGAACCACATCTAATGCAGGCATACTGTAGTCTGTCTTTTTGCCTTTGTCGAATTCTTGTTCATACTATGCCATATCAAGAAAAATAAATATCCGGAAGATTTATGTTTTAACTTTTAAGTTTGATAAATTCACTTTATAAGGTTTTACTATTGCACTTATTAAATTATGAGTTCCAAAGTTAATATTTATTAAAATTTAATAACATATAGATGTATTTAATTTGTGTCAATAAATGTTGCTTTTGGTTGAACCCGTCACAAACATGTTGCATCCGTCGATGCTAGTATGCGGTTGTGTAAATCATAATTATCTTATATTTTATTTATTTTTGTTAAGATTAAGACATTTGGAATGAAAATAAATTTGAATATAAAGATGGATGTTAAGATTATGACATATGAATCTTATTACACATTTATTTATTAATATGTTATATTAAAATCTAAATACGAAATAATTAAGACTCTTTATTATTTCAACATATCTGAATATATATAACTTGTCTTTATTTATGAATTAATAAGTATAAAATTTAAATAAAACATTAATTAATCTAATTCTATATCAAGCAAATAGTTTTTGAGAAAAAATTATTTGATGGTGTGCCGGTGATGGTTAACAATTGTAGTTGATGGTGCTGGTGTGGTGGTTGGTGAAGGTATTGGCTGACGATAGTAGTTGTTGGTAGTATCTAATAGTAACGGTGGCTGACAATAACAGTTAATGATGTTGGTTGATGGTGAAAATTTATAATTATGGTGGATAATAGTGATATATAACTAATGATGGTGGTTGTCGTTGTAAACAACTAATAATGATAGTCGCTAGTGATTTGTGGTTATTACGGTAACAACGTGGTTGGTGATGATTATTGTAAATGAAGACTAGTGTTGAAGCATTAATGTTGTAATTGGTTGCAGTAATGACGATCGAGATGGTGATTGCGGGTGGTAGGCGACGACAGTGGATAATGTTGCACGATGATAGTTGATAATGTTGTGTGATAATAGACATTGATAGTAGTTGATAATGATGAACATCAACAGCTAGTAGTGAAAGCAAATGTAGTCGTCAAATGTTATCTTTGCATAATTTTTTTAAGAGAAATTACATCTTTCACTCCTAAATTTATACCAAAAAATTCACTTTAATAATTAAACTTTACCAGCAATCATTTACCCCCTATTTTTTATAGTGTATTAAATATTCCCTAAGAGGTGACACGAGAGAGAGTACACTCACCTTTCAAGAAGCAAGTGAGAAAGAAAATTTTATTTTAAAATCTACAAGTCATACATTTGCCAATATATATTTAATACTTTTAATATTCTATTCTTGATATATTAATACACATATTTTAAATTATACCAATTTTTTAAAAGACACATTAAATTTGTGGGTCCCACTTTTAAATTTTTCTTCAACATCATCAACAACTACTCCTATTGCTTCCCGTTCCTCAGCCGGCGACTTCAACTTCATCCTCTTCCACCGTCGCTCCACTTATCTCCGTTGTCGTTTTCCCTCTTCCACTTATATTTATATTTTTGTACCATTACTGCAGTTTTTGCTTAAGGATTTGATATCACTTCTGCCTTCTTGCTAAGGATTTTGTATATGTTCAATTTCTCATCAAGCCTTTTCCTTTACTCTGTTTAGCTATGTATATCACTCGTTATAATCTTTCTAATAAAAAAAGTCCCCCCACCACCAGTCAATGGATCCTCTCCGACCCTCCGGTCCACACTCCACCAACCACTCCATACCCACCCACTCCGGTGACCCCTCCACCGCCACCAAGGTTACCATCCCCACCTCCGGCAGTCAAGCTACAACCACCATCACCAGCAGCCACGAAATCACCAGTCCCTACTCCCCCAGTTTCACATTATTTTGGTGTTTAGGGTGTATTTTGTTAAGAGTCTCACGTCGTAAATGAAATGGGAACATAAACTCTTTATATGGACTTGAACAATTCTCCCCTCACAAGCTAGTTTTTAGAGTTGAGTTAGGTCCAAGATCCATTCTTTACATGGTATCAGAGTCATGCCCATTTCAACTCTTTGTTCGTCGATGTTGGGCCCCCAAATTATATTGTTCACGCTCTAACGAGGTCTGAGCGTACGTAAGAGTGTTAAGAGTCCCACGTCGGAAATGGAATGACAACATGAACTCCTTATATGAACTTGGACAATACTCTCCTCACAAGCTAACTTTTGTGGTTGAGTTAGGCCCATGATGCATTCTTTTACCTATTTAATTAACTTTTAGTTAGTTTTGACGAATTTATTTAAAAAATAATTAAATGGCGTGGACTAATTAAAGAGAGTGATGAAACAACACCCAATTCTCAACCGGTCTGGACAAAGTAAGATTTATTTTAATTCACGCATAAGTTGTTTAGAAGGGTAAATAATTGCAAGTAATATTTAATTGCTAAAGTGAGTTTTCGATGTAAGTTAGGGTGAAAAAATGTATTTTTTCATTTTTAAATAAATAATATCTTTATATTATTAAAACTTTATTCTAGAATTTACTTTTTTAGATTTATTATGTGATTGTGAAATAAAAAGGATAAACACGCTTAATAATTGAAATACGAATTATAAAAAGCTCAAATCTAAAAAAGTAACAAATATGATTAATGATTGAAATTTAAATGATTAAGATTTTAGTCGTCCCTAAATGCAAATAAATAAGGGTATGTGTTGCTAAGAATACCTTCTAAGTGAGACATTATCTTTTAATATTTCATTATGGTAAAAATCATCAAAAGAATTTCCGTATTTGGGTTTCTCATCATTCGCCATATGCTTTAATGATTACTAGAGGCCATTATTGGTAAGACTTATCTTTATATTTTCTTAATAATAATAGTGTTTAATTTAATTTTGAACTTATTTCATCTAAAAATTTAAACTGCTAAATAATTGTATGTGAAAGGTTTTCTATTTTTATCGGTATTGAAAAGATTTGAACTCGGAACCTTTTTCTTGATTTGGTTTGGTACCACATATATTAAAGTATATGTTCATCTTATCTAAAAAAGTTAAAAATATTAAAATGTGCACATTTTAATACCATCTCAATATGATTACTATAGTCCCTCATGAAAATCCTATATCACTTAGAGGGTGTTTGGATTGACTTTTTAAAAGTGGCTTACAAATCAAAAGTTAAAAATCATAAGTTAATCCTATCCAACTTTTGACTTATTTTTATACCTTTTTAGCTTAAAAATAAATACTTAAAAAATATATATTTTATCTTACCCAAACATCTAAAAACTAGAAAAAAGCTTAAAAGTTTAAAAACACTTAAAATAAGTTAATCCAATCGCCCTCTTACTCAGTTTATCATCTTTACAAATTTTGAGAAATTTTCCTTAAAAAGAAATGTTGGGAAAATAGTGTCCAAATATTGTTATTCATGGCTTTCCAATGTTAACTGTAAACTGTAGTGGTCAAAGGAAACACTTAAATAATTAATTTCTTTTTAATGTCTTGAAAACTTGTGCCTCCTTCATAATCATAGGTATAGGTTCTGAACCTTTTTGCCTTTTATATTATTTTGCTAACACTTTTGGTTTTGCCAATTGCAGGTGCTCACCATAACCAATTATTATTTGCATGAATTGAAACAAGAAACAGTTAAATTTGTATTCAACATCATTGGATATTGTATAAAAGGAAAAAATAATTAAATAAAGAAATATATGCAGTACTATCTAGAACAATTGTAGATAGACTTCTTGTTAATCTTATTTCGTTCGAGACCAATCTATTTGATTAAGAATAATTGTCTTATGTGTCTAAATTAACGAGATAATATATTGCTCAATTGAACAATTAAAGACTTAAGCGGATGTAGAGTGTAATATAGGGCTTCAACTGAATAAAGTAACTTTGGTTTAGATCTTGTACTCCCTCCGCTTCAAAATAAACAAATTTCTGGCATTGTTTCGATGTTACAAAATTAATGAATTTTTCAAAGTCTAAAAATGTACAATTAATCTTTTCCCAAAATTATTCTTCTCTTTAATGGGCTTTTCAACTATTTCTAGTTTTTAAAAAAGTTTGGAAAGAAACAAAAGGGTAATATTGATAAATTATTCTTTGATTAATGTCTTTAACTTTCTTTAAGGGGTGTGTCACACTCTAAAACTTCATTTATTTTGAAACGGAGGGAGTATATGTTTTAAGAAATTCATAAAATATGTATAAATAATAAATGTCAAACACAATTATTAGCACTTGAGGTTGATTTCATAAAATCCCGAATCTATAAAATTCAATTCTCCAAGAAAGAGGATATGCATATATACTATTTAATGCCTCCCAATATATGTGACATTCTTTCATTTTTAGTCAATTCAAAATTTTTAAAAAATAAAAATAAATGACATATTTCTACGTTTAGTAGTAACAATTTAACTTCAAGTATTAGGAAGTTGAGTGTTGTAGTAATTTATGTAGGGTAGCAACAGAGGGTCAATCTTCTCTCATCTTCTGTCATTTAGTAGTATTAGTTAGTATGCACCTAGTATTTTATTTTCACTTTTACTACTACATGTTACTTTATTGCTTTGTTCATCTTGCTATTGTTGTAGTTATTTTTCTTTCCTTCTCTGCTTTAATTACACTTCTTTTGATCGAGCCTAGAGTCTATCAGAAACAATGTCTTTATCTCACAAAGGTAGGTTAAAGTTTGCGTACATCTTATCTTTCTCATACGCCATTTGTGAGATTACACATATGTGTTGTTATTGTAATTTAACTTCAAACTTGCCATTTTTTTCTTAATAAAATAATTTATAGCAAAAAAAAAATCATGACTTATTCTAAATCACAAGTTAAAAAATATTATTTTTATTTTCTTAAATTCCGTATCCAATCAAATATCTTTACATTACTATAGGGAGAGAAAAAATAATACTCCCTCTGACCCAATTTATGTGGCACAATTTCTTGTTTAGTTTGTCCCAAAAATGATATTTTTCTATATTTAAAAATAATTTAATTTTATTGTATTATTTATAGCCACAAAAATATCTAAAACTTATTTTGAATCACAAATTTTAAAAACTTTCCTTTTTTTTTAATTTTTTTGTATCAAGTCAAATAATGACATATAAATTGAAACGGAAGAAGTATATATTATCCTTTCAATTCCACAAAAAGACGACATGCATAAGGTGGAGGGGGGGGGGGGTAAGGGGGCTCTTCAATAATTGAAAGATTTTGTCACGGCCTCTTTTTTTTTTTTTTTTTTTTTCAGTGCTACTATATTACTATATATAATAACTACCATCACATAATTATCAGTCCACGTGATACAAAAATAAAAGTACTTTTTCTGCTACTCTTTTATCTATGAATTGTACGTCAACTGATCTCTTGCTCTTTATAAAACCTTTACAACAACGACTGCTACTATTTTTATTTTATGCTCCTTTCTTTCTATTTGGTTACAGTGTGTTGGTCAAAATTTTAAAATTTATTTATTTTTAATAATATTTTTTTCTAAAAGTGTTTTATAAAAAAATATTTTTGGCGAAAAATAATTTGTGTTTAGCTAATTTATTTTAAAAAATAATTTGTATTTGACCAAGCGTTTAAAAAATACTTTAAGTGTATTTTTAAACAGAAATACTTTACAAAAAATGCTTTTGGGCAAAAACAATTCTTTTTAGCATCTGAAAAACTGTCTCTGCTACTCCTCAAAAACACTTATTTTTCCCCAAAAGCATTAATCATTTTTTGAAAAAAAAAAGTACTTTTGGAGAAAATTAAGTTTGGACAAACATGCTATTACTTCCTCTGTTTCAATTTATATGACACACTTTCATTTTTTAATCAGTCTAAAAAAATGACACGTTTCCTTATTTGACAATAATTTAATTTTAAAATTTATTTTACGCATAACGAGATGATCTATAACCACATAATTTGACTTATTTTAGATTATAAAATTCAAAAATCTTCTTTATTTTTTAAACTCCGTATTGAGTCAAACTACATTATATAAACTGAGACGGGAGAATATGTCTTTTGTTTTTCAATTTTAATTCCTTTGGCAACCTATAAATTGCATGAGACTGAAAGAAATAATCCCATGATTATTTTCATTGATTGAAAGACTATTTATACAAGTTACATATTTTCATAATAGGAGAATCTTATTTCTATTCTACTCCTAAAACCTTATTCTACTTGGATACTAACTATACATTTATGATAATACAATTATTATGGTAAGTGTTCAATACTAATTACATTACAACATTACCTAAACTAGGATACTAAATATTTACCTAAACTACACGGTACAAAGGGGACAAATCCGAGAGCTAGCCGAGAGCCCAATATACACAATATACACATGTATATTGTGTATATTTAACACACACCCGCACTCATAGCGGGCGGTCTTCGAACGCTGAGACTATCCCTAAAATCATCAAAAAGGACTGAGGGGAAGACACTTTGTAAAGATGTCGACAATTTGATATCTTGACGGGACATGGCAGACGCGTACCTGACCACGAACAACCTTTTCGCGGACAAAGTGAATGTCCATCTCGATATGTTTAGTGCGCTGGTGCTGAACCGGATTACCAGAAAGGTAAATGACACTAATATTATCGCAATAAACCAAGGTTGCTTTTTGAATAGGTGAATGAAGCTCAAATAGCAAATTACGTAACCAATATGATTCCAAGACCACATTAGCTACCCCTCGATACTCGGCCTTGGCACTGGATCGGGACAATGTCGACTGACATTTGGCAGACCATGAGACCAGGTTATTGCCAAGAAACATACAATAGCCAGACGTAGACCGTCTGGTGTCTGGACAGCCACCCCAATCAGCATTCGTATACGAGATAAGTGTGGACGTCGAGGAAGGATATAAATGCAACCCATAGTCAAGTGTACCCTGAATATACCGAATGATGCGTTTGAGTGCATTCATGTGCTCAACTCTGGGATCATGCATGAACAAACACACCTGCTGGACAACATACGTAATATCTGGTCTCGTAAATGTAAGATACTGAAGGGTCCTTGCAAGACTGCTATAGCGGGTCAGATCCTCGTATAGTACGCCGACCGTGGCACTAAGCTTGGGCTTAGTATCAACTGGAATGGAAGTGGACTTACAGGATGACATCCCAGCCCTCTCAATGATACCAGCTGCATACTTCCTTTGAGATAAGAACAACCCATCAGAATGACAAGTGACAACAATCCCCAAAAAGTAACTCAAGGGCCCCTAAGTCTTTCATAGCAAACTCAGAGCTGAGCATGGTCATGATAGACTGGCGTAAGGCATCGGAAGAGGCAGTCAAAATAATAATATCCACATATAACAGAATATAGGCCAAGAACGAACCACAATGGTATATGAACAAGGAATTATCCGACCTGCTGTGAGTAGGGATGGCAACGGATCGGATCTGGACCGGATCCTACTAGATCCAGATCCAGATCCATTTTTATACCTGAATCCAGATCCGGATCCAGATCCATCGGGTCCATAAAAATCAGATCCAAATTTGGATCCATCGGATCTACCGGGTCCACGGATCGGATCTGGATCCACATGTAAAAAAAATTGCCTTGCTAAGATTTTTTTTTAAACTGACAAACGATTTTTACTTAGCTAACAGTTTACTGTGTTTCAATTTTGAAATGTTTATATGAGATATTTTGTTCGTTGTCTCATTTTGATTGTGAGCTATTAATTAAAAACGTTGGACAATGACAATAGTTATGGAAAATGCTGACTAGTATTTCCACAATGCAGAACTTGTATGTGCTTGGAATCTTCACAAATGAAGTGAATATAATTTTAACTACTTGTCTATGGAGATGTTAGTCATTCACTAATATAACATTGATTTTATTATCGAAGTTACCTCTTTATTTTTGGGTTTTTGAGTTAACGCGGGGATAAATTAAACTTGCTTTGATGTGCTTAACAATTTTAAGAAAATACTTATAAAATTACATTCTAGAATATGAATATATTTAATAAAAAATGGATCCACGGGTCGGATCTGGACCGGATACGGATCTCAAATACAAGATCCAGATCCAGATCCGATCCGTCAGAAATGGATCCGGGTCCGATCCGTATCCGTCGTGTTACACCTCGTAAGATTAAGACGATAATTAAGAACGTCATTAAGAAAGCAAGATTCGGATATTGAATATAAGGAACGCTTACATATGTTAATACGGGAAATTAGTGTATAAGCGGATGTTATCCCGGAATAATTTTTCTTTAGTGCTATACACGTGACGACGAGAATTAATCTTAGAAGTTGAATTTATTCCAATGGAGTTATGGAATAGTTTTGTATTAAAAAAAAAAATTATTATGACATTGAGGATACGAGGCTTACGGAATTCTCGGGAGTTAAAAGAAGTGGGTTTGAGTTTTACTAATTGAAGGACTTGGGGACCAAAGTGTAAAAAAAAAAAAAGGAAGAAAAAAAATCAGATTTTTTTTATAACCTACACTTACCTCTTCATCTTCTTCCAAACTTAACCAAAAAAAATACTCTCCTCTCATTCTCTCCTCTACACTAATCCGAAAATCACCCTCCACCCATAACCAAAATTAAGGTTGTTATCTTCTCTTCTTAGACTACATTTTTCACCAAAAATTAGAAGCAAAATCACACCAAAATCGATGGCGAAAGCGATGTGGCAAAACAGCCACTGCTTGGACGAAAAAATTACCCAGAAAATTGGGATTTTTGGGATGAAATCTTGGAAGAAAAACGTGTAGGGATGATGGCTTAACATGGTAGAACACTTGCATGTCAATTGGAGTTGAAGAAGTGAACAAAAAGGAGGAGAAAATTACAAAACAGTGGGGAATTTTTGGACAAACAAAGGCAGAAATTTGCGGACTGTTTTGACGAATTTGAGGTATAAAAATTCTTCTTTCTATGATATAATTGGAATGCATGTTGTTAGAATTAAGGTAATGAATTTGTGTTAAGGAAGAATTGAAATTTAAGCATTGCATGTGACCATTTTTGGCTAGTTGCCAACTTGGGACAAATGTTGGTGTTGTTGGATTCGTTGGTTATTGTGGTTATTATTATCACTAATTGCATGATGAAATTGAAAGGAAACATGGAGATTTAGTTGGAATTAGTTATATGGAAGTATTAAAATCCAAAATTTAGATTATAGGAATTAAGATAAGAGTTATGAAATTGTTGGACATGTTGTGATGTATATGGACTGTTTTAGGGACTGTGTTGTGGTGTTATAATTCTGAAAATTTAGTCACCATTATGCATGTTTAAGTGTGGTAATTGCTAAGGTAAGCCCTAAAGGAATAAGGGTGTGGAAAGGCATAGAAAGGCTTCACATTCTACCCTCGTTGTTGTTGGAACATGGGTTGTTTTTAAGGTGGAATAAGAGGCTAAATTTACATGAGAAGTGGGTGTGTAAATTCCCTTTATTGTTGTTTTGGTTGTGCCCTTAATTGGTGCTTGTTTATTGATGTTATTAGCCTCGTTTGGAAGTTGTGAAAATATGTATAAACAGGGGAAGTGCTGCCCGATTTTATTTTATTTTTTTTTTTTTTTTTATATAAAATAAGAAGTCGTTATTCGATATAAGTATGCTAGCGACCATAGAATTGACGAACGTATTACCATTATTATAGGTTGAAGTTCTAAATCGAGACGTACTCTAATATAGAGTTGATTAGTTCGTCTAAGAGGTATGTGAACTATTCCTTCTTTCTTTGGCATGATTTTTATTTTAATAAAGGTACGGCGGACGTACTTGATTCTTATACAGTTTAATTCCTAAAGAGGATTGTTATGAGAAGTGCCTATGATTTTTCAGCAAAAAGTTTATTATGACATTATTATAATGATTTTATTGAGAGTCAAATGATAATTTTTACTTGCATATGGTTACTCATGATATCTGTTCGTGCTAAGTGTTACTACTTCACCTCACCGAGTCCCGGGCCGGGTTACGACTCGTGCACAGCCTTGCATTGTTCACCGAGACCCTCACTAGGGGGCCGGGTTACGTAGGATGGATCCATAGATGAGAGATGACTTTACCGAGTCCCAGCATGGGCCGGGTTATGATATGATTCCACCGAGTCCCGCACTAGTGGGCCGGGTTACGTTACAGATGTATATATATGTATATGGACGACACTCATGTTTTCTTGACTTGACTCTCATTTTTATAAGGCAACTAACTTTTATTGTTTATGGCACAGTTGGATTTGGATCCTGACTTTTATACTGATCTCATGTTTCTATTGGCTACTTATGATCTCATATGCAGTATTTCATGTTTACATACTCAGTACATTATTTCGTACTGACCCCCTTTCCTCGGGGGGCTGCGTTCATGCCCGCAGGTACAGGTGCTCAGGTTGGTGGTCCTCGGTTTAGGTCCCTACTCAGCAGGTTGGGAAGCTCCTTTGATCCAGAGCTTTGTCATTTTGGTACTGAACCTCTTTTAGACTTATGTTTGTATTTAGGGGCACGACGGGGCCTTGTCCCGTCATATGTCGTTGTTCTTCTTATAGAGGTCTGTAGACAGTGGTGGGTTGTACTTATGTAAGGGTTATAACTCTGTTTTGGTCAGCCATATCATTGTACTCTATGTTGGGAGTGTTCCCGTGGATATGTTATATTATCTGTTGGCAGCCTTGTCGGCGTGCCTGTATATTGTGTTGGCTAGTTGTGACTCCTCAGGAGGCAGGTACATTCGGGGGTAAAGGCAGCCTTGTCGGCTCGCCTACCCTGGCATATGTTGATATTGCAGCGTTATGCTGCCGAATTTCAGACTTATTAAGTGTGAGTTGGATTATGTGTGACAGGTTAGTGTAATGACGTTATTAGGGCGGTTAGTCGCGGCCCGTCGGGTCGGGTCGTGACAAAGTGGTATCAAAGCAGTTAGTCCTCGGAATGTCTACAGACCGTGTCTAGTAGAGTCTTGTGTATGGGTATGTTGTGCACCATACTTATACGCAGGAGGCTGCAGGGCATCTAGGATTGGTTTCTATTCTTTCATCTCTTAGATCGTGCAATAGAGCTATGTTATTAGGATGATTCCTTTCTGACGACTTACGATGTTTACAGCTATGCCTCCGAAGAAGGCGACAGCGGCCCAGAAGGGCAAGTCTACAGCGGGGGATACCAGCCAGATTCAGAGAGTTACTAGGTCCCGTACCCAATCTATGCCGGAGACTATGCCCCAGTCGACGAGCTCTGCGTCATCGCCACCACCAGGGGCTCCAGTTCAGGGGGCAACATCACCAGTTTCTGAGGCCCCAGCACCTGAGCCTCCAGTTCTTCAGCCGGGGGCAGAGGACAGGGCCATGAGAGATGCAGTTCAGCTGCTCACTAGCTTGGTAGCAGGGCAGAACCGTAGACAGGAACCAGGAGCCGACCCTAGGTCTGACAGTTTGAGGGTTCGTGATTTCTTGAGTTGTAACCCTCCAGAGTTTTTCGGGTCTCAGCCCGAGGAGGACCCGCAGGAGTTTATCCGGCAGATGCAGCGTACCTTGAGGGTAATCAGGGCTTCAGAGACTGAGTCTGTGGAGTTGGCTTCGTATAGAATGCGGGATATAGCTACAAACTGGTACGAGTCTTGGGAGTTGTCTAGGGGAGAGGATGTCCCTCCAGCTACATGGGATGAGTTCACAGAGGCCTTCCTTGGTCACTTCTTGCCTCCAGAGATGAGGAGAGCTAGAGTGGACAGATTCTTACAGTTGAGGCAGAGTGGCAGGACCATTCGTGAGTATAGCCTTGAGTTTGATTCATTGGCCAGATATGCACCCACTATTGTAGCAGATATGGCAGATAGGGTGCATCGTTTTGTGATGGGGCTGGACCATTATCTGATCGATGGTTGTATGGCGGTAGCTCTCCAGCCGGGTATGGATATTGCTCGTGTCCAGGCATATGCACAGGGGGTTGAGGACCGACATAGAGGGCGACAACTAGATGGAGGTCATGACGGGGACCAGCATAAGAGGGCTAGGTTGGCAGCTTATTCTGGCGAATCTCGAGGCAGACAGTTCCAGCAGCAGGTCAGATATTCACCTCAGCCAGCACAGAGTGCTCCTCTACGATCTACGGGCGGGGAGGTTCGACCGCCCGGGTATTCGGGAGCCGGACAGAACTCCAGGGCTTCGGGTTCTCAGAGGAATAGGGGCCCTAGTCAGTTGAGACCACCTTATCCTCGGTGCTCTCGGTGTGGTAAGTTTCATATGGGAGAATGTCGTTCTACCACAGTTGCTTGTTTCTCTTGCGGCCGTCAGGGCCATATGATGAGAGAGTGTCCCAACATAGGTGGTTCGGTGGGGCGGCTCGGCCTACGGGGTCGGGTGCTTTGGTTCGTCGTCATCTATAGCTATGCGCCCCACCGGGTGGGGTAGTCGAGACGCCGGCGAGGCCGTGGTAGAGGTCGTGGCGAGTTTCTAGTCCCGGCGGTCCTCCGAACCGCATATATGCTTTGGCCGATGAACGTGATCGGGAGGCGTCACCGGATGTTGTTACAGGTATACTATCGGTCTTTTTCTGTAATGTATATGCTCTGATAGATCCAGGTTCCACCTTGTCCTACATATCCCCTCTTGTTGCTAATAGAATAGGGATATAATCTGAGCCGATAGAACCATTCGAGGTAGCTACACCGGTAGGAGATTCGGTTATAGCTGAACGTGTGTATAAAAATTGTTCGGTGGTGATATATAGCCGTCATACCTTAGCAGATTTGATAGAGTTGGATATGGCCGACTTTGATGTCATTATGGGCATGGATTGGTTGGCTTCTTGTTTTTCCAACGTTGATTGTAGAGAAAAGTTGGTTCGATTTCAGTTTCCAGGCGAGCCAGTTATAGAATGGAAAGGGAATGCAGCATCGCCGAGGGGTAAGTTTATTTCATACCTCAAGGCAAGGAAGATGGTCAGAAAAGGTTGTATCTATCATTTGGTTCGGGTGCATGATACAGAAGCGGAGGTACCGGCTCTTCAGTCAGTTCCGGTAGTTAGTGAGTTTCCGGATGTATTCCCGGATGATCTTCCAGGTCTCCCTCCAGAGCGGGAGATAGATTTTAGTATAGATGTATTGCCAGGTACCCAACCTATATCCATTCCTCCTTATAGAATGGCACCTGCAGGGCTGAAGGAGTTGAAGGAACAACTGAGGGACTTGTTGGAGAAAGGCTTTATTAGGCCAAGTACATCTCCATGGGGAGCACCAGTGTTATTTGTGAGGAAGAAAGATGGATCACTGCGGATGTGTATGGATTATAGGCAGCTGAATAAGGTAACCATCAAGAACAGGTACCCCCTTCCCAGGATTGATGATTTATTTGACCAGTTGCAGGGTGCTAAGTGCTTCTCGAAGATAGACTTGCGGTCAGGTTATCATCAGGTGCGTGTAAGGGAGGCAGATATTCCAAAGATAGCATTCAGAACCCGATATGGACATTATGAGTTTAGGGTGATGTCTTTTGGACTGACCAATGCTCCAGCAGTGTTTATGGATTTGATGAACCGGGTATTCAGGCCGTTCTTAGACATGTTCGTCATTGTATTCATTGATGATATCCTGGTTTATTCCGTTCGGAGCGAGAGCATGCGGGCCATTTGAGGACGGTACTTAGGGTCCTCCAGCACCAACAGTTGTATGCCAAGTTTTCCAAGTGTGAGTTCTGGTTGACTTCGGTGGCATTCTTGGGGCATATTATCGGGGCTGATGGTATTCGGGTGGATACACAGAAAATTGAGTCGGTAAAGACTTGGCCCAGACCTACGACACCTACTGAGGTACGCAGTTTTCTGGGGCTAGCAGGGTATTATAGAAGGTTTGTGGAGAGGTTTGCCTCGATCTCAGCGCCTTTGACTAGGCTAACCCAGAAGGCAGCTAAGTTTCAGTGGACGGATGCTTGTTAGCACAACTTCCAGTTGTTGAAGGATAAATTGACTACGGCTCCAGTTCTGACTATTCCTGAGGGACCGGATGGTTATGTCGTTTATTGTGATGCTTCAGGCATTGGGCTAGGTTGTGTGTTGATGCAGCATGGCAAAGTCATAGCTTATGCCTCTCGACAGCTCAGAAAGCATGAAAAAAATTATCCCACTCATGATTTGGAGCTAGCAGCGGTGATTCATGCCTTGAAGATTTGGAGACATTATTTGTATGGGGTTCATGTTGATATTTATACGGATCACAAGAGTCTCCAATATATCTTTAAGCAGAAGGAGTTGAACCTACGGCAGAGGCGGTGGTTAGAGTTGCTAAAGGACTATGATGTTGATATCTTGTACCACCCGGGAAAGGCCAACGTTGTGGCAGATGCTCTTAGCCGTAGATCCATGGGTAGCTTGATGGATGTGCAGCCAGACAGAAGGGAGATGGTTCGTGAGATACATAGGCTAGCGAGACTTGGAGTCCGAGTGGCGGATTCGGGAGATAGCGAGATTCTTATTCGGGATGTTGCGGAGTCCTCTATCGTGGAAGAGGTAAAGGGACGTCAGTATGAGGATCTGTTCTGGCCCGGTATAGAGATGCAGCTCTCCGAAAGGGAAAGACTCTATTTGAGGTTACACCTGATGATGTGCTTTGAGGTATGAGGGCGGATTATGTGTACCTGATGTTGCAGGGCTACGACAGCAGGTTATGGGAGAGGCACACAATGCCCGTTACTCCATTCATCCAGGATCGACGAAGATGTACCATGACCTTAGATGCTTGTATTGGTGGGATGGCATGAAAAGAGACATAGCAGAATTTGTTGCCCAGTGCCCGAATTGTCAGCAAGTTAAGGTTGAACATCAGAAGCCTGGTGGATTATTGCAGGAGATTGAGATCCCGACTTGGAAGTGGGAAGTGATCAATATGGACTTCATTACAGGCTTACCTCGCACTCAGCGGAGGTGTGATTCCATATGGGTTATCGTGGATAGGCTGACGAAATCAGCCCATTTTCTTCCAGTAAGGACTACTTACTCAGCTGAGGACTATGCTAGGCTGTACATCAGGGAGATAGTGAGACTGCACGGGGTCCCCACATCTATTATATCAGACCGAGGAGCTCAGTTTGCTAACTTCGGAGATCATTCCGAAGGGATTGGGGACACAAGTGAGTCTCGGCACGACATTTCACCCTCGGACGGACGGGCGGGTAGAGCGTACAATCCAAACATTAGAGGATATCTTTGAGGGCTGTATTATTGACTTTAGAGGTAGGCGGGATGACCATTTACCACTCATTGAGTTTGCTTATAACAACGACTACCACTCTAGCATCCGGATGGCACCGTATGAGGCTTTATATGGGAGGAAATGCGGGTCACCTATTGGTTGGTTTGATGTAGGTGAGACTAAGTTGATCGGCCCGGACATGGTTCGAAATTTGTTGATAAGGTGAAACTCATTCGGGGAGAGGTTATTAGCGGCACGAGTCGACGAAGTCATATGCGATAATCGACGTCGACACTTAGAGTTTCGAGGTTGATGATTGGGTGTTCCTAAAGGTGTCACCCATGAAGGGTGTGATGAGGTTTGGCAAGAAAGGGAAGCTTAGCCCAAGGTACATCGGGCCTTACCGGATCATTCGTAGGATAGGCAATGTTGCCTATGAGTTGGATCTACCGCTTTGATTTGGAAGCGGTACATCCGATCTTCCATGTATCTATGTTGCGTAAGTGTATTGGTGATCCTTCCGAGTCTTCCTAGTAGATGACGTCCGGAGTGACGAGAAGAGTTGTCATACGAGGAAAGCCACAGCCCATACTTGATCGCCGGAGTCGGGAGATTACGGACGAAGGATGTGGCTTCGTCAAGGTATTGTGGAGGAACCACAATAGGGAGGAAATGACTTGGGAGGCGAGAGGATGAGATGAAGAAGAAGTATCCTCATTTGTTCCCTGTGCCTCCGGGTAATTCAATTCAACTCCCCATTTGATTATTGTAATTGGTGAATTGCATATGTGTGATATATTGTGGCCTGTGTGGCATGTTGGTTGGCTGAATATAGGCGGATAGGCATAGTTATAAAGGAGACTACTGCCGAAATTTTTCTAGCATTAGACTTGTTATGAACATTCGAGGACGAATGTTTCTAAGGAGGAAGTATGTTACACCTCGTAAGATTAAGACGATAATTAAGAACGTCATTAAGAAAGCAAGATTCGGATATTGAATATAAGGAACGCTTACATATGTTAATACGGGAAATTAGTGTATAAGCGGATGTTATCCCGGAATAATTTTTCTTTAGTGCTATACACGTGACGACGAGAATTAATCTTAGAAGTTGAATTTATTCCAATGGAGTTATGGAATAGTTTTGTATTAAAAAAAATAAATTATTATGACATTGAGGATACGAGGCTTACGGAATTCTCGGGAGTTAAAAGAAGTGGGTTTGAGTTTTACTAATTGAAGGACTTGGGGACCAAAGTGTAAAAAAAAAAAAAAAGGAAGAAAAAATCAGATTTTTTTTATAACCTACACTTACCTCTTCATCTTCTTCCAAACTTAACCAAAAAAAATACTCTCCTCTCATTCTCTCCTCTACACTAATCCGAAAATCACCCTCCACCCATAACCAAAATTAAGGTTGTTATCTTCTCTTCTTAGACTACATTTTTCACCAAAAATTAGAAGCAAAATCACACCAAAATCAGTGGCGAAAGCAGTGGCAAAACAGCCACTGCTTGGACGAAAATTGCCCAGAAATTTGGGATTTTTGGGATGAAATCTTGGAAGAAAAACGTGTAGGGATGATGGCTTAACATGGTAGAACACTTGCATGTCAATTGGAGTTGAAGAAGTGAACAAAAAAGAGGAGAAAATTACAGAACAGTGGGGAATTTTTGGACAAACGATGGCAGAAATTTGCGGACTGTTTTGACGAATTTGAGGTATAAAAATTCTTCTTTCTATGATATAATTGGAATGCATGTTGTTAGAATTAAGGTAATGAATTTGTGTTAAGGAAGAATTGAAATTTAAGCATTGCATGTGACCATTTTTGGCTAGTTGCCAACTTGGGACAAATGTTGGTGTTGTTGGATTCGTTGGTTATTGTGGTTATTATTATCACTAATTGCATGATGAAATTGAAAGGAAACATGGAGATTTAGTTGGAATTAGTTATATGGAAGTATTAAAATCCGAAATTTGGATTATAGGAATTAAGATAAGAGTTATGAAATTGTTGGACATGTTGTGATGTATATGGACTGTTTTAGGGACAGTGTTGTGGTGTTATAATTCTGAAAATTTAGTCACCATTATGCATGTTTAAGTGTGGTAATTGCTAAGGTAAGCCCTAAAGGAATAAGGGTGTGGAAAGGCATAGAAAGGCTTCACATTCTACCCTCGTTGTTGTTGGAACATGGGCTGTTTTTAAGGTGGAATAAGAGGCTAAATTTACATGAGAAGTGGGTGTGTAAATTCCCTTTATTGTTGTTTTGGTTGTGCCCTTAATTGGTGCTTGTTTATTGATGTTATTAGCCTCGTTTGGAAGTTGTGAAAATATGTATAAACAGGGGAAGTGCTGCCCGATTTTATTTTATTTTATTTTTTTATATAAAATAAGAAGTCGTTATTCGATATAAGTATGCTAGCGACCATAGAATTGACGAACGTATTACCATTATTATAGGTTGAAGTTCTAAATCGAGACGTACTCTAATATAGAGTTGATTAGTTCGTCTAAGAGGTATGTGAACTATTCCTTCTTTCTTTGGCATGATTTTTATTTTAATAAAGGTACGGCGGACGTACTTGATTCTTATACAGTTTAATTCCTAAAGAGGATTGTTATGAGAAGTGCCTATGATTTTTCAGCAAAAAGTTTATTATGACATTATTATAATGATTTTATTGAGAGTCAAATGATAATTTTTACTTGCATATGGTTACTCATGATATCTGTTCGTGCTAAGTGTTACTACTTCACCTCACCGAGTCCCGGGCCGGGTTACGACTCGTGCACGGCCTTGCATTGTTCACCGAGACCCTCACTAGGGGGCCGGGTTACGTAGGATGGATCCATAGATGAGAGATGACTTTACCGAGTCCCAGCATGGGCCGGGTTATGATATGATTCCACCGAGTCCCGCACTAGCGGGCCGGGTTACGTTACAGATGTATATATATGTATATGGACAGACACTCATGTTTTCTTGACTTGACTCTCATTTTTATAAGGCAACTAACTTTTATTGTTTATGGCACAGTTGGATTTGGATCCCGACTTTTATCTTGATCTCATGTTTACGTTGGCTACTTATGATCTCATATGCGGTATTTCATGTTTACATACTCGGTGCATTATTTCGTGCGACCCCCTTTCCTCGGGGGGCTGCGTTCATGCCGCAGTACGGTGCTCAGGTTGGTGGTCCTCCGGTTTAGGTCCCTACTCAGCAGGTTGGGAAGCTCCTTTGATCCAGAGCTTTGTCATTTTGGTACTGAACCTCTTTTAGACTTATGTTTGTATTTAGGGGCACGACGGGGCCTTGTCCCGTCATATGTCGTTGTTCTTCTTATAGAGGTCTGTAGACAGTGGTGGGTTGTACTTATGTAAGGGTTATAACTCTGTTTTGGTCAGCCATATCATTGTACTCTATGTTGGGAGTGTTCCCGTGGATATGTTATATTATCTGTTGGCAGCCTTGTCGGCTTGCCTGTATATTGTGTTGGCTAGTTGTGACTCCTCAGGAGGCAGGTACATTCGGGGGTAAAGGCAGCCTTGTCGGCTCGCCTACCCTGGCATATGTTGATATTGCAGCGTTATGCTGCCGAATTTCAGACTTATTAAGTGTGAGTTGGATTATGTGTGACAGGTTAGTGTAAGGACGTTATTAGGGCGGTTAGTCGCGGCCCGTCGGGTCGGGTCGTGACACGTCGGGTCCAAATTTTGAAGATCCATATCCTATAAAACGGATCTGGATCCACCGGATCCGGACCGGGTCTAGGATCCATTGCCATCTCTAGTTGTGAGTGAACCCAATAATCGCAACATAGTCTAAAACCTCGTATACCAGACCCGGGGAGACTGCTTAAGCCCATTTAAGGACTTCTTCAACAAACAAACATGATGAGGATGTTTGGGATCCCTAAATCCCAAAGGCTCATGTAGGAAAGCATTCTTTACATCTAACTAATGAATAGGCCATGCCTTCGAAAGATCCAAGCTAAGCACAGTGCGAATGGTAGCTGACTTGACCACCGGACTAAACGTCTCACCACAATCTACACCAACCTACTGAGTCTTACCATCACCCATAAGTCGCGCCTTATGTCGAGCAAATGAACCATCTAAATTCTCCTTATCAGCATAAATCCACATAGACCTGATATTATTAATACCAGATGGATGGGGCACCAACTCCCACATCTTATTATCAATAAGAGCATTATATTCACGGGTCATAGCAATTTTCCAATTCAGGTCATTTAAGACAGACACATGATCACGGGGTAAGGGGCATTTAGAGACATTAGAATGTAAATTAAAATGTCTTTTTGGTTTAAAAATACCTCGTTGACTACGAGTGACCGGTCTATGACTCGAGGAAGAATTGGGCGAATTTAAGGAATTTGCTGGGCTCGAGACGGACTGGCCAGCAGGTAGTGGGCCTGCTGGCCCAACTCGATAAACATGAGAAGAAACTGGATCAGTTCCAAAATTGGGATGGACTGGCCCAATAGCTGGAATTGGCCCAGTAGCGGTACTGGGACTGGCAGTGGGTGACGAATCAGGGGGGCCAGCGGGCAGTGGGCCCGCTGGAGATTTTTGGGTGCGGAGACGTCTGAAAAATGCAGAATAATATACGGGGATATACTATCATCCAAAAAATTATACGAACTAGGCACGAGAGTATTAACTTTAGCAAATGGAAATTGGGATTCATAAAAAATGACATGGCGATTAATGATAATTTTATTAGAGGATAAATCAAAGCATTTGTAGCCACGATGATTAGACGGAAAACCCAAAAACATACACGGAGTAGATTGGTCCTGAAGTTTGTTAATTGTGGTGGACGGAGATAACAGATCACCCAAACACCCAAAAACCCGAAAATGTGAATATGAAGGAATTTTATTATATAAAATTTGAAGGGGGGAAGAATACGTCAAACCTTTGGAAGGAATTATGTTAAGGAGATAGGTAGCCATTTGGAGAGCATGATGCCAAAAGACGAGGGTACAGAAGCATGAATTAATAAAGTTTGGACAATGTTATTTATGGAACGAATTTTGCGTTCGGCTTTCCCATTTTGTGAAGACATATGAGGACAAGAAAAATGAAAATTGATCCCATTATTAGCAAAGAATTCTCTAAATACCCCATTGTCATATTTTTTGCCATTATCACACTGAATATTTTTTATTTCTCGTTCGAATTGGGTTCTAATGAATGCTCTAAATTTTAAGAAGACTGAAAAAACTTGAGATTTTTTCACTATTGGAAACGTCCATAAAAACTTAGAATAATCATCCAAAAAGAGAACATAATACCGATGACCCACAAAACTAAGAACATGAGATGTCCATAAGTCGCTATGAATAATATCAAATGGCATTAAAGTATGAGAATTTGAGTCTACAAATGACAACTTAACAATTTTCCCTAGAGAACAAGACTGACAATTTGGAGTACTACTCGTACCCTTACATGAAATAAAACTATTTTTATCTAATGACGACAACATAGATGATCCCGAATGACCAAGACGAGCGTGCCACAAGGAAGGAGAAATGGGTGCAAAGGCGGATGGCAAGGCTTGACTTGATGGACCGGAACTGGGTGTGATAGGATAAAGATCTCCCCTACTATCACACCTCATGAGAGGACTCCCCGTCTTGAAATCCTTCACAAAGAAACCAAATGGATCAAATTCAATAGAAACGGAATTGTCAGTAGTGAATTTACGGACATAGACTAAGTTTTTAATCAATTTGGGGGCGTGTATGGTGTTTTTCAAGATAAGAGGTGGATGAGGGGGAGATAAAGTTTTATGACCATAACCACGAATTGGAATAGATTTACCATTACCAACAATTATGCCGCGAGGGTTGCTCAAATTGGAATAAGACGAGAGCGTACCTGAATCGGATGTCATGTGGGTAGTGGCACCGGTGTCCATATACCAATTTGGGTCCGGAGAATTTAAACCAAGTGTGTGCATTGCAGCTTCGATGTTTGTAGACGTGGGTGCCGCTGCGTGATGGGCCTACGGGGGCCGAGGCCCAAGTACCCCTACTTGCTGCCTCAGCCCAAATGACTGGCTGTATGTGGTCGAGGCAGGATTGGGCCTGGACTGCTGTTGGGCCGCCCACTGCCAGTAGGGCAAAATTGGACTGGGCCCAAACTGTGGTTGTGGGCCCCACTGCCACTGCATAGGGCCCACTGTGGGGCCCAGAACTACTGCTGCTGCTGCTGACCACCGCAAGGGTCGCCACCGCCACCGCCATTCTGCCGGCTACCACCGTTGTTGCCGCCGTAGTTCTTGCCATTTTTCTTATTTCCATTCTTTTTGCCGCCACCGTTGTTGCGATTTTGGCCCGAGTTGTTGGAACCGGTAGGATAAACCGTGGACTAGGTCATCTTGACTACTGGACTAGCATCGATAGCCGCTCGTTTTGCCATGCCTGCTTCTTCGAGTGTAAGAATAGAACAAGCCTGATAAAATTGCGGAAGCGGATTGCTTTGCCGAAGAAGCATTCCAACACCATTATAGGCCTCGGAGAGGCCGTAAACTATTTGGAGGACCAAACGATCGTTCGAAACTGGCGCGCCAACGTTGCGAAGTTGGTCCGCCAATTCCTTTAATCTTTTGCAATATGCCGAAACATTAGGGAAATCTTCCATATTGACGTGGGAGAAATCCTGCTCAAGAGTAACGGCTCTAGAATTTTGATTATCTTGAAATATATCACGCAGTCTATCCCAAGTTGCATGTGCCGTAGCGCCAGGCTCAATAATCGTTTGGAAAAGGTCGGTAGAAATTGTGGAATATATCCACTGGAGGACAGTGGCATCAAGAGTCATCCACAACTTAGGATCATCCTTGCGTTTTGGCACCTCCGTATCCTCATGAGCCACATGGAATATGTGATGGATGACTTGATGCGAGCGTGTGTGAATTTTGAACAGTTCGGCCCACGTCGCATATTGGACGTTTTCTATTTCAAGAACAAGAGGGATGTTATTCTTGATGTTAGCAACTGTAAGGGCAAGATGAAACGTGTTCCTGGATGTAGACATATTGATAGAACAATATGTGATTGAGTGATTTGGAAGGAAAATTCGGGAAGAGAGGAGAGACCGTTGGTACGAAAAATGAGACAAAGAGGGCTCGGAATTCAAGGTGGCGACGAGAGTAGGAGGATTTTTAGAGAGAGGATTTTAAGACCTAGGCTTCTGATACCATGAAAGAAATAATCCCTTGATTATTTTCATTGATTGAAAGACTATTTATACAAGTTACATATTTTCATAATAGGAGAATCCTATTTCTATTCTACTCCTAAAACCTTATTCTACTTGGATACTAACTATACATTTATGATAATACAATTATTATGGTAAGTATTCAATACTAATTACATTACAACATTACCTAAACTAGGATACTAAATATTTACCTAAACTACATGGTACAAAGGGGACAAATCCAAGAGCCTGCCGAGAGCCCAATACCTTCATTTTTTGGATTTTAGTTTCTTGCTTTTCATATGTATTATCATATGTTGTTTATTGTTGTTTAGTTATCACACTATTTCATTATTGTTACTGTCCTTTTTTTAAGGGGGCATAAATAGCCACCTGTTACTTTTGAGTTTTGATTACACCTCCTAACCTTAAACTTTTGTTCACAATAAATAGCCTTAAAATTTATAGCTGCTTCAGTAAACCTAGTAAAAAAAGAATGTTTTAACTAAAGCCATTAACATTTCGTCCCCATTAATTTAGCCTTAATTATAGGAATACACTCTTACCAAATCTCTCTTGGGAAAAGCTTTTTCCTTTCTCTGCCATTGAAGATTCCTAATGTCTTTAAAACATTTATTGGTGTGTTCTTTTTTTTTTTTGATAATCCAGGTTTCCACGCACTTCACCGGTATTACCCGCAAAGATGTACCTTCAACAACTATCACCGGGTAAATCGCGGGATGTGCTCCGTGGCCGGTTTTACGGGAGCGTACAACGATCAATGAGACAAGGTCAAATTCCCCAACATGCGAGAATTTCTTCGTGCTTGCGGGGAATCGAACCTACGCTGTCCCATGCCAGAGCGCCTTATAGCGCCCAGGCTTTGCCACTGGACTATGCCCCGGAGGACTATTGGTGTGTTCTTTCATTTAGCAAAGAATAGTCTTTCACTCAAAACAAGTGTTGCTGACATTTTTATTCCCTCTGCCATTGATATGAAATTTTTATTTTTTTTGTCTTTGAAAATCATTTTTCCATTGGTGTCAAATTTGAACTTTTATGTTCTTTGAAAGCACTTTTCATTGGTGAATGTGTTGTCAAATATGCAAAAATTCCACAGTATTTTTTTTTTGAAGAAGGAAAGATCGAGAGAAACAACTGGATTAAGAGAATCCATTATACATTGTTTATACACTTTATACAAGGAATAAGCATTGCATAGCTGATGTATAATTATCATATAAATATGTGTATAATTAACATATATATTGATTATATGTGTATAATTAACGTATATACTAATTATAAACTTCTTGTACACTCAAAATGTACCAGTAAAATATAAGTTGACAATGAACCAATATAGAGCAGCGAGAAAACTTCGCAACACTCAGGGGTATACATTAACTATACATCAAATATGTATACATTAGTTATACATAAAATAATATACATCGATTATACATCAAATATGCATCGATTATACATAAAACGGTACCCCTCACTATCCATGAAAATCTTGTTTATAAAGAGTTGACTGACCCTCAAACTTTGTATAAATTTTTAGTTGATTTAGCTGATGAAAGGTCTGTGTTGAAAAGTTAAGAAGGTTTTATAATAAAGAAAAAAAAGAAAAGGAAAAGAGTAAATGAAGGGTCATCGGGAAACTTCTCTGACCAAGTGCATACTGTTATCCTCCATTGTTATGATCCCTTGTACAAGTGTCTGTGAGAGAGACAAATATGGTGAGAGAGATAGAAATTAATAGAACAAAGAAACCCGTTTAGATGGATACGTAAGGCCGTATGGGAACAAAAGAAACTCATTG
Source organism: Anisodus tanguticus (assembly GCA_034509755.1). Taxonomy (NCBI): domain Eukaryota; kingdom Viridiplantae; phylum Streptophyta; class Magnoliopsida; order Solanales; family Solanaceae; genus Anisodus; species Anisodus tanguticus. The sequence continues at coordinate 42,731,855 of CM067559.1, read as the reverse complement.
TCATGTTTAATGCTATGTACTGTTTTCTTTAGTAATTGGTCATGTTTTCTTCAATGTTATATTTTTTTTTTCATAAATACTTTTGATTTGCTGCACTTGAGCCGGTCTTTTGAAAACATCTCTACCTCCACGATACACAGTTAAGATCTGCGTACAGTCTAAATTACTCAGACTTCACTTGTGAGATTACTTATCCTAGATATTTTGTTGTTGATCTTGTTTTAAATGTTAAAAGTATACTTTGATTTAGTTATTTTACGTTTGCAATATGCTAATCACTTGCACGGTTGCACCTTTTTTTTCTTTTTGATTTGTACGTAGATATTCTGTTTGTTCCGTTTAAAGTGTTACGTACTTTCAATGTGATTTGCGTCAATATATAGTTTAATTTGGTCAAAATGGTAGAAAAGTCGCTCGACTTTAACACCTAGCTAGGCAGCTTTCTCACCATAGAAAGGTGTTAAACAAAGCCCAGCAGTGGGCTTAGCCCATTCTCGGCCAAATTAGTTACAAAACAATATTGTATATATGGTATATATATTTGGAGTATATTGTAGTGTAAATGTTACCTTAATTAGTGTTATACACCTACCATAATTATATAGTTAGAATTATGGTAGAATAAGGATTTAGAAGTAGAATAGGAAAAGGATTTTCCTATTATGGAAATATGTAACTTGTATATATAGCTATTAAATCAATGAAAATAATCAAGGGGATTATTTCTTTCATGGTATCAAGAGACTAGGTCTAAACAAAAGTTTTCTTCTCTCAAACTTTTTGTATCCTTGGCGAGAACCCCCCCCCCCTTCCCTCGGGTTTTTCTCTCCAAATATCTCGTCTTCCGCTCCCAAAAACCTCTCTTAAATTTATCCTCCTTCTTTGTTCTTTCAAATATGTCTAAGAACAATTTTCACCCTGCCCTCACATTTTCCAATATCAAGCTCGGTGTCCTATTGTTCTTGAGATGGAAAACGTTCAATATGCAACGTGGGCGGAGTTGTTTAAAATTCACGCTATCTCGTATCAAGTTCTTCATCACATAATTCCTCCCGCTAGACCCCTTCTGCGGAGGATCTGAGGTGTGGATTACACTTGATGCTACCGTTCTTCGGTGGATATACGCCACTATTTCGGTGGACCTTCTACGAGACGATTATGGAGCCGATACCACGGCTATGGCTGCATGGAATAGATTGCGTGACATATTCCAAGACAACCAGCATTCCGTATCGTCACACTCGAGCGAATTCTCTCTCGTTCGAATGGACGTATTTCCGAACGTTTACGCATATTGCAAGAAACTAAAGGAATTGGCGGATCAACTCCGTAACGTTGGCGCACCGATAACAAATAATCGTCTAGTTCTACGGTTGGTTGCCGGTCTTTCGGAGGCCTATAATGGTGTTGGCACTCTCCTTCGCCAAAGCAACCCTCTTCCCGACTTCCATCAAGCCCGCTCCATGCTTACGTTGGAAGAAGCCGGTTTGGCTAAAAAGGCGGCTACGGAGCAAGTCCGATTGTCATGATGGCATCCTCTCCTAATCCTTCGAGTTTTGTTAATAATTCGGGCCAAAACCATAATCATGGTGGCGGCAAGAATAATCGCAAGAATAATAACAAAAACCGCGGGGGCAAACGCGGTGGTAATGGTGGAGGTTCCGGTAGTCGGCAAAACGTCGGTGGGTCCCATCCGGGGAACGGTGGCCCACCGCCCCCATGGGCCCGGCGGTGGGGCCCATGGCGATGGAAACGATGGCGGTGGACCGTGGGCCGGCGGCCCATACCGGCGGCGACGGGAAATTCCCGGCGGCCGGTGGGGCGGCCAACGATCCGGGCCCAATGCCCGGCGGTGGCGGCCCGGCGGCCGGTGGCCCGGCGGCGGCGGTGGTAGCGATTACGGACCGAGGCCCGGCTCGGCAAGGAGTTCTTGGACCCCGACCTCCGCAAGCCCATCATGCGGCGAGGCCCTACTCGGACCGATATCGAGGCCGCGATGCACACGTTGGGATTGACTCAACCGGACCAAAATTGGTACATGGACACCGGGCCACTACTCACATGACTTCCGACTCGGTACTCTCTCATCTTATTCCAATTTGAGCACCCCTCGGGGATAATTATTGGTAATGGCGAGTTCTATTCCAATTCTAGGGTATGGTCGAGGAAAACGTTGTCTCCCCCCAATCCACCACTCCTCTTGAAAAATACTTTACATGCTCCTAAATTGATTAAAAATTTAGTGTACGTCCGAAAAGTTCACGAATGACAATTACATTTTCTGTTGAATTTGATCCTTTCGGTTTCTCTGTGAAGGATTTCAAGACGGGGAGTCGTCTCATGAGGTGTGATAGTAGGGGGGATCTATATCCTATCATGCCGGTTTTCGTCCATCGAGTCCACCTTGCCATCGGCTTTTGCGCCATCTCTCCTTCCATGTGGCATGCTCGTACGGGTCATCCGGGATCTTCTATTTTATCGGTATTAGATAAAAATAGCTTTATTTCTTGTAAGGGTACAAGTCGTACTCCAATGTGTCAATCTTGTTCATTAGGAAAAAGTGTTAAGTTGCCATTTGTAGACTCCAATTCTCATACTTCTATGCCATTTGACATTGTTCATAGCGACTTATGGACATCTCTGTTCTTAGTTCAATGGGTCATCGATATTATGTTCTCTTTTTAGACGATTATTCTAGATTTTTGTGGACGTTTCCAATTGCGAATAAATCACAAGTGTTTTCCGTCTTCATAAAATTTAGAGCATTCATTCGTACTCAATTCGAAAGAGAAATAAAAAATATTCAATGTGATAATGGGAAAGAGTATGACAATAGGGAGTTTCGAGAATTTTGTGCTACTCATGGGATAAATTTTCGGTTTTCATGTCCTCATACATCTTCACAAAATGGGAAAGCCGAACGCAAAATTCGTTCCATAAATAACATTGTCCGAACTCTCCTAATCCATGCCTCCATACCTCAGTATTTTTGGCATCATGCACTACAAATGGCCACTTACCTTCGAACATAATTCCGTCTAAAGGTCGACATATTCTTCCCCTCTCAAAATCTTATATAATAAGAACCCTTCTTATTCTCACCTTCGGATTTTTGGGTGCTTGTGTTATCCACTATTCCCATCCACAACAATTAACAAACTCCAGGCTCGGTCTACCCCGTGTGTGTTTTTGGGTTATCAATCAAATCATCGTGGTTATAAGTGTTTTGATTTATCCTCCAAGAAAATCATAATCAATCGCCATGTCATTTTTGATGAAACTCAATTCCCGTTTACAAAAGTTCATACTCCCGAACCTAAGTTGTATAATTTTTTGGATGACCAAATATCCCCGTATATTATTCGAATTTTCGGACAACTCCCGTGCCCAAAATCCCCCGGCGGGCCTTTGCCCGTGGTCCCACGATATCATCGCCCCTGTTTTTGTTCCGATGGCTGGAGCAGTTCCGAAAATTGGGCCGGTTCAGCCATTACAGGCCCAGTCCCGCAGAAAGCCCGTTTTTACCGATTTGGGCCGGCGGGCCCACTGCTGTTTGGCCGCCGATCCGTCCGAACCGAAAAATTCCCAAAATTCACTCCATTCTTCCTCGAGTCATAGACCGGTCACTCGTAGTCGGCGGGGTATTTTTACACCTAAAAGACATTTTAACTTACATTCGGATGTCTCTAAATCCCCCTTGCCCCGCAATCCGATGTCCGCATTAAATGACCCTAATTGGAAAATTGCTATGGTGATGAATATAATGCTCTTATTGATAATAAGACGTGGGAGTTGGTGCCCGTCCATATGGTACTAATATTATCGGGTCTATGTGGATTTTTGCTCACAAGGAGAATTCGGATGGGTCCTTTGCTCGGCATAAGGCGCGACTTGTTGGTGATGGTAAGACTCGGCGGGTTGGTATTGATTGTGGTGAGACGTTTAGTCCGGTGGTCAAACCGGCTACCATTAAATCTTGTACTTAGCTTGGCTCTTTCAAAGACTTGGCCGATTCATCGGTTGGATGTCAAGAATGCGTTTCTACATGGAGATCTCAAGGAAACGATCTATATGCATCAGCCGTTGGGTTTCGAGAGATCCCAACCGCCCTCATCATCATGTCATTTTGTTGAAGAAGTCCTTATATGGGCTTAAAAAGCGGTCTCCACGGGCACAGGTATACACGATTTGCGGATTTTGTTTCGACTATTGGGTTCACACACGGCGAGTCGATAATTCTTTGTTCATCTACCGCCGTGGTTCATCATTGGCCTATATTACGTTATATGTGGATGATATCATCTTGAGCGCCTCCTCCGATGCTTTGCGTCGGTCTATCATGTGCCATGCTCGGTTCTGAATTTGCTATGAAGGACTTAGGGCCGTTGAGTTATTTTTTTGGGGATTGCCGTCAAACGTCATTCGGGTGGCTTGTTTCTGTCTCAACGGAAGTATCTTTGCGAGATCATAGAGAGGCTGGGATGTCATCCTGTAAGTCCACTTCCACACCGGTTGATGCAAACCCAAAGGCGAGTGCCGCGGCGGTGCACCATACGAGGACCGACCCGGTATCGCGATCTTGCGGGGGCCCTCCGATATCTTACCTTTACCGGACCGGATATTACATATGCGGTTCAGCGGTGTGTTTATTCATGCATGATCCCGAGTTGAGCACATGAATGCAATCAAACGCATCATTCGGTATATTCGGGGGACACTAGACTATGGGTTGCACTTGTATCCGTCATCTACATCCACACTTGTCTCTTACACGGATGCGATTGGGGTGGGTGTCCGGACACCGGACGGTCGACTTCGCTCTTGTATGTTCCTTGGCAACAACTTGGTCTCATGGTCGGCAAAACGTCAAGCAACTCTGTCACGCTCCGGTCTTGAGCGAGAATATCGAGGGTAGCGAATGTGGTCTCGAGTCATGTTGGCTACGTAATTTGCTTTTGGAGCTTCATTGTCCCATTCGAAGGCAACCTTGGTATATTGCGATAACATTAGTGCCATCTACCTTTCGGGTAACCCGATTCAACACCGGCGCACCAAGCATATCGAAATGGACATTCACTTTGTCCGTGAAAAGGTTGCAAAGGGTCAAGTTCGCGTATGCCATGTCCGTCTCGTTATCAAATTGCGGACATCTTTACAAAGGGTCTACCGGCGGTTCTCTTTGAAGATTTTAGGGACGATCTCGGCGTTCGAAAACCCCCTATGCTATGTGGGGGGGGTGTGTTAAACAAAGCCCGGCGGTGGGCTTAGCCCATTCTCGGCCAAATTAGTTACAAAACAATATTGTATATATGGTATATATATTTGGAGTATATTGTAGTGTAAAGGTTACCTTAATTAGTGTTATACACCTACCATAATTATATAGTTAGAATTATGGTAGAATAAGGATTTAGAAGTAGAATAGGAAAAGGATTTTCCTATTATGGAAATATGTAACTTGTATATATAGCTATTAAATCAATGAAAATAATCAAGGGGATTATTTCTTTCAAAAGGAGTTTAAGATATCATTAGTTTTGAGATATACTAAATGATAAACCATATTAATGTGATATACGTCCGTGATATATATCACGGTTTGGAGACTAGTTTTGTACCATATTATTTGTAATTAATTAACATTGTACACTTACCATAATTGAAGAAGTCTTCTACATATAGAATAGGGTTTTGTGAGTAGAATAGGAATATGATTTTCCATATTATGAAAATTGTAAATTGTACATATACTGATTCATTAATAAAAATAATCGAGAGATTATTTCTTTCATGTTATCAGAAGTATATGTTTCCAATACCTCCTCTCCCAAACTTCCGGCTGCCTCGATTTCCGAGCCCTTTTTACTCGATTTTCGTGTTGTCTTCATCCTCTATTCCCAAATTTTCTTACCAAATTACTCAAATCACTTATTTTTCTTTCGTTATGTCTACGTCAAATAACGTATTTCATCCTGCCCTTACTGTTTCCAACATCAAGAACCACATCATTATTGCTCTTGAGATGAAAAACGTCCAATACGCGACGTGGGCGGAGTTGTTCAAAATTCACGCTATCTCCCTCAAGTTCTCCATCACATAATCCCTCCCGCTACCCCTACTCCCGCGGAGGATCCACATTTATGGATTACTCTTGATGCTACCTTCCTTCAGTGGATTTATTTCACTATTTCTACCGACCTTTTACAAATGATTATTGAGCCGGACACTACGACTATGGCTACATGGAACAGATTGCATGATATATTTCAGGATAACCAACATTCCCGCGTTGTCACCCTTGAGCAAGAATTTTCCCAGGTTCGCATGGAAGATTTCCAGAATGTTTCCGCTTATTGTAAATGACTCAAGGAATTGACAGACTAACTCCGTACCGTTGGAGCTCCCGTTATCAATAATCTTCTTGTTCTACAAATGGTTGCAGGCCTATCTAAGGCCTATAATGGCGTGGAGACTCTCCTCCGTCAAAGTAATCCGCTTCCACCTTTTTATCAAGCCCGTTCGATGCTCACGTTAGAAGAAGCAGGTTTGGCAAAAAAGGCAGCTACCGGCGCTAGTCCCATGGTCATGATGACGTCCTCCGCTAATTCTAAAGGTTTTAATGATAATTCGGGTCAAAACCGTGCTCACGGTGGAGGCAAGAAAAATTGGAAAAATAATGGCAAAAATCGTGGTGGTTCCGGCAGTGGTGGGGGCGGCCAGAACAGTGGCAGTGGGCCCCAGTATGGTATCGGTGGACCTCAGGCCAACTAGTCCCAGCCATGGGCCTCTTGGCAGTGGGCCTGGGCTGGTGGCCAGTAGCCCAACAACCCTTATTTCCCTGCATCTTCCGCCCCTGGACAGTGGGCCAACCAACAGTTCTTCAGGCCCAATTTGACCTAGAACAGTGGCTTCCGCAACTTTGCTGGGCCGGGGTAGCAAGCAGGTGTGCTTGAGCCTCGGCCCCCACAGGCCCATCATGCAGCGGGCCCCACTCTGATTCCGACACCTACAGATATTGAAGCCACCATGCATACATTTGCATTGACTCCTCCAGATGCGAATTTGTACATGGACACCAGTGCCACTTCTCACATGACGTCCGACCAATGTACTCTCTCTTCTTATTCCAATTTGAGCACCAATCGTGGCATAATTGTTGGTAATGGCAACTCAATTCCAATTCGTGGTTACGGTCATAAAACTTTGTCTCCCCCCCATCCATCCCTTGTCTTGAAAAATGCCCCTCATGCCCCTAACTTAATTAAAAATTTGGTGTATGTCCATAAATTCACCACTGATAATTGGGTTTCTGTTAATTTTAATCCTTTTGGATTTTCTGTGAAGGATTTTAAGACGGGGATTCCTTTCATGAGATGTGACAGTAGGGGAGATCTTTATCCTATCACGCCTGCATCCGGTCTCTCGATTCAAGCCTTGCTATCTACTTTTGCAGCTCTAACTAATTCCTTGTGGCATGCGCGTTTGGGTTACCCTGGGATCGTCTATTGTTTATTCCTTACATAAAAACAATTTTATTTTTTGTAAGGGTACGCGTAGTACTCCAGTTTGTCAATCTTGTCCTCTAGAAAAAAATATTAGATTACCATTTGTAGCCTCTACTTCTCATACTTTAATACCATTTGATATTATTCATAGCGATTTATGGACATCTCCTGTTTTAAGTTCTGTGGGCCATCGTTATTATGTTCAATTTTTGGATGATTATTCTAATTTTTTGTGACCTTTCCGTTAGCGAAAAAATCTCATTTTTTTTCACTTTCTTACAATTTCGAGCATTCATCCTTACCCAATTCGATCAGAAAATAAAAAATATTCAATGTGATAATGACAAAGAATTTGATAATAGGAAGTTTCGGAAATTTTGTAAAAATAATGGCATAATTTTTCATTTCTCTTGTCCACATACGTCCTCTTAAAATGGGAAAGCCGAACAAAAAATTCGTACCATTAATAATATTGTCCGAACCTTATTGGTCCATTCTTTTGTACCAACTTCCTTTTGGCATCATGCTCTACAAATGGCTACGTATCTTCTTAACATACTTCCTACCAAAGGGTTGGCATATTCATCCCCTCTTCAATGTCTATATAATAAGACTCATTCGTATTCACATCTCAGGGTCTTTGGGTGCTTATGTTATCCGCTATTTCCGTCAACTACAATTAACAAACTTGAAGCATGTTCTACCCCTTGTGTGTTTTTGTGTTATTCATCCAATCATCGTGGTTACAAATATTTTGATTTATCCTCTAATAAAATCATAATTAGTCGCCACGTTATTTTTTATGAATTCCAATTTCCATTTGCTAAAGTAAGTAGTCCCGGGCCTAGTTCGTATAATTTTTTATATGACGATGTCTCCCAATATATTATCCACCATCTCTCGGACTTATCCCGCACACAAAATCCACCAGCGGGCCCACTACCCGTTGGACATCCAGTCTCAATTAATCTGCCTAGTGGGCAAGTCGCTCCAGTCTCGGGTCCAGCAACTGGGCCAAATTTCCAGCCCAGTTCTGCCCCTGAGTCTGTTTCCAGTACTGCTCCAGCTTCCCGTGTTGGGCCACTAGGCCCACTGCCCGCTGGCCAGTCCGTCATCCATCCGCATTTTTTCCAAAATTCACCCAATTCTCCCCTGAGTCACAGACCAGTCACTCGTAGTCAACGGGGTATTTTTAAACCAAAAAGACATTTTAATCTAAATTCTAATGTTCTTAAATCCCCCTACCCCGTAACCCGATGTCTGCGTTAAATGATCCAAATTGGAAATTGGCTATGACCGACGAATATGATGCTCTTATTGAAAATAAGACGTGGGAGTTGGTGCCCCATCCTTCTGGTGTTAATATTATTCGGTCTATGTGGATTTTTACTCATAAAGAAAATTCTGATAGTTCTTTTGCGAGGCATAAGACTCGTCTTGTAGGTGATGGTAAGACTCAACAGGTTGGTGTGGATTGTGGTGAGACATTTAGTCTGGTGGTCAAACCGACTACCATTCACACTGTTCTCAGTCTGGCTCTTTCAAAAGCCTGGCCCATTCATCAGTTAGATGTGAAGAATGCTTTCTTACATGGTGATCTTAAGGAGACCGTTTACATGCATTAGCCCTTGGGTTTTCAAGACCCCAAATATACACATCATGTTTGTTTATTGAAGAAGTCCTTGTATGGGCTTAAGCAGGCCCCTCAGGCTTGGTCTAACAGATTTGCAGACTATGTTTCATCTATTGGGTTTTCTCACAGCAGGTATGATAATTCATTGTTCATATATCGTCGTGGTACTTCCTTAGCTTATATTCTATTATATGTGGATGATATTATTTTGACTGCCCCTTCTAATGCTTTGCACAAGTCTATCATGACAATGCTCAGTTCTGAATTTGCTATGAAAGACTTGGGGTCCTTGAGTTACTTTTTGGGGATTGTTGTCACTTGTTATGCAGTTGGGTTATTCTTATCACAACGAAAGTATGCCGCTAAGATCATTGAGCGAGCTGGTATGTCCTCGTGCAAGTCTACTTCCACTCCAATTGATACTAAACCCAAGCTGGGTGTTGTGGCTGATTCACCTTACGAGGATCCTACCCATTATCGTAGTCTAGCCGGAGCTCTTCAGTAACTTACTTTCACGAGACCGAATATTACATATTTTGTACATCATGTCTGTTTATTTATGCATGATCCCAGGGTTGAGCACATGAATGCGCTCAAACGCATTATCCGCTACATCTAGGGAACATTTGACTATGACTTGCATCTTCATCCGTCGTCAGCTTTTACACTTGTCTTGTATACAGATGCTGATTGGAGTGGTTTTACAGATACCAGACGCTCCACGTCTGGCTGTTGCATGTTTCTTGGTACTAACTTGGTCTCCTGGTCTGCGAAGCGACAACCTACCTTGTCATACTCTAGTGCAGAGGCCGACTATCGAAGGGTAGCTAATGTGGTCTCTGAATCATGTTGGTGTAACATCTCGTACTTTTGGATTACGATTTAAATCGCTAAGCGTATATAAAATCGCTAGGCATGTGTAAATAGACCCGAGCGTTGGGAATTTTTTGTTATAGTTACATATGCTAATAAGAGATTAGTATATAAATAGATGAAGTCCCAAAATAATTCTGGAAGTAACAAGTGTGACGTCGGGGATCGGGAATAAATTTGGTGTACGCATAAAGAGGTTATGGACTAATGTCATAATACAAGAATTATGACATGGAGTATAAGAAGATTTTATAAATCTTTAAGATTTAAGTGAATTGAGATGACGAAATTATTTATGTGCGTGATTAATTAATTATGTGTGTGATTGATAAATTACACGGAGGTAGGTCACTTAATTAAATTAAGTTATCGTGCCTGTGCAATATGGCAGCACGGGAGGGTCTCTGCCTCCACCGCCAAGACCACATCTTGAGATTCTCTAAATGCCAATTTAAGGCATTTTATTCCAATGCCTTATCCATTCACTTTGGATGCAAAATTTGCTTAGGAAACAACAACTTTCCTTTCATGCTTAGGTTGATGCTCTTATGGTCATCCACAATTTGCTCTATATTTCACACTGTTTGTTTTTTTTACACGAGCCTTTCGGTTAAAAGCTCTCTTGTTGGATTAGCCCAGAATAGCGAGGTATGTTAAGGCAAATTATTTCTTTCTTTTGGCATGTTTCATGTAACGAAATATAACTGTGATATTGCTCCATAATTTATTCTACTCCTAGTGGTTAAGAATATTCATGTTATTGATTCCTATGTTAAAAGCATGTCTAAATATGTTCCTAAGTCCTTATTGAGGCATACATAAAAGATGTTGATATTCACAGTGTTAGCCGAAGGTATAAGGATATTATGTCATCTGGTAAATTCAAAAAATATTTTATTGTCATTCATGCATTTTCACTTGCATTATATTCATATATTACCCTGGACCACTTGTGTTATGCACACTACTATATGGTAAATATTGTATATATGTAGAGGATATGGGGAAAGGGAAAGGGAAATGTGTTATATACGCACACCACCTGCACCTGATACAGACTATCACAAAATAGTTCGAAGAGGCCAATATGATGTGATGATGTGATGTGATGCCTGTATGGCTCATTGGGACAGGTTGCACGATCCGCAACACTAACATATATTGGGACGGGTTGCACAATCCGCAACACTAACATATATATACCGCATTTGCATCATCTATACATTCGTTAACCATTATATGGTATGATGCCCACAAAGGCTGTCATGGTAAGAAAATTGCCCGATGAGGCTAATGAATATGGACACTGCATTGTGCATAACATGTAGGCAAGTGTATTAGGGCCCTCAGAGGCAGTTACTTGGTCAGTTGTTTATGTTTCAGTTATTGGTATATTCCTGTTATGCTGTTATTTATGCCTGACATACTCAGTACATCAGTCGTACTGACGTCCCTTTTGTCGGGGGATGCTGCGTTTCATGTCCGCAGGTTCGCATAGGCAAGGCGACGCCCCACGTGAATAGGTTGTAGATTTCAGCGGATTTTTGGAAGCACTCCTCTCTTTTCGGAGTGTCTGTCTAATTTTGGTATGATACATTTTTGCGTGTCTATATGGGTATGTCGGGGCTTTGTCCCGACATGTTGATGTTGTACACTCTTTAGAGGCTTGTAGACATGTGTTCTGTGTATAATAGTTTTGTATGGCCTGGTCGGCCTTGGGGTGGGTATGTACATATATGAGTCGGTTTTCTGGCTAAGAGTTTTCATAATCTTTTTCGGCTTAGTCCGTGTTTATTTGTGATTATACGTTGATGATGTGATTTGGGGTACCGGCAGGTGGGATCCGGGTGCCCGTCGCGGCCCTCCAGTTTGGGTCATGACAAACTTGGTATCAAATCATGTCTGTCCTATGGAGTCTACAAGTCGTGTCTAGTAGAGTCTTGTTTATGAGTATGTTGTGCACCATACTTATAAGCAGGAGGCTTCCTGACATTTAAGGATATTTTCTATTCTTTCATCTCATAAATCGTGCAATAGAGCCGAGTTATAAGTATTCACTCCTAATCCATCTCGTTTTTATAATTCCAGCGATGCCTATAGCAAGGAAAAAGTCCAAGAGTATGAGGGCATTAAATACGGCTGCGGGTGAAGGAACCAACCGATTTCCACCTGTTAGCGAGGGCCAAAGTGTGACCCTCAATAAGACTCATTCGTACGATTCTCCCAGTATACTACCATCGGAGGAGATTGGTGGAGCTGCAGTACCCCGTCCCTCCACCCGATACTCCAGTCGAGGATCTTGATATGCGGAGTGCGGTACAGTTCCTGACACGATTGGTAGCCGCTCAGGCTCAACGTCAGGTTCCAGTCCTTCAGATAGAGCTGCTAGTGTGAGAGCTCGGGATTTTATTAATCTAGATCCTTCGGTATTTACAAGGTCAGACTTGAACGTGGACCCGCATAATTTTCTTGATCAAGTACATCGTACTTTGCGGGTGATGGATGCTACCGATATTGAGTCGGTAAAGTTTGCTTCTTATAGACTGCGGGATGTCGCAGTGACTTGGTATAAGACATGTGAGCAATCCAGAGGACCCTGTGCTCCACCAGCAGGATAGAGAGAATTTTCAGAGGCCTTTTTTGTAACATCCCGTATTTTTGAGTCACGGATTGAATCGCTAAGCGTATGTAAAATCGCTAGGCGTGTGCAAGGAGACCCGAACTTTGGAATTTATGTTATATTTACATATGCTAATAAAGAGATTAGTATATAAAAGGATTAAAACCCCAAAATAATTTTGGACGTAACAAATGTGACGACGGGGAGCGGAAATAAATTTGGCACGTGCATTAAAAGGTTATGGACTAATGTCATATCACAAAATTATGACATTGAGTATATGAAGATCCTATAAGTTATTAAGATTTAAGTGAATTGGGATCACATAATTGATTATGTGTGTGATTGATAAATTATACGGAGGCAAGTCACTTAATTAATTTTAAGTGGAGGGACAAATTTGAGTGGGAATCTACGTGTATTAATTAGTGACAACACCCCACGGACTTGCATGTAGAATTAAGAGGATGCATGTGTTAATCAGATAGCATTGGGAGACCACATTATGAGGTTCATTTATGTCAATTTAAGACATTACACCTAAGCTCGAGCCATTCCTACTAGTTTTATAACGTGAGATTTGTCACTAAGTAGGCCATTTCAGTTTGTCATATTGGCTAAAGAGCAGCAACCATTCAGCCTCCAAAAATAGTAGCAAAGTGATCCAAAAATTGTAGCAAAAGAACTCGTCTCTTTCGGTTTGAGCAAAGAGGCGTACGAAGCAGTAAAGCATTAGGAAATTAGGAATTGTAACATTCTAAACAAGGAGCAGCAGCGTTCAATTCTATGTTATGCTCTAGGAAATTCGTAGCAGCAATGTGGTTTCTACGTTAGCAAAACGAAGGTATGTTAAGGCAAATTATTTCTTTTTTTGACATATTTCATGTAACGAAATATAATCGTGATATTGTTCCATAAATTATTCTATTCCTAGTAGTTTAAAATATTCGTGTTATTGATTCATATGTTAAAAGCATGTCTAAATATGTTCATAAGTCCTTATTGAGGCATACATAAGAGATGTTAATATTTGCGGCATTAACCGAAGGTACAAGGAAATTATGTCATTCATGATATTTTATTGTGATTCATGCATTTTTATTTGCATTGCATTCATGATTTACCCAAGATCGTTTATTGGGGACGGGAAACGGGAAACGCAGACCACCTGATCAACTGGGATATGATAATGATAAAGCCTGTGTGGCTTAATGAAGGAAGATGCATGATTAAGGGCCAATATATATATATATGATTGGGAGGAAGATGTCCTTGTGTGGCCAATATATATGTATTTACCGCATTATGCATGACATTTAGACATATTATGCCCACAGAGGCTGACATAAAATGATGCTCACAGAGGCTGTTATGGTAAGGAAGATGCCCAATGGGGCCGATGTATATGTATACCGCATTGTGCATGACATTTAGACATATGTATTAAAACCCTCAGAGATATTTACTATTGGTCGGTTATTCCTGTTGCAGTTATTGGTATATCCCTGTTATGCTATTATTCATGCATGACATACTCATTACATCAGTCGTACTGACGTCTCTTTTGTCGTGGGACGCTGTGTTTCATGCCCGCAGGTACAGTTAAGGAAGGTGACAGTTCACGTTAGTTGATTGCGAATCTAGCGGATTTTTGGAGCACTCCCCTTGTTCGGAGTGTTGGTCTAATTATGGTACGGTACTTTTTTACTTGTATATATGGGTATGGCGGGGCCCTGTCCCGACCTTTGATGATGCTACTCCTAGAGGCTTGTAGACATGTATCCTGTGTGTAGTTGTTATGTTGGCCTTGTCGGCCTTGTCGGCCTTGTCGGCCTTTGGGTATGTATATATATATAAGATGGTTATCCGACTTTATATAGTCCTTTTTCGGCTTAGTCCGTATTTAATTATGAATAGGTGTTGACTGTAAGGTTAGTGGTACCCGACGGGTGGGATCCGGGTTCCCATCGCGGCCCTCCAGTTTGGGTCGTGACATTTTTACAACATTTTCTGCCAGTCGAGCTTCGACGGGCCAGATAGGACATGTTCTTACGTCTTGAACAAGGCATCATGAGCGTTCGAGAATATAGCTTGCACTTTAATTCCTTGGCACGATATGCTCCTAGAATTATAGCTGAAATGAGTGACCGAGTACATAGGTTCGTTATTGGCTTGGGGCCACACTTAGTCAACGAGTGTACTACGACTTCTTTGAATCCAGATATGGATATTGCTCACATCCAGGCTTATGCACAGAACCTGGAAGATCACAAGAGGCAACAACGGGTCGATCGAGAGTGTGATAGGGGCCAACATAAAATGGTTCGGTCTGTAAGTGGCATGAGGGACTTTGGAGGCGGGCCTAGGCCACAGCCTTATAGACGGTCATCTTACCCAGCAATCGACACATTATTTCCATCTTCAGGATCGAGGGCTGATCGGTATATTCAAACGGGACCAGGCCAGAGTTCACGAGCACCAAGATCTTATTATAGAGGGAATTCTATGCAGATGAGGCCGCCATTGGCTCGATATGGGCAGTGTGGTGGGACCCATACAGGGCCGTGCCAACAAGAGGGAAAAATATGATATTCTTGCGGAGAGCGTGGTCATTTAGTGCGAGATTGTCTGACAAAAGGTGAAGGTGTTACAGCCAGCCGGGCGGATCTATAACATCTTCATCCCAATTAGTACGCCCATTAGGGCAGAGTCAGCAGCCGTTATCTGGTCGAGACAGAGAAAGGGGCCAGAACTGTACTTATGCACTGATGGGACGACAGGATCAGGAATCCTCACATGATGTCATTACATGTACATTCTCGATCCTTTCACATAATGTGTACGCGTTGTTAGATCTAGGCTAAAATTTATCATATATTACTACTTTCTTTGCCTGTAAATTTAGTATGGATCATGAGTTGATAAGGGATCCATTTATGGTATCTACACCGGTTGGTGAATCGGTAATCGCTAGACGGGTCTATTGGATTTGTGCAGTATTAGCTTGTAGTCATCAGACCCTAGAAGATTTAGTGGAATTAGAAATGGTTGACTTCGATGTTATTATGGGCATGGATTGGCTAGCGTCATGCTACGCTAATATTGACTGCCGAACAAAGATTGTTAGATTCCAATTCCCAAGCGAGACAGTCCTTGAATGGAAAGGTAATACGGCAATGCCAAAAGATAGGTTTATTTCATACCTTAAGGTAAGAAAGATAATCTCCAAAGGGTGTATATACCATCTTGTTCGGGCAAGAGATGTCGATGCTGAACCACCTAGTTCTCAATCAATTTCGATGGTCAATGAATTTCTTGATGTATTCCCAGACGAACTTCCAGGCCTTCCTCCTGAAAGGGAAATTGAGTTCGGTGTAGATGTGTTGCCAGACACTCAACCGATATCTATTCCTCCTTATAGAATGACTCCAGCTGAATTGAAAGAATTGAATGAGCAATTAAAGGATTTGCTCGACGAAGGCTTTATTAGGCCTAGCATATCTCCTTGGGGCGCGCCGGTATTGTTCGTATGAAAGAAAGATGGCTCGTTACGGATGTGTATCGACTATCGGCAGCTAAATAAAGTTACTATCAAGAATAATAGTGGTGATTTGTTCAAACACAAACTTCACTTGTTTCTTTTGAGGTTTTGTGAAAATAGGTCAATACCAGACGCTTGAAAGCTAGCTAGTGAAATCCAAGTTGTGCTTAGAAACCATGAAGACAACAACAATGGTGACAATGTCAATAACAACAACACCATTCCTCTTGTTGACCCAATAATTGGAGCATCAGAATAATCATGTGATATCACCCCAGGGATCCAGAAGGTCACGTGAGAAAAAATTGAACAACGATGAAAATTCTATTAAATCGATTGAAATGCTTGCAAATGCTTTTATAAAGGCACATGTCGGAGCAAAGAAGGTTCAAGCCAGGAAAACAGATTCAAAATTGATCAGAAGGATGCAGAGTTGCTGCGGGAGTTCGTGACAAGGTTACAAAAGGAACATATGCTTCTTCCCCGGGTACCGGATGAATGGGCAATGTAAGCCTTCACCAAAAGATTAAATCCTAGGAGTTCCAGTGCCTCTTTAAAACTAAATTAGAACTTATTGGAGTTTCAGGCGGTGACATCGACGGACATGCACAATAGATATGTCTAAAATTTGAGTGGAGGATGATTAACTCGAACTTCCTCCGGAGTCAGCAGGACGGAACAAGAATTTTGATAAATCAAAGAGACTAGCTAAGTCGGAATTAAAGCCTTCAAAAGATAGGTATCAACCGTACATGCAACATGAAAGGTCAAACTTCAGATCGGATAAGGGTCGTAACAATAGCAATTTCTCATTGGACAGAGGGGATATGCGCAATGATCAAGAGTCTACCAGCAGAGGTTTGCAATTTAAGAATGATACTAGTGGATCTTCTCCTAATAATGTTAAAAATCCGAGACTATCTAAGTATAACTTCAACATCTATGCGGCCGGACTTGTTTTGGCTATTGGTCATATTAAGGAGATAAGGTGGACGAGATCACTTCGAACAGATCCGTCTCAAAGAGAACCAAATTTGATTTGTGATTACCATGGTACTCATGGTCACCGAATAGAGAATTCTCGTCAATTGAGGGATGAAGTGACATGGTTATTAAAAACTGACCATCTACATGAGTTAGTGAGAATAAGTACAAGGTTAATCATTTTTTGGAAATCTCTTTCCATGTCCGATTTTTATGTGGGTAGGAGCTGATGACCTTCTTGACCCATGTGTGGAGATTGTCCATGTGAGCCGGAAAAAAACAGACGGCTAGAAAGGTAAAAAGGGGAGCTTAAGGCAAGACGTCGAAATCATAAGTTAAACAAAAGAAAAGAAAAAAAGTTTTGTTACATACGGTGCATGTTCCATTCCTCCGGAAAAGACATGTACCTAGTCGAGATAATTTCAGTAGTAGGAACCGTAACAAAACATTCCAGCCAACCTCGGTCATGGTTTTTATTGACGCTAGAGAGGTCGAAGAATTCGCCTCATTTCGAGAGTTGAGCGATCCAACCACAGAAGAACCGTGGGACGTGTAAACGGATCAGATGATCTAAAGTAAGAGTTCCATCGATCAAATTGGCCAGGAATCGAAGGCAGGTAACTACCCTCCAGATATATGGACCAATTTTTGCAAGACATAAATTGTAAGTCTTGCACATCTCGAGGATCACGTTGTCAATCGGAAGAACGAGGTTGAAGGTGAAGGGTAGGTGTATACGTTAGAATGCCCGGACCTGAATGTGGTAATGTCTTCGTTCGGGCCAGTTACAATGATCCCAGAGATATCAGTCCAACCACAGTCATTTCGGACTGTGTCGAAGTCGGAGGCAATGATAAAGGACGACCAACTTTTAGTCTCTTTTCTTCGGTTGTATATTTTGAACGGAGAACTCATTGTCGAAATGAAAAAAAGACTGGAGCATGTCGAAGGCCCTGGGCTCAACGACAGCCTGAGCCTCCGAAGATTCACTGGCATCGACGACATCATCGGTGGCCGACGGAGGTGACGGAGCCGGAGAAGAATTTATTAATGTATAACGGGTGGTTTGGGCCATCATAGTGAAGATTTGAAGAAGATATGGCGATTTAGAGGTTGAATGTTCAAAGGATTAAAGGAGATTTAGTAGAAGGTAAAATTTGTAAAAGGAAAAGAGATGGGTTTTTTATAAAGGCGTGATCATCATTACGAAATGTTTCATCTTGTGAACCGAAATGACGGTTCAATCAGAAGGTGACACATGTCCGTAGTTGCAAAGTAATGAGACGTGAGTCATATTGTGGAGAAGAGTAAATGTTTCATTTTCCCGTCTATTTAGGAATGATTTAAAAAGAAGATTGCAAGAGAAGACATCAAAAAAATCATTTCCACTTCCCGTCACTTCGGTAAACTTTGGTCCGGAAAGTGTGGGGACTATCTGTATACGGTGAATATCAACATGACACGTAGCATGATTTAGATGTGAGAATCGAAGGAGATGACATAATTATGCACCGAATTAAAGTTGCATCGGGGTGAGTCCGAGTACCAAATCAAGACTGGGTAGCGACCGAGCCAAGTGACACCGGATGGAGGACCGGAGAAGCTCATCGCGTATTCATTCCGGATATGGTGCTAGTCGTTACTCTTTGTTCATTAAGTGGCCATTATTTTCATTTAATTACATTTAATTAATGAATGATGCTCGGGCATAAATACCTTGTATTGATAGCTATAAAAGGAGTCCAACCTTCATGTTGGAGGGGCATCACATTTTGATTATTCATACTTGCGCGATTTCATTGTAATCATAATTGTTAAAGCTCTCATAGTTGGATCGGACCCGAAGCAAAACAGCTAAGGATCAGACATTCATTGGACAGTTTTTCGTCAAGATCATATGATTTCAGGCTATTTTCTTGCTTATTATTATTTTTATTTACTTATTGTTAATTGTTTATTACACTTACTTACAAATCGATTCATGTATCCTTAAAACCACTTACAAATTTAAATGTACCTTTTTTGGATAAACAAATGTCATAAATTTCAAAAAGTTCAAAGTCACACAAATACTATAACATGATTTTAAGCATATATTCTTAAAGTCTTCATTTTTTCTTAAATTTCATGTTCATTCAAACTACTTAACGACTGCATTGATGTTTAACATCCTATTTGTAAGATATTGATCGATAATCATAACAAAGTTTAAGACATAATATACAGATATAAACACGTAATCTTGAGTTAGGATCACATCGACATACCTTTACATCAACCATTGATACAACATACTAATCGACGGTTAAGCCTGAAACTAACTTTCATGATCAATTAGTTATTACACTCCCACAACCCAAAGAATTTTACTTATGGGACGTCAACCGTTATCACCACGTATTCAAGAACAAATACGATATGGTTCTTCTGACAACTAGGAAAAGGAGGATTAACATATATTTATAAAGAGTGACTACCCATCACTCTTGATGCCATGTGACCAGTAACGGGTTCAAGCTGTGATAACAACATCTTGCATAAATGTAAGATAAGACTGCGTACAATAGACCCTTGTAATCCGGCCCTTCCCCGGACCCTGCACATAGCGCGAGCTTAGTGTACCGAACTGCCCTTTTAGTTACTACCCATCACAAGTGAATAGTTATTAAGCTTTACTTATCCATACACACAATAAAAATCTGAATCAAATATCTTATTTTATCTACCACTTGAGTCAAGCCACTATCATTTTAACCAATTTACATAAACAACAAACTATTTATTTATTAAAAAAATAAAAATTATGTTTTGTAAAAAGGGTGAGCTGACAATAACCAAATGTGAGTAAAAGGGCAGCCTGGTAAGCAAAACACCCCACATCATTAGGGTTTGGGAAAGGGCCACACCTAAGAGTGTGATGTAGACAACCTACCCTAATGCGAACATTAGTGATTGTTTTCACGACTCGAAACATATGACCTACATGTCACACGGAGACAACTTTACAGTTGCTCCAAGACTTCCCTTCACTAACCAAATGTTAGTAAAAATAAGAAATGGAAACCTATGTCCCGAGCATAGCTGGATGACAAAGGAGGGGAACTTAAAATTCCTAGAGGCATGCAGCGTGAGTTCGAACCCTGGTGAGAACAATTTTCTCTCTTTTGGGGTATGACCTTGTAGGTGATATCAATTGCTCTATTCTCAAATCCTGATCATTCAGGCACATCCCGCGATTTACTGGTAGTAGTGCTGAGAGACCGGAACTACTATCTCCATGAATAGTCTGGCGTTAGCCGAGAAGCTGAATATAAAAAAAAAAAAAAGTGAAATGGAAACCTATTAGGGATGCAGAGTGACATGTGTAGGTAGGGGCCTAATACCTCCCAGAAAGAAACAAAAACAAAAACTTCATCTGAGTATGTGTCTGCTTATATTATCAGATGAGGAGATAATACAACACATACACTGGATACTACTGATGGCTTGTAATTGAAGACAAAGTGTTACATCCATGCACATACAAGTAACACATATCAATCAGTTTTTTGCAGACTATTAATAAGCTAGAGCTAGCTACTAGCTAGGAGGGGCAAAGAGTAGTAGTAGTAGTACTGAGTTTGAGTGGCCCATAATACCCGCTGATATTTGATTATTCAGGTGTGATCTGTCCCTACTACTCCCTCTACTTGTCTGTTATGTAAATTGATAGGGTTCAGAATTTGAAGTTTACTAATATTATAGCACTTCTAGTTAATACAAAATAATAATTTGTGTTATCAATCAAATATTTATAGATAAAAGGTTGAATATATCTAAAGCTCTTTAAATTTGTCCGTAAATTTCATTTACACACTCGAATTATGACATGTTCCGATTGAGCACCTGAACACATGATAAAATGTTTCTAAAATTTTGGGGGGGAAATTACGTGTGTTTTCAAGTGCTCATTAAGTAGATAAGTCAACTACTTAAAATATGTCACCTCCTTCAATTATATATACGCATTAGCCTCAATAGTTGTGAAACCTTAGGCCTCTCCAATTGATATTGATGTGTATAATTAATAGAGGTAACATATTTTATATGACTACATAATGTGCTCTTGAGAATGATAGAAAATAAATTCAAAATTCAATGCGGAAGTATCTAATTGAAATGTTTTATCACATGTTCAGGTGCTCAATCAGAATAAGTCATAGTTTGAGTTTCTAAATGAAATTTATTTGCAAATTAAAGGGGTTGTCAATATATTCAACCTAAATAAAAGCTAATGTGTCCATGTGAACCTGTAACGAGGCCTCTTGATCTGCCACCTGGGCGGATCCACCAAGCGGATCCAGAATTTTCACTCAAGGTATTCGGAAAAAATAACAAAAGCTAATTATAAAAATAATGTTGTCTATAAGAATCAAACCTAGGATGTTGGAGACAATTTTAAACACCATAGACCACTTGAGCTAACTTTTTATATTTGTTTAAGATGTTCAAAAGTTAATATATGTATATAAACACATAAAATTTATCCTCTATATACACTGTAATTTTTTGTCGAGGGTGTTCGGTAAATCTGCCCCTTCCACATAGTGAATGATAGTTGAAAATTATATTTTATACATATAAATTAAATCTTGAAATTTTTAATGAAATTCTTAATATCCCCAATAATGACTATGTAAATCTTCTATCTATACATCTTCTGTCTTCTCATTCTTCTTCTGCATGGCATGCATGGGGCTCTGATAATAATCCCCCATTTATTTGCTACTTGTACAAATTTGACTTGCCGGTCCTCTCTGCTAATTTCTTCTTCAACTTTGTCTTTTACACTGACATAATTTCTTCTACATAACTTAGTCCCTAACAAAGACCATAACACATTGCTGTTTATGATTTTCTTTTTAACCAATCCATCAACCCGGGCTCTCTCTCATCTCCCATGCTAACGGGGGTTTGGCGTAAACCCTTACCTTATTTTTTAATAAGCAAAATATTACAAGGAGGGAGACAAAGAACCAAACCTCCCGAGCAAAAAGGTTAAGTACCTCAACAAGCGCAACCCTCGTGTTTAGTCGCTATTGTTGAATTTGGAATCCTGAACAGATTGTCGGTGATAAGTTGGAGGAAGGTATGAATGATGTCAAGTGATCATACCCCTTATCCCCTGATGGTTACAAAGATGCAGGAAACGGAAATTACAAATAACTGCTAAGGATTACAAGAACTGAAATTACAATGGAAGAATGAACTGAAATTACAATGAACTTGAAGAATAAACTAGAACAGTTTTTGGTATGCTGAGTCGAGTGTTTGCACTCTGTCTTTAAGACAATATTTCCCCGTATGTATCATTTCTACGTCCTGGACAATTGTCTCCCAAGATAAAACAGCAAGCGAACAAATGAGCAAAGCTCAAGTGCTACCGTGACAAATGGTCTTTTATATAGTTGAAGGAGAGGCTCATGAACTGCCCACATAACTGTACATATGGCGAAGTTCTCTGGTCCAAAAAGATAATATCAGAAGAAGCCCACAGCCCACGACCCGTGGACCCGGACCGGACGGGCGGCGGCGGCGCGCGTGCGGGCTTTCCTCAAACCGAAGCACATCTAGGTCCTCCCTCCTTTAAACACATGGGATACCCCTTGGGGTCCCAAACCCCAAGCCAACTTTGAGACTTATAAACAAAACAATTCTTTCTTCCTCCACCGATGAGGAAGAACTAATCTCAATACCACACTTTTTCATGCTTCAAACACCTCACTTTGTGGACCAATATCTCTTTCATTTCTCAACGAAATTTGACGATCCTTGGCCCTACGGTTATCTACTTACTTAGTAGATTATGCACGTGTGGAGAACTGGATTCTCCAACATGCGTAACACTAAGTGTTTAAGCCGTTAAAGTTGATCGGACGCAACTCCCGCCAAAGATAAATTTCCAACATCCCCTTGGTGACACACGTGCTACAAGCCTACAATAGCGGGGACAAAGGATCTCGATCGAAACCGTGATACTACCTATCCTTAAATCTAAAAGGCAAATTACTCGATTAATGCATAATGGCTAATGTGAAGTTCATGCTCAAATGATGACTCAATTATTTGAAATTATGTAAAAGAATATCTTCTTATTTGTTCTAGTAAAGTACTTCACGGGTGATAAGTCGCCCGTAAAATATAGTGTGTAAATGATTATTTTGTATAACTATAAAGTATAATTTGTGTTTTCTCTTAAAATAATTGTATATGACACTATAATTCTAATGATCTTCTAACAATTACTCCTAGGTTTTTTCCCTTAGGAAGACAACTAGAGTATATGATGAAATAGAATTTCCTCTAGATCTCAAGATGAAGTGATTTTAAAACAGGTACAATTTTGGTACAATATTAAATTGAGTTGCATAATTGAGGGACCTACCAATACTTCATTCATACATCAAAAAATGGCAAGCTTATAATAGAGTCCTTGTTTTGCATAATAGGAAAGTGGCTCCCACATGCCCTTGGTGGATTTTTATTAATTATATCTCTCATTGTCACTAAATACTGTAGTGACATAACGATCGGTTAATTTACGCAAATATTTCTTTTTAATTCTTATTTTAAAAGTTGTGCAAATATAGTCATTGGCCTGACAAAATTCTAGATTATTGTACAATATTTTCTCATAAAAAAATTAATTTACCGAAAAAGAATCTTTAGACGTTAATCTAATAGGACCAGAAGTTACAAAAGAAATAAAGAGAGAATTATTTATTAAGTTGTTGTCGTCTTAGAAAGGACAATGGCAAATTTTTTATCTTTGATCAAAGATCTCAGATTTAAATCATGAGAATGAAATATTTGTGGTAGAAAGACCCGCCGATTATATTCAAATAATTAGTTAACCTTAGAGATAGAGAGAATTTATATAATTAGTTTGTTGGCTCTATGGTAGAATCAATTGAGAGACGGTGGCTTATCTTGCAGCTGATATCAGTAGTCCGTTTATCTCTAACTCGTGAATTTAATTAGCGTTGCAAACTTTTTCTGATTGAGAGGTTCGTTCACTTTCACCTTTAATGGATCTTACAAGCGAGAATTCGGATTATTAGTCACAGTCACAAAGCATGTACCCACACTAGGTGGGACCCAAAAAAATGTTTCTAATTGGTTAAATTGATGGATGGATGGATTTGATTTGTGACTCCCTTCTGACTGGCTGTTCCTTGTTATACATAAAAAGACAACTGCAGCTGATAGTACCACTTGACTTCTCCTAGACCTCTCAATTCACATAATTTGTGAAACTCTATCAATCCACTCAACTCAATGTACAAATTCTCCTTACTATTCAACATGTTTAGCTTAGAAATATTACTTAATTTTATTTCTATCCATTCCAAAAAAGAAAACAGATGGGGTTTGAAGTGCAATAAATAAAAAAATTCGTCATATTTTCTTGAAATGAAACTTATGTTTATAACCTACATAATTAGTACTCCATGCATCAAACATTATAAGAGACACTTCCATTCATTTGGATTGTTGAATAAAAATTGGTATATTTGAACATTTAGAAGCTCGGTAAGCTTAATATTCATTACACAAAAAAAAAAAAAAGGAATTAGCTATAAATTTCACCAATGATCTGTCCTTAAATAGTCTGTAGCGTGCTAATAGGATCCAAGAGCAAAGCCGGAGAGTCGGTTACGTGTTCAGCCAAACCTCATAGCTTTAGTTCAAACCTTGTATTTATTTTAAAAATCTATTGAATATGTACAAATTATTAATTTAGAATCTAATAATTTAAAAAAATAAAATTAAAAACTCATAAACTTCAAATCTTGACTCCATATCATATAAAATCTTTTATAATTCATCGTTACATCCGATTAGCAATAAAATTTACTGTTTAGCAATAGAAATTATCCGTCACTAATTCTTTTTCTTCTCGTTCATAATTCTTAAATTACATTGAATAACATGATGGAGGAATTGAAGAGTTCACTGCATTTGTATTAATAAAAGGCATTAGTTAATGAGTATAGATTTATAATAAAAATTCCAGAATCTTGCTGTCTGCCATCTAGAACTTCATCTAGACCCTTTTTCTTCTTATCGTATAGCTAATGAGTAGGAATATTGAACAAACATAAAAGATCAATCTCCCATCCCTAACTAATAATATTTCACCAGAGATTATACAAATAAAGAATATTAAAACATAATAAACACAGTTGATCTAAAAATAAAAAATATTAAAACATAGAAAATGGTTCAAGACCCTTTTCCTATTATAATATAAATGCAATGAGAGGGAATATTGGACAAACAGAAAAGATTAATCCTCCATTGCCAATAGTTTTACCAAATGTTCTATAAATAAGAATATTAAAATAGAAAACGATTGGACTAAATACTTTCCATATCAAGGGCATAATTGTAGGACAAGTGATTATATTAAGTCTAAATTCATCTGAATCAATTTTTAGTAATATGTAGTGACCTAAGATCGAGATTCCGTCAAAATAATTAATCATCAAGATATTGTTAGTTCAATCGTATATCTAAAAAATCTGTCTCTACCTGAATAAAAAATGATCTGCATCGAACAACCTAGGTACGATTTGAGTTTATCTCAAGATATTTTATAAGACCCCACATTGAATATATAATTAGCATGATCGATTAAAGGCCCCATATAGTGAAAATCATGCTTATGTTTTTCTCATTTTTTTCATGAAAGGCTAAATAATTATTATTAAAATAACACAGATGTCATTGTCATTGCTAATGACTGGTGTGAATTGCCATTTTGTGATTTGAAATTTTAATTGTCTTCGTAGAAGAATTAATTGGTGCACTAAAGAACGGGAGAAGAATGTATAAATTCTTAGTGTTGGTTCGAAACTAAAAACAACAAGAATTTGGGGGGGGGGGGGGGGGGGGGGGGGGAATTTATGTCACTGTAATGAAAAATTCGTCAGTAAATCTTTTCTAGCGACCAATTAATGATAAATTATATAGATATCATGTTAGCTTTAGTAATAGATTAGAGAAGAACACTACGAAAAAAATAAACAAAATTTAGCGACGGATAACTTATGCTTTAAACAATAAAAATTATTTGATGATCCTATTTAACGGTAGTATTAGAATATTATAAAATATATACCCATATATTTTGTTCGTGAGAAAGTTGCTATCGGTCATGTTAAGGTGTTGCATATGCATTCTCCGTATCCGTATGCAGATATTTTCACAAAATGACTTCCTAGACATCTATTCCTCGACTTCAGATCCAGTCTCAGCGTCCGGCCTCCTCTCGCTCCGATGAGGGGGGGTGTATTAAAGAATATTATAAAATATATTCCCCATATATTTTATAATTATTAGTGATGTATAATTATGATAAATATAAGATCTCTATTGTATTAGGATTTCACATTGTACACACTATATATATTTGTATTAATGAGAAAGACACCTCAAGAGAGAATAATGTTAGAGTAATTATGGGGATATCTCATACCTCTCATTTATTATAATTGATAATGTAATATATTATAATTATTATGATTGTAATTAGTATCATATAATTTAGGTAAGGTAGATTAGTCTTTCATAATTCAAGCTTAGGATGATTGTATATATATATTGTATCTTTGGGAGAATATTAATCAAGGAATTAATCTTCCTACATGGTATCAAGAATCAAAGATCCTTTGCCCTAATTCTAAACTCTCCCACCGAATTCTCTCCCTTTCCTCTCCTAAAATTTTTGGCCCCCCTCTCCTAAAACCCTAAACTACATCCTCCATACAAAACCCCAGCCGAAACACTAATACCCCCCCCCCCCCCTAGCTTCTATCCCAAACCCTAAGGGTTTTCTTTTTCCACAACCAACACATCAAACACTACTTCTTTCATTCTCTAATTTAATTTCTTGTGGACCAATGGCCGAAAAATGAACATTTCATCCCGCTCTTGCCGTTAATAACGTCAAGAATTTTATCTCCATAACTCTTGAAATGTGAAAGACTCCCCAAGAGAGATTAATGTTAGAGTAATTATGGGGATATCTCATACCTCTCATTTATTATAATTGATAATGTAATATATTGTAATTATTATGATTGTAATTAGTATCATATAATTTAGGTAAGGTAGATTAGTCTTCCATAATTCAAACTTAGGATGATTGTATATATATTGTATCTTTGGGAGAATATTAATCAAGGAATTAATCTTCCTACATGGTATCAAGAGTCAAAGATCCTTTGCCCTAATTCTAAACTCTCCCACCGAATTTCTCCCTTTCTTCTCCTAAAATTTTTGGCCCCCCTCTCCTAGAACCCTAAACTATTTCTTCCTCTACACAAAAACCTTGCTGAAACCCTAATACCACCACCCTCGGCTAGCTTCTATCCCAAACCCTGAGGGTTTTCTTTTTCCACAACCAACACATCAAACACTACTTCTTTCATTCTCTAGTTTAATTTCTTGTGGACCAATGACCGAAAAATAAATATTTTATCCCGCTCTTGCCGTTAATAACGTCAACAATTTTATCTCCATAACTGTAATATATTTTCACAAAATGACTTCCTAGATATCTATTCCCCGACTTCAGATCTAGTCTCAGCGTCCAACTTCCTCCCGCTCCGACTGAGGTGGTGTATTAGAGAATATTATAAAATATATTCCCCATATATTTTGTAATTATTAGTGATGTATAATTATGGTAAATATAGGATCCCTATTGTATTAGAATTCCACATTGTACACACTATATATATTTGTATTAATGAGAAAGACACCCCAAGAGAGATTAATGTTAGAGTAATTATGGGGATATCCCATAACTCTCATTTATTATAATTGATAATGAAATATATTATAATTATTATGATTGTAATTAGTATCATATAATTTAGGTAAGGTAGATTAGTCTTCCATAATTCAAGCTTAGGATGATTGTATATATATATATATATTGTATCTTTGGGAGAATATTAATCAAGGAATTAATATTCCTACATGGTATCAAGAGTCAAAGATCCTTTGCCCTAATTCTAAACTCTCCCACCGAATTTCTCCCTTTCTTCTCCTAAAATTTTTGGACCCCTCTCCTAAAACCCTAAACTACTTCTTCCTCCACACAAAACCCTAGCCGAAACCCTAATACCACCACCCCTCGGCTAGCTTCTATCCCAAACCCTAAGATTTTTTTTTCCACAACCAACACATAAAACACTACTTCTTTCATTCTCTAGTTTAATTTCTTGTGGACCAATGGCCGAAAAACGAATATTTCATCCCGCTCTTGCCCTTAATAACGTCAAGAATTTTATCTCCATAACTCTCGAAATGGAGAAAGGGCAGTATACCTCTTGGGCAAAACTTTTTAAAATTCACTGTCGCGCTTATGAGGTGATTGACCATATCATTCCGTCCGAGTCCCCATCGGATACCACTACAGTGGACAAGAAATTATGGTCTCGATTAGATGTTATAGTCCTTCAATGGATTTATGGCATAATTTCGAATGATCTTCTCCATATCATCTTAGAACCAAATTCTACGACACAATAGGCATGAGAACGGTTACAAAACATTTTTCAAGATAACAAAATTTCTAGGGCAGTTTATCTTGAACACCAATTTATAAATGTTAAATTGGATGACTTTTCCAACATTTTCGCCTATTGTCAAGAATTAAAGGTACTTGCGGACCAACTGTCCAACGTTGCTTCACCCGTGACAAATCAAAGGTTGGCTCTTCAGTTGATTACGGGGTTGAATGAACAATATGATGGTGTTGCTACGTTCATTCAGCAAAGCAATCCGTTGCCTCCCGAGGCCCGTTTGAGGATAATTCTTGAGGAAATGCGGAAAGCAAAGCAAGCATCCTCGGGAGCAACCACCGTCGGAACCGCTCTCGTCTCCACCAACTCATCTTCCACTGATTTGGAGCCCCAAAATTCTGGTTCAGGGGGTCACAGTAATCGTTCTAATAATGGTAAAAAACGGAGTTCAAACCATAACAATAAAGAAAAAAATAATGGTGGAAAGGGACAGGGAAGGGGAGGTCGCCAGCATGTCGGTGGCAATGGCCAGTCCGGGCAGTGGTGGCAACCAGTAGGGGCAGTACCCACCGTGGGCTGCCCCACCTTGTCCATATCTAACCTCTTCATGGGCCCGACCTCCCCCCTCTTCAAATCGCCAACCCAGTATTCTCAGATCTCGTCCACAACATGCGTTTGCGGCTCAGGAACCATCTTTTGTTGGTTATGCACCCACAGACATTGAACATGCCATGAATAACTTGCATCTAAGTGTTCCCGATGAGTCATGGTACATGGACACAGGGACTACGTCACACATGACGGCATCTCAAGGTAATCTCTCGTCTTATTATAATATGAGCAATAATAAAAATATTGTTGTCGGTAGTGGGCAGGAAATTCCAATTCGTGGTATTGGTCAGGTAACACTACCCTCCCCACACCCACATTTACACTTGGAAAATGTCCTACATGCACCAAATCTAATTAAAACCTTATCTCTGTTAGACGTTTTATAATTGACAATAATGTTTATGTAAATTTTGATCCTTTTGGTTTTTATGTGAAGGATTTTCAGACGGGGAAGTCACTTATGAGATGCAATAGCACGGGGGACTTATATCCCATCATCTCTGTTTCCATAAATAGCATGAACAAACCATCAACCTTTGCTGAAATTTCTCCTACTCTATGGCACAATAGATTGGGACACCCAGGAACACAATTTTTTAATAATTTTAGGAAGAATAATTTAGTTTTGTGTAATAAACCTTTGGACTCTTTTGTTTGCCAATCTTGCGTGTTTGGTAAACATATTAAGCTTCCTTTTGCCTCTTCTAATTCTCATACTTATATGTCATTTGATATTGTGCATTGTGATTTGTGGACATCACCCATTTTGAGTTATGCATGTCATAAATACTATATGCTCATTCTAGATGATTATTCGAATTTTTTGTGGACTTTTCCATTAGGACATAAATCACAAACATACACTATTTTAAAACAATTTAGTTTTTTTTTTTTTTATCAAAACTCAATTTGGCAAAAGCATTAAATGTTTCAATGTGACAATGGGGGGGGGGGGGGGATTTATAAATGCCCATTTTACTGATTTCTGTCACCAACATGGGATGACTTTGCGTCTTTCGTGTCCACATACTTCACCATAAAATAGGAAAGCCGAAAGAAAAATTCGAACAATTAATAATATGATTCGCTCTCTTCTTGTGTATTCTTCCACACCATCAAAGTTTTGGCACCATGCACTTTAAATGGCTACCTACCTTTTAAATATTCTTCCTAGTAAATTGCTATCCAACGTGTCTCCTACACAAATGTTATATCATCGTCTCCCGTATTTTACACATTTGAGGGTCTTTGGATGTTTGTGTTATCCTTTATTTCCATCTACTTTCATTAAAAAGTTGTAGGTTCGTTCTACTCCTTGTATGTTTTTGGGATACCCACAAAATCATAAGGGATATAAATGTTATGATTTGATGAATGGGAAGATAATTGTTTGTCGTCATGTGATTTTTGATGAGTCTAAATTCCCGTTTGCTAAATCTCATATGGCTTCCTCACCTTCATATAATTTTTTGGATACTAGATTACATCTCATTTACGCCACCATCTTAATGACCAAACGTATATAGAACCAACCCAACAAAATGCCCAACACTTTTCGGCCCAACCACAAAATGGGGCTGGACCGGAGACCTCGATCCAATCCTGTTTTCGTGGCGGTCCGACCCACGTAGGGCAGTCCACGACCACACCCTTAGCCCAGATCATTCCCGGAGCCCAACCTCATACCACAACGGCTACACCTAGTCACTTGGGCCTCCAGTCTTCACCTCGGCCCAATGTTATACCCGAGAACCAAACTACCCAACTAGTGATGGACCAGCCTCTGACCATGCATGGGATATTTTGGCTCAAACGTCATTTTAATCTACTATCCTCTGTTCAACCATCACCTCTACCAAAAAATCACAAAGCTGTCTTATCCGATCCGAATTAGAAAGCTGTCATGTTAGATGAATTTAATGCTCTTATTACAAATAAGACGTGGGAATTGGTACCACGTCCTTCTAATGTGAATATCATTCGGTCTATGTGGGTTTTTTGTCATAAGAAAAATTCGGATGATTCTTTTGCGAGATACAAAACTCATCTTGTTGGTGACGGCAGGTCTTAACAAGTTAGGGTAGATTGTGGTGAAACGTTCAGTCCAGTAGTTAAACCAACAACTATCCGGACAGTTCTCAGCTTGGCTCTTTCCAAATCTTGAACCATTCACCAGTTAGATGTTAAAAATGTTGTTTTGCATGGAAACTTACAGGAGATAGTATACATGCATCAACCGTTGGGTTTCCGCGATTATACCCGTCCAGATCATGTTTGCCTATTGAAGAAATCCTTATATGGTTTGAACCAAGCTCATCGGGCATAGTACAACAGGTTTGCAAGATTTGTTTCCAAATTGGGATTCGCTCATAGCAAGTCTGATCAGTCATTGTTCATTTATCGAAAAGGCGCTGACATGGCATATATCCTTTTGTATGTCGATGATATTATTCTCACAACATCATTCATTTCACTTCGTCAGTCCATTATGTCCCTTCTTGTAGCTGAATTTGCAATGAAGGACTTGGGTCAGTTGAATTATTTTCTTGGCATTACTATCTCCCAATATGCAGGTGGTCTGTTTCTCAGTCAAAAGAAATATGCCGAAGAAATAATTGACAAAACAGGGATGTCGTCCTGCAAACCTTCACATACTCCAGTGGATACAAAGGAGAAATTGAGTAATAATGTCGGAACTCCATACAGTGATCCTACCCATTACCGTAGCCTAGCAGGAGCCTTACAGTATCTGACTTTTACAAGATCAGATATTTCCTATGCGGTTCAACAAGTTTGTTTACACATGCATGATCTGAATGAATAATATATGGGGGGCTCTCAAGAGGATTCCGCGGTTTGTTAAGGGTACTCTTCATTTCAGACTTTATAATAAGTCCTCCATCTCGAGTCTTTCTGCCTACACTAATGCGGATTGGGATGGTTTTCCAGACACACGTTGTTCCACTTCCGGCTATTGTGTGTTCTTGGGTGACAATCTCATTTCAAGATCTTCTAAACATCAGTCCACACTGTCTCGGTCGAGTGCAGAGGCAGAATACCGAGGGGTGGCCAATGTTGTTGCTGAATCATGTTGGCTCCGTAATCTACTATTGGAGCTCCATTGTCCAATTGAAAAGGCAACAGTGGTGTATTGTGACAATGTGAGTGCGATATACTTACCTGAGGTGCTTACAAAAATGTCGAGCTGACGGGGTCAGGTACCAGTAGTGACAATAGCAAAGGGCAATCATGTTCAGTATCAACGTACGAAACACATTTAAATGGATAATCTTATTTGTTTGAGAAAAAGTTGCCCGTGGTCAAGTCCGTGTTTTTCCATGTACTGTCCCGTTATCAGATAGCTGACATCTTCACAAAAGGTCTTCCGCGCGTACTTTTTGATGATTTCATGGACAATCTCAGCATTCGAGAACCTCCAGCTAAGACTGCGGGGGACTGTTAGAGTAATTATGGAGATATCCCATAATTACATTTCATTTATTATAATTGATAATGTAATATATTGTAATTATTATGATTGTAATTAGTATCATATGATTAGGTAAGGTAGATTAGTCTTCTATAATTCAAACTTAGGATGATTGTATATATATTGTATCTTTGGAAAAATATTAATCAAGGAATTAATCTTCCTACAATTAATACAATCTTACAGGTAGATTACCAATGAGTTATAAAACAATCTGTCTGTTTGTTATGATTTATGGGCAATCTAGCAATAGATTGGTGATAAATTTCGTAGCTAATTTTTACTTTTTTTAATTTGAATTTCGTAATTAGTTCCTTTCTTTTTTGTAATGAGAGGAATTAGAGGCTGCCAACCAGACCTATATCTATCAATATTTCTTGGTGAAATATAATTTGTTGGATTGTATATAAAAGTTGTTTTATCGTTATATGGGAGAGTGAGTTGTCAACCCTAAGTAAAAGAAAAAGTATAATCATTATATATACCTAAGAAAGCTATGAACTTTTATTTAAGTTGTTATAGAAAAGTAGGCACCTTTTAGTAGAAAATATTTGAATCAATAAAACGCGGGCTAACGTGACACGTGTCGATCAAGCGGTGCCCTACAAATTTTCAAACTTAAATAATACTAGTAAGTTTTTATTCACTCTTAATTCATAGGATATGCAAAAATCACAAGAAAATGTAATAATTCATATGCACCCCCTACAAAATGTAACCAGTTTAAAACTTCTTACAAGTAAAAATAAGGAAGGTATGTGTATCATAAAATAAGGAAGGTATGTGTATCATAAATCACAAAGGAGATTAGTGTTAGTCAAACTCGAGTAGAGGTTTCCGAAATTATCTCAATTTCAAAATAGAAAGAGTAGAGAGTTTTTTGAAGAAGAAAAAATCTATCTAAGGACACTAATTAGCATGTTTGGTCAAACTTCTAAAAGACGAAAATATCTTAGTAAAAGAAAACACTTATTTCAAAGAATTAAGGTGTGACTAAATTTTTAATTCAAAAAGTAGTACTTTTGAGTAGTAGCAGAAGTTCTTATTCAACTTTAACACAAGATTACCTCTATAGAAACTTCATATTTATCAAATTAAAATTAGCAGTAACTTCCTTTTCTATAGTTGACATATAAAAAAACTTCTTAAAATACTGGCCAAAAATTAACTAATAACAAGAGAACTTTTCAAGAAATTTAACCAAACACTTATGATAAAAAGGTAATTCTCAAAATAATACGATTTCGACAACTTGGCCAAATAAACTATAAGAAAATTGAGCTGTTAATTGAAAACCTTTACAGGGTGATGAAAGTATTATAGCATAAATTTAATATTCAAGAAAGCATGACAATATATCAAAATGATTGTTAGTTATACCCATGATGTACATGAGTTTGTATATCATGTATATCACAGTTTCACAAGGCAACTTACCATATGTGAAACCGTGGTATACACGGTATACAGACCCGTGTATATCACGGTTTTTGGAAAACTTTAGTTAGTGTAAATATTGTATTACATTAGCATTATACACTAACCATAATTATATGATTCTTGTACAACTAGAATAGGGTTTTGGGAATAGAATATGAATAGAATTTTTCTATTATGGAAAATTGTAAATTGTATATATACTTTTTCATTAATAAAAATAATGAAGAGATTATTTCTTTCATGGTATCAAAAGTCTAGGTCTAAAATCCTCTCCAATTTCCGTCCACTTTTGCATCAATTTCCAAGCCTCTCTTATCGGTTTTTGTGCCCCGACGGTACCTTCCCTCTTCCCAATTTTTTCTTCACAATCCCTACATCACGTTTTGCGTTGCTAATATGGCTAAGAACACGTTTCATCCCGCCCTTACTGTTTCTAACATCAAGAATCACATCCCTATCATTCTTGAAATAGAAAACGTCCAATACGCGACGTGGGCCGAACTGTTCAAAGTTCATGCACGCTCGCATCAAGTCCTCAATCACATTATCCCCGCGGCTCCGGTGGATACGAAGGTGCCTAAACCCGAGGATGATCTTAAGTTGTGGACGACCCTTGATGCTACTGTTCTTCAGTGGATTTACTCTACTATCTCCACCGACATGTTGCAAATGATTATCGAACCAGACACTACAACGATGGATGCTTGGAATACAGTACGTGATATATTCCAAGATAATCAAAATTCTCGTGATGTTACCCTTGCGCAGGAATTCTCCCACGCCAGTATGGAAGATTTCCCTAATGTTTCAGCATACTGCAAAAGGTTGAAAGAATTGGCGGACCAACTCTGCAATGTTGGTTGCGACCGTCACCAATGATCATCTTGTCATTCAAATGGTTGCAGGCCTATCTGAGGCCTATAGTGGCGTCGGTACGCTACTTCTTCAGAGCAGTCCTCTTCTGCAGTTTTATCAGGCCCGTTCCATGCTCACGCTCGAAGAAACAAACTTGGCTAAGAAAGCGGACACTAAGGCCCCTTCAGTCGTCATGGTGACCGAGTCCAACTTTTCTCCCTCAGTCTCCAACAATTCCGGCCAAAACCGCAACAATGGTGGCGGCAAAAAGGGTCAGAATCGCAAAATAATGGTAAAAATCATGGTGGAAACCGAGGTGGAAATAACGGGGGTGGCACTAGGCCTCGGGGCAGTGGGCCGCAAGCCAACTAGCCACAACCCTTGGGTCCATGGCCATGGAACTGGGCCAGTGGGCATGGGCCAAACAACCCCTATTTTCTGTCATAACAGTACCTGGGAAATTGGGCCCAAATTCCCTCTAAAACAGGCCCAATTTCTCGGGTCAGCAGTGGGTCAGGGCGGCAAGCGGGTGTGCTTTGGTCTCGGCCTCCGCAGGCCTACCATGCAACGGACCCCATCCCTACCGACATTGAAGCCGCGATGCACACACTTGGATTAAATCCTTTGGATGCAAATTGGCACATGGACACCGGAGCCACTACACATATGACGTCCGACCAAGGTACTCTCTCATCTTATTCTAATTTTAGCAACAATCGTGGCATAATTATTGGTAATGGCAATTCAATTCCAATTCGTGGTTACGGTCATAGAACTTTGTCTCTCCCCAATCCACCTCTCGTCTTGAAAATTGCCCTTCATGCCACTAACTTAATTAAAATTTTGGTGTCTGTCCATAAATTCACCTCCAATTTTAGCAACAATCGTGGCATAATTATTGGTAATGACAATTCAATTCCAATTAGTGGTTACGGTCATAGAACTTTGTCTTCCCCCATCCACCTCTCGTTTTGAAAAATGTCCTTCATGCCCCTAACTTAATTAAAATTTTGGTGTCTGTCCGTAAATTCACCACTGATAATTGAGTTTTTGTTGATTTTGATCCTTTTGGATTTTCTGTGAAGGATTTCAAGACGGGATTCCTCTCATGAGATGTGATAGTAGGGGAGATCTTTATCCTATCACGCCCACATCCGGTCTCTCGAGTCAAGCCTTGCCATCTACTTTTGCAGCTCTCGCTCCTTCCTTATGGCATGCACGTTTGGGTCACCCTGGGTCGTCTATTGTTTCTTCCTTACATAAAAACAATTTTATTTCTTGTAAGGGTATGCGTAGTACTCCAATTTTTCAATCTTATTCTCTAGGAAAATTTGTTAAATTACCATTTGTAGACTCTACTTCTCGTACTTTAATGTCATTTGATATTATTCATAGCGATTTATGGACATCTCCTGTTCTCAGTTCTTTGGGTCATCGTTATTATGTTCTATTTTTGGATGATTATTCTAATTTTTATGGACTTTTCCGTTAGTGAAAAAATCTCAAGTGTTTTCCACTTTTCAAAAATTTAGAGCATTCATCCGTACCCAATTCGAACGGGAAAGAAAAAATATTCAATGTCATAGTGACAAAGAATATGATAATGGGTTGTTTCGAGATTTTTGTAGTACTAATGGAGTAAATTTTCGTTTCTCTTGTCCTCATACGTCTTCACAAAATGGAAAAACAGAACGCAAAATTCGTACCATTGATAATATTGTCCGACTTTATTGGTCCATGCTTCCGTATCCCGCTCCTTTTGGCATCATGATTTGCAAATGGCTACATATCTTCTTAACATTCTTCCTACCAAGGGTTTGGCATATTCATCCCCACTTCAA
Organism: Anisodus tanguticus; assembly: GCA_034509755.1. Taxonomy (NCBI): domain Eukaryota; kingdom Viridiplantae; phylum Streptophyta; class Magnoliopsida; order Solanales; family Solanaceae; genus Anisodus; species Anisodus tanguticus. The sequence goes on along the minus strand of CM067559.1, from coordinate 42,694,885 downwards.
ATCTTATATAATAAGACTCCTTCGTATTCACATCTTAGGGTCTTTGGGTGCTTATGTTATCCACTATTTTTGTCAACTACAATTAACAAACTTCAAGCCCCGTTCTACTCCATGTGTGTTTTTGGGTTATCCGTACAATCATCATGGTTACAAATGTTTTGATTTATCGTCTAATAAAATATTCATTAGATGCCACGTTATTTTTTATGAATCCCAATTTCCGTTTGGTAAAGTAAGTAGTCCTGGGCCTAGTTCGTATAATTTTTTAGATGACGATGTCTCTCCATATATTAACCACCATTTCTCAGACTTGTCCCACACCCAAAATCTGCCAGCGAGCCCACTGCCTGCTGGGCTTTCTATTCCGCCACTACCCACGGGTTCTGCCCCAGTTTCGGCTATTAGGCCAATTGCCCAGCCCAATACCAAAACTGCTTCGATTTCAGCTTCTATCCCAGTTACCGTGTCCAGTATTGGGCCAGCAGGCCCACGGCCTGCTGGCCAGCCCATCCCGCATCCACATTCTTCCCAAAATCAACCCAATTCTTCTCCGAGTCATAGACCAGTCACTCGTAGTCAACAAGATATTTTTAAACCAAGACGACATTTTTAATCTAAATTCTAATGTCTCTAAATCCCCTCTACCCCGTAACTCAGTGTCTGCCTTAAATGACCCGAATTGGAAATTGGCTATGAACGACGAATATGATGCTCTTATTGAAAATAAGACGTGGGAGCTGGTACCCCGTCCTTCTCGTGTTAATATTATTCGGTCTATGTGGATTTTTACTCATAAGGATAATTCTGATGGTTCTTTTGCGAGGCATAAGGTCCGTCTTGTAGGTGATGGTAAGACTCAGCAGGTTGGCGTGGATTATGGTGAGACGTTTAGTTCGGTGGTCAAATCGGCTACCATTCGCACTGTTCTCAGTCTAGCTCTTTAAAAAACCTGGCCCATTCATCAATTAGATATGTAGAATGCTTTCTTACATGGTGATCTTAAGGAGACCGTTTACTTGCATCGACCTTTGGGTTTTCGAGACCCCAAATATCATCATCATGCTGTTTATTGAAGAAGTCCTTGTATGGGCTTAAGCATGCCCCACGGGCTTGGTATAAGCAATTTGCAGACTATGTTTCATCTATTGGGTTTTCACACAGCAGGTATGATAATTCATTGTTCATATATCGTCATGGTACTTTCCTAGCTTACATACTATTATATGTGGATGATCTTATCTTTACTGCCTCTTCTGATGCTTTGCGGAAGTCTATTATGACAATGCTCAGTTCTGAGTTTGCTATGAAAGACTTGGGATTATTGAGTTATTTTTTGGGGATTGTTGTCACTCATCATGCATGTGGGTTATTCTTATCACAACGGAAGTATGCCGTTGAGATCATTAAGTGAGTTGGTATGTCCTCATGCAAGTCTACTTTCACTCCCGTTGATACTAAACCCAAGCTGGGTACTACGGCTGGCTCATCGTATGAGGATCCAACTCACTATCGCAGTCTTGCAGGGGCTCTTTAGTATCTTACTTTCACGAGACCAGATATTACATATGTCGTATAGCAGGTATGCTTGTTTATGCATGATCCCAGGGTTGAGCACATGAATCTGCTCAAACACATTATTTGATACATCCAGGGGACATTTGACTATGGATTACATTTATATCCTTCCTCGACATCTACACTTGTCTCGTATATTGATGCTGATTGGGGTGGCTGTCCAGAAACCAAACGTTCCACGTCCGGCTATGGTATGTTTCTTGGTAATAACTTGGTCTCATGGTCTGCGAAGTGTCAGTCTACATTAGCTCGGTCTAGTGCAGATGCTGAGTATAGGGGGTAGACAATGTGGTCTCTGAATCATGTTGGTTACGTAATCTTCTTTTAGAGCTTCATTGTCATATTCAGAAAGCTACCTTGGTTTATTGTGATAATATTAGTGTCATCTTCCTTTCTGGTAATCCGGTTCAACACCAGCGCACTAAACACATCGAGATGATATTCACTTTGTTCGCGAAAAGGTAGCCCGTGGAAAAGTACGCGTCTGTCATGTCCCTTCCAGGTATCAAATTGCAGACATCTTTACCAAAGGTCTTCCGTCAGTACTCTTTGAAGATTTTAGGGACAGCGTACGAAGACCGCCCGCTATGACTGCGAGGTGTGTTAGTTATACCCGTGATATACATGGGTTTGTATACCATGTATATCATGGTTTCACAAGGCAACTTACCATATGTGAAACCGTGGTATACACGGTATACAAACCCGTGTATATCACGGTTTGTGAAAGACTTCAGTTAGTGTAAATAATGTATTAAATTAGCATTGTACATTTACCATAATTATAGGATTATTATACAAGTAGAATATGGTTTTGAGAATAGAATAGGAATAGGATTTTCCTATTATGGAAAATTGTAAATTGTATATATATTCTTTCATTAATGAAAATAATCAAGGGATTTTTTCTTTTAATGATTGTGGACCTTAAGCTATTTTCTGTTTTGTTTTTTCACTTTTAAAAAGTATCAATTTGTGTGCGACTTCATTTTCAGAGTTCGAACCTAAAATCTTTAGTTAATGATAGATGTGAACTTACCATCCAACACTGTTTTTTATGGTGGACCTTAAGCTTAATTAGTTCATACATCTTATTAAATTTGTCTCTGATAGATCTTAATATGCCAAACAAATTAAACCACGAGTAGCTGGATTTAACCATATACAAATAAGAGCCCATTCTTATTGTGCTTTGATGTTCTTCACGTCTTGTGTTTATCCAATATGGGCTTCACATACATAACTTCAGGCCCATTTTCACAGTTATAGGCAAGCTATATGAGTAGCCAAGTGCTCTTGTGCATTTGGCAGGCTGAGTAGCATTCGAGGATTATTTATGGACGATATGTAGTGCGAATTTGAATTAATCAAAGTCTTTAAAGCGATAGTCGGAAGCTAATTGAAAAAAATAAGAAGCATTTGAGAACCATTACGTCGGGATGAAGTGAAATAGTAAATAAAGATTTATTACGAACTTAAGTGAGTCTTTGGATAGATTGGGATGTTACTTTCATTTGATCAAGACTTCAAACAGACAAAAAATTGAATTAATTTATATACGTTGATAGTATTAAAAGATTAATGTAAATTTATTTGTTATAAGAGACCATTTATCATAAAGGAAAGGATGTATCTTAAGTGAAAAATAAAGAATTTCACTTCTTTCGCAAAGTAACGAGTAAACAAAGAATTCCACTTTTGCGTGTCAAGGTGAAGGACTAATCTGCTTCTAAACTAGCGAACTTTAAAAGAAAAGGGTTCATATGATACTTTCGGCAAATTACACATAGGAAAGGGAGAAAAAAGTAATGTGAAATACACCATAAAACCTGACAATATGTGTCATGAACTTAGGTTGTGACAAGAACTCGTATCAATCTCTCTCTATATATATATATATATTAAACGCTCGATTAAAAAGATAATACTTCTACATAGTTCTAACTAAGATGCTCTTGAAACTTGCATAAATACCATTTCTCCAATTATGCACTATAACACCATTATGAATGGAAAAATTAACTTAGGTGCAATAGTAATAGTAAAATTGTATTATATATAATGGTTATTGTGTGGAATTTGCCAGCAGTCTTGGAATGAAAAATAATCTAAATATGGGCTCAATATTCAAAGCCCATCATTTTCTCTTTTCTATACATTTTTTTTTGTTAACTTGGCCTTGCTACATTTTGAAGAACCATACATTACCAAGGAACTCTTGGTCTATCTGTCTAGTGAGGCTTTTAGAGGCTATTGGATTAATTTGAACTTGCTGCAGTGCACTTACCATTTTCATTAGTTTCCTAACCATCCAGGATGCCTGCTTAGGACCAGGGGCAGCAAAGAAGTCTTTGACCCTTGATGTAAAAGGCATGAGTTCACCTTATTCACAGCTTATCCTGCTTGTTAGCCAAATTTCAATAAATCTTAACCAAAGCAGCTTTGTTCCAAACATATATGTTGATCAAGTTCAAACCACCTGCTGTGTTGGGGAGACAGACTTTATCCCATGAAACCAAAGCTCTCTTGTTTATTGTATTAGCACTAGTCCAAACTAGGGGTAGCCAGCGGGTCGGGGCGGGCTGGGACGGGTTCTGGCGGGAGGGGGGGGGGGATCGGGACCAGGATCCGGCGGGACTGGCGGGCTGGGAAAGGCGGGACATGAAGAGGTCCCGTCCCGTCCCACATCCCGCTGGAAGAGGGGAGACACTTTAATTTTAAAAATATAAATTTTAACACTTAAATAATTGAACAAGATAATGTAATAAAAATATCTCAAGGCTGTTTTTGTGCCTCTTATATTATTTAATAGAAATATAACTTTTTTGTAATAAAATTTCAAAATTGCAACTTTATTTCGTTGTTCAAAAGTTGTAAATCACATAGTAAAATTGACATTAAAAAGATTACATAGTTAACCATACTTTTTCTAATTTCCTCACAATGTCTTGAGGATCTTCGGTTGGAATTGGAAGTTGTTGATCAAATTGTTCGACGTCGCTTCCTGCTCCCTCGGACAAGATTTCGTTGATCTCCAGTTGAACGCACCTTCTACGCTCCGCTCTAATCCAATCTCTGAATAAAACTGCAATCTCCAAGTTGTCTCCGCCAATTAGTGTATGTGTTCTCCTATTTGAAATTTTCAGCAGAAAAAGCGCTTTCAGACGATGTTGATGACGCTTGAATGTTCAACACATATTTCGGGCCATCTTTGATAGTATCGGAAATATCTTCGCATTCTCCCTCCAGTATCTCAGCAAGTCTTCACGTCCATCTTCATTGACAATTGATTTGTACGGTACAACACCCTGCAAAACATAAACATCAAATTCGCTAACTTGTAAAGAAGTTGAATCACTAAACATTCTATTTCTAAGGCCTTGAACACTAGTAGCAGAAACCACATGTCTTTTATTAGGTTGTAGTGAAGTAGAAGAAGATGGTACCGAAGCCAGTTGATTATTTACACTTTCTTGGTAATACATATATATTTTTTTGCATTCATTGTGTATGCTAGACATAATTTCTTCTTTAATTGGTTCTTCAGTTGGGTATGTTGGAAGTATTTCTAAGCTTTCATAAATCGTTTCAACAAGTGTTTTACAACCGTCTACTTTAATAGTCGGATTTAATACATCATCAATATAATATATAGTGGAATAGGAAAAAAATATTTTTTAAATTTTATAAACATTTTTTAATAGCTGGAGCGTAAGCTCGTTTTTGCATATATTCATTAAGTAACAAAAATATTAGAGCTATATAAAATAACATAGTTGAAATAGTACGATAATAAATTCCAGAAAATTCTTTAGTAACTAGAAAAAATTTCTCTAAAATGCAATAAGTTCTGAATTTTTTTTTCAATCATCATCTACCAGCATATCCGTTGGACTTTGATTATGGGCGTTAAATAATAAATTTATAGGTCTTTTATACTCGTGAGCAACAAATAGTTGTTCATATAAAGAATTTCACTTATTCGAAACTTCTTCTGTAATTTTTTTATAAGGTAGTCCACAATCATGACAAATTTTTTTATACTCTTTGTGCGTCTTTATATTTTATTACCTTCAAAAATAAAGTTTATACCAAATTGTACTTTATCAAGAATGTTTTTAAAAAATTTTAGGTCATCCTTTACAACTAAGTTATAAATATGGCATGCACATCTAATATGAAAAATATTGGAAAAAGATGGAGTAAATCGAATTTTTAAAAGGTTTACAGCATAATCATTAGCAATAACATTATCTAATGTAACAGTCGTAATTTTATCAGTAATTCCATAATATTCACAAATTTCATGAATATTTCTTGCAATAAATAATCCAGTGTGCCTATCATCAATATATCTATATGCTAAAATACGTTTTTGCATAGACCAAGTATGATCTATCCAATGACATGTAACGATTAAGTAATCATTACTGTTAGTACTACGGCCTATATCAGAAGTGATAACCACTTTGCCATTAAAATGATATAATGCATAACGTAAATACTGTTGATATTCATGTGCAAATTTAAAAACGTCTTTTCTAACAGTTGATCTAGAAAAACAGTTAAAAGCAAGATTATATGTTTCTCTAATGTAATGAATAAAATCAGGAGAAGAAGGAAATGAAAAAGGCAAACCCTCCACCCCAGCTAATTTTGCTATATTTTCCCTATCTTTGTGTTTATCATATTTAAGACCTATAATTCCCCCGTCATCGGGTTAATTCGACCCTGTACTTGGTTGGGACACTATGTGAACCTTGTCCCGACTCAGAAGGCATTGGCACACCCAATTTTTCAACCAGATATTCGTTATACCTAGCTTTGTGCATGCTTTGTACATGTCTCAATAAACCTCTCGTCCCACCATGACCTTTTCCAGTTTTAAATTTATAAACTTCTTTAAAAAATTTACATCTAGCTAGTTGATTCTCACTGTTCCTATCAAAAAAATCTCATGCAGGTGATTTTAATTTTCGTTGTTTGGGGCATCAACTCATACTAGGGGAAATAGAAGACATTACAGTTTCAGTTCAGGCTGAGACTCAGTCTGAGCCTGAGGTGGAGGTGCACTAGTGGGTGTGTTATCTACATTATCGGCTAATTCATTTTCAAAATTAAAGTCTGGTTCATATGCAGATTATACCTCATGATCTAATGGTATATTAATATCATTAAAAATTAGTTTCTTCATTTATATGAGTGAAATCATCGGGGCTAGGAATAAGATTACTAGAAGATGCACTCTTACCCCTGTTACCCCTAGTACCTCTACCAGAAATCAAACGTCCAAGTCGTTCTATTACAATTATGCAAATAAATAATTAAAGTAAATGAAATTAAGTAACAATAATAATTTAAAGAAGGAACGAAGGTACGAAACGCCGACGTAACGTCGACGTGTAATCGAAGTTGAAAATTGAAACTTTGCTCGATGATGATCCTCAAACTAGTTGTCAACTTCACTTCCATTTTTTTTAACTTTGATACAAATAAGCAAATAAAATATAATATTTAGTAGGCAATGTAGACTTGTAGAGAGATTAGAGAGATGGTAGGAAGATTTTTGAGAAAAATGAAGAGGAAAATGAGGTATTAATAGTTGAGAAATAGGGTTAAAGTGTAAATATAATAACTTAGGGGTTTAAAATAAATATTAAGGGGGTGGGGGGGGGGGCAAAAATGGCAGTTATAGCCGTTGCACAACGGTCAAAATCAAAATTTGACCGTTGTTACAACGGAATTTTTGCAAAGAGGGAGAGGGGGGGGGGGGAGGGTCGGGGCGGGATCGGGACGAGCCCTAGTCCCGTCCCGAGATCGAACACCGCTACCTACAATTTCGTTTCATTTTTTTTTGGGCCGGAGAGAGGCGGTAGTCGACCCGGCCCACTGGACAGCCATAATCCAAACATAAGTTCTACAATAAGCATCTATGGCCTTTCAACACTTTAGATGGGATCACAAATAGTTGGGCCCAATAGGCTTGTATCCCAAATAAGACAAGACTGTACTAATTGGACTCTGCCTGCATGTGAGAGTTTATTAGCAGTGTGTGATGTGATTTTGGCTACAATTTTTTTAATTAAAAAAATCCATCGCACAAGAGATAATGTATGCCTAAATATTTATAAGGCAATTCCCCTGCTGTAAAACCAAGTTGCTGCAATATGTCATTCTTTTGTTGATCTGCTACACCTCCAAAATATACACAACTCTTCCCCATATTTGCTTACATCAGAAAAGATAGTAAAACATTTATAAAGGGCAATCACAGAAGCAACATCACCTCTAGCAAATAACAACAGGTCATCAGCAAAGCATATATGAGTTATTCCCAATTTACTAACTATTGTGCTAAGAAGATGTTATCAGCTATTTTCCTGCCTGGTATTGCATTCTAGTTGCTAACACTTTTGCCACTAACTTATACATCACAATGCAACAAGCAATTGGTCTATACTCTTTGACACTATTAGAATTTATAATTTTTGGTAATAAAGTTATGGCAGTACAATTAAAATATTTAAGCATTGTACCAGTGAGGAAGAACTGTTGAACAACTTTGACAATATCTTCTTTGATCACTGCCCAGGCTTTCTTGTAGAAGCAAGCATTGTATCCATGGTGCTTTGTCTTCCCCAATAGCACATAGTCCTCTATAAACTTCATCTTCTGTTACATGTGCACATAACTCAATTCTTTGTTGTTGATTAAGAACTGGCCTATTCCACATGACAACCTTAATAACTGCAGGCAGATTGGTCTTTGTTGCTCCCATCAGGCCTTATAAAAGTGGACAATTTCTTCTTGGATTTCCTTTGGATCAGTTAATGATAAGCCTGTAACTGATTGGAGCTCCAAAATTTGCTTCATATGGATCCTTTCCTTAATCACAACAGAAAAGTACTTGGAGTTTGTAATTGAACTCTTGACTTCTGCTTTAGGACATTTTCTTCCTCCAAGTTAACTAAAACAACTTTTTCCAAATCCTAAAGTGCATTTGTATATTGAGTTCTCATCTGCTCTTGAATGAACTGTAACTCTTGTTGGTCTTTCTCCCATTTATGTTGGTGACTTTACTACCTCCATAATGGCCATTATTTGGCTATTATGGAGGCGATTTCAGCGATAAAACAGTCCATCCCTCTCCTATATAAACACCCCCTTACACCATTGTTGAGCACAAGAGTTAACGATCGGAGAGGCAGCAAAACGGTGCACGAAAATACACAACCAAAATAGTTTTCTTCCTACAACTTCCAAGCATCATTTCGTTACTCAATATTCTTCACGGTAGCTCTTGAGTTTCCTTTGCTCAAGGGTTCCATTGCTGTTTTATCTTGGGAGACAAATTGTCCGGGACGTATAAAGGATACATACGGGGCAATATTGTCTTAAGGACAGAGTGCTACACTCGACTCAGCAAAAACAATTTACATTTTTTCGTCTTCTACAAAACTGGAATTTCCAGTTTTTACTTGTGTAACGATTGTAATTTCAGATTCCATGTTGAATTATTGAAATCTTTGTTTATCCTTTCGAATACTTGTAATAGTTAAATACTTCTCGTACTGCTTTATGAAGTACCATATAGCAAAACTCCCAACAACTTAAGACAATATGTGTATTGTATTACTATTAGTGTTCGAAAGATGTCGGTCAAAAATTGTGTGACCAAATCTGGATATGGAAATGGTTTTACGGTAGAAGAGAGTGATGATGATGAACGTGTTCATGGTGTCACCGCTACCAAGACCGGGTGGAAACAAGCGCTCTCGAGAGCACGAGGATGTCAATGGGACAAGAGAAGAAGACCGAAGATGTTATTCTATCTTGCAGCAGAAGGCCTATATCTGTCCCAGACAAAAGATCCGAATAATGGTAAAGAAGGAACTGGACACTCAGTTTGATGAAGTGACTGAAGTGAGCCAGAATCCGAAATTGGGATAAGTAGTTTTTCTTACTTGTCAAGAATAAAGATTAAATTATGTCTGATTAAAAAAAATAGATTAAAGTAAGGAGGAATATGAAAATAATTTATATTCCTTACGCTTTAACAAATCAGAAGTTTAATCTCATCTTCTTTCCCGTTTAAAGATTGGATTTGGTAAACGACTTAAAAAGATCCGTTCTTTTAAGTGTAATAATTAAAAGTGTGTAAAGTATGTCGCACATACAATGGAGAAAGATCCACTAACTGTGCGAAAACTCTTACCACACTTAAGTAAGCGCCAAGAATTATCTGGGCACCAATCATAACGGAAGAAGACTAAAAGCTAAAGACGTTGAGCCTGTCATATTATTTGGCAGAAGATCCTTCATAGGATGATATTGGACACTCAGTCATACAAAGCCTCCGGGCGACTGGAGTGGGCCAAAATTCCTTTGATATGATTATATTGGACACTCAGTCATACAAAGCCTCCGGGCGACTGGAGTAGGGCCAAAAAAAAAATTCATTTCATAGGAAAAATAATGGACACCTAGTAAGGTGGGCCACAGTTTTCAGTCTTAAATGATCTCGAAGGCCTAAAGAAAAGGCGAGAAAAGAAATTGGACACTCGGTCGCAAAGCAACCGGAGTGGGCGAGAATATCCGGATCACATATGATCCGGTTACGCCTAACCACGGGTAAGAAGTTGTTCATGTGAAGCAACACCACCTCTAAAGTAGAAGGGGTTGGAGAGGTTGTCCTCAATAGGACTTCATGGATTGGGATCACTCAAAGATGAGGTGATACATGTCTCAAACTTGGTTAAAGGGACGCTGTTGGTCAAACCTGGTTTGAGATTAGTCCAACATGTCTGTAATAACTAAGAATGGTACAGTATGTCTGTAGCCAAATGAATGATATATTTGTAATCCGTGCATCTATGCCATCATAGATTAAGACACGTTAAATAGCAAGTCATTCAAAAGCTAACGATGTTGAGATTGTTGCCTACTGTCGACATAAACCCTCAAAATGAATGAGAGGTAGACGAAGAGGCAAAATCACCTTTCCAAATTCCGTCAAGGGAATAGCGAAAGAAGCACCGCTCTCTAGAACTTAGTCACACCTACTTGGGTGATTTGAAGTTTATACAAAATAGAGGGGGAGACAAGTACGTTGTGATCTTCATTGATGATGGTACAACGTATGGAATCCTTTGTTTATTGAAAAGCAAAGATGAAGTTGTTGAAGCCTACAAAGCGAAGTTGAAAATCAACTAAGCCTACGGATTGAGAAATTCGTAGTGATAGAGGGGGAGAATGTGAAGCATCGTTCATTAAACGAATGTTCATTTCTCACCTCGATCTAACGGTGTTAGCCAAGCGCGAAGTCGTACGCCCAAATTATGTGGGGTAGCTTGGTAAAAGATGGGCTACGAAACAGGGTCAAGTTCGACCTAAGATCATGTAGATTGCATATCCACTTTGGATCGCAAATAACAGTAGTGTTGATCGCCTCTTGGCGTCAAAGAATGCTGAATTCATTGAAGATAACTTTCCTTGAAATAGGAAAAAAGGAGTAATTGCTCAAGGTTAACAAGAACCCGCGAGGGCCTGACTGTCCGGGACTAGACGTTCCGTATCTACAGGACTCGAAAGTTGCTGGCTATCCGGAACGTAATACTCCAGATCTACAGAACTCAGGGATTCTAGATGTTGAACCAAGACGGAGCAAAGAAGGGGACAAAGACTTGTTCGAGTCCTTCTAGCTTGTATGGTTAATAATGAACCATGGACAATTAACAAATAATTGTCATCTCCAAAAGCGCTGCTTTGGAAAGAAGCTAAAGAGAGAAATATATTCCATATATAGAACCATACTCGTGTAATAGTTAATCTTCCGCCGGGAAAAGAACCTTTGGGTTGTAAAAAGTGCTCCCCTGTGAGTAGCTTCACATCTAGGGCCATTGCAATCTTACATGGCATGGGTGTTGAACTAGCCTTCCCAACCGGAGAGTTGGAAGAAGAGAATCAGAGTTAGTTTGCTGAACTGTTGGGCTTCTTCCTGAACTTTCAGTTTGGTCCCTGAAATGTTTACATTTTAGTCCTGAAAGTTTCGGATAAAACGGAAACAATGAATCGACCACGAAACATTGGCTCGAAGTTAGAAAGCCAACGGTTGGAAAACCAACGGTACGAGAGTGAAAATCATATTGAAACAAAGTCTCGATATGAAAGATATGTGTATCACGATGACTTCTTAGGAATTGAATTTCTAAGACATCTAACGGAATCTGGTCAATAGTTGACGAGTCTCGTTGAAGCCACCAATGGATATGAATCATAGAACGATTGGAATCATGGTGCACCCATAGACAAGGAGCGATATGCACGGTCACGTGTAGTTCAATGTATTGTACACACTACAACCGACCGGTATCGTCCTACAAACATATTAGTTGAACTAAGGTTCACCGATGATCTTAATACATGATCAATAGAAGGCGTTAAGTCGGATATGACGATATCTCGAATTATTCGCTTATCTACGGATTATAGTATTCTGGATGTCCAGGCGGTTCGAGAGAACACAATGATGCAAAGCGGACATCGGATCGAAGAACACCAAAGCCACAAGTAAATGTGTGTAGTGATTCTTGGAAAATCCTCTAAGCAAACTTGCATCGACCGATTCATGATGGTATCGGAGTTTATCGCTTTATACAAAGCATGAAAGAAGTTGAGTAACTTCACGACTCATTAGAGGACGTCCCTTATTGGGAGAAACCCGTGCCTTCAACAGTTCTACATTGTGGCTAGCCGGTCGGCTTTAGGAAGGACGCGGATGACGGCGTCTGGACATATCTGTCGGGATCCGTCGGAGACATAAGACCGTATGGCGGTTGATTATCACGGGTGTCACTTCCTTGTTTACAAACTAAGGGACTACCCGGAGATCAAGTGTTACTGCTGTCTAGGGAATGGGCTTAAAACCAAAAATATACGGACCAATACGGTGGAAACCCAACCTTACGAACTGGAGATCCCGGTAATTTGGTTCAATGGGAAAACTAAGTTGTAAAGGTTCGGTTGATCGCTTTAGTGGAAGCATGAGCACTTCGGATAGTGATTTACGAAAAGAAACACCAAATCCAAAGCGTTCCGCGATAGACGTTAAGTGCTATCTGCGGTATGGGTAAAGGTTAAGTTTTCGGAACTTTGTAATGATCCTCACGGTTGAGGTTAGGTCTTTAGGAAACTTTTAATGGTTCCTAACACTTGTGAAGTGGGGTATAGCGGGATACCTTGTAGGAGACCACCTATTTAAGTGCGAGGACGGGCCGCCTCAAATTGAACGCACTTAAGAATCCAAGACGTTGTCCATGGCCAAAACGGACAAAACATTACGAAGAAGAGAGTAAGGGAATTTGTTGTGTTGGTACCGTTGTCTTGGCTTACACTAAACACTTGACGGTTCAAGACATCACGTTCACCGCGCGGTAAGTAAGTCCGATGGTATTCAACTATGGAAGGTTCAAAGTGAGGCTACCTCTCCTTATGCAACATCGGTCCGCTTGAAATATTCTTTGGGAAATGAAAAGACACCATGTGAGTGCGCCAAAATCTCTTTCAAGAGGGGATTGTTGGAAATTTGCCTTTGGCGGGAGTTGCGACCGACCAACTTTAACGGCTTAAACACTAGTGTAACGTATGTTGGAGAATCCGGTTCTTCACACATGCATGATCTACTAAGTACGTAGATAACCGTAGGGCCAAGAATCGTCAAATTTCATTGAGAAATGAAATAGATATTGGTTCACGAAGTAAGGTGTTTGAAGCATGGAAAGTGTGGTATTGTGTGTAATTCTCCCTCATCGGTAGAGGAAGAAAGAATTGTTGTGTATATAAGATTCGAAATTGGTTTGGGGTTTGGGACCCCGGGGTATCCGTGTTTAAAGGAGGGAGGACCTAGATGTGCTTCGGTTCGAGGAAAGACCACGCGCGCGCCGCCGCCGCCCGCCCGTCCCGTCCGGTTCCGAGTTCCGGGTTCCGGGTTCCGGGTTCCGGGTTCCGGGTTCTCGGGTTCTCAGGTTCTCGGGTTCTCGGGTTCTCGGGTCGTGGGCTGTGGGCTGTGGGTCTTCTGATATTATCTTTTTGGGCCGAAAACTTTGCCGGAAATGTACGGTTTGATCCCGTGAAGTTTCGGATGTCTTGTTTGGACCGAAATTCTTTCGGATGTACGAGTTTGGTCCCCGAAGTTTCAAGATGTACGAGTTTGGTCCCCGAAGTTTCCGAACATCGAATTTCAACGGTCAAAAATAGAAATGCCAAGCACTCAATTCAGGCATTTATTTTGGCTGAATTACTCCTCCTATAATGGCCAAATCCGTTGGTCTTTCTCCCATTTATGTTGGTGACTTTACTACCTCCATAATGGCCATTATTTGGCTATTATGGAGGCGATTTTCAGCGATAAAATAGTCCATCCCTCTCCTATATAAATACCCCCTTACACCATTGTTGAGCACAAGAGTTAACGAACGAGAGAGCGAGCAAAACGGTGCACGAAAATATACAACCAAAATAGTTTTCTTCCTACAACTTCCAAGCATCATTAACTCTTGTCTAGTTGTTATCATTTTCTGAGAAATACTTTGAAATTCCTTAGTATTGAGCTCTTTAAGTACATGTTTGAGGAGATGCAATTTCTTCCAATGAGCTGCATACTACTACCAGTCTGTAGTCTCTGCCAAATTCCTTTAATAAGATCTAAAAATAATGGATGTTCTGCCCGTACATTGAAGAATCTTAAAGGGACCTTAGGCCTCCATTGTACACCTTCTACATTTAAAATCATAGGAGAATGATCAGAAATGCTTGACAGAGCATATTCAGTACAAATGTGACCCAACTTAAGCATTCATTCATGATTTCCCAAAGCTCTATATATTTTAGTACACACCCTATCCATGCCATGTTGCCTATTGGTCCAAGTATAGTAATCTCCTTTCCATTTTAACTCTGAAAGGTGAAGATCATTAACATATTCAGCAAAATCCTTGAGTTCAGCATGTGACACTAGGTTGCCAAACAGTCTGTCTTGGAAATGTAGAACAGTATTGAAATCACCACATATTAGCCAAGGAATAGTAATACCTTGAGCTAATGAATGTAGTGACTCCCATAGAGACCTTCTTTGCTCCATAGTGTTGTACCCATATATTACTGTCAACAAACATTCAAAAGTATCATTTCTGCTAGTTACTGAGCAATGTATGGACTGTGCTTCAGCTCTAATCACTTTGACGGTATATATTGAAGTATCCTTTCATTTGTAGCTTCCCGATAATTGGTGTGCAACCCCCACTTAACAGCAATATTATCATGAATCCTTCTACACTTGTGCTCCTTAACTCTTGCCTCTATAATGTCAACCATCTTAATATAGTTCATAAGCTCTTTTTGCTTATACCTCTTATTTACACCTCATATATTCCAAAATAACTAATGCATTATATTAAAACAATCCCCCTCCTTTGTCTAGGGACATAGACACATTACTTTTATTTCCTCATTGCTTTTGCTGAGTAACTACACTTTGATTCTTCTCTGACAACACTGGTAGAGCAGGGAAGTTTGTTACATTTAAAGCTGGAATCTGCTGAATATGAGTAGTGACTCTTTTCTCTGCATTTGAAGTTTTCTTGGGAGCACCAAAAGTCAGCTTAGTTGCAATTTGTGAGTTGTGATCCTCAGAAATCTTTGGAGTAATCTGCTGAGCTGAGTTGGAAGTACTAGGAATATCTCATGTTTCCTCCACTGCTGGAGCAGGCTGTATTACCCCTTTCGAATGCCATTCTTGAATCACTTTCTTAGGAGGTTCTCTTGGTTTTCAAATTATATAACTGCGAGAGAGAATTAGACCAAGGTGCAGTCACGATCGAAAGGTACTTGAAATCTATAGAGACGATTTTAATTATTTATAGATAAAAAAAAAAAAAAAGGAGTGTCTTTGCGCTTTACAGCAAGTGGCTAGCAATTTAGCTTAGACACTAAAATAAATTCACAAGAAACAATCGTTACGAGCTTTACTTGTTATTTCATTAGAGATATATCTTCTGTTATAAGTTGGTTGTCCTCCAAAATTTTGGACAGGAAAATCACTTTAACAAAGAATGAAAGATTTTTAAAATTTATGGTTTTAGATAAATATATCATAATATATATGTGGCTATAGGACGTTTGAAACTTGTAATTTGAAACATTTCATAACATTCGTGTGATTATTGAAACTTTGTATTAAGTATTAAATATCAAGAATTAAATTTGTTATACTTACCGCTTACGTAAAATAAATGAACGATATTTGAATATATATTATACAGAACCCTCCTTAGTTGTTATTGTTGCGGAAGACACAATTAAGTGAATAAAATATGATTTTTCTAACAAATATTTAGATGAGATGGTTACACACTATAGTATCGGAGGAGGCAAATTAAGGTTTTCGATTTCAGTCTCATCATCACCTATTATAAAAAAATTACAATGTGCTCGGCCCATAAAAAAAAAAGGCCAGGCTAACATGTAAGGGAGCATGCATGTTAGAAGATAAAATCAAGCAAAATAAAAGTGTACTCTCTCTAACTATTTAAACTTTTAAATTAGATGATCACACATTTTAACAGTTGTGTTCTTGCACGCATGGTACGTTTCAAATTAAACTAATTAAGGTTTACTTTCCACCAATCAAACCTAAATATATAACGGACCTTCGTATATATTTGTGGCTGGTCTACTATTTCATGTCTGTTGCAGATAAATATACATAAATTGAGTTACAGAATTAACTGATGGCTTCAAGATTATTATACAGGTAAGTATACGATACTATTAACCACAATAATTATGTCTTAATCTTAAATATAAGTTGAGGTCCACTATATAAATGTTCATGAATTATTTTATCAAAGTGTTACTGTATTATTGTCTATATCAAAGATTTGCTTCCTGTTTCTCTTGATAGTTCTAACTACTTGAAATGGAACCATTAGATAAACATTCATGGTGTTGAGAATATGGACAGAATTAGAGTTTTAGTTATAAATTTGGTAGAACCCAACAGATCAAAATTTGATATTTGTGTTAGATATCAGCTTAATATAATGAATCATTAAATTTTCTTTTCTAATTTTAGAACTCATAAAATTTAAAATTCTAGATTCACCTATAATTAAGCAAATAACAGTGTGTTAGCTGAGATAGTCATACATTTAAATGTGACATAAGGCGAGGCAAAAGTCCAAGGTAGGCTCATAAAAAAGAATCAAATTCGCATAAACTACGAACGACTATATTAAACTATGAATTTGAAAGAAAAGGATAGCAATGAAGATGAAGAATCTATGTCAAATGTTATGTAGAAATTGCAGAAAAATGACATGACCATAAGGGGTGGCTTTAAATTTTTTGCACCACTTAACATTTTTTTTTAAAAAATGACTTCTATTTTCAATCAGACACAAGTTCTAGTCGTAATATGCACATAAGTTAATTTTTCTATGAGGCAAGAGTTCAATACATTTCAAGAAGTAATCAATAATGAATATAGTTTAATTTGTTGTCTATTAGGTAGGAGTTTCGATTGTATTGACTTGTGATCACTTGAATAATACATATGATTTTTGCATATGAGGCAGATGTTGTGGTCAATTGAACAAGTTCACTGCATTGAAATGTCACGATTTCCTATCTCAAAGGCAAAGCTAGTTTATGCCTACTACTTATGTCCAATGAACATAAAAGAATATGCCCCAGAAGTTCAAGATTATCCCCTATGTGGTCATTCTTATAAATCATCCATTTTGGACCCCTTCCAAGTTTTATAGCCCAAGTCAAAACATATGGAATGATTTTCAAGAAGCCCAAGCCCAATAAGTTCTAAGTGGTTCAAGAAGACCAAGAATTACTAGCTTGAATATTCCTTCAAGAAAATTTATTGTTTCCTTCTAAAAATAGACTTTCAATTAGCACTTCCAAATAAGTGCAGCAGGAAAAAATACCATAAAGGTTAAAGGTTAGAAGAAGTAAAAAAAATGTGATGTTCTCCTAGTATATAAAGATCAAGCTAAAAAAAGAAAGTAAGTTAGTTATCAAGAAACAACTTAAATACATTGATAATATAAAATTTTACTTTTTTTATATTATTAGTGCGTATAAATTAAATTCAAAGTTTAATTATCACCTTTATTGAATGTTATGCTAAACAAGGGTTAATGTGACCCTACTGCTCATTAACATTTATGACATGACAATAACCCTCTTACTTTGACCAAATTTGGGGTCAACTCTTTGGGATAGGATGTAGCCTTTTGTCCATTACACATCTACAATTACATCTTTTATATGTGCCATGTGTATTAATAATAATTTATCTCAGGTCAATTTCATTATTCATGGTCCCTTACCCTATCCTTATGTCAAAATAGTAAAATTCATGACATATAATTCTGCGGGTTAATGAAAAACAGGTTTATAAGATTTCCTTCTTATCCAAAAAATAAAATAAATCGTAATAATATTTAAGATATGTATCCAAGATATTAATAAATTTTGTCCCTGTCTGGCAAATTTGTAAAAAAATAATCTCACGGGTCATAACATTTTCACAAGCTATGCTGCGAAATAATGAAAATGAGTTATATCGAACAGGTCGTAACTTTGATACAATTGTTTGTAAAATTCTATCGGGTGTGCGAAACTTGACTTGTTCATTGGAGGACATAATTGGTATAAGTTTTTCACAAATTCTATCAAATTGATGAATTTTGTATGTGTTGCGAAATTATTCGCATGTTTTATTGGATGGATAAGACTTTGTACCACCTTCTTTCACATATTTTGTTAGATTGTTGACAAATTCCGTCGGATTAACAAAATAAGCATGTGAGACTCTGAGTTTAATTGCTTCTAATCAGTTTCAAAGAATTTTAACAATAAAATAATCGAAGGTGCTCAACTTGTTGCCTTTTACTAAATAATATCCTTCCTACCTCAATCATTTTGGTTCCAAATAGTTACTCTCCAGCTCAACTATCGCCCCACAAAATGTAGGTATCATGCACTCTTATTATATATGTCCTCTTTACATGTAGCAATCAATCAAGAACATTATGTTCTAAATATATTGACCTCTCTCCCTAAAATATCAAAATGAGTGACAATTCCATTGAAGATCAACATGTTGTCACAATCAATTGGGAAGTAAACAAGTATCAACTAGAATTGATGCAACAAAAAATCTCCCAGTCACCTCGACTCCTATGCGAATCAGCTGGCCGGAGTTGTTGTTGTATTTTTCGGGTACCTCAAAGTTTCATTAATGTCAATGGTCGATCCTACGAGCCTCAAATAGTGTCAATTGGCCCGTACCACCACGGAAAAGATAACGTCAAGATGATCGAAGAGCACAAGTGGCGATTTTTGGGCAATTTGCTTAAGAGAACAGAGGGAAAAGGTCTTAAATTAGAGGACTATTTGAAGGCAATTCAACCACTAGAAATGAGAGCTAGAGAATGTTACTCTGAGGCAATACTTCTTGATAGAGATGAGTTTGTTGAAATGTTGGTTCTTGATGGTTGTTTCATTATTGAACTTTTTAGAAAAATTGGAGGGGTAATACCAATTGAGAAAGATGATCCACTTATCTCAATGTCTTGGATATACCCTTTTTTCTTGAGGGATTTAATTAGACTTGAGAATCAAATCCCATTTTTCATACTCCAATTCTTGTTTGAATTCACAAATATGCAAGGTGAGGATCAATCAACTCCTTCTTTATCCAAATTAGCCTTAACTTTCTTTAACTACACACTACAAAGGCCTGTTGAAGTTCTTGAAAAATTTGGCAATCTTGAAGGCAAGCATTTACTTGATTTTCTTAGATCAAGTTACATTTTTCTTGACCATGAAGAGCCAAAAAATAAAAGGAATACACCTACATATGTCATACAATGCATCTCCAAGCTCCGTCGCGCTGGGATTAAACTTAGGCCTAGGAAAGAAGAGACATTCTTGGCCATAAAATTCAACAATGGATTCATTGAGATGCCAACAATTACCATAGATGATTTCATGAGCTCATTCTTGATAAATTGTGTGGCATATGAGCAATGTCATGTAGATTGTTCAAAGCACATGACAACCTATGCAACATTTCTTGATTGTTTGGTGAACACACACAAAGATGTTGAGTACTTGAGTGATTGCAACATAATTGAGAATTATTTTGGGACTGATTTTGAGATTGCTACATTCATCAACAATCTTGGGAAAGAAGTGATGTTTGACATTGATGAATGTTACTTGTTGGAATTGTTTATTAAGGTGAATGATTATTATAAGAGTAGTTGGCATGTTCATTGGGCAAGTTTTAAGTACACTTATTTTAGCTCTCCATGGTCTTTTATTTCAGCATTGGCTGCTCTTGTGCTTTTGGTTTTGGCCATTCTCCAAACCCTCTACTCCATTTTGAGTTACGTTAACCCTCCTCTTTAATTTGGACTTGCAAGTTATTTGAAATTTTTTGGGCTTTGGTTAGTTTGTTTCAATAGTATTTCATCTATTTTGCGGAAAAACCTAAATTTCTTTTTTTGGTTTTTCATCCGGTATCCGGTATTCGTAATGGACCCCCGACTGATCATGATTCGAGCTACGGAAAGCCCATTAAAGGAGGAACAATTTATATCAAAAAACTTTCCACATCAAGACTTAAACTCGAGACCTCTAGTTAAGGGTGGAGAGATCTTATCCATCTCATCACAATTGTTGGTAGTATGAAATTAACTAGGTAATGCTATTAAATTGTTGATTTTCTTTTGGTAAAAATTTAATAATAAGAAGATCATAGAATTAATTAATTAATTTTGATGTACCATCAATGCTTTCATACAATGACGGAGACACCCGTGTCCAAGGAATGTTGATTGATGCATCCTTGTTGAAAATTACACTACGTAGATGGATGAAAAAAGTTTCACCACTATAATTTCACAAAATAAATAATCATCATCCTAACGAATTTATATAACTTAAACTCTCTTTCATTTAAGCAATACTTTATTGGCAATTGAAATAAATGAAATTGATCACAGTACCATTGGATATTGTGTTGATTAATTAAATGAAGGAAAGGAAACTTAAAAAAACAATTATTATGCATTGCATCAATCAACAAATAAATTTTTAGCTCAATGTATAGTAGCTGTGCTGTTGGGAACAAAAAAAGGTGATGGTCCAACTAGAGCTGGCCCATATAGGTACGCTGCTCTGTGAAACCAGCGTGACGCAGTGCCCTCCCTCTCTAAAAAGCCCATGCCTTTGCAACGGACCACAAGGCCCAACCCAGTGCTTGGACAGGGCGAGCCAACAATATGCCAAGCAAAGACCAAGCATCTAAATCAGCCCAATGTTCCATCACCTTATTGCCCCGACTTGGGTTACAAGGCCCGGTGATGGTTTTTGCTTCCTTAATTACTTATTAATTAAAAATATTAGCTCTTCATTAGCGATGTGGTAATTATCCTTAAGGCGTGTAATTGCTGTAAAATAGAGTAGATTCCCTCCCTGAAACAATTGCTGAGTTCTTTATACCTTTATAGCCCTTCACTAGCCTTGTCTATATTATTAGAATCTTGTTTGGACGAATTAACAGCTTTTTTCGACTTTGTATTTGACAGAACATACCATGATATACACGGCATATACAGCAGTGTATATCACGGTATTTCATGAGTATTTCGGACTGTTTTGGCCGTGATATACACGGCATATACAGCTGTGTATATCACGATTTATGGAGCTTAATTTAGTAACTTTTGTTTGTATTTAGTTAGCATTGTACACTTACCATAATTGTAGAATTATTGTACAAGTAGAATAAGGTTTTAGGAGAAGAATATGAATAGTCCGAGCCTCCTTCTTGATTTCTGTAATCTTCATCTCTATTCCTAAATTAATCCAAATCCCTCCTTTTGTTCTTTCGGTATGTCGACGTCAAAGAACCACTTTCATCATGTCCTTACTGTTTCTAACATCAAGAACAACATCCATATTGTTCTTGAGATGGAAAAACGCCCAATGCACGACGTGGGCAAAGTTGTTTAAAATTCACGCCATCTCACATCAAGTCCTCCATCAGATAATTCCTCCCGCTACCCCTACACCCGCGGAGGATCCTCAGTTATGGATTACACTTGATGCTACCGTCCTTCAGTGGATTTATTTCACTATTTCTACCGACCTTTTATAGACGATTATTGAGCCGGACACTACGGCTATAGCTACATGGAATAAATTGCGTGATATATTCCAAGATAACCAACATTCCCGCGTTGTCACCCTTG
The DNA here is from genome assembly GCA_034509755.1 of Anisodus tanguticus. Taxonomy (NCBI): domain Eukaryota; kingdom Viridiplantae; phylum Streptophyta; class Magnoliopsida; order Solanales; family Solanaceae; genus Anisodus; species Anisodus tanguticus. The sequence continues at coordinate 42,672,974 of CM067559.1, read as the reverse complement.
AGAAAGAATTTTCCCAAGTCCGCATGGAAAATTTCCCGAATGTTTCAGCTTATTGTAAATGGCTCAAAGAATTGGCAGACGAACTCTGTAATGTTGGAGCGCCCGTTACTAATAATTGTCTTGTTCTACAAATGGTTGCAGGCCTATCTAAGGCCTATAATGGCGTGGGACTCTCCTTCGTTAAAGTAATCCACTTCCGCCTTTTTATCAAGTCCGCTCGATGCTCACGTTAGAAGAAGTCGGTTTGTCCAAAAAGGCGGCTACCGATGCCAGTCCCGCGGTCATGATGATGTCCTCTCGCTAATTCTCAAGGTTTTGTTGATAATTCGAGCCAAAACCGGGCTCACGGTAGAGGTAAGAAAATCGGAAAATAACGGCAAAAATTGTGGTGGCAATCATGGTGGTTCAGGTGGTGGGGGCGACCAGAATAGTGGTAGTGGACCGCAGGCCAACTGGTCCCAACCATGGGCCCCATGGCAGTGGGCCTGGGCCGGTGGCCAAACAACCCCTATTTTCCAGCTTCATAGGCCCATGGACAATGGGCTGCTCAGAATTCCTTTCGGCCCAATCTGACGTGGTCCAGTGGGTTCCGCAACAACACTAGGCTGGGGCAGCAAGCAGGTGTGCTTGGGCCTCGACCTCCACAGGCACATCATGTTGTGGGCCCCACTCCGACCGACATTAAAGCCGTATGCACACACTTGGATTAAATCATCTAGATGTAAATTGGTAGATGGACACCGGCGCCACTTCTCACATGACGTCCGACCAAGGTACTCTCTCGTCTTATTCCAATTTGAGCAACAATCGTGGCATAATTGTTGGTGATGACAAATCAATACCAATTCATGGTTACGGTCATAAAACTCTCTCCCCCACATCCACCTCTTGTCTTAAAAATATCCTTCATGCCCCTAACTTAATTAAAAATTTAGTGTATGTCCGTAAATTCACCACTTATAATTGAGTTTCTGTTGATTTTGATCCATTTGGGTTTTCTGTGAAGCATTTCAAGACGGGGATTCCTCTCATGAGATGTGATAGTAGGGGAGATCTTTATCCTATCACGCCCGCATCCAATCTCTCGAGTCAAGTCTTGCCATCTACTTTTGCAGCTCTAGCTCCTTCCTTGTGGCATGCACGTTTGGGTCACCCTTGGTCATCCGTGTTTTCTTCTTTGCTTAAAAATAATTTTATTTCTTGTAAGGGTACGCATAGTACTCCAATTTGTGCATCATGTCCTTTAGGAAAATATATTAGATTACCATTTGTAGCCTCTACTTCTCGTACTTTAATGCCATTTGATATTATTCATAGCGATTTATGGACATCTCCCGTTTTAAGTTCTGTGGGTCATCGTTATTATGTTCTATTTTTGGATGATTATTCTAGTTTTTTATGGACCTTTCCGTTAGCGAAAAAATCACAAGTTTTTTCCACATTCTTAAAATTTAGAGCATTCATCCCTACACAATTCGATCAGGAAATCAAAAATATTCAATGTGATAATGGCAAAGAATATGATAATGGGGTGTTTTTAGGATTTTTGTGATACTAATGGCATAGTTTTTTGTTTCTCTTGTCCTCATACATCCTCACCAAATGGGAAAGCCGAACGAAAAATTCATACCATTAATAACATTATCCGAACTATATTGGTCCATGCTTCCGTACCCCCTTCCTTTTGGCATCATGCTCTACAAATGGCTATCTATCTTCTTAACATACTTCCTACCAAAGGGTTGGCGAATGCGTCTCCTCTTAAAGTCCTCTATAATAAAAATCCTTCGTATTCCCATCTTAGAGTCTTTGGGTGCTTATGTTATCCACTATTTCCGTCTACTACAATTAATAAATTTCAGGCTCGTTCTAACCCTTGCGTGTTTTTTAGTTATCCGTCTAATCATCGTGGTTACAAATGTTTTAATTTATCATCTAATAAAATCATCATTAGTCGTCATGTTATTTTTTATGAAACTCAATTTCCTTTTGATAAAGTGAGTAGTCCCGTGCCTAGTTCGTATAATTTTTTGGATGACGACATCTCTCCGTATATTCCACCATTTATCGAACTTGTCCCGCACCCGAAATCCGCCACCGGGCCTACTTCCCGCTGGACCTACAGTAACATCGCCTCTACCCAATCATCCAGTCACATGTCCAGCAACTGGGCCGCATATCCAGCCCAGTTCGGCCCTACCCCGTAACCCAGTGTCCGCATTAAATGACCCGAATTGAAATTGGCTATGAACAACGAATATGATGCACTTATTGACAATAAGACGTGGGAGTTGGTACCCCGTCCCTCTAGTGTTAATATTATTCGATCTATGTGGATTTTTACTCGTAAGGATAATTCTGATGGTTCTTTTGCAAGGCATAAGACTCGTCTTGTATGTGATGGTAAGACTCAACAGGTTGGCATAGATTATGGTTAGATGTTTAGTCCGGTGGTCAAACCGGCTACCATTCACATTGTTCTCAGTCTGTCTCTTTCCAATGCTTGACTCATTCATCAGTTAGATGTGAAGAATACTTTCTTATATGGTGATCTTAAGGAGACCGTCTACATGCATCAATCATTGGGTTTTCGAGACCCCAAATATCCTCATCATGTATGTTTATTGAAGAAGTCATTGTATGGGCTTAGCCCCTCGGGCTTGGTATAAGAGATTTGCAGACTATGTTTCATCTATTGGGTTTACTCACAGCAGGCTGATAATTCATTGTTTATATATCGTCGTGGTACCTCTTTGGCTTATATTCTATTATATGTGATGATATTATCTTGACCGCTTCTTCTGATGCTATATCGTCGTGGTACCTCCATGGCTTATATTATATTATATGTGATGATATTATCTTGACCACCTCTTCGATGCTTTGCGCAAGTCTATCATGACAATACTCAGTTCTGAGTTTGCTATAAAAGACTTGGGGCTCTTGAGTTACTTTTTGGGGATTGCTGTCACTCGTCATGCAGGTGGGTTATTCTTTTCACAACGGAAGTATGCCGGTGAGATCATTGAGAGAGCTGGTATGTCCTCGTGCAAGTCTACTTCCACTCTCGTTGATACTAAACCCAAGCTGGGTGCTGCAGCTGGCTCACCTTAAGAGGATCCGACCCACTATCGCAGTCTTGCAGGGGCTCTTCAATATCTTACGTTCACGAGACCGGATATTACGTATGTCGTACAACATGTGTATTTGTTTATGCATGATCCTAAAGTTGAGCATATGAATGCGCTCAAACGCATTATTCGATACATCCAGGGGACACTTGACTATGGCTTACATTTATATCCTTCGACGACGTCTACACTTGTCTCATATACAGATGCTGATTTGGGTGGCTGTCCAGATATCAGACGCTCCACGTTTGGCTAGTGTATGTTTCTTGGTAATAACTTGGTTTCATGGTCTGCGAAGAGACAATCTACATTGTCACGCTCTAGTGCAGAGGTCGAGTATCGATGGTAGCCAATGTGGTCTCTGAATCCTGTTGGTTACGTAATCTTCTCTTGGAACTTCATTGTCCCATTCACAAAGCTACCTTGGTTTATTGTGATAATATTAGTGCCATCTACCTTTCTGGTAATCCGGTTCAACACCAGCGCACTACACACATCGAGATTGATATTTACTTTGTTCATGAAAAGGTAGCTCGTGGACAAGTACGTGTCTGCCATGTCCCTTCCAGATATCAAATTGCAGACATATTTATTAAAGGTCTTCCCTCGGTCCTTTTTGAAGATTTTTAAGGACAGTCTGAGCGTACAAAGACCGTCCGCTATGACTGTGGGGGTGTGACAGAATATACGGTGATATACACGGCATATACAATAGTGTATATCACAGTATTTCATGAGTATTCCAGACTGTTTTGGCCGTGATATACATGGCATATATAACTGTGTATATCACGGTTTATGGAGCTTAATTTAGTAACTTTAGTTTGTATTTAATTAGCATTGTACACTTACCATAATTGTAGAATTATTGTACAAGTAGAATAAGATTTTAGGAGTAGAATAGGAATAGGATTTTCCTATTATGGAAATTGTAAATTGTATATATACTCTTTCATTAATGAAAATAATCAAGAGATTATTTCTTTCAGTATTTATATTAGCAAATTGTATATATGTATAAATATTTTATTGCTAACCTAGTAACTAAACGAGTTATGAATTCGGTGGCATATTTAGAATCCTTTAACTTCAAATTATGAATTCGATGACAAGTTTAGAACCCTTTAACTTCAAATTTTGACTCTGCCCCTGTTACTATCTTTCTATGATATACCCCACTTCCCATATTACTCTACTAATGAAGAATATTCTATGTGGTTTATTAATAAGATATGCTAATTGCTACAATATATAAAGATGACATGATGCTTTAAAAATTATTTACATCTGTGTATATTACTTAAAACATAATTACAATTTACTTAGTTTTTTTAAATGGTACACTGAACCAACTAATTCCACTCTCTTGCATCTAGTCTTTTGTTCTATTATTTTCATGTATATCCTTTTCTATTTATTCAAGGAAGATAGACAAAAACTCTTTTCAGTTACCTACATTTTCACTAAAATTGCAAGAAAGAAGCCTACCAACAACTGTATTTTGTCAATATGCAACTAACACATATCTCGTGAATGTAAATAGCACCAAAGGTCTCGTGGAAAAGATCCAACATCCACAAGTTGAGGTTTTATTAACTTTTGTACAATTTGGGGAACTTGAAAACGTTATTATACCCAACTAGATGAAAATGTATTCATAGCAGCTATATAGCTGCAGATTTATCTGAACTCAATACGTTCAACGCGAGATATAAATTTATATTAATTAAAAATTTATTAAAATTACAACAAATAAGAATATATTAACAAGTCGCACATTCCTGGCCCACCAAGCGAATCCAGTGATTTCTTGATCTCGACCAGGTCTAAACTTGCCCAACAAACATGCCAAATATTCTTATAATAATCATTCACCTTATTGAATAATCCCAACAAGTAGCATTTGTCTATATCAAACATCACTACTTTCCCAAGTATATATTAGCAAATCTATTGAATATGTATAAATGTTTATTTAGCAAAATTTTAAACTCATTAATTTCAAATCCTAGCTCATCTTATATTACTATATCTTTCTAGGGCTTACCCCACTTGGCCACTTCCCATATTACTCTACTAGCTTATTTCGTGTTCTATTAACACGTCAATGCCCCTTGCAAATTGAATGTTGAGATGTGAGAAATTAAAACATATAGGTTGTATAGGAGAGGCTTTTTAGTGTTAGATTCCTTTTTCTATAAGATTGTTAGCAAATAATATTTCAAGTGTTAGATTATTATTTTTTGAAGCATGCTAAAAATTTTAATTTACTGCTTTTTTAGTGGTACACTGCACCAATTAATTCCACTCTCTTGCAAGTTGCATCTATTCTGACAAAAAGCCTTACATGAACCAACATTTTTTGACAAAAATTGCAAAAAGAGCTCATAAATGCAGATAGTACCAAGGTCTAATGGGAAAGATCCAACATTCACAAGTTGATGTTTGTTAACTTTTTGTACAATTTAGAAAACTTGGAAAACATTATACCCAACTAGATGTAAATGCTTTCGTAATGTCAGTATATACCTTCAACAACAACAACAACAACAACAACAACAACATATGAAGTATAATTACACAGGTGGTCTGGAAAGGTAGAGTGTGCGCAAACCTTATCTTACCTCGTAGAAATAAAGAGATTATTTTCGATAGACCCCGGCATTGTTAATATATATCTTGACCTGCTTTAATCTTCTTTTGCATTTCCCATGTTTAAGCAAATGTAACCAAAACTAACCATTGTAGCTTTTACAATATTGGGCCCATGCTGGAGCTGACAAAGTTTCAAATAATTTTGCAAGTCCGGACTCCGGATTAAGAAGGGGGATTAGTATAACTCAAAACGGAGTAAAGGGTCTGGAGAATAGCCAATGCCAAAAGCACTAAAGCAGCAACTGCTGACACAAAAGACCATGGAGAGCTAAAATAAGTGTACTTAAAACTTGCCCAATGAACATGCCAACTCTTAGTATAATATTCATTCACCTTATTGAACAATCCCAACAAGTAGCACTTGTCAATATCAAACATGATCTCTTTCCCAAGATTGTTTATGAATATTGCAACCTCAGCATCAGTCCCAAAATAATTCTCAATTATGTTGCAATCACTCAAGTACTCAACATCCTTGTGTGTGTTCACCAAACAATCTAGCAATGTTGCATAGGTTGTCATGTGCTTTGAACAATCTACATGACATTGCTCATATGCCACACAATTTATCAAGAATGAGCTCATGAAATCATCTATGGTAATTGTTGGCATCTCAATGAATCCATTGTTGAATTTTATTGCCAAGAATGTCTCTTCTTGCCTAGGCCTTAGCTTAATCCCTGCGCGACGAAGCTTAGAAATGCATTGCTTGACATGTGTAGGCAAATTGATCCTTCTAGTTTTTGGCTCTTCATCATCTTGGAAAATGTAACTTGATCTAAGAAAATCAAGTAAGTGTTTCCCTTCAAGATTCCCAAATTTTTCAAAAACTTCCTTAGACCTTGGTAATTTGAAGTTAAAGAAAGTTAAAACTAATTTGGCCAAAGAAGGGGTTGTTGATGGTTCATCATAACCATTGGTGAATTCAAACAAAGATTGGAGTATGAAAAATGGGATTTGATTTTCAAGTCTAATTAAATCCCTTAATAAAAAAGGATATATCCAAGCCATAGAGAAAAGTGGATCCTCTTCCTCAATTGGAATTACACCTCCAATTTTCCTAAAAAGTTCAATAATGAAACAACCATCAAGAACCAACATTTCAACAAACTCATCTCTATTTAGAAGTATTGATTCAGAGTAACATTCTCTAGCTCTCATTTCTAATGGTTGGATATTCTTCAAGTAGTCCTCTAATTTAAGACCTTTTTCATCTGTCCTCTTAAACAAATTACCCAATATTCGCCATTTGTGCTCTTCGATCATCTTGACGTTGTCTTTTCCTTGGTGGTACGGGCCAATCGACACTATTTGTGGCTCGTAGGTTCGACCGTTGACGTTGATGAAACTTTGAGGTACTCGAAAAATGCAACAAGAACTCCGACCGGCCGATTCGCTTAGGAGTCTAGGTGGTTGGGAGATTTTTTGTTGCATCAATTGTAGTTGGTTCTTGTTTACTTCCCAATTGTTTGTGACAACATGTTGATCCTCAATGGAATTCATGTTATCCCAATTTGAAATTTTGGGGACCAATAGGTGCATTATAAGTACAATTTGTGGGGCTACATTGTAGTGGAAAGGAACTATTAGGGGGCCAAAATAATTGGGGTTAGAGATATATTTATTAATGGGTAAACAGTCCTTAGCTGAGCTTTGGTTCTTTCTAGAAGCTGTAACCTATTTGTTGATTTCAATTTATTGACATTAAGAACAGAAAAGAAATGAGAGGAACAGTTCATTTGATAATTAACAATAACATATAGTACTACTTATAAACTATTTTGTTTTGGTTTCTCACCCCGTTCCTGTACATGTATTAGGGCCGACTAAATTTAAATTCGCACCAAATTTCATATTGGGGTTAAATTATAATTTTATATTCAAAATTCAAACCAAAAACCTCTAATTAAGGATAAAAGACTACTTATCACGATACTTAAACCTACTTACATGCACTAAGAGTGCAAGTGTTAAATCCAATCAAGAAATTGGAGATGAAAAATTAATACATGTATATTGTTACTTCTTTTGTCTTGTATTTTCCTACTATTTTCTTCCACTTTTCACTCCAAACTATAGTAGTTTGGTATGCGGAATGGGATAGCCAAGTATATTCCATCAGTTGGAATATCCCATTGGATTATCTTATCTGGCTTTTTATATAAGATTGTAATCCTATTATTTTAATACAAATGATGGGGTAAAATAATTCCGAAACCAATTAATTCCCTCTAGCTACCAAACGCGAAATAAAATAATTTCGTATTCACCTTTAGAAACTTTTAAAACTTTAGAAGCAGTACTTGTTGAAAGAAAGTCCAATGAGCACTTGAACCATTTGATAATCAAACTCAAAAGTATATATACAGATATAAATTATAGATATTTATTGTGTCGCTTTGGTTAGATTTTTGTTTGTTTAATATCAAATCAAACTAAATATTATCAATTTTTCATAAACTTAATACCAAGCCAATTCAATAAAGGAAATCATTTTATCATGTAAGTTATTTTCTGTGAACACCCATACTGGACTTCTTTTTCTTCCGTGCCCGTTCCGCATGCGCTTCGCGCGCCATTGGCGATTTGCTCTCCTCTTATTCTTCATTGGACGGTTCAGATGAATTTCGCTGTTTTTCCCCAACTAAAATCGAAAAGGCCGTATCACATCGAAATGTCGATTGGTTTTCTGCCCCCAATAATATGGGGAATTTGTAACCATTATTTAGACTTTTAGGCCCTTCATCTTTTTGAATAAAGACCCCTCCAACAACCGGCATTATCAGTTTATGCCTTTATGGACACTCCTGGTGCACACACTGTCAAGTACTGCAGTACTTTTTATGTAACACAGTAAAGGTATCACATGAGGTGAAACGGAAGAGGTAAAAACAAATGGAATCAATGGCAATGTGAAATAGAGGTAGTAAAAAAGAGGAAAAGACTAAAAGGAACAAAGTTTCCTCTCATTTTTTCTTACTTCTAATCTAATTAGTACATGCTTACAGCTAGGGCCTAGGAGTATAGGACACAACAAGGAGATGAATTTGTACTAGGTCACAACTCCGACAAGAAAATGTCAAAACTTGTCTCATGGTGATTGGTGAAGAAAAGTAATTTGAATTAAAGCTAGATTTAATGTCCTTCCCACTTTATATACTCCTCCATTTCAAAAATATTCATTTATTTCTTAAACTGAGTGTTAGGACAATTTTTTTGAGACAGAATGATTTAATAGCTTAGTTGATTGACTATCTAAACGTTCACTTTGTTGGTGATGATTCGAATCTATATATTATAATTTCCTCCTCATTTTCTCCTCCCTACCCTGTGTAATAAAAAAATTATAAAAAAATGTCAGAGTGAGGTTTAATCCTACTACCTTTATGAAGCAATGGACCAACTAAGCCAGGAAGCTTGGCCTATTAAAATCTTTTGTCGAGCAAGTGTCATATATTGTCCTAATAAAATATTCTAATGAAGCGGTATCGAATGAGACCACTTTACTCAACGTGCATCTGTCTTGTATACAGGGACCGCGGAAAAATTATTGAGCTTGAATGATGAATTCATTAGTTATTAACTAAATTTGTTCACGTTGGTTAGTCATGTCCGTAGAATTGTGTAATTTTATTTGTTGGAGGCTTCGAATTAATATAATATATATAGATGTTTATAATTGTAATTCTAATTATACGAATGTATCTACTTTACATAATTATATTAAATTAATAATTATAGAATATATGGAGAATATTTACGTATTTTCTATCACACCCTCGCAGTCAAAGCGGTAGGAGGCCAGACGCTCATACTGGATCTGAAGTCAAAGAACAATTGCCGAGGAAGTCCCTTAGTAAATGTTAAGCAAGGTATATACCAGTTATATACACTTGGTATACATGATGTATATCACGGGTCCTTTAGGATGAAGCCCATCTCGGGTTGGCCCATCACGGGCAGAATATTGTGTGTATATATTATTGTAATATTGTAGTGTAAAGGCTACCTTAATTAGTCTTGTACACTTACCATAATTGTATAGTTAGTATCCAAGTAGAATAAGGTTTTAGGAATATGATTTTCCTATTATGGAAATATGTAACTTGTATAAATAGTCTTTCAATCAATGAAAATAATCAAGAGGTTATTTCTTTCATGGTATCAGAAGTCTAGGTCTTAAAATCCTCTCCCATTTTTTTCTCCTCTTGGCCATCGACCAACCAGTCCACAAAACCAAGACCAAAGTTTTTCCGCAACTTGTTCTCGGATTGGTTTATTCCGACGGTACCTCATCTTCCCAATTTTTTTTCTCCCAAAATCCCTCAATCACATATTGTTCTATCAATATGTCTACATCCCGGAACACGTTTCATCCTGCCCTTACAGTTTCTAACATCAAGAATAGCATCCCTCTTGTTCTTGAAATAGAAAACGTACAATATGCGATGTGGGCCGAACTGTTCAAAATTCACGCACGCTCGCATCAAGTCATCCATCACATAATCCCCACGGCTCCTGAGGATACGGAGGTGCCAAAACGCGAGGATGATCCAAAGTTATGGACGACTCTTGATGCCACTATCCTCCAGTGTATATATTCCACAATTTCTACCGACCTTTTGCAAACGATTATTGAGCCTGACACTACGGCACATGCAACTTGGGATAGACTGCGTGATATATTCCAAGATAATCAAAATTCTAGAGCTGTTACTCTTGAGCAGGATTTCTCCCACGTCAATATGGAAGATTTCCCTAATGTTTCGGCTTATTGCAAAAGATTAAAGGAATTGGCGGACCAACTTCGCAACGTCAGCGCGCCAGTTTCGAACGATCGTTTGGTCCTCCAAATGGTTTCCGGCCTCTCCGAGGCCTATAGTGGTGTTGGAACGCTTCTTCGGCAAAGCAATTCGTGTCCACAATTTTATCAGGCTCGTTCTATGCATACACTCGAAGAAGCAGGCATGGCAAAAACGAGCGGCTATCGGTGCTAGTCCAGTAGTCATGATGACCGAGTCCACGGTTTATCCTACCGGTTCCAACAACTCGGATCAATACCGCAACAACGGTGGCGGCAAAAAGGATGGAAATAAGAAAAATGGCAAAAACCGCAGCGACAACAACGGCGGCAGCCGACAGAATGGTGGTGGCGGTGGCGGCCCTCGCGGTGGTCAACAGCAACAGCAACAACAACAGCATCAATTCTGGGCCCCACAGTGGGCCCCTATGTAGTGGCAGTGGGCCCCACAGCCACTGTTTGGGCCCGATCCGATTTCGCACCACTGCGGTGGGCGGCCCGGCATGACGATCCGAGCCCAGTCTGCACTGGACCATGTACAACCAGTCATCTGGGCCGAGGCAGCAAGCAGGGGTACTTGGGCCTCGGCCCCCGCAGGCCCATCACGCAGCGGCACCCACGTCGACAGACATCGAAGCCGCAATGCACACGCTTGGTTTAAATCCTCCGGACCCAAATTGGTATATGGACACCGGTGCCACTACCCACATGATACCCGATTTAGGTACGCTCTCGTCTTATTCCAATTTGAGCAACCCTCGCGGCATAATTGTAGGTAATGGTAATTCTATTCCAATTCGTGGTTATGGTCATAAAACTTTATGTCCCCCTCTTCCACCTCTTATCTTGAAAAACACCCTACACACCCCAAAATTGATTAAAAACTTAGTCTTTGTCCGTAAATTCACTACTGACAATTCCGTTTCTGTTGAATTTGATCAATTTGGTTTCTTTGTGAAGGATTTCAAGACGGTGAGTCCTCTCATGAGGTGTGAGAGTAGGGGAGATATTTATCCTATCACACCCAGTTCTGGTCCATCGAGTTGAGCCCTATCATCCGCTTTTGCAGTCATTTCTCCTTCCTTGTGGCATGCTTATCTTGGTCATCCGGAATCATCTATTTTGTCGTCTTTAGATAAAAATAGTTTTATTTCATGTAAGGGTACGAGTAGTACTCCAAATTGTCAGTCTTGTTCTTTAGGAAAAATTGTTAAGTTGTCATTTGTAGACTCAAATTCTCATACTTTAATGTCATTTGATATTATTCATAACGGCTTATGGACGTCTCATGTTCTTAGTTCTGTGGGTCATCAGCATTATGTTCTTTTTTTGGATGACTATTCTAAGTTTTTATGGACGTTTCCGATAGCGAAAAAATCTCAAGTTTTTTATGTCTTCTTAAAATTTAGAGCATTCATCAGAACCCAATTCGACCGAGAAATCAAAAATATTCAGTGTGATAATGGCAAATAATATGACAATGGGGTGTTTCGGGAATTCTGTGCTAATAATGGGATCAATTTTCGATTTTCTTGTCCTCATACGTCTTCACAAAATGGGAAAACTGAACGCAAAATTCATTCTATTAATAACATTGTCCGAACTTTATTAATTCATGCTTCCGTACCCCCGTCTTTTTGGCATCATGCTCTCCAAATGACTACCTATCTTCTTAACATAATTTCTTCCAAAGGTTTGACATATTCTTCCCTCCTTCAAATTTTATTTAATAAAATTCATTCATATTCACTTCTTCGGGTTTTTGGGTGTTTGTGTTTTCCGTTATTCCCGTCCACCACAATTAACAAACTTCAAGCCCGGTCTACCCCGTGTGTGTTTTTGGGGTTTCCGTCTAATCATCGTGGCTACAAATATTTTGATTTATCCTCTAATAAATCATCATTAATCGCCATGTCATTTTTGATGAATCTCAATTTCCATTTGCTAAAGTTAATACTCCCATGCCTAGTTCGTATAATTTTTTGGATGATAGTATATCCCCGTATTTTATTCAGTATTTTTTGGACGTATCCCACACCCAAAATTCTCCAACGGGCCCACTGCCTGCTAGCCCCACTGGTCCGTCACCCACTGCCAGTACCACCACTGGGCCAGTCCAGCCCAATTTTGGAACTGGTCCAGTTCCTGCTCTTGTTTCCCGAGTTGGGCCAGCAGGCCCACTGCCTGCTGGCCAGTCCGTCCCGAGCCCAGCAAATTCCTGAAATCCGCCCAATTCTTCCTTGAGTCATAGACCGGTCACTCGTAGTCAACAGGGTGTTTTTACACCAAAAAGACATTTTAATTTACATTCTAATGTCCCTAAATCCCCCTTACCCCTTAATCTTGTGTCTCCCTTAAATGACCCAAATTGGAAAATTGCTATGACTGATGAATATAATGCTCTTATTGATAATAAGACGTGGGAGTTGGTGCCCCATCCATCTGGTATTAATATTTTCAGGTCTATGTGGATTTTTGCTCATAAAGAGAATTCAGATGGTTCATTTGCTCGACATAAGGCGCGTCTTGTGGGTGATTGTAAGACTCAGCAGGTTGGTGTAGATTGTAGGGAGATGTTTAGTCCGGTGGTTAAGCCATCTACCATTCGTACTATGCTTAGCTTGGCTCTTTCGAAGGCATGGCATATTCATCAGTTAGATGTAAATAATGCTTTCATACATGGGGATCTCAATGAAACAGTCTATATGCATCAGCCTTTGGGATTCAGGGATCCCAAACATCCTCATCATGTCTGTTTGTTGAAGAAGTCCGTATATGGGCTTAAGTAGTCTCCCCGGGCCTGATATACGCGGTTTGCATATTATGTTTCGACTATTGGGTTCACTCATAGCAGGTCGGATAATTCCTTGTTCATCTACCGGCGTGGTTCGTCTTTGGCCTACATTCTGTTATATGTGGATGCTATTATCTTGACTGCCTCTTCCGATGCCTTACGCCAGTCTATCATGACCATGCTCAGCTCTGAGTTTGCTATGAAAGACTTGGGGCCCTTGAGTTACTTTTTGGGGATTGTTGTCACTCGTCATTCAGATGTGTTGTTCTTATCTCAACGGAAGTATGCATCTGAGATCATCGAGAGGGATGGGATGTCATCTGGTAAGTCCACTTCCACTCCAGTTAATACTAAGCCCAAGCTTAGTGCCGCGACTGGCGCACCCTACGAGGATCCGACCCACCTACGCAGTCTTGCAGGGGCCCTTCAGTATCTTACCTTTACGAGATCGAATATTACATATGCTGTCCAGCAAGTGTGTTTATTCATGCATGATCCCAGAATTGAGCACATAAATGCACTCAAACGCATCATTCGGTATATTCAGGGTATACTTGCCTATGGTTTGCATTTATATCCTTCCTCGACGTCCATACTTCTCTCGTATACGGATGCTGATTGGGGTGGCTGTCCAGACACCAAACGGTCTACGTCTGGCTAATGTATATTTCTTGGCAACAACCTGGTCTCATGGTCCGCAAAACGTCAGTCGACATTATCCTGATCCAGTGTCGAGGCCGAATATCGAGGGGTAGCTAATGTGGTCTCAGAATCATGTTGGTTACGTAATTTGCTTTTGGAGCTTCATTGTCCCATTCAGAAAGCAACATTGGTTTAATACGATAATATTAGTGTCATCTACCTTTCTGGTAATTCGGTTCCGCATCAACGCACTAAGCATATCGAGATGGACATTCACTTTGTCCGTGAAAAGGTTGCTCGTGGTCAGGTACGCGTCGGTTATGTCCCGTCAAGATATCAAATTGCAGACATCTTTACAAAGGGTCTTTCCTCAGTCCTTTTTGAAGATTTTAAGGATAGTCTCAGCGTTCGAAGATCGTCCGCTATGACTGCAGGGGTGTGTTAAGCAAGGTATATACCCATGATATACACTTGGTATACATGGTGTATAACACGGGTCCTTTAGGATGAAGCCCATCTCGGGTTGGCCCATCATGGGCAGAATATTATGTGTATATATTATAGTGTAAATGTTACCTTAATTAGTCTTGTACACTTACCATAATTGTATAGTTAGTATCCAAGTAGAATAAGGTTTTAGGAATAGGATTCTCCAATTATGGAAATATGTAACTTGTATAAATAGTCTTTCAATCAATGAAAATAATCAAGGGATTATTTCTTTCAGTAAATATATATGCGTATTGATATGAGAAAGGAACACGTAACACTCGAACATGGCCCATGGCAACCTTCTCACGAACAAAATGAATATCCATCTCAATATATTTTGTTTGCTGATGCTGAATCGGGTTATGAGACAAGTAGACAACAGATATGTTATCACAGTTGACAATATATGCCCTACGTAAGGGACAATGAAGCTCTAGAAGGAAGTTTCTGAGCCAACAAATCTCCGCAACAATGTTCGCAATGCCTCTATATTCTGTTTCTGCACTCGAATGGGAAAGCGTGGCTTGCCGTTTGGCAGACCACGAGATGAGGTTATCACCCAAAAATACACAATAGTCGGAAGTAGATCGATGTGTGTCTGGACAGCCGCCCCAATCGAAGTCCGTATATGATATCAGTCTGGTCGATGTAGATGGATAAAGATGTAACCCATAGTCAAGAGTATCCTTAACGTACCGAATGATATGTTTAAGAGTTGTAAAGTGAGGCTACCTAGGAGCATGCATGAACAGACACACCTGCTGAACAACATAGGCAATATCGGGCCTAGTGAAGGTAAGATATTGAAGCGCACCAATGAGACTCCTATAAAGAGAAGGATCAAGCACCGAATCTCTGTCATCCGCGCTAAGCTTCGACTTCGAGTCGACTAAGTGGGCATGATCTTATAGTTTTCCATTTTATCCCTGTAAACAATCTCTTCGGCATACTTACACTGACACAAGAACATTGCATTCTCGGATCTGGTCATGGAAATCCCTAAGAAATAACTCAACTTACCCAAGTCTGTCATGGTAAATTTAGATTTGAGCATGATAATGATCTCATTTTTTAGCACATCAGAGGAGGCAGTCAAGACAATGTCATCCATATAGAGCAAAAGGTATGCAGTGTCATTACCTCGATGAAAAATAAAAAGTGAGTTATTACTTTTGTTGCACACGAACCCGATATGCAAGATGTAAGTGGCAAAGCGGTCATACTAAGCCCTGAGGACTTATTTCAAGCCATATAGTGACTTTCGAAGCCGGCAGACATAATGAGGAGCCGAAGGATGCACAAAGCCAGATGGTTGATGCATGTATACGATTTCTTTCAAAATCCCATGTAAGAACACATTTTTCACATCAAATTGATGAATCAGCCAGTTCTTTCCCATAGCAATGCTCAAAATAGTGCGGATGGTGACTGGTTTAACCACTTGACTGAAGGTCTCACCACAATTAATTCCATTTTATTGCCCCATGCCATTTTCCACAAGTCTCGCCCTATGACGTTTAAGCTCACCACTATCGTTGAATTTGTGATGATATAGCCACATACAATGAATCACATTGACCCCCTCTGGTTTTGGGACAAGATCCCAAGTATGTTGTGTAGTGAGTGCATCAAATTCTTCACGCATGGCCGCATTCCAATTTGGAGCAAGCTTGGCTAATTTTGGGTTCTTGGATATAGGTGAGATGACTTGAGTGGATAGGTTAAAGTGGACTTTTGGTTTAAAAATCCCGTGTTGGGCACGTGTTTCCATGTGGTGTGTAGGAATGTGGACTGTTTAGATGGGCTCGGGCAGTGAGGAGGTGATGAGAATAGCGGGCAAGGGGCAGGTAACGGGGTCTAAGGGGCTGATGGGGCAGTCGGGTTATCAGTAGGGAGTTCGGGCAGTGAGGCAGTGAGTAGGTCACAGGATCAGTAGGCAGGGGAGAGGTGACGGAATCAGTGGGTAGGGGCGAGGTCGACGTTATCAGTGGGTTGGTCGACGGGTTGTGGGGTAGTACCGGGGGAGATGATGGGGGCAGTTGGCGTTGAGCAGGACTACAAGCTCCATGGGTTACATTTTTAAACAGAGGGGAAGTGTCTGAATCGTCAAGAAATCCATAGTCAGTGACTTGAAATTTTCGGACGTGTTCAAAAGGGAAGATGCTCTCCTTAAATGTGACATGACAAGAGACTAAGAATTTATTTATGGACAAATCATAGCATAGGTATCCCCTATGATTTGACGGGAAACCCAAGAAAATTCATGGAGAAGTCATAGGTGCTAATTTATGAGGAGTCGTGGAGGCGAGATTAGGGTAGCATAGACAACCAAAATCCGAAGGTGACCATAGGAAGGGATCCGACGGAATAAAATTTCGGTAGGGGTTTTATTTTGAAGGGTGCGTGTAGGTAATTTATTAAGAACGTATGGTACCATGTGTAACGCGTAGACCCAAAAGGGAGGGGGTAGAGAAGCATGAAAGAGTATGGTACGAATCATGTTGTTAATGGTGCAGATGATTCTTTCGGCTTTACCATTTTGAGGTGAGGTATGAGGGCATGAGAATCGAAACACCATGCCATTGTCCGCACAAAATTTATGAAATGTGGAATTGTCAAACTCACGATCATTGTCACATTAAAACAATTTTATGTCCTTCTCAAACTGTGTTTTAACGTATGTTCGAAATTCAAGAAAAATGGAGTAGACTTGAGACTTATATTTGAGCGGTTAGACCCAAAGAAAATGAGAGAAATCATCTAACAATACCGAATAATTTTTATGACCCAGTTTGCTAGTAATGGAGATGTACATAAATCCGCATGAATGATGTCAAATGGAGAAAAAGTAGCACTCAAAGATGACTTAAAAGGAAGTCTAGCATGCTTCCCTAAAGGACAAGAATAACAATTTTGGGGAAATCTGGTGCCCAAGTCTATTGTGTCAAGTTGATAGAGAGATTGCAGCTAGAGAGGTATGTGGATTGACACTTGCAACGGAATTGGATGAGAAAGGATAGAGGTCCCCCACACTATTGCATCTCGTAAGAGTTGTCCCCGTATGTAGGTCCTTCACAAAAAAATTAAAAGGGTCAAACTCAATAGATACAGAATTATCACTAGCAAATTTTCTAATAAAGATTAAATTTTTAATGATGTTAGGAGCATATAGGACATTTATTTTTAGAAAAAAAAGGTGGGTGAAGTGGTGGTGTTTGAGTGGTTCCATATCCTTGAATTGGAATGTGATTGCCATTTCCGACCAAAATAAATTGAGGATTGTTCAAGTTAAATAGTTGAGGAAGATTACCAGAGTTACGAGTAAGGTGGGAAGTGGCGCCCGTATCCATGTACCAGGCATCGTCGGGCTACTGTAAATTCATAGTGATATAGGTCTGGCCCAGTTTGGTAGGGGTAAGGAGGTCGTATGGTTATTATTGTTATTGGTCCACCGAGACATGGGCCTGTTATGTCGGTTCCGCCTAGCGTGGGCCTGGATGAGGGCCCAATATACTGGCCTGCTGCCATTGGCCACTGCTTTGGGCCGGTGCCGTCAGGTAAGGGCATGGGGGTGAGGCCCAACTTTCGAACATCAGTCATGACATTGGGTCGACCCATTGGGATGGGTATGGTGCATGCTGCGATTGTCCACCGAGATTGCTACCTCGGCCGCGACCTCTACCTTTACCGACGCGTTCGCTACCGCGGCCTCGGTCTTTGCCGCCGCCTCGGCCACCCCGCGGAGTGTGACTGTCCGTGTATAGTGCTTGTCCGTTGGGTGTTGTGGCAGTCACCGGTACATCAACCATCAACGCCTTCTGATTATGTTCGTCCTGTTTGGCACGCCTAGTTTCCTCCAATAGTAATTGTGACCGCGTCTTGTTGAAACTAGGGAGGGGATCAACTTATTGGATCATTGTTGCAAACGTATCGTACTCATCCTTAGGCAAACTATTAATTAGTTGCAAAACCATCTTATTTTCTGAAATCGGAGTGCCCACATTAGAGAGTTGATCTGCATCTAATTTCAACTATTTACAATAGTCGGACATAGTAGCAAAGTTTTCAATACGAGTGTTATTAAATTGTTCCTCCAGATACACGGCACGTGTATGTTTGTTGTCTTGAAAAATTTCTTCTAATCTTGTCCATAATTCATGAGCCGAAGCACCTGTCTTCATAATAGTATGAAGTAGATCCTTGGATATGGTGCCATATATCCATTGTTTGACGATTGCATCAAGTCATTTCCACGTTATGTTGTCAACGTCGGGCGGACGGGATGTGGTGGCTTCGATGTGAATATTGTAGGCACAAACATGTATTTGAAATAACTCAACCCACGAAGAATATTGTCCATCCTCCTAATCAAGAATCAAAGGGATAAAGAAAACAATCAGTGTCTTTACTCATTTCGTATAAAGTATCAAAAAATACTTATATAACTCGCTTCAATGAACAACGTTACGTTTGTCAGAAATATTTGTCTCAAGATAGAATTCAACCACACACCTATTGTGGTTGAATCAAGCGACCTCTTACCCTATTGTTTTACACGAATTTTTATTTTCATTGAGGTTATGAAAAATAATTTTTCTACTCCACAAAGATAGAGGTAAGGCCTGTGTATATCCTATTCTCCACAGATCTTATTTATAGTACTACACTGGATATATTGTTGTTGTTGTTATCCTAAGATATATACATGTGTCGCCCGATACTCCCGTCAGACAATATCTTCAACCAGGATTGGCTTGCAAAACAAGTTTTGGGTCCACCGAGAGGGACCAGTGCCCCGCACGCTTTTGATTCACCAAGTAAATAAAATAATTTTAAAAGCAACGATGTTTCACTTTCGCCTTTAGGCTCCCACTTATACTACATCTCTTACCGTATGTTGTTTCGCAAAGTCTGACTAGGTCATATATATTATCATCATGACGACGTCATGTGCAGTGGTACATAATGCATAGACACATTCCTTTTTGTGATTTAATTATGCATGTTATATCACATAAATTAAATAGTAAACTTTACCCAAAAAATATAAGTAAGTTGCAATTACAAGAACGATAAATATTTTTTCGCACTCAATATTCTAATTTAAGCAATTTGATCTTATTACCTAAAAATGAAGTGAGAAATTAACTATAGTTAAGCCATAGTTATATATATATAACACATATTTGCATATAAACATAATATCTTACATTTATTACCATGATATGTAAGCATCATGTGCAAGTAATCTACTATGACATATCGATATCCGACCAATTTCTAAGGATTCAACCCCAAACACGTGAGCCCCAATACGAAGTCAGAAAATGACAAACACGTGCGCCTCAAACTTACAAAGATATAAATGATTATTTTTTTTTTGTTTTTGTCTGAGAGTTAGTGGGACTAGAGAATGACAAGTTTGTCTTCTACTGATTTTCGTATTTAATAGTTTAAGATTATAAAATCGAGTTACTCTTCATAATTTTGTTGGAATGTTTTAGTTGATATTAAAATTTGGATAGGTTGGCCTGTCAAATTTTGGCATGTTATGAAAGATCGCATTCAACAATTATTTTCTATCATCATCAGATATCTTTGTTTAGGAGGTCTAGCGTTAAATGTTTGCTCTTGTGCAAAATAGTTTTGGCGCTACACACCCCGCCAAAACTAGACATAAATTTCAAGTATTAGTAATTTGGTTCAGAATTAAAGCGTAAGACACAAAGCTAATATTTTTAGATAAAAATATAATTTAACTATGTATATATATTCAAAGGTGGATACAATACTTGAACTTCTTGTGTTTTGAATTTTAGGATATACATTTGGTAAATTTCTTTACATACATATGCAGTTTATGCCAAACTACTAAATTCTCGTGAACCCATACGTAAAACTCTATATGCCCCTATTATATATTATATAGAACAAAAAAGCATCAAGAAGTCATGAATTTGATCTCAATATAAATTTAACTACGATTAGCAGTAATTATATGCAAGACAAATAACTTACGTTCATCATCTTGATGTATACGTTGGATACGAGTAAACGACCGAACATATTTCCGACCAATATCTAGGACTCACACTAGACGTGGTTTAGAATTCAACCACAAACAAAATACAAAGGTGAATGCACCAAAACGGCGACATTGTTTTTTAAGATTTATTTCCTTTTTTTAGTAGAGGGAATGGACAATAGAATGACAAGATTGTCTTCTACTGTTTTTTGTTTTTAATATAAGATAATATTTAGTTAATAAAGTCTATACGGCTTCAACAAAATCGAGTCACTTTTCTTAATTATTTTTTGGACAAAAGTAATGTGAGATTGTATTAATTTCTCTTGGAGAGCCTTTCTCATTAATACAAAAATATATATAGGTGTATAATGTGTAATCCTTATATAATATAGATCATAATTTTATTATAATTATATAATACTAAATATAGTAAAATTCAATATGGACAAGTTGTAGTACACGGCTAATAAGTAACACTAGCTTCCATAGCAAAAGACAACTTAGTACTTTGTTCTCTTGCTACTTTTCCTGTTTAATATTTTGCTTTTATTTTTTGTCTTAACCCAAAATGTTAAAAAATATCTTCTTAAATATTGGAAAGGAAAATCCGGAAAAATAGTAGATTTTTTTGTTATATACTGTATGAAAGTTTGAGTTGGTCTGTCAAACTGACCATATCACAAAGATTACATCCAACCATGTTCTACAAATATTTTTTATGGGCTTCGGTATGGGCCTAGTGATAATTTCCAATCGAGAATTTCTAGTGTTCTTCTTAAGGTTTGTTGTTAAACTTTATTCACGTTAAAGAAATTTGTGTAAAAATAATCTTGACGCGGCACTCGATAAAAATTCTCCTTATTTTCTCCTCTTTATCCTTATTCTCCATCTTCTCCTTCTCCTTCTCCGCTTTTTTTTTTTTTAAAATACATAAATTATGAGTGTGTCTAAAATTAAAGATAATAGAACATGTTATTGAGTTTTGTTGAGCTTGAAACAACGTGTTGAAGAAGACGAAGTGAATCTATTTATTTTTGGAGGTTTGATTGAATAAATCAGTTGAAAATTGTTGGGATTAGTCTTAGAAGGATGGGTATCAAATTTAAAGTCATTTGGAATTGATTTAGATCATTTTAGAGCAACAACATGTTAAAATTTATGTGCTAGCCTCGACGATCCGTAAGGATTCGTAAACAGTTTGTACCAAAATTTTGACATAATTGGTACCAAAGTCCTAACAATCCGCGAAGACTCATGACAAGGTAAATGTTAACCATCCATCAAAAGCTAGTGGTGATTTGTTAGGACTTGTTTGTCCCAAATTTTACGACACGATTTGTACAAAACTACCGGTGAGATTGTTTTGCTTTGTAATATTGAAGTGACTTTAAAGAAGTATTTTCAAATATTATGAGTGAAATAATATTGTTATACCATTAATATTACAAGAGGGCATTGGATAATTAGCGAAGGAGACCATGTTTAGCGATGAAATTAGACAGTTTAACAAAGGAAACGTACCATGACTAATTTCTATTTTCTTGTAGCATATATATATATATGTATAAAAAGACATATTTATTCTATATACACAGTATAATTTTTTGACAAAAGGTATTTAACGGACTATTTTGGACTATGCCCCCCTGCTTCTTGTCTCTCCATTTTAGAAATGCAAATTATAACTAACAAAAGATGTCTTTTCTAACGATTAAAGTCGCCACAAATGCCACATAATTGCCGCAAGAAGCCTCTTACACACTTACCTTTTTGTGACGACAGATCGGTCGCCACAAAAGCCTTATTCTTGTACGGCTATGGTCTATGACTATGGTAGCATGTTGGGATATCGCTTGGTTAGGGCCAAACCATTAAATTATAAATTAGTTGTATTGATTTATAATGCATGTAAGCTGTTACTACTATTATTTTAGCATATTTAGTACTAATAGATCTCTACTGTGTTCACCTTCTACCAAACTAACCTCTATTGGATTGGGCTTTATATTCAATAACCAACACGAATATTTCATAGTGGGAATGGAAAATATTCCTAGTTATTGTTTCATTAAGTGGTAAGTTGGATTAGACAATGGTTTTACGTTTTTAAACAATTATAGTTATATGGCATATAGCAGGCATAATTTCTCTATCACTTTAAATTACTCGGTACACAAATATTTTATCTAGAGTTAGAACTTAACTACTTTAGTATCAGTGGCGGAACTTGTCCAAAATATTAAGGGGGCGGTAACTACTAACAAAAATGTTATAATTGAAATTTATAAGAACAAAATATAATTTTATCAAATATTCAAAATAACATCAACACAACAAAACTATAATATATAAAAGGAAAGACATACTTAGAATTAAAGTGTTGCCCTTCGTTCTTTTAAAGACTTGAAATCATTAATAATTGAATCAAAGCTAAAGCTTTCAGCTATCTCTTTTTCAATATAAACCATCATATTGTCAGCAAGAAATTCATCCTCCATCTTATTACGCAACCTTGTCTTGATTATCTTCATTGCTGAAAATGATCTTTCTGTAGTAGCCGTAGAAACTGGAAGAGTTAAGATAAGGCGGATTATCCGGTCAATCAAGTCATATGTTCGCCTTCCCTATTTTTTTCAAAGCTTTACACAATTCAGACATAGTTGATAAGTTATTCAATTATGGATGACTAACAACCTCAAGAATAAAGTGTTGAAGTTGAAATCTCAAATTTGTCTTCTCTTGCTCACTAAAATCCACAGGATAGATTTTTTCTACAAGAGCACATATATCATCCATATTAAATGCTTCGTAAATATCTTTAGGAATCAAACTATTGCTTAGGCTCAAAAGCTCCATTGTTTGAACATTAAACATGTGATTCAATTCCTACAATTGTTGATCAATAGTAACACAAAAGAGATTCACTCTAAAATGTTGACCCACTATGATGTGATCCTTCTGATGACGAGCACACCCTTGACGCTCTGTATAAACATCATTACAATCAGGAGAATCAATATCATGTTGTTCACAAAATAATGTCACATTTTTCAATAATTGATCCCATCCTTCATCTCTCAACTTCTGAATTAATGATTTTGTAGTGCTGACTAAATGTATAGCATTATGTATATCTTGGGATTTCTGTTGTAACGCTTGCAAAGACAATCTGTAATTCCCATAATCTTTTTCATCATGTGCAAAATCAATATGAACTCAAATGAATTCATAATCTTATAATCAACATTAGCATCCCCTCGTTGAGAGTAAGTTGATCCATTTTTCCTTATATTTTGAAGAACCACACAAGTTGCATCATGCATATTTATCATACTACAAACAGAAGAAAATTGTGAGCTCCAACGAGTATCTCCAGCTCATTTCAAAGTGCCTATCTGATTTTTTCCTTTACCACTATCAAGTTCACCAATCTCTAGCAAAAGTGATATCTCTTCTAATTTGACAGCTTGCAGCTCATCATGACGCTTACTAGAGGAACATACAATATTAACAACAAAAGTCAAGTCTGAAAAGAAGTCTATTTTTGCTAATTTGATCAACAAAAGTCAAGCTTGGATCGTGAGACAACAAATTGAATCAATAGAGCTCTTGAGACGAAGTCTATTTTTGCTAATTTGATCGGAACTCTGCACGTTAAGGACATTTCTGATGTGCATAGACTGATTGAACAAGTCTTGAGAAGATTTCAATGCATTATTGTGAGACGAACACGGACTCTCACCAATATGATTAAGCAAAGCACAACTCTTTCCATCATTGACCTTTTTCCATGCTTTATCCTTTTCTAGTAAAGACACCAGCTCCAGGATGCTCACTTGGCTTTTTACTGAACAGGTAACAAAGCAAACAATAAGCAACATCATTTGGGGACCCTTTCCGGGGTCACGTTCTAAACAATTGACATCAAATTCATCCATGGTGACTTTTTGAATCTTGCAAGGTTGCTCATCCAGTTGAACCGTTTGATCATCGGAATGATGCTTTTCAAGTGTCGATGTTGAAGCTATACAATTTTCATCTTTGTTGGAAGCTTTCCTCTTGAAAAATGCATCAAATTTCTTAAGTTGGACCATCGTACCACTCCTAAAAAATACATAAATCAATTATCAAAGATAACATCTAAATCTGAAAACAGAACTAAGTCAGAGAAATTCGGCTTTTAAAGCCTTAATCAGTTAATTCCATTCCCATAAGCTCAAAATAACCTCGTATATGCTGAAACAAACATAAAGTTCCCCCAATCTCACAGACTCAGCCACACAGAAAAAGAAAATTTTAGACTAGGAGAAACCTTGGAAAAATAAAAGAATAGTTAGGATTTTGGCAAAAGACAAATTCCAGATCGTAATTTCAAAATCTAGGGTTTCTATGCTCGAAAATGAGACTTGTAAGGGTTCTTGAATTAGTAGAAAATATAGAACTCTAAAACCTCATAAGTTCTTCTTGAAATCGATGTGGGACAACTACAAGTGAATTTCATCGATTTTTTATTTCTTTTCGCAAATATTTGATTCTCAACCAATGGGAAACGTTGTTTTTCATCCTCAATACAATCAATAGTATAAATTAAAAGTCATTAAGAACTCACAGAACAGCAAAGAGGAGAGAAAGAGAGAGATTATCACTATTGGGGATTTACCAGTGTTGGGGGCTTAGGGCTGAGATGCGGTGGGGTAGCCGCAGTGGGTAAGAGCAAAATGGGAGCTGATGTCTTATTTAGAACGTGAAAATAGAGTGACGTGTGTGAGAGAGAGGTATATATAAAAAAAAAATTGAGTTTTTTAGGGGCCCCACAGCCCCTACCATAATCTGCCACTATTTAGGAGGCAACAGTTAAAGTAAGTCAACTGAAGAAATATGCGAGGAAAGAAAAATAAGATGAAAAAAACATACCTAAATAACAATTTATTCCTGTACTTCTAGAAAAGGGCCAAATTACCCCTAATACTTTGCATGTATCATTGGCTCCGTTAGGACAAGGTATATTTAAACAAAAGGCTAACAGTTAGGACACATTTGTTGTTAAAAAAGTATGACTAATGTTAAACGTAAACTAAGAGGACACTGCAGCTCTAAGAGGAGGTTTCGGAGCCAGCAGATCTTAGCTACAACATTTGCAACGCCTCTATATTATGCTTCTACACTCGATCGGGATAGTGTGGCTTGCGAAATGGCAGACCATGAGATAAGATTGTCTCCTAAGAACACATAGTAGCTTGACGTGGAACGCCGTATTTCCGGACAACATGCCCAATCGGCGTCCGTATATGATATCAGCTTGGTCGGTGTAGAGGGATAGAGATGTAATCCATAATCAATAGTACCCTTAACGTATCGAATGATACATTTAAGAGCTGTAAAGTGAGGCTCCCTGGGGACATGCATAAATAAACACACTTGTTGAACAACATATGCAATATCAGTCATGGTGAAATTTTGCAATTTGGCATTTTAGCCATGTACATAGTTTCTTCTGCATACTTACGCTGGCATAGGAACATAGTATTTGCAGATCTGGTCACAGAAATCCCCAAGAAGTAACTCAACTTCCCTAAGTCTGTCATAGAAAATTCGGATATAAGCAACATAATGATCTCATTTTTCAACACATTAGAAGAGGCAGTCAGAACAATATCATCCACATATAATAACAAGTATGCAATGTCACGACCTCGATGAAAAATAAACAGTGAATGGTCACATTTGCTACACACGAACCCAATTCTGCATAATGTAAGTAGCAAAAGGCTCATACCAGGCCCTTGAGGTTGTTTCAATCCATACAGTGACTTACGGAGATGACATACATAATGAGGAGCCTCTGGATGTACAAAGTCTGGCGGTTGGTGCATGTAAACAGTTTATTTCAAATCCCCACGTAAGAATGAATTTTTCACATCAAGCTGATGAATCGGCCAGTTCTTACCCATAGCTATGCTCAGAACAATGTGAATGGTACCCGGTTTAAGCACCGGACTAAAGGTCTCATCACAATCAATACCCTTCTGCTGCTCTGTGCCATTTGCTACAAGTCTGGCCTTGTGACATTCAAGATCACCAATGTCTCTGAACTTATAATGAAAGAGCCACATGTAACGAATCACATTCACCCCCTCTGGCCTCGGAACAAGATCCTACGTGCGCTGAGTGGTAAGAACATCAAACTCCTCACGCATGACCGCATTCCAATTCGGGTCAAGTTTGGCTAGTTTTGAGTTTTTAGGTATAGGTGATATGGATTGTGTGAATAGATTGAAGTGGACTTTTGGTTTAAAAGTGTTTGGCGCAGGTTTCCATTTAGTGTGTGGGTACGGGGGCTGGGTTATGGGTTGTGGGTGGTGTGGCAGGGGTAGTGTGGGGGTGTGGTCTATCCAGATGGGGCAGTGTGGTATGGGACTGGGTAGTACGTGGTGGGAGGGTGCGGGTGTCAGCGGGTCTAGGGGCTGGGTTATGAAAGAGTGCTGGGTGGGAGGCAGGCAGTGGCTGGGTAGGGTTATGCAGTGGCGGGAGGGCTGCCGGAGGTTGGGACGGGATGGGGCGGGAGTTTGCGGGATGTGTAGGTGTACCGGGGGCATGCAGGTGATGGCAGGGGGTGGAGGGATGTCGGAGGTGGTGATTGTGGAGCCAGATTGGGACTTCCACATAGCATGTGTTGGACGAGAGGGGAGTTGTTAGAATTATCAAGAAATCCATAGTCGAAGACGGTAAACTAACGAATATTGGAAATGGGGAAGATAGCTTCTTCAAACGTGACGTGACGAGAGATTATTACTTTATTTGTGGACGGATCGAAACATAGATATCCCCTA
The DNA here is from genome assembly GCA_034509755.1 of Anisodus tanguticus. NCBI lineage: Eukaryota > Viridiplantae > Streptophyta > Magnoliopsida > Solanales > Solanaceae > Anisodus > Anisodus tanguticus. The sequence goes on along the minus strand of CM067559.1, from coordinate 42,645,601 downwards.
TGGTTGATGGGAACCCCAAAAAGACGCAAGGAATGGACCTAGGTGGTAGCTTGTGAGGCACTGTGGAGGCAATATTAGATTAACGAAGACATCTGACAAAATTTGCAACGGATGGATGGAGAAATAGTTCATCTGAATTTGTTAACAAATCAAGTGGATCCAATTTAGAAACATATTTCTATCGTCGTCTTCTATAAGTCACACATTGAGACACGTCTAAATTCTAATTAACCCCACATGACAAAGAGAAAAACAAAACAATATATTCAGACGACAAAACAAATGTGACATTTTATTGTTTGCATGCGTGCAAGAGACGTGCATGATTTGCAAATCATGAACATTACAAGAGTAGCCTAGCTATGTGAATTTTTGTGCACTTTTTGGAATCAAAAGGTGTTCGACGAATGAGACCTAAATTGGAAAATTATACCAGTAATGATATGGTGAGATGGATAAGATTTCTTTGTCCTTCATTAAATGTTTTAGGGTTTGAACTTTAAGAATGAAGAAATATTTAATTCTGGAGCAGAGGCGGCGGATCTATAATATGAACTACGAGTTTCGGATGCCATCAAACGGAGTGACCATTTGGGTTAGTAGGTTCGAACTTAAATATTTTTACCTAATTAATAGATTTCTTAACACATATGCATGGTTTGAGTCGAAGCTAATAGGTACGATTGAAATTATAATAGTGGTGTCACAATTTTTACTAAGATATTAAAAATATAAAGAAGGAAATATCCGAAAAAGCTAAACGAGTTCAACTTTTAATATATATATATATACCCTCTTACGCACCTAGCTAGCTCCATCCCTGGCTGAACCCATAACTGATATTGTGCATTTGTTCGTAGCACAAAAGTATTTCTCCCTTAATGGTTTCTACCCTCAACATGAAATTAGTCGAACTAATAAACTTTGAATACCAAATTTCCTTCTTGACTTTAAGTATCTCATGAAAGAGACTCATTTGTCTCAAAGATTATGCTAATCCCCACAAGTTTTTGGCATGAAGGAGCTATCGCGGCAGTGGTACACTTGGCTCTTCTTCTGTAAATTTTATCTCTGGTGTTGTCTCATTTGTAATTAATTCTTTCCCCCTAGTTTTTTTGTATTTTCTCCATTAACTTCTGACCAATAATAATGATCCATCACCTTCATTTCATTTTGTTTTCATATAAGAGCACCAACAAATTAATTAGATGCCTTATTTTATTTGGTCTTTTCCTCATTTTTAGCCCCTATTTATCACGTTCTCATTTATGCCCCTTTGTTTTTTTTTATGTAATATTGTGTGTATTAATAGTAGTACAGTACGTGTTCATAAGTTGCTGCCAAGGTCAGAATTAATTGCCCACCATTTTTCTCACAAGAAAAAAAATAATATTTTACACTTGAACATCTCATTTTCAATTAAAATGGAATATATTTAATCATAAATTTTCCATAAAAAATTCTGAAAGAAAGTGGAAGAAATTTTCAATTAAAAAATGGAATGTTTAGACATGTGTACAGGATTCATCCATAAATAATGTTTGGAAAATAATTCAATCAATACACTATAACACGAATTAAAGAAAATGCACCGAGTAAAAGTGTGTCTTTCCTATAAAACAAAATGTCACTTTTACTGATATATTTGTCTTATCATAAAAAAAGAAGGTGTGACGCTTATGTTTGATGGCAGGCCAAAGAGAACGAGTGAAAGGAAAATATATATATATATATATATATATATATATATAGATAGATAAGTCTAATAGTTTTTTCTAATACAAGATTGCTACCATAATTATACATGTACAAGAACTCTACTAATTATGATAAAATATGGACAATTATACAAAGTGATATACACGGTTGTAGTCGTGTATATCATCTTTCACACCCCCGCAGTCATAGCGGGCGGTTGTCTTACGCTGAGATTGTCCCTAAAATATTCAAACAGTACTAAGGGGAGACCCTTAAAGATGTCACCAATCTGATACCGTGAAGGGACATGCAAGACACGTATTTGTCCTCAAGCTACCTTTTCGCGAACAAAGTGAATATCCATCTCGATATGTTTAGTGCGCTGATGTTGGACCGGATTACCAGAGAGATAAACTGCACTAACATTATCACAGTAGACCAAGGTAGCTTTATGAATAGGAAAGTGAAGCTCTAATAGAAGATTACACAACCAACATGACTTAGACATCACATTGGCTACCCCTCGATACTCGGCCTCCGCACTGGATCGTGATAAAGTAGTCTGGCGTTTTACCAACCAAGAGACCAAGTTATCACCAAGAACACATACAATAACCAGATGTCGAATGTCTGGTATCTGGACATCCACCCCAATCAGCATCTGTATAAGACACGAGAGTAGAGACGGAGGATGGATATAAATGCAAATCATAATCAAGAGTGTCATTTATGTAACGCACAATGCGTTTGAGTGTATGCATGTGCTCGTCCCTCGTATCATGCATAAATAAACATACCTGCTGCGCTGCATACGTAATATCGGGTCTCGTGAAAGTAAGATACTGAAGAGCCCACGCAAGATTGCGATAATGGGTGGGATCCTCGTAAGGTGTGCTAGAGGTAGCACTCAGCTTTGGTTTGGTTTCAACCGGAGTAGAAGAGGACTTACAAGATGACATGCCAACTCTCTCAATAATCTCAATCGCATACTTCCTCTGTGATAAAATAGACCACCTGCATGACGTGTGACAACTATACCAAAAAAATAACTCAGGCCCCCAAGTCTTTCATAGCAAATTCGAAACTGAGAAGAGGCATGATAGACTTGCGCAGTTTATCAGAAGAGGCAGTCAATATAATATCATCCACATATAACAGAATGTATGCCAGAGAAGTACCACGACGATAGATGAACATAGAATGATCCGATCGGCTATGAGAAAACTCAATAGTAGACACATAATCTGCAAACTTTTTATACCAAGCCCGATGGGCCTGTTTAAGCACATACAAGGACTTCTTCAGCAAACAGACATGGTGAGGATGATCGGGGTCCCTGAAACCCAAGGGCTGATGCATGTATACTGTCTCCTTAAGATCACCGTGTAAGAAAGCATTTTTCACATCCAGTTGATGAATGGGCCATGCTTTCGAGAGAGCCAGACTAAGAACAGTGTGAATGGTTTCCGGTTTGACCACCAGACTAAATGTCTCTCCACAATCCACACCAACTTGTTGAGTTTTGCCATCACCTACAAGACGGGCCTTATGCCTCTCAAAAGAACAGTCATATTTTTTTCTTATGAGCAAAAATCAACATAGAACGAACAATATTGACACCAGGAGGACGGGGAACCAACTCCCACGTCTTATTTTTAATAAGTGCATTATATTTTCTTCATCTATGGTCATTTTCCAATTCGGGTCATGAAGGGTAGACACTGGGTTACATGGTAGGGGTGATTTAGTGACATTCGAATTTAGTTTAAAATGTCATTTTTGTTTAAAAATACCCTATTGGCTATGAGTAACGGGTCCTTGACTCGGAACAAAAGTGGACTGCATTGTGGAAGGTGGTGGACTGCCTCGAGACTGGCTAGCAGGCAGTAGGCTTACTCGCCGAACGACTGGACTTGGAGAAAAATTTATTAGTCCAGCAGGCTGTGGGCCTGCTAGATGAAGACCTGGACCCAGTTGTAGGAAATTTGGGCCAGCAGGCAGTGGGCCTGCTGGCCTAGACGATGGACCTGGAAAAGAAATATTTGGGCCAACAAGTAGTGGGCCTGTTGCCAGATTTGTGTCTCAGATCGAAACTGGGTCAGTGGGTACTGGGCCAACTGGTATTTGCTGGTCTTGATCCCGAGACGATGACCCAATTAAATGATTACGGTGAGAGCCTATCATCCAAAAAATTATAAGAATTAGCTACGGAATTATATAATTTAGCAAACGGAAAATGAGTTTCATAAAAAATAACATGGCAACTAATGATGATTTTATTAGAGGACAAATTAAAATATTTATAACCACGATGATTAGACGAATAACCCAAAAACATATATAAGGTAGAACGAGTTTGAAATTTGTTAATTGTAGTAGACGGGAAGAGAGGATAGCACAAACACCCAAACACCCTAAGATGAGAATACATAGGATCTTTAAGATAAATAATTTTTAGAGGATATTGGTAAGCTAACACTTTGGTAGGAAGTATGTTAAGAAGGTAAGTAGTCATTTGCAATGCATGATGCCAAAAAGAGGGGTATGAAAGCATGGACTAGTAAAATTCAAACAATATTATTAATGGTACGAATTTTTCTTTCAGTTTTCCCATTTTGGCAGGATGTATGAGGACAAGAAAATCGAAAAGAGATGTCGTTTTTGTTACAGAATTCCTGAAACGGCCCATTGTCAAATTTCCTTCCATTATCACATTGAATGTTTTTAATTTTTCGTTCAAATTGGGTACAGATGAATCTTGTAAATGTTAAGAATGTTGAAAAAACTTGAGACTTTTTAAAAAATGGAAAATTCCACAAAAAATAGAATAATCACCCAAGAATAACACATAATAGCGATGACATAATAGCCCCCGGATGACCCAAACGTTCATGCCATAAGAAAGGTGCTAGAGCGACAAACGTTGATGGTGTGGCTTGACTCGTGGAAGTGGTGGTGGTGGTGATTGTATAAGGCTCTCCCCGACTATTACATCTCATTAGAGGTATCTCCGTTGTGAAATCCTTCACAGAAAATTCAAAAGGGTCAAAGTCAACAGAAATCCAATTATCAGTTGTGAATTTTCGAACATGCACCAAATTTTTAATTAAGTGAGGAGCATGAAGGATATTTTTTAAGTCTAACGGTCGGTTTGGGGGAGATAACTTTGTGTGACCATAACCACGAATAGGAATTGAATTGCCATTACCAATAATAATTCCACAATTATTACTCAAATTGAAATAAGACGAGAGATTACCTGGCGCGGATGTCATATGAGAAGTGGCTCTGGTGTCCATGTACCAATTCGCATCCGGAAGATTTAAACCAAGTGTATGAATCATGGCCTCAATATCCGTAGGCGTCGGAACCGATGCTGCGCCGCGCAGCCGAAGGCTGCTAAGGCCGAGGCCCAGCCCAGCCGGCCACTCGATGCGAGACCCAAGCGTGCCGACTGCTGCCAAGGCCCAGTCCATGTCTGCTAAGAAGCCGACTGTTGCTGGGTGTAATTGGGATTGGCCCAATTGGGAGAATAAAATGGGAATTGTGGCACGGGCCACTAGCCCAGCCCCACGGCCACTGTGCATTGGCCCAAAGTTGCGGCTAGTGGTGTTGCGGCCACGTCCTCCACCACTGTCGGTCCACTGCCACCACGTCCTCCACCACTGCTACCACCGCCCCGTCCTCCGCCACTGCCGCTATTTTTTCGAATTTGACCCTTTTTGCCGCCACCATTGGTACGATTTTAGCTAGAATTGTCTGAGAATGAGTGAGGATCATCAAACGTGGCTATCATCATGATAGAATTTGCTCCGATAGCCATCTTTTTAGACAAGCCAGCCTCTTCTAATCTGAGAATGGAACGTGCTAGGTAGAACGGTGGGAGAGGATTACTTTGACGAAGAAGTGTCCCAACGCCATTATAAACCTCAAATAGGCTTGCAACCATATGGAGAACAAGACGATCATTCATGACGGGCGTTCTTCTTGAGTTGATCCGTCAACTCCTTGAGCCTTTTACAATAGGCTGAGACATTCGAAAAATCCTCCATAGTGATGTGTGAGAATTCCTGCTCAAGGGTCATGACACGGGAATTTTTTTTATCTTGGAATATATTACACAACCTATTCCAAGTGTCCATTGCCATCGCGTCGGGTTTAATAATAGTTTGCAAGAGATCCGTAGAAATAGTGGAATAAATCCACTGGAGTACCGTAGCATCAAGAGTTACCCATAACTCAGTGTCATCATCGGTGGTAGGCACCTTCTCCTTGCCATTTTCCACGGGGATGATGTGATGAAGGACTCGATGAGAGTGTGCGTGAACTTTGAATAATTCTGTCCACATCGCATATTTGACGTTTTCCATCTCAAGAACGATAAAGATGTTGTTCTTGATATTGGAGACGGTAAGGGAAGAATGAAAGGTGTTCTTTGAGGTAGACATACTGAAAGAACAAGAGGAGAATTAGGGATTGAGAAGAAAAATAGAGGGAGTGGCCGGCGGCCGAGGAGGTCTCGGTTGCCTAGAATTAGGGCAGCGGAAGTGTGAGTTGGAGAAGGAAAATATTTGTCCTAGACTTCTGATACAATGAAAGAAATAATTCATTGATTATTTTCATTAATGAAAAGGTATATATCCATGATATACATAATCTAATTAAGGAAATTAAATCTACCTTTTCCTAATACAAGACTACTACCATAATTATCTATGTATAAAAACTCTACTAATTATGGTAAAATATAGACAACTATACAAAGTGATATACACGGTTGTCGTCTTTATGACCTTAAACATATTATATATCGGTGGAGGAAACAGTATTGTGATATCGATCTAAAGATTTGCAACTCACATTTTTTATTCCGATGTGATATTACTCAACGAAGAATATTTAAATATATATATGTTGGGTCAAAGCAAAGAATACATACTATAAGCTTGAGCTATGGGACAAATATAGTAAAAATGTCGGACTTCCTACAATACGATGTAGAGCAAATTTTAGTGAAAACGTTATGAACCTAACGAAGGTATGTTAACGTCCACGCATGGTGGAGGAAGAGTCAAGAGAAAAGGAATGTCATGCTCTTATATTAGCAAATCTGTCGGTCAAGGAATACACATGTCACTTTAATTAAATTTACATTAGAGAGAATGAAAATAGAGAAAAGTGATAGATTATAAGAGAGAACAAAAATTCAAATGATACGTGCAATCTTCGACTCTATATCCAGTAGCCCACATTCATAAATCTTACTGGGTCAAAGCAAATGATACATATTATAAGCTTGGACTATGACAAAGTTTGTTTGTTTTTTTTGGTTTTCTATTCAGTGTTCGGTACCTGCATTAGAGTCCGACTATATTCGGATTCGCGGTGTGTAAGGCCCATTTGAGGGAAGCGCTCTATAGCAATGATTTTTTCATACTCAGGCTCGAACCTGAGACTTTTAATTAAAGAAGAAGCAGCCCCATCCGATGCACCGCATCTTTTGGTGAGCATGACAAAGGTTTCATAAAATTGTAATGATCTCCCAAGAAAGTTTTAGATGCAATATTTTATTTTATGTATCAATAATTATATCATAGTGATTCGTCAAGTCTTGTATGCAATAACATATTGTTGGGATTATGTTATTATTATTGTATGTCTAGTATTATTAGTTACTATAAATACTACAAAATTTTGTAATGATTATAAAAAATTATCAAGTATGATCTCAATACGATTAATTATTTCTGTCATAATGCAATTATATCTGCTAGATGATTAAAGTAAAACCGTAGACTATTTAAGTAGACTTAACTAAGCCAAACTTTGTCATAACTATGTGCATGTATGGTATATTTAATATGACCAAAGTCCGACAAGTAGAAGTTAATGAAGATTAAATTAATGAAGGAAAAGACAAAGAAGAGCAACATGGGGAAAATAGTTTAGGGGAAAGAGATATAAGCACAGTCCAAGTCACGGATATGCAGGCATTTTGTTGCCTTCTTAGGGTTAATGAGAATTCCAATAAATTTTTACAGCTTCTTCTTTGTTAATTTTGATAATTTTGTCTGACTTGATTTAGTATAATGCAATATTCCGTCACCACCCAGAGTTGTCGCATATTCTTAATTGGAGATTTCGAATTAAGTCTGGAGATTGAAAAAAAAACTATAATAAGGAGCATATTTTCCCTTTAATGAGCCTTAGCCGTGGAAATCTGAATTAGTTGGAACCCACAACGGATATTAAATACTGAGTGAGAATCGGCACTTGTTAATCAAATTGGCGACAAAATACTGTTTATATTCTTGCTCTTTAGTTAAGTAAGTGAATTTTCGTTTCTTTTTATGAACTAAAAATGGGGTAAATACTTACCCGAATCGCGGGTGTTTACACTAAATTGATGTAACTTATTGTACTTGAGTAATTTAATAGAGTGAATATACTCATTGGTTAACCATAGTTAATTAAATGATAATTATGCATATTCAATCACATGTCATGTATTCGTTGATTTGGTGTAAACACCAAATGCGGACAAAAATGATAGCATATAGAAATTGATCTAAAATTGGTGGGTTTTTTTTTAAAATAATTTTACGAGTTCTATGACATCCCAGTTTATTTTTCATACTGTCAATACTTTCTTTACAAAGCATGCATACATATTAAAACATATATACAAATTACTCCAACCACAAATGCTAGAAATTTGAAAATACTAAAACTATATTAATAACTTTGATCAAAGAGTAATCATCTCAAATTTTGGAATCTATCTTTGACCAAGAAAATTAGCATCAAATTTTTTCTCTTAACTTTAAAAAAATTGTTTGTGTACTTTCTATGAAGGAGAGGCCAACATTGGATTCTTTTCATTAACCATATGAATGGCTATAGCTACTTGTAGTAACATGTTTGGACAAATTTTGACCAAATCACTACTTGTAGTAACATGTTTGGACAAATTTTGACCAAATCACAAATATAATTCATTTTTAAATCCTCAAACAGAACTAATTAACTCCTTGTTTTTGTGTCATATATAGATAACATTTTAATATGGATGGTAAAAGACAGCATAGGATACCCTTTTAATGTGTGATTTAATCTTAAAGGAATTAAAGAAGAATATATTGAGTTTTATGACGATGGAACGAACTTATGAGACAGGTCAAAAAGAAGGACCGATAGAATTCTATGCTGGGAACGTTTCGAAAAAATGTGTGTATCACACCTAAAAGAATCCCATATTGGAGAAAATGAGTACTTTGTAGGACATAATATAAATTTAAATAAATAATAAATATTGTTGATCTTCCAAAATCGCTGACTCAATTAATCGAAATCTACATCATATAGAGTTTCTCCGTTCATGTTTAAACCTGAAACCTTTAATTAAGATTAAAAAAAAATCATTCATTCTACAAACATGCACATGCACATGCACCTACTGTTAGTACGTATTATGAATTCTTTTTTTTTTAATTCCAAGTCACAATTTTATTACCACTTCATCGAAAATACACTTTGTAGAGGGAGGAGATCGCCTGACCCTCTAATACACGTGTCATGAATTCAATATCAAATTATAAATAGGTCAAAAATCAAAATTTTGAAAACATAGAGAAAAATAAGTATAAAGAAAAAGTATCTTTTTCAAATTCCCATATTCTAATCTTTCAAAGTAGTCATCATGACTCACTCTAGTTACCACTAAAGATTATAATGGGATGATAGAATCTTTTCACCCTTAACTATAAAGATTGAGTTTGAATTTTAATTATGAAAATTATTCTTGATAGGATACCCATCCTTTAATATTACACCTTTTTACTATTACACATTTTTAATATTACACGTCATGACTATGAATTAATAGATTCCTAATATGGTATTGAACACTGAATAAGAATAAAAATGTTAAGAGTCTCACATCGAATATGAAATGAGAACATGAATTTCTTATATGGACTTGAACAATCATCACCTTACAAGGTAACTTTTGGGGTTGAGTTAGACTCGAGATCCATTCTTTACATAGTATCAGAGCCAGACTCATTCTAATTCTTTGTTCACCGATGTTGGGCCCCAAAATTATATTATACACGCTCCAGTTAACAGGGTCTGGGTGTGCGGGGGAGTGTTAAGAGTCTCACATCGGATATGAAATGAGAACATGGACACCTTATATGACTTGGACAATTCTCACCCTACAAGTTAGCTTTTGGGATTGAGTTAGATCCAAGATTCATTCTTTTAAAAAAAAAATTATAAAGTTAAAAAAAAAGACTCACTCTAGTAAAACCAAAAGATATCATGAGGGGCCAAACAAATCTATCATGACAATTGAGAAGATACAAAAGTTAGAACACAAAGCTGATAAAGTTTAATTACTGAAATTCAGAAATATATATACATGCCACTAAAATACATAGAGTAAAAGATAAATTGATGTTTTCATAGGGGTGATGAATGAAAAGAGAAAGGACATTTAGACCTTTTTCATCTGTGAATTCAGTTTGTTTCATTCTCATGTCTTTCCAATTTGATTGAAAATCCCTTCAACTCCAAAAAGGAGACTGCTCTTTTCTTTTCACACACACTAAATTAAAATGTTTTTTTTATTTAAATGTGGTGAAAATATGAAATGTTCTTCTTTTGCGTCTGTGTTGTGTGTTTTTGGAAAAATTGAAAAAGTTTTTGGCCATTTTACTTTTTAACCAGACGTCTTTAGAGAAAGTTTATTCACTTTTTTTCTAAAAATTGACTTTTACCTTCATATTATATTTGATTTTCATATGTTAAGCATATGATTCATCAAATTCAATTGATTTTTAATTCAATCTGGGAAGGACAATTCCGAGACTAGTGTAAGTAGGCGTTTGGCCATAGATTCCAAATATTTTTCACGTAATTTGGAGTTGAAGATGTAGTTGTGTAATTCCAAATATTATTTGTAAAAAGTATAACAAAACATAACTTCATCTTCAATTCAAATTCCATAAATTTCAAACAAAGTGAAAAATATTTCACATCTATGATCAAACGCCAACATAGTATAAAATAAAATGTGCCGTGACTCGAGGGCTGAGTGATATGTGAATACTAACTGATAATAGGACAAAGTATTTCTACCATATATTAACACAACCTTTCACAACTAAGTTTTCGGCCTTTCCACGTTCCTTTTACTATAAATTAAAGTAATAAGGATTTAAGTTTATGTTTGGCGTAAAACATATTGATAAAACCCGTGATATACATAGGTTTGAATACCATGTATATCACGGTTTCACAAGGCAATTTACCTAGTGTGATACCGTGATATACACGGTATACATACCCGTGTATGTCACGGTTTTGTGCCATATTTAGTGTAAGGTTTTGTGCCATATTTAGTGTAATATTATTGTATTAAATTACTATTGTACACTTGCCATAATTTTAGGATAAGATTCTTATACTACTAGAATAGGATTTTGGGAGTAGAACATGAATAAGATTTTCCTATTATGGAAAATTGTAAATTGTATATATACTCTTTCATTAATGAAAATAATGAAGGAGATTATTTCTTTTATGGTATCAGAGGCCTAGGTCTCAAATTCTCTCCCAAATTTTCATCCACTTGCATCGATTTCCGAGCCTTTCTTCTCGGTTTTTCGTGTCCGATGGTGCCTTCTCTCTTCCAAATTTTTCTTCCAAATCCCTACACCACGTCTTGCGTTGCGATTATGGCTAAGAACACGTTTCACCCTGCCCTTACCGTTTCTAACATCAAGAATCACATCTCTATCATTCTTGAAATAGAAAACGTCCAATACGCGACGTGGGCCAAACTATTCAAAGTTCACGCACGCTCGCATCAAGTCCTCCATCACATTACCGTCGCGGCTCCTGCAGATACGGAGGTGCCTAAACACGAGGATGATCCTAAGTTGTGGACGACCCTTGATGCTATCATTCTTCAGTGGATTTACTCCACTATCTCTATCGACATGTTGCAAACGATTATCGAACCAGACGCTACGGCGATGGATGCTTGGAATAGAGTGCGTGATATTTTCTAAGATAATCAAATTCTCGTGTTGTTATCCTTGAGCAGGAATTCTTCCACGTCAACATGGAAGATTTCCCTAACATTTCAGCATACTACAAAAAGTTGAAAGAATTGGTGGACCAACTACGCAACGTTGGTGCGCCCGTCACCAATGATCGTCTTGTCCTTCAAATGGTTGCATTCCTATCTGAGGCCTATAGTAGCGTCGGTACACTTCTTCGTTAGAGCAGTCCTCTTCCGCACTTTTATCAGGCCCATTCCATGCTCACGCTCGAAGAAGCAGGCTTAGCAGAAGGTGGACACTGGAGCCACTTCGGTCGTCATGGTGACCGAGTCCAACTTTTCTCCCTCCGTCTCCAACAATTCCGATAAAAAATGCAACAACAGTGGCGGGAAAAAGGGTCAGAATCGCAAAAATAATGGTAAAAACCATGGTGGAAACTGAGGTGGCAATAACAGAGGTAGCAATGGGCATGGGGGCAGTGGGCCGCAAGCCAACTGGACACAGCCCTGGGGCCCATGGTCGTGGAACTGGGCTAGTGGGCCTGGGCCAAACAACCCCTATTTTCCGTCGTCACAACATTACCAGGGAAATTGGGCCCAAATTCCCCCCCCCCCCCCCCCCAATAACAGGCCCAATTTCTCGAGTCAACATTGGTACCCGATAGGCAGTTCTGGGCTGAGGCAGCAAACGGGTATGTTTGGGCCTCGGCCTCCGCAGACCCACCATACAGTAGGCCCCACCCCTACCGATATTGAAGCCGCTATGCACACATTTAGATTAAATCCCCCGGACGCAAATTGATACATGGACACCGAAGCCACTATTCACATGACGTCCGACCAAGGTACTCTCTCATCTTATTCCAATTTGAGCAACAATAGTGACATAATTGTTGGTAATGGTAACTCAATTTCAATTTGTGGTTACGGTCATAAAACTTTCTCCCCCCCCCCCATCCACCTCTTGTCTTGAAAAATGGCTTCATGCCCCTAACTTAATTAAAAATTTGGTGTATGTCCGTAAATTTACCACTGATAATTGAGTTTCTGTTGATTTTGATCCTTTTGGGTTTTCTGTGAAGGATTTCAAGACAGGGATTCTTCTCATGAGATGTGATAGTATGGGAGATCTTTATCCTATCACGCCAACATCCGGTCTCTCGAGTCAAGCCTTGTCATCCACTTTTGCAACTCTAGCTCATTCCTTATGACATGCACATTTGGGTCACCCTGGGTGGTCTATTGTTTCTTCCTTACATAAATATAATTTTATTTCTTGTAAGGGTACACGTAGTACTCCAATTTGTCAATTCTGTCCTCAAGGAAAACATGTTAGATTGTCATTCGTAGCTTCTACTTCTCGTACTTTAATGTCATTTGATATTATTCATAGGGATTTATGGAATCTCCTGTTTTGAGTTTTGTGGACCATCGTTATTATGTTCTATTTTTGGATGATTATTCTAATTTTTTATGGACCTTTCCGTTAGCGAAAAAAATCACAAGTTTTTTCCACATTCTTAAAATTTAGAGCATTCATCCGTACCCAATTCGACCGGGAAATAAAAAATATACAATGTGATAATGGCAAAGAATATGATAATGGGTTATTTCGGGATTTTTGTGACAATAACGGCATAGTTTTTTGGTTCTCTTGACTTCATAGGTCTTCACAAAATGGGAAAGCTGAAAGTAAAATTCGTATCATTAATAATATTGTCTGCACTTTATTAGTCCATGCATTCGTACCCCATTCTCTTTGGCATCATGCTCTACAAATGGCTACTTATCTTCTTAACATACTTCCTACTAAAGGATTGACATATTCCTCCCCCCTTCAAATCCTATATAATAAGAATCATTCGTATTCCCATCTTAGGGTCTTTGGATGCTTATGTTATCCCCTATTTCCGTCAACTACAATTAACAAACTTCAAGCCTGTTCTACGCCTTGTGTGTTTTTGGATTATCCGTCTAATCATCGTGGTTATAAATATTTTGATTTATCATCTAATAAAATTATCATTAGTTGCTATGTTCTTTTTTATGAAACCTAATTTTTCGTTTGCTAAAGTGAGTAGCCCGGGCCTAGTTCGTATAATTTTTTGGATGACGAGGTCTCCCTGTATATTATCCACCATTTTTCGGACGTGCCCCGCACCAAATATCCACCAATGAGCCCACTGCCTACTGGCCCTGTTGTTCCGTCAAACCAATCCAATGGTCCAACCCACTGCCCCAGTCACCGTTCCAGATCCAGTTTTTGTTATTGGGCCGCAGGTCCACTGCCTGCTGGCCGGTATGTCCCCAGTACATCACCAGCCCAAAATCCACTCGCTTTCTCCTCGAGTCAAGGTCCAGTTACTCATAGTCAACGGGGCATTTTTAAACCAAAAGACATTTTAATCTCAATTCTAATGTCTCAAAATCTCCTCTACCACGTAACATTGTGTCTGCCTTAAATGACCCGAATTGGAAATTAGCTATGACCGACGAGTATGATGCTCTTATTGTGAATAAGACATGGGAGTTGGTCCCCCGTCCTTCTGGTGTTAATATTATTCGGTGTATATGGATTTTTACTCATAAAGATAATTCTGATGGCTCTTTTGCGCGACATAAGGCTCGACTTGTAGGTGATGGTAAAACTCAACAGGTTGGCGTGGATTGTGGTAAGACATTTAGTCCGGTGGTCAAATCGGCTACCATCCATATTGTTCTCAGTCTGGCTCTTTCCAAAGCATGGCCCATTCATCAGTTAGATGTGAAGAATGCTTTCTTACATGGTGATCTTAAGGAGACCGTTTACATGCATCAACCCTTGGGTTTTTGAGACCCCAAATATCCTCATCATGTCTTTTTATTGAAGAAGTCTTTGTATGGGCTTAAGCAGGCCCCTCGGGCTTGGTATAAGAGATTTACAGACTATGTTTCATCTATTGGGTTTTCTCATAGCAGATCTGATAATTCATTATTCATATATCGTCGTGGTACTTCCCTAGCTTATATTCTATTATATGTGGATGATATTATCTTGACTGCCTCTTCTGATGCTTTGCACAAGTCTATCATGATAATGCTCAGTTCTGAGTTTGTTATGAAAGACTTGGGGCCCTTGAGTTATTTTTTGGGGATTGTTGTCACTAGTCATGCATGAGGGTTATTCTTATCACAAAGTAAGTATGCCGCTGAGATCATTGAGCGAGATGGTATGTCCTCATGCAAGTCTACTTCCACTCCAGTTTATACTAAACCCAAGCTGGGTGCTGCGGCTGGCTCACCTTACGAGGATCCAACCCAATATCGCAGTCTTGTAGGGGCTCTTCGGTATCTTACTTTCACGAGACCAGATATTACGTATGTCGTGCAACAAGTATGTTTGTTTATGCATGATCCTCAGATTGAGCACATGAATATTCTCAAACGCATTATCCGCTACCTATAAGCCACTCTTGATTATGGCTTACATCTATATCCATCGTCGGTTTCTACACTTGTCTCTTACCCAAATGTTGATTGGGGTGGCTGTCCAGATACCAGATGCTCTACGTCTGGTTATTGTATGTTTTTTGGCGATAATTTGGTCTCATGGTCTGCCAAACAGCAAGCTACCTTATCCCGCTCTAGTGCAGATGTCGAGTATCGAGAGGTGGCCAATGTGGTTTCTGAATCATGTTGGCTCCGTAATCTTCTCTTAGAGCTTCACTTTTCAGTTCACAAAGCTACCTTGATTTATTGTGATAATGTTAGTACGGTGTACCTTTCTGGAAATCCGATTCAATATCAATGCATTAAACATATTGAGATGGATATACATTTTGTTCGTGAAAAGGTAGCTCATGGACAAGTACGCGTCCTGCATGTCCCTTCCAGGTATCAAATTGCAGGCATTTTTACCAAGGGTCTTCCATTGGTTCTATTTGAAGATTTTAGGGACAGTCTCAACGTACGAAGACCGCCCGCTATGACTGTGGGGGTGTGATAAAACCCGTGATATACATAGGTTTGTATACCATGTATATCACGGTTTCATAAGACAATTTACCTAGTGTGAAACTGTGATATACACAGTATACATACCAATGTATGTCACGACTTTGTGCCATATTTAGTGTAAGATTTTGTGTCATATTTAGTGTTACTTTATTGTATTAAATTAGTATTGTACACTTACCATAATTATAGGATATGATTCTTGTACTACTATAATAGGGTTTTGGGAGTAGAATATGAATATGATTTTCCTATTATGGAAAATTATAAATTGTATATATATTATTTTATTAATGAAAATAATAAAGGGGATTATTTCTTTCAGATATCTATATAGTTAGTTCATTCATAATTAAGGTAATTATAGATGGATCTTTATGATAAACATTGCGGGATTGTTATGGTTTGTGAAAAAAGTTATAACAAAGATCATACTTCCGTAATTATATCACAACAACAACATACCAGTGTAATCCCACAAAATGGGGTCTGGAGAGGGTAGATTGTAGGCGGACTTTATTCATACTGTAAGGTAGAGAAGTTGTTTCCGATAGACTCTCGGTTCAGAGAAAAATAATTCAAAGCAGTTTGGAAAAAGAAGAAACGGAAGTGAAGAAATCATGACAAAATAATATAATAAACATGATAAAGCAGTCTTGACACTACTTACAATAAAATAATATATTAATCGAAGTACAAAAAACAACAGATACTAACCTATATAAAATGACAAAAACCTACCGGCTAATGCAATGACATACTAGTCTCGAAGGAATTCCGTAATTATATTACGGCATTAAGTAATGACGAAATTATTTAATGTAGATACTGTTATTCGTAAATGTTTGGTGCACAAACAATTTCTTGTCGACATACTCAGTATCATATATGAGTCACACATTCAGACATTCTCTTAAAATAACCCCACATGAAAGTATGCTAAATAAAAACAAGAGACAATTATGAAAGAAATAATTCCTTAATTATTTTTATTAATAAATGAGTATCTATACAATTTATAATTTTCATAATAGGAAAATTATATTCCTATTCTACTCCTAAAACCTTATTCTACTTGTACAATAATTCTACAATTATGGTAAGTGTACAATGCTAATTAGATACAAATTAAAATTACCAAAATATTAACCAAAAAACGTGATATACACTTTTGTATAAGTCGTGTATATCACGGGCTAAAACAACCTCTAAACTGCCTCTATTACCGTGATGTACATGGTATACACAGGGCAGTGTATATGCCGTGTATATCACGGTATATTCTGTCACACCACCACAGTCATAGCGGGCGGTCTTCGTACGCTAAAACTGTCCCTAAAATCTTCAAAAAGGACCAAGGGAAGACCCTTAGTAAAGATGTCTGCAATTTGATACCTGGAAGGGACATGACAGATGCGTACTTGTCCACGAGCAACCTTTTCGCAAACAAAATGGATATCTATCTCGATGTGTTTAGTGTGCTGGTGTTGAACTGGATTACCAGAAAGGTAGACGGCACTAATATTATCACAATACACCAAGGTAGCTTTCTGAATGGGACAATGAAGTTCTAAGAGAAGATTATGTAACCAACATGATTCAGAGACCACATTGGCTACCCCTCGATACTCGGCCTCCGCACTATAACGTGATAATGTAGAATGTCGCTTTGCAGACCATAAGACCAAGTTATTACCGAGAAACATACAATAGCCAGACGTGGAGCATCTGGTATCTGGACAGCCACCCCAATCAGCATCAGTATACGAGACCAGTGTAGACGTCGATGACAGATATAAATGTAAGTCATAGTCAAGTGTTCCCTGGATGTATCGAATAATGCGCTTGAGCGCATTCATGTGCTCAATCCTGGGACCATGCATAAACAAACACACATGTTGTAAGGCATACGTAATATCTGGTCTCGTGAAAGTAAGATACTGAAGAGCCCCTACAAGACTGCGATATTGGGTTGGATCCTCGTAAGGTGAGCCAGCCGCAGCACCCAGCTTGGGTTTAGTATAAACTGGAGTGGAAGTAGACTTGCACGAGGACATACCAGCTCTCTCAATGATCTCAGCAGCATACTTACTTTGTGATAAGAATAACCCACTTGCATGACGAGTGACAACAATCCCCAAAAAATAACTCAAGGGCCCCAAGTCTTTCATAGCAAACTCAGAACTGAGCATTGTCATGATAGACTTGTGCAAAGCATCAGAAGAGGCAGTCAAGATAATATCATCCACATATAATAGAATATAAGCCAGGGAAGTACCATGACTATATATGAATAATGAATTATCAGACCTGCTGTGAGAAAATCCAATAGATGAAACATAGTCTGTAAATCTCGTATACCAAGCCCGAGGGGCTTGCTTAAGCCCATACAAGGACTTCTTCAATAAACATACATGATGAGGATATTTGGTGTCTCAAAACCCAAGGGTTGATGCATGTAAACGGTCTCCTTAAGATCACCATGTAAGAAAGCATTATTCACATCTAACTGATGAATGGGCCAAGCTTTCAAAGACCCAGACTGAGAACGGTGCGAATGGTAGCCAGTTTGACCACTGGACTAAACGTCTCACCACAATCCACTCCAACTTGATGAGTCTTACCATCACCTACAAGACGAGCCTTATGTCGCGCAAAAGAATCATCAGAATTATCTTTATGAGTAAATATCCATATAGTCTGAATAATATTAACACTAGAAGGACGAGGCAACAACTCCCACGTCGTATTTGCAATAAGAGCATCATACTCGTCGTGCATAGATAATTTCCAATTCAGGTCATTTAAGGCAGATACTGAGTTACGAGATAGAGGGTATTTAGAGACATAGAATATAGATTAAAATATCCTTTTGGTTTAAAAATACCCCATTGATTACGAGTGACCGGTCTTTGACTCGGGGGAGAATTGGTGGATTTTGGAAAGAACTCGGATTGGGGATGAGCTGGCCAACAGGCAGTGGGCCTGCTGGCCCAATACTGGAAACAGTAGTCGGGGCATAAGCAGGAACCGGGGCTAAAGTAGTATCGGTATTGGGCTGGACAACCGGCCCAATAGCCAAAACTGGGGCAGAAATAGTGGGATATGGCAGAACAGTAGGTCCAGCAGGCAGTGGGCTCGCTGGCGAAGTTTGGGTGTGGGATAAGTCCGATAAATGGTGGATAAGATACGAGGAGACTGCATCATCTAAAACATTATACGAAGTAGGCCCGAGACTAATTTGTTTAGCAAACGGAAATTGGGTTTCACCAAAAATAACATGGCGGCTAATTATGATTTTATTAGACGATAAATCAAAACATTTGTACCCACGATTATTAGATGGATAACCCAAAAACACACAAGCGGTAGAGCGGGCTTGAAGGTTGTTAATTAGTAGTTGACGGAAATAGCGGATAGCATAAACACTCAAAGACCCTAAGATATGAATACGAAAGATCCTTATTATAGATGGTTCTAAGAGGAGACGAATATGTCAATCCTTTGGTAGGAAGTATGTTAAGAAGTATGTTATGAAAAACCTAGACTTCTGATACCATGAAAGAAATAATCTCTTGATTATTTTCATTAATGAATGAGTATATATACAATTTACAATTTCCATAATAGGAAAATCATATTCCTATTCTATTCCTAAAACCTTATTCTATTTGTACAATAATTCTACAATTATGGTAAGTGTACAATACTAATTAAATACAATCTAAAGTTACCAAAATATTAACTAAAAACCGTGATAGACACTGCTATATAAGCCGTGTATATACGAGCTAAAATTGCCTCTATTACCGTGATATACACCGTATACACAGGGCAACGTATATGACGTGTATATCACCGTATATTCTGTCAAAATAGAACAAATGTGTCATTATAATGTGTGCACGCAAAGAGACGTACGTAAATTGCAAAATAGGAACAAGTCAAATATTAAATTAGATTTTCTTTTATATATACGTGTGATTTTGTGTACCTTTTTGGTGTTGAAAAGTGTTCTTTCAGGAATGAGACATATAAAGTTGAGGGGAATGTGAAATTGAAAGTGATTGGGAAAAGCTAAGGAATAAAATTTCCTTATTTTGTGTACATATGTCTCTTTTGTGAAGTCTTGTACTAGTCTTAATTTTATGCCATTATTTTAAAAGATATTTGACTCACACGACACAATGAATATAATCAGGCATACTCTTCATGATTCAATGAGCTCGCCTAAAAACAACGGAATGAAGAAGGATTTAGAAAATTTTGTAATTAGCTCTCCAAAAGGTCGTGTTTATATAGGCATTAGATTAAGGGTTAACTGACGGCTAGTGTTAATAACCAACGACAAGTTTATTAAGAATTTAATAACGAGAATAGTTCTTCAATAAATCTACACTAGCTAATCTGAAAAATTAGCTTAGAAGAATATTTTTTTCTAAAATGAAAAAGAAAGTTATTCCTAATCAAAATCAATGAAAGGACAAACCTTTTTGAGATATAATTATAATAAAAATCTATTTTTTTTGCTAAAATTGTATTTTAAAGAATGTAGACCAAAAAAGAAAAAAAATATAGAGTAGTACACGTCAAAAGGCTTTTTGTCCTAAGGAAGGCTAGTTGGGTACAAATATGAAGGACAAATGACAAATTTCTCAGACAACAAATTAAATTAATGTACGTGGAAAGTATTTGTCCACAGATACCTTTGTATAAAACATTAAATATAATATAAAAAAAGAGAGTGAGAAAGACAAAGTATTGAGGTGAACATATAGGTGTGCATCTTTGTTAAAACTTAAAAACATACGATTTTGTCCTTCAATGATATTTTTGTCTTTTAATGAGAACAGGTCAAAAAATATCTTGATTTAGTAATTACTTCCATACTATAAGCTACAAAAAGTGTTCCCGTCCAAAACGTCTGTTGTCAATCGGCTGACAAAATCGAATGGCAAATTAATTACTTAACTAAGCGATTTCGGCTGAAAGCGGAACTCTAACTTTCAGCAATGTATTCCCAACTACTCCAGAAAGCGTTAGGACGGTGATTGAGTAAACTAAGTGGTAAGAAACATAAATACATCTAGAGTGCAGTAAATGCGATAAAGATAAAATGAAGATATGTAGAATCAGTTGTTTGATTGATTGGTTGTCTTATTCTGTACAAATGATCCTATATTTATAGTACAAGAAAAATAAAACGTGATCCCCCTATGTTAGCCATTAAATCACCCACTAAATCCACCAGTCAACTATGAGGAGGTGGTACCGATTTTTACTCCTTGTTTTCCTCTTGCACGATTAATGACACTTTCTTCTAGATGTTGCTGGTTGTTACCGTTTCTTGGGGTCTAGAAGATTCTTTGACTTGGTCTTCGAGGCCTCCAAATATGTGTGGGTCTCAGTAGTTCATCGGAATTATGACTCGGCGAGACTATCGTAATAGCCGATGAAGCTTTTCTAGCCGAGGGCTAGGACTCATAGATTTGGCTACGAGTCAGTTCGGTTATCGACTTAGAATTATGTTGCCTGCTCATTTCGAGGTTTTCACCTTCGGCTGTCACTTTATTCAACTAAACATTTAAAAGTATTTTTTGAGTGTTAACAATTGCCCCCCTACATTAACTCGAGTGGGGCTATTGAGTTGATGTATTAAAAAATAGTTGCTGCAGCCGTAGAGGTATACCCTTTCTCTTATGCTTGGTCCTTCACTGTTTCCAAACCCTTGCCTCCATTCTGAACCTGTTGTTTCTATATAGGAGACGGCTGGAAATAATCCCTCGACTGAAACCAACCCAATTGATGACTCAGGAGAGCTAGCTGAGATCATCCCTGAAGACGTGCTTCTGTAATATTTTGGTTCAGTCGACATTGCACCTTCACCATCTTCGCCTGTTGGCATTTATCGAGAGCGAGTTGAGGAGTCTCTTGCCAGGGGAATCCCGACCAGCAAAAAAGAGTTCCATGCTTTGAGGGCTTCTCTGTTCCGATTGTCAAAAGAAGCAAAGATTCCCCAGTTTTGGCAACCGCCTATAATGACATGGCTTTGGCTCTAAATGACTTATTTTCTTTACACAAAATGGCCAAAGATAGCCATGATAAGGCAGTCGCTTCTCTGCAACACTTGGGGTCTCTTCGGCAAGAGAAGAACCACATTCAGACTTCTTTCAAGGAGGTGAATGTAGAAAAGCAGCAGAATGTCAGCCGAAGGAATGTCTTGCAGGAGCAGCTGTCAAAAATGCGAGCCGATTTGGAGATGATCCAGGCGGAGATAAAGGCTATTACTCGGCATAGGCGCCTTGGAATCGACTATTAAGGCCCAAGATTCCTCCCGCTTTTCTTTGTTTCGCCAGGGCATTCATTTGGATAACAAGATCCGGGAACTTGGTAACCAACATGTGGTTTGGGAATTGGATCAGAAAGTGGGTAGTGAACGGCTGGCCCAACTGGAGAATGAGTGGACTGCGTGGAAAAACAGACTTGCTCAAGCAACGCTAACACTTCATGCTAGTTTTTTTGAAGTGGTATCCGAGGGAACTTATTCTTCTATTATGACTACTCCTTTGCTAGTTGATCTCGTTGCTCAGTTGTCAGCCGGCATCCTCATGGACTTGCAATCCGAAGCCATCGCTGCTTCTGTTACTCAAGAGATATTGTTAGAAGCCGAACAACAGCCAGATGACACTCTAGCGTCCGACACTCAAGCTTTTACTGAGACCCCATAAGTTGGCTGAGCCTTTGTTGGATGCGGAAAAGGGTATCCCAAAAGAAGTAGGAGCGGATGAGGTAGTAGCCGTTGGTGCGGCTGAGGATGAGAAATAGACCGCGGCTACCCAAGACGACCAAGCAGCCGTATATTCGGCTAATCCTGAGACCTCTGTAACTGATGATGTAGCGCAACCTCTAGCTAGTGAAATGCCAATCAACTTGGCTTTCTAGTTTTATTGACTCCAAATCGAAGGGTCATACTTTTTTAAGTATTTGTCATTTACGTTTCACTCAAGCTCTTCATCATGTATGTCTATTAGTCGATACGCGTTGCCAGCAATCTGTTGGCTTACTACGAAGGGTCCTTCCCAATTTGGCGACCATTTGCCGAATTTACGATCTTTCATTCCAAGTGGCAACACGGTTTTCCAAACCAAGTTTCCTTCGGCGAACCTCTTAGGCTTAACATGTTTGTTGTATGCTTTGGCCATTTTCCGTTTACCGGCTTCGATTCTTTCTAGGGTCATCAGTAGATCTTCATCTAGTTGATCTAACTCCATTAGCATGGCCTGCTGATATTCTTCTAAGCTTAAAGAATTATGTTTGGCCACCCGTAATAACTTAACATTAACCTCTAAGGGCAACACTGCATCTTGGCCATATGTTAACCGATAAAGTGTTGCCCAGTAGCTGTAGACTTAGAGTTTCTGATTGCCTAAATAGCTTCATCCAAAGTGAGATGCCATACTGCCGGTCTATCCTCTACATTTTTACTGATTATGTCCACAATAAGCTTGTTAGCTGCCTCGGCTTGTCCATTCTCCTGTGCATAATAAGGCAAGGATGTGATCACCATAATCCCAAATTTCTCACCAAAGGCTGCCACCTTAGAACCAGTGAACACCGTCCCTTGATTGGTTGTAATCATTTCAGGAATACCGTATCTATATATGATCTGGTGTTGGATAAATTTAATGACATCCGTCTGATGAACCTTCTTCATCGACTGTACCTCTACCCATTTAGTGAAGTAATCGGTAGCCATAATAATGAAATTATGTCCTTTAGCCGATTGCGGGTGAATCTTGCCGATGAGGTCCATAGCTCATCCTCTGAACGGCCAGGGCTTCACGTTCAGGTGCAACAACTCGACTGGTACCAGTTGGATTGGTCTATATCTCTGACACACTTTACACCCTTTTGTGTATTGAAAGTAATTGGCCGCGATAGTAGGCCAATAATATCCATGACGATAAATCAACCACTTCATCGTTGGCCCGACTCTGTGTGATCCATAAATTCCTTCATAAACTTTTCTCATGACTCTTAAGGCCTCTGCCTTATCAATGCACTTGAGTAGAACTCCACTTACGCTCATTTTGTAAAGATCATCATCAATAAGCACATAATTCAAGGCTCTCCTCTTAACCTTAAGGTCCTTGCAAGTGGAAGGATCTTTTAAGTAGCTGATTAACACCTACTTCCAGGAGTCGATCTGGTCTATGGCTAGCACTTCAGCTGGCAGCTCATCATACTCTAGAGTGAGTAGAGACTTCCTAAAGCCATAAGCTTTCTGTTCTAAGTCGTTGGCCTCAACATTCATGCCCCTGGAAACATAACTTAACGTAGATTATGCGAACCCACTAAGTAACTTGGTAGCCGTTCAGTAACGGGCCAACAATTTTGGATCTTTGCAGTTATATTCCCCAGCCAGCTGCTTGATAACCAGCTGAGAGTCTCCACGAATCTTGATGCACTTCGCCTTCATAGAGACTAGGAGTTTGAGTCCCATGATGAGAGCATTGTAATCAGCTTGGTTATTTGTCAATTCAGAATCTAGCCGATAAGAGAACCTCCATGTTTTATCTCTAGGATTAGTTATCGTTATTCCGGCTCCGACTCCTTTCTAGGTTCTTGACCCATCAAAAGTTAGCATCCAAGGGACGACGTCCATACACGCAGTAGAGGGGGCGCATGGGTCCTCCGCATCTACACAAGGGTGGTCTGCCAAGAAATCGGTTAACGTCTGACCTTTGACAGCCCTAAGTGGCCTATACTCAAGAGAAAATGCAGTGAGCTTGATTGCCCATTTAATTAGTGTCTTTGCAAAACAGGTCTATTCAATAAGTGCCGGACGATGTCAATTTTGCACAAAACGTGAACCACATGTAGCATTAAATAATGTTCAAGTTTTGTACAAGCATAGAATAAGGACAAACAAAGCTTCTCTATAGGGGTATATCTAGTTTCAGCCTCATTGAGCATTCAGCGAATGTAATAAATTGTCCTTTCGGTTCCATCATCGGCATCTTGTGCTAACAGGCAGCCAATAGACAAATCTGCAGCCGAGATGTACAACTTCAACGGTTTTCCTGGCATTTGAGGCACCAGCACAGGAGGAGTTGCTAAGTCTTTTTTAATTTGGTCAAATGCCTCTTGCTGTTCCGGGCCCCATACTAGCTCTTTTGACCCTTTAAGCTTAAGCAAAGGTGAGAAAGCCTTTATTTTGCCAGCTAAATTAGATATGAACTTCCTTAGGAAGTTGATCTTCCCTAATAGGCTTTGTAACTCCTTCTTTGTTCTTGGTGGTGCAAATTCCATTACTGCCCGGGCTTTATTGTGATCTGTCTCAATACCTTTCTTATGTACCAAGAAGCCAAGGAAGTTTCTAGCCGATACTCCGAACATGCACTTGGTTGGATTCATTTTAAGATTATTAATCCTCATTTTTTTAGTTCTTGTTCAAGATCGGCTAAATGATCTTTGAAGTCCTCAGACCTCACCACCACATCATCAATGTAGACCTCCATAGTCTTGTCGGTCAAATCATGGAAGATGGTGTGCATTGCCCTCTGATCGGTAGCACCAGCATTCTTCAGACCAAATGACATAACTACGCACTCGTAAATGCCCAAGACTCCTGGACACCTAAAAGCAGTCTTGTGAATATCCTACTCGGCTACTGCTATCTGATTATAGCCGGAGTATCCATCCATGAATGTCAACACACCATTAGCGGATGCCAAATTGACTAGCATATCGGCTATATGCATGACGTATTCATCTTTGGGAGTGGCTAGATTTAGGTGCATGTAATCAATACATACCCGAACCTTGCCATTCTTCTTCTTGACTGGCACAATGTTTGCCAACCATTCCACATACCTAGCCGTTCTGATGAACCCGACCTTCAGCAGTCGTTCAATCTCTTCTTTAATTTGAGGCATCAACTAAGGGTGATATCTTCTGGGCGGTTGTTTATGATGTGTGAAACCCTCCTTAATTGGAAATCTATGCTCTACCAAAGTACGTCTCAGCCCATGCATCTCATGATAATCCTACGCGAAGCAGTCTTTATACTGTAGTAGAAGAGTTGTTATGCTTTGTTTATCCTCCTCTTTCAGCAAACCACTAATATGTGTTAGCCGAGGGCCTTCCTCAGTACCCAAGTTGATATCTTCCAAGGGATCCTAAGACTCAAAACTAGGCATAGCCTTTCTTATGGGCGATTCAAGTTCCATCGGCAACTCAATGTCATCGGCTGCCAGTGTTGGTTCTCTGTTGTAGTCCTCTACCTGTAATGCCTCTGCTATCCTTGCTTCAGAACTTAGAGTAGTCAACCGATGCCACAAATCACGTATGATTTGGGTCTCCGAAAATCATCTAACTCTTCCAAGGTAAGTTGTGGTTCGACTAATTATTTTATTTCAAAACCTCATAGAGTAATATTGTAGTATTCCTAAGATCATTCTTTGTATTGCTCCGCGACGCTATGGGAGCCACATAGGGTGAATATAAGACAACCTCCAAGTTTTTAACCCCTACTTGAAATGGGTTATCATCGTCTGGGACGATTTCTATCTTGTCTCCTTCATAGAAAATGAGCTTTTGATGCATGGTAGAAGGAAGGCACCGACTGGTGTGAATCTGGTCTCTGCCCAACAGAAAGGCATAGGACGACTTGCCATCTATTACACAGAAGGCAGATCTGACCATTTTAGGACCTACAGTGATTTCTGCTACTAAGATCCCAAAAGCTTCAGAGTTCTCTCCCATAAAGCTACCCATTTTCATGTTAGTTGGGATGAGATCCTCCCTAGTTTTTTTGAGGTTTTTCAAAGTAAGCAATGACATCACATTCAGCACAACCCCATTGTCGACGAACACTCGGCTGATAGCTTTGCCATTAATGTAAGCCTTAACATATAGAGGTTTGATGTGTTTAACCATCTCTTCCGTAGGTGCACCAAATACAGTGCTCAAAGTGTCTGTAGCTGTGGTATCGGCTATAGTCACCCATTCAGTGTCTTCCACACACATCACCTTCTAGGCTATCCAACGTAGAGCGGTTGTCCCAGAACTCATATGGAATCAGGCTGACCATTTCAATAGCTGCCCAAATCTCATCGGCCGAATCATGCTTAAATAAATCAAGAATTGAGTATCCCACCTCGTCCAATTCAGTTGACAAGAAGTTGATATCTTCAATCTCCTAGAGACATATAGGAACTAGTTGAGGTTCTAATGCTTGGATCATTTGCGTGATCTGTGAAACCGTCTCGGCTAAAGATTCTTTTAAGATAGTAGTCTTCAGTCGAGGTTCCTCTGTCAGGTTGTCATCATGTTGTATATTTAGCTCTAGTTGGTCCAAAGCTTCTTCTTCATACAGCATTGTCTCTGAAGAGATTGTCTCGAATGCCCGTTCGATAGCCTCAGTTACGGTAGACTCAGGAATTTCCTGCTTATCGGCCGCCTTAGCGCTGCATCCTTTTTTTCTGAGTTCTGGATACGAAACTCGGTGGTGCCTCTTTCTTTCTAGAAGCCTGATTGACGAACAACTTCCCCTCCTCTATATTGGCGGTTGTCTTAATCATCCTTCGGGGTTTCAACTAACCTTTATCCCTCACTGTGATATGTAAGGAAGAAATGACTTCTTTTACATTGAACTCAGCCACCCTTTGTTTAGCTATGGGGAGTGATTCCTCATCTATCTGGGGCACACTTAGCTTCTCACTGGTAGTCATGCTTTCCCCCCAAGCCTGCACTTGAGGTCTACTGGGTCCCTTTTGAATTCCGGGTACTGTTTGTGAGGTTCTCGAGCAATGTGCTCTGGTATTAAGGGCGGCCACGAAAATTGCTTCCAGCTGGCTGCCTGTCCGTGTCCTCATAGATGTTACGTAAGCTGCCTAGCCGATCAAACACAGAGGTCCTTGTGGCCTCCTCCTTACTAGTGGGCTTCTTTGGGACTCATATATTTTTCATCGGTTGTTTCCCCTTGACATCTTTTGATTGATCTGGCTTAGTAAAGGACACCATAGATATCAGTACTGTGGGAAATGGGTCAGTATCAACTGACATTTCAACTATGTTTTTATCGGCTAGCTTGAACCTCCCCTCCTTGATGTCCTTTTGAATTGCCTTCCTGAAGACCACATAATTAGAAGTAATGTGGCTATATGAGTTATGCCATTTATAGTACTTCTTATCGTTGAGCTATTCGGCAGACAGAATCCCATGGCCATCAAGCAGCCGAATCTATTTATCTTTAAACAGATGATCAAAGATCTGATCGGCCTTTGTAATGTTAAACGAGTAACCGACTATGTCATCAGTTGAACTCGTCTCCTTGCCTTTCGTAGCTTTCAAGGTTGGGCAAGAATAAACCTTACCCCTAACAATCTCGGCTACCATTGCGTCTGCCGTGTAATCGCCTGACTCTGAGTCAAAATCATCTGCCTCAATAATGGATATCAAATAGGAGCCTCGGTTTTGGTTAGCTTTTCTTATCTCCTTCTACTGGATATACTGCTCTATTTGGCTAGCCTTCTCGGCTAACTGGCTTAAGTCAGAGCAGGATTGTCCTACAAATTTCTCTTTTAGCTGAGGATGCATGTTGTTGATTATTATGTGGACGCATTCCGATTCAGGAAAGTGTACAGTATATTTCTCAACCTTCATTCTGAATCTCTCGATATAATCGGTAGCCGACTCATCGACCTGTTGCTTGATATTCGTTACATCGGTTACAGTGACCTGAGGTTCGGGCCAATAAAATCTATCATGGAAACAACGCTCCATGTCAGCCCAGCTTTGTACAGAGTCGAGGGTCAAGGATGAGTATTAGGCAAATATTGTTCCGGTTAGAGAAATGGGGAATAACTGCAGCTTGTGCTACTCGTTCTGGCCAACCTCGCCATATTGGGCGGTAAATCTGCCGATGTACTCAATGGTAGATTTTTCGTCATCACCCGAGAAGGTGGAGAAATCATACATTTTAAAGCCTCTTGGCAATGGTGCTATCTGATCTAACCAATCGGGGTAGGGCTTCCCGTAAACAGGCATGTCCAAGGGTTTCAATTGGATGCCAAAGTACCTCTTCATGGTATTCGCGATAGTTTCAAGGTTCATCAATTGTGAAGTCCCCTGCCGATTCTCAACTGGAACCGGCTGGTAGGCGTTCTAAACTGGAGGCCTCCATTCTGTACCTTATTGAGCAGGGTTTTGAAAGTAATGTGTTTCTGCTGGCCATTACCAATAGGTAGGGTATCCCCATTGCTGCTGCTGGGCATAGACACCAAAGCCTGTAACCTGAGCTACTGGAACAGCCGACGGAGCCTGAGGATAAGGTGGAACAGTGTTCCATGTCTGCTCTCCCCGAACATCAGCTGTTCTTGGAAAGTTTGCGCTTCCTGGATGGTATGGATTGGTATCGGCTGTGACTGCTGGAATGGTGTCCCATTGTAGACAGCGTCACCTGATAGCTGAGCAGGGTCATAGCTAGAGGCCACCGGCTTCCAATTCGGCTGGCCAACATTGGTCGCCTGTACCGTAGGGCTGTTTGCTGGAGCGTACGGCATAACGGGCGACAACCCAATGTGTTCGGATGCCTGAACTGGTCTCCGAGCCATATTGATCTACCCATACTGCAGACTCGCTTGGTCGAGTGGCACAGTTGGCCCCCCAACGTTTGGTGGCAACCATACAGTAGACTGGTTACCGAGTGACTAGGCTTGTGCTCCTAGTTATGATATCGGTTGTACCTGAGTAGGTACTGACTGATACACATTCGGTTGAGGAACAACACCTGGAGTCACAGTTGCATGTTGCACAGTGCCACTCGTCAGAGGGATGGCAGAACTAGCCGAACATTCTCCTGGATGCAGTCGATTGGCTTCTAGTTCCCTCGCCTGCTGAACCTCATTATGCACCATTGGCTTGACAATGGCAGCCAACTGTTTGGAAACCTGGTACATAATGTTGTGGATGCCTAAGTCAATCTGTTGTCTAATGAATAATGTGGCCATGACAGTTGGACTTGCAGGTTGGCTAAACTCACCCACAGCTTGGGTTGATGGAGGAAGTGGAGGGGTATCAATGTAGGGATACCCGAGGAAAATGGTGGCTCGTTGTTCCTTCTAGGAGGATTCTGTTTAGGATGTGGACTGGACTCTGGGTTCATTTTCTTACCAGACCTTAGGCGCATACGCCAAGCGTGATCCTGACCTGGAGAATCAAACTTTGCTATATAGTCACCTATGGTCCCACAGGGTGTGCTAAATTTGTTCCCGTCTGAAATGTCTGTCGTCAATCGGCTGACGAAATCGGATGACAAATTGATTTCTTAACTAAGCGATTTTGGTAGGAAGCAGAACTCTAACTTCCAGCAATGGGTTCCCCAACTACTCCAGAAAGCGTTAGGACGGTGATTGAGTAAATTAAGAGGTAAGAAACATAAATACAGCTAGAGTGCAGTAAAGGCGATAAAGATAAAATGAAGATATGTAGAATCAGTTGTTTGATTGATTGGTTGTCTTATTATGTACAAATGATCCTATATTTATAGTACAAGAAAAATAAAATGTGATCCACCTATGTTAGCCATTAAATTACCCACTAAATCCACTAGCCAACTAGGAGAAGGTGGTGCCGATTTTTACTCCTTATTTTCCTCTTGCACGATTAATGGAACTTCCTTCTAACTGTTGTTGGTTGTTACCGTTTCTTGGGATCTAGAAGATTCTTTGACTTGGTCTTCGAGGCGTCCAAATATGTGTGGGTCTTAATCGTTCCTCAGAATTATGACTCGGTCAGGCTACCGTAATAGCCGATGAAGCTTTTCTAGCCCAGGGCTAGGACTCATAGATTCGGCTACGAGTCAGTTCGGTTATCGACTTAGAATTCTGTTGCCTGCTCATTTTGAGGTTTCCACCTTCGGCTGACAATTGATTCGGCTAAACACTTAAAAGTATTTTTGAGTGTTAACAAAAACTAAAGACAATTTTCTTACTGTTGACTACCTTTTTCTCTTTTGGTTTATTGGTATTTCCAGGGGCGGATCCAGTGGTTCGATACAAAATTCATTTGAAATTAATATTTTTCATATATAATATAATTTTTTATATTAAAACTTACAAAATTTTGATAAAATCATATTTGGACCATAATGTTAACATGTACAACTAGTTAAGAATCTTAAAAGTAACTGTCAAGATCAAAGTTCATGGTACATTTTGTCATTTGGGCCAAGGTATCATTAAATCGAAAATCGCTTATATCATTTGGACTTGTGTTATATCTTATAAAATTTCTCACTTAGTTTTCTCTCCTACTTCGATATGAGATTCATCTAAGAAGTTATGTATACCCGATCAACCTTCTTCAAAAGCTTGCAAACCTAGAAGTTTACTAGTCCTTATTTTTATCCGCTCTCATCTATCCATTCCCCGTCGTGGACATCACATGAGACCTGAAATTCTGAATCCACCTCTCACTCCCTCCGATGCCTTTGAAAGCAAAAGGGTCAGCACATGTATAGTATGAGTTTCTATTTTCACCTCTATGTAGCAAGCTTCAATTAGTTGAATATTCTTGTATGCAAGAACAAACACTACGTAATTAATTTAGTCACAATACCAAACCATGCACAACCTAATGGAATTAATTAAAAAAAATAGTGATACATGTAATTATAAGAGTAATGACAGAGCTTAATCTACTTGGCCTAAGATCCCAATTGTTAAACATAAATAATTTTAGACACAAATTATGTCTTCTAGACATTAGAGTAATATTAGGATCTAGGGTAAAATTACAGACAAAATGGATTTAATTATGCTTAACTTTTGTCACGACTATGTGCTTACATTTGACCAAAGCCCAATAATTAGAAGCTAATGAACATTTTAAATGAGGATAATGACAAAGAAGAGCAACATGGGAAAACATATTAGGGACTATGAGCTAATTAGCACAGTCTAAGTCATCGACACGTGGGTAGTTTGTTGCCTTATAATATTTTACAACTTCCTTTTTTTTTTTTTGTTGGGTAATTTTATGTGTCTCTAGACACTAAAAGAAAAACAAGAATTAGGTGTCGTCTGGCATATCTAGTCACTAATCTTATTTAATAATGAAATATTAAAAAAAAACTAATATGAATTATTTAGCATCGTGCGAATTAGCAGCAAATCTATAGCAAACTCTTTTTTCGTAGTGGGATTATTTTTAGGCATTCATTATCTGAATTCTATTACAATTAATCCAAATTCGCTCGTGTAGAGTAAAATGTTTCATATTAAAAGTTTTTCATTAATAAAACTCGAATATGAGACTACTCCCAAATAAGTATTGCTAGTGCTAGCATTTAGTACACATAAAAATTAATGTTCTAACTCTTTTATGTTCATGCAAAACTACTTGTGTTTTTATTACTATGAAATACATTTGAGAATTTCTTTTTATAAAACAGCATAGGATACTTCTTACATGTTTGGCTTTGTGTGTTGTACTTGAGCCTTCACATCTTCCTTTTTTATATGACATGAAAATAATCTGAATTTTCTGTCTTCTGTTTTGTTTTCCTTTTTCCTTTTCTTGTCTTGTGATTTTATATGTGTTTGGAATTCTATAAAATCCAAAATTTTGCCAAAATCTACTGGTTTTTAGTCCTTCTCAACTTCTCCATAAAGCTGACCAAATTAAGTAGCTGAACCATTTACAAATATAGATAAACCAAAAATATGGTGAAAAGAGAAAAAGATTTATTTTTGGTAAAGAAGTTGTTTCATTATATAATTATTAAGTTGTAACCTTTTTCTGCCATCATCAAAGGTTGTGGTTTATATAAATACTTTTCATCCTCAATTAAAGCTCTGGGGTTCGAGATCTAAGAATGAAATCATTTTTAATAAGAAACGTTTTACCTTCAAAATAAGGTTTTCTGAAGTTGTAATCATTTTGGTTATGGACTGCTCTCTTCAATCCATTGTAATTGTCATTTTAGCCCAAATAAATTTGGTCCAACATATGTGTTTGGACGGAAAGTGGTGTTTTCAGTGGCGGATGTGAGTAACAACAACAACAACATATCCAGTGAAATCCCACAACGTGAGTCTGGGGAGGGTAGAGTGTACGCAGACCTTACCTCTACCTTAGTAGGTAGAGCGGCTGTTTCCGATAGAACCTCGGCTCAAGACAAAGCATAAGTACAAGCAACGCAAAAGCAAAAGAAAAGCAAGAGAAACGGTCAGACCCGGTCAAAAAAATTTAAAGTAGTATGAAAATGCTAGTAACAAAAGCGACTAAGACATGCTAGCGCATTCTGAAAAAGTAAGCAGTAACTAGCGCAGATAGATAAGCTAAACAAAGTACACTAAAGGACACATAGCGGCAAAAATCAAATTACAAGGGACTATAAAGCAATACTGCGCCTATTAGTATGATAGGCTAAGCGGACCTACAATAATAACACTACAACTACCAGTTTGCAAGCGTAAGTAGGACTACGCTCGACTACCTACTACCCTACCCTAATTCGTATCCTCTACAACCCTCTATCTAAGGTCATATCCTCAGTAAGTTGCACATGCGTCATATCCTGTCTAATCACCTCTCCCCAATACTTCTTCAGTCTACCTCTACCCCTCATGAACCCGTCCATAGAAAACCTCTCACACCTCCGCACTGGGGCATTTGTGTCTCCTCTGTACACTCCCAAACCATCTCAACCTCGCTTCCCGCATCTTATCCTCCATCGAGGCCACTCCAACTCTATCCCGGATATCATCATTTCTAATCTTATCCCTCCTTGTATGCCTACACATCCATCTCAACATCCTCATCTCCGCAACTTTCATCTTTTGGATGTGCGAAATCTTGACTGGCCAACAATGGTAGATGTGAGTGACGCATAAAAAAAGATCATTGAAAGAGGAACAACAGCTGAAAACGGTTGGTAATAACTGTAAGCTGAAGAGAAAAATGAGAAATCTCCTAGAGAAGAGGCTCGTATTTGATTAGCTAATTGATACGACAATAATTTACAGGTGATGATCAGTAGCTGATCCGAGAGAATGATCAGCCACATCGGAACTAAGACACGATCAACATGTAAAAAGATGGTATTATTTTTATTTTTTTCTCAAACTCTTGCTTCAATGAACAATTTACATATATTTTTTCAAACAATTATTACTCATTTCGTGGAGAGATAAACTTGTAATCTAGTCAAACAACTCATGAATAATGTTATCAATAATTTCCTTTAATGAGTGTGTTAAATCTTCAAACGACATTTAAAATGAATGTGGTGGAGTACAACTATAAGGAAAAAAAAATTAAAACAAAAAAGAACATTTATGTATGTTTTTTTTAATAAAAAAACTTGAATAATTCCAATTTATACTCCTTATGAGGACAGATTCAAAATACTATACTTATGTTTCTTTTATATTGGAAAAAGTGGTCTCAATAGGGAAACTTGGAACCGTACATAAAATTTTGAGTGACTTTTTATGTTATAAGTAGTGCCTTTTTATATTTCAATTTTTTTCAGGCAGTGTACTTCATAAATATTTCACTTGTTTAAGAAAGAAATGGGTTATTCGACTTGAAACCAATTTTTAATTCATATTACAACGTTGTGCGTAAAAACACGAGAAAAATTAATACTTAACTTATTTATATTGTGTATTTAAGTTATATATAAATATATATAACAAAAAATAATATTTAACTTATTTATATACTATATTTTTCAGCGAAGGTGGCCAATGTGTAACGCCCCTACCTTTATTTAACTAGTTACAATTTAGGTTCTCAAGGGATTTATTTGTTGAGAATCCAATTATTAAGTTTCTTTTGTTATTTTCTAACTTCTGATCTAAATGTACAATTTTAGTAAATAAATTAACATAGTATGTCCTTATAAATTAATTCCTAACAATGCCAATAATTTGTTATTAAAAGTGGTGAAGATTTCTTGTACCAGATTCTTAAGAGCTCCAAAAATGACTCGTAATTTCATGTGCTAAATAACAAAATATAATTAGGTCAAAATCCAAAAAATTAAAACATAAAAAGAAGGGATTAATCAATATGATCTTCCAGTTCTCAAAATCTCCGTTTTATAGGTTCTGAATTCTAAGACAAGCAATAGTTGGATTTGTAATAAATTATATATACATATAAAGTAAATTTCTTAATACAAATACAATATCTAAGTAAAATTTACTAAATTTCTGTTAGTACCTGTAACTTCAACGATAGATTCGTCCTAACTCAAATATTCAAAACATAAATATAAATTACTATTGACTAGATTTAGTAAAAGTTAAAGCTCAAAGCTGACAAAGATGAAAGCTGAAATCCCGAAAATATATACGCATGCCACTAAAATACAGGGACTAAAAGATAAATCTTTCCATGGTGGTGAAAATAGAAAGAATATTCTTGGATCTCTTTTGATCTGCAAATTAATTACTATAGTTTTTTTTTCTCATTCTTATTATGTCTATCCCTTTTGAATGTAAAGCAATGTGTCAATTCAAACAATAGAAAGTAGACTGTCCTTTTTCTTTTCACAAACATTCTCAAACCAAAAGATTTGAAAGAATAATAAAAAAAGGCAAATTGTTTGAATTTATAGTTGACACAAATAGTATTTACATGTCTAAAGAATATTTAATTAAACAATGATCTTTCAAGTCTTAAAGTAATTGAAAGTCCACCGATATACACGACCCAAACAGTGTATACATAACCATATTTTGTATATATTTTATCATATTTATAGAACTCTTGTACAAATATAATTATGGTAGTAGTATTAAATTAGGAAAATGTATTAGTCTTATATTAGGAAAAGGTAGATTTATTTTCAATAATTAAATATTGTATCTCATGTATATATACATCTTCATTAATGAAAATAATAAAGAGATTATTCTCTTTCGTGGTATCAGTAGTCTATGACAAATTTTCCTTCTCCAATCATGTGCTTCTGCCACCCCTACTACACCTCCCTTCAATATTTTTTTATTATTTTTCTTTTCCAAAATACCTAATTCTCCTCTTGTTCTTTCATTATGTCTACCTCAAATAACACCTTTCATCTTGTCCAACGTCAAGAATAACATCCTTATTGTTCATGAGATGGAAAACGTCCAATATGAGACGTAGGTAGAACTATTTAAAGTTCACGCACGGGTCTAATCGAGTCCTTCATCACATCATCAACTCGGCAACATGCAAGGAGAAGGTGCCTACCATCGATGATGACATAGAGTTGTGGGAAACTCTTGATGCTACGGTACTCTAGTGGATTTATTCCACTATATCTACGGACCTCTTGCAGACTATTATTGAACCCGACGCAACGCCCATGGACACTTGGAATAGGTTGCGTGATATATTCTAGGATAACAAAATTTCCGTGTTGTGACCCTTGAGCAGGAATTCTCCCACATCAACATAGAGGATTTTCCGAATGTCTCGGCCTATTGTAAAAGGCTCAATGAGTTGTCGGATCAACTCAAGAACGTTGGTGTGCCCGTCACGAATGATCGTCTTATTCTTCAAATGGTTGCAGGCCTATTCAAGGATTAAAATGGCGTTGGAACGCTTCTTTGTCAAAGTAATCATCTCCCATCGTTCTACCAAGCACGTTCCATGCTCACATTAGAAGAGGCCCACTTGGCTAAAAAAATGGTTACTGGAGCAAATTCCGTCATGATGATAGCCATGTCTGATGACCCCCACTCATTCTAAGACAATTCTAGCTAAACCCGTAATAACGGTGGAGGAAAAAAGGGTCAAAATTGGAATGGTGGCTAAAACTGCGGCGGCCGCAGTAGTGGTAGTGGAAGTGACGGTGGACGTGGCGGTGGCAGCAGTGGCGGGGGGACGTGGTGGCAGTGGACCGGCTGGGCCATAGCACCACTAGCCGCATCCTTGGACCAGTAAACAGTGGTCGTGGGGCTGGGCTAGTGGCCAGTGACCCACACTACAATTTCCAGCGTTTGTTCCTAATTGGGCCAGACCCAATTTCACCCAGCAGCAGCCGACAGTCCAATAGTCACGTCCTGGGCCCTAGCAGCAGGCTGACCTGCTTGAGCCTCGGCCTCAGCAAGTCTTCGCTACTTCGGGCCCATCATCGATTCCGACGTCTATGGATATCAAGGCGGCAATGCATACACTTGGTTTAAATCCTTAGGACGCGAATTGGTACATGGACACCAAATCCACCTCTCATATGACGTCCGCGCCAGGTAATCTCTCATCTTATTTCAATTTGAGCAAAAATCGTAGCATTATTGTTGGTAATGACAATAAAATTCCTATTCGTGGTTATGGTCACACACTTATCTCCCCCGAACCCACCTTTAGCCTTGAAAAATGTCATTCATGCTCCTCACTTAATTAAATTTTTAGTGTCTCTTCAAAAATTCACAAATGATAATTGGGTTTCTATTGACTTTGACGCTTTTGGATTTTCTGTGAATGATTTCACAATGGGGATACCTCTAATGAGATGTAATAGTCGGGGAGAGCTTTATCCGATCACCACTTCCACAAGTCACGCCATACCATCAACATTTGTCGCTCTAGCACCTTCCTTATGACATGCTCGTTTGGATCATCAGGGGGCGTCTGTTATTTCTTCTCTTAAAAATAATAATTTTATTGAATGTAATAGTACACGTAGTACTAATATTTGTCTTTTTTGTCCGTTTGAGAAACATGTTAAGTTACTATTTGTAGCCTCCAATTCTAGTACTTTGTTGCCTTTTGATATTATTCATAGTGATTTGTAGACAGATCCCGTTTTTAGTTCTTTGGGCCACCGCTATTATGTGTTATTTTTTTTATGATTCTCTTTGTGGACCTTTTCTTTATCGAAATAGTCTCAATTTTTTCCACATTCTTAACATTTAGAGTATACCAATTTGAGAGGAAAATTTAAAACATTCAATGTGATAATGGAAGGGAATTTGATAATGGGTCGTTTTGGAAATTTCGTAACACTAATAGCATCTCTTTCCGTTTTTCTTGCCCTCATACGTCCTCACAAAATGAGAAAGCCGAAAGAAAAAATCGTACCATTAGTAATATTGTCCGAACCTTACTAGCCCATGCTTCATTACCACCCTCTTTTTGGCATCATGCATTACAAATGGCTACTTACCTTCTTAACATACTCCCTAGCAAAGGCTAGCATATCAATCTCCCCTTAAAATTATTTATTATAAAGACCCTTCGTATTCTCATCTTAGGGTATTTGAGTGTTTGTGCTATCCATTTTTTTCGTCCACTACAATTAACAAATTTCAAGTTCGTTCTACCGCTTGTATGTTTTTGAGTTATCCGTCTAATCATCGTGGTTACAAATGTTTTGATTTATCTTCTAATAAAATCATAATTAGTTTCCATGTTATTTTTTATGAAACCCAATTTCCGTTAGCTAAATTGTATAATTTCGTGTCTAGTTCTTATAATTTTTTGATGATGGGCTCTCACCGTATATTCTTCAACAGTGGGCCCAACCTTTCCGTGATCCAATTCTGTTAGCAGGCCCACTGTCTGTTGGCCCAAATGGTCTCAGTATGGTTCCAGATTCTCGGCCAGCAGGCCCACTTCCTGTTGGCCCAATAAATTCTCCCCTAGCCCAATGTCTCAGCCAGTAGGCCCACTGCTGTTGGCCCAAATAATTGTCTCCTAAGTCCATTGTTTTGGCCAGCAGGCCCACTTCTTGCAGGCCAGCCCCTCGCCAACCCGACACCTACCCAAATCCCGTCCAATTCTATCTCGAGTCAAGGACTCATTACTCATAGCCAACGGGGTATTTGTAAACCAAAATGACATTTTAATCTTAATTCTAATGTCATAAAATCACCCCTACCTCATAACCCAGTGTCTGCCCTTCATGATCCGAATCAGAAAATAGTCATGAATGATGAATATAATGCTCTTATTGAAAATAAGACGTGGGAGTTGGTGCCCCATCCACCTGGTGTCAATGTTATTCGTTCTATGTGGATTTTTACTCATAAAAAAAAATCTGACGGTTGTTTTGAGCGGCATAAGGCCCGTCTTATAGGTGAAGGCAAAACTTAACATGCTGGTGTGTATTGTGGAGAGACATTTAGTCCGGTGGTCAAACCGGCAACCATTCACACTTTTCTAAGTTTAGCTCTCTTGAAAGCATGGCCCATTCATCAGTTGGATGTGAAAAATGCTTTCTTACATGGTGATCTTAAGGAGACAATATACATACATCATCCCTTGAGTTTCAGGGACCCCGATTATCCTAATCATGTCTGTTTGCTCAAGAAGTCCTTGTATGGGCTTAAACAGGCCCCACGGGCTTGGTATAAGAGGTTTGCAGATTATGTGTCTACTATTAGGTTTTCTCACAGCAGGTCCGATCATTCTCTGTTCATCTATCGTCATGGTACTTCTCGGGCATACATTCTGTTATATGTGGATGATATTATATTGACTGCCTCTTTTGATAAACTGCGCAAGTCTATCATGTCTCTTCTTAGCTCCGAATTTGCTATGAAACACTTGGGGCCCTTGAGTTATTTTTTGGGTATCGCAGTTACACATCATGCAGATGTTTTATTTTTATCACAGAGGAAGTATGCGGCTGAGATTATTGAGCGAGCTGACATGTCATCTTGTAAGTCCTCTTCTACTCTGGTTGATACCAAATCGAAGCTGAGTGCTACTTCTAGCACACCTTACGAGGATCTCACCCACTATCGCAGTTTTGCAGAAGCTCTTCAGTATCTTACTTTTACGAGACTTTTTATTACTTATGCAGTGCAACATGTGTGTTTATTTATGCATGATTCGAGGGACGAACACATGCATGCTCTCAAATGCATTGTGCGTTACTTACATGGCACTCTTGATTATGGTTTGCATTTATATCCATCCTCTGTCTCTACTCTCGTGTCTTATACAGATGTTGATTGGGGTGGATGTCCAAATACCAGACGTTCGACATCTGGTTATTATATGTTTCTTGGTGATAACTTGGTCTCCTGGTCGGCAAAACGCCAGACTACTTTATCGCAATCTAGTGTGGAGGTCGAGTTTCGAGGGGTAGCCAATGTGGTATCCAAGTCATGTTGGCTGTGTAATCTCCTATTAGAGCTTCACTTTCCTATTCAGAAAGCTACCTTGGTCTACTGCGATAATGTTAGTGCAATCTATCTCTCTTGAAATCCGGTCCAACATCAGCGCACTAAACATATCGAGATGGATATTCACTTTGTTCGCGAAAATGTAGTTCGTGGATAAGTACGTGTCTTACATGTCCCTTCACGGTACCAAATTGCCGACATCTTTACTAAGAGTCTTCCCTTAGTTCTGTTTGAAGATTTTAGGGACAGTCTCAGCTTACAACAACCGCCCATTATGACTACGAGGGTGTAAAAGTCCACCGATATACACGGCCCAAACCGTATATATCACATAACCATATTTTGTATAAATTTTACCATATTTATAGAATTCTTGTACAAATGTAATTATGGTAGTAGTCTTGTATTAGAAAAATGTATTAGTCATGTATTAGAAAAAAATAGATTTATTTTTCATAATTAAATATTGTATCTTATGTATATATACCTCTTTATTAATGAAAATAATTAAGTGATTATTTTGTTTCAGTAATGTTGATTTCAAATTAGTGGCATTATTGACATTAACCAAATACTTTCTGTCTTATTTATCAAAGTCAAACACATGTCCTGTGTTGCTGAAAACAATCAATTCAAAAAAAAAAATCATCATAAACTTTTCTGTTCACTCTTTTCTTCCCTATTGATTAGAAGTATCTAGCAACGCCAATCATAAATACAATTTTCTCGTTCAGGAATTGCCAAAATCGGATAGTTTTATCTCAATTTATGATTTTTTTAAAAATAAATTTAAATTAGTTTTATTATAGTATTGTGATTTGTATGAGTTATTTAAGGAAATTAAAAAGAAAATATGTTTGAGTTCACAAAGAAAAATAAAAAGTTGAATTTACAATAGTTGTGTCAATTTCAAAATATGTGGGGGAATTTCATTAATAAGATAAAATATACTAGTGCATTGGAATGGTGGGGCAGGTATCTTCCTCTCTTTTCAAGTCAAATCGAGAAGATCTCATTTCCGTGATGTTTCAATAAATTACTGATAACAGAATGGAATTAAAATAACAAAATCTTTGTAAAGTCTACGTCGCATTTACTCACTTTAAAATAAGACTAAAATAATTTTACAGTGTGAGTATTATGAAAAATATTTGATTAAAAAATTCGTACCTAATGAGTGAAGATTATTAAATATGTTAGTCCCAATCCCAAATCTAAAATTTTAAAATTTTAGCTTTTAGACCACAATTGTCTTTGCTTTTGTGGCTCTGAATAAATTATTTATCTTAATAAAAATATAGAATTTGAATTAAAATTATTAAATTCTACCGAATTTGTAACTTTTTAGAATTTGTGAGCCGCCAAAACGGTTACACTTAATTAAATGAAGAGTAACAAATGATGATCATATGAGATTTTGCAGAAATTAATAGAACAGCTAGCAAATTCAATAATGATTAGATATAGTCCGCTTGGGCAGCTCAATTGGTTTCAAGGGAGATATTTGGAGCAAAGACCAATGATCGAATCCCGATAAAGGAGGGCCCCTTGTGCGCGCGTGGTAGTGGTAACCTTTGAAATCAATTGAGTCGATTTACCTCCTTAATGTGGGACTAGATTCCACCTTTTTGGAGCAAAAAATAATGATTAGATATATAGTACGCCTTTAATTACAACTTGAGGTTAACTACTTGTTCATAATGGTAATTGAGCTCCTTTATTGCACATTTGTACAACTTAATTTAATCTCGTTGGCAACGAATATGTGAAAAATATGCTTATATACTTGTGTATAAGTGAATAATTTTCATCAAAATGGTGGCTCTTTAATGGATAGTCATGAAGGTAGATGAATGCATTTAGTATAAAACATTTATTAGTCGGCTCGATTAATTCATATTCGTTGCATAGGGTTTATTAAATCGAAAAATGTTTCTAATTAGAAATTTATTTATTTTTATAATTTGAATTTAAAATTTCTTATTAAAAAACAATCATATCCATTCAACTACATTCATTGGTGATCAAGTTGGAAAATGTGAACTTCACCTTGATGAGTGTGGTGGAAAAGATGAAATTATCAACAATGCATATTTCATACATGATTATTATGTACCAATTCTTTGCCTAATCCTTTTTAATCATTTACGATTTCAAAAAGTACAAAAGCAGTCTCATATATTTTGTGTATAACAAGCAAAATGAGACTAAGGTTCATTTGAGCGAATCAATCTGACATGCATCCTATTTTATAAGTCATGTAAGGTTCATTTGTTCGGTCGAAGTTAA
The DNA here is from genome assembly GCA_034509755.1 of Anisodus tanguticus. Classification (NCBI taxonomy): domain Eukaryota; kingdom Viridiplantae; phylum Streptophyta; class Magnoliopsida; order Solanales; family Solanaceae; genus Anisodus; species Anisodus tanguticus. The sequence continues at coordinate 42,603,412 of CM067559.1, read as the reverse complement.
GACACCATGTGCCGGTCCGTCTTACTAAAATTTGGAGCATCAATTAAACATAAATGAAATATTAGAGGATGAACTTTAAATCTGCATGAATAAACACCTCGAAATTTTTCTTTTGAAATTGCGCTCATTATCCACTTTTCGAATTTGTCTTTGAAAAATAGTTATGATTATGAACTTTCAAATTTCACAGGTGATATTTTATGATAATATCTTGTAGTTTTACTTGTGAAATTTGAAGCTTCATGACAATAGTTATTTTTCAGTTACAAAAGCTGAAAAATGGCTATTTGTAATTCTAGAGTTTCACGTGTGAAATTTGAAGCTTCATGACAATGGTTATTCTCAATTGCATGAACTAAAAAGCCGTTATTTGTGAATTTTATGTCCTGGTTCACGTGTGAAATTTGAACCTCTATGACAACGGCCAAAAATGGTTGTTTATGAATTTTGTGTGCCGGAGTTCCATGTGTGAAATTTGAAGCTCCACAACTGTAGCTAGTTTTCAATTACATAGTCTGAAAAGTAATTTTATGAATTTTATGTCCGGTAAATCATGTGTAAAATTGAATGTTCCACGACCGTGATTATTTATCAATTATGGGACCAAAAAATGATTGTTTATGAATTTTACCCAAATCTTCTTGTACCTTCATTGCCAACTCAAAATAATTGATAATCATCATGTAATATCAATAATAACAATCAGTGTTACTGATAATAGTGCTGAGGGACCGGACTACTATCTTCAGGAATAATCTGGCGTAAGTCGGTAAGCTGGATACCAAAATAATAATAATAATAACAAGCAGTGAAACTGCAACTAGTATAAATCATCGGCCTAGTTAAATTGGTACAATGTGTGCAATAGGGGGCATTTTAACTAGCTATTGTACACTGACAAATTGTTTAGGTCAGAGCTTTTTAGGACCAATTCTATAATGCGTGGTTAAGCAAAGGAACTAGATGTCTCCTGTGAAGGACTGAGCAAAACTACGACATAGCATAGGACACTTGTGTCAAATTGGTCCATTTGACATTCAATTTGAAGATAGTGTAATGTTTTTATGTCAACGAAGATAGTGTAATGTTTTGGTTTAACCATTTGAGGTTCAAAATTCATTGATCTTATTAATTTAAAATTTTATTGGAGGAAGCTTTTATAATTAAAGTGCACCGAGTGAGAGTCTTCGGTGGAAACGATAGATCACGCAAGCTAGTTAAATGCGTGAGACAGAGGTCTCGCGGTACCTGCTAGTCGCCGTGGAAGGGAAGGAGCCCCCTCGTCCATATACGACTTTCTTTCCCTAAGTTCTATCACTCACATATGGCCTACTCAAGGAAGAAATTACAAAAAGGGCAGTCACATGTCTTAGGTAGCCTGACTCCTCACTTAACACAAATAAGAGCTAGCTTTCATTGAGAATGTGCCAGCGCTACTAATTAAGTGTTAACATCTAATTATATTGTCAGTAAGAAGTTAGTTGGTGCCCCCTATATATTTATACTTTCCCCTGTAATGAAAGTGATATTACTAATCTTGCCTAATGTTTTTACGGTTGAAAGCGCTCTCTATCGAGATTTTCTATGTTTTTAAAGTTTGAAAATGAAATTAGTAATTGTGGACAGAAGGATCTCGACTAATTTACCACACCCTTTAGTAGTACAATGTTATGATCAACAAAACAGAAATCAAATAGCCCTGTCTATATAAAGTGATAACCTTTCTTCTCGAATTATACATAGAAATAGAGTTGAATAATTTTTAGAAGTCACATCGAAAAACCAGCGTTTATTGAAGAAGCTATAGAGTCGATTATTAATAGTACTAGTTTGAAAGGATCGTTGGAATTGATCCGCTACGGAATTAACATTATACGCAACATAAGCACCTGAAGTACTAAACGGAATAGGTATTAGTTTGGTAATGGTTGGAGCAGCAAACTCGGATTCGGCAAGAACCTTATTTTTTGGTAGTACGAAGGGGGAGCAGAATCGTATCTGGGAGTGGTTCTTCGGATCGATCACAGATTCTCGGCCCCGTCCTTTGGCTTCCACTCCAGTTGACCTCTCTTGTTTCCATCCCACCGTGAGAAGGTAGAGAGCAAAACCAACCCAGCAAACAACTATTACTATGCCCCTATTAGTAAAGCATGTACTTCTTGCAAGGCTTGCTGAGCTTCTTCATGTGACAGACATCGCAAAAGTAGTCCGTTGAACGATCGCCGATCGATATATCATGAAATCTTATTTTTAAAATATTGGATCGAAAAGTGGCAAACGAATACTATTTCTGCTTAAGGATTTCATTGCTCCCATGTCCATAGATTACAAAATTAAAACGAAAGTCTAAAAGATACATTTGATGGTGTAACATTCTTTTTCCCACTATTAAATAACTCCAAAGATATGTATAAGAAACCTTTCATAAACTAAGATTTATAACCTTAAAAATGAAATAAGAGGTTTCGAGTTCAAACATTAAGCCTCAAAATAGAGTTTCTATTCAGATTATTATTCAATAAGATGCCTTAAAGGAGAATTCGAAGCTGGTTGCTATTGGAAATAGCGCGACAAAGGAACAAAGCAAAACATTTACAAAATGGTGTAAGCAGAAGGGAATTTGCGCTTGCCAGCTCTTCTCTCTTCCCATTTTTTATTCTCTCTTTACAAAAACCTTTTTAATTTTATTTATTTATTTATTATTTACCGTCTAAAATTTACTGACTTAATTAATTTAAATTTATTTCAAGTAAATTAATAAGTAAGATTTTTTTAGTATAATTATTTGATATGTAAAATTTAGTGATCTGATTAGTAAAAAATCACATCATATAGGACTCAGCGTTTCAAAACGCTCTTTATAGATATTTTTCATTTTAAGAGCTCATGTTATTCACTTGGTTTCGAGTTGCATCTTCATCACCTTTTACCCAAGGACATGGGGAGATTAGTGATTGCATCACACATCGAAAATAACCTCTCTATCTTAGAAAGGTAGATGTAATGTTTGTATACATCTTATCCTTCCAAACTTTATTTCTGAAACTACATTGGACATGTTATTATTCTTTTCACTTTTATAGCTTGATTCTAAAATTTACTATTAAGATTGAAAGGATCACACCTACAGAGTGAGACAAGACTTCCTTATAAAAATTGTTACTCATGAGTAATCAATTTAAAGACGTTAAGTTAGGACCGAAGGGATCTCAATCATTCCATCATAAATCCATCTCCTCTCAAACTATCGTGTGATGCTAGGAGGATTCAAGATTTGCCTTTTATGAATTCTGAATTTAAAATATATTAATTTCAATGGCTAGTAATTGAGTTTTAAAGTTAATTTGTATACAACAATAACAACATATCCAAAGTAATATTACAAGTGAGGTCGAGGAGGGTGGTATAAGCGAAACCTTATCCTTACTTTGTGAATGTAGAGAGATTATTTTGAATAGACTCTAAGCTCAATTTTTTTGATACATATATAAAATTTGGATCAAAATTCTTAAATTCATACTCAACTTGTATTCTATATTCTAAAGGCTACCCGCTCCGGTGTATAGATAATGGACATAACTTTCATTTTTACCTTTTCCATTACTAACCACCCCACCCCATACAACCTAGTGACTCACAGCCTATCTCTCTCTCTGATCCACCTATAGATACATAGATATACAACAATTATGTATGTAAAGCTCAAGAATGAGACGAAGAAACCCCGCACCCCCACCCCCACCCCTACCCCTAACAAAATATTTGTTGTGGCACAGGCAAGTGATACCATCCTTCTTAAAGTTATTTTTAGCCTCCTCCTGTTCGTCAAATTAAATAAAATCATATACTTTAGAGTTTAGACAAAAGCTTTGCCTGCTGGTTGTGGTACACTCACTGCCCTACACATCTACTGTTCCACCTCAGTTACCATATTATAGTATACTCTTTTTACATTACCAAAAGTTTTCATGTTTTTATGTTCAATTATTTATTTATTTATCATCCACCCTTGCCTCGATCTTGTAAACAGTCCAGATTTGAATCAGGAAGTCTCCTCATTCTTTCCCCATACCCCCACCCTTATTAATCAGAAAAATTACTTAAATTAAGTAATTTTTGTTTAGACAAAATAAAAATATTATTTTCTTTATAAATATTTATCATTTTTTGTCTCTCAAGAGTTAAACGATATGAATTTACTTATTTTAAGATATTTTTAACTATATAATGAGAAGAATTACAACTTACTTCTTATTAAGTTTTTAAATATCTAAATTCTTTAATTTTAAATTATTAAATTAATTTAACTCAATTTAACTTCAAAAATGAATTAAAATAACTTTAAAAAAGTAAAATAGAATAACTATTTTAGAAAGGATGTAATCCTAAATATCGACAATTAAATAGTAACTAAACATTTAATTATCTTAAATTTTAAATTCTAAATCCGTCTCCCGAACTTTCTTTCTCGAGTCTCTAACTATATGTACACAAGTTCCCCACTTCCAACTCTTCCACTTTTCAAAACCCAAATATACAATACAATACAAACAGCACCTCCAACTCCACAATCTCTCTGCTTAAAAAAGTTACTCCATTTCAAAATCTACAACTTGTTGTTAAGATTTGGCCATATTTTTCTCCCTTCTCTAATGGCAGAACAGAAGCATTTACATGAGCTTCTAAAAGAAGATCAAGAACCATTTCAACTTAAACATTACATTGCTGATAGACGTTGTCAGCTCAAAAAACTCGATAAAAATCCTTCCAAATATTCATTACAATCAGTGAAAAAACATAAATCAATTCCTAGTAGTACATTACTATGCAAACATGCTTGTTTTTTCTCGTTTCAAGATTCACCTGACGCGAGAAGCCCGGCCCGAAAAGTGTTCATTCCTTCTCCTTCACCCGCAAAGAGCCCGGCCCGAATAGTATTTCGAGCCGGGCTCCATGTTCCTGCTACGACTTCCTCTCTGCTGCTCGAAGCTGCAATGAGGATTCAGAAGAATCAACAAAATCGACCCAAGCCCAAAACACATACGGGCTTCGGGCTATTCGGGTTGATTTTTAAAAAAATCAAGGAGCGACACAAGAGTAAGACACGTGAAATAAAAAACGGAGTGGTGGAAAAAACAGAGGAAATTGCAAGTGGGTCTTGTTCATGTAATAATAGTAGGCTAAGTAGTGAGGGTTGGTCGGAGAGTAATGAAGAAAAATCGATGGATTTTGAGACTTCGAGTAGTTGCAGGTCTGATAATGAGGAGGAAATTGAGCTTGATTGTGGCGTTAATGGTGATTTTGGTTTGTGTGACGGAAAATATTGTTCGAGTCCTTTTACATTTTCTCTTCAGAAATGTCCGTCGACCGGTTGCCGGACGCCGGCAGCATCTCCGGTTCGCCACAAAAATGAGGTTTGTCATTTTGTCTGTCTCTGCTTTGTCAATATATAATACATATAAATTTCCTACATATATGAAAAAATACAATACATAAATTTTTAATATAAAGAGTATCTACGATCTTGGATTCAAGCTCCGGATATAAGTTCGCTTTTGTTAGAAAACGTTTTATCCCAATATAAGATTTTCTGATGTCAATCCAAATTTAATCGAGTCTCAAAATAAGTACCAAATAGAAGTAAAATTCAAAAAAATAAAGAGTTTAATTCTATATACTTAACTGATAATCCAAAGAATTTTTACTATCATATTATAAGTTTGCACCTATTATGAGTTGTAACTTGTTATAACGGGTTAAATTTTATAATTAATTTTTTATTACGACAAATATAAGTTTGTTACTTTCTCCTATATTATTTGAATTTTTTACCATTTAACCTTATTTACTTATGTGCATATTATTTTTACTTTAAAAGGAGTAAATTCATACGCTTATAAAGAGTTTAATTTCTACTTATATACGTGGTAATCTGGAAGAATTTTCACTAAAATGTAACTGTAATTAACTTAGCCTGTCTAGACCAGTAACGTTATAACCTGTAAAATTGCATGCTAAAATCTTTTTAGGTGTATATTATAAATTATAAGTACTAACTTTCTTCTAAATTAATCATAATTTTTACCATTTAATATTGTTACTTACTATTACGATTTCTTTTTTACATTAATTTGTTACACAAAATTATATTATAAGTCAACTCGTAACTCAGATGACTAAGTTTGACCTGGTTTTTACCTGTCGGCAATAGGATCTCGTTGGTCTGATTTGGTGGCCGGAATGTCGATATTTAATGGCAAAAATGCCCATTGAAATTTTTGGCGTTTTAATAATCAAACAATTGTATTTGGGGTGAAATTTGTCATTTTCTCATGTGGCTAGAGATTTCTTATTTGTTTGATAATTGTACCTTTTTTATCACGCTTCTGCCACCAAAATCTTATTTTAATGAACCCTGTCTATGAAAATATAAAAAAGGCACAAATTTTCATTTAAGGACAAAACCGAAATTTTGTTTTTGTCATTTGGATCCAATTGATAATAATTTAATCTCTGTACCCGTCTTTTCCATATTCCTTCCTTACCAACCCTTCTCTTAGACTCGTTACCTTGTTCGACTGAACTCGTTGATTCCGTGCTCTATTTGATCGTAACCCGGTTCGAGAACCTTCGGCTTCTCTCTAAAGCGGAACACTCCCCTATCGATATATTTTTACATCCCACAGCTTCGACAGATTGCTTAGCCCCGTTCATCTTCGACGCAAGAGCACTCGATCAATTTATGTGGAGTGACGTTTGACTAAACATGAGCTTTAGAATTGTTTTTTTTTTAAAAAAAAATTATTATTTGAAAAAATTGATGATTAGTTTCACTACTAAAAAATAAAGCGAATTCCCGTCGGTTTTGCTCGTCGGAAACAGGTTCGATTAACTTTCTTTTAGAAATCCCTTAATGATGAGCAATTTTTTACTGGACGTCCCTCGGAAATTTGTATTTAGATAGTGTTTAAAGCTAAATTATTTCTCAAGTAAATTTATAATAATCTTTTTACGACAGACTAAAAAGGAAATTACACCACTTTACTTTACTTAGAAGTATTGTAATGGACAAATTCTAGAGTATATAGAATAAATGTCGACAGTCAACTTCATATAATTCTTGGCCTAATGACAGGACATTCCATCAAACAAGCAAAATACTATATTATCTTGAAATTATGTAGTAGTTTATTATCTATTTGTACTTAATAAATGGATTTCTTGATTATTCTTCTCTTTAGGACAAAGAAAATTATGAAGCAATAGGTTTGACAAATATTGAACAAGAAGAAGATGAGAAAGAACAATGCAGCCCGGTTTCTGTCTTGGATCCTCCGTTTGATGATGATGGACATGAAGGCGAATACGAGTACGAGGACGAGGACGAGGACGAGGAAGACGATGATTGTGGTACTGAATGCAACTATGCGCTTGTACAGAGTACGTAAATCATTTTCTCGAACTTATTTTGAATATAATTATGCGTGATAAATGATTAGTATGCGATAAACACTAATGTGTGATAAATACAAACATGGTCAGTGAAATTTCATATAACCGATTTTAACTTGTTTGAGACTGAAGTATAATTATTGTTGTAATATTATGTATTAAGTAGTATCAATACATGCCATAAAGGTTCTATAATACATAGTTGCTAATTTATGTAATTTATTGAATTATAATAGTTTAGGTAGTTAGTAGTATATTATTTGTTGTGAAGTCATTTTCAATAGTTATGGAAATGCTAATTTCTTCAAGGACATGTTAGTTGGATATAATACTATAATTGAAAGGTCATAACAAACTTGATAATGCTGATTTTGATATATGTTGAATTATTTCATGTGGGTTCCATAAGAAGTTTCAATCTTGATAAAAAGATTTTGTATGTTTGTGTGTGTGTGTTGTACATTAACATGACATATTACTTTGCTTTGATGGTATGTCTTGTAAGTCATTTCTGTTAATGTAACCTCATCTTGTCCATATATAATTAGTGCATTGATGATGTAAAAAATATTTACATAATCAGATCGTTATAGTGTAGTTACAAGTAAATCTCGATGAAAAACACTAATTGGTAGCTTGGTAAAAACGATAATTAACATACTATAACAAGTTAAATTCTATTGTAGCGCCACAAAGGGAAAATTAACAGAGTTAGTGTATATAATTTAAATCTTTTATTAATTGCATGATGACCCACATTTAGTAGGCGTTTGGCCATGCGTTTTCAAATCATGGTTTCATAATTTTATTTCAAATCACGTTTGTTTATGCAATTTGGACATAACTTGAACTTCAACTTCATGTCATGGTTTGAAATCTCAAATCATCTAAAAAGGTGTGATTTGGGATTCCAAATCATGATTTCAATTTTTTTAAAATATAAAACTTGGCCCGTGAGTTTATATTTTGTAAAATAAATCCATAAATTAGTAGATATATACTAATCGATCGACTTTATATTGTATTGGACATAATTGTCCATACATAATTTATATTGTATGACTATGCCATGACTTAAAAGTGTACAACCGAAGACCAAACTCCTTCAACCAACCATTTATTTTCACAATTAATTACTATCAACAATTTGGTAATTTTTTTAGAAAGGCCTTCGATCCGAGTTAATTTTGTTATGAACTATGACTTGCTCATTCGGTAAGATTGCATAAGAATTAGGAAAATTTTGATGGTTTTCACAACTTGTGGGAGTTTTATGTCAATGAGAAAAGTTACAACTTAAGAAACCCAAATTCCATGTCCAAACAAAATTTCAACTTCAAACTATATAATTTCAAACCATAATTTCAAATCATGTCAAAACTGCTCGTTAGTACATGTGCAGTTTTTCACTTAATTGATATGCTTGTCCTCTCTTCAAATTTATTGAACTTTGAGAAGAAACTATCAAACTTCTTCAATTTTCAAAAAAATATTGGTAATTTTGGGCCCTGCACCATTCAGTGTTTTTCTTCAGAGTGCGATGATTCAGATACCTGATTAAATGATATAAGGGTACATTTAGTAGGGTCTTTTTTGTTGTTTTCTAGCATTCCCTGTTTACCACTTGTTCATAGTTGAAAATCACATTAGTAGTTATATATATAAGATCCCTTTTTCTGCTATGCTTTTGACAGTAACAATAAATACAAGTCAAAAGGGACGTAGATGTTTAAAACTCATAAAGGAGTAGAAGTTGTTAATTTCAATTTTTTATGATGTTGCTCGAACTTTTCAAAAATCTTGTGTCAGATCTTCTAAAAATGTACTACTTCCGGAGGATTTGACATTCACCCATCGACATTTTTGAAGAGTCGGAGCAACACAGATTGTTAAAATGTTTGCCTTGTTTGGTTTTTCAATGTATTATTTAATGGAGGAGATAACATAGCTTTTGTTTATAGTTGCAATTGAATTTTCTCTTGAAAATGAGTGAAACTTATGTTGATTGTGTTGCATTGCTAACAGGAGCACAACAACAGCTTCTGTACAAGCTTCGTAGGTTCGAGAAACTAGCAGAGTTGGATCCTATTGAACTCGAGAAACTGATGCTCGAAGAAGAAGGCAACGATAATCTCAAAGATGATGATGATGATTCGGCGTTATCATACAGAGATGGGGAATTTGACACGTTTGCAAGTGAAGTCACAATCCCTTTCGACATGAAAAGGCTTGTCTCGGACTTGATATCCGAGGAGAAGACCGAGACTAACAATAGGGAAGAAGAAGTAGTCTTTGGAAGAGTATGCAAGAGGTTAGATTCATGGCAACATGTCAGATCAGACACCATCGACATGATGGTTGAATCGGATTTTAAAACCGAGCTTGATGCGTGGAAAAATTTTCAAGAACAAAGGGAAGAAACTGCAATAGAAGTTGAGGTTTCAATCTTTAGGTTATTAGTAGAAGAATTAGCAGAGGAGCTTGTCCATTTTCAATAAAGTTTTGGCCTGATATCAAAATCTGGGCACTGAGCGCATCCCTTTAAATGGCCTTACACGGTGCGAATCTGAATTAGTCGCGACTCCATTGCGTATACCAGATACCGGGTGGAAACCGTAAAAAAACACATAGAAATCTCCTCTGTACTTTATTCTACTTGTAATGCAACCCAAAGAGTTTTTTGGGGTGTTAGACAATAGTATTAGTAGTACTTAGTAGTAGAGCTACTTATCATGTACATGTGAGGGGAAGGGAAAATCTATCTTACTTCATGTGACTAAAAGGTACAGCCCTCAATTTTCTTACTAGAGGAAATAATCTTATATCAAGCCTTTGCATTTTTACATGAGATCACTCTTCATCATGAACACACAATACTTCCTTGATTTGATTGTTTTGATAAATATCACTTTAGTATCATCAATTCAATCTAGAGGCATTTGCTCAAGCCTCCGTGAATAGAGTTATGCAAAACTTATACCAGTGAGAATAGCGTGTAATTGGCAAAATAGTCGAGGTACAACTGAGTTATGCAAAATTTATACTAGTGTGTGGTAGAAAGTATGAGCGGGATAGTTAAAGTTCATGCAAGTTGTTCAGCAAGTAATCGACTGAATAGTCGAGGTGCACGCAAGTTATTCAACAAGTAATTGGCGGAATAGTCAAGCCTCATGCAAACTGTTCAACAAGTAATCGAAACATATATAATCGAGGTGTACTCAAGTTGTTTAGCAAGTAATCGGCGGAATAGTCGAGGTGCACGAATTATTCAATATGTAATCAACGGAATAGTTGAGGTACTCACAAGTTGTTCAGCAAGTAATCGACGGAAGAGTCGAGGTACACACAAATTATTCAACATGTAATCAACGGAATAGTCGAGATGCACACAAGTAATTTAGCAAGTAATCATCGAAATAGTTAAGATTCACACAAAATGGCCTAGATACCACCGTTATCACAAAATAAAAGGAGATTAATTTGAAATCATTCAACCTAAGTGTTTGAAGAGGAAATCATATCACTTTCACATGACACCAAATATTAACGTTTTGTGAACTTTCCCTATAAAGAGTGTTGGCTGACGTCAAATTGATACCATTTCACATAAACTTGGAACTTAAAAGAAAAAATTTCCATAATAGAATCAAAGTCAATTATTTGATAAGATTTGAAGTAAAGAAATGATTCAATTACTATTTGTATAAGACATATCTGTATAATAGTGTAATTCTCTTTGGTTGGAGACTTCTCATTAATACAATATTTATAGGTGTTTACAATTTACAAATCTAATTGGAGAAAGATTTTTACTTTACCTAATTACACTAGAATAATAAGTATAAAATATATAGAGAATATTAATATATTCTCTATCACACCCCCTCAGTCGGAGCGGGAAGAGGTCGGACGCTGAGACTGGATTTGAAGTCAAGGAACAACTGCCGAGGAAGTCCCTTAGTAAATATATTTGAGTACTGATATGAAGAAGGAACATGTAACACCCTAACATGACCTATGGCAACCTTCTCACGAAGAAAATGAATATCCATTTCAATATGTTTGGTTCGTTTATGTTGGACCGGGTTATGATTTAAGTAAACAACATATATATTATAACAGTAGACAAGAGATGCCTTATGTAAGAGATAGTGAAGCTCTAGAAGAAGGTTTCTGAGCCATCAGATCTCGAAAACAACGTTCGCACCGTCTCTATATTCTGCTTCTGCACTCGAACGAGATAGCGTGGCTTACCGTTTGGCAGACCACGAGATGAGATTATCCCCCAAAAATACACAGTAATCGGAAGTATATCGACGTGCGTCCGGACAGCTACCTTAATCGGCGTCCATATACAATATCAGCCTGGTCGGTGCAGATGGATAAAGATGTAATCCGTAGTCAATAGTACCCTTAACGTACCGAATGATACGTTTAAGAGCGGTAAAGTGAGGCTCCCTAGGAGCATGCATGAACAAACACACTTGCTGAACGACATAAGAAATATCCTAGTGAAGGTAAGATACTGAAGTGCACCAACAAGACTCCTATAAAGAGAAGGATCAAGCATATGATCCCCGTCATCGGCACTGAGTTTCGACTTCGAGTTAACTGAAGTGGGCATGATCTTGCAGTTTGACATTTTAGCCATGTAAACAATTTCTTCGGCATACTTACGCTGGCACATGACCATTGTATTTTTGGATCTGGTCACTGAAATTCCTAAAAAATAACTCAACTTATCCAAGTTTGTCATAGCAAATTCGAATTTGAGTAGGGTAATATTTCATGTTTCAACACATTAGATGAGACAGTCAGAACAATATCATCCACATAGAGCAAAAGGTATGAAGTGTCATTACATCGATGAAAAATAAAAAGTGAGTTATCACTTTTGCTGCACACGAACCCGATCTGCATGATATAAGTGGCAGAGCGTTCATACCAAGCCCTAGGGGATTGTTTCAAGCCATAAAGTGAATTTCGAAGACGACATACATACTGAGGAGCATCTGGATGCACAAAGTCGGACGGTTGATGCATATATACGATTTCATTCAAATCCTCATGTAAGAACACATTTTTTCACATCAAGTTGATGAATCGGCTAGTTCTTTCCCATAACTATGCTCAAAACAGTGTGAATAGTGGCTGGTTTAACCACTAGACTAAATGTCTCACCATAATCAACTCTTTCTTGTTTCCCCGTGCCATTTGCCACAAGTCTCGCTTTATGGCGTTTAAGCTCACCACTATCTCTGAATTTGTGACGATATAGCCACATGCAATGAATCACATTCACCCCCTCTAGTCTCGGGACAAGATCCCAAGTGTGCTATAAAGTGAGCGCATTAAATTCCTCACGCATGACCGCATTCCAATTCGGGTAAAACTTGACTAATTTTGGGTTTTTAGGTATAGGTGAGATAGTCTGAGTGGATAGGTTAAATTGTACTTTCGGTTTGAAAATCTTGTGTTGACCACGTGTTTCCATATGATGGGTCGGAAGTGGGACGGTTTGGGTGACTGGTAGTGGGTTAGTGTGGGATACGGTATTTTCTGACACGGGAATAGTGGCTGAGGGTGGGGAAGTGGGCTTGGTGACATGGGAGCAGTGGCAGAGGGTGGGGCAGTGGGCTCGGTGACGGGACCGATGCGGCCGAGACAGGAGCAGTGGGTCAGTTGGTGGTTGACGGGATGGGGTGGGTAGTCGACGGGGGCTAGGGCAGTGACGAAAGGGGATGAGTGCCATAATGTATTGTGGTTCTAATGAGGGAGGAAGTGGCCGAATCATCAAGGAAGCCGTAATCAGTGACTTGAAAATTTTGAACTTTTGCAAATGGGAAAACGCTCTCATCGAATGTGACATGGTGAGAGACTTGAATTTTATTTGTGGACAAGTCATAGCATAAGTACCCCCTATAGTTTGACAGGAAACCTAAGAAAATGGAAGGGGTAGTTCTAGGAGCTAATATGTGAGGGGTCGTGGAGGCGAGGTTCGGGTAGCATAGACAACCAAAAATTCAAAGGTGATTATAAGAGGGTATCCGACATAAGAGAATTTCGGTTGGAGTTTTGTTTTGAAGAGTTCGTGTTGGTACTATATTAAGAAGGTATGGCGCCATATGCAAGGCGTACACCCAAAAAGAAGGGGGAAGGAAGCATGAAAGAGCATAGTGCAGATCTTATTATTGATGGTGCGTATGATTCTTTCGGCTTTACCATTTTTAGGTGAGGTATGGGAGCAAGAGAAGCGAAACACCATGCCATTATCCGCACAAAATTTATGAAAAAGAGAATTGTCAAACTCACGATTGTTGTCACATTGAAATGTTTTGATGTTTTTCTCAAACTGGGTTTTAACATATGCTTGAAATTCAAGAAAGATTTGATAAACTTGGAACTTATATTTTAAAGGATAAACTCAAAGAAAGTGAGAGAAATCATCCAAAAACACCAAATAATATTTGTGACCTAGTTTGCTAATAATTGAAGAGGTCCATAAATCCGCATGAATAATATCAAAATGAGAGAACGTTACACTTAGTGATGACTGAAAAGGAAGTCTAACATGATTCCCTAATGGACAAGAGTAGCAATTGTGGGAAAATTTCCCTTTATTACATTGAATTAAATTGTGACAACTAAGAAAATTAAAAACGGGTGCTCCCGGGTGCTCAAATCTATCGTGCCAAGTTGATAGAGAGATTGCAGCTAGAGAGGTATGTGGATTGACACTGGGAGCGGAATTGGATGAGAATGGATAGAGATCCCTCACACTATTGCATCTCGTAAGAGTTGTCCCCGTACGTAGGTCCTTCACAGAAAAACCAAAAGGATCAAACTCAATAGATACAGAATTGTCACTAGTAAACTTCCTAACAGAGATTAAGTTTTTAATGATGTTAGGCGCGTATAGGACATTTTTAGGGTAAATGGAGGGTGAGGTGGTGGTGTTTGTGTGGTTCCATAACCTTGAATTGGAATGCGATTTCCATTTCCGACCAAAATACATTGCGGATTGCGCAAATTAAACAGTTGAGGGAGATTACTAGAGTTATGAGTGAGATGGGATGTGGCCACCATATCCATGTACCATGAATTGTCGGACTGCTGGAGATTCATAGTGTTGTAGGCCTGACTTAGTTCGGTATGGGTCATAAGACCATATGTCTGCTGTTGTTGTTGGGTCGTGGAGAGGTGGGTCTGGAATAATAATTACAGAATATATGGAGAATATTAATACATTCTCTGTCAATATCAACTAAAGTAGATTCACCTTTATCTTTAAAGGCAAAATATAGTACTCCCCATATCCCAATTTATAGAATACATTTTTCTTTTTAGTCAATTCTAAAAAGAAGTATTCATTTCCTTATTTGACAATAATTTAACTTTAAACTTGTAGGGATCTAATAGCTCAGTTGGTTGGCTACATAAACTTTCATCCCCTGGGAGGCATCTTATTTTCTACCTTTTAACCTTATCCACTCTTCCTTTTCCTTTATATAAATGTTTTCTAGCTATCACTAAAGCAAACAACAAATCCCAACCAAAAATATTCTCACAATTATGAGTTAGCTTACTGTACATAATTAAATTAACTAAAATACTTCATATTGAATAATAGTATATGGTTATGAATTGCAAAAAATGTTAAAGTGGTCATGGGACCTAATCCAACTAATGACTCATAATTGTTTTTGTACCATGTATTATGGGATGAGGTGTCACCTTTAAGAAAAAGATGGCTATGCCTCTATAATTACCCTTTAGAACTAAAGAATAAAAAAAAGGTATGTACATTAACAACATATGATATAAGAATAGACGCTTCTTGTTGTTTGCACCTTTTCTTTTATTTTAGTTTACTTTTTGTGCAAAGAAACACTACAATATAAAGTAGAGAGGAATATATAAGTTCAGAGTATATGATAATTTGTGCTTTATGATATGGATAATGATGCTGTTATTTAGTACTACCCAGTCTATCAAGAATCAATAATGGCTATATTTTCTATACTGCGTCAAAAAGAAACTCTATCCTATTTTCACGTATATTTCTTCTATTTTATCCCATTGATCCGTACTAATCATTGATTTATGATATAAATGAGTCGCATATACATCCTAGTACATGTCCGACACAATAAGTTTCTACGTTTCATAAATCAAATTACATATATAAAAAATATTTAAGATTCGAGACCAGCTTCGAAACAAGCTATATCTCGAAATTAAGGGTGCGGTATAACTGTCAATAAAGTGAGACTAAAATTATGAAAAACTCGAGTTTAAATTCCTGATAAACAAACTCTAGATGATTTGTTTTCATCTGTTTATGTGGGTAAAATTATCAATTACTAATACATGTATTTATGAGATACCAAATATCTGATAAACAAACACTACCCGATTGATTTCTATTTATACACATTAATTAAACAGGACCTGGGTCACAGGTTCATCACGTGCGAGTCCTATAACCTACAATATACTACTTAATAAAAAAATCATAACTTTTTGTACAAAATTTCAATTGATGTTAATTAAAGAAAAAGAACAAGCTGCATCTCTAGACAAACATATCTAGGACAGATCTCAACATATTTAAACAATTTAGATTGGTAAATAATACACGTAAAATAAGTTAGGAAATTTGTTAAACTTTTTACCTATAAGTAGTTTTAGATAAAATTTATACGGATCATGTGTTTATGTCAAATTGATAGATACATGATATGTGTTAGCATATAGATTTCTGCTTAATTATAATTTTACATCAAATCATTTAATTATAATAAGTTAAAATTAATTTAATATAAACCTCCGATGCTAATAAGTATTTAGCAGTTATCCATAGTACAAACAAAG
Source organism: Anisodus tanguticus (assembly GCA_034509755.1). Lineage (NCBI taxonomy): Eukaryota > Viridiplantae > Streptophyta > Magnoliopsida > Solanales > Solanaceae > Anisodus > Anisodus tanguticus. The sequence continues at coordinate 42,587,086 of CM067559.1, read as the reverse complement.
AAGCTTTGACGATAAATATAGTGACTAACATGCTTCAACAACCGGCAGATTATAAAGTTCAACTAATTTTTTTCCCACAATAAAAACATTCTAAACATATATTAATTAATATATAACTCACTTTATCATCATGATCTGTTATTTTCTGTCTTTTTTTTATTTAGCCTTTGCTGTAATTAGGAACTGGGGCCCACAAAAAAGATAACATATCTTGATACATGATTAGTTCTTATAGGAAAATAAGTGGTAATAATGAGTTAATATTGAGAAAATATACTATATGGATAGTGCGATAATGATGGAAAAGCATATGGTTCCATCGGGGGTTCATACCAAATTAATTCAATTTATCATAGTTAGAAATTTAATAAAGATATGCATTAATTAATAATTAAGTTATAGAGGTGTATGTATAAATACATGATATGTATTTATTAGCTAATCTATAATGTTTAAATTAGGGTAGACTATCTAAATCACATAACTTGGGGTGCGACCATTTCTCGAACCCTACTAATACGGTATACTTTGTGTATCGGTCTCCTTTTTTTAAATTAACTGGGTGTAAACACCATGTGCAAATAATTTTTTATCAATAGAACGGGGCCCACAAAAAAAATACAAAACGTTCATGCATGCATGATTGGATGTTTCTTTTATGTTTATCTGAAAATAAGTGGTAATAATGAGTTAATTACAGAAATGAGAAAATAAACATATATGGATAATGGGATAATGATGGAGAAGCAACTGGTTACCACTACATTTTTTTAATGAAAACAGCTAAAATGACTAAAATTAGAACAGAGTGGATGAAATCAAATCATAACATGCATGCTTTCATTCGAGTACTATATATCTTAGAATTATAACATTACAATCACATAAGTTAAAATTGAAAAGAAATTAAACTCTTGTCACATTATAACTTTTTTTTTCTTGTGACAACTAGATTATCCTGGCCCCTTTAATTAATCCATCATAAAAGCACTATTATTTACTAAGGTGTACGCAGAATTTTACTAAGGAGCCGTTTGGATATATGATTTAAAATTATGAGATGAAATCATGATGATTTGAAGTTGAATTTTTGTTTGGATATGCAATTTGAATCTCTTAAATTGTATTTTTTTTTCTATAGACATAAAAACCCAACAAGTTGTGAAAACCATAAAAACTTTTCCAATTCTTATACAATCTTACCAAATGAGCAAGTCATAGTTCATAACAAAATTAATACGCTACTAGAAAACCTTTTTAAAAATACAACATCAATTAATCAAACTTTAGTTCAATAAAATAGAGAATCGAACACGAGTTGTAGTGTAACTATTCTTTTAATATAATCCTCTTATATGGTTGGTAAGAGTAAATTTGTTATAAATATACTACTAACTTGTAGATCTTTTAATATTTGCTATAAACGGTTGGTAAACATGATTGGTATATATATCTACCAATTTATGAATCTATTTTTACAAAATATAAACTTATGAGTCAACTTTTACATTTAAAAAATTTGAAATCCCGAATCAGGTCTTTTTGGATGATTTGGAATTTCATCTCATGAGATGAAATCGCATGTCCAAACGTTGATTTCATCTCATGAGTTGAAATCATGAGATGAAATCACATGTCCAAACGCCTACTAAGGAAATAGTAGATGATTATCACAATTAGTGTTGTAGAGGTAGTTTGGTAGCTAGTTTGGAGGTAAGTAACATAGGTATTAAATTCGGCATAAGTAATACCATGTTTGACAGTTGGTTAGGAGGTAAATTATTTATATATAAAATTAATATGGTGTTTGGTTTGTAATTTAGAAACCCGCATAACTAATACATGTATAAGCTATAACGGAATCTATATATTATTTTATGCATGATAGAATGTGGAATAACTAAACCCGGCATAAAATCCTTTAAATTTATGTTTTCATGTTAATAACGGTAGTAAAAATGCAGAATCCGATGGTATTGTGACGTTAAAAATCATGAATATATATATATATATTCTCAATTCTAAATCGGCTTATCTTTTAATGCTAAATTCTCAATTTTAACAATAACTATATGCTTAACGCTACAATTAAATTTGAAATAGAATGGCCCTTAAAGTAAGCAAAGGGAAGTCTTATTTTGGAAATTTTACACTCCCAATAAAAACTCCCTCACACTAATTCAAATTTGAAGTAGGTTAGTGTTGATATAATTATCACCTAACCTTAATAGACTAATAATTGGTGATCAATTTAACAATACTCTTATACCAATAGTGAGTGTGTAATTAAATATTAAATGGTAGGTACGTAATGCGTGCCTTGAACATTAGTATGATAAGAACAAATTATTTGATTGTACTGTGTACATGTAATATTTTTACTAAACCTTTTCTCAGTTCTTTTTCTTCTACCAATGATAAATCACTCTAATTGTACTTTAATTATATGATATATTGGTCTCTGACTTCTTGCAACAACATTTTTATATGGTAATTAATCTTTGTTGTCTTGAGGTTTTGCATCTTCCTTTTAAAAAACTAATAAAGAGCTTCTTTATTAATAAGTTCCGTTTTGATCTAAAATAATTTAAAGATATTTTATTATAATATGACGTTGCCATTTTAATTTGGAGTAAACTCGCACAATTCTTTGAGAAAGACCCATATCATTAAACGTATTATTATCTTTTTGTAGTTTTTTTCTCTTTTAAATTACCTATGAAAATTTTATTCGCACACCCAACAATCTTCAACTCAAATTAAGTTCAACATGATCCATCATGAACTAAATACTACATCACTATTACCTTATAAACTTATATGGTGATTAATTATGTACCGCTTATATCATCAAATATTTATGATCACCAAAGATCACTGGATTCTTTTTGTTTATGTGTCTTTAAAGCTATGATAAATATAGTAAACATGCTCATATACAGGCAAAGGACAAAGTCGAACACTACGTACGCCATTACTTTTTCATCTTCACCTTGTCTTGTCTAATCATCGACTCTGATATAGTTATACTAAAATAACTAAAATATACTCTTATCATAGTGTTATATTGTCCTCTTTGAACTGCTTTAGACCAAAGCTCATATAGTTTCCTCAAAAAGACATCGGACCACTAAAATTATCACTACACTTTATATTTAATTTTTTCTTTTCAACTTATTAATATATCATTTTATTCGCATACTCAACATTTCGCTGTTTTGCCGTCTTGGTATTACATTTTCATAAAATATTTTAAAAGTTAATGGAAATTGATATGTTGTGGTTATAATAATTATCAGTATAGAATATGTTCATCATGGTTAGAATCATGACAAAAATGTCCATCATCAAGATAAGTCCATACCTCAAGAACTTTTGAAGTAGAGATAAGAGTTTACGTGTGTATGGTTAAGGAAAAATATTCCAGCAAAACTTTGACACGTTACTACAACAATTCCAACTTAGCAATTGTGAAAAAGAATATTAAGGTTGAGAAATCAATTTTCAATCTTAATCAAGTCAATTGTGCTAGTCACTAATACTTTTGTACGTAGCATTGGATGCTATAAGTGATAGAATAAATAATGACTGCTACGGATCGGACAAGCTAATTTGGAGGTAGAAGAAAAACATTTGGGATCATCTAGTGTTACAATCTGAAATTAAAGAACAAGAAAAAAAAAGAGACGAAGACAGGATTTGAAATTCATGTATATTATTTTTTAAATTACTAGATTCTGAAATAATAATTTAATACACATTCAATGAATTTTATAAAACAAACATAATGTTTGCCCGAAAGCTACTGAAATCGGCTGAACCTATAATTGTATTCTAGCTTTGCCGCCCTTGTGTACCGCTAAGAGAAAATAATTATATCAGGTTTGGTTGTGTGAGTATACTCCTTACATTTCAATTTATATGGTGGAGTTTGACACGACATACCTAGATAACGGAAAAAGGGCCCAATACTTCAACCAGAGAAGCAATTGGTTGGTTCACCATATATCGATTACCAACCCAACATCACACATTCTCCATATTAAAAGGATATCCAGTTACGAGACAACAAGAATTAAAGCAATGATAACAAGAAGAAGAACACACAATTTTAACGTGGAAATCCTCAAGGGGAAGAAAACCACCATTGTCACCAACTCTTATTAATCTCAAATGTTTTACATGATACATAACTATGCAGAAAAGCAATGTATATATAGGCTACGAAAAATCCTAAATCCAGTAGAAATCGAGTGTCCTTCGGGCTATTTTCCAAATAGGAAACGGAGTACTTATTAACCATTGTGACCTGCGGCCCCTTGCTTCGTCCATCATAGGGCGTTGCCCCTGCAACACCCACAGTCGATCAGACCTACAAACATAACATATCGTGTGTCCACCGATCGGTTGATTTATTTATTCTAGATCATAAATTTCAAAAATTCATACTCAATCAAATGCCGACACATAAATTGAGACATGAACTACTATTGGGAGTTTTTGCTCTATGGTACTTTATAAAGCAGTACGGGAAGTATATAACTATTACAAGTATTCAAAAGGATAAACAGAGATTCAATAATTCAACATGAAATCTGAAAATTACAATTGTTACACAAGTAAAAACTGGAAATTCCAGTTTTGTAGAAAACGGAAAAATGTAAATTGTTTTTGCCGAGTCGAGTGTAGCACTCGCCCTTAAGACAATATTGCCCCGTATGTATCCTTTATACGTCCTGGACAATTTGTCTCCCAAGATAAAACAACAATGGAACCCTTGAGCAAAGGAAACTCAAGAGCTACCGTGAAGAATATTGAGTAACGAAATGATGCTTGGAAGTTGTAGGAAGAAAACTATTTTGGTTGTGTATTTTCGTGCACCGTTTTGCTTTGCATCTCTTACTTCGTTAACTCTTGTTCTCAACAATGGTGTAAGGGGGTGTTTATATAGGTGAGGGAGGGGCTGAAAAACTGAAAACTGCCTCTATAATAGCCAAATAATGGCCATTATGGAGGTAGTAAAGTCACCAACATAAATGGTGAAAGACCAACGGATTTGGCCATTATAGGAGGAGTAATTCACCCAAAATAAATGGCTGAATTGAGTGCTTGGCTTTTCTGTCTTGACCGTCGAAATTCGAACTTCGGGGACCAAACTCGTACATCTTGAAACTTCGGGGACCAAACTGCACATCCGAAAGAATTCTGGTCCAAATCGTATATCCGAAACTTCGGGATCAAACTGTACTTCGGCAAAGTTTTCTGGCCCAAAAAGATAATATCGAAGACCCACACCCACGACAACGACCCGTGACCCGTGACCCGAGAACCCGACCCGAGAACCGGACGGGCGGCGGCGCGCGCGCGTGTGGTCTTTCCTCGAACCGAAGCACATCTAGGTCCTCCCTCCTTTAAACACATGGGATACCCCTTGGGGTCCCAAACCCCAAACCAATTTCGAATCTTATATACACAACAATTCTTTCTTCCTCTACCGATGAGGGAGAATTACACACAATACCACACTTTCCATGCTTCAAACACCTTACTTCGTGAACCAATATCTCTTTCATTTCTCAATGAAATTTGACGATTCTTGGCCCTACGGTTATCTACGTACTTAGTAGATCATGCATGTGTGAAGAACCGGATTCTCCAACATACGTTACACTAGTGTTTAAGCCGTTAAAGTTGGTCGGTCGCAACTCCCGCCAAAGGCAAATTTCCAACAACTACATCATAAAATAATAATATGGTGAAGGAACAGCATTCCTGTGGTGTGGTGTACATAAAAATAGTCCCATATTGCCTTATCTAACAGCTGTTTTAATACAGAACAGCTCAACGGGGACGCCACTCCGTTCATGTACTGTGTAACGGTAAAATCCCGTCCCATTTTTCTAAAAATATCTATAATAATTATTCTAAAGTTAAAATTTATCCAGTATGTGTCAGACATTTATAAAGTGTATGAATGAGATAATGAAATTGTAGTTCATGTACTTACTATACGGATTTAACTTTTCGATTTTGGTGAAATAGGAAATTGAGTCCATTTGCAGACAATAGGTAGTTTTGAGACTAAAATGCTAAATAACTTGAAAATGACATTGATAGGAATAAAATCAGCGTATACTCTACCCTTTCAGATCTCACGGTGTGAAATTTCGCTGAGTATGTTATTATTGTAACTTGTTATAATACGTAAAACTACATTAGTAATGTAAAATTTACTATGATATAGTGATTATAATCTAAATCAAACAAGGACAAAGGAAAAAAACAAAAAGAAAGTGTTAATGTAATATTGTTGAACATATAAACAAATTCAATAAACAAACAAAAATCATCTAACGCCTGCGTTATGAGATCCGAATCCTATGCTACAATGCGTTGCAACTTAGTGAGGTAGAGAAGATATACCTCTAATCATATATATATATATCATTATCCCTTAGCGAAAAAGTTATTTTTGTACCATTTGTATAACGACAGAAATATATTTATTTTAAATTACAAAGTTGAAAGACTATATTTACATCTTTGCCCTTTTTAAAATTATAAAGCACATGCTATCACTATATCATAACAAAACGTACGGGAGGTTTTAAGAAAAAAGTAATATTATTAATCCTGTTTTATGTATAAGTGAGATTAGTTTAACGTGCTTAATTTTTTCAAATAATTCTAGAGTACTATTTTGTGCTTAATTGTTTTTTTCTATATATGGCTTAAATTTTAGTACACATTAGGATCTTTAGCCAAGTGTATTAAGTGATCTTTGTCATTACTCGTATGTTTTAACTTAATAAGCATGTCAGCTAATTGACATTTGCCTGGTGGAATGTCAACAAGCTATTACTTTAATTACATTTTATAAACAATGTATGCTCCATGTGTTACAAACTTACGATTTAGATTGAGTGTCCAGTTTCATGAATTTGAACATAGAATCTTTAAATATCTTAAAATAAAATTTACTTACTTTAATTAATTTATGTAAAATTTATTATAAATTATCATAATTAATACTTTAAATTATTTAAAAATCATATGAAAAAATGATGAGAAAAAATTCGAATACTATCACATAAATTAGAACAAAAAAATATTATACATTAGGAAGTTAAAGCATCTTTAGTGTGAAAAATAAAGGATGTCTTTTTTGTAAATGTTAAATGTAATAAAAGCAGATAATTTTTAATTTAAACAATATTTTTACAAATAAAGAAGATGCATTTATACAGTGACAGTAGGTAGTATATATAGTATCATATATATCTATCTATCTATCTGGTGGCAGAATAAAGTACAGCAGTGCATCTTTACAATTAAGCAGCTGTCTAATATGCCCTCACTGGCTATGTTTTTTTACTTGCCTTCTGTAAAATTAATGTGATATTTACATTCACAAGGATAATTAATTGTCACAAGCATATTTGTCTCACCATTCACATTATTAATATTTATATTATTAATTCGTGCATAACTTATTATAAAATCCTTTATAATAATGTTCGTGTATATAAATCAAATACTTACAATTGACAATGTGGTTCATTTCATGAGGTGGACATATAGCTAACTATATTAAGTAAAATTCTTAAAATAAATATATGATTTTAACTAAAACTGCACCCGAACACGTCACCAAGAAAACTATTTATATATATAACTTGGTTTTAACATGCAAGTGTATATTCATGTCTTAATTAATATTGTCTAATTAGTTGTAAAAGTTTGCCTTCTCTCTAAGGCAGAAAAGAGACGATAAATTAAGCGTGGATAAGATGGACCAGCTAATCATCACTTGTTATTGGATTAAGCCGTCCAAAAAGTAAGACTATTATGTAGCTAACTAGATTTCTTCTTAATATATATCCACTAAGTGCTTCATGCAATAATGCGATTGTATTATCGAAAATAAAGTTTACTACTCCCTCCGTGTAAAAAAGATTGACTTAGTTTGACTTGACACACAGTTTAAGAAATAAAGAAAAACTTTTGAAATGTGTTGTCTAAAACAAACCTTAGATATTTGTGTGACTATAAATCATCTCATAAAGTTATATTGTTTCTAAATATAGAAATGTGTCAATCTTTTTGGGACAAATTAATAAGAAAAACAGGTCAATCTTTTTGGGACTGAAGGAGTACTACAGTTTGGAAGTGGGACTTTAATCATTAAAAATAATTGTTCTACTCAAGGTTGGAGCTAGGGTGACGCGTAACAAGTTCATTTGGAGCCTCTTCGTTAAAAAAAATACATTATATATCTAATGTTAAAATTATTTCTATGTATACATAGATTGTTGAATCAACTTAGCTTCTGATAATGTATTTGTTAAGGATTATTTATATAATTGTATATGTATAAGCCCTTATATAAATACCTCCTTATGACTAATTAAATACATGTACTAGTTCCCCTGTTTTAGTGTCAGTCCCGATTCGATGTGGGCCCCTAAGATATCGGGCAGTTGCCGGGGGTGGAAATACTCAAGGTCCATGAATGTGTACGTTTCAGATCGAACATTGAAATTTCGGATAGAGAGTATTTTGATCTGGGTGTGGTGGTGGGGTGGGGGGGGGGGGGGAGGAGTGATGATCAATGGAATGAATCCCATATCGGTGAAGAATGAAAATCTTGAGCTCCTTATATAGATTGTGCAATTCTCTTTCTTTAAATTAATTTTTGGGGTGTAAGTTGGGCCAAGAACTAATTTGACAGTTTTTTCATACGTTTGCTCTTTCATATATTTTATTTTTTTTAGTGAAAATAGTAACTTCGTCGTTGGTTCTACTACGCGTATGATTCAAATTAATCTAAATCACATAAAGGACACACACCTCTATATATATGTCAGTGAAATTATAGATATGTGATTGGTTCATTTCATTTGGTCGTGAGGTGTGGCCTCTTAGCTATCAGAAGAAATAAGACACTCGACAAGATCATAAATCAAAGATATTGTACGTAGATTATATTGTCTTTGTGGTGTATATATTTTGAAATTGGATGTTTTCCTAGGCTGACAACCTGAATTATTATCCAATGATGAAATGTTGGCTTCTTTTATCTTATGATTGACTTAATAAAAGAACTCAGAAATGGGTGGACATACTGCGTTATCGCACCGTTATTTCAATGAACTTTACCTTGTTACGTTAGTACGTAGATAAAAAAAATTGGTATTCAATGTATTTAATTGGCTGTAACAAATTATTTATAGTAGCATTTTTCAAGCTTTCAAATTTGGATCACGAAATATTATTACCTGTTGTTGTTGTTGTAGATTACCGGGTATGTTGTTGTTGTAGATTACCCTTTTTTCTTTTGAATTACCTTAATGATGGCGTAAAGAAGATAGTATCATGACAGAGGGCGAGCTGATGAAGGTGGTGAATCACAAAAGGACTGGGAGGCTTATTGATTGATAAACTTCTGAAAAAAAGTGTGTACGTGACACTTTAGGTGATCCCCACATCGGCGAATAAATGTGAGAAAAGTGAAGAGTTTTATAAGACATTATATAAGTTCATATGGCGGCTGGTACGAGTGTTATTGCGCTCGAAGATAATGTACATGAGGCATGCTGGGCCAAAACAAACAATATATATAATGAATTTAGGTTGTGACATGTAAACTATCGGTGCACAGACGTTCAACATTGAAAGGACCGTTTGATTCACATATTAGTCATGTGCAGTGCAGGGGCGTTATAATGTGTGGGGGTTATTTATGCGGTGGTGATTAATAATGAATGAATTATTGTACAATGATTAAAAATGTAGTAATTCTTTTTTTTTGGGTTAAAAATGTAGAAATTCTTATACATGAAGTACTTTCACTAAAAGGGCATTTTGGATCTTTAAATAATTTTATGTCTTCACTGCTATTACACGTATATTCTTATTCCATATTCGATTTTGCATAAAATAAAATATGCTTTCCCCGGTAACTTAATGTCGGTCGAGTCAACCAAATATTACATTAGTTATGTAATGATTTTTTTCTTATACGACCAACCAAACATTGTATTATCATATTTTTCCAAATTTTATATGGAGATTATTATTATAACTATACCATAACCAAACGACACTTAATTTAATATGAAACATCAGAACGGGGACGTGACTCCGTTCATGCACGGTGTAACGGTAAAATTCGTCCTTGTTAATTCAATAAATTATATTCTGGCACTTGATATTAGCTGGGGTCGGTGAGTTAAAGTATATGTCTTACATAAGTTATCCAACGTTATAATTCTATTCAAAATTTAAAATGATGATCGGTCAATATTTGTTTATTGATGTTGTTGTAGGAGGAAACATAACTTAAAGAGCTCCAATTTATAGCCACAATGCCATTTCCAAAGGGTTTCTGATACTATATATGATTTCAAATAAAGAAAATTTTAGTATTACCAAAATAAAAATTATATACATATTAGTGACAGGTAACTTTTGTCGATAAATGATATAAATTTATCGCTAATTCTATTTAATAATAAATTATTAAAATATTATGTTATGGACCCTCATTCAACCCTTTGACATTGTCATTATGACCTTCTCTTTTATATATTTATTTAACCAGCTTGTATTGGCAGTCCACTGGCTCAATGAATCCACATTTGCATCGAATAGGGATCATTTACGGGGGAAGTTCTCTCTAGGAATTTTTCAATCAACGCTTGAATTAAAAACTTCTTTTTAAGGGCGGAAGAATCTCATACATCTCATCACATCGGTTAGTGATTGTTATTATGGCCATACTTTATGATAATTTAGGTTAAATCACTTTTGGAAAATAAAGAATTAGCGACGGACAAAATTCCGTTACTAAACAGCAAAAATTCCATGCTATTTCCATGTAGTGACGGATTATATGAAAATTCAATTTCTTAGCTATTTAGCAATAGATTAACTGGCGATTATCGATACATTCCGTAGCAAATTTTATATTTTCTAGTAGTGAATTTTTTTGCTGTAGTTAAAGGCCGATCGAATATGCCGTAACTACTACAAGAAATAATTGGGACCGTACTAGATTCTCAAGGACTGGGATGAGATTGTTAGTAAATCATAAGTTGTTAATTTATTGGTGGAATAATTAATTTGTCCTAACTGGTTGGAAACTTGGAATTATGACTTAATGTGTTTATAATAGAACTTGTAAACCCATTATTATATCTTAAGAGTTATTATTTTATTATTTGATTTATATAAACGAATAATGTTATTATAATTGACTAAACTAACTAAAATTTTCAACTCCATAACCCATTAAGAAAAAAGAAGAAACAAAGTAGTATAAGTTATTGCGAATTATTAATATGTAAAATGTATCGGATCAAGTTAGTGGTATTTAAGAATGATTGTAGCAGTTTATTTCTTTCTAATTCTTTATTAAACATAACCCTAAATGGAATCATTTAATTTTTCACCAACCAAACCATAGTATTTTCCCTTTTAGGGAAGATTTCTTTAATAAGTAAACAATAATAAAAATGACTAATGATTAGTTTATTCACTTGTCGATTATTCACGTTTGAATTCTCAAGCAAAATGCAAAAGCCTGATTTTTTTTATATCATGTTCATATATAAGCCAAATGCTGACAACTAAACATGAATAAGAGTATTAAACATCGAATCATTTGACCATATATATACGTTACCTATAATTAATCATGGGCAACTAACAAGTAGTATAATTTATAAGAAGTTAGCATTCATCATTAAAGGACCGTGTGTATCATGGTCCGATTTGAATTCAACAAAATATAATTCACGTATAATTGTAATTATGATATTAGTCTTGTACTAAAAAAAGGAATTAGAATTAGTATAGGAAAAGGTAGAATTACTTTCCTATATTGTCCATATTTAAGAATTGTAGTTATTATTTTTGCATGTATTTTTATGATTACTCATATGATATGTATGAATGAAACTCTCCACCCTTGTGCATTTCAAAAAAAATTATCAATTTAAACCAACGGCTCTTTTTCTCTCTCTTTCCCCTCTCTCTAACCTACCCCAACAGTCATCATCCCCCTCTCTCCTCCCCCTCCCCATACATCCCCCATTTCTGACGGTAAGTGTACCACTCATCGGCGGCGGCAACGGTAAGACCACATCAGGAACGCTCGCTTCGGCAACCACATGCGGCGACGAAATTTTTTTTTAGAAAATTTCATTTGTTTTTGTTCGTCTGTTCCTTTTCTTGTGTTCTTTCTCTCCTAAATCTACGCAGGTGCTCGATTTTTTTTGGGTGAAAGCTTTTTGTGAACGGTACGTGAACAGTGACTGCCGAAATAGCACCGGAACAATGACAGTGAACAGTGACGGGTGAACATTGATTTTCGCCGACAAACAGGTTCGGTTCAACTGGAGTTGGTACCTCCGGTTGCTCGTATCCATTCTTTGTCCTTAACCTCGTTAAAGTTTTTCCGCTCATTGTCTTTAGTTATAGCATTCCTAGCATTTTTTGTCTCTAGTTTCTAGTTAACTTGTGCTTGCATTTTGACCCCTTCATGTTTTAGGGTAAACGTTTGAGTAGTTTATTATTTTATATTTATTTTAGTGGCTTTGGTAAATGATGGTATACTAGGGGCATGTTATCGGTTGGGGACGGGGGCGAGGGTTAGAAGGGGTACGTGGGGTAAGGGAGAGGCTAGACTAAGAATAGGGTCTTGGAACAATGGAACTTTAACGAAAAGTCCATAGATCTAGTTAAGATTCTTAAGAAGAGGAGGATTAATATAGCCTGTGTCCAGGAGACCAAATGGGTAGGACCTAAGGCTAAGGATGTAGACGGGTATAAGTTATGGTTCTCGGGTGGGTCGCAGTATAGGAATAGGGTAGGCATTTTGGTAGACAGCGAGCTAAGGGAGCAAGTGGTAGAGGTGATGAGGGTCAATGACCGGATGATGATGATTAAGTTGGTAGTTGGAGGGTACACTATGAACATTATTAGTGCTTATGCACCGCAAGCAGGCTTGGACGAAGAGGAGAGACGCTTTTGGGAGGATTTGGACGAAGTGGTGGGAGGCATACCAGCCACTGAGAAGTTATTTGTAGGAGGGGATTTCAATGGTCATATCGGGTCAATTCCGGGGGGTTATGTTGACGTGCATGGAGGCTTTGGAATCGGGGATAGGAACGGGAGAGGCGTCTCCCTTTTGGAGTTCGCTAGAGCTAGTGGCATGGTGATAGCCAATTCGAGGTTCCTGAAGAAGGAAGAACACTTGGTGACTTTCCGTAGTTCGGTGGCTAAGACTCAGATAGAATTTTTACTCCTTAGGAAGGTTGACAAAGTTCTTTGTAAAGACTGCAAGGTTATTCCGAAGGAGGATCTTACAACCCAACATAAGCTCTTAGTGATGGATTTAGAGATCAAGTTAGAGAAGAAGAAGAAGAAGAGGGTTGTGGATGACATGTTAAGAATCAAATGGGGGAGTTTGACCATGGCTAGTGTAAAAGAGATGGGGGAGAGGTTGATGGCTAATGGGGCTTGGGAGAGTAGTGGATATACGATCGGTATGTGGGACAAGACGGCCAGTTACATTCGGGAGGTAGCTAGAGAAGTGCAAGGGGTCTCGCGGGGTAACAGTGGTGGGCATCGAGGGGACTGGTGGTGGGATGGTAAAGTTCAAGAGAAGGTGGAAGCGAACAAATTGGCGTATGTGAAATTGGTAGAAAGTAGAGAAGTGGACGAATAGGGAACTGTATAAGATGGCGAGGAAGGAGGCAAAACAAGCGGTTACGGCGGCAAAAACGATGGCTTTTGAACGCCTATATGTTGAATTAGAGGAGAAAGACGGGGATAAGAAGTTGTACAGACTAGCCAAGGCAAGGGAAAGAAGGGGCCGTGACTTGGATCATGTGAGGTGCATCAAGGACGAGGATGACAAAGTACTGGTGGAGGAAGTGCATATTAGGCGGAGGTGGCAGTCTTACTTTCATAAACGTTTGAACGAAAAATGAGATGGAGACATTGTGCTGGGAGATCTGGAGCATTCTAGTAGGTACATGAATTTTGGGTATTGTAGAAACATTAAGGTTGAGGAGGTTGAGGGTGCTATTCGCAGGATGCGCAGGGGACGAGCGACCGGCCTAATGAGATCCCAGTTGAATTTTGGAAAAACACAGGCAGGGCAGGTTTGAAGTGGTTAACTGAGTTATTTAACATCGTTTTTAAGATGACAAGAATGCCCGAAGAATGGAGGTGGAGTATAATGATTCCTTGTACAAAAACAAAGGTGATATCCAGAGTTGCAACAACTATAGGGGTATCAAGCTGCTAAACCACACTATGAAATTTTGGGAAAGGATCGTGGAGATGAGGGTAATGAAACATATGTCTATTTCCGAGAACCAATTTGGATTCATGCCAGGGTGTTAGACTACTGAAGCCATTCATATTATTAGGAGGTTGGTGGAGTAGTATAGAGAGAAGAAGAAATATTTACATATGGTTTTCATCGACCTCGAGAAGGCATGCGACAAAGTCCCTAGGGAGGTTCTATGGAGATGTTTGGAGGTTAGAGGTGTACCTGTGGCGTACACTAAGGCGATCAAGGATATGTATGATGGAGCCAAGACTAGGGTACGGTCAGTAGGAGGAGACTCGGAGCACTTTCCAGTGAACGATGGGGCTGCACCAAGGATCAGCTCTAAGCCCATTCCTATTTGCCTTGGTCATAGATGGATTGACGTAATAAGTCCAAGGAGAGGTACCATGGTGTATGTTATTCACAGACGACATAGTCCTGATTGATGAGACTCGTAGCGGAGTGAACGCCAAGCTGGAGGTTTGGAGACAAACTCTGAAGTCTAAAGGGTTCAGGTTGAGTAGTACCAAGACAGAATATTTAGAGTGCAAGTTCAACAACGGGAGCGACCCCGAGACAGACGTGGAGGTGAGGCTTGGTACTCAGGTCATTCCAAAGAAAGAAAGCTTCAAATACCTAGGGTCTATTATCCAAGGGAATATAGAGATTGATGACGATGTCACACATCGTATTAGGGCAGAGTGGATGAAATGGAGGCTCGCAATTGGAGTCTTGTGCGACAAAAAGGTGCCAATTAAACTTAAAGGCAAGTTCTATAGGGCGATGGTCATACCGACTATGTTGTATGGGGCAGAGTGTTGGCCAGTCAAGACTTCGCACATATAAAATATAAGAGTTGCAGAGATGAAGATGTTGATATGGATGTGTGGGCATACAATGAGAGATAGGATTAGGAATGATGTTATCCGGGATAAAGTGGGAGTGACCTCGGTGGAGGATAAGATGCGGGTAGTGAGGTTGAGATGGTTTGGCCATGTGCAGAGGAGAAACACGGATATCCTAGTGCAAAGGTGTGAGAGGTTAGCTATGGACGGGTTCAGGAGGAGAAAAGGTAGGCCAAAGAAGTATTGGGGAAATGTGATTAGACGGATATGGCGCTGGTGTAACTTACTGAGGCTATGACCTTAGATAGAGGGTTGTGGAGGACACGGATTAGGGTAGTAGGTAGTCGAGCGTAGTACTACTTACGCTTACAAAATGATAGTGTAGTGTTATTAATGTAGGCTCGATTAGCCTATCACACTTATAGGCGTATTATTTCTCTATAGTACCCTGTAGTTTGATTCCTGCTGCTATGTGTTCTTTAGTGTAATTTATTTATCTTATTTAGTTGTGTTAGCTACTATTTTCTGTTGTTAGTATGCGCTACCATTGCGTATATGATTTTACTAACTGCATGTTCACAATACTTTAATTTCTCATCTGAGTCTGACCGTTTCTCACACTTTGTTTTGCTTTGCTTGTTTTGCCTGATTATGCTTTGTCTTGAGCCGAGGATCTCCGAAACATTCGCTCTACCTACCAAGGTGGAGGTAAGGTCTGTGTACATTCTACCCTCCCCAGACCCCAAGTTGTTGGATTTCACTAGGTATGTTGTTGTTGTATATATACCTCTCATTATCAATGAAAATAATCAAGGGGGTATTTCTTTCATAGTATCAGAAGTCTAGGGCTAAAATACCTTCTCTCCAACACTTCCGTTGCTCCCTTCTTTTCTCACTTTTCGTGCCTCCTCTCGGATTTCGTGCATATATTTTCTCCTCATCTATTCCTAAATTTTCTTCCAAATCCCTTATTCACCTATTGTTCTTTCGTTATGTCTACGTCAAAGAACATATTTCATTCTACCCTTGCAGTTTCCAACATCAAGAACCATATCCCTATTGTTCTTGAAATGGAAAACGTCTAATACGCGACGTGGGCAGAATTATTCAAAGTTCATGCACACTCGCATCAAGTTCTCCATCACATAATCCCCTCGATACATGGCGTGGAGAAGGTGCCTACCCCTGAGCATAATCCTACGTTATGGACAACCCTTGATGCTACCGTTCTCTAGTGGATTTATTTCACTATCTCTACAGACCTTTTACAGAGGATTATTGAACCCGACGCTACGGCGATGGACAATTAGAATAGGGTGCGTGATATATTCCAAGATAACAAGAATTCCCATGTTGTCACCCTTGAGTAGGAATTTTCCCATGTTAACATGGAAGATTTTCCTAATGTCTCAACCTATTGTAAAAGGCTGAAAGAATCGGCGGACCAACTCCGCAACGTTGGTGTGGCCGTTACCAATGATCGTCTTATTCTTCAAATGGTTGCAGGCCTATCTAAGGCCTATAATGGTGTTGTAACACTACTTCATTAGGGTAATCATTTACCACCATTTTATCAGGACCATTCCATGCTCATTTTGGAAGAGGCCGACTTGGTTAAAAGGCAGCTACCGGAGCAAATTCCGTCATGATGATGGCCACATTAGACAATCCTCACTCATTCTCTGAATATTCTGGCCAAAATCATAATAATGGTGGCGACAAAATGGTTCAAAATCATAAAAATAATGGCAAGAATTGTGGCGGCGGTCACGCGGCGATACCGGAAATCGAAACAGTGGCGGCCGAAATAATGGTGGTCGGAACAGTGGGCCATAGACCAACTGGCGACAGCCGTGGGTCTACTGGCTGTGGGGCTGGGCCAGTGGCCAGTGGCCCAACTACCCTTATCCACCGTCACCAATTCTCGGGAATTGGGCCTAATTTCCCGGTCCAGCATTCTAGTTCTCGGCCTTCTGGGCTGTGGCATTAGGCTGGCCTGTTAAGGCCTCGGCCTCCGCAGGCCTTCACTACAGCGAGCCCAGCTTCAGTCCCAAAACCTATTGATATTGAGCCCGTAATGTATACATTCGTATTAAATCCCCCGAACGCAAATTGGTATATGAACACCGGTGCCACTTCTCACATGAAATCTGCACCAGGTACTCTTTCGTCTTATTTAAATTTGAGCAACAATCGTGGTATAACTGTTGGTAATGGTCATTCAATTCTAATTCGTGGTTATGGTCAAACAAATTTATCTCCCCCACATCCACCTCTTGTCTTAAAAAATATTCTTCATGCCCCTCACTTAATTAAAAAATTGGTGTTTGTCCGAAAATTCACCATTGATAATTGGGTGTCTGTTAATTTTGACCCATTTGGATTCTCTGTGAAGGATTTCAAGACATGGATACCTATAATGAGATGCAATAGTAGGGGAGAACTTTATCCACTCACCACCACAACCATTTCCACAAGTCAAGCCACACCTTCCACATTTACCGCTCTTGCTCCTTCCTTGTGGCATGCACGTTTGGGTCATCCGGGGTCATCTATTTTTTCTTCTCTGCATAAAAATAATTTTATTGATTGTAAGGGTACGCGTAGTACTCCACTTTGTCCTTCTTGTCCATTAGGAAAACATGTTCGATTACCGTTTGTAGCCTCTACTTCTCGTACATTTATGATGTTTGACATTATTCATAGTGATTTGTGGACATCTCCCGTTTTAAGTTCTTTGGTCATCGCTATTATGTCTTATTCTTGGATGATTCTAACTTTTTGTGGACCTTTCCTTCATCCAAAAAGTCTCAAGTTTTTTTCACTTTCTTAAACTTTAGAGCATTCATCCGTACCCAATTCGAACGAAAAATTAAAAACATTCAATGTGATAATGCAGGGAATATGATAATGGGCCATTTCGGGATTTTTGTGACACTCATGGCATATCTTTTCGGTTTTCTTGTCCATATACGTCCTCCCAAAATGGGAAGGCCGAAAGAAAAATTTGTACCATTAATAATATTGTCTGAACCGTGCTAGCCCATGCTTCAGTACCTCCTTCTTTTTGGCATCATGCTTTACAAATGACTACATATCTACTTAACATCCTCTCTAACTAAGGCTTAGTATATCAATCCCCACTTAAAATTCTTTACAATAAAGATCATTCGTATTCTCATCTTAAGGTGTTTGAGTGTTTATGCTATCCACTTTTTCCGTCTACTACTATTAACAAACTTCAATCTCATTCAATCGCTTGTGTGTTTTTGGGTTATCCATCTAATCACTATGGTTACAAATGTTTTGATTTATCCTCTAACAAAATCATAATTAGTCGCCATGTTATTTTTTATGAAACCCAATTTTTGTTTGCTAAATTGCGTAGTTCGGTGTCTAGTTCATATAATTTTTTTGGATGATGGGATCTCACCGTATATTCTCCACCATTTATCCGAGATGTCCCGTGACCCAAATCTGCCAGCAGGTCCACTACCTGCTAGCCCAACTCGTCTCGACCTTGGTCCCGTATCTCAGCCCAGTCCTTCTTTCGGTGATGATCCAGGATCACGGCCCACTTCCAAAACTGTTCCATCTTTAGTTTCTCGGTCAGTTATTGGGCCAACAGGCCCACTGCCTGCTGGCCAATCTACTGCCATCCCGGTAATTCCCCCAATCCCGTCCAATTCCACATTGAGTCAAGGGCCAGTTACTCGTAGCCAACGGGGTATTTTAAAACTAAAAAGGCATTTTAATCTTAATTCTAATATCACTAAATCTCCCTATCACGTAACCCTGTGTCTGCCCTTCATGACCCGAATTGGAAATTAGCCATAGATGACGAATATAATGCTCTTATTGAAAATAAGACGTGGGAGTTGGTGTCCCGTCCACCTGGTGTTAATATTATTCGGTCTATGTGGATTATTACTCATAAAGAAAATTATGACGGTTCTTTTGAGAGGCATAAGGCCAGTCTTGTAGGTGGTGGTAAAACACAATAGGTTGGCGTGGATTGTGGAGAGACATTTAGTCCGGTGGTCAAATCGGCTACCATTCGCACTATGCTTAGTCTAGCTCTCTCGAAGGCATGGCCCATTCACCAACTGGATGTGAAAAATGCTTTCTTACATGGTGATCTTAAGGAGACAATATACATGCATCAGTCCTTGGGTTTTAGGGACCCCGATTATCCTCATCGTGTCTGTTTGCTGAAAAAGTCCTTGTATGGGCTTAAGTAGGCCCCAAGGGCTTAGTATAAAAGGTTTGCAGATTATGTGTCTACTAATGATTTTCTCACAGCATGTCTGACCATTCTCTGTTCATCTATCGGCGTGGTACTTCTCTGGCATACATTCTGTATGTTGATGATATTATATTGACTGCCTCATCAGAAATTCTACGCAAGTTTATCATGTCTCTTCTCTATTCCGAATTTGCTATGAAAGACTTGGGGGCCTTGAGCTATTTTTTGGGCCTAGCAGTCACTCGTCATGCAGGTGGTCTATTTTTATCACAGAAAAAGTATGTGGAAGAGATTATTGAGAGAGCTGGCATGTCATCTTGTAAGTCTACTTCTACCCCGGTTGATACAAAACCGAAGCTGAGTGCTACGTCTAGCACACCATACGAGGATCCCACCCATTATCGTAGTCTTGCAGGGCTCTTCAGTATCTGACCTTCACGAGACCAGTTATTACTTATGCAGTACAATATGTGTTTATTTATGCATGATCCGCGGATTGAGCACATGCATGCGCTCAAACGCATTAGACGTTACATACATGGCACACTTGATTTTGGATTGCATTTATATCCGTCCTCCGTCTCTACTCTTGTGTCATATACACCAGACGTTCGACATATGGTTTTTGTATGTTCCTTGGGGATAACTTGGTGTCTTGGTCGGCAAAACGCTAGACTACTTTATCACGATCCAGTGCGGAGGCCGAGTATCGAGCGGTAACCAATGTGGTGTCTGAGTCATGTTGGCTACGTAATCTTCTACTAGAGCTACATTATCCTATTCAGAAAGCTACATTGGTCTAATGTGATAATGTGAGTGCATTCTATCTTTCTGAAAATCCGGTCCAACATCAGCGCACTAAACATATCGAGATTGACATACAATTTGTTCCAGAAAAGGTAGCTCGTGGAAAAGTACGCGTCCTTCATGACCCTTCGCGATACCTGATTGCAGACATATTTACTAAGGGTCTTCCCTTGGTTCTATTTGAATATTTTAGGGACAGTCTCAGCGTACGTCAACCGCCCGCTATGACTGCGGGGGTTTAAAGGACCGTGTGTATCATGGTCCGATTTGGACTCAACAAAATGTAATTTATGTATAATTGTAATTATGGTATTAGTCTTGTACTAGGAAAAGGAATTAAAATTAGAATAGGAAAAGGTAGAATTACTATTCCTATATTGTCCATATTTAGGAATTGTATATTTGTATATATCCTCTCATTATCAATGAAAATAATCAAGGGATTATTTCTTTCCATCATCTTAAATTCTAGTATTGATTAATAATTGATCCCAAGAACATTTCATTATGTCAAAATTTACGAAGACTTTCTTTCAAACGATTGGTATAACATCCCAATTACAATATTCATTCTCTCCTACTTCACACATATATTGGATTCTTATGAAGATTGATGTGCGAGTCTTCTTAATTAACCTCGAACTGTTTGGAGGCAGGAAATGTTCCATCTTTTTTTTTTCATTTCTCAACCGGTGTTTGGTCTTTTCTTTGAAGTTTTAATTAATTAGAACTCGTGTCACGTAAGATCCATTAAAGGAGAAACTTCCATACCAAGAACTTTTCAATTGCAGTGCTTGAACCCAGGACTTCTGGTTGAATCTATCTATTCCATCACAATTTTTTATAGTGACAGTAAGGAATGGTTCAATATTGAATAATTGAGTGACGGAGAAATTATTGACTGAGTTAAAAAATAATCAGCGAAACATTAATTTTACATACAATTTTGAATTGAAAATCCATATTTTTGCATTATGATAGTAATTGGTGGAAGATAATTCATATAATTACTCAAGAATTTCTTGTAAAAATGAAATTTTCAAAAACAAACAATTTTTTGCCAAAACCAAACTCAAACATGACTTGCACAAATGTCACCTAAAATATTTTCCATCTACACTCTTGCAAAAAAAAAACAAAAAAGGAATGAGGAAGGGCATGGTCTCTTTTTTATTTTGTTCCCACTAATTTTGGGCTATATATGGTCTTTGTATTGCACATAATAATGGTGAAATAATTAGATAAGGCCAAATACTCCGAAACTTTCAAGTCAAATACAAGACAAAATTACATGATTTTAGTTGTCTGCTTAGGAAAACATCCAAACTTCATATACATTACATGATCATCAAAAATTGCTGCCCATTCAACATATATATCTTAATTTAGGATATTGTCGACATTCTCTTCTTCTCTTGCTATCTACCCACCTCACGACTACATGAAATGAATCTCATGTATATATATAATCCGCACATACACACATAGTATTGAAATAAAAGTGTACAATTTTAAAATACAAGGAACGTATCTGTAACTTAGTTATATTATACGTATTGATGTTGACAGGGGCGGATGCACGTATTTGTTTAAAAACTTCATTTAATAAGTAAAAATCTTATTAGAGCTCATAAATATAAAAGAGCTAAAATTAAAATACATAAACTTCAAATCATGAATCTGTTTTTGAAAAGTGTTAAAGATGTGAAAGTTCAGTTTTCCTCTAACAATTTAATTCATGAAAAGATTGTAGAATTGCTAATCAACTTTTACTTTAATGGAAACCAAGTAAAAAAAGGGCAGTCATGTGGTGCACAAAGAATCATGCGTTATCAGGGTTCGTGGAAGAATCGCACCTCGAGGTGTGATGTAGACCGCTTAACCTAATGCAATAATGCTTCCAGGGCTCAAACCCGTAATACTACTCAAACACACTTAACTACTCCTAATCATTACTCTAAACTTCCCCTTCAAAGGAGGTTGCAACGCGAGGAATTCTCATGGGATCACCCATCTTAATACTACTCCTCAAACACACTTAACTTCAATGTGCCGATAGAATTTGGTGTGTTAGTGCCGGTACGATTTCATCCCTACAAAAACCAAGTAAAAGAAAAAATCATATATAGCCACAGAGTGGTCTTTGACTTGTAGCTTTTTAATACGTACGTGCATGCACTGTGTACGTCCTTTTGTTTTCTTTCTATCCACCATTAAAGCAAGCTTTATTCTGCCACTATACATAGATAAGCTGCCAGTTGCTCCTCATCAAATAAGTCTCTCTGCCATTGTACTGGTCACTCTGGCGAGAGCTAGCAGGATCCAACTGTTCTCACTATTAGCGAATATTACCATATATTCGTTATATATTTATAATTAATAGTAATGTATAATTATGATAAATATAGAATTTTTATTCAATTAAGATTCAATATTGTACCCACTATATATATTTATATTAATGAGAAATATTCCCCAATGGGGATTAATACGTGTATTGTTGAACTGTTCCTCCAAATGGTAGAATACATTCTTAATATTTTACATACCAGTACTCTTCATAATAAGACCCCCACTGAAATTCTATACCGTCGGATCCCCTCCTATGATCATCTTCGGATTTTCGGTTGCTTTTGCTATCCAAATCTTGCCTCCACTGCCCCTCATAAATTAGTACCTCGCACAACTCCATGTGTCTTCGTAGGCTTCCCGTCTAATCATAGGGGCTATTTGTGCTATGACTTGTCTACACGCAAAATTCACGTCTCGTTTGACGAAACAATCTTTCCATTAGCAAACATTCAAAAATTCTGGAATACATATTACACCTTTCTAGACGAGTCCGACACATCCCCTATCATCCACCACGTCCTCCGTCGTACTGCCACTATTCCGGCAGCAGCCGATACAACCACCGCCACATCTGCCCCGTCACCTCCTAGTCGTGCCACTGTCGACACTGTCCCGTCGATGAACCCCCCACCACCGTCATTCCGATCCAACCCAGTTCCCCCTACCCAACTGTCACCGGCGTCACATCATCCCTGCCAACCAATAAACCACCAGTCACCGTCACCATTTCCCCACCAGACACCGGAACCCTATCACCCCACCGCCAACCACATAACTAGGGATGCCATATGGGTATAATTTTGTGGATTCCGCACCCGCTCCAGTTGGGGCGGGTATGGGTATAACTTTAGCGGGTAGTAGGCGGGTATGGGTATAATTTTGACTGGTAGTAGGCGGGTATGGGTAGGTGGTGGATTTGCAATTATACACGTTTGCCCCGCCCCAAATCCACTCGTCCGCCTTATACCCACCAACTATAATTTTATTTGTACAACTTTATATTTATCTAAAGCCCAAATAATTTGGCACACAAAATTTTAGCAGCCCAATAATAATGAATTGGCAGGTTGACAAAATAACAAATGAATTGATTACAAAATATGGTTGGCGGGTACAAGTGGGTATTGGCGGGTGGTGGATATCCATTTGGGTGGTCGAGCGGGTGTGGATTTAGGAATATACCCGCCTAGGCGGATATGGATGTTGAAAATGTACCCGCCACGGGTGGCGGGTAGGTGACGGGTATAAAAATTTCTAGCGGTTACGGGTGCGGGGGAGGGGGTACCCGCACCCGCCCCACCAAATTTCCATCCCTACACCTAACCCAAATCGACCCCTGCCACCTAATCAACCCAGCTACCCACTCCAACAGAACCCACCCACTAGTCACCGGAACCAACCCCATCACATCCCATCGATTCAACCTGCCTCGTTAACCACTACCCCGCCATCGACCCCATTATACTGCCCAACCAGCCCATATCCCTACCCACAAAATTAAAACCCGTGCTCAGCACAGGATTTTCAAACCCAAAGTACACTTTAACCTGTCCACCCAAATCATATCCCCAATTCCTAAAAACCCAAAATTAGTCAAACTTGACCCGAATTGGAATGCGGCCATGTGTGAGAATTTAATGCTTTAACGACATAACACACTCGGGATCTAGTTCTGAGGCCAGATGAGGCTAATGTGATTAGATGTATGTTGCTATTTCGTCACAAATTCAGAGACAGTGGTGATCTTCAGTGCCATAAGGCGAGACTTGTGGCTAATGGTACCGGTCAGCAAGAGGGTGTTAATTATGGTGAGACATTTAGTCCGGTGATTAAACCGGCCACTATTCGCACGGTTTGAGAATAGATATGGGTAAGCACTGGTTGATTCATCAGCTTCATGTAAAGAATGCATTCTTACATGGGGATTTGAAGAAAACAATTTACATGCACCAGCCGCCAGGTTTTGTCCATCCGGAGGCTCCTCGTTATGTTTACCATCTTCGTAACTCACTGTATGGTTTGAAACATGCCTTCTGGCGTGGTATGAGCATTTTTCTACTTACATTATGCAGATTGGGTTTGTATGCAGCAAGTGTGATCATTCTCTCTTTATATTTCATCGAGGTAGTAACATTGCATACTTGTTATTATATGTGATAATATTGTTCTCACTGCCTTTTCTGATGTGTTGAAAATGAGATAATTGCTCTGCTTAAATCTGAATTTGCTATGACTGACTTGGGGAAGTTGAATTACTTCTTAGGGATATCAATGATTATATCTGTAGATACTATGTTCATGTGTCAGCGTAAGTATGCAGAGGAAATTATGTACAGGGCTAAAATGGCAAACTGTAAGATCATGCCTACTCCGATTGACTCAAAGTTGAAACTTAGTGCTAGTGACGGTGATCCAGTGTATGATCCCTCTTTATAGGAGCCTTGCAGGTGCACTTCGGTATCTTACTTTCACCAGGCCTGATATTGCTTATGTTGTTCAGCAGGTATGTTTATTTATGCATGTCCTAAGGGAGCCTCATTTTACGGCTCTTAAACATAGCATTCGATACGTTCAGGGTACTCTTGATTATGGATTGCATCTCTACCCCCTGCACCAACCAAGTTGATATCATATACGAACGTCGATTGGGCAGGCTGTCCGGATAATCTTATTTCGTGGTTTGCCAAGAGGCAAGCCACCCTATCCCGATCGAGTGCAGATGCAGAGTATAGAGGAGTTGCAAACGTTGTTGCTGAGATCGGTTAGCTCCGAAACCTTCTCTTGGAGCTTCATTGTCCCTTGCGTAAGGCGTCTATGGTATACTATGATAACATATCTGCGATCTACTTATCTCATAATCTGATTCAGCATCAGCAAACCAACACATTGAGATGGATATACATTTTTTTCGTGAGAATGTTATTGTAGGTCATGTAAGGTGTTGCATGTGTCTTCTTCGTATCGGTATCCGGATATCTTCACTAAAAGTCTTCCTAGACAGCTATTCCTAGACTTCAGATCCAGTCTCAGTGTCCGGCCTCCTCCCCCTCCGACTGAGGGGGTGTATTAGCTTACCATATATTCACCATATGTTTTGTAATTAATAGTAGTGTATAATTATGGTAAATATATGATCCTTATTCAATTAGATTCAACATTGTACACACTATATATATTTGTATTAATGAGAAATACTCCCCAAGTGAGATTAATATATTCTTACACTCACATATGTATAGATGAGTGATAGAGTATTTTTACAACTATGGGCAGATGCATTTCAGCGGGTGGTAAAATTAGATCATGAAATTATGATCTGCACAATCGTTGGCATAACCACACAGATGAAAGGTTAATCAATTGAACATCTTTCATTGAAAAATTATAGTATATGTATATTAAATTTTGATTACTCGTTGCGAGATTTGTGGCTCTGCCACCATGCACAATTTGTCCAAATCAACTTAGTCTATCGATTTCAGTCCATCTAAAAACTGGTTGAAATGCAGTCCAAATTGATTCATGAAAAATCTTGTCAAAAAGATATTTTTTTATTTGTTATGTTATATATAACCATCATATATAATAAAGAAAAAAAATTATTAAGTATTTAAAATATTATAGGAAAACAAACAAAGAAATTAAAACTTTGTTTGAATTGGAAAGATTTAGTTATGACCTGCTTTTTAGTAGCCCAACTCATTTCAGCCCAAGTAGCTTTTGAGCGGGTCAGTTTAATTAGTCCAAATTCAACTCAACCCGCCCATTTAACATCTCTAATTTCAACATTAATTTCATCCAAATTTAGTATTTCAATGCAAAACATAGATTTATATACGAAAGTCTAAATTAAAATATGAAATTTAAATCCATAATTTTTTTTGCTCGTCCTTTTAGTGGACTCTCTTTGGAGTTCAGTTCCACAACTTCTGTTGAAGTTAAATTTTGAAATGGTTGAACTTTACAAAAATTAATGAACTTGGACTATGCCTTAAATAGCGGGCCTCAAATTGGCTATCTGTGCGCTTCACCCAACAACAAATACATAAGGTAACAGCCCAATGTAAAATACATAAAGTCCATTCAAGATGCTTTATTGATTAATAGCCCAAATAAGTATAGACTAGGATCCAAAATGTAAAATGGGCTCAAGAGAGTATTCCTAAAGCCAATTTTGGCTTTTACATTATTGGATGTAACTGAATGACCTTTAGGAGGGGTGGAATGATATAAAGGTTCGTTTTCCTTTAATCAGATATTTCGAATTTGAATTTTGCAAATAAAGTATTTTTAATTAAATCTTTTTTAGAGGGGACGTTAAAACATCTGCATTGAACTTTTTCTGGCGTGAGTTTGAATTAATCGGACAGTAAATTTCAGACACCAAATTCTGAAAGCAGAAGAGAGAAAGAAGAAGTATTAATTAAATGGTTTCAATTTAATTACTAGCACTCAAATAAAGGACCATTTCATATTAGCTTTTACAGCTAAAGTTACGGCTTTCTTTAAGCTCAACTCCCACCAGAATATAAATATATTTTAGTTTTACATTGAAGATGGTGGTGCAATGGTAAATATTCCTCCATCCCCAATCAAAGTCTCGATTTGAACCTAAGGATGGAATTACCTTTAGTTACACACACCTAAAGTGAAACTTTCTTGCATGAATCTTAATTAGTCGGACTTCAAAAATATCAGATATGAGGTGAGACTTAATGCAACTACCAGACCTTTTTTACAGACTTTTATTAAGCAGTCTGAGATATTTGAACTTGAAGGCCAAGTCTACCTTAGAATATGCTATAAGTATATTGTACAATAACCTACTCAATAGCTTTGAAGACACATGGAGAACTAAAATGAAGGACCTTAAAGTGAAGAGCACACTTACATGATAATCCTGCCATTCTTGATAAAATTTTAGTTCTAATAACTAGGCTTGGTTTTGCTCACTAGATGAAATGTTTGTTGGGAGTAATTAATATGTACCAGATACAATTTGGTGCTTTATTAAGTGGGACACTATTTATTTGAAACATATACTAGTTTCTTTTAGTAAAGATTGAGTAAGTTATAACAAGTTAAATTACATTAATACTGTAAAAAGATCATTATACTATCGGTATATATGACTATCAATAATGAATACAGTAATACACTATATCTATTAAGTTTACGAGTTTAACTTTTATATATGTCATGTACAAGATTATTACACATTCAGGTTATTTACAAGTTAATTATAGTCAAAACATGATAAACGACCTATTACAACAAATAAAACTACAATAATAGTGAATCTTGATCTCTCATTTATGTTACACTTTACACTTGAAAGTTCAAGAAATAATAGTTAATAATCCTAGTCAACATATATAATATTTTTTTCTGACAATAACATAAATAATATGAATAGATCTAATTTTGATAGAGAAAAAAAGGACCAGAGATGCTTGCTTGTTGAATACTTCTACTATTATGCTTAGAATCTTTCTTCATACTTTATTAACCAACCAAATTCTGGAAGATAAAAGATACTCCATTCTTAGTTTAGTTCACTGTGAAAAACTGAAAGCTGTAGAAACTACAACCATTAAGTGGTAATTTAGTACTATTTCACTCTCGATGGTATCAAGAGTGATGTTTTTCCATTATAAGATAGTATAGTTTATTATATATGGCAGAATACATGGAAAACCCTTTAAATTTGTCAAGTAAATTTCATATATATACTCATTTTAATTAAAGTCTATTTGGATTAAACATATGAACACATGATAAAGTATTTCTATTATTTATATAATGGACGCTTGGCAACACGCCCAAAAGCTTTTCAAAACTTTTCATCTATATGTATGTAATATAAACACTTTATCATGTGTTTAAGTGCTTAATTTAAACGAGTCATAATTTGAGTATCTAAGGAGAGATTGGCCATTAAAAAGTTCACTTTTTTTCTAAAATATTTTTTCACTTTATTTAAAAATCGGTGTTTGGCTATGAAAATTCTAAATCCATCTCTACCTCCCAATATAAGGATAAGGTCTGCGTACACTCTACTCTTCTTAGCAGTGGCGAATTCAGAATTTTCACTCAGGGGGTTTGAAAAAAATAATAAAAGTTAAATAAAAAAATAATATTTTTGCATATGTTCAAAAGTTAATATATGTACATAAATAGAAAAAATCTATTATATATATATATATATATATATTATATATATTTTGTGTCAAGGGTGTTCGGGTGAACACCCTCACCTCCACTTAAATCTGCCCCTACTCCCCAGATATATATATATATTTTGTGTCAAGGGTGTTCGGGTGAACACCCTCACCTCCACTTAAATCTGCCCCTACTCCCGAGACTTCAGCGTGTGGGATTACACTACATATGTTGTTGTTGTTGTTGTTGTTGTAACCTGTACTCCAACTCACTTTTCCCCTTTGAATATATTTTAAAATATTTTTAACAAAGATTATAATCAAACACAACTTTATTTTCAACTACATAAATTTTAAATAAAGTGAAAATTATTTAAAATATATGACAAACGTCTACTAAATAAATTTAGTGACAAATTTCAAAGGTTGTCGGTGTGTTCAATCTAATGATTATAATTAAGAATAGAATTGACACACTTTGCATCACTTTGGAACATTATTATAGTACCGTTGGAGCATAGGAGAAAAGAAATATTTGGCTGTGTTCATATTGCCTTTATTCACGGGTCAGTACTATCTCCTTCTCCAAAAGCTTCCGCTCTTGACTTCCTCGATTTTTGAGCCCTTCTTCTTTTTTCGAGCCGATGTTCTACCTCCTCTCTTCCCAATTTTTCTTCTAAATCCCTCAATCACCTATTGTTCTTTCGTTATGTCTACGTCAAAGAATACGTTACATCCTACCCTTACTGTTTCTAACTTTGTTCTTGAGATGAAAAACGTCAAATATGCAACGTGGGCTGAGTTGTTTAAAATTCACGCAATCTCACATCAAGTCCTCCATAACATAATTCCTCCCGCTATCCCTCCTCCTGAGGAAGATCCTCAGTTATGGATCACTCTTGATGCTATCGTCCTTTAGTTGATTTACTCCATTATTTCTACCGACCTTCTACAGACGATCATTGAACCAGACACTGCGGCTATGGCTACTTAGAATAGATTACGTGATATATTTCAAGATAACCAACATTCCCGAGTTGACACTCTTGAGCAAGAATTTTCGCAAGTTAGCATGGATGATTTCCCGAATGTTTTAGCTTATTGTAAACGGCTCAAGGAATTGGCGAACTAACTCCATAACGTTGGCGCACCTATTACCAATAATCATTTTGTTCTCCAAATGGTTGCAGGCCTATCTGAGGCCTATAATGGTGTTGGAACTCTACTCCGAAAAAAGAATTCGGTTTCTCCCTTTTTATCAAGCTCGTTCGATGCTCACTGAGGAAGAGGCCGGCTTGGCAAAAAGGCATCTACCGGCGCCAGTTCCGTGACAATGATGACGTCCACCGGTAATTCTCATGGGGTTGTTGACAATTCAGGCCAGAACAGTGGTAGTACCGGCGGGAACAGTAACCACAGCGGGGGTGGGCCTCGGAACAATGGCAGTGGCCCGCAGGTCGCCTGGTCCCAACCTTGGGCTCCTTGGCCGCGGAACTGGGCCAGTGGCCCTTGGCCCAACAACCTCTATTTTTCTGCCTCCCCTTTCCCTGGACAGTGGGCCGCAGGCCAGCCTTTCATGCCCAACTTTTCGCAGCAGTCCAGTAGTTTTCGACACAATACTGGGCCGGGGAAGCAAACAAGTGTGCTTGGGCCTCGGCCTCCACATGCCTATCATGCTGCAGGCCCCACTCCGACCGATATTGAAGCCGCCATGCATACACTTGGATTGAATCCTCCCGATGCGAATTGGTACATGGACACCGGTGCCATTTCTCACATGACGTCTGACCAAGGTACTCTCTCGTCTTATTCCAATTTGAGCAAAAATCGTGGCATATTGTTGGTAATGGCAAATCAATTCCAATTTGTGGTTACGGTCATAAAACTGTCTCCCCCTCATCCACCTCTTGTCTTGAAAAATGCCCTTCATGCCCCTAACTTAATTAAACAAATGGTGTATGTCTGTAAATTCACCATTGATAATTGGATTTCTATTGATTTTGATCCTTTTGTGTTTTCTATGAAGGATTTCAAGACGGAAATACCTTTCATGAGATGTGATAGTAGGGGAGATCTTTATCTTATCACGTCCGCGTCCAGTCTCTCGAGTCAAGCCTTGCCATCTACTTTTTCAGCTCTTTCCTTACATAAAAACAATTTTATTTCTTGTAAGGGTACGCGTAATACGCCAATTTGTCAATCCTATCCTTTAGAAAAATATGTTGGATTACCATTTGTAGCCTCTACTTCTTGTACTTTAATGTCATTTGATATTATTCATAGCGATCTATGGACATCTCCCGTTTTAAGTTATGTGGGCCATCGTTATTATGTTCTATTTTTGGATAATTATTCTAATTTTTATGGACTTTTCCGTTAGCAAAAAAATCTCATGTTTTTTCCACATTCTTAATTTTTCGAGCATTTGTTTGTACCCAATTCGAATGGGAAATCAAAAATATTCAATATGATAATGGCAAAGAATATGATAATGGGTTGTTTCGAGAATTTTGTTAAAATAATGGCATAGTTTTTCGTTTCTCTTGTCCTCATACGTCCTTACAAAATGGGAAAGCCGAACGCAAAATTCGTACCATTAATAATATTGACCGAACTATATTGGCCCATGCTTCCGTACCCCCTTCCTTTTGGCATCATGCTCTACAATTGGCTACATATCTTCTTAACATACTTCCTACCAAAGGGTTGGCAAATGCGTCTCCTCTTAAAGTCCTCTATAATAAAGATCTTTCGTATTCACATCTTAGGGTCTTTGGTGTTTATGCTATCCGTTTTTTTCCGTCAACTACTATTAACAAACTTCAAGCCCGTTCTACCGCTTGTGTTTTTTAGGGTTATCCATCTAATCATCGTGGTTACAGATGTTTTGATTTATTATCTAATAAAATCATCATTAGTCGCTATGTTATTTTTGATGAAACTCGTTTGCTAAAGTGAGTAGTCTCGTGCCTAGTTCGTATAATTTTTTGGATGACGACGTCTCCCGTACATCGTACACCACTTAATGGGCCCTCTAGTGACCCGCCACCACCCATTGTTTCAGCCCCAGTTTCAGTTATTGGGTCGGTTGCCTAGCCCAATACCGAAACTGCTTCGGCCTCACGTTCTGCTTCTGACCCAACCACTGTTTCCAGTTTTGGGCCAACTGGCCCACTGCCTGATGCCCAGTCTGTCACCCATCCAATTTTTTCCCAAAATCCACCCAATTCTCTCCCAAGTCACAGACCTGTCACTCGTAGTCAACAGGTTATTTTTAAACTAAAGAGATATTTTAATCTAAATTCTAATGTTTTTAAATCCCCGCTACCCTGTAACCCAATGTCTGCATTAAATTACCCGAATTGAAAATTGGCTATGGTCGATGAATATGATGCTCTTATTGCAAATAAGACATGGGAGTTGGTGCCCCGTCCTTCTAGTGTTAATATTATTCAGTCTATGTAGATTTTTACTCATAAAGATAATTCTGATGGTTCTTTTGCGAGACATAAGGTTCTTCTTGTAGGTGATGGTAAGACTTAGCAGGTTGGCGTGGATTGTGGTGAGACATTTAGTCCGGTGGTCAAACCGGCTACCATTCGCATTGTTCTAAGTCTGGCTCTTTCCATGACATGGCACATTCATCAGTTAGATGTGAAGAATGATTTCTTACATGGCGATCTTAAGGAAACCGTTTACATACATCAACCCTTGGGTTTCGAGACCCCAAATATACTCATCATGTTTGTTTATTGAAGAAGTCCTTGTGTGGCCTTAAGCAGGCCCCACGAGCTTGGTATAAGAGATTTGCAGACTATGTTTCGTCTATTGGGTTTTCTCACAGCAGGTCTGATAATTCATTGTTCATATATCGTCGTGGTTCTTCCCTGGATTATATTCTATTATATGTAGATGATATTATCTTAACTGCATCTTCTGATGCTTTGCGCAAGTCTATCATGACAATGCTAAGTTCTGAGTTTGCTATGAAACACTTGAGGCCCTTGAGTTACTTTTTGGGGATTGCTATCTCTCGTCATGCAGGTGGGTTATTCTTATCACAACGGAAGTATGCCGCTGAAATAATTGACAGGGCTGGTATGTCCTCGTGTAAGTCTACTTCCACTCCATTTGATACTAAGCTCAAGCTGGGTGTTGCGGCTGGCTCACCTTACGAGGATCTCACTCACTATCGCAGTCTTACTGGAGCTCTTCAGTATCTTATTTTCACGAGATTGGATATTACGTATGCCGTACAGCATGTATGTTTGTTTATGCATGATCCTATGGTGGAGTACATGAATGCGCTCAAACGCATTATCCGATACATTCAGGGAACACTTGACTATGGCTTGCATTTATATCCATCATCGGCCTCTACATTTGTCTCGTATACCGATGCTGATTGGGGTGGCTGTCTAGATACTAGACGCTCCACGTCTGGTTATTGCATGTTTTTTTGGTGATAACTTGGCCTCATGGTCTGCCAAACGACAGGCTACCTTATCATGCTCCAGCGCAGAGACCGAGTATCGAGGGTAGCCAATGTGGTTTCTGAATCATGTTAGTTACGTAATCTTCTCTTGGAGCTTCACTTTCCCATTAAAAAAGCTACCGTGGTATATTGTGATATTATTAGTGTCGTATTATCATTCTGGGTATCCGGTTCAACACCAGTGCACTAAACATATTGAGATGGATATCCATTTTGTTCGCAAAAAGGTAGCTCGTGGACAAGTACACGTCTTACATGTTCCTTACAGGTATCAAATTGCAGACATCTTCAGAAGGGTCTTCCCTCGATCCTATTTGAAGATTTTATGGACAGTCTCAGCGTACGAAGACCGTCCATTATGACTGTAGGGGTATGAAAGTATATCATATTATACATACGTGATATACACGGTGCATACTATCTTGAGTATACCGTGTATATCACGGAAACCCAAGGCAATTGAGAGATCGTGATATACACGGTATACCCACCGTGTATATCATGGTTTTTGGTAATAGTTTTGATAATAGTTTTTGTATATAATTAGCATTGTACACTTACCATAATTATAGAATTCTTGTACAAATAGAATAGGGTTTTGGGAGTAGAATAGGAATAGGATTTTCCATATTATAGAAATTGTAAATTGTATATATACTCATTCATTAATAAAAATAATCAAGGATTATTTCTTTTACTATTCAAATCCCCAAACACTATACTTGGCACCGTATTGTATTTGGTATCAGTTTTGTCTACTCCAATGTTTATGTTCCCTGACTATAATTTTTTTCAAAAACAACCCCCCTCTTCTTTTTCTTTTCGTTCTTCTTCTTATCCCTATTAATATTAAAGTATAGTCCGGTAACCGCTGAGGGTTGCGGTGGAGCGACAAGTAATACTTTATCTTTAATTAAAAGTTTTGGGTTTGAGTCTCTCTAAGTAACTTTTGTTAGGGAGCGCTCACTACTAAAAATCTTTACTTTTCCACCGATTTTCTACTAAAAATTTTCAAATGATTATTTCCCACTGAATATCGGTGGGAGAAACCTAAACAATAGTGTTTTCACATGAAAAAATTAGAAAGTTTTCCTGCGTTTCAATGGGAACCTATTTCCCACCATGCGTTTTTCAAGTGAACTGATTCAGTGAGAATTAGGTGGAAAAATCATATTTTATAGGACAAATTTCTCACTGAATGTCGGTGGGAAAAACCTCTATTTCTAGTAGTGGCTTTGCCACCCAATGTGGGACTTCTGGCGCGAATTCGGAGCGCTTTGCCCTTCACATTCAATGTGGGACTTCCTGGCACGAATCCAAATTTAGCCGAACTCCAATGCAGATATCGGACAACGGATATGAGAAACTCAAAAAAAAAGTTTAGTTATAGTAAAAAGTACATTTTGCTCCCACCATACATGGGATTGGGGAAGATAAAAAAATTATTTGCACCCAATAGTGAAAGAAATAATCTGTTGATTATTTTCATTAATGAATGAGTATATATACAATTTACAATCTCCATAATATGGAAAATCCTATTCCTATTCTAATCACAAAACCTTATTCTATTTGTATAAGAATTCTACAATTATGGTAAGTGTGCAATGCTAATTAACTACAACTAATATGTTACCAAATA
This sequence comes from Anisodus tanguticus, assembly GCA_034509755.1. Lineage (NCBI taxonomy): Eukaryota > Viridiplantae > Streptophyta > Magnoliopsida > Solanales > Solanaceae > Anisodus > Anisodus tanguticus. Next base: position 42,552,194 of record CM067559.1, on the reverse strand, counting down.
TAGGTATACACGGCTGTGTATACCGTGTATATCACGGTTTTTGATTTGTCTTGGGATTCCGTGCTATACAGTTATACACGGTATACACAAGGCATAGTATATGCCGTGTATACCTTGTATATTATGGTATACTTTCACACCCCCGCAGTCATAGCGGGCGGTCGTCGTACGCTGAGACTGTCCCTAAAATCTTCAAATAGACCTGAGGGAAGACCCTTAGTAAACATATCGGCGATTTGGTACCTAGAAGGGACATGACAGACGCGTACTTGTCCACGGGCTACCTTTTCACGAACAAAGTGGATATTCATCTCGATGTGTTTAGTGCGCTGATGTTGAACCAGATTACCAGAAAGATATACTACATTAATATTATCACAATATACCAAGGTAGGTTTCTGAATGGGACAATGAATTTCTAAGAGAAGATTACGTAACCAACATGATTCAGATACTACATTGGCTACCCATCGATACTCGACCTCTACACTGGAGCATGATAATGTAGATTGTCGCTTTGCATACCATGAGACCAAGTTATTACCAAGAAACATACAATAACCAGACCTGCAGCGTCTGGTGTCTGGATAGACACCCCAATTAGCATCTGTATACGAGACAAGCGTAGAGGTCGACGACGGATATAGATGCAAGCCATAGTCAAGTGTTCCCTGGATGTATCGTATAATGCATTTTAGTGCATTTATATGCTCAACCCTAGGATCATGCATAAATAAACACACCAGTTGTACAACATACGTAATAGTCGATCTCGTGAAAGTAAGATACTGAAGAGCCCCAGCAAGACTGTAATTGTGGGCGGGATCCTCATAAGGTGAGCCAACCGCAGCACCCAGCTTGGGTTTAGTATCAACTGGAGTGGAAGTAAACTTACACGAGGACATACCAGTCCGCTCAATTATCTCAGCGGCATACTTCCATTGTGATAAGAATAACCCACTTGCATGACGAGTGATAACAATCCCTAAGAAATAACTTAAGTGCCTCAAGTCTTTCATAGCAAACTCAGAACTGAGTAGTGTCATAATAGACTTGTGTAAATCTTCAGAAGAAGTTGTCAGGATAATATCATCCACATATAAGAGAATATAAGCTAGGGAAGTACCACGATGAAAGATGAACAGAGAATTATAATACCTGATGTGAGAAAACTCAATAGTCGATACATAGTCAGCAAATTTCTTATACCAAGCCTGTGGGGCCTGCTTGAGCCAATACAAGGACTTCTTCAATAAACATACATGATTAGAATATGTGGGGTCTCAAAAACCCAAGGGCTGATACATGTAGACTATCTCCTTAAGATCACCATGTAAGAAAGCATTATTCATAACTAGCTGATGAATGGGCCATGCCTTTGAAAGAGTCAGACTGAGAACAATGTGAATGGTAGCCGATTTGACCATCGGGCTAAATGTCTCACCACAATCCATGACAACTTGTTAAGTTTTACCATCACCTACAAGACGAGCCTTATGTCTCGCAAAAGAACCATCAAAATTATCTTTATGAGTAAAAATCTACATCGACCGAATAATATTAACACCAGAAGGACGGGGGACCAACTCCCACGTCTTATTTTCAATAAGAGCATCATATTCGTCGTTCATAGCCAATTTCCAATTCAGGTCATTTAATGCAGACACTAGGTTACGGGGTATTGGGGATTTATGAATATTAGAATTAAGATTAAAATGTCTTTTTGGTTTACAAATACCCCATTGACTACGAGTAATAGGTTTGTGTGTCGGAGGAGAATTGGATGGATTTTGGGAAAAAGTCGGATGGGTGATGGACTGGCTAGCAGGCAGTGGGCCTGCTGGCCCAAAACCGGAAACAATAGGCTGGACAGAAGAAGAAAGTGGGGCAGAAGCAGTCTCGGTTATGGGCTAGTCGATCGACCCACTAACAAAAACTGGGGCAGAAGCAGTGGGTGTTGGCGGGCCAGCAGGCAGTGAGCCTGCTGGCGTTTCGGGGTCACTGAATCAGCCCATTAAGTGGTGCATAATGTACGGTGAGACTTCGTCATCTAAAACATTATACGAGCTAGGCATGGGACTACTCACTTTAGCAAACGGAATTCGAGTTTCATCAAAAATAACATGGCGACTAATTATTATTTTATTAGACGATAAATCAAAATATTTATAACCATGATGATTAGATAGATATCCCAAAAACACACAAGCGGTAGAACGGGCTTGAAATTTGTTAATTATAGTTGACGGAAATAATGGATAGCACAAACACCCAAAGACGCTAAGATGTAAATATGAAGGATTCTTATTATAGAGGATTTTAAGAGGAGATGCATATTCCAACCCTTTGGTAGGAAGTATGTTAAGGAGATAAGTAGTCATTTGTAGAGCATGATGCCAAAAGGAAGGGGGGTACAGAAGCATGGACCAATAAAGTTCGGACAATATTATTAATGGTATGAATTTTGCGTTCGGCTTTCCCATTTTGTGAGGACGTATGAGGACAAGAGAAAAGAAAAACTATGCCATTAGCATCACAAAATTTCCGAAACAACACATTATCATATTCTTTGTCATTATCACATTGAATATTCTTGATTACCCGTTCGAATTGGGTACGGATGAATGCTCTAAATTTTAAGAATGTGAAAAAAACTTGAGATTGTTTCGCTAACGAAAAGGTCCATAAAATTAGAATAATCATCCAAAAATAGAACATAATAACGATGGCCCACAGAACTGAGAACGGGAGAAGTCCATAAATCGCTATGAATAATATCAAAAGGCATCAAAGTACGAGAAGTAGAGGCTACAAATGGTAATCTAACATGTTTTTCTAAAGAACATGAATGACAAATTGGAGTACTACGCGTACCCTTACAAGAAATAAAATTATTTTTATACAAGGAAGAAACAATTGACGACCTAGGGTGACCCAAACGTGCATGACACAAGGAAGGATCTAGAGCTGCAAATGTCGATAGCATGGCTTGACTCGAGAAACTGATGGCAGGCGTGATTGGATAAAGATCTTCCCTACTATGCATCTCATGAGAGGTATCCCCATTTTGAAATCCTTAACAGAAAATTCAAATGGATCAAAATTAACATAGACCCAATTATTAGTGGTGAATTTTCAAACAGACACCAATTTTTTAATTAAGTTAGGGGCATGAAGGGTATGTTTCAAGACAAGGAGAGGATGTGGGGGAAACAAAGTTGTATGACCGGAACAACGGGAATGGAGTTGCCATTACCAACAATAATACCACGATTACTGCTCCAATTGAAACAAGACGAGAGAGTACCTTGGTCGGACGTCATGTGAGAAGTGGCGTCGGTGTCCATGTACCAATTCGCGTCTGGAAGATTTAATCCCAATGTATGCGTAGCGACCACTATATCGGTGGGTGTCGGGATCGGATTCGGACCCGCAACATTGAACGCCTGCTAGGGCCGAGGCCCAAGCAGACTGGCCTGCTGACCCGACCTGAAACGCTGCTGGTAAGAACCCGAGAAATTGGGCATGTGATGGGGGTGGACCGGGGCCCAAGGTTGCTGGAAATAATTGGGAGGGCAATAAGCGGGACTGGGCCACTGGCCACTAGTCCAGGCCCACTGCCAAGGGGGCCAAGGCTAAGACCAGGCGGGCTGGGGCCCAGAACCTCGAGGCCCACCCCAATGGGAGCAGGTTTAAAAAGGATCTTAGAGTGTCTAGGGTTGGGCAAGGAGGGTCTCTAGGTGTTGTTACTGTTCCCACCAGCGTTGCTACTATTCCGGCTGCTGATGTTATTGCCACCGCGATTTTTGCCATTATTTTTACTGTTTTGACCCTTCTTGCCACCACCGCTATTGCGGTTTTGACCCGAATTGTCAACAAACCCATGAGAGTTATCAGATGAAGTCATCATCGCCACTGGCGCTGGTAGCCGTCTCTTTTTCCAAGCCGACTTCTTCTAACGTGAGCATTGAGCGGGCTTGATAAAAAGGTGAAAGCGGATTACTTTGACGGAAGAGAGTCCCAACGTCATTATAGGCCTCAGATAGGCCTGCAAGCATTTGTAGAACAAGAAGATTATTGGTAACAGGCGCACCAACGTTACGGAGTTGGTCCGCCAATTGCTTGAGCCGTTTACAATAAGCCGAAACATTCGGGTAATCTTCCATGCTGACTTGTGAAAATTCTTGCTCAAGGGTGACAACTCGGAAATGTTGGTTATCCTGGAATATATCACGCAATCTATTCCAGGTAGCCATAGCCATAGTGTCTGGTTCAATGATCGTCTGTAAAAGGTCGATAGAAATAGTGGAGTAAATCCACTGAAGGACGGTAGCATCAAGAGTGATCCATAACTGAGGATCCTCCGCGGGTGGAGGGACATCGGGAGGAATTATGTGATGGAGGACTTGATGTGAGATTGCGTGAATTTTGAACAATTCTGCCCACGTCGCATATTGGACATTTTTCATCTTAAGAACAATAGGGATATGGTTCTTGATGTTGGAAACAGTAAGGGCAGGATGAAACATGTTCTTTGACGTAGACATAACGAAATAACAATAGGTGAATAAGGGATTTGGAAGAAAATTTGGGAAGAGATGAGGTAAGGTTGCACGTTTTCCGAGAATGGACATGAAAACCAAGGCAGCGGAAGAGAGGAAAATCGGTAGAATCACCTAGACTTCTGATACCATGAAAGAAATAATTTCTTGATTATTTTCATTAATGAATGAGTATATATACAATTTACAATCTCCATAATATGAAAAATTCTATTCCTATTCTAATCACAAAACCTTATTCTATTTGTACAAGAATTGTACAATTATGATAAGTGTACAATGCTAATTAACTACAACTAATATGTTACCAAATATAGGTATACACGGCTGTGTATATTCTGTATATCATGGTTTCCGATTTGTCTTGGGATTCCGTGATATACACGGTATACAAGACATAGTATATGACGTGTATACCTTTTATATTATGGTATACTTTCAAATAGTTATATCAAACAATATCAATTTACTATGATTAAATTATAAATTAAAATGAGAATATATGTAATTAGTTACTTATCGACAAGAAGTTTGTTGGGTGAAACAATAAGAAATGTACGCTTGCACTAAGCATAATAAAATGTGGGATTTTAAAGTGCAAAAGTTTAAAACCTTATGTTATTAAACATGCCATAACAAAAACCTTATTAAACATGTCAATGAGAAGTTTAAAAATTAAATAACTACAGATATAAAATATGTCTACTTTTTTCTAACGGATTAATGAAAAATATTGGCACACAAAATGAAACAAACTTATAAATTTAAGAACTTGCAATAAATGCTCGACAACGTCCAAGATTAATTTATATTTATATATACTCTATCTCTGGAAAAATCAAGGAAAAAGATCTTAGTATATACTAAGAACAATGACAGTTATGTTTGGTATGAGGTAGTAGTTGTACACTATTTTTTTTCTTTTTGTTATAAACATAACTCCTCAAATGTCAACATTGTAAAGCTCTAGGTTCCCCTTACAACTATTAAATTAAATTAACTCATATTATACATGCTTTTTTGCTGTATAAAACTCCCTAAGCTTATTCAAACACGTCACAAAGAATAAAGTTAGTCAAATTTTTTAAAGATATGGTTAAAATCCCTAATGAAGATATATTGCTAGTAATCAATTTACCGTTTTACTTTATGGTAGGTAGTGGTTAGCTTTTGTAGCTAAAGTTTAGGCTTTTTTGTCATAGCTTTAATTCCCAATGGAATCTAATAAGCTTTGCTCTTTCCTAGAGACTTCTCATATACTACTAACTTTAATGCAATTGATAATTTTGATGTCAATTAATCATTTTTCCACATATATACTTGAAAGCTAAGTTTACGTTAGAGAATTGTACAATGGCCTAATCAATAGCTTGAAGGCCCTAGGAGCCCATCAAAAAATTTAGCGGTACATATTTTTTCGTTCTTAACTAGAAGTTTCAAGCATTGAGGATAAAATCACCCCGCGGTACATATTTTTCCATTCTTAATAGAAATTTCAAACATTAAAGATAAAGCCATTTTTAATGAAAAAGACGTTTTATCTCTTAAAGTGAGACTTCTAACTCGATTCCAAAATAATCAAACCCAAAAAGGTACCTAACATTCAAATAGAAAACAAAAAGGGCACTAGACATAGTGAAGGATCAAAAAATGAATGGCTTATTTACATGATAGTTCCCTCAGAATCAGATAAAATTAGAACAAACACAGAGACTATGCTTGGAGACACCAATATCTCATTCACTCATTTCAAAATCAACAAAACCTTCTTATAGTCTTAAAACAATTTAACTTGAAATTTCTTACTTTATCCTCAATGACATGCTTTTATAACTACAAAAATGTACTTGCATATTTAAAATTGTAAATTTCAAAAGTCTTTCTTTTTTAAACTTCATACCAAATCAAACATTGACACATAAATCTTAATGGAAAAAATTCTTCCTAGTCTAAAGGAAATTGGTCTTCATAAATGGTAAGGTCAACCAGACTTAGATAAGAATGCGTATTAAAAATTCTATTCCAGTGAGGTTTTGTCTCCATCACAATGTATGTTTGCATAAATACACATTACATTCATTGACTTGAGAATCTTGAATTCGTCTCTACTTCCAAGTTCCAACCATAATGTATGCCAAAAAAAGAATAAAAGTCCAATCTTAGTTGACCATTTCTACATTAATAGATCATCCACAATTTCTTACAAAACTCCAGTCAAAACTTATAACTTATCAACACAAACAAACATAATAATCAAACATATTTTGCTTCGTGTCCACAAAAATACAAAGCCAGTACAACAAAACTTGATAAAAAAATACACTTAAGTAAAGCCAACGGTTAGGTCCGAGTATGCTATGAAACAGTAAATAACAAACTGGAAATAAAATCGAATGCCAATTCAGTTCCGAATGTCAACGACAATGTCGTCTGACACAAGTGACAACACTTCGATAAAACAGAAAACCTTTGAAGAGTAAATTGCAGCGAAAATAATAAAGAACACAAAAATTTAATATTTACGTAGGTTATATTGATTATATAACCTATGACGGTCAGTGACCGAAAGTATTGTATATATTTATATACAATTGAACAAATTCCTTCTCTTACAATTTTACAAAAAGAATAGAAAGGAATTAAAAGTTGAAGTCACAGATGACTTCTGCCTAAAAAATCTACCTAAATAGAGATAGACAACATCTCATTATAATTGCTTCAATACATAACAAATCTAGAATCTAAGCAGCAATTATAATGTTGGACAGAATGTTGTTGACACACTCAGGCAACACTTGCGATCCAGTTTTCTGAGATGAATTATCGAGAGCTCTCTTGATATTTTTACAATCTAATTCTGGATATCGATTCACTATTGTAGGCACTCTATTTATAGTAGAGAGTCCTCTTTGAAAAGCTCATCAATTGGTTGTAGAAGTTGAGGGAAAGGTGGGCAGCTGATAGGATTTGTTGGAGAAGACCATGGAGCAAAATCCTCTAACTTCTTGGACTTGTTCCCCAAGCATAGCAACAGCTTTGACTTGTTCTTCCCACATTTTTCATCAGCTCCTAATCACCTTGCCAAGTCACATTTTCATCGTAGTAAAATTCCACGAGAATTGCTTCACCTCCACTACGATAGAAAACGACAATGAGTTTACGAAGGCTTCGAGTAGTGCGGCCGTGAAGTAAGGCAAAATTATTTTACAAAATGTTGGTCCGAATGTTGTGACATTTGTTCCAACATTTATTAATTTCAACTTAGCACTTAAAAACGATATGTTGAGTAAAATGTCACAACACCAAACTCAACATTAACATTCTCCCCCTTTTTGTCTTTCTTCAGAAAATCTATTCTAATATGTGCGAGTGACTTACGACAATGTCATAGATGTTGTACCAACATCTATGATTACAATTATGCTCCCCCTTAACCTGTGATGGCATACAAACAAAACATATATACACCATTCTTATAGGATTAGAAGAATAAGAAAATATAGCATTCATACACATCATCAAAAAAAATTGTCAGATCATTGTCAAGATAACCAACTACATCACTAAATAGCCAAACCAAAACAAAAACAATCCACATTCATTAACCAATAATCATTCCCAACATCAATATTTCCTCCCTTACTTATTATGCAGTAGTAGCAGCTTCCAGCAGCTATCTACCTCTGCATAACTTCAGCTTGCTCCTTCCTCTGCCTAGCAGCTTCAACTTCAGCTTTGGTCCTTTGCATAGCAGCTTCAACTTCTGCCTTCAACCTCAACCTTGTTAGCAAGACTTTCCTTTCAACAACCTTTTCTCTCTGTATGGTAGCATCCACAACTTCTTCTGCAGCAACAGCTTCTCCACTTGTGTCTTCACCCTCTTCTCTCTGCTTCCCCTGTATAGAATCATCTCCCCCTTTTTGTGAAGAAAGAAAAAGCAGGAAATGGTATCTGGCTTGAACCAGGGCATCTCTGCCAGTATCGACCTCAGCAATTTGAAGGTTGATTTTTTCTATTTGTTCTACAAGCCAATTTGTAGACAGTATAGACTGTCTTGGACCAGTGTTGCCCTGAATGTTGGGAACAATCCTAGCAACATTCTCCCTTTCTGCTTCCTTTTTTCAAGGTAGGTCAATAACTCTATCTTTGCTCTTTAGAATTGCTTTACTGACAGTGTAACATTTAGGAGCTTTCCCTAGAGTGTCTCCTCTCATAGGCTCAAAGCCTTAGATAGTTAATATCTCGAAGATCAGATAGGGAAATGGAAGGATGGAAGTTGGACTCTTTCTCAACCAAATTGGCTACTTGACAGAAAATTATTCTTCCTAAGTCAACTCTTAATCTTTTTCCAATTTTGTACAACAGAGAGGCTTGATCATTTGTTACTATTGACTCATTTAGTAAAGGGAGTCAATTGTGAATTGCAATCTTATAGAGGGTGGATAATAAGGCAGTTAATTTTGACGCAGGGCATCGAGGAGTCCATTTCTTCATTATTCCTCCAGTGAGATATTCAATTATCTCATCCCTATTCTCTGTTACCCTTTATGTAGTGCTACTTCCGACATCAGATTCAGTACCCAAACATTGATTAATAATTTTAGAGGAGTAAACTGATAAATTTTGTTATAGAGGTATACCTTCCCAAATTTCTTTGAGGAGCCATTGTCTATACCAGAATTTAAGTTTGCGTAAAACAACATAATTACTTCATCAATGAATGGTTCTTTATCAGTTACAATCTTTCGAAGTTTACGATCATTGAGAAACTCAACCAAACCATATTCCGAACATGAGGCTATATCTAACACTTTTTCTGCCCTGATAACTCTATTTCTATACCAATCTCATTTATCAAATTTTGCTTTGGAATAGAACTTACCAGAAAAAGCAGTTACCTCAACTTCAGATTATGATTCGGTATTATCAGAGGAGGATGTTGAGGATGTATCTTCTGAGGTCTATTGGAATGTTGCTTGCGATGTTGTGACATCATCGACAACATTCTGGGCAACATCTGGTTTGGCATGACGGAAAATTCTTTTCTGGCAGAACCTTGTCAGGGGAGTGTCGTCAAGAATCTCCTCATCTTGAGACTCACTTTGAGGAACAGAGACTGAAGGTTCACTTTGAGGAACAGAGACTGGAGGTTCTTCTTCAGTGTCTTCTAAGGACAGTTCAAAGTCCATATCTCCGGTGTTACTGCTTGAGCAAGCAGGAACTGCAGTTTCAAACCTGGACTTCTTGGTTTTAAGTTCTTGTTGAACTGTTCTTTCGAACACTCTACTCGATCTTCGAGTAGGAAAAAAAGATGAACTTGTCCTTTTACCAAGGGTAGAATAATCTGATGTAGCATCTACATCAATGGGATTATTGTCATCCCCTGGGTAACTAATGTCCAGTGGTTCCTCATCTCCTCTGAGAATAATAGTTGTGCACTTGTTTTCCGGTAGGTGTTGAGAAGATGTAGATGTTTGTTGGGGTGGACTGGTGCTCATTGGAGTGTTGTTGGTAGTGTTGGTTGACATAGTTGTTGACAAAGGGGATGTTTCCATCGGTGAAGTTTGTGGAGAGGGTTTTGAGGATTTAGGGTTTTTGATTGATGAAGAAGATTGGAATGGTGTGTAATCCATCGGGTAGGTAGGGAAATACCCGAGGATTGAAGTGATCTTTTCCACCTTTTTTTATTTTTATTTATTTTTAATAGGGAAAATCGGATATGACAAGAGAAATGCAAATGAGAGAATTTTATATACATGGCAAATCTTTCAAAGCAACAAAAATCCTTAGTTTTAGGAGTTTGAGATTTATCTAATAACTACCACCTAAATTTTTGGGATAAATTGATAAGCATCACGGTAGGAATTTAATCTTACCATTTAAAATTTTTGAAATTCCTATTAAAACAAGGCATAAAAATAGGAAGAAAAATCTGATTTTTCTGGAATCGGTTAAGAACAACATCCCAACAAATATCATAATCTGAAAATGTCAACAATAATGTTGGCAACATTTTGGACGACACAAGTATTTTGATCCCTCAAGAATTTTTTGTATTGGCAACAAATCAAGACACGTTTTATAAATATTTTATGAGTTTAACCAATGGACCAATGTAACATTTTCCCATCGTGTCCTTGATCTAATCATAAAACACATACAAACGAATTTTTCGTGTCAAAAATAAGAATATTTACTTAGCATTCTCACAATTTCTTTTGAAGCACTCGATACTCATATAGAATAGGAACGGTATCTTTTCAAGGGCAATGCCCATTTTGCACAGTTGCCAATCATTTGTTAAGGCTTTGTCTTATTTTGATACTCCATTTTTTGTGATATACATGATTTTATATATATCATCGCAGAGAACGGTATCACTTTGGAATAACATTCTTATAGAAGGATCATACTTGTGTGACCAAAATTAATGCACTATACAACAAAAATAATCAGTTTATGATATTACATAGGTAAATGTCACCTGAAATGTTAGACAATGTTTCAGCTGACATTCACCAAAAATGTCTATTTAGAGATTACAAAGACCAAGAGATTTCTTCAAACTAGAAAATCTCTCATGGTCCAAAGCTTTTGTAAAAATATCAGCTAGTTGATGAATAGTGTCAACATGTTCAATATGAACTAGCTGTTTTTTTGACTAAATCTCTTAAAAAGTAATGTCTGATATCAATATATTTTGTACGTAAGTGATGAACTGGATTTTTGGAAATATTTATAGTACTCAAATTGTCACAGTACAAAACTAAGATGTTACTTGAAAACCCATAGTCGTCTAACATGTGTCTTAGCCATATTAATTGAGAGCAACAACTTCCAGCTGTTACATATTCAGATTCAACAGTTGAAAGTGAGACACAATTTTGTTTACGACTATACCAAGAAACAAGATTATTGCCAAGATAAAAAACATCTTCCACTTGTACTCTTCCTATCATCCACATCACCAACCCAATCCGAGTCACTATACCCTATTAAATTAGGATTAGTGTCTTTGGAATACCAAATTTCCAACTCACATGTGCCGGCAACATATCTGATGATACATTTTATGGCATTTAAGTGGGAAATTTTGGGACAAGCTTGGAATCGAGCACATACACAAACACTAAACATTATATCAGGGCGACTAGCAGTAAGATATAGAAGGCTACCTATCATAGATCGATACAATGTTTGGTCGACATTTTCACCAACATTATCCTTACATATCTTCTCTGAAGATCCCATTGGTGTTTTCATCTGTTTAGCATTTTTCAACCCAAACCTCTTAACTAGATTCTTGGCATATTTGCTCTGGGAGATGAAGATTCCATTTTCACTTTGCTTAATCTGCAAGCCTAAGAAAAAGTTAGTTCCCCAATCATGTTCATCTCAAATGTCGATGGCATTGCTTCAACAAATGTCTTTAGATAAGACTGTGAGGTCGAACCAAAGACTATGTCATCTACATAGATTTGAGCAATAATAATATCTACACCGTGATGTTTAATGAATAAATTCCGATCAGCTTCACCACGGTTAAAACCAAATTCAAGAAGAAAGTTAGTTAGACGACCATACCATGCACGAGGGGCTTGTTTCAACTCATACAAAGCCTTTTTAAGCTTGTATACATAGTGTGGATGGTAAGGATCTTCAAATCCTTTTGGTTGTTTAACATAGACTTCCTTATCTAAAAAAACATTTAAGAATGCATCTTTTACATCCATTTGGTGTAAAGTAATTTTTAAAAAGCAGGCAATGGCAAGAAAAAGTCTAATTGATTCAATTCTAGCCGCAGGTGCAAAGGTTTTGTCATAATCGATTCCTTCAACCTGAGAATAGCCTTGTGCAACTAGACGAGCTTTGTTTCTAACAACAGTTCCCGATTCATCTGATTTATTTTTTTAAAATCCACTTAGTTCCAATTACATTTGTATTATTTGGACGTGGAACTAAGTTCCAGATTTCATTTCGAGAGAATTGTTCAAGTTCTTCTTGCATTGCTTGAATCCAAAAGTCATCTTTAAGTGCTTCTAAAATATTTTTTTGGTTCTAAAGTATATATAAAACAAGAAAGCCTCACGTTTTGGATATGGTAGACATACACACATACCTTATCATGTCTTTGTAATTGAGTAGTTCTTTCCTTCTTGTTCTAATTCCCTCAAAAACTCCCCTATCACCTGACATGTTAGATTATTCTTCCTAATCCTTGATGAGGGGTCCCTTCAAACTTGATCTAGCAATCCAGCATTTGACTCCTCATCCGCACCCTCTGTGACCTCTGGTTCAGGTTCAGATGTTGCTTCGGATGTGATAACATTTTAGGCAACATCTGGTTGTTCAGCAGTCTGCACATTTTCCACTGAAACTATAGTGTTATTTTCAGTTGTATTTCCTGTAAGATCAGAAAAATCATCAAAAATAACATTTACAGACTCTTGTACAATTTTGGTCCTTAGATTATACACTCGATAAGCATGACTATTTTGTAAATAACCAACAAATATTCATTTGTCACTCTTAGAGTCAAACTTTGCCAAATGATATATATCATTTAAAATGTAACAAATACACCCAAAAATATGAAAGTAATACAAGCTAGGTTTCTTTCCATTTATAATCTCATAGGGTGTCATCTTTGTTCCAAGCCTTAAGTAGACTCTATTAGTGATGTGACAAGCAGTATTTAAGACTTTAGCCTAAAAACATTTTGACAATTTTTTAGAACTAAGCATAACTCTAGTCATTTCTTGCAATGTTCTATTCTTCCTTTCCGCTACCCCATTCTGTTGGGGAGTTTTGGGAGTGGAAAATTTCCTTTTTCTTACAAATTTTTGTGAATGAGCTGAAGTTCCTAATTCTAGAGTGCAAAATTTTAAACATGTCAAAAGTTTGTGATTTTTCTTTCAAGAAATATATCCATGAATATCTAGAAAAATCATCTACTATCACATAGGAATATCTCATGCCTCCTAAAATGTCTACCTCAATTGGACCTATAAGATCCATGTGCAATATTTGAAAACAGTGAGACGTACCTTAATGTTGTCCGTCATTTTTAACAACATTTTGGAAAACACTGATTTGCTTACCTTTTAGACAATCCTCACAGACAATTTTACCTTTATGGCTAAGATTGGGTAAGCCTCTAACCGCTTCATATGAGACCAATTTTTCTAAATTGATGTAGTTGACATGTCCCAACTTTTCATGTCATAGTGTTGTGTCATCGATCTTGACATTATTGCAAGTTTCTTGTCTTGCAACAAGATAGCAATTATCACATGTTCTAGTACATGTCATGACACATTCATTAGCTTCATTCGTAACTTCACAGGCATTCTTATTAAACTTTACCTCAAGATTGTCATCACACAGTTGACTAATACTAATCAAATTAGTTATTAAACCCTCAACGTGTAAGACATTTCTTAAAGCTGGAAATCCAGGAATATCCAAGATTCATTTTCCAATTATCTTTCTTTTGCTACCTCCTCCTTAAGTCATGTTTCCTCCGTTGAATGACTCATAGTTCTTTAGAAAACCTTTTGTACCTGTCATGTGATGAGAACATCCACTATTAAAGTACCAAGAACCTGAAATGTTAGTTCTTAATGCAGTTATCACAACATTACAAGATGCATCCTTTTTAGGAACCCAAACTTTCTTAAAACATTTTTTACCTTTCAGCTCAGAAATGTTGCTTCGAATGTTATTCGAAATGTTGAACAACCTTTTAGGCAACATTTTGCTCACAAAATCTAGAAGTTTGAAACAGTATGGTTTTAGGTGTCTAGATGAGTTACAGTGATGATATACAAACTTCATATTCTTTGACATATATGAGAACCTATTATTTATACCATTTTCTTTTACAAAGCATATATTCTCATTTTAGTCAAATAGACTAGAGCATATAGTTTTAAGAGAATTTTTGTACCCAATACCTGCATGTTAAGGTTTACTAAAGCTGAGTATCTCATTCAATTTCAAAGTACATGAGTTGAGCTTACCGAAGGTTGCTTCGGCTAAATCCAGTTTTGCATGAATCTTATCAAATTATGTATCATTTTTGGTAAGTGCAACCTCTAGTCGGGTTATTGTGCCTTTTAGATCTACATTCTCACGAGTTAAAGATTTTACCTTTGTGTCAAGTTGCTTGGATTCTATGATTAAGGCTTTACAAATGTTTTTTAATTCATTAATCATGTCATCTTTGCATTCAACTTGATCCAACTCAGCCTCATTACTAGAAATAAAACCACTAAAGCAATTAATATCAGGATAGTTAAACAACGTGTACCTTTCAGATGTTGCTGGGAATGCAGATGTTGTTGCTGATGTTGCCTGAAATGTCATGACATCTGAAGCAACATTACAGACGACATCTTCATTATCAGACAGAGACTGTTTGTAAACAATGGTCCAGCATTGCTTGTGATTCGACTACTTGATCTCCTTCCTGATCTCCTTCGTCGTCACTAAGAGAAATCCATAGATTGTTGCCAAATTTCCTAAGAGTCTTTGAATATTCATTAACATAATGACCCCAACCCGAGCATGCATGACATTGCACAGACTCTAGTTGTTTGGGACCAAATTTGGTACGATCTGAAATGGTTCTTCTTAGTGGACTTCTTTTTTGAGTATTTAGAAAGAACTTGTTGGGTTTTTGATTGAAGCCTTGGTTTTTATGTTGTTTAATTTTAGATTGATTTCTTTCATAGTTGAACTTCCTCACCATCAAATTGTATTTTCGAGTGAGTAAGACAACATTAGCACCTTCACCAATTTCTTCAAGATTCTCATCATCTTCTTCGATTTGATTCTCCGAGGATTGAACTTGAAGTGCCACATTCTTATTTTTTTATAGTTCCCTTTGATTCTCAATATTCATCTCATAGGTTTTGAGAATGCTCATTAAGGTATGAAGGTCCATAGTGGCAAGATTGTGAGCTTCTTCAATGGCTCAAATCTTTAAATTGAACTTTTCAGGAAGAGAACGGAGAGTCTTTTCAACAAGTTGAGTGTTGGTTAAAGGTTCACCAAGCACTTGACATTCATTTGAGATGTCAATCAACTTTTTGAAATAAGATTTAATAGCATCCGCTTCTTCCATCATATTTGCTCATGAGCATGCTTAACTTTGTTCGACGAACACTTGAGCTACCTTCACAATGAATTTGTAAAGTATCCATGCGTCCTTAGCCGTGAGACTGTTTTGAATGAGCTTGAACATGTATAGATCAACCCACCCAAAAATTGCATTTAAGGCCTTTTCGTTAAAGCTAGCATTATTGGTTACTTCCGCCATCCATTTGGATTCAGGTTTAACAAGAATGTCACTTTCCTCATCCGGCGGCAACATTGAAACAACATACCCATTGGTTATAGATCTTCATGCCCTAACATCAATTGATTTGATATGAGAACGTAGGTGAATCTTCCAATAGGCATAGTTTGAACCATCTAAAATGAAAAGTCTACCAATAGTTGAATTTGCCGGATCCATAGCTTTAAATAACAGGACGAAACACTTATTGTGCTAAGTGCCAGCTTTGATACCACTTGTTAGGTCCGGATATGCTATTGAACAGTAAACAACAAACTAGAAATAAAATCGAATGTCAATTCAGTTTCGAATGTCAGCGACAATGTCGTCTGACACAAGTGACAACACTTCGATAAAACAGAAAAATCTTTGAAGAGTAAATTGCAGCGAAAATAATAAAGAACACAAAGATTTAATATTTACATAGGTTATATTTATTATATAACATATGACGGCCAGTGATCGAAAGTATTGTATATATTTATATACAATTGAACAAATTCTTTCTCTTATAATTTTACAAAAAGAATAGAAATGAATTAAAAGTTGAAGTCGCAAATGACTTCTGCCTGAAAAATCTACCTAAATAGACATAGACAACATCTCATTATAATTGCTTCAATACATAACAAATCTATAATCTAAACAACAATTATAATGTTGGACAGAATGTTGTCGACACGCACAGGCAACACTTGTGATCCAATTTTTTTAGATGAATTATCGAGAGCTCTCTTGATATTTTTGCAATCTTATTCTGGATATCGATTCACTCTTGTAGCCTCTCTATTTATAGTAGATGGTCCTCTTTGAAAAGTTCATCGATTGATTGTAGAGGTTGAGGAAAAGGTGGGAAGCTTATAAGATTTATTGGAGAAGATCATGGAGCAAAATCCTCTAAATTTTTGGACTTGTTCCCCAAGCATAACAACGGCTTTGACTTGTTCTTCCCACGTTTTTCATCAGCTCCTAATCACCTTGCCAAATCACATTTTCATCATAGTAAAATTCCACAAGAATTGCTTCAGTCTGTGAAGGCACAACTATTTTACAAAATATTGTAACATTTGTTCCAACATTTCTTAATTTCAACTTAGCACTTAAAAACGATATGTTGAATAAAATATCACAACACCAAACCCAACATTAACACCAACAAGAAATAATCAAAGCTTCTTTCATTCTTAAATTGTCTAGTCAAACTAAATCACATAAATGCAAGACAATTAAATAAGAAAGTTAATTTTTCTTCACAGAATACAATTTCACCAAACTACACGATACATCGAAGAAACAGAGATATGAAATAAGAGAATAATAGAAAAGAATCCACAGCTTGAGACACCTGTTTTAGTTTACAAACATGTTTACAATGACCTAAAATTAGAAACTGATGATCATCATCCTTCAAAAGGCTAAAAATGAACAGAGAACAACAAAGACAAGGAAAAAAAAGAAAGAATTACACCCACCAAACGCGAAACAGCCATATATAAATAGAAATTTCGATTATCTTAAATATATCACACAAGCCTAATTAGTCGTCACTGGGCTTTTTTTAAGGTAGTTTTTTCACTGAATCGTTTCTATACTCTTGCTCAGCTCCTCCAACTTCTTCATCCTCATTTTCTCGCTTTCGCCCACCAGCTATACATACGATGAAACATAACGATCAGACACATTGAAAAGAGTTCTAAATTATAGACAAGAAAATGTATTATTCTAAACCAATAAATTTAGTAAAATCATATTCACCTCCATCAATCTTGATATAAGATTTACTTTTTCCTTGTGTTTTTCATTGAAGAGCTCAAGAGCTTCTTTGTATTCTCTCTCCTGTAATCACATATTGAAATGACCATATTAGCAAGTAAATGTCATCTCTGGCAGCCATTAAGTAAATCCAGATGAAGTATTATTAGTATTGATTCATTATATGATAATTTCGTATCTATGTTGATAGACTCTTCAAAAATTTCATCGGGTGTGTTTAGATACTCTAAAAGCTATGCATTTTTTTAGGATACGACATGAGTGAGATAGCACTTTTGGAGGGTCCGAGCAAAATAGATTGATATACCAACATGACCCCATGATAAAGAAAAAGATTTAGGAAAAAAAGAATAAATGAGTTTAAAACATGACAAAAGGACAAAAATACATAGTACAGGCTATGTAGACGAAAAACGTTAAGTGAATTCTCGCCATATGGATTCAGTTGAACAATAAAGATGTCATCAGCCTCTGCCTTGACCCCCCATGCCAAAAAAATGAGACAGCTTCAAAACGTAAAAAATAGACAAAAATACGTCGCATGGGTTATGGCACACAAAATTGGTGAGTAAATTCAAGGATGTAGTGGCAAATATGGATTCAGTTGAACAATAAAGGCGCCATCGGCGTCTGCCTAACCCCATGCCAAAAAACGAGACAGGTTAAACGCGAAAAGATAGACAAAGGAAAGAAAACGCAAAGAGAATTGGTGACAAAAACATAAAAATGTTGTTTATACCTTCTTCTGGCAAGTCTGTCCCAGGGGTTTTAACTCCTTGTTCACAATATCAATCCTCTTTCGGACTGTTGATACTTCTTTCTTCATTGGATCTGATAATGCTTCTAGTTCCTGATAATTCAGTTGAACTTTATGAGGTATACAATACATTTATTATAACAACTCTGGAGAAACTTGATCTGAAGTTAATTACCCTTCACAACAGTTTGATTTTCAAAATTTTATAGTAACATTTTGTACCAATATAAACAGGCAAATCTTGATATGAAGTTATTTACCCGTTGTCAACAGTTGAAATTCAGAAAACTAGATATATTTTTTACCAATATTAATTGGCAAGACAGAGCTACCACCCTTATTTATCAGATTTATGCAGAAAAAACATAACTTAAAGGAGGAAATTACATAGATCAGAATTCTTTTGGAGCTCCTTCTTCCCCAGAAATGCTCAAAAAAGAGGTAAAACCTCAGAAGGGAAAGAGGAAAAAAAAAAGGACAGAAATGCATGTTAAAGTTGATATATTTGCCCAAATTCAAGATTTTGTTGAGATAAAGAAACAAAACTGAGACTAACACAACAATTTTCTTTTACACTAGCATTACCTTGCCCTAATTTTCTAATTTTCACCTTTAACATTGAAAATGTTCCTCAAAACAACTCACAACAAGCCTAAAGTTATTTCATCTTCTTGGTCTAAAAATCGAAACCACATACTACTAAAAAGAACATATCAACCATTAATCTACATATATGCAGAAAAACCCACAAAAATCCAAACTTTAAGGGCGAATTTCCAGCTAAAAATTCAAGAACAGAAAATTAAACGCTTTTATGTTATACACAAAAAATTCCAACTTCAAGAGCAAATTTCCCAGCTCAAAATTCAATAATGAAGAGAAAGTTGTAAGTTTTTTCAAAAAAAAAAAAAAACAGTAGACAAACCTCATAACAAGTCTAAAACTACTTCAAGCTGTTGGGCTAAACATTCAAAACCCCATACTAAAAAAAAGAGCACACCAATATTTGATCTTCAAACATACAGAATAAATCCACACCAAAAATCCCAACTTTAAGAGTAAATTTCAAGAAAATTAAATGCTTTATGCAAAAATATGTTAATACACCTCCTTAATCTTCAAGTGTGCAGAAAAACCCACAAAAAATCCAAATTTTCGCTTATAAATTCAAGAATAAACAAAAAAAAATCAACTTTAAGGGCATATTTCCAGCTCAAAATTCAAGAATGAAGAGAAAGTTGTAAGCTTTTTGTCAAAAACCGTATACAAATCTCATAACAAGTCTAAAGCTATAAAAATCAAAACCCCATACTAAAAAAAGAACAGACCAATCTTTGATCTTCAAATATGCAGAAAGAACCCCACCAAAAATCCAAACTTTAAGAGTAACTTTCAAGAAAATTAAATGTTTTTTTTGTCAAAAACAGTAAACAAACCTCACAACACTAACAAAAATCAAAACCCCATACTAAAAATAAAAGAACACACCAATCTTTAATCTACAAATATGCACAACAAACCCACCAAAAAGATCCCAACTTTAACAGTAAATTCAAGAAAATACAACATACCCAGTGAAATCCCACAACATACCCAGTAAATTTCAAGAAAATATGCACAAAAAAAAAAAGAACACACTAGTCTTTAATAATCAAACAAGCACAAAAATCCCAACTTTAAGAGCAAAATATCAAGAAAATAAAATACGTTTATGCAAAAAATAAAATAAAATAAAATAAAACAAACCTCACGAATAATAGCTAAACGTCTAGTTTCTTCTTCAATACGACCCAACTGAGCTTGAACTTTTTCCTTAACTTCAAGTTTCTTTTTCTCAATCTCTTCTTCTTTAGCTTTAAAACTTGATAATGCTGATTTTGACATTTCTTCATCTTCTTTACTTATATTCCCATTAAAACTTAAACTCCCTGATATTTGTCCTACTTGCATCAGTGTTTGTAGTTGTTGTTGATTCTGCATTTTTTCAGTTAATAATTTTTTCACTAACAAAAAACAAAGAACAAAGAAACCCTTGTTCTTCTTTGAATTATTGTTCTCTTTAATCTTCTTTTTTTTGTGGGGGGCGGGGGCTTTAGCTTTTGCTTTTGATATGATGGGATGGAATACACACTTTATTTTTTCGTTCCAACTGTTGGAGGTGCTTATGCCTTATGGTACACAATATAACAGAGAGGAGCAGGGGGGCGGGGGGTATGGACAGGGCTTATTGTTTAAAGTTGTATAATTTTGACAGCACATCTAATCATTTTTTTTTTTTAAATGTTTGTGTAGGGTCTACAGAAAAGAGAGGGTGAAAAGTGTAAGTAGTTAAAATACTGTGGGTGATTTTCTTTTTTTTATATCCAGCCTTTCTTTAACGAAACTATTTCTGGAGATAGTAATTCCGATCCCTCATTACTACTGTCAGTAAATTGTGGAATGTGTCTAATGACCAATGTTTGAGAACAGAGCAATTAATATCACGTCCTACCCCAGAAGAGAGTAATTTGCTCTCATCATAATTCAAACTCACGCTACAGATTTCTCACTGGATTTTAAGCTCTCTCCTTTGCCATTCAGCTAAGTCCGACGACTACTGAGGGTGATTTTCTAATATTGTTTAAAGTTGTATAATATTGATCCGGCTGTAGAGGGTGAAAAGTATAAGTAGCTAAAATAATGTTTACCTGATTTTCTAAGTAAAACTGTAAAAGTATGCTATCGTTTTCTTGGTTAAATTCGGCATCATAAACGATGATTTTGATTAATTTAGATTCACACAGTATTGATACATGTGAAACTCAAGACATGAATGGTGGAAACCTATTGATCTAAATTCATTTGGCATAGGTTCATAAAAGAAAATATTCTCTTAGTATAATTTGAATTCGACACATATTCAACCAAACATATATATTGGTGGCTAAGTAAAGATATGTGAATCTACAAGAAAAGCAAAAAACAAGGGAAATGTCCCAACCACCAACAAGGCAACCATTAATAAAAGTAGAATTGGATAAGAATTGTTCCGGACATAGTTGGATGACAAAGGAGGAAACTTAAAATTCAGCTGGAGGTCTGCAGCGTGAGTTCGAACCTTGATAGTAACAATTTGTTTTCTTCTTGGATAGGAGCTTGTAGGTGATATCAGTTGCTCTGTTCTCAAACTTTGGTCATTCAGGCACATCCCGCGATTTACTGGTCATTCAAGCACATCCCGCGATTTACTGGTAGTAATGCTGAGGGACCGACACTACTATCTTCAGAAATAGTCCGGCGTAAGCCAAAAGCTGGATATCAATAAAAAGAATTGGATAAGAATTACATAACTTTGCAGATTTTATTGTCTTAGGCTATTTTAAAGCTTGTCTTTACTCACTTTTTAAAAAAGTATTTTATAGTGTATATATTAGCTGATATTCGATAATTACTTTAAAACTAGTACAAGAGAATTGTACTACTTAACAAAAGATTTCAAAGCTCGGCTCCACTCAGTGCTAATACTAGTAATGAATCTTTCCAAGGATTGCAAAATATCTATTTTTATCCCCATTTGAAGACAAAGATCTCGTTTTAGTGATCATATCCCTCAATTCTTTTACTCTAATATTTTCTTCAAATTTGTGTCTATTTTTCACATTTAACTAACTGCTATATGATGTTATAGCAAAAGATTAATGTACAAATAGTATAGAAACTTTTCTACTTCTCTAACTTCTCTACTTTCTGTTAGAGAGGATCATAGGTTAATTAATACACAACAAAGAAAGAAAAAATAACACAAGAATTTAACAAGATTCGGTCAAGCAGAAGCAGTTTTTCATTATGAAAGAGAAGAAGCACAAGAAATCCCCAATTACAATATAATTTATATATCTCTAAGTGTTTTCCAAACCTATTGGGTCGATGGCCTGACTTAAAAAAACATCTGGAATCTCAGTCCTGCCATCATACCCTGAGTGCGTGAACTTAGCACGGGCTTCAAAACTCATTGTTCTATCGCACCAACTTAGCGCAACTGCATAACTCCTTGCGTTATCCTTGTGCTACGGGACTAATTTAGTGTGAACCTCATAACTTCTTGTGCTATAGTGCCAACTTACCACAAACTTAGGGCGACACAAATTTCCATTAACTTCTTCGAGGAATCCCCTTAGTCACCGATAGGCCTTTATTTATCTTCACAAAGTAGGAATAAGATCTGCGTACACTCTATCATTTTCAAACTTCACATGTGAAATATACTTGAGTATGTTGTTGTTGTTGGTGTTTAAATTGGATCGCAATTCAGATCCACCAGAATTCACAAAACAATTAACAAGTCCTTTAATTTTTTTATAAAGATATTACTACTACCTTTCTGTAATGGAACTCTTTGAAGATATCACATGGAACCATAACTTTTTTTGTTATATTCTCTTGATAGCTGTTACTACCCAACTCCAACTAACACTTACACTTCCTCCACATGGCTTTGGTGTTCCTAATTTACTTTCATATATAATCTTTCTTTATTAACTACCTTTACCAGAACATAATGTTAATAATATAATTTACATTACGTGAACTTATACAATAAGGTTTTTTATTAATTTATTTTTCCTTCTTTTGCTGAGGCAAATTGTAACGTATAGTGATTGTTGCATGCCAAAGAGATGGACAGCCTGACATTGTTCACTTGATTACGCGAGACTTTTAGGTAAGGTGCCATTGCTTAATTGTTTTAAGTTACTTCATGCATAAAACTCCAAGTGGATTTTTCTTCTTTAGGTATTTAGATTTATCTAATTCCTCTCGTGTGAGCTTGCTATGTCGTTGCTCACTTATCGGTCCCAAGATCGGTTAGAGGTGGTGGATTAATGTAGGCTGATATTTGGGGTTGTTGATTCATGAACTCCAATTTGTTTAGAATTGATGTAGCTATCTTTGTTATCGTAAGTATTCTATATGTGAAACTTACTGGTCCAACCGTAAAGAATGGATCTTGGATCTAACTCAATCCAAAAAGCTAGTTTGTAGGGTGAGAATTGTCCAAGTCCATATAAGGAGTCCATGTTCTCATTCCATCCGATGTGGGACTCTTAACACTCCCCCGCACGCCCAGATCTTGTTAACTGGAGCGTGGATAATATAATTTGGGCGCCCAACATGGGTGAACAAAGAATTGGAATGGCCTTGGCTCTGATATCATGTAAAGAATGGATCTTGTGTCTAACTCAATCCCAAAAGCTAGCTTGTAGGGTGAGGATTGTCCAAGTTTATATAAGGAGTTCATGTTCCCATTCCATATCCGATGTGGGACTTAACACTCCCCCGCACGCCCAGACCTTGTTAACTGGAGCGTGAATAATATAATTTGGGGTCCAACATCGGTGAACAAAGAATTGGAATGGGTCTGGCTCTGATACTATGTAAAGAATGGATCTTGGGCCTAACTTAATCCCAAAAACTAGCTTGTAGGGTGAGGATTGTCCAAGTTTATATAAGGAGTTCATGTTCCCATTCCATATCCGATGTGGGACTTAACACTCCCCCGCACGCCCAGACCTTGTTAACTGGAGCGTGAATAATATAATTTGGGGTCCAACATCGGTGAACAAAGAATTGGAATGGGTCTGGTCTCTGATACCATGTAAAGAATGGATCTTGGGCCTAACTCAACCTCAAAAACTAGCTTGTAGGGTGAGAATTGTTCAAATCCATATAAGGAGTCTATGTTTCCATTTCATATCTGATGTGGGACTCAACACGAACTAATTCAGAATCTCATTAAATAGGTCCACTAAGAAAGCAAAAGATGTTCCCTATTGAAAGATTTTCCTTTCCCAATATTCGAATCGTAAACTTTTAGTGAAAGAATAGAAATATCTTAATCATCTTGCCATAACTTTATTTTGATGATTTTTTCGACTATTTTATGGGTCATGAGAAAATGTTATTAAAATGTAAATTGTTAGTCTCTTCATTATTGCATGTACAGATAGACTTGCTCTTACGGCTTCATAGGTAAATAGATTAAAGGGTCAAGAAGTCATTCTATTTTACCATAGAAAGTCAGAATCAATGAGTTGAATAAGTCAAATGCAGAAAAACTCAAGAATTAAGAAAATATATACACTAAACATAGAACTAAATTCACAGCTAAGACATTTATTACTAAAGTAATGTGTTACTTCATTATATTCATCAATAATGTATAATATATATAGTAGTACAAGAATATCTAAACTAGATAACTAATCAACCTAATTACAATAGGAAATAAAACTCAACCTAAAATATGAGACATAATTACAATAGGAATACAATTCTACATAAATTAAGAGATATACAGTTAATGAAAGAATATTCGGAAAATATTCTATTACACCCCCACAGTCGAAGCGGGAGGTTCACGAACACTGAGACTGGCTCGAAAATCATCAAATAGTAAGCACGAAAGTTCTTTGATAAAGATGTCAGCAATCTGATATCTGGAAGGAACATGAAGGACACGAACTTGACCACGAGCCACTTTTTCGCGAACAAAATAAATGTCCATCTCAATTTGTTTAGAGCGCTGATGTTGGACGGGATAACCGAAAATATATGTCGCACTAATATTATCGCAGTAGACTAGTGTTGCCTTTTGAATCAGGCATTGAAGCTCAAGTAGAAGGTTACGGATCCAACAAGACTCAAAGACGACGTTGGCGATACCTCTGTACTCTGCTTCGGCACTAGATCGGGATAGTGTAGGTTGCCTTTTAAAAGACCAAGACAATAGGTTATCTCCGAGGAAAACGTAGTAACCAGACGTGGAGCGTCTGGTATCAGGACATCCACCCCAGTCAGCATCAGAATAAGCAGTGAGACCAGTGAGCGAGGACATGTATAGATGTAATCCGAA
The DNA here is from genome assembly GCA_034509755.1 of Anisodus tanguticus. NCBI lineage: Eukaryota > Viridiplantae > Streptophyta > Magnoliopsida > Solanales > Solanaceae > Anisodus > Anisodus tanguticus. The sequence continues at coordinate 42,526,872 of CM067559.1, read as the reverse complement.
GTGAAGTGTACCTTGGACGTAACGTAAAATACGTTTAAGGGCATGCATGTGTGCTTCCGTCGGATTGTGCATGTGTAGGAAGATTTGTTGCACGGCATAGGATATGTCAGGTCTCGTGAATGTGAGGTACTGTAGGGCCCCAGCCAGGCTACGATAGTGAGTGGGTCTGAATATGGGGGGCCAGAATCAGTCCTGAGCTTGGAATTAGTGTTTACTAGCGTGTGAGATGGTTTGCAAGATGTCATGCATGCACGGTCAAGGATATCTTCGGCGTACTTCTTCTGACACAGATATAGGCCGCCAGAATGTCGAGTGACAGAGTTGCCCAAGAAATAACTTAAGGGGCCCAGATCCTTCATAGCAAACTCAGAGGAAATGAGAGACATAATGGATCGGCGAATAGCATCAGATGATGTTGTGAGGATGATGTCATCGACATATAATAATAGGTAAGACATGTATGTACCTTTGTTGTAGATGAACAGGGAATGATCAGATCTATTGTGTAAAAAAATGATAGAGGAGACATAATCGGTGAACCACTGGTACCATACTCGAGGAGTCTGTTTCACTTCATAGAGCGATTTTCACAACAGACACATATAATCCGGATGAATAGGATCCCTGAAACCAATAGGATGATGCATATATATCATTTCATGAAGATCCTAATGTAAGAAGGCATTCTTGACATCAAGCTGATGAATGGGCCAAGACTTGGATAAAGCAATGCTGAGGACCGTCCGGATGGTTGCGGGCTTTGCGACTAGGCTGAACGTTTCATCATAGTTCACTCCCGCCTGTTGAGACCTGTCATCACCTACAAGACTAGCCTTGTATCTCTTAAAAGAACCATCAGATTTTTTTGTCTAAAAATCCACACAGAAGAATAATGTTAGCATCAGGTAAACGGGGTACTAGGTCCCACGTCTTATTATCAATAAGAGCATTATATTCGTCAATCATTGCGGCTTTCCAATTAGGATCAGATAAGGCATCCTTCGGATTTTGAAGAACATGGGAAGGGACAACTGAAATGGATAGGTTAAACAACCATTTAAGTGTATGAATTACATGCATGGCATAGGTTTCCATAGTCTGAGAGTGTGTCTTGGGATGGGGGATGGGAGGGGGTATGCTGCGGGACTACTGGAAAGAGGAGGAAGGGCAGGGGTAGCGGGACTAGTAGGATGATGCTCAGTTTGCTGAGAGGTTGCTGTGGAATCACCCTGAGGCGGGCTATTCCAGGCCACCATTGGCAAAATCGGATGGGCAGTGTGTCTCAGAATGTCCGGGATGGAGGCGGGTACCGGGGTCTGAGACGACGGACTACGTAAATGATGAATTAGAAGAGGGTTCAGACCATCATCTAGAAAGTCGTAGGAATGCCAAGGTAGCGAGTTTAGGGAGGCAAAAGGGAATTGAGACTCATCAAATAGGACGTCACGTGAAATAATAATTTTACGGCTCGACAAGTCATAGCACGAGTAACCACGATAATTGGCGGGGTAACCCAGAAACACACACAGGGAAGACCGGAGTTGGAGTTTGTTAGTGGCCAGATAGAGAGGAAGAGAGGCCCATGACGGTGGGGCCCGCGTTGGGTAGGCAGCCCACGACGGAGGCTGCTGCCACTGCCGTGGTCGCTGCTGGCTATTTCCTGGCAGTGGGGATTGCTTTTCCCATCGTCGTTGTTGCCGAAATTCTGTCCGCCACGGCCCTTGCCGGACTGCCTGCTCCAGCAGTTGTTTTGGGTGGATGCGGGCTATTGCGGATCCTCGGGCCGGTGGTTCTGGTTGTCGTAGTTGGAGGCCCTGCCATCGGCAGAGGGACCGACGGTGGTGGTGATGGCGGCGTAGGCAATGTTGGTTTGAGTGGTGCCGCGCTTGATTTTCCGGGTTTTCTCAAGAATAAGCTTCGAACGGGCCTCATAAAACGGAGGTAACGGCGTGCATTGTTGAAGGATGATTGCAACGCCGTCATAGGATTCGTTCAAGCCTGCAATAAGTTACATGACAAATCGCTAATTAGTGGCTGGTGCGCCGACGTTGGAGAGTTGGTCGACAAGCATCTTGAGTTCTTGACAATATGCAGTCACGTTTGGAAAATCATCCTGATGAACGTCCTTGAATTGATTTTCAAGGTATAACGCTCGTTGAGTTTTGTTGTTGTGAAAAATACTTTCCAAACATTCATACATTAGGCGAGCACTGGCATCGGTCTCAATAATGGTGTGCAACAGATCATTAGATATTGTGATGTATATCCATTGGAGGACGGCTGCGTTCAAACAAGACCAGAGTTCATCATTAGAAGTCGAAGCCTAGGTAGGTTTGTGGACTTCGGTGTAGGAGGGATGATGTGGTCGATAACTTCGTAAATACGACAATGGATCTTAAAAAACTTCGCTCACGAGGAGTATTGACCTTTTTCCATCTCAAGGGTGATAGGGATGAAATTTTTGATGTTGTTTACTGCAAGTGCATGATGGAATTTGGTTTTGTCAGCCATGGAATATGAAATTTAGGAGGAGAAGGGAGAGAGAATGGATGAAAAAAATACTAGGGTTCCGTAGGGGTGGTGGCCGAGAGCTATGGTCGGCAGCGATGGAGGTATATTTAGGCTACTGATATCATTCTGCCTAAATTAAGAGATATACAATTAATGAAAGAATATTCGGAAAATATTCTATTACACCCCCACAATCGAAGCGGGAGGTTCACGAACACTGAGACTGGCTCAAAAATCATAAAATAATATGCGCGGAAGTCATTTGGTCAAGATGTCGGCAATCTGATATCTGGAAGGAACATGAAGGACACGAAGTTTACCACGAGCCACTTTTTCGCGAACGAAATGAATGTATGTCTCAATGTGTTTAGTGCGTTGATGTTGAACGGGATTGCCGGAAAGATATATCGCACTAATATTATCGTAGTAGACTGTTGTTGCCCGTATCCGACATCCTCGTGGACTCCACCTCAGAATCGGTAAGCCCACATTGACATACTCTGCCCACGTCCACGACAGGCCTACACAGCACATCCCCCTCCCCCCCCCCCCATCAACCTATACACCGACTGACATCGAGGCAGTTATGAACACAATGTCACTCAACGCTCCAGATGAAAATTGGTATCTGGACACAAGCGTCACATCTCACATGACGGCATCACAAGGTACTCTCTCATCTTATTCCAATTTGAGTAACTTAAATCGGAATATTATTGTTGGTAGTGGACAAGGCATTCTTATTCGCGGTTTTGGTCATTCATCCTTATCCCCACCACATCCACCACTAATCTTAAAAAATATCCTTCATGCCCCTAAACTCATTAAGAATCTAATCTATGTGCGACGTTTCACAACTGATAATAATGTTTCCCATGACTTTGATCCTTTGGTTTTTCTATGAAGGATTTTACGACAGGGAGACGAATAATAAGATATGACAGTATCGGAGACCTCTACCCTATTTCAAACGCCGTCAACACTCCAGCCTCAGTTCCATCAACCTTTGCTACTATTTCGTCTTCCTTATGACATTCTAGATTAGGACATTCGTGAGATTCTATTTTACGCTCCCTTAGAAAAAATAATTTTATTAATTGCAACAGTATTTCTAGGACTTCTATATGTGAATCCTGCGTTTTTGGGAAACATGTTAAATTATCATTTTCTGCATCCACAAATTGTACTTTACTACCTTTTGATATTCTACATAGTGATTTGTGGACGTCTCCTATTTTAAGTACGGTTGATCATCGATATTATGTGTTGTTTTTGAACGATTATTCCAACTTTATATGAACTTTTCTAATTGGCAATAAATCTTAGGTCTACCCCATTTTTTTCTCATTTAGTGCTTTCATAAAAACACAATTTGAAAAGAGTATTAAATGTTTTTAATGTGACAATGACAGGGAATTCAATAATAATCAATTCAAACAGTTTTGATCTGATATCATAAAGGAATATGTTCCTTGATTGTATCCATCAATAATGTACAATATATATAGTAGTACAAGAATATCTAAACTAGATAACTAATTAACATAATTACAATAGGAAATATAATTCTACCTAACATAGGAGACTTAATTACAATAGGAATACAATTCTACCTAAATTAAGAGATATACAATTAATGAAAAATATTAGAGAAATATTCTATTAATTACGTATCTCCTTTTTTCGAGATTTAAAGTAACTCATGTTGCATAAAAAAAATTAAGAAAACTAAACTTCTTTTTACTAAAAGTGTTCTAGTGTAGAATCAATATATCTTAGTTAAGCACATGAAAAAAACTAACTTAATCAACTCTAGTCTTACATTTTTTTCTTTCACGTGGTATTCAGTACTCATATTGAGGTCCGATTAAATTCGAATTTTCATCAAAAAATCTCACATTAAAAGTAAAGTGTTTTCTTATAAATGTAATTCTATATCCATAGCACAAACCCGAGACCTTGGATTAAAAATAAAAAATTATTTGTTATTCCACCACAATCCTTTATTGATTAACCTTACATTTGTTTTTCTTTATAATAGTCTTTCTTTCCAACTATTGGAAGGATGGGAGGCATGGGGACTATAGTACTGAAAAATGATTATTGTATTTCTTTAATTTTATATTCAATTCTTAACGAGAGGGTGCTTAAGAAAAAAGGTTGGTAAAGAGTGGGCAGAAAGGGAGGCATGCATGACTCACCAACCCTAGAAAGAAAAAAAAAGAGAATAAAAATAATAGATAAATAATAAATGACAAAAAGAAGCCTTAAGAATGAAGAAAAATATATATATAATTGATTACAGAAGATTGTGGTGAGATGGTAAGTCTCTCTAAGTTCTTAACTAAAAAATTCGGGTTTAAACTGTAGGAATGACATCATCTTTGTTACAGGGCGGTTTACCCAGAGTGCGGAGATACTTTTTTACATGAAATCGAATTAGTCATGCTCAAAATGAGTATGGAATACCGAATAAGAAAAAAAAAGGAAAAGAGTTGAAAGCTTTAGCTAACATTCTTAACAAATATGACCAACTTTCCAGTTTTGATTTTTTAAAGAAGAATCTCTATCTGTCATAAAATATACACCATATTATTTCCAAATGTTAAATACTCCACTTTTTTTCGTTTTTTATTTGGGTATGATGAGGTCAAGTTGTACTTTACATATTCAAAATTTAAAATAGAAAATGATATAATCATAAAGTTGATAGTGCTTAATCTTTTTTCCTTTATTATGGGAACCATTTTCCCCACTTGACGAGTTGACATTTTCAAGATTCAAAATTCCAATAAGTTCTCTTTTGATCCAACGGCTGGAATTGAACGATCACGATGATCCTGGCCCTAGGAATCTCTTATGTGGGGCCATTACGGTGGGTGATCAACACACGTAATAATAGCAATCAATTTCGCGTGCTGATCAATTTGCCTACTCGTGCAAAAATATTTAAATTTGATCATAATATATATTTGTGATTGTTTGTGCAAAACTTAATTATTATTATTATTATTATTATTATTATTATTATTATTATTATTATTATTATTATTTTGAAAATTTACTTCATAGGAAACAAGAAAATTCAACCACAAAATGTTATATCGGATACAAATATTTAAAACTCCTCAATCTAAAAACGAGAATAACAAAATTCACTAAGGATGATTTACTATTAGTGAAACAAAAGACTAAATAATGACAATAACTCTTTGACTCGGTCTGAATTTGAAATTTAGAACATATGGGGAAGAAATGAGGATATATATGAGTAGTACTTCATGACTTATACCTTAAGAATGAATCTTGTTGACAAAACAGAGGATCAAGTAAAGATAGTAATTTTCTGAGTCGGTTTATATTTAAAATTTTAGAACGTATGAAGAGCAGGGGCGAAGCTAGGTAGCCTCCAGGGGTTCATCCGAACCTTTTCGGCGAAAATTACACTGTATATATAAGGTTAAATTATTTTTTTATGTATATATAGTAGATGTTGAATCATCTTGACTTCTTCATGTATTTATTTCTTCGTATCTTTACTTCTTCATATATCTGAACCCCTAGGAGAAATTTCTAGCTCCGCCATCGATAGAGAGAAGAAATGAAGATATATGAGTATGTCATGACTAATTTCTTAAGGATAATATTTTGTTGGTGAAACAAAGTGAGGAAAATTGATTCCTTGAGTGATTTCATTTCAATGGTAAAATATATATACAAAGGTATCCTAATAGAATAAAGGAAAACCTATCTAATTAGCCTAAGTTAGATGATACAAATTTAAAATCATCCTAATTAATGTGATTACAATTGATTACAAAGATATTATAATATTAATGATGATTTGAGATAATTATGCCCCATAATTATCTTAACAGTCCTCTGCAGTTTTAACGGAAGGTTCTCGTATGCTGAGATTGTCCTTGAAATCATCAAATAGTACGCGCGGAAGACCTTTGGTGAAAATGTCGGCAATCTGATAACGGGACGGTACATGGAGAACACGGACTTGTCCACGTGCAGCCTTTTCTCGGACAAATAATATATCCTTTTTGATGTGTTTTGTGAGTTGATGCTGAACAGGATTACCGGATAAGTATAGCGCACTCATATTAACACAATAAACCAAAGTTGCTTTTTCAATCGGACAATGGAGCTCTAACAGAAGATTACGGAGCCAGCATGATTCAGCAACCACATTGGCTACCCCTCGGTATTCTACTTCAGCGCTCGATCGAGACAGCGTTGATTGTCGATTGGATGACCATGAAATAATATTATCTCCCAAAAATACACAATAACCAGAGGTGGAACGTCGTGTGTCCGGGCAGCCACCCCAATCTGCATATGTATAAGATGAGAGATTCGATATGGAGGACTTATACAAATGCAGTCCAAAGTGAAGAGTATCCTTGATGTACCGCCGAATCCTCTTGAGAGCCCCCATATGTTCCTCTTTCGAACTATGCATATGTAAACACACTTGCTGAACTGCATATGAGATATCAGGTCTCGTGAAGGTGAGGTACTGCAAGGCCCTTGCTAGACTGCGATAGTGTGTCGGATCACTGTATGGAGTCCCTACAGCGATACTCAATTTGGCTTTTGTATTCACCGGAGTGTATGATGGTTTGTAGGAGGACATACCGACTTTTTCAATGATCTCCTCGGCGTATTTCCTTTGACTTAGAAATAGACCACCTGCATATTGATTTACAGCAATGCCCAAAAAATAATTTAAAGGACCCAAATCCTTCATCGCAAATTCTGTTGCGAGAAGGGACATAATAGACCGGCGAAGTGATGTAGATGAGGCAGTGAAAATGCTGTCATCTACATATAGAAGGATATACACCATGTTACTTCCCTTCTTATAAATGAATAATGATTGTCCAGACTTGCTGTGTGAGAAACCAATTGTGGATACAAAACGGCAAACCTGTTATACCATGCCCGTGGAGCCTGTTTCAAACCATATAAGGACTTTTTCAGCATGCAAACATATTTCGGATATGTAGAGTCTCGGAAACCCAACGGTTGGTGTATGTAAACTGTCTCCTGCAGATGGTCATGTAAGAATGCATTTTTGACATCTAACTGATGAATGGTCCAGGATTTTGACAGTGCTAGGCTAAGAACAATCTGAATAGTTGTTGGCTTAACCACCGGACTAAAAGTTTCACCACAATCCACTCCAACTTACTGAGACCTGTTATCACCAACAAGACGAGCTTTATATCTCGCAAATGAGCCATCATAATTCTTTTTATGGCAGAAAACCCACATAGACCTAATTATGTTCACATTAGATGGACGTGGCATTAATTCCCACGTCTTATTTTTAATAAGAACATTAATTTCTTCTAACATGGCAGTTTTCCAGTTCAGGTCTGATAGGACTGCTTTTGGGATTTTTTGGTAGAGGTGATGGTTGGACCGAAGATAGTAAGTTAAAATGATGTTTGGGCCAAAAAATCCCGTGCATGGCATGGGTTTCAATTGTACGAGGTTGTGCTATCATCGGTTGGGTACTAGGGGTCTCGGGTATGTCATTGGGCCGAGATGTGGTATTTTGGCCCAAGTCAGAAAGTGGTTGAAATGGGATTGCCGTTGGGTTATTGGGATGTTTTGATGCACTTGGTATTGGGCTGGACTGGTTTATTATGGGGGAGCAGTGGGCTACCTCACTTGGGCCTGGCTTCTACTGAAAATAAATTGGGTCGAGACCATCGGTAAAAAGGTTGTGGCCTCCGAACCGTGGATTGGTTCAATCCCATTTGAAGTGCATGGTGCCAAAAATTTGGTGGTGTGGACGAATGTACGAGGAGAGTGCGAACCATATTGTTAATTGTTCGAATTTTTCTTCGGGCTTTCTCATTTTGTGGTGATGTATGTGGACACAAAATACGCAAAGACATCCCATTTTGGTGACAAAAATTATTAAGTTAGGCATTTATGAATTCCCTCATTGTCACATTGAAAACATTTAATGGATTTGTCAAATTGAATTTTGATAAAAATACTAAATTATTTTAAAATAGTGTAGGTTTGTGATTTATTTCCTAAGGAAAATGTCCACAGAAAATTCGAATAATCATCTAAAATGAGCATATAGTATTTATGACCTAAAGAACTCAAAACTGGTGATGTCCACAAATCACAATGCAAAAGATCAAATGACATAAGGGTATGAGAAGTAGATAATGCAAAAGAAAGCTTAACATGTTTTCCAAACACACAAGTTTGGCAAACAGAAGAGTCTAAAAGTATGCTACAAGAAAACAATTTATTCTTCCTAAGATTATTGAAAACTGGTGCTCCTGGGTGTCCCAACCGATTGTGTCATATAATAGGAGAAATGACGACAAAGGTTGATGGTTTGGTCATGCGATTGTTGGAAGCAGTGGTGATGGGATACAAGTCCCCTGTGCTATTACATCTCATTAGTGGCATCTCCGTATGAAAATCCTTCACAAAAAAAGTCAAACGGATCAAAATTCACAGAAACATTATTGTCAATTGTAAAACGTCGAACATATATCAAGTTTTTAATCCGTTTTGGTGTATGTAAGACGTTTTCAAATATAATTGTGGGTGTGGGGGGGGGGGGGGTATTTGTACCTAACCAATACCACGAATTAGAATTTTCTGCCTACTGCCGACAACAATATTTTTATTACTGCTCATAATAAAATAAGATGAGAGATTACCTTGAGATGTCATCATGTGAGATGTTGCCCATGTGTCCATATACCACGACTCATCTAGAACATTCAGATTCATGTTGTTCATGCATTGTTCAATATCAATGGGAGCATAGCCTAAAGAAGATGGTGCCTAGGCGGCAAATGCATGTTGTCGATGAGAACCTAGAATACCGGGATGTCGGTTTGAAGATGAGGGCCTGCCCACGATGAAGTTGGATATGGGCGGGGGAGCCCATAGTGGGGCCCCATGCACACGGTAGGTACTGCCCCCACTGGTTTTACTATCCGTCATTTCCTGGACTGGTTGTTGTCGTCGGCTGGTTGGCCGCCTCCTCTACCTCGTCCCTTTCCACCATTATTTTTTCCTTTGTTATTGTTATGGTTTGAGCCCCATTTTTACCATTATTGTTGCGATTTCCATTCCCCCCCCCCCCCCCCCCCCGAACCAGAATTTTGTGGCTGTAAATCCGCGAAAAATGTGTTGGTGGAGACGAGAGCAGTTCCAGCGGTGGCTGCTCCAGAGGATGTCTATTTTGCTTTTCGTGTTTCCTCGAGAATCAACCTCTAACGGGCCTCATAGAAAGGAGGCAACGAATTACTCTGCTGAATGAATGTAGCGACTCTATCATATTGTTCATTCAACCCTGCAATCAACTAAAGAACCAATCGATGATTTGTTACCGGCGAACCAACATTTGAAAGTTGGTCTGCGAGCACCTTCAATTCTTGACAATAGGTGGAAACATTGGAGAAATAATCCAATTTAACATTAGTAAATTGGTGTTCAAGATATACAGCCCTAGAAATTTTGTTATCTTGAAATATATTTTGTAAACGTTCCCACGCCTATTGAGCCGTAGAGTTCGACTCTAGTATGGTATGTAAAAGATCGTTTGATATAGTGCGATAAATCCATTGAAGGACTATAGAATTTATACGGGACCATAGCTTTTTGTCCACCGCAGGGGTGTCCGATGATGACTCGGAAGGGATGATATGGTCTATTACCTCATAAGCGCGGGAATGAATTTTGAACAATTCCGCTCAAGAGGTATATTGCCCTTTTTTCCATTTCAAGTGTTATGGAAATAAAGTTCTTGACGTTATTGACGACAAGAACATGATGAAAGTTTTATTTTTCGGCCATAGTTTCTCCACGCGACAAATAAAACAAGACCAAAAAGAAGAAGAGAATAGTGTTTTGTGTTTGGTGGAATTAATTTGGAGAACCCTAAGTGTCGACTAGGGTTTATGAAAAGGGAGAAAGAGAGAAAAATAATAAGGGCCGACGGGTGAGGAATGGTTTAGTTTAGGGTTTGTGTTGAAGTGGTTTAGTATTAGGATTTTGTTAATAGTGGCCAAGAAAACAAGAAAGAAAATCGGCTAATGGATCTTAGGCCTAACTCAACTCCAAAAGCTAGCTTATAGGGTAGGGTTGTTCAAGTTCATATAAGGAGTCTATGTTCCCATTCCATATCCGATGTGGGACTCTTAACACTCTCCCGCACGCGCAGACCTTGTTAACTGGAGCGTGAATAATATAATTTGGAGGTCCAACATCGTTGAACAAAGAGTTGGAATAGGCATGACTCTGATAGCATGAGGGAAATTGATTTCTTGAGTGATTTCATTGAAATTGTAAAATTTATATACAAATGTATCCTAATAGAATAAAGAAAGACCTGTCTAATTAGCCTAAATTAGATGATACTAATTTACAATCATCCTAATTAATGTGATTACAATTGATTACAAAGATATTACAATATTAATGATGATTTGAGATAATTATGAGATTGGCCAATAATTATTTTAACACAAAGTACTAAATAGCGATGGTAATTTTTTGAATTGATCTGAATTTAAACTTTTAAAATATATGGAAAAGAAATGAAGATATATTATGAGCACTTCATTAATCATTCATTCTTCATGAGTTTAAATAATGTATTATTTATACCTTCATTTAAGAATTCTTACGAAATGATAAGCCTTTTTTATTCTTATTATTTCTTCAAAGATTTGAATTTCATAACTTTATCTTCAATCATTTGCTCTGTCATGACAGGCCAAAAATGTATATCATATGATACTTAGTATTTTAATTATGTATGTTCTCTCATATAAAAATTAGTCCACGCTTGAAGGTAGTTAACCAACTGTTTTTCTTGGATTCTCGACCTAACTCCAATTATTAGCTCAAAAAGAAAAGACAAATTTTAAAACAAACATCATCAATGGGATTCAATAATTAATTTCTTTTGTACATTAGCAGATAGCAAAATTGATAGTTGAAAAAAAAAAAAAAAAAAGATAACACAAATGACAAGCCATAAGACTTTGTCTTGGCCTTCTTATATTGGCGTCTTTCCCAATCAATTAAAGACCTCAATTTAAGATGATCACTTTTCGATCTTGTTTTTAAAAAACAATTACAATTATGAAGTTTTAAAATGTCATAAAGTTTCACTTGTGAAATTTAAAATTCTACGTCGGTAGTTATTTTTCAATTATAGGAGTTGAAAAATAATATTTGTGAATTTTAGTCAAATTAGCATTAGCCGGCAACTTTCGATCATGTCTACTAGAATTAACTATTACCTGAAGTTTCAAATTCTACAAATAAAAATTTCACGATAATGTCTTGAAGCTTCATATCTGAAATTTGAAATTCCATTATAGAGTTATTTTCTAATTAAAGGAGTTAAAAAGTGGTTATATGTGAATTGCACTACATATTTTCATATGTATGCTAGTCTAGTAAATATAAGGTGTTTTTTTTGTCATGAAATTATATCAGATGATTTGAAAATGGATGATTTTAAACTTTTGACTCCATCTTGTCTCATGGGCAAACCTTCAAGACAAAAGTCGTTAAACTTGAAATTTCTTGTAAGCAAGAGAGGTCAAAAGTTTAAGTCCACCTACCTCGAAGACCATTTTTGTAAATCATCTGTATTTTATTTGGGTAAAGTTATGGATTAGCAGCAACTGATTTTGGGAAGTTTCTGAAAAAACAAATTCGAAAAGAATTTATGCATTTGGATTAGTCTTTTCGGGAAAAAAATAGTACTATGTCCCACTTTATGTGATATAACTTAAATTTTGAGAGTCAAACTATTTTATTTTGACTGTGAATTTAGACATACAATCTTTAAGTTTTTTTTTAAAATAATTTATATATTTAAAAACTGCATAAAATTACTAATATTTAAATGGCATACGGATAAATCGCAATCAAAGATTATCTTGTTTAACTCTTGAAAAAATGAAAAATGACACATAATTGTTACAGAAAATATAGAAAGTTATGGTGGTTGTAGTTAATTAATTTCCAATTAATTAAAATATCCTTTTCAAAAGTAGTTATCAAAATATATGTATACATTGAAATTCCATTAATTATGATTACTTCATGACTTCACCTCATTTCATAACAAAGTCATAAGTCTCAATTCAGAGAGACCAAATCTGAAAATGCTGTGTAGTAAAATGACAAGTATTAATTTGTGTATATTCATGTGGATTTATCCATAACGATTGAGACTTTATTGTTTCTTTAATAAAAATTAATTAATATCTTTTTGTTTAATATTAACAAAATCATCAAACTACCAGAGATAATCCAACAATTTTGATACATTTGTTCACCTATTTCTGCTCATCTATTCCCCTTTTTTCTTTTTGTTTGTATTAACTATAAACAATAATCCTAATTGGACACCATTCACTAGTATTCAAATTAAAAAGGGAAAAAGAGATAGGTCCTTAGATGTTATGTGACGTCCGGTTTTTTTTCTTTCTAATTTATTAAATAAAATTGGTTTAAAGCACATTATCAATTATTTCGATTTCGAACTTGAAAATAGAGAAATTTCTTATCGGAAGTTCTTCCTTATTTTAATTTTAAGAAATTCTACGCAATATAAATCTGAATTAATTGGAACACCGAATTTCAGATATCAAAATAGGACAGTCTAATGCAAAAAATCACCTGACGTTCACGCGTGATCTGCAGAATGACCGCGCCCCTTTTGGGTGTACGTATTCCTACGCAAATATTAATTCATGCTTAATTTTATAGCTTGAACCCGTGACCTATACAAAAGTAATTTTATCGTTGTTTTAAGGCTCCTCTTCGAATTTTACATATAAGAAATAATTTTTGTTTAAGTAATATCAATCATCCATAAAGCACAAAAGGCCAATTCTTTAATTGGTTGGTGTAAGAAATGGGTTGTACCATCAGCATAAACTCCATGTATATTATCTTTCCATTTAGTTTTTTTTCTTTTTTTCGCTTTAAATATCCTTTGCTGGAATTCCACTGGCTTAAAATGTTAGTACTACTTATATTTCTCTTTTTCAGCTCCCCAATCAATTTAAAAAAATTAAAACTACTACTTTTGGAGGTGCATTTATTAATTTGTTGAATATTCCATAATTAATTGGTTGAATGACATAATTCTAGTCTGTTGAACTGCTCACTTCTGTGATATTGAATCTTTACCTACTAATTTATTCATTAAAGCTTAACTGTCCTTTGAGTTTAATGGTTGACAGTTAATGAAAATTTGAAAATGTCAATAATCAATTAAATTAGATCATTTGGACATATCAATCTATCTATGATGAGAGATATATGAAAAATGTAATCGATTCTTTGATTTCTTCAGGAGAGTGTGTGTTTAACATCGATATGTAAACAATGAGATGGAATATCACCATCAATATCTAAATCTAGGTCCAAGATAATTATTTATTCGATAACCCTAGAACTAAACGAGTCAATTAAAAAGCCTCAGATATACTAGTATTGCATCTTTGATGCAATCATCAATTATCCCATACTTAAAGAATAATTATAGCTCCATAGATATTTTTCTATCTTTTCATATGATTTTTTATCGTAACGAAGAGAAGATTCATTTTATTCCCTCGGTTATATTCAACATTCATTTTGAGCTTCTTTTTTCTCATTTTTATTTTTAAAGTGAAAAAGATACTATTTTCAATATGACCATTCATGATTCATCAGTATTTTCATTTTTGGAGTGTTGAATGCATCCCATTATAACTGGGCCCAGAACCAAAAGCCCATAATTCCATTCCAAAATTATCCAAAAGGCATTATGGGCTCTCTTGTGACAACACCTGATACAAAAAGCCCAGAATTAGACATTGCTCCTGATATTCTAGCTGGGCTAAAGTTCTACAAAAGAAAATGGGCTGGGCCATGTTTTAGTGTGTGAATTTGGTTTTAATGCAGTTTCTCAATCCAACATCATTTTTCCTCCTTTTTTTCATTTTTCATCCTAATTCCTTTTTCTTCATCATTGATTATAAGAACTAGAGTCAATATTCCTCAACAAAATCATTTTCAGGCCCAATTATTCGATGATTAAATAGTAAATTTTTAGGAGATATATTTATACTCCAAGACGATGAAAGCATACCTTTAATCATTATTTTGCTATAATCATTTGGTATCAGATACTTACTGACCCAATTAATCGAATTCGTGTTGTATAAAATCCATTTAAAGGGGAAGTGCTCCCTACTAAGGTTTCTCAACAAATATTTAGATTTACCGCGACACATTGAGTTTTAGTACCTAAATAATTTGAATTTTACCGCTACCAATTGTTTATGCGTCGCAGTAACCTTTGGGCTAAAAACTTATCCGAACTCGATGTTTATATTAAAATATATCAACTTACTATTGTTAAGTTGTTTAATAAAGTGAAAATATATATCAATTGTCACGATTAAATGAAAAAAAAGCATATGCTCAAACAAATGCCATGCATGTGTAATGTACATACTTTGAGTGCAGATGAAGTTTTTATCCACCACTAGATTTGTTTCTCCAATTTTTCCTTTTTCTCTTCTTCCCACTTTATTCCAACTATCTATTTTCTTATTCAAGAATCATTTTTCATATAACGGCATGTTAAAATAAGTTTGAATCATCAAGATATAACTTACTTTGGGATCGCATGCAGGAACAAGCAATTAACCTTCTCAACTATAAAGTTTAGAATTTTGGCCATTTTGGCCCCCCATAACCCCTCCCCCTGTAATATTTATTTTTAACCCCTAAGTTAGTATATTTACACATTAACCTTCTCAACTATAAATACCTCATTTTCCTCTTCATTTTTCTCACAAATCTTTTTACCATCTCTCTAGTCTCTAATCTCTATCTCTCTCTCTATAGGTCTAAATTGCACACTAAATATTATATTTTATTTGCTAATTTCTATCAAAGTTCAAAAATTGAGAATTAAGTTTGTCAACTAGCTTGAGGATCATCGAGCAAAGTTTCAATTTTCAACCTCGGTTACAGGTCGATGTTACGTCAACGTTTGGTACACTCGTTCTTTCTTTTATTTAAATTATTATTATTTAATTTTAATTATCGTACTTAATTTTTTAACTTTAATTCTTTATTTGCATAATTATAATGGACGAGGTGGACGTTTTTCTAGTATAGGTAGTAAGGGTAACATGGGTAAGGGTGCATCTTCTAGTAATCCTAATTATGATAATTTCACTTATGTAGATGAAATTGAACTTTTAAATGTTGATATAAATGCAAATGTGCAATCATTATATTATGATGTATATTCTGCATCTTCAACTACTGAACCAGACTATGATTTAGAAAATGAATTAGAAGATAATTTAGATAACACACACACTAGTGCAGCTCCACCTCATGCTCATAATGAGTCTCAAGCTGAAACTAAAATCCCTCATATTCCCTCTAGTATGAGAAGAAGCCAAAAATACTGAAAATTAAAATCACATGCATGAGATTATTTTGAAAGGGACATTCCTAATCAACTAGCTATTTGTAAAATTTGTCGCGAAGTTTATAAATTTAAAACTGGAAAAGGTCAAGGTGGGACAAAATGTTTAATGAGACATGGGGAAAAGGATCACAAAGCAAGGTATAACCAATATTTGGCTGAAAAAGCGGGTGTGTAAATGCCTTTTGAGTTGGGACAAGGTTCACATAGTGTCCCCGACCAAGTACATGGTCGAATTAACCCAAAGACGGGAGAGTTATAGCTCTGAAATATGATAAACACAAAGATCGAGAAAATTTAGCAAAATTAATTGATGTGGAGGGTTTGCCTTTTTCATTTCCTTCCTCTCCTTGTTTTATTCATTACATTCGAGAAAAGTATAATCATGTTTTTAACGATTTTCCTAGATCAACTATTAGAAGAGATGTTTTTAAATTTGCGCATGAATATCAACAATTTTTACGTTATGCATTGTATCATTTTAATGGCAAAGTGACTATCACTTATGACATAGGTCATAATACTAATGGTAATGATTATTTAACTATTACATGTAATTGGATAGATCACAATTGGTCTATGCAAAAACATATATTAGCATATGGATATATTGATGAAAGGCACACTGAAATTTTTTTTCAAGAAATATTCATGAAATTAGTAAATATTATGGAATTACTGATAAAATTATGACTATTACATTAGATAATGCTTATTGTAATGATTATGTTGTAAACATTTTTAAAACTCGATGGACTCCCTCTTTTCCCAATATTTTTCATGTTAGATGTGCATGTCATATTTATAACTTAGTTGTAAATGATGGCCTAAAACTTTTTAAAAACATCTTTGATAAAGTACAATTTGCTATCAACTTTATTTTTAAAGGTAATAAAATACAAAGACGCAAAGAGTTTAAAAAAACATGTCATGGTTGTGAATTACCTTATAGAAAAATTTCAGAAGAAGTTGCAACTATGTGGAATTCTTTGTATGAACAATTAGTTGTTGCTCACAAGTATAGAAGACCTATAACTTTAGTATTTAACGCCCATAATCAAAATCCTTCGGATATGCTTGTAGATGATGATTGGGATAAAATTTGAGAACTTATTGTATTCTTAGAGAATTTTTTTCTAGCTACTAAGGAATTTTCTGGTATTTATTATCCTACTATTTCATCTATGTTATTTTATATAACTCTAATATTTTTGTTATTTAATTAATATATGAAAAAATCAACTTACACTCCAGCTATTAACAAAATATTTGTAAAATTAAAAAAAAAATCCTATTCCCACTATTTTTTTATTGGTACTGTATTAAATCATACTATTAAAGTAGACGATTGTAATGCTCTTATTGAAACGATTTATGAATGCCTAGAAATACTTCCAACAGAACCAACTAAAGAAGATGTTATCTCTAGCATACAAACACAATGCAAAACTATGTATATGTATTACCAAGAGCAAAGTGCAAATAATCAACCGGTTTCTGTACCATCTTCTTCTACTTCACTTCAACCTTATAAAAAACATGTGGTTTCTACTTCAAGTATTCAAGGAGTTCGAAATAGAATGTATAGTGGTTCAAATGTTTCACAAATTAGTGAGTTTGATGTTTATGTTTTGCAGGGTGTTGTACCGTTCAAATCAATAGCTAATAAAAATGGACGTGAAGACTTGCTGAAATACTGGAGAGGGAATGAAAAGATATTTTCAACTCTATTAAAGATGGCCCGAGATAAGTTGAATATTCAAGCGTCATCTACAGCTTCTGAAAGCGCTTTTTGTACTGGAAGGTTTCAAATATGAGAGCGCACACACATTGGCGGGAGACAGTTTAGAGATTGCAGTTTTATTTAGAGATTGGATTAGAGCGGAGCGTAGAAGGTGCGGTCAACCAGAGATCAATGAAGAAGACGACTACAATTACAACGACATCTTATCCGATGGAGCATGAAGCGACGTTGAACAATTTGACCAACAAATTACAATTCCAACAGATGATCCTCAAGAGATTGCCAGAAAATTAGAAAAAGTATGGTTGCATATGTAATGTTTTTAATGCCAATTTTACTATGTGATTTGCAACTTTTGAACTACGAAACAAAGTTGCAATTTTGAAATTGTATTACAAAAAAAATCATATTTTATTAAATAATATAAGAGGCAATTAGCCTTGGGATATTTTTTCACTATCTTGTTCAATTATTTAAGTATTTAAATATTATTTTTTTTTAAATTAAGTGTCTAGAAAAAAAATTTTAAAAGTCCCCCCAAATCCCCCTTCCCGTCCCATCTCGTCCCCCCAAATTATGTCCCATCTAATAGCGGGAAGTCAGACGGGATGTGACCACTTACTATCCACCTAATCCCGTCCCCTTTTGTCCCCCTAATCTCGATCCCGACCCACTCCATCGTCCCCCCAAATCTCATCTCATCTCGTCCCACCGGCCAGCCATAATGCAAAGCGAAAGAACCTTTATGGGTCCTTTTCATTTACTCATTTTTGTCTTATATGAAATGCATTTTGTACCACATTGGTGGTGGAAAGTCTTTTCTTCTTCCTTATATTGATTTGTGTATTGTTGGGTTAGTAAATGAGCTAGAACAATAGAGAGGGCATCACGCACATGAGAATTGAGCTCCCTGCGCGCGAGGTATACGTGAGGCCTAATTCAATTCTGGTTTTACAAAATATTATTTTTGCTATTTTTGAGCTTATCCAAAATTGTCCAAATATATTCTTACCAGATTAATGTCCAAGTTAATGCCCTAGAATTGAAATGTAGCTCTTATACCTCCAGAATTAGTTGTTACAAATCCAGACAAGGCTTATACCTTCGGAATTAATTGTTACGAATTCGGTCAAGACTTATTCCTCCGGAACCAATTGTTTCGGAACCGGTCAAAGTTCATTACTTCGGAATTAATCGTTGCAACGGTCCACTATCCATAAATACTCTGACTTAATGACGATCTTTATTTCTCTGAACGTTGATAGACGCTTCAGATCTCATCCTTTATATGAACGTTACAAGACGTTGCAGATCACATTATTCACTTTCCATACCTCGCAACCTACCTATATATACATGTAGGGACTTCACTTGTTGATACACCGAAAAATATATCTTCTTCTTTAATGTTCTTTTTCCTCCTTCTGTTTTCTCGACAAATTACTTTGTGCAAATTCTAAACTTTCAGCCATTAGTGCAAGTGTTTGGAAGTGCTGTGGAACCTTGGGGAGCGACTAGACTAAACGATTTGCACTAGAGGCCGGTCCGAAATTGCTTTTAAGGCAGTGGCTTTCCACGACGCAGTTGTGATTCGATAAATTGTTTCTTACTGTTTTACTGTTCTTGATCAATATTGTTTCGAATTTCTTTAACAAACGGTTTGTAAACGAATCTGTATTTTATGTTATTAACCTATCCATTTGATTAACAGATCTTTAAGTTTCTTTAACTGTTTAACTGATAACTAATAAGATGTTAAATTTAACCATAATCGGAAAAGCTCTTTGATTTTTTTTAAAGAGACGTTTCTCCTTATCAATTTTCATCAACTCACAACACCCTTCTATTCTTGATCAATCAAGAAAAAATATCGTAAGAAGACTAAAAAGAAAAAATCACTATGATTATGGCTGACTCACTTCGAAATAAGCTTGTAGGTTAAACTGATAATGCAATTGTTAACCAATGCGAACGGTTAATCAAAAACTAATAACTATTTTTTATTAATCCAATTATCAATTTACACATTTATAAATCTCGATAATTGATATATCAAACCAATAATATTTAAAATCAAACCAAACTAACCCTCATCCTTTGGATTTTACATAGTAGCAAAATACAAATTCATGAGTAGGTAGTATGAAAACAAGGAAGACCTTGGAAAAATAAGTCACGTGCGAGCACGTGATAATTTAAGGTACTAGTCACGTGTCTTCATTTCTCCACTTTAATGAGTAATATCGAACCTAATAAAGAAAAATAATAAAACAAAAAGAGAAAGAAAAAAAAAAGGTCAATGGGACCCACATGAGAAGCTGTTAAATATCTGACACAAATGTGTAAAAATTTTAATCTGACATTGTGTCAGTTGACGTATTTAGAGTATAGTCTACAGACACGTGACCCACCATTTTCTTTAATTATTTTATAGTATACGAATATATTTTGAAGAAATAAAGTATTTATATGAGCAAATATCTTTAGTTGAAAATAAATTCATAAAGATGTAGTGTTCGAATTTTACGACGATGTATTTAATGGTGTTAGTTATTGTGATTCTATATTATAAAGAATATGTTAAACGTATTTAATGGTGTTAGTTATAGTGAAATTTGATGAAAGTTTTTCCTAGTAATCCAAAGGGATTGGTTTATAGCCTAATCATCGTGAAATCAAGTTTAAATTTTATTATCATTAATAATTATAATATTGTGATTTTAGAGATTTAGATTTAATTACAGAATGACAGATACTTCGAATATCTTATATCATGTGAAGAGAAGGGAATAGTAAATTTAGTAGGAAGGCAATGTGTTTGCTTCATTCTTCTTTGACAAAATGAATGCTTTAATTAGGAGAGAATTGTCTATATTATGAAAGAATGTACTATTTTCGGTTCATACAAAGGAATATTAACCATATAAAATATTTACTTAATTAGATTACTACGAGTTAATTTAGAAAATAGTAGTAGTAATAAATATTTTTTGTTTTTACTAAAAAATTAAATGGATGAATTTGGCCTGCAATTTCCTGTTTTCCTCCACTGACACTTTCTGAAACTTCCTTCAGATGTTTGCATCCTTCCATTTATTGCTATTTTGATGGTAAAATTAAAAGATATAACAAAGTATTACTAGTTTTGTACTTTCAAGTGAGAATTATCTCTCTAAATGAGTTTTAATTAACTTTGAGGGGTCGTATGATTTAGAGATATATTAACTTAACATTCAACTGTGGTTAAGTTAAATAAATATCTAAGGTGGGGTTCTTTCTTCACTTAGTGTATATATCGGTTTGGCTTCGTCCTGAATTAAGGAGGCATTCTAAATGAAGCATACGTGTAGGAAAGTGAAATTAACTACTCTATAATGATATTGTTTCAAAAAAAATTACACTCTCAAGTTACCTAAAAGGTAACTATAAGTACTAGTCTATGAAAAGTGAGATCAATAATTTAAAAAATAAGATAAGTTATCTGTTATAATAGGTTAACATACATTGTTAATTTACATTTTGTTGCGCGGTTAATATAATATAAGTTAAATCCTTTGTTTAATTTCTCGTTATTAAGCAAGACAGCGAAACTAACGTGACTTGATCAGATTTGAGTGGTCAACCAAACAAGAAACTAAGTGCGGGGATTTGAACTTTGTTTCATGTGTGATTGACTCTTTATTATAATTTTTTTATAATCATCTCCCATCCGAAATTTATTAATTTTGTAAGAATATATTAATCTCCCTTGGGGAATCTTTCTCATTAATATAAATATATATATATTGTATATAATGTGGAATTCTAATACAATAGGGATCCTATAACTACCATAATTATACATCACTAATAATTACAAAATATATCATGAATAATATGAATCAGCCAATGCTTACCCATAGCAATGCTCAGAACTGTGCGAATGGTAGCCGGTTTAACAATCGGACTGAATGTCTCACCACAATCAATACCCTCGTGCTGATTAGTATCATTAGCCACAAGTCTCGCCTTATATCTCTCTAAGTCACCACTATCTTTGTATTTGTGACGAAAAAGTCACATGCATCAGATCACATTCACCCCGTCCGGTATAGGAACCAAATCCCAAGTATGTTATTTCGTTAAAGCATTAAATTTCTCACGCATGACTGCATACCAATTTGGGTCAAGTTTGGCTAATTTGGGGTTTTTTGGAATTGGGGATATGGTTTGTGTGGAAAGGTTAAACTGGACTTTGGGTTTGAAAATCCCGTGTTGGGCACGATTTTCCATATGGTGCGTGGGGGCATGGATAGGTTCGGATTTTAGGTGGGGTGACGGGTTAAAGGTATGGGTGGCAGTGACGGTGTCGGTTGGGTTTGGGTTTGATCCGTCTGGGCAGGAACATAGGCAGAAAGGTGTCGGGTAATGTGGTCGGGGTATGGTTGATTGAGGCTCGGATCTGGTGAGGGGAGGCATCGATTGAGATCGAAGGGTGGTGGGTGGGTCGGTGTCGGGGCTGATGGTGGTGACAGTGATGGGCTATGGGGTGACTGGTCGACAGAGTGGTGGGTAAGTGACGGTCGGGGATGACTGGTGTCGGACTGGTGGAGACGACGGGACGTCGACGACTAGTTGGTTGGGAAGTCTGATCGGAGTGGAATAACGGTGGTGGAGAGGTGGTCAACGGGACGCCGTTTACGAGAAGAGACTTAGCAGAGGCAGATGGTATGTTGGCTGCTGCCGAAATAGTGGCAGCTTGACTGAGGGCGAGGCGGACAAGCAGTGATGTGTCGGACTTGTCTAGAAAGGTGTAATCCGTGTTCCAAAATTTTTGGATGTTTGCAAATGGGAAGATTGTTTCGTCAAACGTAACGTGACGTGAGACGATGATTTTGCGTGAAGGCAAGTCATAGCACAAATAACCCCTATGATTGGATGGTGTGAGGTGCTAATTTATGGGGACTAGTGGAGGCAAGATTGGGGTAGCAGATGCAATCAAAAATCCGAAGGTGATCATAGGAGAGAAACTAACCGTATAAAATTTCGGTGGGTGTCTTATTATGAAAAGTTGTTGTAGGTAAAATATTAAGAATGTATTCTACCATTTTGACTGCATAGACCCAAAATGAGGGATGGAGAGAAGCATGAAAAAGGATTGTACGAACCATGTTATTTATAGTGCGGATGATTCATTCAGCTTTTCCATTTTGGGATGAGGTGTGGGGACACGAAAAATGAAAAACCCTGCCATTATTTTTGCAAAAGTTGTGAAATGAGGAATTATTAAATTCATGATCATTATCACATCGACACGATTTGATGTCTTTTTCGAACTGTATTTTGATATAGACACGAAATTCAAGAAACTTGATTGAAACCTCAGACTTAAATTTAAGTGGGTAAACCCAAATAAAGTGAGAAAGATCATCTAATAAAACTAGATAAAACGTATGACCCAATGAGCTAGTAATGAGAGATGTCCATAAATCTGCATGAATAATGTCAAAGGGAGAAAACGTAACACTTAAAGAAGACTGAAAAGAAAGACGAACATGTTTTCCTAAAGGACAAGAAAAACATTGTTAGGCAAGTTTCTCATTATTGCAACAAATTAAATTCTTGTTTCGAAGAAAATTAAAAATAGAAGCTCCTGGGTGTCCAAGTCTATTGTGTCAGGTTGACAGAGAAATTGTTGCTAAAGCGGTGGGAGGAGAGACACGGGCAGTTAGAGATATGGGAGGAGTGACACTGGCAGCAGGCGTGGATAGGAAAAATAAAGGTCCTCCTCACTATTGCATCTCGTAAGGAGTTTTCCGGTACGTAGGTCAGTTACAGAAAACCCAAACGGGTCAAAATTGGTTGATATGGAATTATTCGTGGCAAATTTTCTAACGGAGATTAGGTTCTTGATAATATTTAGGGCATATTATTTAGGGAGAAGTGGGGATGCAGTAGTGGGGTTAATGTGTGGCCAAACCCTTGAATTGGAATGCGATAACCACTTTCAACCATAATAGATTGTGGAGTATTTAAATTTTGCAGCTGAGGAAGATTACCAGAATTGTTAATGAGGTGAGACGCGGCGCCCGTATCCATATATCACGCATTATCGGGCTGCCGAAGAGTCAATGTGATGAAAGTCTAGCCCAAATTGGATTGGGGAAGGCCTGGAGCGGACTCCTGGGCTCTAGGAAATTGGGTCAGATGGTTGTGGCAAATCAACTGATCTAGGGCGGACTGCTGGGCTGCCTGAGGTTGGGCCCGAAATTGGATGCCAGAAAGTGGGTTGTTTGGTTGCCAGAAGTTGGGCCGCGATTGTAGCCCCAACTGATGATGGGTCGGAGCTGCTAGAAACGTGGCCCTGGATGCTGGGCCCTTGATAGAGGTCCAGTTTCCATCCGGGGGGGGTCAGGACGTATACGAGGTGTATGTGGGGCCGTATACAAGTTGTATAACAGCTTAGGAAATGTGCAGTATATAGTGGCAAAGGGGTATATCAGATGTATATAGGGTGTATATCGGTGTGTATAGATATGGAAGTGGATCCTGGACCCGGTCCGAATCCAATGGATCCAGATCCGTTTTATAGGATATGGATCCGTTTTATCCGATCCGATGGATCCATTCAATCTGGATCTTGTATTTGAGATTCGAATCCGACGGATCGGATCTGGATCTTCAAAATTTGGACCTGACGGATCCGAATCCGACCCGGATCCATTTCTGATGGATCTGGATCTTGTATTTGAGATTCGAATCCAGTCCAGATCCGATCCGTGGATCCATTTTTTATTAAATACATTACATATCCATAACCTAGTATTCTTTGCGAGTTCCTTTAGTTTTCTCGACCAGGCCCAAGTCCATAAAGGACCGAAGCTCAGCCCATCTACGTGTCTTTAAGCCAACGAAAGAGGGCAAATACCTCATTTCGTTTAACATCATGTAAGACTCAAACCCTAGCTGTCGTCATGGCTTGATCTGTGTAGCCCATCTGCGTGACTTTTTGCCATAAAGCACCGAAGTTCAACACATCTGCGTGACTTTCTGCCATATATTAAACGGTGAGTTCGTTTTTATTTTATTTTTACAATTCGTCTGTTTTGGCTTGATCAGAAAACTAATAGTGTTCTTTTCAAGTCTTCAAGTTCATATGTTGAAAACGCCAGTGATATAGTGCATGCGAGCAACGATCTAGTTATTCTTGAAACTCCATCAATCGAAGTTGAAATTTTGCTTTCAGTATTCTCTTGCTAATTTGGTAAAATGGAAAATTTTCATTTTTTGTGTTAATGTTGTCTTATTTGAATTGGTGCTAGAAGAGTTATTGATTTGAATTGGTACTAGAAGAGTTACTGGAAAATTTTCACTTCTTTTTGTCAAAATTGTTGTCTTATTTATCTACTGGAAAATTTTCATTTTTGCGTTATTTTGGCCAATGTCCAGTTCATTTAAATTCACTGTTTAATTGGACTAAAATGTGTATGATACTTCTCTGTTATGTGGTTAAGTAATGTATTCAAATATTTTCTTGTAGGAAATGGATGGTGAACAATCTAACAATAATGCAAATGCTACTAATAAAAGTCATGATGCTTCTTCTAGCCCACCTTCAGTGCCTCTGCTTTGTGGAGTGGATGATTTAGAAAAGTATTCAGAAGGTTTTATTGAGGTTGGATTAAAAGAAGAAAATCAATCAAGTAAACTAACAAGCAAGAAACTCACTTCTGAGGCATGAGAATATTTTGATAAGGTCGTAGTGAAAGGTGTTACAAGAGCAAAGTGTAAATATTGTACATCTTTACTCTCTTATAATGGTGCAAATGGAACCTCACATCTTCTTAAACATTCTAAGAAGACGTGTCTGGGAAAGCATTTGCGGATTGGAGTTAGTGGTCAAACACAATTGAAGGTTAAAACGGAAGCCGATGGGTCTACTACTTTAGAACTTAAAGAAAATGGAAAGTAAAGGAATTTGATCAAGACTTTTCAATGAGAGAATTGGTTGGTATGGTGGTGATTCATGAGTATCCTTTATCTATTGTAGATCATATAAGTTTTAAAAGGTTCGTGAGGAGTCTAAATACTTCTTTCAAGATGATTTCGAGGAACACTTTGAAGAGTTACATTTTGAAAAAGTATAATGAAGATAAAGGTTCTCTTAAGGCTTTGTTGGAGCATAATGAGGGTAGAATTGCAATAACTATCGACATGTGGACATCTTCCAACCAAAAAAGGGGCTACATGGCCGTGACATCTCACTTCATTGATCAACAATGGGTTTTACGCAATCAAACATTGAGGTAATGAGCTTATTTTTATTTATAAATGCTGATTTTTTAGGTTTATTGTATGTGTTTAATGTATGCTTTTATTTAGGTTTCGTTTGTGCCATGTCCACATACAAAGGGGGTTATTGCAAAGATTTTGATGGATTGTTTGTCTCAATATTCTTTGGAAAACAAAATTTCATCGGTTGTAGTTGATAATTGTACCACTAATGATGCAATGATGAATATTTTGTTGGAGAAATAGGAAAGTAACTATCTAATGTTATGTGGGGAGTTTTTGCATGTGAGGTGTAGTGCTCATATTCTAACTTGATTGTGAAAGATGGTTTAGAATTAATTGATCCCGCAATTGAAAAAGTTTGAGATTGCATTTTATTTTGGATGTCTACTCCTAAAGGGGTTGAAAATTTTGAGGAGGCTTGTCGGCTTTTGAATATTTCTAAACCTAAAAGAGTGGTTCTTGATGTCAAAACTAGGTGGAATTCTACTTACTTGATGCTTAATACCGCTTTGCCTTTTCAAAATGTATTTGCTAAGTTAAAACGTATGAATAAGAAGCTCAAGTTAGTTATTCCTAGTGAGAATGATTGGATGATGGCAAACTTGTTTGTGAGAAGTTGAAAATTTTCTACAAGGCCACTAGAGTGTTTTTCGGTAGAAATTATCCTACTTCTAATTTGTTTTTTGAAAAGTATGTGAGATAAGACTTGCTTTGAGGCGTTGGGTGGAGAGTGATGTTGAGACCATTAGAATGATGGCTAAAACTATGATTGATAAGTTTGATAAATATTGGCATAATATTAATGAAATGTTGGCGGTTGTTTCAATTTTAGATCCAAGAAATAAAATGGATTGTGTGGAGTACTATTTTAAGAGAGTACAAAGATGATGTTGATAATGAAGTGGCAAAAGTTAGGAAAAATCTTGATAAACTTGTGGTTGAATATCAAATGAGAATTGAGGGAAATAAAAGCCAAGAACCTTTTCCAAGAAATGTTGGAAAACAAGGAATTTCAGAGTCTTGTGATAACGATGAGAATGAATATGCTCAAGCTAAAAGAACAAAGAAAAGAAAGATGAATGTGAGGGGTGAGGTGGAGCATTACTTGGAGGATGATCCTATACCCGAGAATGATGATTTTGATGTACTTAATTGGTGGAAAGGGAATCAAATGTATCCTACTTTACTTTAAAAATTGCTAAGGACATCCTTGCAATTCCCGTCTCTTCTGTGGCTTCGGAAAGTGCCTTTAGTATGGGTGGAAGGGTGATTAGTTCTCATCATTCTAGGCTTCACTCTAAAACGGTGGAGGCATTAATGTGCTTGCAAAATTGGATGATAGAAGACATTAAAGGTATCTATTATTTATGTATTGATTATTCTCATATACGTTAATATCAATTTTTTCCTCTAACATGAACCTTCTATTTGTTTTTCAATTTCTTTCAAATAAAGGTACTTTGGAGGGTACACATGCTTGTTCGACAGTTACTGAAGATTCTAAAGAAGAAGGGGAAGTAGTTGACTATATTCATATGGTAAATGATATATTTAATCATAAATATTTATTGAGATGAATTTTTTTAGTTATCTCTTTTAATATGATTGTTTCTTTGTTATTTTACGATGTTGATGACGTTGAAACTAGTGACATCGAAGACTATTTATGAAGTTTGGCAGAAGGTTATAGAAGATGTTGTTTGCACTTTAAAGAACATTGTTGTAGAATTTAATTTCAAGACCTTTGTAATTGCATCGTTTGTGTAGGTTGATTGAATGAAAACTCTAATGGTGTCATTCTTGTGATTGTTATAGAATGGTGTTATTGTTGTAGAATGGTGTCGTTCTTATGATGCAAAAACTTCAACCAGTGGCAGTGTGACCCTTCCAGCCATATTGATAAAAAGAACTTTTCAGTTTGATAGCTTATTTCTCATTCTGTCAATGATGAATCGGTTATCACTATTATGGTTCACTTCGCTTTGTATTTATACAAGTGTAGTGATCTAGAAAAAATTTCACGTGTGGATTCAGATCCAATCCGTGGACCCGGTGTATCTGATGGATCTAGATTTGGATATGATTTTTATGGACTCGATGGATCTGGATCCAGATATGGATCTAGGTATGAAAAATGGATCTGGATATGGATCTGGATCTAGTAGGATCCGGTCCAGATCCTATCTGTTGCCATCCCTAGGTGTGTATAGGCTATAAATGAGAGGTATACGGTATGTTGAAGATATAGGAAATGTAATAAGGTTGTATATCAGAGGTATACGAGGCTATTAGTGTATGTGATTGGGTGGAAGAAAAAAGAAGAGAACCAAATTTTTCCAGAAGGAACTGTTTTGGCCGCCAGCCGAGGAGAAAAATTTCAGAGGAGGGAGGGGGGTCGGCGATGGTAGATAGGAGGAGGAAAAATTTAGGGTTTAGGTTTTGACTTCTGATACCATGTAAGAATGTATTAATCTCCCTTGAGGAGTTTTTCTCATTAATACAAATATATATAGTGTGTACAATGTGGAATCCTAATACAATAGGGATCCTAGAACTACCATAATTATACATCACTAATAATTACAAAATATATCATGAATAATTTACTAATATTCACTAATAGATTTAACTAATCTCAATTTCTACAATAAGACTCATAAAAAGCGAGATGTAATAGTTAGGTCATAAAGAGTGAATTTAGACTAATTGAATTGAATCTAAAACCTCTGAATTAAGAGTTTGTAAATCTTTAGGAATCGAACTCGAGAGTCGAGATATATCATTAAGATAAAGGGATCACATTCATTCAACCGCATACCGTAACACCCCGTACTTTCGGACCATAGTTTGAATCGCAAGGCGTATGTGAAATCGCTAGGCGTATGTAAATAGACCCGAGCTTTGGGGAATTTATGTCATACTCACGTATGCCATAAGGAGCTTATTATATAAAAGGATAACACCCCGAAATAATTTTGGATGTAACAAGTGTGATGATGGGGATCGAAAATAATATTTGGTATGTGCATAAAGAGGCTATGGACTAGCATTATATCGCACGATTATGACACTGAGTATATGAAGGTTTTATAAGTCATCAAGATTTAATAAAACTGGGATCAAAAATTAATTATGTGTGTAATGAGTTAAATGTGGAGGGTGATCTAAAGGGATTAATTAGTGACTTAATTGGATAAGTGTGGATTATTGGCTGACACATGGCATTGTTAAGGCTAAAAAGGTGTTAGAAGTGGATGTTGATGAGTCAAGAGCATAAGTTGTTGTGATGGAAATGTGTAAGGACAAGTGAGTCAAATTTTACATATTAACATTTATTCTATACAAAGTATACTACAATATTTCCAACAAAACGGATGAGACCATTTCCTTTTGCTAAACAACATGAGATGTTCTTATCAAAAAGTGAGTGTTTTAGTATTATTTGAGGCAGGAACGTACAAGACCATTTCCTCTCTTGAATTTGGTATTTATTCCTTCAAATAAATAGGCAGCAACAAACGTTTTGCTCTTCATCATGTTGCGTTTTTTTAAATTTTGGGGTAGAATACATGGATTCTTACTTGTATAAGATTAAGGTGTTGTACAGACTGTCTTGCGGTGTTGTCAAGCAAATTAACGAAAGGTATGTTAAGGCAAATCCTTCTTTCTTTTGGCATATTCTAAGAACGAAATGTAACTGTAATATTGTTCCATAAATTGTTCTACTCTTAGAAGTTAAGAATATTCATGTTATTGATTTCTATGTTGAAAGCATGTCTAAATATGTTCTTAAATCCTTATTGATGTATATGGAAAAAAGATGTTAATGTTCACAGTATCAGCCGAAGGTGAAGGATATTATGTCATCCGATAAGTTCAGAATGTTTCATTGTCATTCATGCGTTTGCATTATATTCATATATTACACTGGACCCATATGTGTTATATACACTACTATATGATATCAATTATATATATGTAGAGGATGGAAAAAAGGGAACGGCGTTATATACGCAACACCACCTGCAATTGGTACAGATATCACGTAAAGGAAGATGCCCAATGAGGCCAATATGAGCATGATTATTCCCATAGAGGCAAAATGAAATGAGGCCCACAGAGGTTGTAATGGGAAGGAAGATGCCCATGTGTGGCCAATATGTATATATGTATACCGCATTTGCATTGTGCATGGCATTTAGGCATATTATGGCCCTCGGAGGTATTCATTACGGGTTGGTTGTTTCTGCCGGCTGTTGTTGTCAGCTATTTCTGTCGGCTGTTGTTGTCGGCTATTTCTATTGGCTGTTACTATTTTAGTTTATTCTTATATCTCTATTATGCTATTGTTCATGCCTTACATACTCAGTACATCAGTCGTATTGACGTTCCTTTTATCGGGGGACGCTGCGTTTCATGCCCACAGGATGAGGTAGACAGGCGAAGGTTCGCGCTAGTAGGTTGCTGGTTCAGCTGATGTTGGAGCACTTTACTTGTTTCAAAGTTGCAGTCTGGTCGTGGTATGATATTTTGCATATGCATATGTTTATGGCGGGGCCTTGTCCCGTCCTTATGGTGTCATGTACTCTTTAGAGGCTTGTAGACAGTTGTTCTGTGTATAGTAGTAGTGTATGGCCATATCGGCTGTGATGGGTGTGTCAGCAAGATATTTGATAACGGTCCTTGTGGTCATGATTGATTACGGTTAGCTGATAAATATGTGAAGAGTGGTGCTCGGTAGGTAGGGCCCGGGTGCCCGTCGCGGCCCTCCGATTTGGGTCATGATAAACTTCGTATCAGAGCATGTCTGTTCTAGGGAGTCTACAAGACGTGTTTAGTAGAGTCTTGTTTATGGGTGTGTAGCGTGCCACACTTATAAACAGGAGGCTGCAAGAGATTTAGGGATTGTTTCCATTTTTTTATATCATAAATCGTGCAGTTCTAACTAAGTCTTAAGAATTCGGGTTTAACTCGTGCCTGATATTGTTTTAGTAATGTCGGTTACCAAAAAGACTTCGGTTGGTTCATATTCGTAGCCAGTAAATGAGTGACTTCTACCCGATGATTGACACGCTAGAAGTGCAGTATTATGGTGAAATTTCTAGGTGTGAGAAATAGTCTCACATATACAGAAGAGATAATGCGAGCATGGAAAACAAAATATTTGTTTCGGGATACAAAAATGAGTAAAGTAAAGGAAGTACTAAGCACCTGAATGCAGAAGATTGTAAGGATTTTCTCTATAGACCTTATCATGTTTATGATTACAGCAATGCCTTATTCCGTAGGATTATGATTAGCAGGAAGATTGAAGTTGGATTGAGTATAAATACGTGTAGTATTCTCTCTATTAGGACAGGTCCGTCGGAGGAGATGAGTAAGTTGCTTTCGCAGGAATGACTTCATCCTAGAGCTTCTGATAGAGGTAGACCCCTTGGGGATTCAAGGAGCTTATAACCTAAGAAATTTATTAGTCAGGGATTACCGATATTTAAAGGGTTTAAAGATGTCAATATCTCAGGGTCAAAGCCGTAAAGGTCGAGTGAGACCGCCCCGACCATCTTGTAGTCAGTGTGATCGAGCGCATGTCGGATTGTGCCACAACGGTATATGGGGTTGGTTAAGTGTGGCAGCCACGGCCACAACGTTCTGAAGTGTCCCCCGATTAATGCGCAAAGATAAGGATAAGATGATTATGAGTTGTACAGATGAAAAAGCATAAGACGTAATTGGAAGGTTTAGTAGGTTATGAAAATCTACAAGTTTTACAGTGACTCGTGCTAATTAGAATGTGGGAATATGTTATGTACGTGCGACCTAAATTGTGATGTCTTACCTAGAATAGATTGGGAATTGTCCAAGGATATCATTAACGAGAATGGATTGCCACAATCGAATCATCTAAAGAGTGATCATTAGTAAATTTAAGAAGATCACGTAAAGTGACGTATCCAAAATAGTGAGCCAAGTCATATATAAGGATCGAGTTATCCACGGTAATGGAAGGGGACATAAACCTATCGTTCTTGCATAAAAGGTGATATCGTGTATTGTTGATAATTACAAGTATCAATATTAGTAAGTTAAGACATGCTATAGGTATTGGACTGGTAAGGTCTTCGTCTTCATTGTGCGGCATGTTGCAATTCTAAATAACCTTTGCATAACAATAGGGGTAATTGAGGGCGAAAATTATGGAACAATCAAAGAATTGTGGTAGGAAATATGAAAACAATTAATAAGTATGAATGAAATGGTATGATCAAGTATCAAGGTAGAAATATTTTCATTTAACGACGAGTAGAAGGAAGGATTATGACAAGAAGGATAAAGGTGAATGAGATGATAGTTATGCAGGATTCACAAAGGTATAAGTACTCCAGAACAACGTAAGGACCAATGGTAGAGGATGGACAATAAGAACTCTTCGGCCAAAGGTGATGAACTTTTGAGGTTCAGGAAGATAGAATAAGAAATACTTTGAGATAAGAGACCCCCCCAAGGTAACTTGAAATGGAAATGTAAAGGTAAGACAGAAAGTCTTAGCCATGAGGCAAGTGAGGGAATTCAAATCTAAGTATAATGACCAGGTTTGGGTATAGTAGGCCAACGTCATGTAATGCAAATTCTTCAGAATATTTCACGTACTGAATAAGGAAATAAGTAATAACTCACCCTTTAAGAGGGTAGTAACGTCAAGGATTGGAATCAGGAGCAATGCTTGGGATTACACACGGATACCAAAATATTCTAGAGTTAAGAAAAGTACGACAAGTAAAAAGAAGAGTGAACAAGTGTCAAAAGAAGGAAAGAAATGAGGTTGTTTATAATCATGAGTAGTTAGAAAGTTTCAAACTATCAATGAGAATTAACTGTGATGATACGCGCACTTCATATTCGAATGACATTATCCATAAAGTGTCCACGATTGAGATACTACAAATATAAGAATTTTCAACACACTAGTTAGTATACAATGCTAATTTGACAATAGAATCATGCACCCACAAGCTACTTCACTAACGTGAGGACTAAGCTAAGTGGGAGTCCAATTGGAGGATTTAGATAGTGATAGCCCTATGACTCAGAGCACGGTAGGGTCATCCCTCATACAGGAAGAAAAGGAAGGTCATGATGAAGTTCCCATTGTTAGAGAAAATTGGGAATGATATTTAGTAAAAGAGAACCGCAACCTTCGAGTAAAAGAGGATAGGACCCCTAGGTGGAAGGTTCATTTAAGTATTCCCAATATAGCAGGCTTATGAGACAAGACTATGATGGAGATCCATTGCTCGAAAAATTTCGTTCACCTGGATCTACGAAGATGTATCATGATCTCAAAAGTATTTATTGGTGGAACGACATGAAGAGGAGCGTTGCAGAGTTTGTAGGTCAATGTCCCAATTCTTAGCAAGTAAAAAATAGAGCACCAAAAGCCTAGTGGTCTGACTCAGAACATTAAGATTCCGATGGGGAAATGGGAAATGATTAATATGGATTTCATTACGGATTTACCTCGCTCTTATCATAAGTTTGATTCTATTTTGGTGATTGTTGCTAGACTGACCAAATCAGCTCAATTCCTGGTGGTCAAAACTATCGACATTGGTGTGCTTATTTCTATTATATCGGACCGAGATGCGCAATTCACATTTAATTTTTGGAGATCATTTAAAAAAGGTTTTGGTACCCAAGTGAATCTTAGCACAGCTTTCCACGCTCAAACAGATGGGCAAGCTGAGCGTACGATTCAAATGCTTAAAGACATGCTACGAGCTTGCATATTGGACTTCAAGAGAAGTTAAGATGATCATCTATCCCTTATTGAATTGGCGTACAATAGCAGTTATCATGCTAGCATTAAAATGGCCCCATACTAGGCTTTGTATGGATGAAAATGTAAACCTCCTATCGGATGATTCGAAGCAGGCGAATTAAAATTATTTGGGCATGATGTAGTGCACCAAGCCATACATAATGTGAAGATTATCCAATAACGACTGTTAACCGCTCAGAGTCGTCAGAAGCCGTATTTAGATGTGCGATAACGACACTTAGAATTTCAAGTGGATGGTTGGATCTTCTTGAAGATCTCTCCTATGAAGGGAGTGATGAAGTTTGAGAAAAAAAGGGGCGGCTCAATCCAAGGTACATTGGGGATCCTTCCCGGATGGTACCGATTGACGATGTGAAAGTTACAAATGATCTATCATATGAAGAGGTTCCTATTGCCATCTTAGATCGACAAGTCTGCAAGTTGAGAACTAAAGAAGTAGCCTCCGTGAAAGTTCTATGGTGGAATAAGAATGTAGGAGAAATGGCCGGGGAGGCGGAAGAGGAGATGAAAAAAAAAATATCCATACCTATTTCAGATCAATGCCGAGGTACCGAGAGAAGCATAAGAGGGGGTTATGTTTTCAGGCTACGTGACAGGGATTAGATATGTCACCCCAACATTCGAGGATGAATGTTTCTAAGGGGGGAAGAATGTAACACCCCGTACTTTCGGACCATGGTTTGAATCGCAAGGCGTATGTAAATAGACCCGAGCTTTGGGAAATTTATGTCATATTCACGTATGCCAATAAGGAGCTTATTATATAAAAGGATAACACCCCGAAATAATTTTGGACGTAACAAGTGTAATGACAGGGATCGAAAATAATATTTGGTATATGCATAAAGAGGCTATGGACTAGCGTTATATCGCACGATTATAACACTGAGTATATGAAGGTTTTATAAGTCATCAAGATTTAAGTAAATTGGGATCAAGAAATTAATTATGTGTGTAATGAGTTAAATGTGGAGGGTGATCTAAAGGGATTAATTAGTGACTTAATTGGATAAGTGTGGATTGCTGGCTGACACATGGCATTGTTAAGGCTAAAAAGGTGTTAGTAAGTGGATGTTGATGAGTCAAGAGCATAAGTTGATGTGATGGACATGTGTAAGGACAAGTGAGTCAAATTTTACATCTTAACATTTATTCTATACAAAGTATATTACAGTATTTCCAACAAAATGGATGACACCATTTTCTTTTGCTAAACAACGTGAGATGTTCTTATCAAAAAGTGAGCGTTTTAGTATTATTTGAGGCAGCAACGTACAAGAGCATTTCCTCTCTTGAATTGGCATTTAGTCCTTAAAATAAATAGGCAGCAACAAACGTTTTGCTCTTCATCATGTTGCGTTTTTTTAAATTTTGGGGTAGAATACATGGATTCTTACTTGTATAGATTAAGGTGTTGTACAGATTGCCTTGTGGTGTTGTCAAGTAAATCGACGAAAGGTATGTTAAGTCAAATCCTTCTTTCTTTTGGCATGTTCTAAGAACGAAACGTAACCGTAATATTGTTCCATAAATTGTTCTACTCTTAGATGTTAAGAATATTCATGTTATTGATTCCTATGTTGAAAGCATGTCTAAATATGTTCTTAAATCCTTATTGAGGTATATGAGACATATGTTAATAATCACAGTGTCAGCCGAATGTGAAGGATATTATGTCATCTGATAAGTTCAGAATGTTTTATTGTCATTCATGCGTTTGCATTATATTCATATATTACCCTTGACTCACATGTGTTATATACACTACTATATGATATCAATTATATATATGTAGGGGATGGGAAAAATGGAATGGCATTACATACGCAACACCACCTTCAGCTGATACAGATATCACGAAAAGGAAGATGCCCAATGAGGCCAATATGATCATGATTATGCCCAAAGAGGCCGAAATGAAATGAGGCCCATAGAGGTTGTTATGTAAAGGAATATGTCCATGTGTGGCCAATATGTATATATGTATACCGCATTTGCATTGTGCATGGCATTAGGCATATTATGGCTCTCAAAGGCATTCATTACTGGTCGGTTGTTTCTGTCGGCTGTTGTTATCAGCTATTTCTGTCGGTTGTTGTTGTCGGCTATTTCTGTTGGCTGTTACTATTTCAGTTTATTTTTGTATCTCTGTTATGCTATTGTTCATGCCTTACATACTCAATATATCAGTCGTACTGATGTCCCTTTTGTCGGGAGACGCTGCGTTTAGTAGGTTACTGGTTCAGCTGATGTTGGAGTACTCTACTTGTTTCAGAGTTGCAATCTGGTCGTGGAATGATATTTTGCATATGCATATGGGTATGGCGGGGCCCTGTCCCGTCCTAATAGTGTCATGTACTCTTTAGAGGCTTGTAGACAGTTGTCATGTGTATAGTAATCGTGTATGGCCATGTCGGCTTTGATGGGTGTGTCAGGAAGATATATGATAACGGTCCTTGTGACCATGATTGATTACGGTTAGCTGGTAAATATGTGAAGAGTGGTGCTCGGCAGGTAGGTTCCGGGTGTCCATCGCGGCCCTCCGATTTGAATCGTGACAATACCTTTCATCGGTGATTCTTTATTATGATTCATTTTGATACCTGAAATCATTAATTCAGTTAATCTGAATATATATGATGCAGGCTCATAAAGAGCAAAATTAGATAGTCGAATTAGAAATAGTGAATTTAGATTAATCTAATTAAACCAAAAACCTTTGAATTGTATAAATTTTTCTATTTCCAAAATTTGAAACTGAAATCTCTATCTAAGAAAGAACAAATCTTATCTACTTCTTGTGATTATCATCACATGAAGTGATCAAAAAGAAAAAAGATACATTTGACCACGAATTTAAGTTATAATTTTGAGTCAAATTGTTGCACTTGACATTATTATGACATGCATGTGGGGGGTTTAGAGGATGAATGAATTAAATAATTGTTTTCAGTTGCCCTAGGTATTATCATCTTATCACTGGTAAATAACACCTAGAGAAACATATTAACAGGGAATATCTTGGTAAGTGTACTTAATTTATAATTAATCAAAACTTGTAATCTTTTTCCTGTCGAAATAAAAATAATTATAGTTGGAAAGTGCTTGGAGGAAGGAGAAAAGCTCATGTGTTACCAAAAGGGCTTTCACATCTTAGCCAAAATACTACATCCTCGGTCTCAAATTATTTATTATTTTTATTATTTACACGTTCCTTAAGAAATATTAATTATAAGGAATATTTAACCTACTTTATCCTTATTTATATTTAAATTATAATCTCTCTATTAAATTTTTACTCTTTTATGTGTCATCTTCATTAATCACAAAGGATAAAATAGGGAAGAAGTAATTAATTGTGTCTTGAACTTCTAAAACGACAAATATTTGTCGTGGTTACTAAAAATAGTTCTCTCAAATTATTTGTCGTTTTAGAAGTTCAAGGCATAATTAATTAATTTTTTTCCATTTTACCTTTTACTAGAATTTTGTCATTAATAGATGAAGAGAGATCATAACTTAGATATAAATATGAGTAGTCTAATACTACTCTTAATCAATATTTCTTAAAGGACATGTAAATTAAGAAAGTGACTAATAATTTGAGACGGATGGAGTAATAATTAGCAAAAGGGCGTTCCTCTACTTGTAATATAATCTTGTAGCTTTTGACCAAATAATAATCTTGCTCTAACTTCTAAAGA
The DNA here is from genome assembly GCA_034509755.1 of Anisodus tanguticus. Classification (NCBI taxonomy): domain Eukaryota; kingdom Viridiplantae; phylum Streptophyta; class Magnoliopsida; order Solanales; family Solanaceae; genus Anisodus; species Anisodus tanguticus. The sequence continues at coordinate 42,489,280 of CM067559.1, read as the reverse complement.
AAGTTAAGATTATAGCTAAGTAGAAAATATTGTATAACTTTTTTGTTGGTTTCGTTTGAAAGTTCTTTGACAATTTTGATATATTTCGATGTGGTTTTTAAAACACGAAAAAAGATCTAGATTTGTTATTGCACTTTCTGAAAAGGCCTATTAAAATTTTAGAAGTATGGGGTTCATACCTCCTATTTATTATGATCTTTGAACTTTTATGTAAAAAATTATAGTTTGCGTAGAAAGTATTGAGTTTAGATGAAAACCGTGCTATAAGATTGTACCCGCCTGTACATCCATGTCGTCGTCATTACAATTTTTGCTCGAAAATTCCATTAGTGATAACGGACCAATATTTATATATAAGGAAAAAGTCCAAATTTGCTCTTGTAATTTGCCAAAGGTCTACCACCCTGGTCGAGAGGTAAATTTAAAATTTAGAATCAACAAGTTCAAATTAAATGATATCTTATATATAGGGATGTAAACGGGGAGGATCAGGGGAAGGGTACCTCATACCTGTACCCGTCACCTAAAACCCACCCTCACACTCGCCCCACCACCCATCACGGGTAGTAATTCCTCCACCCGTACTCGTCTGGCGAGTATAGGATTACACATGCCCCCGCCCCACTTACCCGGCGGGTATCCATTACCCGCCTCACCACCCGTTGGGTATCCGCATACTCATCTACCCGCCTCACCTACCCACCTAAAATATTCAACTAATCAATGTTCTACACTTCTACACCACCTGTATAAACAAAATTAACAAAGTTCAAATCCTGCATCAGTAAATAAACTCTTCAACATTTGATTAAAACATTCTACACTGATTTACCTGAATAATACAAAGAACTGAAGAAGTAGGATTTGAAAATAATTAATAAGAATTGAAAAGTGAAGACATAACAAAGAATGAAAAAAATTGGAAGAAATAAAGATGGATTTTACCTTGAATAGAAAGATATGAAGATGGTATCAAGGATTTATGGCAACCACATTGAGTTTCTTTTTTTGAGTTTGGCTTTAGAAATTAGGGATTTAGGGTTGACTTTTGAGTTTCTTCCCGGAAAGCTTTTGGTTTTGAGTTTTGGGATTCCTAGAATTTCGCAAGATGGGTTATACGTGTACGGTGTATGTAACAAACTGAGAATGTTTATTTATTTTTTTATTTTATTTTTTACTTTTTTTTCACTTCTAAACCATATTTGGACTTTGGGCTAAGGAAACAAGTTGCAGGCCCATTATTTAGACGGTGTGGGTATGGGCGGTGCGGGTACGGTGCGGGTCTTATATGAAATCCACCCCCGCCATACTTTTGATACTCATACCCGCCCCACCACCCACCAAACCATCCCCCATACCCGACCCAACTGGAGCGGGTGTGGGGCGGTCTTTTATTCTAGTCCATCTTTTTCTTTTTTTTAGTAGTTATCCAAGTCTATGTGACCAAAACTTTTGTTACTCCTAATTTACCAGAATTATACAACACTAATAATTATAAAATATTTTATAATTATTCACTAATAATTAACATATTCAGTGTAATCTCACAAGTGGGTCCGGAAGTTACTCCTGCAAACTTAAAAAGAAAAATTAGACAAACTCCGAGTTTTTGCTGAAATAAATCTTGCAATTGTCAGCTTCTTGTTTATTTTATTAACTCCTTTCATGCATCACATTCTCAGGGATATTGTTCAGTTTCTTGACTTGCATTGTAGTAGAAACATAGAGAAAAAGTTTAGTTAGTTTGAGTTCACTTATAAGTCATTAATTGCAGCTTTATCTCTTTCTGTTTTTCTACATGTAATTCTCCCTTCCCACTGCTTACCCATACAGACAGGCACTCAGTCTGCAGAAACTTATACCTTATTTTTTTAAGGATTTAACAAATAGTAGGAGTAATATCCACAGTATAAAAAATTTATACTTTCATTATATTTACTAGCTCCTTCATTTTACGTGATCTTATTTGAATGAATATAGAGTTTTTTTAAAAAAAAGTTGTGGCTTTAAACATATTATCACATTATGATTGTATGGATATTTTACTTTGAATTTTGGGATATTAAATATGTTATAACATTTTTGTGGCTTTAAAAACTTGTTACTAAGGGTACAATGAGAAGCTACAAGTTAAACCGTTTATCAATTTAGTAAGACGACAACAACAATAACTATCCAGTGTAATCCCACAAGTTGGATCTGAGAAGGATATGATGTACGTAGATCTTACATCTATCTTTGTGGGATAGAAAGGTTGTTTCCGATACTCTCGATTCAAATTTAATAAGACGTCATTCTTTTATGAAACTGACTAAGACTAAAATAAGGTCACATAAATTAAAACGGATGGAGTAATTTATTTTTTCAAATACTTATAGTTACTAGGAGTAACATTTAACGAAGTATTGTTTTATAGTTTTCTGTCTTTTGATTTCTATTGCTATATGTTGTTCCTCGTACTTCGATTATCTTATTTATCTGCGGTAGTTATTGCTTCTTTTTTCAGAATGTTTTATCATGGCTTATTCGCTTTCGTTATTTTCATTTCATACTGCTTTAAATTTTTTGTCAGTGTTTGACCGTTTCTTTTGCTTATGCTTTCTCTTGAGTCGATGATCTTTCGAATACAACTTCTCTAGCCACCAAGTTAGAGGTAAGGTCTACGTACACTCTACCCTCTTCAGATCCCATGTTGTAAGATTTCACTGGGTATGTTATTATTGTTGTTGTACTAGGAGTATCATTTAATTGGTCTATACTTTTTTGTTTTGAAGAGCAGGGGGTTGTGGGTTACCGCTATCTAGAATCGATATGCTTTATGGAACACAAATCTGAATTAATCGAGATTTCAAATTAAGTATCGGACACTAGACAGAAAACCAAAAAGATCTTTGTATAAATTATACTCCCTTCTTCTTAAAAAGATTGTCTTACTTTCCTTATTAGTTTGTCCAAAAAATATTGACACATTTCTATATATGTAGAAATAGTTTAACTTTATGAGAAGATTTACAACCACACAAATATCTAAGACTTGTTTTGAATCATATATTTCAAAAGTTTTTTGTATTTTTTAAACTCTGTTAAATCAAACTAAGATAATCTTTTTGGGACGGATGAAGTATAATATTACGAAGTACTTTTCTCTTTCTCTAAGTTGTCTTGTCTCACTCCCTTTTTTTTATATCCAGTTTCCCGGCTTATGCTAGACAATTCCTGGAGATAGTAATCCGGTCCCTCAGCACTATTACCAGTAAATCGTCGAATGTGCCTGAATGGCGAGGTTTGAGAACAGAGCAACTGATATCACCTACAAGGTCCTACCCCAGAAGAGAACAAATTGCTCCCACCAGGGTTCGAACTCACGCTGCAGACCTGCAGCTGAATTTTAAGTTACCCATTTGCCATTCAGCTATGCCCGGATGAAGTATAATATTAAGAAGTACTTTTCTCTTTCTCTAAGTTGTCTTGTCTCACTCCCTTTTCTCAAACACCCTTAGATGAAGCTTAACTTTAAAGTTCATTTCATTTCTTTTTCTTTCCCTTTTTCATCACTTACCTTAGTTAGTTTTAACTCCTTTGAAGTGGCCTCAACCAAAGACAGTAACTTTGCAGCTTTTTTTTTTCTATCTCTTCCTGCTAAAGATACATACAAAATGGACCACTCAACTCACTGCAAAAGCTTCCTTTTCTCATCAACAACCATACTTTAAACATCCAAAAAACTTCAACAAAACAAACCAATAACAACATCTTATTTTTCTTGTTTTCTACTCTTTGTTTCAAATGGACTATAATATGAAGCAATGGAGAAATGAAGAGCAAAATGAGTTATCAGAAGAAAATAATTGTGCAAAGTTACCAAGACTTGTTCTTGATCTTGACTCTTCTAGTTCTTATTATTCACGATCTGTTACTGACTGTGATTCTTATGCTATTCCATTGTTTGTATCTGAACCTACAAAATTGTCAGCATATAATACTGTTTCTGCAGATTCAACACTCACTGCCACCAAATTTCCCAGTAAGTAAATACTATTACTCCCTTTTTTTTCTTTTCTTTTTTTATATCTAGCTTCCCATCTTACATCATGCTATTCCTGAATATAGTAATCTCGGTCACTCAGCACTACTATCGGTAAATCGCGGGATGTGTCTGAATGACCAGGGTTTGAGAACATAGCAATTGATATCACCTACAAGGTCCTACCCCATAAGAGAGCAAATTGCTCCCACCAATGTTTGAACCCACGTTGCAGGCCTCCAGTTGAATTTTAAATTTTCCTCCTTTGCTGTTCAGCTATGCCCCGGGGACCTATTACTCCATTTCCTCTTTCTATTAAATTGTGTTATAGAGACATATTCAAGATTTGAACTTTATGGGTTCAGAATGTCAAGGAAGAGTTTGACATTTAATGTGTGTAAAGGAAGAATTTGACATTTAATGTTTGTATATATTGTTTAGTTTTCATATAAGATATACAAGTTTTCATAACAGATATATAAGTTTTGAACTTTATGGGTTCGGAACGTCATGTACTAGTAGATTTTTTTAACAGATATATAGTATTTGAGCCAAAATTATCAAATTATGTTGAAGTCAAATATTACTTCTTATGCACATATATTAAATCTTAAATGAACTTGGCGAAATTTCTAACTTATCCATGGTTGTGTCTGTTAAAGTTTCGAGCTTTTTTATTTTCAGAGGTGCATTCAAAATTTGAACTTTATGGGTTTGGAGGGCTTTTGTTTATTTCAGTAGTTTTTAACACATATATAGAGTTTGAGCTAAAATTATTGCATTTTATCGAAGTCAAACATTACTTTCTTATGCATATATATATATATATATATATGATATATTGAACATCCTTAGTGCCAGTGGCAGAGTTCAAAAATATAAAGAAGTAAACACACAAAGAAGTCAACGGCCCTTACTAGCAAAGGAGCTCAACGTCTACTAAATATACATAAAATATTATTTTAACCTTATATATACAGTGTAATTTTTCACCGAAGGGGGTTCAAATGAAACCCCGCGGCCCTTACTAGCTCCGCCACTGCTTAGCGGAACTTCCAGGCTTCAGTGTGTCTTGTGTCTATTAAAGTTTTAAGCTTTTTTATTTGTAAATGCATATCCAAGATTTGAACTTTATAGGTTCAGAACGTCATTTTGTATATATTTAGTAGAGTTTGACCAAAGCTGTTGGAGTCGACGAAAGTTGAATATCTCATATACATATATATTATATCTTGAACATTTCTTAGCGAAATTACTAGCTTATGTACTATTTGTGTCTGTTAAAGTTTTGAACTTTTTTGTCGTTAATTAGCATATCCATAATATTTTTTTGCGTGTGTGTTTCTTCTTTTGGACTATAGGGATGGGAAGTAGTTACTTCAGTTTGGATCAGTGGCAAGAACTTGAACTACAGGCTTTGATCTACAGACATATGTTAGCTGGTGCTCCTGTTCCTCATGAACTCCTCCATCTTGTTAAGAAAAGTCTCATCAATTCAACTCCATATTATAATTTGCCTCAACACTTTCAACAGTATCACCATTATCACCATTATCAACAAGCTTGTAAGTTTTCTTCTTTTTTTTTTCTTTTCAATTTAATGTCAAAATAGACTATGGTAGTAGGTACTATATTTTTCCCTCTTGTAATTGTTTATGTATAGTTGTTAAGGAGAAAGATATGTATCTCGATTAACTCATTAAGCTTCGAGATGTTGCACGAACTCTACAAAAATGTTGTTGCATCCGTATCGAATTTGTTAAGAGTCTCACATCGGATATGGAATGGGAACATGGACTCTTTATATGGACTTGGACAATACTCACCCTACAAGCTAGCTTTTGGGGTTGAGTTAGGCCCAAGATCCATTCTTTACATGGTATCAGAGCCAGACACATTCCAATTCTTTGTTCACCGATGTTGGGCCCCCAAATTATATTATTCACGTTCCAGTTAACAAGGTCTGGACGTGCGGGGGAGTGTTAAGAGTCTCACATCGGATATGGAATGGGAACATGGACTCCTTAAATGGACTTGGACAATTCTCACCCTACAAGCTAGCTTTTGGGGTTGAGTTAAGCCCAAGATCCATTCTTTACAGAATTCTCATAAAATGCACTATTATTGAAGGATCCGCAACACGCCCGGTAATAATTCTGGAGATTCCGAACAAAATAATTGAGAAATGAATAATGCATTATAAAAAATAAAAAAAAAAACTTTTTCGTAGACAACTAAATTAAGAAGTATCCTTTTTATTGCCCTCCATGTAATTTCAAAGTGCATATGGTTTTTTTTCCTTCCACTAATTTGCTTGATGTGATTTCTATTTTCTTGTTTTTTAAGCTTGGAAAAAATGGAAAACACATACTAGTCAACACAGTCAAAGCTAGAGCAACCATCCTTTAATTTCCCTTAAATAAATGTAAACTAGTACTGGTATACTTGCCTAAGTTCATTAGCTCAATTGATCTGTAAAGTTTTCTATATTTTCCAAGAATATTGCTTTTGGGCATATTTTGTGTTCTAAAAACTATCCTTAATAAAATCAACTACCGATCCAAAATTTAGACGTTTGGGGTCCGAGATGGAAGAGTGGATATATTTTGAGATTCATATTTAACATCATTTATACTTGTTCTTTTCGCATGTTGCACGTAGGATTAGTCCCGAAACACTTTATTCTGCCGAACCTGTTAACTCATGGCTGAATCCATCACAACATCTATGGCTATGTTGTTCGGATTCTTCAAAAATTTCACCCATGTGTTGGATCCTTCTAAACTAATGTATTTTAATCTGATACGAATGGGACAACATTTTTGAAAATCCGAACAACATAACCTATCAACTCACATTCTTGAACTTTATATGATACATGAGTTCCAATAACAAGAAGTTAGTAACAATTGCTTTTTGTGTGTAATTATGAAGTGTTACAAACAGGGTACTGGGGAAGAACAAATATGGATCCAGAGCCAGGGAGGTGTAGGAGAACTGATGGGAAGAAATGGAGGTGTTCTAGAGATGTAGTTAGTGGCCATAAGTATTGTGAGCGCCACGTCCACCGTGGCCGCAACCGTTCAAGAAAGCCTGTGGAGATCACCACAACTGCCGCCCCTCGTGGTGGCGATACCGCCAGCATGGGCGGCGGTAACACTACCATGGCTGGCCATGGGAGTACTCCTCAATTTGCTCTATCTGGACCTGCAGCAGCTTCCATTGATCTTCTTCACCTCAATCGAAGGTATACATTTTTTGAAATATTGAGTTTAAGTTATATCCATCGATAATATATCATAATATTTTCAGTTCATCAAGTTAACTTATGTGTCCTAACAACTGTTTACAACAAACATAATCTTATTACGTGAATTGAATGTTTATGGCTGAACTGACACTTGACGAAAAGCCAATAGTCCTCGATCAATAGTAAAAAATATAGTAAAGAATCGCTATAACAAGTTTAATTAAATTTCTTACATGTCTATGTATATAACTTAACCTTTTAAACATGTTGAATATTGTGAATAAATTGTGACTATTGCAACCTTGGATAATTTTGTTATTGGGATTTTGGTTTATTTCTTATTTCAAAATTTATGAAGAAAAAGAAAGTTTTTTCTTACAATTTATAAATCATTTTCCCAAGGGCAAGTATGTTGTTTAGATTTTTCAAAAATGACGATAAATGCGTGTTAGATCTTCCAAAAGTAATAGTTTTGGAGGATCCGACACAGGTATTATAGTGATTTTAAAAAGTTCCAGCAACATAGAAGTCAAATTCTACTTTGTGCAAAAGATGACTGGTTTATAGCAAAAGAGGTGACAAGAAGTTCAATTATATATGCTATCACAACATTGAACTCTTTTAACTTTTTTCTGAAGGGACTAATTTATCTGTGTATTATTCTCTTCTCACCCCATCCTCTCCTTTTTCCCTACCACCTCCAAAGAGACATCTCATAGTTGTAATGGTTGATTGATACTTGTCTCCCAAAAGGGAGAATATCTAAATTAAAACCTTGATCAAATGGCTTTATCTTTATCTACTTCAAATTCCATTATCACATTTTCCTATATTAGGGTCCACTTACTGATTTTTTTCTTGGATTGTTAAAAACTCATTAAAGATTGTTTTGATTCAATTTTCTGTTGCTTTTCATTGGGAGTCTAATATTCATATTGAGGTTCGATTAAATCTAAATTCACATAGAAAAGTTCAATATTGAAGATAAAAGCATTCCGTAACAAAAACGATATTCTATCCAGGCTCAAACACAAGATATTTAGTTAAAAATAAAAGAGTACTTATTACGATAATCCTTATTGAGTGATAGTTGTCTCTCAAAGTGGGTAATGTCTAAATTAAAACCTTGATCAAATGGCTTTATCTTTATATACTTCAACTTTTATTCACTCATGGAGGGGTCCACGTACTGAAAATTTTCTTGGATTGTAAGAATCTCATTTAAGATTGTTTTGGTCCACTTTCAGTTTCATGGTTGGACCCCAAACCCCACCACCTTCATTTTTTCTTCTGAGTTTGCTTTAGCCTTTAGTACATATGGAGTAGCTGTTTTTTTGTTTGTGCATATTGAGTAGGACTCACCCCATCCACTTGTTCTCTGTCTCTGCATATTTACCCCCCCCCCCCCCCCCCCCCCATGTACTGATGTATATGTTTTATGTACGAACGGAGTAAAAAATGCATTGATAGTAGAATAAATCTTTGCACTATCAATACATATAATTTAAAGATTTTAACGTTCTTAGCCAGCCCACTAAAAAGATTTTCACCCATCAAGGTGCTACAGTTTGCAACCATCGGCGGTGTATACTTAGTATATAGCAAGTGTATAATTATTGTATAATGTATAGACACAGATCATACAGTGTTATACATCGATTATACACTGCATACCGACTAAAATTTATAAAAAATGTAAAGACTACGGTTCTTATTTGTTGTGAGCTTTATTCGGCTGTTGTGTAATACAAAACTACTTTTTTTTTCTTTTGCTTGATTTGAGATGGGCTAGCTAACATGGTTTAAATTTGTAGGCCTTCAGAATCTGTAATTGAGAAAAAGGGTCCAATGGAAGCCCAAAATGATGTTAAAAAGGATGGTAAATCTAGTGGCCAAATCCTTCGCCATTTCTTTGATGATTGGCCTAGACAACAACTTCAAGAAAGTGAAAATGCTACTAGTTACTAGTTCAATGGCTTCTGCCACCAGCCTCTCCATTTCGATGCCCGAGAATCCCTCGTCCGATGTCTCGTCGATAGGTGGACCACTAGTCGAGGCTTTAAGATCATCAATGTCCAAATCGTCGCCAACAAGCGTTTTGCATCAGTTGCCATGTGGCAGCACGTCGGAGGCTAGTTATGTTAGCACTTAATTGAGCAAGTCCACTGTTGAAATTTTTTTTTTCATGCAATGGAGTTTTTGGACTCCATATAACTTCTTTTGGTTTGTTTTTACTTTTTTCATCTTTTGCAATGTAGTGTTTGTATTATTTTGGTTTGTGTAGGTGAAATCATGAAGGCTTTGCTTATTTCTTTTACTTGTAAGTTGTGCATGTTGGTTTGTAACAACTATTTCAAACTAAAACCGTCCAGTATCAAGCCTGGGTCCTATCCCTTGAACAACTTGAGTAATAAGAAAATATAACTGGATGACAAAATGGTAATTACATCTGGTACTAACATTTATCATATCTTCATCATCTTTTCTAATGTTTTAAGTCGTAAAACCTCGTGAACCAAGCGAATTGCTTCACTTGCTTATCTTGTCTTATGATATTGGTAAGTCAAGCCTTCATATGTTCATAGTTTCACTTCGCTTCTGTCATTTTGTGTCTTCCCCTCGGACTATTAAGGGAAAGCACGGCAAGGAAACTTTGGTATGCACGAGACAAGCATATGACATCAATCAAAAGTACTCTTAAAACAAGGAAGTCGTTTGATCCAATGACATCCCAAAACGAATGTGCAGAAGAACCATAAAAGATAATTCATGGTGATGTTAAAATTTACGCCTATTTGTATCTATCCAGTGATCGCTAAAGAACACTCATACTTGTTGGAGCTTGGTGAGGCTTCATTTTAAGCAGTTGGGTTTTTGTCCTCTACAACTATATGCCAAAATTTTCAAGTCCCCAACAATAACACAGATAGCACAACTTGGAAGGAAAAGAACACTTTTAGCCATCAATTATGAGCCCAATAAAACATCATTAGATCAGCTCTATTTCCATTTTATAGGTATTGTAGTTTAGGTCACATAGTTGATATCTAGTTGGCTGTACATATAAAGAGATCTTTACTACTACCTCCCACTGTCTCAGCTAGATGATAATTTACAAATGCAATATGAAGTCAGTAAGCAAAACCTGCTGAAGCCCGTCCAGCAGTTCGACATAAATTCATCTATCTTACACATGCTTGTTCAGCACTTCATCTCTGTGTATATCGTTGCTCTACTAGTAGTGGAAAGAACTGCAAACCTTTTGTCGCGTGAAACTCCGTCAGGACTGATGCAATATTGCCGGACTCGTCAAGAAGCAATGTTGATTAACGGGTAGTGTTCAAATCTTTCAACGAGGTCACAAGTCCATTCATTCTTCAACGGGTTCTTTTTCTTCTACTTCTTTTACTACTTCTTCTTTGTCTACTAGTGCGTAGACCACTGCTGTTCTACTAGGTGCATATACCATAAAGGAACAAGGACGGTCATCATACCACCCTTCCTGTATATAGATTGTATAGATTTTAAAATTTTCTTTCCGAAACAAAACTAAAAGACACAGGCTAAGATCAGAGGCAGATCCAGGATTTAAGTTCTATGGGCTTAACCTTTAAGGTAAATAGCATTGATCCATTGTACTTTTAAAATTTATGGGTTCAGACCTACTGTTTGTTGCAATTTTAGTGAATTTTTACAATAAATTTATGTTCCGCATTTAAAGTACTGGGTTCAAATGAACTCGGTATCGTAACGCTGCATCCGCCTCTGGCTAAGATTATAATGAAGAGAGAATTTACTTACGAAGGTGAAATATTTGGCATTGTGATCAATTCTCCCAAAGCCACCAAAAAGTGGATCATCCGAGTCCAAGACAATCTGGAAGCGCAACATGTGAGTTAAATCACGTCAAAATAAAATTAATTGCATTCATCGAGCACATGAAGAAGGCTGAGACAGAAGAAATTAAGGCAGCATTCCAAAATCTTTAAGTTCTTAGGATCCACCTATAGTAAGGACTTCAAAAAGACACATAATAGTAACGATTCATTATTCAAAGATCATTTTCTAATTATTCATTCTAATGTCAAATAAATAGGTAGTATCGCTAATACAAAACTGATGGCCTCCATTTCAAAAAAAGATTGAGTAAATAGGGAAGAAGAAAGGTTTCAACTCAACATACCTTGTATTTTCCTGGCTTCAAGCAGCCTATGCGATAGTCTGAATAACTACTTGTCCAATGGAAATTAAATACGAAAACTAGGTTTCCTCTTTCAAATACAATCATCCTGTCTCCTTCATCCTTTCGTGATATGAACTGGTGCTCTGAAGTCATAAACTGCCAGAAAGAAGAGATAAAAACTCGTCCATTACAGAGAAGTACAAAAAATGAACAAATTATAAACGAATATAGTGAATATACACGATCACCCAAGCGAATAAAGCTGCATGACAGACTATTATCGTTCTTGTAGTCTAAAGACACTACATGAAGATGCTTAGCAGATATATTTGAAACTATCTTTTACAAGACCTTACTGAAATTCCTCCAAAAATTTGAAAACTACTATTATGGGAAATAAAGAAGCACAAAACTGAGAAAGCAGGCACAATATAAAGTATAAACACACCTCGTATCTCTCTTCCAGATGCTGCATAGCCTGGTCAAATTCTTGCAAACCATGGTATCTTAAATAATCTGCATCTCCCTGAATATCCAGCAAGGATAAGCACTCACAAATTAAGACTGAAAATAGCTAAAAAAAAAAAAAAGAACATGGTATAATGCTGCGAAAAAGTTCCAAGTATATTTTGACCCTCATACTCTAAACCCCATCATTCGTTTTGGGAACAGCAGAGTATTTGCATCAGCGCCACATCACTGCACCAAGAAGCTAGAAATATAATATAACCTGGATAAAAAACAGTGCAAGGACTAACCAGATCAAATCTCCGTCTGCATTTATCATAACTGAAACCGTTTCCAGGAATTATTTTGCCATCAGGGAGGTGTTGATCAGCCCTAGGGAAATCAATCCACTCTAGAAAACAAGCAAATGTATTACAGTACAATAAAGAATACCAAGAAAGAAAATGGGTTTTTCACACTGTATATCCGCCCACCAAAATAATAGCCGACAAATGTATATTTTTGTATTTTAATGTATAATATACATAAAATATACATATTTTATACATAATAGTGTATTTTTTTGTATATTTACTATTTAGCTAGCGAATGTAATTATTTTTGGCAGACCGGCCAAATGTGTAACTTGCCCAAAGAAAATTGCACAAGATCAAAAGCAGCCAAGAGAAGAATTATGACCAACGAACGAAAAGGTTAGCAATCTATACCAGGGTGGCCGAATTCATTTCCCATGAAATTTAGGTAACCTTCTCCTCCTAATCCCATAGTTACAAGCCTGATCATCTTGTGCAATGCTATCCCACGATCTATTAATGGCGTTGACGGTCTATCCAGAGCCATAAAATCATACATATCCTGAAAAGGATAGTTGGGGGAGGGGGGGTGAAGCATTACATGAGAACTTGATAAACTAATGAGGTGTTTGGACAAGCTTTTAGGGAAAAAATAAGTGTTTTTGAGTAGTAACAGAAGCAGTTTTTCAGAAAAAGTAGCTTTTTCCAAAAGCACTTTTGGAACATTAGCCAAGCACAAAGTACTGCTCTAATATTGGCAAATGTACTTTTCACATTGAGTAGCTAAACACAAACCGCTACTAAATCAATAAAGCATACAGCTCTAGCCCTTGAAGACGCCATTTTGGGGCCTTATAAAGTCCTAATTGACATATCTGCGTATTAACAATTTCATTTTCGTGTATTGCTTATAGGACGGGATATTCATGATCATGCATTATTTTATTACTATAGAAATAAAAAGGTAGTCATTTTAAAAGGGAGAGAGAAAGTAGTGGATTCAAGTACAGATATATCCTACACAGAAAATTTAATTCAGAAATTAAGTTGATAGTTTCTTGACATTATAAAACATCTAATAGAATTAACGATGAGTTAATAATGCAAAATCAAAACTCACCATCAAGTGGCGCACAATCTTAAGCTCTTGTTTGTCCATATAAATTTTTCACTTTTTCAAAACAACGTCGGTTATACATTAGACTGATTTTTTTATTATTCTTTTTTTTTAAATGGTTCTAACCAGTTTTTCAAGTGTTTTTTTTCACTCACAAAGTTTCGACTATTTTTCAAGTTAAATGTATGTCCAAACACAACTCAGATTTCCAAATACCCTTTGTCAACTTTTTTAAAATACTACTTTTTGTCAAGTATCACATTTTTTACATCCAAACACGTACTAGCTTTCAATTTGACTGCTGAGAAAGACACAAAAAGTGTAAAAATAACCTTGTCCATCAACCAGAATGCTATGGTTTTATCACCGACTAGAGCTTGATCATGACTTTCAGCATATGAAACACACTTTTCCCGCCATCGTCTATTTGTCAGTGTATGAACAATATCGCCCACTCTCCAATCCTCATCCCTTTTCCTGTAACAAATTGTATTAGAAAAAAACTTTCTAGATCAGCGACTTGCGCGCAAAAAAAATGAACTGCCGGATATTAATTGAAGTCAAATACAAAATACTACTCCCTCCGTCCCAATTTTTTTGAAGGTGTTTGACTGGACGCGGAGTTTAAGAAATAAAGACTGGTGATCTAAAATAAGTCATAGATATCTGGAGGGCTATAAATTATTTCATTAAGGGTAAAATGGATATTTTACATTTAAATTGTTACTAATATAAAAATGTGTCATTCTTTTTGGGACTAACTAAAAAAGAAAGAGTGTCACATAAATTGGGACAGCGGGAGTATACATTATCTTTCCTATACATTAATCAAATTAATTTTACTTTATAAAGAAAGTATAATTTTTGGGATAAGAATATGAAGCCTTAGAAACAACATACTTGAGCAACTCAATCCATTTATCAGCAATGGCCATATGCAACCGATAGTCAAAGCCAACACCCCCATCTTGAACGGGAATACAAAACGCCGGCATTCCACTAACCTGAAATTAGTAGGGGAAGAAAGAGAACCATTAAGAGGATGATTAAAAGAGTCGCAGCCCATATAGAGTAAAATAACATTTCTCTTCACATTGCATAATTTGCATATAGTAGTATCAAAAAGTAGAAAACCGTACAAATTACATGGTTTTCAACAAATGAAGAAGTTTGCTTCTACTTTCTATGCCTGATTTCCACTTGAGTTCATTATTCCATACCTATTTTAGAGGTAGGGGACAATGAAATATCAAATTTCACTCTGAACAAGGTTCAGGAAGACGAGAATTTGTATCAGTTTGGAGGCGTTAAAAAAACTTTTCTAAGTACCTTCGGAAAAGTGAACCACTCCTTTTAGTGAAAAAATACTTGTATCCCCTAAAGTCATAACCTAATTGATCCTCCATGCTGTTTTTTTTAATTATATTTTTTATTTTTATTGTTTATTACTTGTCAAAAAAATCAGTATACCGAGGTATCTTAGGATTTTAATCACGATCTCGGAGCATTCCAGACATCATAATATCAAGATGACAAGAAGTACTAACATCTTCACCGATGGTAATTGCATCTGGGAAAAGCCCGTGAATAAGATCGTTGACCAGCATCAAATACACCACAGCATCCACATCAGTTGCAAATCCAAAGTATTCATTGTAATTCCCAGTGAATCCCACCTATAGAAATTAAAATAAATCAGGAAAGTAGTTTAACAGAATACTGGAGGCCACCTTGGTAAAACACATGAAGCAGGAAGAAGGAAACTGATATTTCCAAATAACATGAAACTAGATGTGCATACACCGACTATAGAGTTCCTGAAGCTAAAAAAGAAGAGGAAAAACATGATTTGCCAGCATTTAGCTCATTCCAATGAAAGAAGAGGAACAAATAATGAAGCCGATTTTATACAATGGTAATACCAGGGTAATACTAAATAAAATCAAGAGAAGTTAAGAATTCTTCTAGATAATATATAAGTTAAAACCATAATGCCTCAGCTAATAAATGGCCATGGTACTAAAAAAAGAATTGTTGCAGTTAGATGCCTAATTACTTCATGGTAGTTACTAGGCACCTTGTTGTCTAAAAGCAGTTACTTTGTGATCACAAATTAAAGTATAAAATTATATCGAATCAACTTTACCGATAATCCGTGGTGAGTATACATCATCGATGTCACACCGTCAAATCTAAATCCATCAAATTTGAACTCATCCAACCACCATCTCGCATTAGAGAGAAGATACCTAAGTACCTATAACAAGAAACATAATTACTGTCACGCCCATTGATTACGAGGCACACAGTTCTTGTTGACTCATGCTCCAAAGAAACTAAGTACCTCCCAGTGGCCATAGTTAAAGAGACGGGAATCCCACATCCAATGATAACCACGAGCTCCAGAGTGAAAATAACAACTATCTGTGCCGTCAAACATGTTCAGCCCATCTAAAGTATTATTTGATGCATGACTGCAAAAAGTTGCACGATTCAAGTGAGTTAAGGATAAAGTAAAGCATGTCAATAGAAATAATGGCCACTCAAAAAAAAGGTAACTCTTATTAGACAGGGAAGCTACTCCACATTAATAAAAGCTAGCATATTATAATTAATCAATTCCAAAAGGCAAATTTCTATGCATTTTTATGGTAAGTGTCCAACGTCCCAAACATCAGACTGACTAGTTTTTCACAAGGAAAACTACAAGTCAACAATAAAAAACATGAAATGACCAAAAAAAGACTTCCCATAGATTCACTAAACACAGTTGCAATAGTAAAAGATTAACTAATACCTGTGAACAATGTCCATGAGAACAACAATTCCTAGCTCATGAGCTTTATCAATTAAAGACTTAAGGTCGTCAGGCGTCCCAAAACGGCTACTTGGTGCAAAAAAATTTGTCACATGATAACTGAGACAAAGAAGGATAACGAGTTCCATTAGAAATACTAAAATAGTCAGTTAAAAACACTTGCATAGTAATCAGGGAAACAAATGCAAACAGTAAAAGGAGAATTACCCAAAACTAGCATAATAAGAATGCTCTTGAATAGCCATAATTTGCACCGCGTTGTACCCAAGCTTTTTTATGCGAGGAAGAACTTCGTCTCTAAATTCCATGTATGAGTTAATTTTAGGCTTCTGCATCACAAATATGGAGCCATCTCTAAGGTTAGAGTATAACAGCATTAAACTCAACAGTTAAGACAAATAGCAAAACTTAAGGAGACAGATAGAAAATACTCCCTCTGTCCCAATTTATGTGATGGTGTTTGACTGGCACGGAGTTTAAGTGGTTCACACTTGATTTTTCAGTGTTTTCTATTCTCCCTATCCTATCGTGCTTTTATTGTGGAAGATGATTACTTAGTGAAGGACAAAATCGATATGTGAAAAGGGACCTTCAGATGCCATTTCTAGAACAAAAATACAAAAATAAAAGAAATTAGGGATAATAGCACTTTTAGTCCCTAAGTTATTGGTATATTCTGTTTTTAGTTCTTGTGATATATGACTTAATATATTTAACCTTCAATTGATTAAAATGTGTCTTTTTGGTCCCTTCATGTATAAAATATGTTATATTTGACTACTTTTAGAACCATATTACCTTTAACTATAGAATAATAGTATAAATTTAACATAAAACATGAGTAATTAAGTGGTGGACCGGCTAATAATTATTGTAAACAATTGAATATTCATAAGCCAAGGGACCAAAAGTGCACAATTAAACTAATTGAAGGTTTGATGTGCTTAGTAAAATATAATATGGACTAAAATCAAAATTTACCAATAATTGAGGTATCAAAAATGCTATTAGCCTGAGAAATTAACATCTGGTTCATAAAGTTAATATCTAGGACACCACACAACAAAACCCTAATTAACCAGCAATCACTTCACTTCGGCTTTCAACGAGCCACTTTAGAGTTTAGAGAAATAACTGCTCTGACAGAAGAAATCAGATTCATAAATTATAAATAATAAGAAAGAGGAAGGATGCGCACCGGACTACTCATTCCAATATGAGATTCATATATTCGCAGTGACTTTGGTCTCTTTGGCCGTGGATGTTGGAATACATACCTCTCCTACAAGGAATTTAAAAAGAACTATAAACACGAAAACAAACAACAAAATAAAATAGCATTTGTGAGGTTGCAGAAATTAGCAAGGGAATATACAAGCACCTTCGTAGGAAAAGAAAAGAAAAAACTTCTAGCTCACAGACTGCTATGCAAGACACTAAATAAATAAGCTAATCAACAAAACCAACTAGACTAATATACAGGAGAACGTCAAAAAGAAGAGTCGGTACAAGACTAATTTTTTACTATTTTTTTTATAACCATGGTGTCCGGGTCAGCTTGCGCGCACATCGACTAATTCCACGGGATACCTGCCACCTCCCACCAAAAACAGGTACCGGGTAACTCTGTCCACCAAGGCTTTAACATATGAGAAGATATCACCTAGTGTATTTGTCTCTGCTGGGATTTGAACCTAAAACCTCATGGTTCTCAACTCACAGGTACAAGACTATTAATGTAACCTTGCTAGGGACTAGCTCAAATCCATAGGTTAACAAGTAACATATTCTGTAGTTTTTGTATTGAAAAATGTATGCCACATAAATCCTTGTCTATCACTTCGTTTCTCTTTCTACTTTTATATGATGGTGAAGTACGGGCCAGCTTGCGTGCACCTCGACTAATTCCACTGGATCAGCACAGGTACCGGGTAACTCTGTCCACCGAGCCTCGACAGATGAGAATAAATCACCTAGTATTTTTGCCTCCATTGGGGTTTGAACCTGAGACCTCATGGTTCTCAACTCACTTCATTGATCACTAGGCCACACTCTTGGGTGCTATCCCTACAATTATCTTTTTAGTAGCAATCTTCATTTATTTAAGTAAAACCCATTTGGCCATTTCAACTACATAAATTACTATCCAAAAAAAAGAACATGTCTCAAACTTAAATACAGTTCTGGTATGGGTTTTCACATATGAGTTCAAAGCACTAAGGATTTCCCATTCCATTCCATTGAAGTGTGTAACTGGCTCATTTAAAAGCTTAAGCTACTAGAAAAAGCACGCTTTAATTTATTTAATTATATCTTCAATACGCCTCCTCACATGCGCGTCTAATTCTTTTTCATAGCGGTGAGACTTGAACTTAGGACCTTTGCCTACTCTGCTACCATGTGGAAGTGTGTCACCATCTCATCTAAAAGCTTACGTTGTTGGAGAGAGCACACTTTAAAAAATTAAAATTATATTTTCACCACATTCCTTTCCTTTATATGCAGAACCACTTAACAAGATTATATATTAGGCTATTAGAAACAACAGAAAGAAAAGAGAGTAACCGCTTCGGGTGGATCATAATATATTCCATTGTAAGGAATTTCACCAGGAGGCTGTACAGAGAACTTGATCCAAGCAGGAATCGAATCCTTAACACCTGATGGAGTGTCCATACGTATCTACATTTTCAGTGCATCAAGAGCAAATATTAGTAAATAGTCACATAGAACATCCATTATCAGACATAGACTACAAACTAGAATTACATTATGAAACCTGCATAAAGAGCAAATATACAAATAGCGACTGAGTTGATTGTAATAATCTTCAGTTGATAAAATTTCCAAAGTTCTATGTCTTTTTTTACATGACGGTATTTGATTGGATAGTTGAAGGTTTATAGAATTTAAATGGCATCAAATACTATTAGGAACATCCCAAAATGGAAAGAGCTCAGTAATAAAGCATTTGGAAACAGTAGAAGAATGGACTTTACATCTTCTGGAGGAAAACAGAATAAATAAATTAAAATAGTTCTTAAACAGCACCTTTGGCATTAATTTCATTGGGTAGATTAAGGAAAACCAATAGAAACAAAAACAGAACATAGGGCAGGATTAACTTTTGCATCTATCAGAAATCAAATTTATCAATAGACCATTTTCTTGTTTACAAATTGTGTCATGGCAACAACTTTTGAAAGATTATTCATAGATGAATCTGTATTTTGTTTCTTATTGGAGGGGGTGCTATCAGATTTAGAAGTGAATAGACTTATATAACTAAAAAGAATTCTTGAACATTCTTTGACATAAGTATTTTAACCGAAAAGGTAAAAAACAGTAGTACCGACAACCAACGGATAAGATACCCGAAAGTCAATCAGAGCACTGCCGAAAATGAGTCATACCTTCACGCTGGACCCATGAGGAATTGCAGGAGAGCCATCCGCATTATTTGGCAAAAATATCTCCCAGACACCAAATTCATTCTGCTTATAGACCAGGAATTAGTTTTAAGAATACAAGAAATTTGATAGAAAAAGTGAAATGAATATTGAAAACAATCGAATGAAAAGAACACAAGTCTCTTAAACAAGAAATTTCCTATTCAGAAATGGCAACAGAACCACTTGGGTATGTACTATGAGGGACATACTCGAGTCATAACGTCAGCATTTGGATCCCAATTATTGAAGTCTCCAATGAGGCAAGCTGACTGCAAAGGAAACAAGAAAAATAATCAGACTTTCAACAAACCTATATTATCATATCATAAACAAAATGCAGAAGTTGGTATAATAATTGGTGGGCACGGTAAAGAATGGATCTTGGGCCTAACTCGACCCCAAAAGCTAGCTTAAAAGGAGTATTGCCCAAGCCATATAAGGAGACCAAGGACCACTTATCCCACCAATGTGGGAGAACTCAACACTCCGCCTCACGCCCAGGGCTGGACATCTAGAGCGTGGACAATATAAGAGGGGGCCCAAACATAGGAAACAATGAATTGGGACGGGTCTGGCTCTGATAACATGTGAAAGAATGGATATTGGGCATAACTCAACCCCAAAAATTAGCTTGTAGGGTGAGGATTATCCAAATCCATATAAGGAGTTCATGTTCCCATTTCAATTCTTTGTTCACCGATGTTGGGCCCCCAAATTATATTGACCACGCTCCAGTTAACGAGGTCGGGGCGTGCGGGGGAGTGTTAAGATTTCCACAACGGAAATGGAATGGGAACATGAACTCCTTATATGGACTTGGACAATCCTCACCCTACAAGCTAGCTTTTGGGGTTGAGTTAGGCTCAAGATCCATTTTTTCACGGTACAAAAGTAGAGAACACCAATGACTTTCACATTATTATAGCATGTTAAGCAAGAAGTCCATCCCCGGTGAAGACCATAATCTGTGCACATGACAGAAATTGTGCATCAGAAAAGAAACATCCTTCCAACTTCTGACTGGGATACAAGGACCCTATTGAACATGTGAATGCCTTGCAGGCACACTTCACTTCCTCACACATCCTTCTTGAGAATTAAAACATGAATCTTCTCCTTTCTACTTTCTCTTATAGCCTGTTTGGCCAAGCTTCTAAAATCTAATGATTTTGAAAAGTGCATTTTGTCATAAGTGCTTTTTGAAAAAGTACTTTTGGAGAGTAGCAGTTTGTGTTTGGCCAATGCAATTTGAAAAGCACTTTCTCAATATTAGAGTAGTACTTTGTATTTGGCCAATGTTCCAAAAGTGCTTCCGAGGAAAAGCTACTTCTTTTAGCTTCTGAAAAACAGTTTTTGCTAGTACTCAAAAGCACTTATTTTTTACTGAAAACTTTGCCAAACACTTCGATTTTCTAAAATAATCACTTTTTTGAGAAAAATAAGCACTTTTGGCTTCTCAGAAGCTTGGCCAAACATGCTACTAGTTTCTCTCACCTTTTACTTAAAAAAGAAGTGGTTATCAATTTTGTACACATTTTTATTCACAGGGAATCCAAAACAAAACAAAAAAATAAACACTGACCTTGGCACCAGGAGCCCACTCGCGATAAGTGATACCTGTAGCACTGGCAACAAAGTTTATAGGCGTCAGCGAGAGGTACTTTAGCGGTTTAGCCCCAAAGGGAAGGGAGAAGCATCTACAGTAACATCAGGCTTACAGATCTGATACAACATACATATACTCCAAGGAAAAGAAAAATTGACAGTAAAGGATTCTACAATAAAGGGAAAAACTATATCGATGAAGTACATAGATTCTCTTCCAACAATTAGGTCCCCTAAGTAAACATTAGCTTTGGAAGGTCACTTTCCACCGCTCCTGCTGTCAGAGAGATACTTCAAATTCCAATGTATACCATTCCTTGTTTTAAATTTAGGGTGTGTTGGTATGGAGGAAAATGTTTTTCAATCTTTCCATGTTTGGTTGGTCAAAATTTTGGAAAACATTTTCTCTAGGAAAACAAATTCCTTGAAAATGAGGAAAATGACTTGCCTAATGAAAGTGGTGAAAACAAGTTTCATAAGTGGCATTCCACATTAATTCTCTTCCCACCCTACAACATATCCCACATCTACCCACACCCACATAACCCCCATCCCCCACACTCCTACCCTTCACCCACCCCTAGTGTTTGCCTAGATTATATAAAATGCTTTTGAAATAACATTTTCTGCTTAAGTACCAAACACCAGTAAATAAGTAAAACCAACTTATTTTCTGGAAAACATTTTCCGTGGAGAACATATTCCTTCATACCATACACACCCTTAGTCACAGTAAGACTTTTGTGGGATAGCATATTTTCCATACACGAAAACAGGAGGCAAGTAAGAGATACGCCAGAAAGACTTTCAACAGTAGATGATATGTTAAAGAATGCTAGAAAACTAGATGACACCTATTTTTAGTAAGGCTGAGAATGTCAAGAATTAACCGCTGTTTTATACATGTGGCCAAATACAAAACATAATCTATTTCTCTTTCTTTATTTCTGCAGCTATTACGATCTCTAATCCCTCTTTATCACATTTGTATAGGTATAAGAGTTGGTCAAACAAGTACCAAGTTGGCATCCGAAAAATTTGACAAGGTTTTGCACAAGTCTGGTCTTGAATACCTTCAAAGAAAATTAACCAAGATAAAAAGCAGTTATTACCTACGAGTGAAACCCATCTTTTCATAACCACGAGAAAAAGCTTCCAAACCACCCTCATACTTGTCAATTGCCTCCCTCATTTTCTTGTACTGCGAAAACCTAAAAGCGGACAGCATAGTAAAAAAAGACTCTAGATTCTAGCTGGCCATCACAGGCAAAAAGTACAATAGCCTATAAATGAATTCTGCCTCTATAAAAGGAAAATTAGTCGACGAACGAAAACAATTTACCTGTAATCAAGGTGTTCACTATGGTTTTTCAAAAGGGGGTCTATTTCATAAATCTTCTGACCAAGTCCAGTTGGAGGAATGCCCTTCTTTCTGATCCTATCAGATTCATCGATGATTGTCACCTCAGAAGTATCTAATGTTTTGGACTGCTTCAGTTTACCACCTTCTTGTAGTTGTAGTGATGAAGAAAAATCCAGCTCAGCAACACTTCCTGTAAGATCAATTGCTGGCTCAACGTCACTAGCATGTTCCACTGTCGGACTATCTACATCAGTTGATGCCTATAACATAAAATGTAATAGAACAATTATGAAGCGAAGTGGCAATATGCAATGTCAAGAGGGTTCTATTATATTCCGAAAAGTATTTGTGCACTGAATTTGATAAGATTAAATTATAGAGTAAAGAGACATGTTGTAACTAAGGATCTACAGATTTAATTGGAGGTTCGAGCAAGATATATTGAAGCTACACAAATTTCAACGCTGACAATATTCTAGGGTTTTTATCATCTTAGGGGTGAAGCTTTTAACTCATGTGCAAAAGATGGCACCAAGATTCAAACACTCAGACATCTAGCCACCCAAACCCAATTTTCTTCCTCCCTCATAGTAGAATATTCCCTCCATCCCAATTTATGTGTAGGTGTTTGACCGGCAAGGAATTTAAGAATGAAAAGAAGACTTTTAAAACTTGTGCGCCAAAACATAGATATTTGTGTGGCTATAAATCATATCATTAAGGGTAAAATGGGGAAGTTTAAAGTTAATTGTTAATGTACTAAATATAGAAATAGGTTATTGTTTTTGGGACTGACTAAAAAGGAAAGAGTTTGGGACAGAGGGAGTACAAATCTAAAGATATTGTTGGGGTGTGTAACCATCTCATATAAAAGCTTAAGTTGTTAGAGAAGAAAACACTTTTAATTACTTAATTATATCTTCAACACACACCGTCACGGGTGGGCTTGATAATTTTCCACGAGTCAAGCACGTGAAAATTGTTTCTGATAATGGGTTGGGAGAACCTAAAGGCACCAAAACACACCCATGCCTGTGTACTAAGGTTGAACAAAAAATGTGCTTCACAATTTGGTAATGATGCATCGACTGTAGCAAGCAAGTCATGCATCTGGCATCTAGAATACAGAAACAACGTATGAAGAAGCAGGGGCGGATGTAGCCTTTCGGCTACGGGTTCATCCGAACCCACAACTTTCGACGTGGAGATGTATGTATGTATATATATATACACACACACACATATGTAAAAATCTACTAAAATATAAACCAATACTAGATCTAAACCTATGTTGCTCGGACTCTTAAAAATGTCGACATGTGCGTGTCGGATCCTCCAAAGTTGTGCATTTTTTTAGGATCTGACACGAGTGCGGCAACATTTTTTGAGAGTCCGAGAAACATAGATCTAAACCCATAATTTTAAAACCTTGAAGTTGAACCCACTAAACTTAAATTCTGGATTCGCCTCTTTGGAGAAGACTGGTAACACTTCATCACGACACTATTGTAACTGTAGCAATCACCAAATTCAGTTCTCATGGAAACAATTTCATTTAAGCAGGCTCAGGAAGATATCTATTTAGAAGTGTTTTTCCGCAAGAAAACATGCGGCCTCCCCCCCCCCCACGCACCCCCCCCCACACACACACACACACACACCAAAAAAAGTCTAATTTCATGTGGTGGAGACTAATGTAACATACTGGGGAATTTTCTGGAACTAATTGAGCGAACTCCAATTGGTCTGTTGAGGATGAGGAACTATCACTCGGGCTACCAGGCACAAGGACTTTCCCCAACGATGCTGCAACTGTAGAAGGTCGGGATTCGGACTCGTAAGAAGACTTTTCAGCCAAGATCTTCCCTACATACATATATCAGATTAGTTATATATCCACGATAAAAGACAACTACTCAAAGCAACTTCGACTATTTAAGTGTCAATGAATCATCGTTGAGAAGAACAAAGATTTGTATGATTAGAAGTGATGCAGCAGAAGCAATCAAAAAGTTTTTTTTCCAAGCACAAGTTTACCAAACTATTTCAACCACATGTTCAGAGAAGAAAAAGGTTCATTATTTAGCCTCAGTATCGAATAGTCCCATCTAGCTTAAATTAATGTTAAACCTCAAATATATTAGCTCAGAAAGCCCCATCTTCCAGACAAAACCTCAACTTCCACTATTCAATCAACAAATCAACTAAAAAAATGATCACACAAAAGAGGAAAAAAGTAATAGCAATGAATCTTACAACTTACGTTTTGGAAGAATAAAGATCTCTGCAGAAAGCACCATACAGAAGGTCCTTTTTTAACACAAACTGACACTTCAAAAGAGTTACTATTACCTTTAAAAATTGTCAATCAAAAATTTTCACGAATATTCATCAATCTGTTTTCTTAGAGAATATACTTAACAGGTTTAAAATAGACTTCAAGAACAAGAATTACACAAACAAAATAAAGAATCAATACTGACCAAACTATTTTAACCCCATCTCGTCAGGCAAAAAGCTCAACTTTCACCACTCAATCAACACATCACGTAAAGGAAACAAAAAAGAAAAGGCTGATCAGTCACTGATAAAGAGAATGAAAATCCTAGCACTGATTCTTACAGCAAAATTATACTTTGGAGCAATAAAGATCTCACCAGAAAGCACCATATAAAATGTCACTTTAAACCCAAGCGAAACTCAATTAATAGCTGACCAAACTTCAATAAGTTACTACCTTTAGCAATGTCAATCAAGTTTCTCCATGAAAATTCATAATTTTGTTCTCTCAAGGAATATACTCAAAAGGGTAGAATACAAACTTTAAAGAATCCCCAATTACACAAGCCAAAGAAAGAACCTTGATTCATATCAGAATCCCAATTACACAGAACCAAAGAAAGAACCTTGACCCATATCACGACTTCAAAAAGTTTCTACCTTCAGTAATGCCAATCAAGTTTCTCCATGAAAATTCATATTTTTTGCTTTCTCAAAGACTATACTTAAAATGGTATACATAGTACGAACTTTAAAGAACCCCAAATTACACAAACCACAAATGGAACCTTAACCCATATCAGGACTTGAAAAAGTTGCTACCTTTAGCAATGTCAATCTAGTTTCTCCATGAAAACCTCAATTTCACCACTACATCAACAAATCATATTAAGAAAAAACAGCTGATCACTGAAAAAGAGAAAGAAGATCCAGCGCTGATTCTTACAACTCATATTTTGGAGCAATAAAGATCTGACCAGAAAGCACCATATAGAGGGTCCCATTAAACCCAAGACAAACTCAATTACAGCTGACCACACTTCAAAAAGCTTCTACCTTTAATAATGTCAATTAAGTTCCTCCATGAAAATTCATAAGATTGCTTTCTCAAAGAATAAACTTCAAAAAAGTTACTACCTTTAGTAATGTCAATCAAGTTTCTCCATGAAAGTTCCATTATTTTGCTTTCTCAAAGAATAAACTTCAAAAAAAGTTTCTACCTTTAGTAATGTCAATCAAGTTTCTCCATGAAAATTCCATAATTTTGCTTTCTCAAAGAATAAACTTCAAAAAGTTGCTACTTTTGATATTGTCAATCAAGTTTCTCCATGAAAATCCACAATTTTGTTTTCTCAGAGAACATACTCAAAAGGGTATAACACTAACTTCAACAAAATCCCAATCACACAAATCAGAGAAAGAACCTTGACCCATATCAGGACTTCAACAAAGAATGTACTGTCAATCAAGTTTCTCCATGATAATTCATAGTTCTGCTTTCTCAAAGAATATACTTAAAAGGGTATAACACTAACTTCAAAAAAATCCCCAATTGTTCAAACCAACCCAGATCAGCAATTATACTTTGGAGCAATAAAAATCTCACAAGAAAGCACCATACAGAGGGTCCCTTTTAAAAGCAAGCCAAACTCAATTATATCTGACAAAACTTCAAAAAGCTACTACCTTTAGCAATGTCAATCAAGTTTCTCCATGAAAATTCATAATTTTTGCTCTCTCAATGAATATACTCAAAAGGGTATGCAAAAAAACTAACTTTTTTATGGACCCCCAATTACACAAACCAAAGAAAGAACCTTAACCCATATCAGGACTTCAAAAAGTTGCTACCTTTAGTCAATGTCGATCAAGTTTCTCCATGAAAATTCATAAGTTTGCTTTCTCAATGAATATACTCAAAAGGGTATGTATAATACAAACTTTAAAGAATACCCAAATACACAAACCAAAAAAAGAACCAAGACCCATATCAGGATTCCAGCAAACACACACACAGACACACACACACACACACACACACACACACACACACACACACACACACACATATATATATATATATATATATATATATATATATAGAGAGAGAGAGAGAGAGAGAGAGAGAGAGAGAGGAATACGTGAAAGAGAATGTTTTTTCTTCAAGAAGACAGAAGAAACATTAGCATTCCTGTGATCACCACCATTAGAGCTGCTGAATCCAGGAGATTTATAAACTGATGGAACACTAGGAAAACGAACTCCAGAGAGTGTGTACACCATCTTTATTTTCCTTAGGGTTTTTATGATTTCATTCCCTTCAAAGTCCTACACAACACTGAGTTAATGTTTCTATAGATCTGATAAGTGATAACTAACTGTCAAAGTGCTGAGTTCAAGGCGCCAAGAGAAGCGTGAAGAGAGAGAAAATGACTGACTGAGCGGACGAGGTTTTTATGGAGCGAAAAGTGTTAAATTTGTCCAACAATTATGCTTTATGGATTCGATAATTTTGACCTCCATCAGACTTTGAGATTAAATATACCCTTTCGATTAGCAAACTTGTTAAATTTGCTCATGGATTGACGAATTTGTGAGTTGGACGCTACGTCATATCCACGTCGGCAGAACACCACCACAAACAACCGCCACTGCCATCTTCATTAACTGTCAGCTCGGCGCCGATAGAACTCTACCAGCCGACCACCCCCGCTTACCTTTCTCATCTCTTCCTTACCACCGCCATAACACCAACAACAACGACCCCAACCCCTTCGTGACACAACTTTATTTAATTCATTACGAAATTTCTCAATAGATGGTCTAGTTCGAATGAACTTACCTACAACAGTAAGCCTACATTTTTCTGCTAGCAGTTTGTTCTCCTTCGTGGTGAAGGAAACCATTATTATGCCTTGTATGAGCTTATACAGTTTGTGTTGTAGTTGTACTCATTCGATCCGCCCAAGAGTAGCTTTGTCGTATTGTCAACATGCACTACAAACTCTCCATTGTTCTAATTTGAGTTTGATTTTGAGTTATCGTTGTTGCCAAAAGATTAATTGGGTTTCGATTCTTTCGGATTATTTGTCGAATTAAACTTTGGGATCTGTGACATAGGTTTCGTAGGGGTGGGAAGAGGAGGAAATTGAGAAGTATCACTCGCTAGAGGTGTGAAATTGTTGGCTTTCGCTATCTCAGATGGGCTAGAAGCCCACCAGCGGTTGTTGGAGTTTGTGCCCTAGTTGTTTTCGATGGTGGTTCGTTGAAGGTGTTGTTTGGTTCGTTGAGCAGTGGCGGCGATGGTGGCTCATCGTCGGTTGGTGGAGAAGCAGTGGTAGGACAAGATGGTGGATTGGTAGTCGCGGTGGTTGATGAAGAAGAAGGGTTGGGGTCGTTGTTGTTGTTGTGGCGGTGGTAAGGAAGAGATGAGAGAGGGAAGCAGTGGTAGTCGCCTGGTGGGGTTATGCCGGTGGAGAGCTGGCAGTTAATGGAGATGGCAGTGGTGGTTGTTTGTGGTGGTCTGCCGACGTGAAGTCTATGTGGATATGACGTGGCGTCCAACTCACAGATTTGTCCGTCCGATGACAAATTTAACAAGTTTGCTAACGTGAAGAGTATATTTGATCTCAAAGTTTGACGGAAGGCAAAGTTATTCCATAAAGCATAGTTGGAGGAAAAATTTGACCATTTTCCCTTTTATTTATTAGTGTAAGGAGATTTTTCATTTTATACCTTTGTGTGTGTGAGTTTTATGTTTATCTCTATTTGTTAATGTTTTATTTTTTATTTTATTCTAAAAACAATAATAACTTCTTATATTTAAAATGACATGTTTTTATAATAATATCATGAAATTGTTAAGATCACATGTTTTAAAATTTTATTTTATTTATTGAACTCGTTGTCCAGTTAAATTACACCATAAAAATTGAAGTTGATGATGTACTTGTTTTCACACTCACGCATAAAATTATATACACATAATAACAATAATAACATACCTCAGTCTAAATCAAGCTGGAGTTGACAATATGAATCCTCACTAGTATAGTGATCGAAGAAATTGCTTGTTCAATTTTAAATATTATTATTCAAAATATGACCCTTTAATCACTATTATCGGGAAATCATAATTATATTCATCAATAAAATTATATATGGTGCCATCACCACCGTTGTCAGCGTCGTCTTCGCCACTACTATAAGCCACTACCATCACTGCGACTAATTTTAACTATCAATCACCCCTATCATCACAGCTAACACAACCACCAACTATTATCAAAAATCGTCAACTACAAACATAAACAACACCATTACTAACCGCCATAATTACGTCAGTCACTACAACACCAACCACCTCCACCATTACAACTATTACCATCATCATTTACTAGCCATTAACATCAACAATCACAACTACTACAAACCATGTCCACCGTCATTAGGGAACATAAATATTTTATTTTATTAAATTTATGTTATTTCTAATATTGAACTGTATATTTATTATGTTTACAAATAAATAAATGATGCACATTCAGATTTAAAAACGAACAATCTTAATTATTTAGTGTTCAGATCTAGAGACAATATCTTAATCATTCAGATTCAAATATCATAATCTTAATAAAAATAAATCGGGTCTAAGTAATAATTGAAATGATAAGATAGACATTGATTAACCATCATTAGCGATAAATATGCATACTAATTTGGTGGTAACATTAAATTAACTACTACTCCTTTTGAATTAAAAAAAGTGTTAACTTAGCCTTTATTTTTTGAGCTAAAAAGAGTGTTCACTTACTAAATCAAGAAAGAATCGATCTTATTTTTTTCATATTTGTGCTTATTAATTGTTAGGTGATCAAATCATAATACTAATTTAATTAGAGATATTTTAATTAAATTACCTAACTTTACCTATAAATTAATATTTTCTCAAGAAGCTTTTTATATGGAGTGTTTTCTTTTTTGGAAAATGAGTTATATGGACCCCCATTTTCATGAAAGTCCAAATAGAAATTCACAAGTGTATATGGGCTGCATGGGGATTGGTTTGAAGGGGTCCACACAAAACTTTCTCCATCGTCAATTTGATATTTTTTCGAGAAAAAAAGGTGCATACGCTTGGACTCTCATATAACGAAAGGGCCCATGTGCAGGCCCAAAAAATTTGTACTATATGGCGAATCTTCGAAAAGATGAGGAATGAAAGGCTACTAATGTATATGTGCCACGTGCAAGTGATTAGCTGTCTTTTTCATTCTTGTGGGGTTTTGTACTCTCCATCTTAGTGGCATTATTCTTCCATGTTGATGGGATATTCTTTTAGTTCCATTAAGAAATGACCGCATTCATAAAAAGGTGGGGGTAACGTATATTGAGAGTAGATTGAGCATAAATTGAGAAGAAATTAGAGCTGGCCAGTGGGTCGGGTTCAGATTTGACGGGTCGGGTCGGGTCGGGACGGGACGGGCGAAGGGGGCGGGGGCGGGGATGGCGGGGTCAGGCGGGATCGGGTTTGGCGGGACTTGCCGAAGTCCCGTCCCGATCCGATCCCGTCTTAATCGGGGCGGGTTCAGGGCGGGGCGGGGCGGGTTCCAGCGGGTTTTTCTTTTTCTTTTTTTATTTTATTTTTAATAACATATGTATAAAAAAAAACTCAATAAACAAGATAATATAGTGTAATAAAAATATCCAATGTTGTTTTTGTGCCTCTTACGAACAAGAGCATTATTCTTCCATGTCCTTTTTTTCTTCTTCTAAAAGTTGAGGGTGTTTTGTTAAAAGAGTATTTTGATGGATATTCTTTATATGCTTTATATATCATCATAATAGTATACTAGTTGGAAAGAAACCATTGATATTGATTTTAAGTGGCACTTGAATGAGTTGGTGAGATAATTATATTTTGATTCGACATTTTAAAGCATTAACTTAGTGAAATTTTCTATTTCGTATTTAAAAAAGTAACGATTCGTCGGGGTTAGGATTGTTCTCTCATAATAGATCAAGATTGTACCAATATCAACCCTTTTTCCATTTGTTCTTATTCCAAGCCAAAAATTTAACAATCTCTTACCAAGTGGACTATGATGGAGATTTTTCCAAACACGAATGATCAATCGCTATATGAGATTGAGACATAGTTGTCCTGGACGGGACCTTAAGACCAGAGTTCGGTTGAAAGGATGGAAAGCCCCCCATTTATGGTTTTCCTATAGTTGGATCTAGAAGTGTTGGAAATTTGCCTTTGGTGTGAGTTGCGTCCACCCATCTTTAATGACTTAAACACTAGGGTTCCGCATGTTGGAGACTTTGATTCTTCACACGTGCATAATCTACAAAGTGAGTAGATGACCGTAGGGCTAATGATCGTCAAATTTCGTTGAGAAATGAAAGAGATATTGGTCCACAAAGTGAGGTGTTTGAAGCATGAAAATGTAGTGTGGAACAATTCTCCCTCATCTGTGGGGGAAGAAAGATTTGGTCATTTTATAAGTCTCAAAATTGGCTAAAAGTTTGGGACCCCAAGGGGGTAACCCATGTGTTTGAAGGAGGGATGACCTAAATGTGCTTGGATTCGAGGTTAAGCCACACGCGCCGCCTGTCCCGTCCGGGCTTGGGTCGTGGGCTTCTTCTGATATTATCTTTTTGGACCCAAATTGCTTAATATTTACAGTTTGGTCCATGGAGTTTCAGGAAAGATAAAATTGGGAAGAGAACTCTCGATGGAAGATAAAAAGTTTCTGCCTTTTGGGTTGGTTTTGGAGCGTTAAAACTCCATTACTTTGCACATCAATTCAGTCATTTACTTGGCTGAATAACTCCTCACTAAAGCTCCATTACGTTTCTCATTAATTCCGTAATTTACTTGACTGAATAACTCATCACTAATTGCCATTACATGGCTATTAACAGCCATTAGTTGGCTAGTTGAGAAGTCACACTCCATGCACTATAAATTGGAGCCTTTGGCTCAATTGCTGAGACTAGAGAAAAAACAGAAACAAAACAGAAATCTGCTTCCTACTCTCTATCATTATTTCGTTACTCTAAGTTCTTCAAAGTAACATTTGAGTTTCCTTTGCTCATTAGTTAAGTTAATGTTTTATCTTGGGAGACTATTGTCCAGAACTTAAAATGATATATACGGGACAATCTTGTCTTAAAGACAGAGTGTCATCACTCGACCAAGCAAAACATCAAAGTTGTTGTAATTTCAGTTTGTTTGTCGAAATTTCAATTTGTTGTAATTCCAGTTTGTTGTAATAGTTATCAGTTATTTATTTCTCATTTCCTGCAATTGTTGTAACCCACAAGAAGAACTCCTAGTTAGGATGAGACTTCAACTCATCACATTTTGAGTGAAATTTTGAGAAGAGTTGCTCATTGGAGAGCACGTTACGATGAAAATTGTAAGTTGTGATTAAGGGGAGGAATTGTTGTCCATCATTGGCCTTTATGGCAGAATCAGTCGGGGGACCTTAGGCACTAATTTATTCTGAGGCAAATATTAACAATTCAAGTCCGCTTATTCTCGACTTATGAACTTAGCCGCGACAATTTTTTTATGACAACGAACTCCGAAAGCATTAGATCGTATGTAACTCGTCCCTAATGTTTTTTAACGAACTAAAATATCTCTATTCAACTTTATATGAGGTTTGAACAGTTAATCAGCCCTTTCGACCAACTTGTTGTTGTTAATATTCTATCACAACTTAATAATTTTTAACAAAATAAATCAACTCCAATAACATTTTTTTCTTTTCATAATTTATCAATGATCATGTGTCATGTTAAGAAAAAAATTACTCACGTGAAGGGAACCGTAATAAACTATGGTATATTAGACATTAGTATATGAGTTTAAAGTTTAAACCCGTAAACCTTTTGGTTTTGCTATTGGGTCAAAATTTCGTTCACTAATCGGAAAATCGTGATAGGGCATAGCCCAATCCTGTTTACATGCTTCCTTGAATATCTGCAAGTGAGTTGGAGCAAGTCGAGGCCTATTCTAGGGCCCAAGTGAACAATGATTCTTAAATGAATTAATTCAATTTATTATGATTAAGTAATTCAATAAAGTAAAAATATCAATCAATTAAGTATGATTGATAATTCTAAATATTTTATATATAAATACTTATCACACATTCATTAATTGATTTATACTCCGGATGACAATATATTTTTACCTTACACTCATCGATCCTAAGTAGTGATTTATTAAAATAGTCATAGCAAGTTGAGGAGTGGAAAATAGTTTATTCGAATAATCACTGCTAAGTTAAAGGGAGTAACCATTTATGCTATATAAATAAAAATAATTTAACCTTATATGTAAAGTGTAATTTTCTGACGATAAAATTCGGATGAACCTCTTTGTGCCTCCTAACTCAGCCCATGCATATATTAAGTGGTCAATCAATATGTTGGGAGTTTTGCTCTATGGTACTTTATAAAGCAGTACGGGAAGTATTTAACTATTACAAGTATTCGAAAGGATAAATAAAGATTTCAATAATTCAACATGGAATCCGAAATTACAATCGTTACACAAGTAAAAACTGAAATTCGATTTTGTAGAAGACGGAAAAATGTAAAATGTTTTTGCCGAGTCGAGTGTAGCACTCGTCCTTAAGACAATATTGCCCCGTATGTATCCTTTATACGTCCCGGACAATTTGTCTCCCAAGATAAAA
Source organism: Anisodus tanguticus (assembly GCA_034509755.1). Lineage (NCBI taxonomy): Eukaryota > Viridiplantae > Streptophyta > Magnoliopsida > Solanales > Solanaceae > Anisodus > Anisodus tanguticus. The sequence goes on along the minus strand of CM067559.1, from coordinate 42,455,710 downwards.
CAAAGAATGGAACCCTTGAGCAAAGGAAACTCAAGAGCTACCGTGAAGAATATTGAGTAACGAAATGATGCTTGGAAGTTGTAGGAAGAAAACTATTTCGGTTGTGTATTTTCGTGCACTCGTTTTTCTGCATCTATTTATGTATTTTCGTGCATATGTCTTAGTGCTCAACAATGGTGTAATGGGGTGTTTATATAGGAGAGGGAGGGGTCTGTTTACTTGCCTGAAAAGCGCCTCCATAATAGCCAAATAATGGCCATTATGGAGGTAGTAAAGTCACCAACATAAATGGGAGAAAGACCAACTGTTTTGGCCATTATAGGAGGAGTAATTCAGCCAAAATAAATGGCTGAATTGAGTGCTTGGCATTTCTGTTTTTGACCGTCGAAATTCGATTTTCTAGAAACTTCGGGGACCAAACTCGTACATCTTGAAACTTCAGGGGACCAAACCGCACATCCGAAAGAATTCTAGTCCAAACCGTATATCCGAAACTTCGGGACTTCTGGCAAAGTTTTCTGGCCCAAAAAGATAATATCAGAAGACCCACAGCCCACGACCCGTGACCCGTGACCCGTGACCCGTGACCCGTGACCCGTGACCCGTGAACCCGAGAACCCGAACTCGGAACCCCGAACCGGACCGGACCGGACGGGCGGGCGGCGGCGGCGCGCGTGTGGTCTTTCCTCGAACCGAAGCACATCTAGGTCCTCCCTCCTTTAAACACATGGGATACCCCTTGGGGTCCCAAACCCCAAACCAATTTCGAATCTTATATACACAACAATTCTTTCTTCCTCTACCGATGAGGGAGAATTACACACAATACCACACTTTCCATGCTTCAAACACCTTACTTCGTGAACCAATATCTCTTTCATTTCTCAATGAAATTTGACGATTCTTGGCCCTACGGTTATCTACGTACTTAGTAGATCATGCGTACGTGTGAAGAACCGGATTCTCCAACATACGTTACACTAGTGTTTAAGCCGTTAAAGTTGGTCGGTCGCAACTCCCGCCAAAGGCAAATTTCCAACAATCCCCTCTTGAAAGAGATTTTGGCGCACTCACATGGTGTCTTTTCATTTCCAAAGAATATTTCAAATGGACCGATGTTGCATAAGGAGAGGTAGCCTCACTTTGAACCTTCCATAGTTGAATACCATCGGACTTACTTACCGCGCGGTGAACGTGATGTCTTGAACCGTCGTTGTTTAGTGTAAGCCAAGACAACGGTACCAACACAACAAATTCCCTTACTCTCTTCTTCGTAATGTTTTGTCCATTTTGGCCATGGACAACGTCTTGGATTCTTAAGTGCGTTCAATTTGAGGCGGCCCGTCCTCGCACTTAAATAGGTGGTCTCCTACAAGGTATCCCGCTATACCCCACTTCACAAGTATTAGAAACCATTAAAAGTTTCCCAAAGACCTAACCTCAACTCGTTGAGGATCATTACGTGTTTTGAAAACTTAACCTTTACCCATACCGCAGATAGCACTTAACGTCTATCGCGGAACGGCTTTGGATTTGGTGTTTCTTTTCGTAAATCACTATCCGAAGTGCTCATACTTCGACCGAAGCGATCAACCGAACCTTTACAACTTAGTTTTCCCATTGAAGCAAATTACCGGGATCTCCGCTCGTAAGGTTGGGTTTCCACCGTATTGGTTCGTATATTTTGGGTTTTAAGCCCATTCCCCTAGACAGGCAGAACACTTGATCTCCGGTAGTCCCTTAGTTAGTAAATAAGGAAGTGACACCCGTGATGATCAACTCGCCATACGGTCTTATGTCTCCGACGCGATCGTGACAGATATGTCCAGACGCCGTCATCCGTGTCCTTCCTAAAGCCGACCGGCTAGCCACAAGTGTAGAACCGCCGAAGGCACGGTTTCTCCCAATAAGGGACGTCCTCTAATGAGTCGTGAAGTTACTCAACTTCTTTCATGCTTTGTATAAAGCGATAAACTCCGATACCATCATGAATCGGTCGATGCAAGTTTGCTTAGAGGATTTTCCAAGAACCACCATACACATTTACTTGTGGCTTTGGTGTTCTTCGTATCCGATGTCCGCTTGCATCACCGTGTTCTCTCGTAACCGCTGGACATCCGTAATACTATAATCCGTAGATAAGCGAATAATTCGTATATCGTCATATCCGACTTAACGCCTTCTATTGATCATGTATTAAGATCATCGCGGAACCTTAGTTCAACCGATCCGTTTGTTGGACGATACCAAGTCGGTTGTAGTGTGTACAATACATTGAACTACACGTGACCCGAGCATATCGCTCCTTGTCTATGGGTGCACCATGATTCCAATCGCCTATGATTCATATCCATTGGTGGCTTCAACGAGACTCGTCAACTATCGACCGGTCCGTTAGATGTCTTAGAAATCCAATTCCTAAGATGTCATCTCGTGATACTCATATCTTTCATATCGAGACTTTGTTTCAATATGATTTTCACTCTAAGACCGTTGGTTTTCCAACTGTTGGCTTTCTAACTTCGTAGTCAATGTTTCGTGATCGATTCATTGTTTCTCGTTTTATCTCGAGACTTTCAGACCAAAATGTTAACATTTCGGGGACCAAAATGAAAGTTCGAAGAAGCCCAACAGCTTCAAAAACCAATCGATCCTCTTCTTCCAACTCTCCGATTTGGAAGGTCGTTTTCAACACCCATGCCATGTAAGATTACAATGGCCCCGGATGTGAAGCTACTCACAGGGGAGCACTTTTTACAACCCAAAGGTTCTTTTCCCGGAGGAAGATTAACTATTACACACGTATGGTTCTATATATGGAATCTATTTCTCCCTTTAGCTTCTTTCCAAAGCAAATGCTTTTGGAGATAACAATTATTTGTTAATTGTCCATGGTTCGTTCTCAACCATACAAGCTAGAAGGACTGGAACAAGTCTTTGTCCCCTCTTTGCTCCGTTTTGGTTCAACATCTAGAATCCCCGAGTTCTCGCAGTACGGAATATTAAGTTCCGGATAGACAACAACTTTCGAGTCATGAAGATACGGAACGTCTAGTTCCGGACATCGAGCCCTCGCGGGTTCTTGTTAACCTTGAGCAATTACTCCTTTTTCCTTTTCCAAGGAAAGTTATCTCCAAAGAATTCAAGATTCTTTGACGCCAAGAGGCGATCAACACTACCGTTATTTGCAGTGCATCCAAATGCTGGATATGCAATCTACATCTTAGGTCGAACTTGACCTGTTTCGGTAGCCCATCTTTTACCAAGTTACCCCTCATAATTTGGGCGTACGACTTCGTGCTTGGCTAACACCGTTAGACCGAGGTGAGAAATGAACATTCGTTTAATGAACGATGCTTCACATTCTCCCCTCTATCACTACGAATTTCTCAATCCGTAGGCTTAGTTGATTTTCAACTTCTCGCTTTGTAGGCTTCAACAACTTCATCTTTGCTTTTCAATAAACAAAGGATTCCATACGTTGTACCATCATCAATGAAGATCACAACGTACTTGTCTCCACCCTCTATTTTGTATAAACTTCAAATCACCCAAGTAGGTGTGACTAAGTTCTAGAGGAGCGCGTGCTTCTTTCGCTATTCCTTGACGGAATTTGGAAAGGTGATTTTGCCTCTTCGTCTACCTCACATTCATTTTGAGGGTTTATGTCGACAAGAGGCAACAATCTCAACATCGTTAGCTTTTGAATGACTTGCTATTTAACGTGTCTTAATCTATGATGTCATAGATGCACGGATTACAATATATCATTCATTTGGCTATAGACATATTGTACCACTCTTAGTTATTACGGACTGTTGGACTAGTCTCAAATCGATTTGACCAACAACGTCCTTTAACCAAGTTAGGAACATGTATCACCTCTTTTAGAGTGATCTCATTCCTTGAAGTCCTATTGAGGACAACCTCTCCACCCCTTCTACTTTAGAGGTGGCGTTGCTTCACATGAACAACCTCTTGCCCGTGGTTAGGGCGTAACCGGATCATTTGTGATGTAGATACTCGGCCTACTCCAGCTTGCTTTGGCGACCGAGTGTCCAATTTCTTTATCGCCTTTCTTTAGGCCTTCGCATCATTCAGACTGAAACTCGGCCCACCTTACTAGGTGTCCATTACTTTTCCTATGAAATGAATTTTGGCCCCACTCCGCCGCCTAGAGGCTTTATATGACTAAGTGTCCAATATCATCATATCAAAGGAATTTTGGCCCACTCCAGGTCACCCGGAGGCTTTGTATGATCGAGTGTCCAATATCATCCTATCAAAGGAATTTTGGCTCACTCTAGTCGCCCGGAGAGGCTTTGTATGACCGAGTGTCCAATATCATCCTATGAAGGATCTTCTCGTCAAATAGTATGACAAAGCTCAACGTCTTTAGCTTTTAGTCTTCTTCCGTTATGATTGGTGCCCGATAATTCTTGGCGCTTACTTAAGAGTGGTAAAAGTTTTCGCACGCTTAGTGGATCTTTCTCCATAGTATGTGCGACCATACTTACACACTTTAGTAATTACACTTAAAAGAACGGATCTTCTTAAGTCGTTTACAAAATCCAATCTTTAAACGGAAAAGAAGATGAGATTAAACTTCGATTTGTTAAAGCATAAGGAATATAAATTATTTTCATATTCCTCCTTACTTTAATCCATTTTTAATCGACATAATTTAATCTTTATTCTTGACAAGTAAGAAAAACTACGTATCATTTAATCCTTATTCTTGACAAGTGAGAAAAATACTTATCCCAATTTCGGATTCTGGCTCACTTCAGTCACTTCATCAGACTGAGTGTCCATTTCCTTCTCACCATTATTCGGATCCTTTGTCCGGGACAGATATAGGCCTTCTCGCTACAAGATAGAATAACATCTTCACTCTTCTCCTCTTGTCCCGCTGACATCCTCGTGCTCTCGTGAGCGCTTGTTCCCACCAAGCCTTGGTAGCGGTGACACCATGAACACGTTCATCATCATCACTCTCTTCTACCAAAAAACCATTGCCATATCCAGATTTGGTCACACAACTTTTGACCGACATCTTTCGAACACTAATAGTAATACAATACAATATTGTCTTAAGTTGTTGGGAGTTTTGCTCTATGGTACTTTATAAAGCAGTACGGGAAGTATTTAACTATTACAAGTATTCGAAAGGATAAATAAAGATTTCAATAATTCAACATGAAATCTGAAATTACAATCGTTACACAAGTAAAAACTGGAAATTCCAGCTTTGTAGAAGACGGAAAAATGTAAAATGTTTTTGCCGAGTCGAGTGTAGCACTCTGTCCTTAAGACAATATTGCCCCGTATGTATCCTTTATACGTCCCGGACAATTTGTCTCCCAAGATAAAACAAAGAATGGAACCCTTGAGCAAAGGAAACTCAAGAGCTACCGTGAAGAATATTGAGTAACGAAATGATGCTTGGAAGTTGTAGGAAGAAAACTATTTCGGTTGTGTATTTTCGTGCACCGTTTTTCTGCATCCGTTTATGTATTTTCGTGCATATGTCTTAGTGCTCAACAATGGTGTAATGAGGTGTTTATATAGGAGAGGGAGGGGCTGTTTACATCGTCTGAAAACTGCCTCCATAATAGCCAAATAATGGCCATTATGGAGGTAGTAAAGTCACCAACATAAATGGGAGAAAGACCAACTGTTTTGGCCATTATAGGAGGAGTAATTCAGCCAAAATAAATGGCTGAATTGAGTGCTTGGCATTTCGTTTTTGACCGTCGAAATTCTGATTTTCTAGAAACTTCGTGGGACCAAACTCGTACATCTTGAAACTTCAGGGACCAAACCGCACATCCGAAAGAATTCTGGTCCAAATTGTATATCTGAAACTTCTGGGACTTCTGGCAAAGTTTTCTGGCCCAAAAAGATAATATCAGAAGACCCACAGCCCACGACCCACGACCCGTGAACCCGAGAACCGGAACCGGACCGGACGGGACGGGCGGGCGGCGGCGGCGCGCGTGTGGTCTTTCCTCGAACCGAAGCACATCTAGGTCCTCCCTCCTTTAAACACATGGGATACCCCTTGGGGTCCCAAACCCCAAACCAATTTCGAATCTTATATACACAACAATTCTTTCTTCCTCTACCGATGAGGGAGAATTACACACAATACCACACTTTCCATGCTTCAAACACCTTACTTCGTGAACCAATATCTCTTTCATTTCTCAATGAAATTTGACGATTCTTGGCCCTACGGTTATCTACGTACTTAGTAGATCATGCATGTGTGAAGAACCGGATTCTCCAACATACGTTACACTAGTGTTTAAGCCGTTAAAGTTGGTCGGTCGCAACTCCCGCCAAAGGCAAATTTCCAACACAATATAGGTAATATCAAATACAATCAAACCTCTCTATAATTGTCATTCATTATAACAATATTTCACTATAACGGACTAATTTTATTAGGAATTGATTTTTCATGTTATATTTTACCTTTTTATAATATCATTCTACCTATGATAGCAATAACATTCATTATATTGGTACATTCTTTATAAAATTTTATACACATATATACTTCTTACAAAATATTATTACACAATATTTTGAGTATGATTGTTATAGAGATGATAAAATATTAAAATATTTATGTTAAGCCCTTAGACATCCTTCAAGGAAAAGCTATTGAATTCTCTTTTGCTCAAAGTTTGGAAAAAATTATTCATCAATTCAAGTGGTATATTATGACTAAGAAACTGGAGTTTTTGAAACAATCTATAATTGTAGAGTTCTTACGTCAAACTTAAAATATTTAAATTCTCAATTAATTTTAAATGCATATGTTCCTTAGATTGTAATTCTTTATCGGTATAGTACAACTAGTCATCGTTTTAAAAGGCAATTCCGAGACTTGCCTCGGGGCTCACCCTGGGGCGGGGCACTGGCAAAATGCCTTGAGACACATGTGTGGGGTTTAATTATGTGAAGCTTACGCCCTAAGAGCCCAAATATACGCCCTAAACACGCCTAACACCTAATGCTCGGGGCTCGCCTAATAGTTCTTACACAAATTATGTGTCAAGTTCCTTACTTAACACTATTAACCCCCGTAATTCTTCAATAAATGAATGATTCTTATAGTTTTTTTAACCTATAGAAATAAAAGGAATCAGAGTAAATAATATGACATATTTACTATTTGAGAACACCGTGAGAGTGAATATCATTTAACAAAAATTTTTGAAAATACATAACCGAATTTTACATCTTCCCTTATATTGATTTTCATGTGTTTTGTCTTATGTCTCAAAATTATCATATTTTACTACTTCGCTATTTGAAAGTAATTTTGGTCTTATTCATGAAGAAATGATGTTTTAATTATAATACTGATATAATTTAATATTTATTTCTTTTAAGGAGGTAAATTGCTTAGTATGATAGTAATATACTTTAAGAAATTGTGATTCTTTTATTGTTTGAAAGTTAAGATGTTAAAGTTGATTTGCATATCAGAATAACTTTTACATCAATGCATTACTTTCAAAATCATGTTAGAAGTTTTGTTTTCTATGAGTTTCTTTAATCATATTTTTATTATTTTTATTAATTATTAATATTTTTTATAAATTTTATTATACTATTTTACTACGTTATAAATTAAAATTTTAAAAATCCACGGGGCTTACGCCTCCCCCCATGTTAGGTAAAATGCCTCGCCTCAGGCCCATTTCTTTTAAAATAATGCAACTAGTTATAGATTTATTAGCAATTTATTAGTCTTTTCAAATTTTAATTAATGAGATATGAAAATCAATTGGGATTTTAAAATTAACAAATATATTATTTTCATATATAAGATAAAAAATACAGAACAATAATTATTTGTGTACTATTGTTTATAACAGCTAAATGAGAACTAAATATCAAATGACAGTATACATATATTATAATACTTCATTATAACAATCATGAAATTTTCGGATAAACACTACCATTATAAAAATGTTTTACTGTATGTTGATGCTTCTCTAATCTTCGAATCCTTGCATGAAGAAATGAATTCTATGGGTTAGCTTTCAATGTGACAACATTACATTAAAACAAATTTTGTTAATCAACTAGAAAGCTTGCCAAGTGCATTATTGTTGGTGGTTACCAGGATTACGAAAACAATAATGATACTATAATATCAATTGAATGAGGTTACCAGGATTACGTGGCATGATATAATTAGTCTGATGAGGTCATTGCACCAATTAAATGAGGCTTTTACTCCAACATGCATGATACAAGTACAATTTAATTGGTCAAAGTTATCCAACTTTAATGTTCACAAAATATATTTTACATCACTCCTTATTTAGACAAGGCCACATAAAATACTACCCGGTCCAATTTTATTGAGTTTGATATAATCTTGTTTTTCTTTTAATTTCTTTAAGCATTCTAAAATTACTAAAGTGACTAATATGAACTTGCGTCGGGTAATTAAGTTCACTAAAAATAAATAAAAGTCTTTCTAATAAATATAGTTTCAAAGTTTAAATTTGAGATCTCTAATTAAAAACAAAAGAATTTAAATAAGGTTGTCATGCATCTTAGTGGTCAATATAATATAGATTATCTAAAAAAAGGGGGGAATATATGAATTGATGAATCATATTATAACTTTGAATTGTAATTTCCTAGCACATACGACAATTAGACGCATATAAGGATTTCAAACTATGCCACAAATAAAAGCATGTTATTACCCGTAAAAAGAGATAGAGAAACAAACTTATAATATATCGAATTTCAAACTTTGTGTCACTTACATTGAAAGATTAATCGATTATAAAAAAAAATATCTAGATGATTTCTTTTCATCCGTCTAGATAAATAGAGTTACATATTATCGATCATGTAAAATTAATCGATATGTGTAAGCTGGTTTGGATACTGCGATTATAAAAAAAAAAACAAATGAATTATCTAGAATTAGGGGTGTCAATGGTTCATGTGGTTATTTTGAAAATTTGGTACCGTGTTAATTTGTCGGTTACTCTAATATGTATCACCAAAATTTAAATTTTCAAAATCGTCCCTATATTTAAGTTCCTCTTCGATTTCGGTACGATTCAACTAATTTTGATATTTTTTAAAACGTCATCTAAAATACGTACTCGACAAATAATTTAAAGACGTGTTTTTGAAATACAAAACAATAATAAAAAAGAAGATATATCACTTTCATTATAAAATTCATAAACTTGGCAATGGGTTCCTAAAACTATTCATGAGCAATGAAAGAAGTAAAGCACTTTAAACTTGTAAAATCTCAAAACAATGTTATCGGACATGTGGTAAGAGCTAAAAAAAGTATAAGAAAAAGACAATAAATATTGAAATTATTTCGAGTGTAAAACTCACGTTTACTCATTTTTTTCAAAAAATATTTGATCATCACACAATTCTACACTAAATCAAGTTCAAAATAAAATTTAGAAGAAATAAATCTGAAATGAGATTAAACATTCATCAAAAGTGAACAAACTTCACAAAAAAAAAATTAGCCGAAAACACTTCGTTATTGAAGGACTTATTAGTTTTAACTTTCAATAGTAGTATTCGTATATTTTACAATAAAGTAGGTTGAGTTCTTGCTTATGTATTAATATTATTGATTCCACCCAAGGCCCAATCCTAAGAGTAAAATATTATATTCTTAACTTTTATTTAAAAAGTTAATATATAAGATATACTTATGCAAATACTTCTACTATTGAAATAAAGAAGTTACAATTGGTCAATATATATATATATATATATATATATTTATGGTTCGGTTCAGAATTTTTTCTGTTACCTCTTATAAAAATAAAAATCTAATCTATTATTCGGGACTATTATATCTATACATTGAAACCTAGCCACTTTGGTGTAGTTTTTGTTTGTATCGGTACTGAATGAACATATCAAACAAAGGCGAGCAAAATTTTCCTTGAATAAACCTAGTAATTGGTTCGATTCGATTCGATTCGGTTCGGTCGGTCGGTTATAGTCGGTTTTCGAAAAACCATCATCTAGCACATAAGAGAAAATTATAAACGCTCAAAGTGAACTAAAAAAACATAACATTGGGGTACAGAACATATATAATGAAACGTTTGAGATAAATTGGATATTAACGGTAGTTCTGAGGTTATAATAGCAAATAACGTAAAATCGTTATACTTCAGTAGAGAGCAAACTGAAGCCGATCTAAATTTGCTCAATTTTAAGCCGCCTACCTCCGGCGACCGTGGGATTCCGTCCGGCGAATTTCCGTCGACATACAACATCGGCGATCTACATTCGCAGTGAGTCAATTCATTCATTCCTTTTCTATATGATGTAGTTTTGCTAGGGCAAACAAATACTAGCATTTTTCATTTCTATTTGATGGTACAGTTTCGCTAGGGCAAGCAAATAGCTGAGTTTTCGTGATGAATATGTAGTTCATGAATTTTGAATCGATATGTGTGTGAACTGATGAATTGATTTGATGAAGTTCCAAACGAAAATATGCATGAATTTAGCAATTCTGTTCAATTTCTATGTGATGCAGTTTTGCTAGGGGAAACAAATAGGATTTTTCATTTCTATCTAATGCAGTTTTGCTACGGTAAACAAATAGCTGAGTTTTTTCCCGTGAAAAATATCAATAATTTATAGTTTTTGAATCGATATGTGTGAAGTGATGAATTGATCTTCAATATCGAGCTCCTTTTCATTTTTGACATGTTGTAGTAAGATTGATGAAGTGCGAAACGAAAATATGCATGAATTTAGCAATTCTGTTCAATTTACAGTGAGTGAATTTATTCATTTGGTTCAATTTATGTATGATGTAGTTTTTTTATAGGGCAAACAAATACTAGCATTTTTCATTTCTATATGATGCAGTTTTGCTAGGGCAAACATATAGATGGATTTTTTTTTCCGTAATAAAAGTGTAATTCATGAATTTTGAATTGATTATTGTATGAACTGATAAATTGATCTTGTATATCGAGCTCCAAAACATGGTGTAGTAAGATTGATGAAGTTCGAAATGAAAATATGCATTAATTTAGCAATTGCTTTCCAATTTATGCAAGTATTTTCCGTTGAATTGGAGGATGTGTGATCATTTTGCACTTTTGCTAGGGCAAATAAATATCATTTTTCATTTCTATTTGATGCAGTTTTGCTAGGGCAAACAAATAGCTGAAGTTTTTTTTTACGTGATGAATTATGTAATTCATGATTTTTGAATCGATATGGGTGAAGTGATGAATTGATCTTCAATATTGAGCTCTTTTTCATTTTTAACATTGTGTAGTATGCTTGATGAAGTTCGACAACAAAGCATGAATTTAGCAATTGCTTCTCAATTCTGCAATTTCGAACAATAGTTTTTACTACTGAATTCGAGGATGTGTGAGCATGTTTCACCTAATCGGGATCACCATTTTCTGGAGTATTCGGAGTACTTTTTCTTAGTTCATTTTGTGATTGTTAAATAAATGTTGATAAAGTTGGAATAGACAATTTATCGGAAGTCGATAACTTGATGTCGAACTTCTGCAATTCGTTATCATCGTGCTAGCTTGTTTTTGATGGATCAGAATTGCACTCAGCGTAGTTTTGCTTAGTTGAACTTCTCATGATGAACGTACTTGAAGTTGAACCGATATGTACAATTTGCAGTTAATGTTTGGTTCTGCAGTTTTGAACTCCCTGCTTTGTCGTTGAATTGGAGGCTGTCATCATCTTATATTTGATGAGTTGGACTCAATGGAAACAACCATTTCAGTAGTATATCTAACTTAGTTCTGCTTAGCTGAACTTGTCATGATATAAGGGAGAGTTTGAGAAAGTATGGTTCGAATGTATATTATCAAATTATATATTAAGGCTGGTTTGAGCCCTTTTTGGATATATTGTACTCTAATAGGAATCACCATTTCAGGAGTAAATTTGCGAGATTCTAAGAGATTTTCAATATGGGGGCTTCTGAAGAGAACAGCGCACTTTTCCCCATCTTTGTCTTGACTTTAATGGCCCTGCCATTAGTTCCTTATACTATAGTCAATTTATTTGGTGCTTTCAAGAAAAAATCTGCCAAAATCAACTGCCAGTGTTCAGTCTGTGTTCGGTCTGGGAAGTATCATAAATCCATATTCAGGCGGGCAAGTTTCTGTATAGCCTAGTTTCTGGTTTTAATATGGAAGTTGAATTCTGTAATTGGATTTATGTATTTATTTTTTCTTGTGATTTTCAGATTTCAAACTTCTCAACATACAGTAATCTGACCCTTGTACTGCTGTGGGTCGTCATGGCTGTTCTAGTTTATTACATCAAGCATATCAGCACTGAGGTAATTGCTGTTTATATGGTTCTTTTTCTTAAACCTGATAGCCATATCTTTGTTAGTAATGCAAGCGTGTGGCAACCATTTTCCAAGAACTTCTTAAGTTGAAAAAAGTACTATTGGTAGTAATAGTTGCAGAAAATGCAATATGTTTTTTCGTCTATATGTGCAAATTGATGCCATGTGACCAGAAGGTCATGGGTTCAAGCCGTGTAAACAACCTCTTGCAGGCGTACAATAGACCCTTGTGGTCCGGCCCTTCCCCGAACCCCGCGCATAGCGGGAGCTTAGTGCACCGGGCTGCCCTTTTTTTATGTGCAAATTTATCAGCCCACTTTGGTGTTCTTGTACTTTAAGCCTTCTTTAGATAGGATTTAATTTGGTTTTATTTTATAAGCTAGTGTTTGCATGTTCTTGAATCTAGTGCTGTCTTCAATAGTATAAATCGTGCTTAAATTTTTTAGCGTTCGTCTCCATTGGTCATATTTGGCAAGTCTTCGAATTCACATATCGTGAATGTTTTACTTACTCAAGCAATGAGGTATTCTCTTACTGATGTCAAATTCTCTTGGTCATATATATATATGGATAAGTTCAAGTTCCATTGGTCATACGAACGCATTATTATAAGCACCATCTTTATCAACCTTCACACTGCCCTCCAGGATTTTTTGTTCTCTTGTGATTTTTTATCAACGGAGATGGTGCTTGTGCTTAGTTTAAACATTTTACTCTGTAGGTCCAAATATTCGAGCCATTCAGTATTCTTGGACTGGAACACGGAGCTTCGGACTCTGAAATAAAGAAGGCATATCGGAGACTTTCCATTCAGTATCATCCCGATAAAAATCCAGATCCAGGTTGAACTCAGAGCTATCATGTGTTCACATGTAGGTATTACTGTGACGAGCTATATTGGCAGCCACTTGGCCATGACTGTTGTCTCTTCTATTGCAGAGGCACACTCATACTTCGTTGAATTCATTTCAAAGGCTTATCAGGCTCTGACAGATCCGGTATCTAGGGAAAATTTTGAAAAATATGGCCATCCTGATGGACGGCAGGTAATTCACTTCTATCATCGTCCTGTGCATGTGGGGGTTTGGAGGACATGGAAATGTCAATATCGAATTATTCTGCCTTTTCGTCCGAGACATGATCATTTCATTTAATGAGGAATGTACTCATTTTTAGTGAATCTTTTCTCTTTTTGTGCTTCCTGCAGGGGCTTCAAATGGGCATTGCGCTCCCTCAGTTCCTTCTAAACATTGATGGAGCATCTGAAGGAATACTGTTGCTTGGAATTGTTGGAGTCTGTATAATTCTGCCCCTGACAATTTCTGTTATATACTTGTCTAGGTCATCAAAGTATACTGGAAACTATGTCATGCACTCGACATTAGCCGCATATTACCACTTAATGAAGCCTTCTTTAGCTCCAAGGTATGTGAGAAAGAGTCTATTTGACTTTCTTCTTAAGGATATACACATTTAAGTTTGTAGATTGCTTCATAATACTGAAAATTCACATTTGCTCGCTGAAATGTTGTCGAAATGTAATAGTTGCATATCCATGTTTTGACTTCTAGTTTATCTTCTTGAACCAGATAGTTCTCTCTCCCCTTCCACTATGTGGTATTCGTCACTTTAGCGGATAGTTGCTTTTATTTACTCCATTCTGTCTCTTGTAATGTTGCTTCAATGATGCAGCAAGGTCATGGATGTTTTCATTAAGGCTTCTGAATTCATGGATATTCCTGTTCGTCGGTCTGACGAAGAACCTCTGCAGAGACTATTTGTCTTGGTTAGAAGTGAGCTTAATCTGGACCTTAAGAATATTCGGCAAGAACAGGCTAAGTTTTGGAAACAGCATCCTGCTTTAGTAAAGGTATGCGTGGTCTTTCTTCTTTTTCCAAGGTCAAAAAGCCTTGTCACAGCTGTCCTTTTTTTTTTTTCTAAAAAAAAAGAATATAGCTAGAAGTACTTCTTTGCTTGCAGACTGAATTGTTGCTTCAAGCCCAATTGACACGTGAGACGGCAGCCTTGTCTCCAACCTTACAGCGTGATTTCAGACACTTGCTTGAACTCGCACCTCGGCTTCTGGAAGAATTGATGAAGGTATCACCATTCTTTCTGTTTCTAGTCTTATTACTTCTGTTAGTGCTGGTTTTCTTTTTTGATAAGGTTACTGTCGTGCCTTTTCATTTGCTGCTTGCATGGTATGTGTCGTAACTGTCATTAGCAAAGGAAAATTTTCACTAACAAGTTGGGATATATATATATATATCCTATTCTAGATTCCTGAAGGAGGAACACTTGGTGACTTACCGTAGTTCGGTGGCTAAGACTCAAATAGACTTTTTGTTCCTTAGGAAGGTTGACAAAGGTCTTTGTAAAGACTGTAAGGTTATTCCGAAGGAGGACCTTACAACCCGACATAAGCTTTTGGTGATGGATTTGGAATCAAGTTGGTGAAGAAGAAGAGGGTTGTGGATGACAGGTTAGGAATCAAACGGGTGAGTTTGACCATGGCTAGTGCAAAGGAGATGGGGGAGAGGTTGATGGCCAAGGGGGCTTGGGGGAGTAGTGGGGATGCGAACGGTATGTGGGACAGGACGACCAGTTGCATTCGTGAGGTAGCCAGAGAAGTGCTAGAAGTCTCGCGGTGTTATCGTGGTGGACATCGAGGGGACTGGTGGTGGAATGGCGAAATCCAAGAAAAGGTGGAAGCAAAGAAAGCTGAAATTGGTAGAAAACAGAGATGAGATGGAGAAGTGGACGAATAGGGAACTGTATAAGATGGCGAGAAAGGAGGCAAAGCTAGCGGTTATGGCGGTGAAAACGGCGGCTTTCGAACGCATGTATGTGGAATTAGAGTAGAAAGGCGGGGATAAAAAGTTGTACAGACTAGCCAAGACAAGGGAGAGGAGGGCCGTGACTTGGATCAAGTGAGGCATCAAGGACGAGGACGGCAAAGTACTGGTGGAGAAAACGCATATTAGGTGGATGTGGCAGTCTTACTTCCACAAACTCTTGAACGAAAAGGGAGATGGAGACATTGTGTTGGGAGATCTGGAGCCTTCTGGTAGGCACGAGGATTTCGGGTATTGTAGAAGCATTAAGGTTGAGGAGGTTACGGGTGTTATTCGCAGGATGCGCAGGGGATGAGTGACCGGGCCTGATGAGATCTCAGTTGAATTTTGGAAGAACGCAGGCATGGTTGGTTTATAGTGGCTAACTGTGTTATTTAACGTCATTTTTAAGACGGCAAGAATGCCCGAAGAATGGAGGTGGAGTACAATGATTCTCTTGTACAAAAACAAAGGTGATATCCAAAGTTGCAACAACTATAGGGGTATCAAGCTGCTGAGCCACTTTGTGAAAGTTTGGGAGAGAGTTGTGGAGACGAGGGTGAGGAGAGGCATGTCTATTTCTGAGAACCAGTTTGGATTCATGCCGGGGCGTTCGACTACCGAAGCCATTCATCTTATTAGGAGGTTGGTGGAGCAGTATAAAGAGAGGAAAAAGACTTACATATGGTTTTCATCGACCTCGAGAAGGCATAACAAAGTCTCTAGGGAGGTTCTATGGAGATGTTTAGAGGTTAGATGTGTACCTGTGGCATACACTAGGGCGATCAAGGATATGTATGATGGAGCCAAGACTAGAGTACGGACAGTAGGAGGAGAATCGAGCACTTTCCAGTGATGATTGAGGCTGCACCAGGGATCGACTCTTAGCCCATTCCTTTTTGTCTTGGTGATGGACGGTCTGACGCGACAAATCAAAGGGGAGGTACCATGTTGTATGTTATTTGCAGACGACATAGTTCTGATTGATGAGACTCGCAGCGGAGTGAACACCAAGCTGGAGGTTTGGAGACAAACTTTAGAGTCTAAAGGGTTCAGGTTGAGTAGGTCCAAGACAGAATATTTGGAGTGCAAGTTCAGCAACTGGAGCGACCCTGAGACAGGCGTGGAGTTAAGGTCTGTGTACACTCTACCCTCCCCAGACCCCACGGTGTGGGATTTCACTGGGTATGTTGTTGTTGCTGTTATATATATATATATATACACGAGCTGTTTTAAAAAGGGTTAAAGGGGAATACCATTATGTTATTATCTTCAAGATGACTATTGGTCTAAATGTTTATGGTATAGCTGACTGATCCCACCCAAAGAAAAGGTTTGTGTTATTAACTAGTTAGCTAAGACACAGATATAATATATATACACGCGCGCGCGCACACACACACCGTGTGTGTATATATATGTATATAATAATAGAGAGAGAGAGAGAGAGATACTGTGAATAGAAAATTAGAGGACACCGTGAATTATGATACTGTATTTAGTGGATACAATTCCCAGAGCATCAATCAAGAAAAAGGTGCTGTATGTTCCTTATTGGCAAAAACATTCTAAGCACATATTCGGTATTCCACAATCCTTTCATGTATAAATCATCCGAATAACACCATAAGTAAATATATAATACTACACCAGATGCTAATTGTAATATCCAAGTCCAGTCCTGAATTAGATTGCATAGAACTTCAATCATGTGAATTAATTCACTTCTTCAGCATCACTTGTAAAAAAATTCACTTCTTCAGCTTCACTTGTAAAAAAAAATTCACTTCTTCAGTATCATACAATGGACTTGTAGTTGGATAATTGGACATATTCTTGAAGACCTTTCAAAATTTTGGTAACATCTACACTGAGGTTTAAGATCAACTTGATTCATTTCAGTATTACTCTAGTTACTGTATGAAGTAACCATAACAATAAACAAATATCTGGAGCATAGTTCACTATAAAATATAATAACACATATAGTAAGAAATAGGAGAAAGGAGGAGGGGAAGGAGAATAATGTACTAGTATGTCAAGAAAAGTAGGCATATCCTAAAATTGTGAAGACAAGGCAATATATAGTGTCTAGGGAATGAAGCTAAAATGCAGTAACACACAAGATGTCCCGTAAATGGGTTAAACAGTGGCTTGCTGTTGGATTGTTCAGAGATTCCAAATTGATTATGTTTTTCTTTGAGCTGTGCATGGGAGAGAGGAGGGGCAATAGCGTTAAATAACCTAGGGATAAGAATGCACAGCTTTTCATTCTTCTTGTGCTCTGTTCTTTTAATCTGTATCAGGTCCATATGTCGTGTTTGTTTTTGTTGCTTAACATATATGAGTTGCTATGGTAATGGAAGAAGTTTGTCTTGTTGCATGCAGATGGCTATTATTCCACGCCCTCCCGTGGGGCATGGATGGCTAAGACCTGCAATAGGAGTGGTGGAGCTGTCTCAGAGTGTTGTTCAGGTTAGGTTTTCTAGAGAGCCAGTACTCTTCTGAGAGATCATCACTAGTTTCTACATCTATTATGTGCAACTGTGCTTATTCCGTCTTATCAACATATTTCTTATCATTTTCTTCTCTTTTTCCAGCAGAATGCAAGAAACGTAACTTAATTTCATGATAACTTATTGAATATCATCTTTTTGTACCTTAACCATCATTTTGACTGCAATCATCCTCTGTTGGCTCTACATTTGTATCTGAAACTTAAGTATTCCGATCATATTATCTGAAGGCGTAATCATGGATGCATATTCAAACGAGCATCACTGCTTATTCTTGTTTTTCTGTCAAATATTGTTGAGATTCATGTATTAAGATAATAAGATGAATGTTTTGTCAGCCTTCATTTTATTTCTCTCAGTTGTTTTGATGAGGTTTTTGTGCACAAAATTTGGACTTCCAACAGTTATTTGTTTGAAAGTTGGAGGCTGTTTCCTTTCCTTTTTAAAAGGTTTAGGACCTAGAAAGTCCAATAATTTACTCAAATTCATTTACGCACATTGCCAGCACAATTGATTTTCTTTCTATTCTCGTTTCTAATGCATTTTACTGTTAATGAATTGCTTTGAATGCTAATGGACTTGGATCATTTGTCGCTCTTAACTGTTCTGGGCTCTTCAAGCTCCATGGGGTTACAGATCAGTAGAGATGAAACATCTTGTTAATGACCCCTTACCGACCCTTCCAAAAATGCCTAACGCATGTTGCTATTAATGATTCAGGCAGTACCTCTCAGCGCAAGGAAAGCAGCAGGTGCATCCAGTGAAGGGTATGCACCATTTTTGCAGCTGCCACACTTTAGTGATGCTGTTGTTAAAAAGATTGCGAGAAAGGTTGCAATTATTGCTTTTCATCTCTCTCAAACTTTCTAGACACATCCCCCTCTTACTGAATGTGTGAATGGAGATTGTTGTTAATTATCTGTATTGGTGCTTCCAATACATCATCTGTCAGCAGTGTGCTTTTGTATCTCTGATTGGTTCCTTGGAGTTTGGGAAGTTTGTGCCTACTTATCTGGTTTTGAATTTTAGTTTAATTCAATAGTTAGAGGAAGGAAACTGTCCCTAGAAATTATACTTGATCACCAAAAACAAAATTGTCCCTATAATGATCACATTTTCTGGTGTCGATATCAGCAGGGCCATACTATCCTTGTAATCCCGGCTCAAAATGAGGTGTTGAGTCGAGACAAGCCAAATTGTGTTAAGATTAAAAAAGAAAAATTCAGCAGCGTTGACTGTACGGGATGTTATTTAACTTGATTTCCATCACAGAAGATTGTTAGTTCTAGCTGCTTATCTGAACTTGTCTCTACTGGTATATATAGTGACACAATGTTACTAAGATAGTACTTTGGTTTATTCCAATATCTTATCTGCGATAATTATTACTCTGAATAATATTTATCAGGAAAATTTAACTTTTACTCAATAAGGATTGACATGTTTTGATATATGCACTTTGTTATTTGGTGGTTACTTTCATGACTACTCGATGTCATGAAAGATGCTTCGTTTTGAGTTTCCCTAACGCTTTCTTCTATGTACAGAAAGTTCGTACATTTCAAGACTTCCGTGACATGACACCGGATGAACGTGAAGATCTGCTTACTCAAGTTGCTGGGTTCTCTAATAGTGAATCCCACGATGTGGAGTTGGTTCTTAAAATGATGCCTTCAGTGACAATTGATATCACATGTGAGACAGAAGGTGAGGAGGGAATTCAAGAGGGTGACATTGTTACCATGCATGCTTGGATCACTCTAAATCGTGGTAGTGGCTTGATACGTGCCCTTCCACATTGTCCGTATTTTCCTTTTGACAAAGAGGAGAATTTCTGGCTGATGCTTGCAGACTCCTTCTCGAATGATGTGTGGCTCTCCCAGAAGGTTAGCTTCATGGATGAAGCTACAGCAATAATTGCTGTATCGAAAACGATTCAGGAGTCAAAGGAAGGGTCTGGTGCAAGTGCAAGGGAAATAAATGTTGCCGTTAAAGAAGCACTTGAGAAAGTGAAAAATGGTTCAAGGCTGGTAATGGGGAAGTTCCAAGCTCCAGCTGAGGGAAACTACAACTTGACCTCTTTCTGTTTATGTGACTCTTGGATTGGTTCTGATGCAAAGTCCAATATAAAGTTGAAGGTTATGAAACGCAGCAGAGCTGGAACCAGAGGTGGTTTCGCAGCAGATGAGACTCCTGCCATGGAGGACGGAATTGAGGAGGACGAGGAAGAAGAAGAAGATGATTACGATGATTATGAAAGTGAATACAGCGAAGATGAAGAAGATACAAAGGAAACAAAGAGTAAAGGAGCTGTGGCAAATGGCTCGGCCCATAACAAGGGCAAGGGTTCAAGCTCTGATGAATCTGATTCAGAGGCCGAGTAACTTTCTTTCTCTGCTAATTCTTTGTTCTCCTAATTTCCCCGTTCACATAGTGTACCAAATTGTGGGGAGAAGAGAAGAGGAAACCTGCGAGAAAACATCCTCTCACTCCAAATGCTTGGAGAGCTGGGGTGGAGGGGGGGGGGGGGGGCAGGTAAGAAGAGTATTTAATAGTTTTCTTTTTTGTTATATGACTATATCTCAGGCAATTCACTTTGGACCATCTTTCTACAGTTGATATACTTAGAACCGTTAGTACTGTAATTTGACACGAATAAAACGTTTCATAGCAGAGTACTCTATAGAGCTTAAATTAGTCCTTTTTTGTCCGACTAGTTTGTTCTTGTCGCTTTAATATTCATATTTGCTTTGTTTATACCTCAAATTCTTTATCCCCACCAAAAAGAACTGCCATCAGAGCCTGCTATACCATTATCTGTCGATTATAATACATTCTTCTGCCTCAATTTCTGTGGCAGCCACTAATGGCGCGTTATAAGGATGTATGGTTCTTTATTTCTTTAGAAGTTGAACTAGTAAGTCGCGTGTAATTCAAACCTTAAATTTGTTAGCACAAGGTTGCAATTTAAACCCACCTTTTTGTACGTCCCACTTCGGAACAATTTGAGACATCAAGTTTGGTCTGAAGTGGAGACTTGCAATTTTTTGCGCACTATTGGTATAACTTGAACGGTGGTTCTAAAATCGGATACCTATGCACTTCAGCCGTTTTGATTTTAGCTTGTAGCATATGGAACTTTGGTAGACCAAGAAAAGTTGCGCAGACAAGAAAGAAAATTGCCTTGCTATCTTTTTGGGTAACTTGGCTTTACATAGTTTTTAAGTTCATTCCATTGAAATGAAAAACCCCAAACGAAGGGGAGGAAGGAAATTGTTTTGTTTCTGTTGCACCCACAGCTATTTACCAGTTACCATCACCTCGATAAAACTGACGGGTACATATGGGGCGAAAAAGAAAATATCAAAAGGCTCTTTTAATTGATTTTGCAAGAAGCAGCTAACAAAAACTTCACATTTTTAAGATTGCATTCCCAGAACTAGGAGTGTTTATTTAATGGATTAACTCAACTTTTTGACATAATCAAGACTTAAGAAAACATACCCTCAAAACATGACTTTGGAGAAGTTAATATCAGTCAGCACTCAGTGATCACCAAAATTTTCTACCGACGGTATCACCAATCCAGGCAATCGAGTCTATTCTAAGTTGAACTTAATTTGTTTTTGGCGTATAAATATAATTTTTAGTTTTTATACGGCAAGTAATTTCATTAATAATGGGAAGATCTCCCGTATATAAGCAGTATACCAAAAGGTAAAAAATCTACTGATTCTCTACAGGCTTATTGTGTAAATCGCTGACTACATTCAACAAAAGTCTAGCCAAAGAGAGATGAATGTAGCAGAGATTACTTATAAACTCATCTATAAAGACTAGACACAGCCAATATAAATGAATATGGTGCCAGAGACTTTGAAAGCTGATCCAAAAATCATCGTCTCCCCAGCGATCTATTTCACCAAATGATCAGTATCGCGTACAATTTCCATCGAAGGAAGCACAACTGCAGCCACTGGCTTATCTTCGTATCCACCACCTTCATCTATTACCAGTCTTAGACCTTCAATATGTAATTTCGCATGGTGACCACTTACGATAATTGTTGGAGTTTTAGCCAGTTCCTATTAAACAAAATCAATGCAACAAGAAGTCAATCTTGGTTAGAGAATCGTTGCCTTTCTCTGAATGCATAGACGTAATATAGTCACATGTAGCTTATGTTGCTCGGATCCTTCAAAAATATTACTGCACCCGTATCAGATCCTCTAAAAATGCACTACTTTTGATGAAGTTGAAGCAATGATAGATCTCATGGGGCCCCTTTAAGATTAGGAAGGGACCCACCTTAGAACTCTCTCTAAATACTTTTGAACACCTTCTTGGTGCTTGTTTTTTTATAATAAACTTGTATTTAAAAAACGTAGCAGTATTTTTCTATAACTGTGATGTTTGGGCCGGTATGCATGCACCTCGACTAATCTCACGAGGTACCTGCTACCTCCCATTGGAGATAACTCTCTTCAATTATTCCTGGGATGAGATGGATGGGATGGGAGTATGTCTTGCTTCATATTTGTTAATTCGTTTTTGGTTTACACGAATGTCCGGTAATAACATTATGAAACTGAACCCATATGGCAGAAAGCAGAAGCAGCGGGTACGTCTGTTCGAGTTCATTCATGTCCAATAAACTTCAAACAAAAGGAGATTCGGGTATCAGAGTTGAGTTTTGGATCGAACTAATCCATTGACACAAATAGTTCATGGGAGAAAATTAAGTTATTTGGGCCTTGGAGGATTGACAGGGCGCACTGCTAGTTTTCGGATACGAGATATCCAGAAATCCAGAATGAAGAAATTGAATACGAAAGAAAAGACAAAGAAATGAGAGAATATCGGATTCTATTTCTTTGGATCTGAGCTGAATCTTGTCTATTTCAACCCCCCTAGATTCGGCCACTAGGATAAGTACCTTGTAACTCTGTCCACCAAGGTTTGGACGGATGTTAAGAAAAAAAACACGCACAAGTCTTGGAGGATCCGACATGGAGTAAGCGACATTTTTTAAGAATCCGAGCAACATAGACTAGCGATATCAACTAGTTTCACTGACATTTGCAAGCTAGTGAACACAGACACATTGAAAGTTTTGTAAGTGAAGCACCAAGGAGAAGTGACCTGAGGGATTTTCCATACGTCCATCCTTCCACTAAGGGCTTCCACCTTAGGAATCCTCGTGTCCTTTGCTTTCAGAGTTTTAATCTGCTCTTCAACAGGTTTGCTTTTCTCCAGGCCAGCATGAACAGCGATTAGTTTGCACCTTTTAATTCCTTCCTCAGTTTTTATGGAAACGTCGTCCTAGAAAGCAAAAGAACGAAACAAACTTTTAAAATCTTGAATCGCCCTACTGTTGCATGTTGTAGCTAGTAATGACATGATCGATGAACACTCTTGAGTTCATTTGGATGAGCATTAATCAAACTTAAAGACATCTTTTTTAGAAAAGGAATCTACTTGAAGTGCTCATGGAAAAGTGAAAGGACGAATCAAGTTGAAAAAACGAGAGAATGGTAAAGGCAAAAGAGCTTACCTCTTCGTGAATCCAAACCAAATTGGTGAGAAACTTCTTGTGTTCATCAGGAACTGCCTTCATAAGATCTGTAAAGAGTGAAACCTTACTGTTAACAAAAGGATTATTATGTGATTAAGTAACAATGCCGTAGGCAGAATTAAGAATTCTCGTAGTATTTTTTGTAACAGGTAATAGAACAGTGTAACTAAATGGACCATCAGAAATCAAGTTCTCCTCAGATCCACCCAACACCATATGAAAAATGGGAAAATCTTGAGCATGACAAGGAACAATGTTTATATTAAATGATCGTTCCTACTCAATAAAAGCTGCATGTAGAGAATACACCTATTTTTGAAGCGGAGGAAAATAAAAACTCAATGCCACACATTTCTTTACAATGTGAACAACTATCAAACGCATTAGGCTGATAGACACGAGAAACCAGACAGAAGTACAATGAAGAATTGAGTGATGAGTAGTATCCATTCCGCTTAATAGAAACTTATTTCATTCTGATACTTCTTGTAGAGTAAATGAGGAGTTCTTTTAAAAATAGAGGGTTTTGAATTCTCACACTTATTTCTACACAGACATACAAGCCTAACTAGAATAAGAAGATTCCTAGCAAATACTGAACCTAATGTTAGGCTGTTAGTGCAATAACCAAGCCTTAATCTAACTAACTGATATCGCCTATATTAGATCCTTTGCACTGTATTCTGTTCTGTGATAAACCTGTATTAGTTCTGAGAGATTGTATGTTTTTTGACACAACTTTCCTCCATGTGATTTTAGGTCTACATCATTCCCTTTCACCACATTCAATTATTATAGTATCGTACCTACCCAAGGTGCATATGGAGGTTTGTTTAGAAGATGGTCAAATAATATCATGCACCTTCTCCTCATCTATAAACTATGTGTGCGACTTGCATCCAATGTCATAGCTGAGAGATCTTGCATAATCTTATATAGCCATATATCCTTCTTAACACTTGAATTTGTCTGACATTCATCTAGTGGATATTTTGGGTTTTAGAACCTCAATATCCCATATAATATTACTACTATTGCCTCCCATATTGCTGTTCAATTAGTCATCTTATTTTAATTCAAAATGTTACATCTTCCGCCATCATGCTATTCTCCTGGAATATTGAGCCTAAATTTCTGAATTATCTTCATTTAAGCACCACAATTCCGTCTAATCTCACTTCACCTTCATTCTTGTGGCGCTAAAATTGCAGTGTGTATATTCCATCTCGCTTCTACTTATCTTAAAACCCCTCACTCTCTAGTGTGCTTATCAATAATTCCAACTCTTGGAGAACTCTCTTGTAAGATTTAGTCAATTAATACAAAATCATTTGCAAATAGATGTGCATTGGAACCTCATCAATATAAAGTTCGGTACTATTGGTACTACACAGGTCCATAAGTTCATATTATAAATTTAGGAAACCACAATATGAGGGAAAAAACACCACGCATCACGTCCAAGACAAAAACAAGCTACTGATACACGGAACCACCCTAAAGCACCAGCACAAAAGCTCAACTTACCATCAACTAAAAGAGAATGATCCGAAATCACTATCATTATATAGAAAAAATAAACGGGACACTTCGGATAAGCAAGACCATAAAAAAGAAAGGGACTTTTACACAAATAACCTGCCGGATCACTGTTTACTATTTCGAGCCGGAATACATAGATTATACACTAATTATGGTTACACACATGTTAAATATAAGTATTATACATTCGTCGGCTATTTTTAGTTTAAGCAGTTGGGTAGACGACTATTTAGATTAATTCTTCAAAAAAAGAAATAAACCATTTGCAGAACTAGCACAGTAGTCCCAAATTCACCATCAACTAGGAAGGAAAAAAAAAACAGAAATCATATCTAACTTCCAATTTTTTGTTCCATCACAGAACAGAACTAGCAACTCATTCAACAAACAAAATCCAAAACACCAACAAAACAAAAAGGGAGAAAAAAATTAAAGAATCATACCAGCAGAACCATGAGGAACACCATAAGACTCAAAAGTAGGAGCAGCATCATAAATAGATCCTTTATAGTCAATACCCTTTACAGTATTAAACTTAACATTATGATTCCCTGCCCATCTCCTCCCTTGCAAATGCATTTTCTCAAATCCTTCACCTAAAAACATAAAAAATAAAATAAATAAAAATAACAACAACAACAACAACATACACAATATAATCCCACCAAGTGGGGTCTGGGGTGGGTTCTGGGGAGGATAGGATGTACGCAGACCGTAACTACCACAAATTAATACGATAATCAAATTACAAAAAACAACAAAAGGTCAACTACCAACTAACCTTCTACCCTAATTTGTGTCCTCCATAACCTCCTATCTAAGGTCATGCCCTCGGTAAGCTGCACCTGCGTCATATCATGTCTAATCACCTCTCCCTAATACTTCTTTGGCCTACCTCTACATATCCTGCAACCGTCCATAGCCAACCTCTCACAACTCCGCACTAGGGAATCTGTGCATTCTCCCCCGCGCATGCCCGAACCATCTCAGCCTCACTTCCCACATCTTATCCTCCACTCACTCCCACTTTGTCCCCAATATCATCATTCCTAATCCTATTCTCCTAGTATATATGCCCACACATCATCGCAACATCCTCATTTCCACAAAAATATAACAGCAAAATAGCAAGATACAAAATAAATAGAGCAACAGATAATAATATACACATTGAGTGGATAAGAAACTACGCGATAACTAAATAGTACTACTAAAAATAAGGCCTTCACCTTTATACCACCCTTCTCTTTTCTCATTCATTTCATACTCTTTCCATGTGTCTGAAAATTCAGACCCATCAGGTGGACTTGGAACTACACCCAAGAATGCACCAAAAGCAAAATCATGATTCCCACAAAGGAATATATGGGATTGTTTAGGGTACTTTGAGGGTAAAGAAATTAAAAAGTCTAAAACTTTACTAGTATCTGGACCTCTATCACAGTAATCACCCAAGAAAATGATAAGGGCTGTTTGGAAATCAGATGGGTTGATTAAAGATTCAAGATTTGACCATAGATTTTGGAGTTTTGTTATGTAGCCATGGATATCACCTATGCAACAGACAATTCTATGTTTTGTGGGGGGTGGGTTATTGTCCTCCATTGTTTTGATGTTTAGTGTATTGATGTTGATGATGGAGTAGTAAAAATTGGGAGGTTGGAGATTCTTGATTTATTTTGAGAAAATGACAATAATGGTCCCTTATGTTTGAGTGTTGTTCAAAGTAGTCCCTCTCTTAAGTATGCATTAAACAGTTTTGATTCTGTAAGTTTGTCAAAAGTAAATAATTTTTTAGTCTTTATTAAATATTTATTGAATACCGTCGGTTAGATTTATGGAAACTATAAAAAAAAGAAATTAGTAAAACTCATATTTAAAGGTATGATTTTTATCTTCTGCTATTTTTTGTAGCTTCTGACCAAGATGAGGCGACATTGAAAAAAATAATATATTTTAGATTTTATCTATCACAAATCTCTATATACACGCATGCAATATTATATCAGTCAATTTGTTGTTATGAGTATACGACCAAATTTAGTGGCTACGGTGATATGAAATGTAATATATTTAATTTATTGTAATTTAAAAGAAAGGAAAGTCATATTGATCAGTTTATTGCAGTAGTAGCATTCGATCATATGCTTTAATAAGGTGTTGATATTAAAGGCAGAGTATTTGTTGTTATTGCAGGTGAAAATACTATAGTGAAAGTGGAATTTAAGCTTATTAGGCCAGAAAAAAGAAGATGATTTTCAAGAAATAATTCCTTCTTCATTTCTCAGTTGCAAGTCTATTACTGCTTTATTTGTGATTATCTAATACTGATACTTTTGTTACTTTATTTTGTTTCATCTTAGTATTTCAGTTTTTTGCTCTCTGTCGTGGTAATTGTCCGTTTGTGTGTATGTTGAACACTTTAAAGTCTGATAAGTAGTGCTCTTCTATTAGATTTCATTTTTTTTGTTAGTTCCTTCAGCTTGAGGAGGGAAATCTTCTTTGTTTCGGTACGTATAATCAAGGAAAAAAGTCTTCGCCTTCTTTTTTTAAAATAAAAAAATAAATCACCTTAGTAAGCTAGCTTTGATTGCTAAGCAAGCCAAACACGTATGTTGTATGATCTTTACGGTCAAGCTTAATAAATAGGTATCTATAGGTCATATATTATCTATTGAAAGTATTAGCGAATATTCTCAGAATATTCGTCGTATATTTTGTAATTATGATAAATGTATATTTAAGGTAACTTAGGATTCTAATTGTATTAGGAGTCAACCTTTGTAAGATAAGTTAGGATTCGTACCATATTAGGAATCAACCTTGTACAGCTATATATATATTGTGAATAATGAAAGAAATTCCGAAGGGAAATTATTCTATCTTTCATGGTATCAAGAGCCTAAAACCTAAATCCTCATTCCCGGCCGAAATCAGATTTTTTCTTTCACAAAAAAAAAAAAAAAATTTTTTTTTTTCTGGTTTCTTCCTCCATATTTCGGCCAAACCGAAAAATTCCCTTCCTCGACAGGGCGGCAACCATGTCTTCCCCCACAAATTCCGTTTTATCCACCGGCACACTTGAAAACCCCCTCAACGTTCGGTAACTTCTTTTCATCCGGCATTCGCCGTTAACAACATCAAGAATTTTATCACTATAATTCTTGACCAAGAAGAAATCATCAATATTCCATGTGGATGAAACTATTCTACATTCATGCATGTGCATATAACATGCTCGATCACATTGACGAATCTGTTCCTCGTCCCACCGATGTTACAGACTCAATCTGGCGTCGTCTTGACGCCATCGTCAAACAATGGATCTACGGCACCATCTCCAAAGATTTGTTATGCACTATCATGAAAACAGTGCTACGGCACGTGAACTTTGGGTCCCACTAGAAGAAATCTTTCAGGACAATAAAAATACTCGGCCGTGTATTTGGAAGAGCAATTCAACAATACCCGCCTCGAGAATTTTAACAACATGTCCGAATATTGTAAGCAACTGAAACTCATAACCGATCAACTATCCAACGTCGGGACTCTGTTTCAGAAACCAAGATGGTGCTTCAACTTGTTGCGGGTTTACCGAAAGGTGAATATGACACACTCGCAACAATGATTCAACAAGCCGACCCTCTCCCAAGTTTCAACAAGGCACGTTCACAACTATTGTTGGAAGAAACTAGACGTGCTAAACAAGAGGAACATAATCAAAAGGCGTTAGCCGTTGACGGGATGGCAACACCTGCGGCCAACAAGAACCGGCGGTTCCAAAGCGAAGCGCGACAGCATCAACGAGAGCGGCGGAGGTCATGGCGGCGGAGGTCGCAACAACAAAGGCAAGGGCCGCGGAAAGGGCCAACGCAACCGGTGGATCGGACAACACCGACCCATCGGGACAAGCAGCGGCGCAGTGGTCCAACCAAGCAGCGGCGAGCGGCCCAACCAGCGAGGCGGGCCTCGCCCGTGCCCGTGCCCGACCGTAGGGGCCCGGGCCTCCAAGCAGCCTTGGTCGACGGCTGCGGGCCCCGCCCTCGCCCACCGAGCGAGCCCACCAAGCGCAGCTAAGAGCCCACTGATTGCGGTCCAAGAAGAAGAAGAATCGCAAGCAAGGCGGCGGCATCGCAGCGACCATTTGCCGCGATCCCGGCGGAAGCCAGCACCTGCAAGGCCCGCCCGGCCACTGCCCCGACCGATTTGGGCCGGCATACACCACCGTGAACCTTCAACAAAACCGACGACAATTGGTACATGGACACCGGAGCCACATCTCACCTCACCCGGTCGTCAGGTAACCTATCTCAACTACGTCGGCTAAAGTGTCCTCAATTTATTACTGTCGGCGATGGTAATCGCATTCCAATTGAAGGTTACGGTAACACACACACCAAACATCCACATCCACCTTTCTCCCTAAACCACGTCCTATACACACCTAACATCATTAAAAACTTAATCTCTCGTTAGAAAATTCACTAGCAATAATTACGTATTCGAATTTGACCCTTTTGGTTTTTCTGTGAAGGAACTCAATACGGGGAAAATTCTTACACGCTGCAATAGTGTGGGAGACCTCTACCCATTCACTCAATCTTCCGCTGTCAGACCGCAAGCACCTCTATCCCTTGCGGCGATCTCTCCCTCAACTTGGCACAACCGACTCGGACACCCCGAGACCCGCTTTTACTTTTCTTAGGACTTCTAAGCGTATTCACCGTAATAATGGGAAAATTGCCCAACACTTTTTTTTCTTGTCCACTAGGCAAACATACTCGTCTTCCCTTTATGTCATCAAACAAAGTGTTACTTTTTCTCCTTTTGATATTGTTCATGCGATTTATGGACATCTCCGATTGCTAGCTCTTTGGGTCATAAATTCTATCTAGTATTCTTGGATGATTTTTCACATTTTGTCTGGATTTACCCACTTTGAAATTCAAATCAAGTTTTTGCAAAATTCCTCGAGTTTCAAAAATTCATTAAGACACAATTTGAAAAACCTATAAAATCATTCCAATGTGATAATGGACGTGAATTTAATAACTCGGCATTTCACAATTTCTGTTCTAAACAAGGCATGGTTTTCCGTTTTTCTTGTCCCTATACTTCTTCCCAAAACGGAAAGGCTGAAAGAATTATACGTACCATCAATAACATGGTCCGCACACTTCATTTCATGCCCGCCTACCACCGCCTTTTTGGGTCTATCTTTGTCAAAATGGTAGAATCCCTTCTAAATATTTTACCAACTAGCACACTCCAAAACAAAACCCCTACAGAAATCTTATACCGTAGGCAGCCATCATATGATCACCTACGTATTTTTGGATGCTTATGCTACCCCAACATAGCCTCCACTGCACCCCACAAACTTGCCCCTCGCACTCTTCCATGTGTCTTCCTTGGTCTATCTCCTAATCATCGGGGCTACTTGTGCTATGACATTGCTACTCGCAAAATCATCGTCTCCCGTCACGTTACCTTTAACGAGACAACCTTTCCGTTTTCAAATCTCCGGAAATTTCAGACCACCGATTACATCTTTCTCGATGAACCGAGTTTGTCTCCGGTCATCCAAAATCTGTACCAGCAAGCAACTCTCATCACCTGTTCCGACGCCATCGCTTGCTGCCTCCAGCGGTGTCATCGACCCTCCCGCAGCAATGCTACCACCCAGTCCAGCTCCCACACCACCCATGTGCACCCCGTTGAGTCTAATGCACCACCAACACGCCTCCACGGTCCGAAAATCCAACACCCCGTCGAGTCTCCCTCGCTTCGCGCAGCAACACTGCTTGCCACCCGGTCCCCGCAGCCCGGTACCCTACCCGATCCGAACCGGTCCCGACCTCCCACTGCACCCCTCACCGCATGGAGACTCGTGCACAACACGGGATCTTCAAACCCAAGGTTCACTTCAATCTCTCCACACAAACCTTATCACCCATTCCAAAGAATCCAAAACTAGCTAAACTGACCTCAATTGGAATGCGGCCATGTGCGAAGAGTTTAACGCTTTAACCAAGCGTAACACTTGGGATTTGGTACCTAGACCAGTGGTGGTGTGAATGTTATCCGGTGTATGTGGCTATTTCGTCACAAGTTCGAGACAATGGTGACTTAGAGAGGTATAAGGCAAGACTAGTTGCAAATGGCACTAATCGGCGGGAGGGTATTGATTGTGGTGAGACATTCAGTCCGGTTGTTAAACCGGCCACTATTCGGAGTGTTCTCAGTATTGCTATGGGCTTGCATTGGCCGATTCATCAGCTTGATGTCAAAAATGCGTTTCTTCATGGGGATTTGAAAGAGACTTGTGTACATGCATCGACCTCCGGTTTTGTTCATCCGGCGACTCCACGGTTTGTGTGTCGTCTCGGGAAGTCATTGTATGGATTGAAACAGGCCCCCCGCGCTTGGTATGATCGGTTCGCCAGGTATCTTCTGCAAATTGGTTTTGTATGTAGCAGGTGTGATACTTCTCTCTTCACTTTTCACCGAGGTAGCAACACTGCATATTTGCTATTATATGTCGACGATATTGTTCTTACTGCCTCATCTGACGGGTTGAAGAATGAAATCATTGATCTACTCAAAACTGAATTTGCTATGACTGACTTGGGGAAGCTAAGTTATTTTTTGGGTATATCGGTGACTAGATCTCGCGCCAATATGTTCCCGTGTCGGCGAAAGTATGCGAAGAGATAGTGTACGGGGCCAAGATGTCAAATTGTAAAATTATGCCAACTCCGGTGGACTCAAAATCCAAGCTTAGTGCCAATGACGGTGCGCCAGTTTCTGATCCCACTCTATATCGGAGTCTAGCAGGTGCTCTTCAGTATCTTACATTCACTAGGCCGATATTGCATATGCCGTTCAGCAGGTGTGTCTGTTCATGCACGACCCCCGAGAGTCCCATTTTGCCGCCCTCAAACGTATTATCAGTTATGTTAAGGGCACACTTGACTTTGGCTTACATCTATACCCCTCTGCCCCAACCAAATTGCTAGCCTACACGGATGCAGATTGGGCAGGATGCCCCGACACACGTCGCTCCACCTCCGGTCTTGTGTATTTCTTGGGGATAATCTTATCTCATGGTCCGCCAAGCGGCGGGCCACGCCGTCCCGTTCGAGTCTTTGAAAGCGAGAATATCGTGGAGTTGCTAATGTCGTCGCCGAAATCCGTTGGCTCCGAAATCTTCTTTTGGAGCTCCAGTGTCCATTACGCAAGGCATCTATAGTTTATTGTGACAACATATCTGCTATCTATATGTCTCATAATCCAGTCCAACATCAGCGAACTAAGCATATTGAGATGGATATCCACTTTGTGCGAGAGAAGGTTGCTCGTGGTCGGTCAAAATTTTACACGTGCCTTCCTCGTATCGGTATGCGGATATTTTCACAAAGGGACTACCGCGACAGCTCTTCACCGACTTTCGATCCAAATTTAGCATTCGGCCTCCTCCCGCTCCGTCGAGGGGAGTATTAGCGAATATTCTCGGAATATTCGTCGTATATTTTGTAATTATGATAAATGTATATTTAAGGTAACTTAGGATTCTAATTGTATTAGGAGTCAACCTTTGTAAGGTAAGTTAGGATTCGTACCATATTAGGAATCAACCTTGTACAGCTATATATATATTGTGAATAATGAAAGAAATTCCCAAGGGAAATTATTCTATCTTTCAGAAAGGTTGCGTATTTATTATTTATACATACTGAACTGCAATGATTTACATATGTCGTGACAAAATTCATTAAGGGACTTGCTTAGATATATTTCTGGTTACGTATCTGAACAGTTATTGTGCTTCACTTACATGTTGCTCTACTGAGATAACTAGAATTCCAAGATTTGGTTATAACATGTAATTTTTTGTGCTGAAAATCAGGTTATGGTTATTTTGAGCACTGATGTTTCTGGTAGAAAGTGTGATAATATTGCTATCATATCAGGTATTACATTTGAACTATATCCTATCTCTTTATTTCTGTACTGAAATTTTCTTTTCAGTAATAACACTAATAATTGTGCATTCAAAGCTATATTCATAAACTGAAAAAGGATGAAGCTTGATAGATTAGTCTAATTTGTATTATATAATGATGAAACTAGAAAGCTTTTTATGACAAGTTAAACTATAGCTCACCTCTTCTGAA
Source organism: Anisodus tanguticus (assembly GCA_034509755.1). Taxonomy (NCBI): domain Eukaryota; kingdom Viridiplantae; phylum Streptophyta; class Magnoliopsida; order Solanales; family Solanaceae; genus Anisodus; species Anisodus tanguticus. Next base: position 42,422,681 of record CM067559.1, on the reverse strand, counting down.
AGAAAATAACAATTTTTTATGAGATTCTCTACAGTTTTGTATTTAAAATTAAATACGATTTTCAGTAGTTCCTTAATATGTGATGACTTATCTCTTTTGTTTGATAGAGTTGAAATTTCTCAGTATAGAAGTGGATTATAAAACCTAACAACCAAATATCTAACTAATTGAATTCTCAAAAGTAGACTAGAAGTTCACAATATATCGAAGACATGCCCTCATAAACAATTCCACACGGAAAGAAAAATACTTGATTATTTTCATTAATTGAAAGACTATATATACAATTTACATATTTCCATAATAGGAGAATCTTATTCCTATTCTACTCTTAAAATCTTATTCTATTTGGAGATTAACTATACAATTATGGTAAGAGTACAAGACTAATTAAGGTATACTACAACTATACAAAACCGTGTACAATAAGGACAAAAACCGAGACTAGCCGAGACCAAATATACATAGGATATACACGTACATAACGTGTATATCTTATGTATATTTGGTATATTTAACACACACCTTCAAGGCTTTCTTGTTCATTTTCCTTCAAAGTACGCACATAACAGTCAAGAAGCTACATCCTAATGAACAGAACTTCACGTTACATGTCTTTTATCTTAGGTTTAAGTTTAAAAATTTATATTTAACACTCGAGAGAAATGTTGTGTTTTGGACATCATTAATAGCATGATTTGCTTAATGAACACAAGAAAATAAGTTATTTTCCATCCTACCCAACACACCCTAAATAAAAGCTAGCTACTGCCTACTAATGAACCAATAGGAGAAATAAGAACTAACTCTTTGGTTTTGTTGACATCCATATATATCTACTCTCTGCTTCAAATTTCTCTAATACTATATGCTTGAAAGAGAGAAAAAGTTCAAACTTTAAATGCAGTCGCGGAAACTCTTGAAATGGGATCCGTGGAAATGGAAATTGCTATGTTTTTGAAGAACGTTTTTCATTTCTTTAAGCTAAGGGTGTTTGACAAGCTTTTCAGGAGAAGAAAAAATGCTACTCACTCCCTCCATTTTTACTTGTCACATTTTGACTTGACACGCATATTAAGAAGCTAAAAACAGAATAACAATTTTACTATATCACCTCTAATTATTGCTAAGTAATCTAACTATTGAAATAAATAAAAATATATTTTAACAGTTGTGCAACTATTAAAATTTCCTTGAACTTGTCAACCCAATAATAAATGACAAGGGTAAAATAGGTATGAAGTGGTAAATTATCTCTTGATTTTCTAAAATGAACAAATAAAATCGTACAACTATTTTTAGTACAGTAGATAAGTAAAACTGAACAAAGGGAGTATAAATAGAAACTTTTTGAAAACCTAAAAAGAAAGAAGTATTCCCTCCGTTTTAAAATGTTACGATTTTGAGTTTACACGGAGTTTAAGAAAATAAAAAAAACTTTTGAATCTTGTGGTTTTAAATTAAAGATATTAAGAATATACTTTTAATCTTATGATCTTAAACATGACACATGAAAAACTGGAGTTAAAATATTGTCAAAAAAGGAAAAAAATATTAAAACGGATAAAAAAAAATAAAACAAATATTTTGAAACAAAGGGAATAACATCTCTACTTTTTTGAAAATATACTTAGCTCATGTTTGATCTCAGAACATAATGTTTGCAACTTTGGTGCATGACAATGGAAATTCTTGAAGACACAATTCATAAACATACCTTCAAATTTAGTCTTAGATGTCAAGTATACCAATTAATTTTGGGTGTGCACAAGTATGCCCCTCAACTTGTTTCTACTTTGTCATTTAAACACTTCAACTTATAAAATAATCATCTAGACACTTCTAAAATTTATGTATCACGCCAATGTCACATCATCATTTGTATTTACGTGTTCAACGTTATACAAATTGAGGTGTCTACTTGTGAGGCCAAGTTTGAGGACATGTTTATGTATTATGCCAATTCTCAAATGTGAAGGTCTTCAAATGGCAAGTGGTCACTGTTTATGTTAGATTTCATGATAACTATGTAAAACAAAAATTCAAATGTGTGTTTGTACTTTCTATAACATAAAGCTAGAGTTTAGGTATATTCTAGCTACAAAATTTAGTTTAGATACCATAAATAAACCATTAGTTGTGACTTCTCATACGATCAATGAGATATTTACCTTCAAATAAATATATTTAAATACAATTTCAACTTCTCATTTTTTTTCTCGAAGTTCAACAGCAATTGATCAAATGGTATATCAATTTTGATATAATACATCAAAAACTCCTCAATTTGGCACCGCTTTGTGCACACCTGAATTAGTTTTGGTTTTGCTTACCCTGAACTTGCTGGCTAACACGAGAAACATAGTGAATACAATCATTTTAGGTTGTATTTTCTTGTTGCTTCTTGATAAAGCATGCGTATTTTACCCCAACTTTATATTCCTTCTTAGACGCAACAATTATTTATTTCTTCTTTTTGGGGGGTGAATTTGTATTAAAAAAAAAAAAACTGACTAGAACTCTATTGTTTTAGCCAAAAAAAAAAAGTTGTAGCCAAAATAATGAGATTTCAACTGTGTAGTTCTTTTTATTCTTCTTAAATCTATTTGTTTTAAGTGTGTAGTATTTTCTTTTTGGGGCCAAGTCTATGAAAAAAGATCCGCTAAACATTAGTTTTAGTTTAACAGATTTTTTAGACAAAATAATGAAGTTTTAACTGTGTAATTCTTTTCTATCCTTTCTTTAAATGCAATAACTATTTATTTGAACTGTGTACTTTTTTAGCCCAATCTGTAAATATTTTTGCTGAAACTCCCCAAAGAATGGAGTATCAATCAATTTCCTTTACAAAATTGGCCGAAAAAATATCCAAAAAATTTAATAAATTCTAAAAGGTAAAACATATTTTATTTAAAAAGGTCGCGTGGACAAAAAAAAATCATAACAATGCACGTGTTATGTGTTACGACGAGTCTAAATAATACTCCCTGCATCCCAAAATACTTGTCATATTTTTCTTTTTAAAAGTTAATTTGACTAAATTTCAAAGCTAATTTAGATTATATTAATTTAATATTTTAAAATTAAAATTTAGATATTCGAAAACTATATGAAAAATATTATAAGTTGCAATTCTTCTCATATTAATAAGATGAAAAAATATAGCTTAACATGTTGGTCAAAGTTCATATGCGTAATGTAAAAAATATTTTGGGACAGAGGGAGTACTACCAAGGTAGAGTTGCTATGTGTTATGCCATGCTAATTTAAGTTGCTATGTGTGTTATGCCATGTTAATTTCACCATTCATTCGAACCTATTTTCCCTCTGCATGTTTTTTTTCAAATCGAGACTAGATAATCAATATCGGTATGTATTCTCCTTCTCGGTAGAGCAATGATTATGTGCTGGATGGTAGTTTCAACTTTCAAAGCAGCCTTTGGTTATATCATTGGACTGATTTTTTGATTTTTTTTTTTTGAAGATGAGTTTCAGTTATCAAATACTTTCTCCGTTCCTAAAAGATTGTCTTAGTTTAACTTGATACGAAATTAAAAAATAAAGGAAGAACTTTGAAATGTGTGGTCCAAAATAAGCTTCAGATATTTATGTGGCGGTAAAACTGAGTGCTTAGTTTACTAGTTCTTCTTATACAAGTAATAGTGTTTGGCTTCAAAATTGATTGGCATGGCTTAGGTCGGTCCACTATTGCTCACAATGAGAACATTTCATGTTGTTGCATTAAAAGTGACCTCTATTTTAATTTTGTTAATAATAAGGTAGTTGTTTCGGTTACTTATATCAAGAGTTATCAACGAAGATACATTTTTGTTGAATTGGTGCAATAAACAATTGAAATTTGTTAACACTCCGGAGCAATGCAAAGGACTAAATTGCGTTCTGTATAGATATGCGATTTGATATTTTGAGGATCAATATCGTCATTACTGCATAATATATGCTTATAGTCGTAATGTTAATTCCGGACGACCCGACCCCGCCCGACCCCGTCCCGACCCCGCCCCGGTCCCGACCCGACCCCGCTCTAAAAAAAAAAAAAAAAAAAAAAAAAAAAATTAACGGGGGCGGGACTCGAACTCGGGACGGACGATGTCTCGTCCCGCCGTACCCGAGCCCGCCCCAGCCCGCCGACCCGAGCCCGCCCCGAGCCCGTCCCGACCCCGACCCCGACCCCGACCTTACCTTTTGCAAAAATAGCCGTTGCACCAACGGCCATTTTAGATTATGGCCGTTGGCCAACGGCCATTTTAGGCCCCCCCCCCCCCCCCAACCCCCCCCTACCCCTTAATATTTATTTTTAACCCATAAGTTATTATATTTACACTTTAACCCAATTTTTCAACTATAAATAACTCATTTTCTCTTCATCTTTCTCACAAATCTTCCTACAATCTCTCTAATTTCTCAATATATCTCTCTACATTGTTTGCTAAATATTCAATTTTATTAATTCATTTGGGAATTGGGAGTGAAGTTGGCAACTAGCTTGAGGATCTTCCATCGAGCAAAGTTTCAATTTTCAACCTCTCGATTACACGTCGACGTTACGTCGGCGTTTGGTACATTCGTTCCTTCATTAAATTATTATTGTCTCGTTTATTTTATTTAGCGCACTTAATTTCATTTACTTTAATTATTTGTTAGCATATAATTAAAATGGAAGGAATTAGAGGTATGTTTAAGGGTAAGGGTAAGACTTCTTCTAGTAGGGGCAATCAGTGGCAAGGGTACTTCTTCTAGTCATCTTATTCCTACACATGATGATTTTGTTGATACTCAACATTTTCCTACAATACCATTAGATTTAGACGAGGAGTTATTTTCTGAACTCAAGAAGACTTTAATTTAGACGATGATCTAGACGATACACCCACTAATATTGATGACAACACGCCCACTAGTGCACCTTCAACCGAAATACCTCCTATTCCCCCTAGTATGAGACGAGGTCCAAGAAACGACCATTAAAATCGATGCATGGACATTTTTTGATAGGGACGTAGAGAATCAAGTAGCCATATGTAAAATTTGTAAAAATGTTTTAAAATTTAAAACTCGGAAAAGGTCACGGTGGGACGGGGGGTTTAATTAGACATGTAGTAAGTGCTCATCCAAATAGGTATGCCCAATACCAAAGCTTCAAAACCGGGTGCGCAAACGGCCGCTCCATCGGGACAAGGTTCACATACCGATACGTCCCGACTGTACAGGGGTCAAATTAACCCTATGACGGGGGAATTGTAGGCTCTAAATACAACAAACATAGAGATAGGGAAGCAATATCAAAATTAGTTGCCGTGGAGGGTTTGCCTTTTTCATTTCCTTCATCTCCCGGTTTTATTCATTACATTAGAGATATATATAATCCTCGCTTTTAACGGTTTTCCTAGGTCAACTCGTTAAGAGAGATGTATTTAAATTTGCGCATGAATATCAACAATATTTACGTTTTTCATTATATCATTTTAATGGCAAAGTATCTATCACGTCCGATATAGGTCGTAGTACTAACGGCCATGATTATTTAACCGTAACTTGTCATTGGATAGATTATAAATGGTCTATGCAAAAACGTATTTTAGCGTATAGATATATAGATGATAGGCACACCGGTACTTTTATTGCGTAAAATATTTATCAAGTGTGCGATTATTACTTAATTACCGATAAAATTATGACTATTACATTAGATAACGCTTCTAATAACAATTACGCAATTACAATGTTAAAAAATAGTTTAGCTCCATCTTTTCCGACCATTTTCATATAAAATGCGCGTGCCATATATATAACTTAATTGTAAAGGATGGTCTATCACTTTTTGAAGACATTCTTAGTAAAATACAATTTGCTATAAACTTTATTTTTAAAAGTAATAAAGTACAACGTAGAAAAGAATATAAAAAAATTTGTCATGATTGTGGACTACCTTTTAGAAGAATTCCACAAGAAGTATCCACTAGGTGGAATTCTTTATACGAGCAACTACTTGTTGCTTATGACTATAAATTACCTATAACTTTATTTTTTAACTCTCATAATAAAAAGCCACTGATATGATTTTAGATAGTGATTGGGAAAAAATTTCCGAACTTATTGTATTTTTAGAGAAATTTTTTCAAGCAACAAAAGAATTTTCCTAGATATATTATCCTACTATTTCAACTATGTTATTTTATATAACTCTAATATTTTTATTACTTAGTGAATATATGGAAAAACCAAATTATAAGGCAAATATTAAAAAAATGTTTGTCAAAATAAAAAAATATTTTATTCCTATTCCTTCTATTTATATTATTGGTTCTATTAAATCCTACTATTAAAATAGACGGTACTAAATCACTAATTGAAACTATTTACGATTGTATAGAAGTACTACCACCTCCAAGTCCCAAAATCTAAATCACCCACCACCTATTGAACAAACTAAAGAAGAAGTGTTGAATAGCGTAGAACACCACCGCAAAAATATATATAGATTTTATCAACAAGAAAATGCTAGTAACGTACCGGCTACCATACCATCTTCTTCATCTTCAACACAACCTCACAAAAGACATGCTGCTTCTTTCGCGCTAGTATTGAAAGCCTCGTAAATAGAATGTGCGGCCGTACCTCTACTAACCAAATTAGCGAGTTGGATATTTTTGTTTTGCAGTGGTTCTACCGTATCAAGAAGTTATCAATGAAGATGGACAAGAAGACTTGCCGAAATACCGGAGGGGGAATGAGAAGACCTTTCCGACACTTTCAATGATGGCTCGAGATGTTTTGAACATTCAAGCGTCGTCAACCGCGTCGAAAGCGCTTTTTCTCGCAGTGCGTATATCAAATAGGAGACCACAGACACTCATTGGCCGAGAGACAATTTGGAAATTGCGTATTATTCGTAGATTGGATACGAGCGGAGCGGAGAAGGTGCGGTCAACCGGAGATCAACGAAGAAGATGATGAAAACTACAACGAGATCTTAACCGAAGGTAGTGGAAGCGACGTGGATCAATTTGACCAACAAATACCTATTCCAACCGAAGAACCACATGAAATCATCAAGCAATTAGAACAGATTTTTTTGAAAATGTAATTTTTTTAATTGCAATTTTATTATGTAATTTGCAACTTTTGGACAACACCATAAAGTTGCAATTTAGATTTTAGACAATTGTATTTGTATTACAAAAAAATCATATGTCTATTAAATAATATAAGAGGCACAAAAACAAATTTCTTTGGGATGTTTTTATTACACTATCTTGTTTTATTTATTGAGTTTTTTTTTATACATATGTTATTTAAAAAAAAAAAAAAAAAAAAGGAAAACCCGAGCTCGCCCCGCCCCGACCCGAGCCCGACCCGACCCCGCCCGACCCGATACCGACGGATCGGACGGACGGACCGGAGCAGTCCCGCCCGCACCCGACCCCGCTAGGCCCGCTAGGCCCGATCCCGACCCCCGGATCGTCCCGCCCCGACCCCGACCCCGCCGCACCCGGCCCGCCGTACCCGAGCCCGCCCACCGGCCACCCTTATCCATGCTTTTCTTTCATACCAAGTATACAATATATATACAACTATACAAAATCAATCTAGCTATCCTAAGGATATGCTAATCATCCTAATTATATGATAATTGATCTAATCATCCTAGTTATATGGTAATTAATTTAATTACAATATGATGTGATATGATGGAGATAATTATGGATTATGGCATAATTATCTTAACAGTCCCTCGCAGTCTTAGCGGGAGGTTCTCGTATGGTGAGGCTGTCCCTGAATTCATCAAACAGTACGCGCGACGATCTTGCAACACGCGGGCACGAGTATGTCTATATCAAAGAGATTTTTGGGTTAGGGTGAAATCCGGAGAGAGCACTCATCTTGGGGTGGGCTTACGACTTAGATGCTTTCAGCAATTATCCGCTCCCCACTTGGCTACCCAATATTTACAGTGGGCACGATAACTAGTACACGAGGTGATAGATTTCTCGAAACAAACGAAAAGGAAACGAAAGATGAAACATAAATCATGGATCAACTCTGCAATCTGATAACGAGACGGTACATGGAGAACACGGACTTGTCCACGTGCAAACTTTTCACGGACAAACAAGATATCCATTTCTATGTGTTTTGTGCATTGATGTTGGACAGGGTTACCTGATAAATATATCGCACTCACATTATCACAATAAACCACAATTACTTTTTCGATTGGACAATGAAGTTCTAACAGAATATTACGGAGCCAATATGATTCAGAGACCACATTAGCTACCCATAGATAATCTGCTTCAGCACTTGACCGAAATAGTGTCGGTTGGCGTTTCGACGACCACAAAATGAGGTTGTCTCCTAGAAATACACAACAACCATAGGTGGAACGTCACATGTCCGGGCAACCACCCCAATCAACATTTGTATAAGATGTGAGGCCAGAAATGGTGGACTTATACAGATGCAACCCAAAATCAAGAGCACCCTTAACATACGTAGAATTCATTTAAGAGCCCCCATATGCTCTTCATTCGGATCATGCATATGTAAACAAACATGTTGAAATGCATAGGAGATATCGAGTCTCGTGAAGGTGAGTTACTGTAATTCCCCTGCTAAGCTGCGGTAATGTGTTGGGTCACTATATGGAGTACCTGTAGAGTTATTCAATTTTGCCTTTGTATCAATTGGCGTATGTGACGGCTTGCACGAGGACATACCGGCTTTGTCAATGATTTCCTCGGCGTATTTATTTTGATAGAGAAACAGACCACCTGCATATTGAGTTACATCAATGCCCAAAAAATAGTTTAAAGGGCTCAAATCCTTCATAGCAAATTCCAAGGCAATAAAGGACATAATAGACTGACGAAGTGACTCAGTTGATGCTGTGAAAATGATGTCATCCACATAGAGAAGAATATATGTCATGTCATTTCCCTTTTTGTAAATGAACAAAGATTGATCAGACTTGCTGTGTGAGAACCCCAGTGTGGATACGAACCCTGCAAACCTATTATACCATGCCCTGGGGGCCTGTTTCAAATCATATAATAATTTTTTCAACAAGCAAACATAATCCGGATGAGTAGGATCTCGGAAACCCAAAGGCTAGTGCATGTAAAATATTTCCTGTAGGTGACAATGTAAAAATGCATTCTTGACGTCCAACTGATGAATGAATCATGATTTGGATAGAGCCAGGCTAAGAACAATCCTGATAGTTGCTGGCTTAACTACCAGACTGAATGTTTCACCGCAATCCACGCCAACCTGCTGAGACCTGCCATCACCAACAAGACGAGCTTTGTGTCTCGCAAAAGAGACATCAGAATTCTTTTTATGACATAAAACTCACATAGACCGTATTATGTTCACATTAGATGGACGGGGCTTAAGACTGTAGATTGCATTTTCATCGGATATGCAAATAACAGTAGTGCTTATCGCTTCTTAGTGCATAAGTCAGATATTCCAGATATCTACGGGGGTACAATCATAGAATCAAGGAATACGCAATTCTTTGAGGACACTTTTCCTAGAAAGGAAAAAGACATAACCTCTCGCAAACAAAGTTATGAACAAAGCTCTCAGGAACCAGGAGTCGTTGACTGCCCGAATCTAGATGGTTCAGGTCTAGTGGACTCCGAAGTGGCTAAATATCCAAAATCTAGTGTTCCATATCCTCAGAACTTGGAGACTCCAGAGATAGAACCAAGACGAAGTAAAAGGGCTAGGAAGGATAAAACCTCCGGTCCTGACTTTGTAGCTTATATGGTTGATGACGAACCAAGGACAATTGCTGAAGCATTGTCAACTCCAGAGGCACCGCTCTGGAAAAAATCTATTGAGAGTGAAATAGACTCTATCCTGCATAACCATACTTGGAAGTTGGTTGATCTTACTCCGGGAAATAAACCGTTGGGTTGTAAATGGATACTCAAACGGAAGTATAAAGCAGATGGGTCTATAGACAAGTACAAAGCCAGGTTGGTAGTCAAGGGTTGTCGACAGAAAGAAGGCCTTGAATATTTTAACACGTACTCTCCGGTGTCTAGGATAACGTCCATACGAGTATTCATTGCGATTGCAGCGTTGCATGACCTTGAGATATATCAAATGGATGTTAAGTCAACCTTCCTAAATGGTGATTTGAAAGAAGAAATCTATATGGAATAACCCGAGGGGTATGTGGTTCCAGGGATAGAGAAGAAAGTCTGTCGACTTGTCAAATCTCTATACGGGCTGAAACAAGCTCCGAAACAATAGCACGAAAATTTTGATAGTACTCTACTATCAAAGGGTTTCTCCATTAATGAGTGTGACAAATGTATCTACACAAAAGGTAACTCTGACTCGTTCGTCATGATATTTTTGTACGTAGATGACATGTTGATCATATGAAGCAGTCCTGGCGTAATCCTAGAGACTAAGAACATGTTGAAACAATGCTTCGACATGAAGGATATGGGTATCACAGATGTCATATTAGGGATAAAAATCTCTAATACGTATGACAGACTGGTCTTATCTCAGTCTCACTACATCGGGGATATTTTGAGAAAGTTTGAGGTGTTTGATAGTTCGCCTATGAAGTCACCATTGGATAGAAATCAAAAGCTTGATAAAAATCGTGGTGCACCCGTATGCCAGGAGCAATATACACAGGTGATTGGGAGTTTGATGTACATATCAAACTGCACCCGACCTGATATTGCTTATACAGTTAATAAGTTGGCTAGGTTTACCCCTAATCTAAGTAATAATCATTGGAAAGCGTTGAATCGGGTGCTACTCTACCTGAAGTACACGTTAAATTACGGGTTACATTATTTGAGATATCCAGCTGTACTAGAGGGGTACAGTGATGCTAACTGGATATATGATATAGAGAACACCAAGTCCACCAGTGGGTATATATTTACAATTGGTGGTGGGGCTGTGTCTTAGAAATCCTCTAAGCAAACTTACATAGGCTGATCCACGATAGAATCAGAGTTTATCGCTTTAGACAAAGCAGGAGAAGAAGCTGAGTGGTTTCACGACTTCTTGGAGGATGTCCCTTGTTGGGACAAACCCGTACCTTCAGTTATGATTCATTGCGACAGCCAGTCGGCTTTATGAAGGGCACATAGTTCTATGTACAATGGAAAATCTAGTCATATTCGACGGAGACATAAGACCGTTAGGCAGCTGATCACCACGGGTATAATATCCATTGATTACATAAAATCAAAGGATAACATAGCAGACCCACTAACAAAGGGCATACCCAGAGATCATATATTCTGCTTGTCTAGGGTAATGGGCTTAAAACCCAAGCTTTAAGTACTAATACGGTGGTAACCCAATCTTACTGACTAGAGATCCCATGAATTTGGTTCAATTGGAAAACTAAGTTGTAAAGGTTCAATTGAGCGCTTTGGTGGAAGCAAGAGCACTTCGAGTTATGATTTCTGTAAGGAACATAAACACAAAGCCGTTCCCGCGATAGACGTTAAGTGCTATCTGCAGTGTGGGTAAAGGTTAAGTTTCCAAAACCTTTAATGATCCTCAACGGTTGAGGTTAGGTTTGGGGAAACTTTTAATGGTTTCTAACACTTGTAAAGTGGGGTATAGCATGATACCTTGTAGGAGACCACTTATTTAAGTGCGAGGACAAGTCGCCTCAAATGAACGCACTTAAGAATCCAAGAAGTGTCCACGGCCACAACGGACAAAACATTACGAAGAACTGAGTAAGGGAAGTTGTTGTGTTGGTACTATTGACTTGGATTACACTAAACACTGACGGTTCAATACATCACGTTCACCGCACAGTAAGTAAGTCCGATGGTATTTAACTATGGAAGGTTCAAAGCTGAAGCTACCTCTCCTGATGCATCATCGGTCCGCTGAAATATTACTGGAAATAGGCACCTTGTGAGTGCGCCAAAATCTCTTTCAAGAGGGGATTGTTGGAAATTTGCCTTTGGTGGGAGTTGCGTCCACCCATCTTTAATGACTTAAACACTAGGGTTCCGCATGTTGGAGACTTTGATTCTTCACACGTGCATAATCTACTAAGTGAGTAGATGACCGTAGGGCCAAGGATCGTCAAATTTTGTTGAAAAATGAAAGAGATATTGGTCCACAAAGTGAGGTGTTTGAAGCATGAAAATGTGGTGTGGAACAATTCTCCCTCATTGGTGGGGGAAGGAAGATTTGTTCATTTTATAAGTCTCAAAATTGGCTAAGGGTTTGAGACCCCAAGGGGTAACCCATGTGTTTGAAGGAGGGAGGACCTAGGTGTGCTTGGGTTCGAGGCTAAGCCCACATGCGCGCCGCCGCCGCTCGCCTATCCCGTCCGGGCCGGTCTCGGGTCGTGGGCCTTGGGCTTCTTCTGATATTATCTTTTTTGGACCCAAAATACTTAATATTTACAGTTTGGTCCCTGGAGTTTTAGGAAAGATAAAATTGAGAAGAGAGAACTCTCGACGGAAGGCATAAAGTTTCTGCCTTTTGGGTTGGTTTTGGAGCATTAATTCTCCATTACTTTGCATATAAATTCAGTCATTTACTTGGTTGAAAACTCTCCATTACTTTGCACATAAATTCAGTTATTTACTTGGCTGAATAACTCCTCACTAATTGTCATTACATGGATATTAACAGCCATTAGTTGGCTAGTTGAGAAGTCACCCTTCTTACATTATAAATTGAAGCCTTTAGCCCAATTGTTGAGAATAGAGACATAAAAAATCAGAACTCTTCTTCTTACTCTCCAGCATTATTTCGTACTCTAAGTTCTTCAAAGTAACACTTGAGTTTCCTTTGCTCATTTGTTAAGTTGATGTTTTATCTTGGGAGACTATTGTCCAGAACGTAAAAGGATATATATGGGGCAATCTTGTCTTAAAGACATAGTGTCATCACTCGACCCAGCAAATCAAAGTGGTTGTAATTTCAGTTTGTTGTAATTTTAGTTTGTTGTAATAGTTAGCAGTTACTTATTTTCCGTTTCCTGCAATTGTTGTAACCCACAATTGCTTGTAACATTTGTGTTTGTTTAGCTTATGAAGCTAGTGCAGTAGCAATATGTAGTGTTAGTGTTTTGCTAGAGTATTAGCAAATGCTGGCTTATTGAGAGGCTTCTCTTCAAATACGTTATCTTTCTCCTTATCTGTCTGTTCTGAGGCTGGATAATCATTACCATCACTTCAAACTCCCTTTATGTTCCTTTTGTTGGAAATTTATCTTTGGTGGGGAGGTGCGTCCACCCATATTTAATGAATTAAACACTAGTGTTCCGCATGTTGGAGGCTTCTCTCTTCACACGTGCATAGTCTACTAAGTGAGTAGATGACCGTAGGGCCAAGAATCGTCAAATTTCATTGAGAAATGAAAGAGATATTGGTCCACGAAGTAAGGTGTTTGAGGCATGGAAATATGGTGTGGGACAAATCTACCACATCGGTGGAAAAAGGAAGAATTGCTCTCTTTATACGTCTCTAAATTGGCTAGGGGTTTGGGACCCCAAGGGGTATCCCGTGTGTTTAAAGGAGGGAGGACCTAGATGTGCTTGGGTTCAAGGCTAAGCCCACACGCGCGTCGCCGCCTCCCTCCCGTCCGGTCCGGTCTCGGGTCACGGGTCACGGGTCATGGGACTTTATGATATTATCTATTTGGACCCCCAAATTGCGTAATATTTACAGTTTGGTCCCTAGAGTTTCTGAAAGTTGAATTTGGGAACGACGGAAGGCAGAAAGTTTCTGTCTGCCTACCGTTGGAGTTGATTTTTGGGGGCGTTAGTGTGCATTAACCAGCCATTACTTGGCTGATTAACTCCTCCATAATCAGCCCTCCTTCAATGTCCATAAACAATATCACTAATGGCCTTAAACCTGCCATTAACAGCCCTCCCTAATGGCCATTAACAGCCATGTTTTGGCAGTTGAGGAGTCCCTCCCTCATGCTTTATATTGATGCCTTTTGGCTCAATTGTGTAACACGAAAACAGAGCAACATATACACAGCAAAAACGAGACAACATTTATATACACAGAGACAAAAACAGAAGAGAAACAACACAAATTCTGTCCGCAGAAACAGTGTCAAAACAGAAACTCTTCCTTCCTTTTCCATTTCTTCAGCAAGTCGTTTCGTGTTTGTTTTCTTCGTCAGACTCAACCTATTTGCTTTGTAGTGTTGATTAAAGTGTTGTTTTATCTTGAGAGACTATTTCCCGTTAACGTAAAAGCATATATACGAGGCAATCTTGTCTTAAAGACAGAGTGCAATCACTCGACTCAGCACACAGTTGTAACAATCCAGATTTAGTGTTTCTTGATTTCAAGTTATCAAGATTCAAGACTCAACAAGCTTGGGGCAGTTCTGAACATTGGCCTATTTGTTTATCCTTTCGAACACTTGTAATACTTATTTACTTCCCATACTGCTTTACAATATCCAACACCTTTTTAGATTTTTTTTTTGTTTTAACTTTTTAGGCCATATTCTGTAGTGTTCAGGCACTGCAAGATGTGGAAATTTGGGTCACCATATGCAGGTTTCCACCTTTGCTTCTCTCCACACTCGGTCTTGTTGGATTGAATTCTGCATGGACAAAGGCATACTTTGTACTCCAGCTACTGAAGCTCAATCACTTGCCACCATTTTGGAGCAGAAAATGAAGGAGTTGGATAGTGGTTTGCTTGTTACTGAAGTTTTTGTTCCTAATCCTGCAAGTTCCTTTGAATTTATATTAGGTCCGTGCGTCAGGGGTGCGTTTCCTTTGGAGCTTGAGCCATTTTATCCCTTAGTGAAAGGGAAAAATCTCCTTTTGCACTCTCTGGACCCTGAATGGCACAAACACAAAACTTGGAGGTCATGGCCTAGGCCTAGTAAACTTGAACGGTGGATTCATTGGGTTGATCGATTGGAGAAGGTAAAAGGGGAGAAATGGCGAACTGCTGGGATATATGATGCAATCCAGCTTTCCAAAATTGATATACCGTTTGACAAAAATCTTCTGTCTGCTGCCTTATGCTTTTGGTCAATCTCAAGTAATGCCTCCCACTTTTATTTTGGCATGATGGGTCCAACTGTATTGGATATTGTTGCTTTGACCGGGCTTAGACCTCATAGAGAGGAGATCAGCACAATTCTCTCTGTGCCACAGTCAACCTATATTTTACCGCAGGGCAAGAATGGTAAACCATTATCTTATAAGAAATTTATTAAGGCCTCCATGCAAAGAGGGGATGTCAGAGGATGAACATATCTCTTTCCTAATTATGTGGCTTTGCAAGTATGTATTTTGCAATGCTTCAAGAGCTATAACAAAAGAATGCACTCAACTAGCCATTGCTCTTGCTGCAGGCAGGAAGCTTGCTTTGGCTCCTTTTGTATTATCTCATCTGTATCGAGGCTGTAGAGATTTAATTATAAAAAAAATTGATCAGGCAGGCCCCCCTCTGGATCCTACAGCTCTGGCTGCAATCATATTTCCCTGAATATGGACCTTTGATTTCTGATTCACAAAATTTTCTGACTTATGGGGTTCCCCTAGCTCAAGGTCAGTTAAAACACAAAAGCTTCCGGGAATGCTTTAAATTCTTTTTATTCATGCTCCTCCAGAACTAGCAGCCAGTTCACCCCATTTTCTTCTAGGACCCATGGTCCTGAGTGGCTGAGATTGTCGCTGCATCATGACTGTCGAGCATCTAGTAAGCAAGAGCTAAGCGACATATGGTCCAGTTACCTCATTGCTCGAGAACTCCATTATGGTCTTTATTTGGACAAATCAATTCTCTCCAAATCAGTTTGGACGGCAGTTTGGCATGATTCAGGCTGTGCCTCTCCCTCCTTATCAGTCTGCCAATACTTCATCGCTTAGTAGAATTGTTATCCGTTCAGTAAACTGTATCAAAGAAGTAGATTCAAGGTTCGTTCAATTGAAGAAATTTTTTTCAGCTGTCCACTTTGATGCCAATCCAAAATGTACTTCATCCTTCGAGTCCTGGTGGTCGACTTACATAGGTAGAACGCGGACTGAATCAGCTGAGGAGATCCTTTATAGGATTTTACCATAATTCAATTTACTACAACTCTGGTGCAAGAACAAAAGAAAATCCAGCCAGAGAATTCAGAAAGCCATGCACAGATTGCTGGAGAACAAGCAACCAAAAGAAGGAGGAATGAAGGTATGGTAAACAATGGAAACAACTAAAATTCTAAAAGTACCTGAAAATAAAAGCCAAGTTGTTAAAACTATCATTTGACACTTTTGCCTTTCTGTAGTTTTTGTTGTCTGTAAAAGTTGTAATTGAGTTTCCTTCTATTTTAGACCATAGAAATGAAGGGCCACTTTCTGAGAATGAGTTGATTAATATACAGTACACAGCAAAATAGTCACACGGGGCTCACATCAGTGCTTCTTAACATAGTTTTTATCTTCTGGTTTTCATAAGACATCAACAGGTATTAAAAAATTTCAAAGACTTCGGGTTGGACAATGTACTTTCCATGCCACATCTTAATTTTTTTTTGCCATGTCAAAATAAGGCATTGTATGTGCAATGGATGAAATGCTTTTGGTTTCTCAGCTTTTAGTTTTCATGGCAGTCTATTTAGCTTCAGGAATGAACTTTATCCAGATATCAAGTCACTTTAGCATACCACAATTTTCAGGGACTTAAAAAACCATAACAAAAAGCTCGCTATAGGAAGATGATGGAAACTAAATAGGCAACTCCCAATTCGTAATTGTTACAGTGTAGTTATCTACGTCTTATGTCGTATATTTGTACACTCTCAAGTGAAGAAACTAGTTAGCCTTTCTTTAATTGTCTATAGCTTTTTTCTCTTTATTTGAAGACTATTTCACAGCAACAGAAGTTTGACAGGCAAGAAAAAGATGAGAGGCCTTCTAAAAAGGCAGAGAGGGAACCGTCCCTGGCTGTAAGTTAAACCCTTGAAGCCAAATTGTTGGTTTAATTTAATCCATTACAACTGCGACTTTTGTGGGTTTTTATCTCCTCTCTTTCTTGTTTCAGGTCTTCCCGGATATAATTGCAACTAACATGCCAAAATCTGCTATTAACATCACCAAACATTCTCCTGCAGTCTATGGCTCAAGTCACTCGTCTGCAGACACTGTTAATTGTCAGAAGTCTGACCCTGACGTTGTTGAGTTAGATGATACATCCTCTTCCACAACACCACTTTTGTCTGATGAAGTAAGTACACATTCTTAGTCTTATCTCATGCACATGCAACCACAGTTTGTATTGCACAAAAATATTTTTATATACATGTATGCATGTTTATGAAGAAAGTGGATGATAGACTTCCCAGGATTAGCTGCTAGGCTTGATAGAAGGGAGTTTTAGGAACTGGAATTGAAAACATATATTTTCGAGGATACGTATGAATTTGACCTTAATATAGTAACAGAAATGGCAGGCAAATACTGTGATCACTAGAAGTTACCCAAGATGTTGCATTTCATGTTCTAACCCTTTAATACTGGTTGGAAGTGGAACGGATGCGCTCATCCCTTTGTGTTGCTGATTGATTCGTCTTTGAAACTGAGGGTTAATTTGAGTTGCACATCATAGTTATAATTGTAGAATAAATTGTTACATTTTATGGGTAAAAACATCTAGTAATAGAGTAAATTTGATTTGTTTGTTACATTGAATTTCTAAAACTTGTTAATAAGTTTATAATGACTTTTGTTTGTAGAAGTATGTAAAATATTTTGGAATATCTCAAAATCAGAATTAGTCATCTTTCGTTCAGCTTGTTAAGAAAGCTTTGATATGTGAAAAGAGGTGGAGAAATACAAGATCTCGGCATAAGTAGTAATGATATCTAATTTTAGTCAAAACAGGAAACAAAAGCTTATTAGTAAATGGTGATATAATTGTGGACAGCAATTAAAGTTGAAGGTCTGTTACATGACCATTATATAACATCCCCTTAGGTGATTAAGTCTTTTTGAGTAGTACCTTGGAGATAGTACTAGAATAACTGTGGCTGAAATGAGTACTTCAAGATCCATATAGGGTGAAGTAGAAAAGAGAAGCTAAGAAATCTTGTTTGGAGAAAAGGGAAAAGGATCAAATTGGTCTGAGCACATTAAGGCTGCTTCAATATGCACCTGGTAAAATGGTGCTGAGATTATCCCCATTAATGAAAATAGCAAAATGAAGGGGACAAGGATGTTTTTACATAACAAGTAACATCTAGCGATTTACGCTTACGTGATAATTTTGTTAAACCTTCATGTTTTGAGGTTAGTAGTTCAATTAACAGTAGCAGGTCAGCTCTATTATGTTCCACCCTTGTTCTTTTATAGTTTCAGACGTAAGAAAATAACAAATGGTTGACACAGAGTTGCTACAGTTGGACTGACAGTTACCAATTTTTAACATATGTTTTTTGCTATGATTACAAGAGCAGTTTTTTTATATGTGATCTTATATCCCTACCTCTATTTGTATTTACTTTTCTCCTAATGTGGGTAACTCTTTTATGACTCTGCTCAATTTGTAATTCTATCATTTGATTATCAACCTCACCAATAGTAGGTTTCCTTAAATGTAGATTGCTTCAAGTAAAAAACTTTTTTAATCTTTTCTTTTATCACCAGGACGTTGCACCTTTATCATCTTTGTGGATGACTAGGAGCAAGGCATCTGTTGGAGGAGACTTAAGTAGTGATCCTTCCAAAATAAGTGATGTAGAAGACTTCTTTGCTCGGGTCACAGCACAACTCGAAGATTCTCAATCCCCGGGAATTGATGTCAAGTCACCTGCACTAAAAATGTCTCAATACTCAGCACAAGTAAACAAAACCAAAGCTGAAGTTCAGAAGCTACTTATGATGCCTTTGCACAAAGTGGTTCTTCCTGAAAACTATTCAGTTTTAGTGGCTGCCCTTCCTATATATGCTGCATCACTCAATCTCTCGGTTGAGAAAGTACGTGTTTTGGAGGAACTCGAGAAGAATCTTCCATCCTTATTCTCTGATTTTTGTCAGGCGAAGAAGCAGCAGGTAGAATATAATAGTAAGGTTGACAAGAAGGTTAACCTGACTGGCGAGCTTACTAAGGGGCTGGAGCTCTACAACAATGTCAAACAGCGTCGCAGTGAAATTGATACTCAAATTTCAGTGTCCCAAGCCTAAGAAAAGCAAAGATGAAAAAGAGAGCAATTGAGGAACAAGAATTAAATTTGAAAAACGAAAATTCTCCCAAGTTAGCTGCATTATAAGAACTAGGAACTGTTCTTGTTTCAGAGAAAGAGCTGGCTGATTCTCTGACTACCAAAGCAGAGGTTAGTTGGGTAGACTACAAACAGATGATAATTGACTTGGGAATATGAAGTTGTCAAGACACCTTCAATATGAGTTAGACCAAAAGTGCTTCAAGTGATTTATGTAAATATGTTTTGCTATGTAGTCAAACTTGCTTTTATGGACAGTCTGAACATGAATTTGTAACTTTTTGGTACATGACAATGGAAAATTAAATGTTAACGTTCAAAAAAAGGGCATCCCGGTGCACAGAGCATCCCAAGTTAGCAGGGTTCAGGGAAGGGCACGCCCCTAGGGGTGTGATGTAGACAACTCACCCTAATGCAAGCATTAATGGCTGCTTCCACGGCTCGAACCCGTGACCTATAGGTCACACGGAGACAACTTTATTGTTGCTCCAAGGCTCCCCTTCTCTAACTTTACCAACCTACTATAGCTAACTAGAATCTTCATGCATTATCTTTTAGAGTCTAAGATACCTCATTTATCATATTAGGGTAACCACAATATTACTCAAATGGGAATATTGTAAATAGTTCGACTTGGTTTCCTTCTCAGTTTTCCTTTGATTTTTCCCACTTATGGTGTGTTTGGTATGAAGGAAAATACTTCTAATGTTAGGGTGACCACAATGAATTCCTAATTGTTTTGTTGTTGTATGGTCTTAGTTGGCTAAATCGAAGTGGTCATCCTTGAAATGTTGTTGTGGTTTTCCGTTTTGGAAAAATTTATGTTTGATTCAGGGTATACAATAATACGTCCATTACCCTTTAATTGAACATTCCTATAAAATTTATGTACAAAAGTGTAAGTACACATTCTAATATATACCACTTATAGATATAATTGTCCCAAGCCAACCATCATTATACTCTTTTTATCTCAGCACCAAATTCCAGAAATACTTTTGAAAGTATTGCAATGGTAGCCTTGAAGGCTAATGGTGATGTGCTTCATGCCTATGGTAGTCCAATTCATTTTGTTGGAAAAGCCGTGATAGCTGAAGTGTTGGCGATTAGAAAAGCAATTTGTGTTGCAGTGGAGCAAGGATAGAAGAATATAAAAATATTGTCAGACTCATCAACGATAACTCAAATACTTAATAGGAAAATAGCTCCTTCTTGGGATGTAAGTAATGTGTGTGAGGATATCTGGCATTTTAGACAGTATCTAGATGTAGCTTTTATATACTTCCTCCGTTCAAAAAAGATTGTCCTATTTTGACTTGGCACAAAGTTTAAGAAATAAAAGAAAACTTTTGAGATATGTGGTCCAAAACAAGCCATAGATATTTGTGTGGTCCAAGACAAGCCTTAGATATTTGTGTGGTTGTAAATAATCTCATAAAGTTAAATTGTTTCTAAATATAGAAATGTGTCAATCTTTTTGGGATGAACTAATAAGGAAAATAGGACAATCTTTTTGGGACAGAGGAAGTATATAAGTAGATGTACGTGCCTGTTGAAGAATGAGCCGGCGACTCATAGGCAATGGCTTGGTTAAGGGAACCCACCGGAGTCTTAGCGAAAGCGAGTCTTCATAGAGCAATTGTCACTGCTTATGGACCCGAACCTAGGTGATCTATCCATGACCAGTATGAAGCTTGGGTGAAACTAAGACTTGTATCATAGATTAGCTAAGTTAGTTGTCCTTATTTCAGGAAGCCTCTTGGATTGAGAACTTTCCGACTTGGGTTGTAAATGAGGCTTCTTACTCCTTTGTACAATTGACTACTGTGTGAATCAATGCATATCACGTTTGGGAAAAAAGTATATATTTGTTTAATAATATTTATATGTTTTTAAAAAAATTTATACTCCTTGATATGGGATAAACGCACGAAGTGTATCCAAAGACTAGTAAGTTTTTATGATCACACAAATATAATGTAATATTTAAACCCATTAAGTTAAAAAAATATTTCTATATTTCTTAAAAAATGTGTCTAATCAAACGGGATTACATAAAATTGAACGGATGGAGTAACTTATATTACTAGCAATGCATTTCAGTGGTTCATAATCTTCTTCAAGGATGACAACCTTGGTAAGCAAACTTTTACAATCTCATATGTATTCTCATCTGATTAAGCCTTGAAAAGAAAAGTTATTGAATATCTGTGTTAGTAGGGACAATAGGAACCTAATAGAGTAGTTGATAATAGTGCCTAAATAGCAGACTCCACTGTTATTGAAAAAAGAAGAAAATGCTTCAGCACAAAAACAACTGTAAAGATCAAGGGGGCAGCTATGTACATTTTTACCCTGTCATCATATCAAAATTAGTGCTATTTTGAAGCATCCATATTCCATCAACCAGTGCCCACCAGAAACCATACCTAGAAGTACACTTCTGGTTTCACTTTACATGTTTGGATTAACTTGGCTATACTTAGGTATGCCATTCAAAAGAGAGACAAGTTAGTACATAGCAAAAAAATGTTTACATGCTCTAATTACTCTGGATTATCAGCAAATTCACATGAAGAGCGGTTTCTGCAAGCGATCACTCGATCATCTTACTCTTGAATTCATCCACTCGAGTAATATCTGAATCAGCTAGTACCTTCATCTCATTCAGGAAAGGAAACGCACCTTCCATTTCATCAAGAGCAGTAGACTTCTGAAAGCACCTCTTCGCCAAATTAGATTTTTGCTCCTGGATTGCTTCTCTTTTTGTTTCTGCATCCTTCAAACCGGCCTTCAACTTTGCTGATTTGGTATTCAAGTTTGTCGTTGCCGTCTTTGAGGTTAGTATACAGTTCCTGATCTTTTGTGAGCTCATCAATGAGGAGCACTTTCTTGGTCGCCTTCTTGTAGTAATCCTCTTTGTCCTTCTTAGCTCTACGCAAGGTCAAGTAAAGGTGTGGAAGGTTCTCTTTGACTTTCTCCAAGGCAAGCGCTCTCTCAGCTGATAAATCCGGTGCTGCAGCATATACTGACAGTGCTGCACTTAATGCTGAACAGTTTTCGGGTAGAAGCAAGTCTTGAGAAGGCATGATTAGCAATCTCTCGATATCACCTTTCGCTGTGGTAAGCATTTCTGCTGATGGTGTAGACTTTTGCATGGCAATCTTGTCATCTATGGAAGAAGAGTGATCAGAAGATAGACCGACAGATTGAGCTCGTTTAATTTGTCCACTAACTCAAGCAAATAAGTCTTCAAGATTATCAAATTTCACAGGGCAGTCAGGTGGTTCAATAACATCAGATGCCTTGCTTCTGGTATTAGCTAATGATGGGGAAAGTCCGCATTTTTCACCTTCCTGGAAAGAAAAAGCTCCCAAAATAAGATGGAGTAATCAGAGACAACGACACAAGTAACAAGGAGAACTTACATTGTCAGAAGTGGAGGGCAAGATGCCTGCCTTAGTCCTGTCTTCATTAGCAGGAGTAGAACTTGTAAGAAAGGCAGATGTAGAAGGTATG
The DNA here is from genome assembly GCA_034509755.1 of Anisodus tanguticus. Classification (NCBI taxonomy): domain Eukaryota; kingdom Viridiplantae; phylum Streptophyta; class Magnoliopsida; order Solanales; family Solanaceae; genus Anisodus; species Anisodus tanguticus. The sequence continues at coordinate 42,399,929 of CM067559.1, read as the reverse complement.
GTAGATGTTATGCCTGGTGGCAGCGTTTCCCTTGAGTAAGTCTTCCTCTTCTGAAAGAATCAAGCAACGGTGAAGTGAAGGAATCAGGCCAATCGATCACATTATAATCCCGGAGGCTAGTTTGATGGATGGGAATTTTTACCTTGCATAATGTTCTGATGTATCTTTTCACCTGCCTCATGCAGTCATGCGAGTTCTTTTGTTGTATGGGCTCGTCTTGCTGTGCCAAAGATTGTGATGGAATACTATCCCCTGAAAGAAATTAAGGCATGAATTGAGGTAATACAAGATATCAAAATGCAGAAACAGAAACCAAACAGAGAAAATGACAAGAATCGAAGAGAACGTTGAAACTATCACAAAATCTAATGCAATGGTATACACACAAATCCCCAACGAGCCAAGCCCATTTTGACAGCTCTACCTAAGGCATATACCAGCCAAAAAGAAATGTTATAATTTCTTACATCAGGAAGGTTATCATACCTTTATATTTTCTCTTCATATTCTGGTCATTTTTCCCTGCAGACTGAGAATTGCCTTTAATACCATTGGACCTGGGAGCAGCAACTTCTTGCCTGTCAGATGGACTGAGAGGCATGACATCCGGATAGATCTTCCTGATAACCTCAATGGAAATCTTGTCTCGATTGTTTATATAAGTGGACCACCAAGAATCAAATAACTAAGTAGAGCTTGGATTAGTATCGAATGGAACAAATGAAAACTTCCTTCTTAATTGGCAAAACCTTGATTCAATTTCTTTAATGTAATCTGCTGACTGGAAACCTTTTCTTCTAATTGGAGGTCTATTGGCTGACTGGTGGAGGGGGACAGTCTGAGTCATACCAAACTATTTTGGGCTATATACGAAGCTATTTTGGGCTTATGGGAGTGGAATTAACTTCTCTGACTTAGTTCTGTTTTCAAATTTAGATGTTATCTTTGATAATTGATTTATGTATTTTTTAGGAGTGGTACGATGGTCAAACTTAAGAAAATTGATGCAATTTTTCAAGAGGAAAACTTCCAACAAAGATGAAAATTGTATAGCTTCAACATCGACACTTGAAAAGCACCATTCCGATGATCAAACGGTTCAACTGGATGAGCAACCTTGCAAGATTCAAAAAGTCACCATGGATGAATTTGATGTCAATTGTTTAGAACATGACCCCGGAAAGCATCCCCAAATTTGGAAATATCCCGTGAATCGAAGAGATGAAGTTCGAAGAGCTTATATCAATTGGGGTCCTATCAATGTCAATTTGAAAAGTATCCCCTCAATAGAGATAAGTATATGGTGGTTTATATTGAAAAAGAGATAGCTGAAAGCTTTAGCTTTGATTCAATTATTAATGATTTCAAGTCTTTAAAAGAACGAAGGGTAACATTTTAATTCTAGATACGTCTTTCCTTTTATATATTATATTTTTGTTGTGTTGATGTTATTTTGAATCTTTGATAAAATTATATTTTGTTCTTATAAATTTCAATTATAATATTTTAGTTAGTAGTTAACGCTCCCCTTAATATTTTGGGCAAGTTCCGCCACTGGCTTTGACCTGAGGAAAGAACTGGTCTGCCTCATCTTCTTCGGAATGATCATCACTTGAATCTCCTCCAACAGATGCCTTGTTCTTATTCTTCCACCAAGATGATAAAGGTACAACATCCTAGCAAAAGATTAAAAACAAAATGGTCCTTTTAACGGAATCAATCAACATATAAAGAGGTCTACTATTGGGGAGATTAATAACCAAATGATATAATTTCAAATAGAACACAACCATAAGAAATTTACAAGCTACCGATAATAAGAGAGAAGTAAAAGGACCATTGCAAAATTTTGATAATCCAAGTATAGCAAACTCTGTCAGATTCAAGTTTAAGAAATTTAATTTAACAAACAAATTAAATTTACTCTATTAGCAGACGTTTTTGCCTATAAAAATGTAATTATTTCTTGTACTTCTATTACTATAAAATGTAATTAAAATTAGCCCTTGGTTTGAGATTAATCCATCAGTCACACTAAGGGATGACCTCAACCATTTCACTTCCAACTTCCAACCAGTATCAGAAGGTTAGAACATGAAATGTAACATCTCAGGTAACATACAGTGATCACAATTCACAACATTTGCGTTCTGTTCTGATATACTATATTCAAGTCGATTTCATACATACTCTCGATAATATGTATTCAATTTCAGTTCCCAAACACTCTTGTATCGAGCCTACAAGCTAATCTTGGAAACTCCATCATCTACGTTTTTGATAAACATGCATAATTATGTTGTGCAATACAAACTGTGCTTGTGTAGTGCATGAGAATAAGATTAAGAATGCGTACTTACTTCATCAGACGACGAGGATGTATCATCTAACACAACAACATCAGCAATAGACTTCCGACGATTAACAGTTCCTGCAGAGGAGCGGATTGAGCCATGGACTGCAGGAGAGTGTTTGGTGAAACCCTGAAACAAGGAAAATGAGATATTAACCTGTAATCAGACAAGGTATGTAGAATAACTTGTTTATTACCCAAAGGATACACTGATATAAATACATGTAGATAATAATCTAACTATGGTAACTAGATATTCTAATCCCTATAAACCAGCTATACTACCATATAAACAAGATCATACAACTGTTGTGATTCTGTAACACTCCCCTCAAGCTGGAGCGATCATGCCCAGCTTGTTGCAAAGGTAATCAACTCGAGATCCATTCAACGCTTTTGCGAACAAATCAACTACTTGCTCTCATGTCTTCACGTAGCCAGTGAAAATCACGTTTTTCTGAATCTTCTCACTAATAAAATGATAGTCAACCTCAATATGTTTAGTTCTTTCGTGATACACTGGATTTGAGCCAATATGAAGAGCAACTTGATTATCACACCACAGTTTCGCTAGTATATGATGCTTCAACCCAATTTCAGTTAAAAGATGATGTATCCACATAATCTCACAAGTAGACTGTGACATAGCTCTGTACTCAGATTCTGCACTGGATCGAGATACAACACTTTGCATCTTACTCCTCCATGATACTAGGTTCCCTCCAACAAAGACAAAATGGCATGTAGTAGATCTTCTACCAATTTTGGATCCAACATAGTCGGCGTCTGCAAAATATTCATACGAGTATGGCCGTGATTACTATACAATATGCCAAGTTCAGGAGCTCCTTTCAAGTAACATAGAATATGTTCCAAAGCTTCCTAATGTTTGATCGTAGGTGCAGATATGAACTGACTAACAACACTTACAACAAAAGCAATATCTAGACGAGTCACAGTAAGGTAGTTTAACTTTCCAACTAACCTTTTATATCTCTCTGGATCATGAAAAGGATCGTCATCACCTTTCATAAGATGCACATTGGGAACCATTGGAGTACTTCAAGGTTTGACGGCTAACTTTCCAGTATCTGCAAGTAGATCAAGAATATACTTTCTCTGAGACAGAAAAATTCCCTTCTTGATTCTATTTCTATTCCCAAAAAGTATTCCAACTGGACTAGATCCTTCGTATGAAACCTAGTATGCAAGAAGACTTAAGGGAAGAGATCCTCACATATTCGCTTCCTGTGATGACAATGTCATCAACATATACAACGAGGATAGTGTCAGTTGTTGATTGCCGATAGATGACTGAGTGATCACATTTGCTCATTTTTAGCCCAAAATCATGAACTACCTCATTGAACTTTCCAAACCAAGCTCGAGGACTTTGATTCAAGCCATACAAAGACTTCTTCAAATGACCGACTTTTCCATACTCCCCCTAAGCAACAAAACCAAGTGGTTGCTCCATATACATTTCCTCTTGAAGATCACCATGAAGAAATGCATTCTTGATAACCAATTGATGTAAAGGCCAGTTCTCAGAAGCAACTAAAGAAATGAACAAACGGACAGAAGTGAGTTTGGCAACTGGAGAGAATGTTCTGAATAATCCACCCCATTAGTCTGAGCATATCCTTTCCCTACAAGCATGACCTTAAGTCTTGTCACAGAACCATCAGGATTAACTTTAATTGTGAACACCCACTTACATCTCACTGGCTTCTTCCCGTTGGGTAAATCCACCAAATCTCACATATGATTTTCCTCTAAGGCATGTATTTCCCCAAGCATCACATTAGACCATCCAGGTGATTCAAAGCCTTCTTCACTGTTTTGGGTACAGAGATATAGTCTAAAGAAGCAATCAACGATCTAGACGTAGGGGATAACTGTCATAAAAACAGAATTAGCAAGGGAATATGTGGATTTGCTAGTCCGTGTACCTTTGCGAAGAGCAATAGAGTGGTCAAGATTTCTGGAGGATCAGATGGAGGAAGATATGGTGACGAAGGAACTGGTGCAGGACATGTATCATTAGTCACTTGTCTTCTCGAATAAACTTGAACAATTAGTGATCTTGTTGGAACATGTGTTGAAGGCGCAATAGTCGATTGGTGGTCAATAGAAAAACTATGAGATGGTTCTTCTGTCAAAACACGGGTGACTTGATAGACTAACCACTCATCTTCCTCCCCCTAACTTGTAGAAATGGGAGGTGTATAGAAGAACGGTGTAGTCTATGAGAATACCACATCAGTTGATACCAAATATTTGCCAAGATCAGTAGAATAACACTGATACCCCTTCTGAAGGTTAGAATAACCCAGAAAAATGCACTTCAATGCCTTGGGATCCAACTTAGTAACAAATGATCGAATATCTCGAACATAACAAGTGCTTCCAAACAACTTAGGCTCCACCGGAAATAGTGACTTATTTGAAAAAAGAACATTGTAAGGCATATTACCAGCAAACACAGTAGATGGCATGCGATTAATAAAAAAAAAGCAGTTGAGACCGCATCTGCTCAAAACTATTTAGGAACCTTCATTTGAAACAAAAGTGCTCGAGCTGTCTCAAGTAGATGCTTATTCTTCCTTTCAGCAACTCCATTTTGAGAAGGTGTATCAACACATGAACTTTGATGGAGAATGTCGTGTTGTCTCATAAACTACTGAAATAATTCTGACATATATTTTTAGCCTTGTCACTCCTTAGAATACGTACCGAAGCATTGAATTGAGTTTTGACTTCAGCACATAAGGCACAAAAGTGACTAAATACTTCCGAGCTACTCTTCATAAAATAAATCCAAGTCATCCGAGAGAAATCATCCACAAAAGTGATAAAATACTTATACCCAGTTTTGGAAATGACAGGACATGGTCACCAAACATCAGAATGAACTAACTCAAAAGCCGACCCTGCTCGCTTATTAACCCTTGGACTTAATGAGTTGCGATGATGTTTTGCAAATCGACATGACTCACATTCCAATGTAGGAATATTCTGGAACCGAGGACAAAGCTTCTTTAACAGAGGTAGAGAAGGATGTCTCAATACAATGTGCTTCAAATGGAGACACGACACTAGAGCATGCAACAAACTGAGACTCCATTCATTAAGGATGTAGAGATCACCGGATACATGTTCTTTACCAATAACTTTATTCGTTTGAAGATCACGAAACAGACAATGATCGGGAAAAAATGAAATATAACAGTTAAGGTCTCTGGTGATTTTGCTAACAGAAATCAAATTAAAAGCCAACTTTGGAAGACTAATACAGATGATAAGGTAATAGAGGAGGTTTGTTTAACAATACCATATCCAACACTATTACAAGTTGATCTATCAGCTACAGTAACTGGAGAGGTTGCTTTGTGTGAATGAAAGGTGGAAAATATATTAGGATTGCCTATCATATAATTTGTGGCACCTGAATCAATCACTTATTTATCTGAAGTGATGATAAGATATGTTTTATCTGACTGAGAAAAGGCATTAACTGAAGTAGATTCCTTAAGTAATTTTTGATACTGAGAAAATTTTACAAACTCTTCAGCTGAAACCAAAGTTGTTTTATCAGAAGACGAACTAGAAGCCACAATTTCAGTCATCTCCTCCAAATATCTAGTCGACAGAAGACTTAACAAGACTAAAAATTGATATCCAGTAAAGGGATACCCGCAAGTATCAGAAGCACAACAATCAGGATATCAAAGTCAGAAGGAAAAAAGGAACCTAAAATTTCCTTCTCAAATGACAAAATCTTCACCAATTTCAAATCTCTTTGAAGCACTTTAACGAAAATCAAATCCCTTCAATAAATAAAGATCAACCAATTTGAAGCCAAAAAGAAATTAAATGAAATTCTTTTGGGTTCAAACTTCCAACCAAAACAAAGAATACTCATTTACTGAACAGAAAACTGATGTACCAAGCGATGATGTATTAGCAGATAGCCAATTAGGAGGGAGAGGCACTGCCTTTGATCATGCCAAATTGCCGTGCAAACTGATTTGGTGCGTAAGACTCCACTCCAGCTTTGGAGATAATTGATTTGTCCAAATAAAGGCCATAATGGAGTTCTCGAGCCCTGTCAAGGCAACAATATCCAGTATTGTTGGACCCAACATGCCAAAGTTAAAGTGGAAGGAGTTACTTGAGATTGACCAAAAGCACAAGACAGCATACAGAAGATTTCTATCGAAAGGTATATCAATTTTGGAAAGCTGGATTGCATCATATATCCCAGCAGTTCACCATATATTCCCTTTTACTTTCTCCAGTTGATCAACCCAATTAATCCATGTTTGACTTGGATTTCGCCATGACTTCCAAGTTCTGCCTTCATTCCACTCAGGTTCTATAGAGTGCAGAAGGAGCTTTTCCCCTTTTTCTAAGGGATAAAATGGCACAAGCTCTGAAGGAGATCCATCCCTGAAGCATGGACCTAATATAAATTCAGAGGAACTCGCAGGATTAGGAACAAAACCCTCAGTAACAATCAAACCACTATCCAGACACCTTTATTTTCTGCTCCAGAGTGGTTGCAAGTGATGGAGCTTCAGTAGCCGGACTACCAAATATTCCTTTGTCCATGCAGAATTTAATCTAACAAGACCAAGAGTACAAAAAATCAAAGGTGGCAATGCATATGGTAACCGCAGAAATACAACAAACATGGGACAGCCGGGAACGATGACCCTTCTCAAGCTCAAGCCTGAGGCCTAAGTTGGACTTTCTCTTAATTTTCACATCTTACAACACCAGACCAATACAGAATATAGTTTTAAAACTTAAGACAGAGAAGATGTCAAAGAAGGAAAAAAAGGACCAGACAAGGAATTTGAAGTTTACACTATATGCCTCGAACTACTAGTATAAAGATTCTTCCTCTAGGGCGTCCTTTCACCTTTTGTTAGCGACCCTTAAACAGGAGTGTCAGTTCAAGCCTTACCTTATTTGTTTAGTCTGACTATTTTCCGACAACAAGCCAGCATTTGCAAAATTCTGGCTGAAGCCGAAACAAACATGGATATTCTCATTACTTTTCATAATAGTGTGCTACTAGAATTTAAATTAAGGGGCGTTGGAACCCAAAGATGTTGCTAGTAGTCAATGGAATGAGTGAAAGGTTCAAATCCTAGCAAGGATAAGAAACATCAACAATGATTTTGGAGTCAATTGCGAGTTTACGAGCTTGATGAATGTAGAAGAATAGAATATTCCAAAGCATTCGCTTCTGAAAGAATTTGAACTAATAAGTGATTTCTTTCCCATTTGTCTAAGATTTAGCAAAAAGTTACTCAGTACCTTTGTTGGTGAGGTAATAACAACTACTAGAATAGTCCAAGTGCGCCTAAAATGGTCCGGACATAATTATTTACTAATAATCCATTGAATATGTATAAATAGTATTAATTTAGAACACATTAACTTAAAAAATTAAAATTTTGAACTCATAAATTTCAAATCTTGACTCCTTCCGTGCACCTCGATTATTACACATGGTACAGATACAGGTTTTTTTTTACTGCACGTTTGAGAATTTCTTCATTTCCAAGAGGAAAAGGAGAAACAACAAGAATACAATTATAAAACTAAAGCATTTGGAAATATATGCTACAATGAGAGAGTCATTGAACTATAAAGGGTGAAAACATTACAAACTTCAAAAAAAAAAAGCATGCAAACTCAAGAAAATCATAGTTTCAATGTGAAGTCCACCAAAAATTTACATCTCGAATTAGCATAATTACATCAACTTATGTACAACAAACATAATGTAAAACAAATATATTATTAGAATAAGAAAAGAAGTAAAACAACTTACCCTAATAGCTGAAATTGCGGGCCCTTTTGGGCGCTATACGCGGGGTACGAAGAAGTGCCGAACCAATGATTTTTTTTTTACTGTATTTATTCAAAATTATATTATAGAATGAAATACGAACTGGCTTCTCGAAAACGCTTCATGTCTTTTCATATTTGTGGGATAATCGATACCTCTTAAAGTTACCCCATTAAATTTTAGTAGTAGAACTTATTCTAATATCGGAACACGTCAAAAAGTATTCATATTACATAAGTCAAATTTTGAGAAAGTTTTTTAACGCGTATTGAGCGCATATTAGAAGTTAACAAATGTAACATGTCATAAAACTTTGAGTTATATTTTAATTGAGATTGATGTGTATAATAAATAATATGACATGTTTTATATGGCTAACTTTAATTAATAAGCATTTGAGAATGCGTGTAAAAACCTTTGCAAATTTTGACTCGAATGTACAATTTGAACACATTGTGTTTAGGTGTTTGATTAGAACAAAAAGTAATTTGAGTATTTAAATAAAATTTATTAGCAAATATAAGGGATGTGGATGTATTCCACATTTCACATTAAATTATATGACCGGCAGAAGGATACTTTATTTTTTGGCTCAATATCTAAAAATCATTTTAAAGTTGAAATGAATTATGAGTTGTATACTGAAATTATTTGTAATTTTAATTATTTTCCTGAAATTATTTATTTTAAAGTCTTTAATCCTCTGGACGTTGACATGACAAATATTATGGATACACACACTTTTAGCAGCATAGCAGTGAAAAAATATGACAAAAATAGCTTTCAATTGAATATTTTCCAACCATTAATTACCCAATAGTCATATGCATACAATGATTTATTTGCTTCAGTGTGTATTTCTTCTTGCTCCATCTTAATATACAAAGCAAATTTGTGTCAATTTTGCATTTTTATTTCTTTCTTTTATGCAATGAATATTTGCTCCAATTGCAAAAACTTTTTTTGCCAAACTTTTGTATTTCTTCTTTTTTGATGAACTGCATCATTTTAGCAAAATAAAAAACGTTATTAGTGAAAAAATATTTGGCAAGAGCTCCATTATTTAGCCAAATTAAAAGGTATAACCAAAATATTAGTGGAAACTGTGTAGTTTTTATTTCTGCTTTAGATGCAATATATAACTATTTATTTCAACTGTTTAATTTTGCTTTTTTCGGCAAATATGCAGAAAATACTTTGTTAGAGTTTCATTATATTTAGTCAAATAATATTTTTAATAAAAATAATGAAGTTTCAATTGTATATTTAGCTGCTTAAATATGGGCAGGTTGAATGGAGTAACATGTTTTTGCTCCATCTGTTTTTAACCCATTCAAATTCAATCCAACCAGCCTAATTACCATCACTAGTAGAGAAATTGAGAAATCGTGCCTACATATGTCTAAAACTATTTCACCATCTACGTACATTTCATAATGAGTATGATCGTATATGTATATACATTTTTTAAAATATACATACATAGTTCGAGCTGAAAGCAACGAGCTCAACCATAAACATGTGTTTGGGAAGTATGTCTACACTTCTAATTTCACTTTACAAATTTTGGACCAACAAGACTATACTAAGGATGCCATTCAAAAGAGAGGTTATACATATCTAATACTTGATATTTAACATGCTCTAATACTTGATATTTAACATGCTCTAATACTCTCGATCACTAGCCAGAAAATTCACATGAAGGGCGGCAAGCTACCAAACTGCTCTACCCCGCACCGAAGATAAGAACTGAAAACTAATAGATAAAGCTATTCGATTATCCGGCGACAGTTCAGTCCATATCCGGCGATTCGGTTATCTTACTCTTAAAGTCTATCAAGCTTTCTTCCACTCGGGCAATGTCCGTATCGGCTAGCTCCTTCATCTCTTCTGTGACAGGAAGCTCAGCTTCCACTTCATCAAGAGCATTAGACTTTTCAAAACACTTTTTAGCCAAACTCAACTTTTGCTCCTGGATTGCTTTTCTCTTCGTCTTTGCGTCCTTCAAGTTTGCCTTCAACTTACAGATTTCTTTTTTGATGGAATCTGTTGTACATTCAAGCTTGTCGCTGTAGTCTTTGAGGTTGGTATAACGTTCCTGACCTTTTGTGAGCTCGTCCACGAGGATCACTTTCTTGGCAGCCTTTTTGTAATAATCCTCTTTGTCCTTCTTAGCTCTACTGTACGTTGAGGAAAGGTGTGGAAGGTTCGCTTTGAGTTTCTCAAACGCGAGGGCTTTCTCAACTGATAAATCCGGTGATGCAGCATATATTGACAGCGCTTCACTTAACTTTGAACAGTTTTCGGGTAGAAGCAAGTCTTGAGAAGGCATGATTAGTAATCTCTCAGCATCATCTTTCGCTTTGGCAAGCGTTTCTGCTGATGTGGCAGATATATTGTCGTAGATGGAAGACGATTGATCAGTAGGAAAGCTGACGGATTGAGTTCGTTTAATTTGTCCACTAACTCGAGCAAAGAAGTCTTCTAGATTATCAAATTTCACAGGACAGTCAGGTGGTTCGCTAACATCAGATGCCTTGCTTCCGGACTCAGCTAATGATTGTGAAACTGTACAATTTTCGCCTTCCTGAAAAGAAAAATATACTTAGATGGAGTAATTAAACGCAATGCCACGAATAAGACGAGAATTTACTTTGTCAGAAGTGGAGGATGAGGCGGAGATTGATGTATCATCAGCAGCAGAAACTGGCATGTACGGTTTACTCTCGTCTTCATCAGAAGCAGAAACTCGCATGTCGGCCTTACTCTCGTCTTCATCAGCAGCAAAAACCTGCATGTCGGCCTTACTCTCGTCTTCATCATCAGGAGTACAACTTGTAGGGAAAGCCGACACAAAAGGTATGGTAGAAGTTGTCCTTGGTAGCGGCATTTTCATTGTGGAAGTCTTCATCTTCTGAAATGGTGAAGCAACAGTGAAGTGAAGGAATTAGGCCTAGTAACCCTTATCAATCCCAGAGTCGGTTTGGTAGAAGTTATGAGGTTATGAGTTCAGCTGAACCTAGTAGCTTTGGTAAAGATTCTACATATGTGTTAAGAAATGTATAGAATATGTACAAAAAAATTATATTTCGAACCCATCAACTCAATTGGTTAGTGGGTTCAGTGGCATCACTAACCAATAAAGTTCAAATCCTAGATCCGCCTCAGCTGTTTGGGAGGTGCGGAGAAGTTTTACCTTGCATATTGTTCTTCTTGTAGATATCGTTTCAGCCGCCTCATACAAGTTCCGTTGTTGTATGTAGTCGTCTTGCTGTACAAACGATCGTGATGGAATACTATACCCTAAAAGCAATTTAGGCATGAATAAGGAACACTACTAGATAACAAAATGCAGAAAGAAAAAAAAACAATCAAAATTCCAAGGGAAAGACAAGAAGCAGAGAGAACATTGAGAGCTATCCACAAATCTAATATAACGGTATATGTATAAATCCTCAACCCTAAATATGAACTACTATTATGCTGATCATATTTAGATCATTTGGTTATCATATCAAGGACTTGAAGAGCCATTGCATTGGCAAGACAGATCAGAAGTGATACCTATGTTGCTCGGATCCTCCAAAAATTCCACCGGACCCGTGTTGGATCCTCCAAAACATTACTTTTGGAGGTTCCGACATAGGATCCAAGCAACAAAGAGTGTTACATATATTTTTGGCCTCCTTGACCAACATTTTTCTTATCCATTTAACACAAATAAAATGCCTATGGTAAATCCTCTATCCCTATAGTTATACAAGCCAAGTAGGGATTTTTATAAGATTTGTTCTATCAAGAAGGTTACCATACCTTTATATTTCCTCTTCATATTCCGGCCAAATTTTCCTGCGGGCTGAGAATTGCATTTAATACCGATCGACCTTCGAGCAGCAACTTCTTGCCTTGCAGATGGACCGAGAGGCGTAACATACTGTGAGATCTTCCTGAGGACATCAGTAGCAGTAACAGTTTTGTCCCGATTGTTGATATAAGTTGACCACCAGGAATCAAACCACTCGGTAGATCTCGGATTAACATGAAATGGAACAAATGAGAACTTCCTTTTTAATTCGTAAAATAATGATTCAGTTTCTTCAATGTTATCTGCAGATTTGAAAAGGGGGATAGCCTGTGTCATGCCAAACTGCCGAGCGAACTGATTCGCAGAATAATGTTCTACCACGCATTTGCACTTCGAGGACTCGTCCACACGGATACTGTAAGGGAGGTCGCGAGAAATAAGATAACTAGCCCAAATGTCTTTTAACTCAGTCCTATTAAGTTTTTGGAAGTAAGGATCAAGTGACCTCTTAAACCATTCAGGTCCAAACTTCCTAGACAAAAACGGGGTGAATTGGCTGGTTGTTCGAGACAAGCATTTATTGAAGAAGAGAAAGTATTGGTTGAACGTTTTAGGTCTCAACACACCATCAGCCAAGGCGTACCCGTAGGTGGGAGGATTACCGTTACCCGAGGTTAAAGGTTGATGTTCCGGAAAGTAAGCTTGTAGCCAGAGTTGCAAGATCCAGAACGGACCCTGAGCATCGTTGAACTTGCCCGTAACAATGTCGGTGCAGCCATGATATAATTTCGACAAGACAAAAGGTGCCAAAGCAAGCTTTCTACCCGTAGCAAGAGCGAAAGCCAGTTTCGTACATTGCTCGATCATGGTAATCGAAGAATTGCAAAAGAGATACTTGCAGAGCCACATAACCAGAAAGGATATATGTTCTTCCTCCGTCACGGGCATCGCTCCCATCGGCACGTCGAGAAATTTGCAGTAAGTCAAGCATTCTTTAATTCTTCCATACTCTGAAAAATCCCGAGCCATCCCGAGAGGGACATTAACTTCCTCGCCATGCGGTCTAAGTCCAGTCAAGGCAACGATATCTAGTACTGTTGGCCCCATCATACCAAACCTGAAGTGGAACGAGTTTGTAGAGATCGACCAATAGCACAATGCAGCATAAAGAAGATTTATGTCCACGGGGATATCGTGTTTCGACAATTGAATGGCATCGTATATATCAGCCGTTTTCCATACTTCCCATTTCGCCTTCTCGACTCGATCGACCCAATCAATCCACGTTCTACTTGCATTAGGCCATGATCTCAGAGTCTTACCATTGGACCAATCCGGTTCCGCGGAGTGTAGAAGTAGCTTTTCTCCTTCAGCTAAGGGGTAATGAGGAGAGAGCTCCCGAGCGAAGACGTTCTTAAAACAAGGGCCTAGTATAAAATTAGAGGGCAATCGAGGAATAAGAACAAATATTTCATCAACAATCAGCTTTCTTATCAACTCTTGCATTTTCGCAGCCAACTTTTTCTCTGGCTCGGAAACTTCAGTACTTAAGCTTGCAACTTTATCGTTCGGACATTTCTAAGTTTTTCTCCACTGGAGCAAGTTAAGACCGGAAAAAAAAACACGTTTCAATCATCTGTTTGCATAACTTGAATACCACATTATCTGTTCTCACATTAAACAACCAACTATTAAATGCTTGTCTGAAAAAAAAATCAAATAAAAAAAAACAGAAATTGCAACAGTTATTTCCTTAAGTAGCATTGTGACTTAATAAATAACTGTACAGTCTACATTAAACTGACATAGAAAATGTGAGTGAAAGTACTAGAGCTTTTAAAGAAATTTCCTTAATTATCCATATGCCAAATTGGCTCTTGGTAAAACCATTTATATAATCTTCAAAAATCTCAAACTCAGCAACAAATAAATAGTTCAGCCCTGTTACCTCATTATTGAAGAATCTACATTCATTTAGTTTTTGTTAAATGATTATTCCTCTGTCTCGGTTAAGAGTCTCACATCGGATATGGAATGTAAACATGGACTCCTTATATGGACTTGAACAATCCTCACCCTACAAGCTAGCTTTTGGGGTTGAGTTAGGCCCAAAATCCATTCTTTACGATGGTATTAGAGCCAGACACATTCCAATTCGTTGTCCACCGATGTTGGGCCCCCAAATTATATTATCCACGCTCTAGTTAACAAGGTCTGGGCGTGCGGGGAGTGTTAAGAGTCCCACCTCGAATATGGAATGGAAACATGGACTCTTTATATGGACTTGGACAATCTTCACCCTACAAGCTAGCTTTTAGGGGTTGAGTTAGGCCCAAGATACATTATTTACGTCCCAAGCTATTAGATTGTCCTACATTGGTCGAGGGAATGAGTAATTATCGTCTTTTATGGTCCTGGGCAACCCTCACCTCATGAGTGAGCTTCTAGGGTCAAGTTAAGCATAAGATACATTTTATTAACATGATATCGAAGCAAACAGAGGGCATGAATTTCAATTTTCACCACCGCCACTCAATATCAAAAAGATTTTTTCACATGTTTGGCTCATGGAAAGAATGAAAACCCACATGTGACTATGTGAGTGGAATGTGTTTGAAGCTATGTTGCTTGGAATCCCAAAAATGTCGCACCCGTATCAGATAATCCAAAAATGTACTACTTTTGGAGGATTTCACACCACCCAACAGCATTTTTGATGAATCCGAGCGAATGTAGGTATGAAGAAATAATTAAGTAAATAAAAATGTATTATCTCTGCCGGATTAAACTTTTAAACTTTTATATGAGATATCACAGAATTCAACACTTCCTCCCTAAGAGCCATAGAACTATAAAGGCTGATAACATTACAAACTAAACAATAATTTTCATGCAAGCTCAAGAAAACCATAGATTCTTTTTTTTTTTTAAAGTCCACCAAAAAATTACATCATGAATTAACATTAGTTACATCAACTTAAGTACAACATACATAATGTAAAACAAATATTAGAATAAGAATTGAAGAAAAAAACAACTTACCCCAGTTGATGAGTTAGTAGATTGTTCATAATTGAAATTTGTGGTTCTTGAAAATGAGAGAGCTCTTTTCACTGTATATTCCAAAAGTGATCAAAGAGTTGTCACAAGTAATTAGAATTAAAGCATAAGAAGATGACTGCTGGTGTACACGTGTCACTAAATGAGCTCAAGTTTATTGCACTGAGGAACTCTGATTTTCTATTATTATAAGTAGTAGTACTGTGGGCTTGTATTGGGTTTATTTTGATTCATATACTAGCAATGTTAGGACTATAATGGCGCTATTTTATGTACGAGGATTGATATGAAGGGTTGTTTCTTTTAATTTTTATTTGGCGTCCGATATTTATATTGGGGACTCCATTAAATTAAGATTCATATCGTAAAAGCCTATATTGAAGTTAAAACTCTTTCTATCAAATGCATCCGGGCTCAAATCGGGGATATTTGAATACTTATCATTCTATCCTAACCTTTGAAAGTAAATGGGTTATTATGAAGTATGAACTGATCAATTATGAGAAGATTTTTATACATGAATTACTTAGTTTGATACAATATTTGTGTAATTAAATAATTTACTATATATGTATTTTTATTTTATATTTTATCTTGCATAAAATAGTATATAAATTCTCGCATAATTTAATGCATGTATTATTTAATACTGTCAATCAAATGCTATGTTATGCGTTGATTTATTTTCTATGCGATCCATTAAACATTGTATTATCATCTTTTATAGTAAATTCTATTTGTAGAAGTTCAATTTTACAACACAAATCCAAGGATAGTATATTGAAGTTCACACAAAAAAGTTTAGTTTTAAGCTGTAGTCATATTTATTCTTGAGTTTGTAATATTGGATTGATATAATGTCTTCCTAGTAACTATGTCAAAGAATTATTGTTAGATACCAAGAAGGCAAGAATGAAATAGGTACCGTGATTAATATAATGTAAGGATTATTACTCATGGTGCTTCGTGATTATATAAGCTTTTCGAGTGAAATAGGTGTCATAAGTAAATGACTTATTTCACTAATAGTACATCCTCACTAGTAGTTTCACTTTTACTTTTTTTTTCAAATTTTATATCTGGATATATCTAAAATGTGTTTTCTGTTCTAAAAAAATAGCTAGAATGCAAAAACAGATAATTAAAATACAATAAGGGTAAGATGGAATAATTTCCCTTGGGGATTCCTTTCATTAATCACAATATATATAGTTGTACAGAGTGTTGATTCCTAATACAATAAGAATCTTAAATTACCTTAAATATGCACCTATAATAATTACAAATTATACTGTAAATATTCGGAGAATATTCACTAATAATAATTTCTTGGTTTTCGCTTCAAATTGTAACCCCTTAAGAAAATACATAGACAAATGTGACATAGGGAAGAAAGAACTATGAAATTATGGAAGATAATTTCTATGTGGAGAAATTTTGTATTAAAAAAATCACACTCTAATTTCCTTACAAAAGTCACAAAGTTCCAATAAAGTTTGGTGACTTTGGTCATGTAGATAAGAACTCACTAAGAAAATAAGTACAATTTACAAGTCATTGTCGTTTAACTACTAAAATCCATCTAAAAAGTAGTCTTGCTCCAAATTTGCAAAAATATAATACAATATCTTTTGCCAAATTTAGCCTATCTTTTTGTCCTTTGACAATCAAATTTTCCATTCCCTTAATAATATAATGTCCATTTCAAAAACACTTTCACTCGTGTGAGGGGCGGGCCCCACTTCAACCATATAGTAAAATTTAATATTGTATGATGATGAGGTCTCTATCTCAAAAGATGTCATCCCTTACCTCATCTTTCACTTAATTCAATTGACCTAAAACTTGCATTTCCCAAATCTTTATATGGTCCAACTATCATTCCATCTTCTACATATCCACTAACTCCTCTTTTTCTTTTTCTATATCTATAATACCCTAACCCTATGACCCCACCTAATGTCAAGATGGCCCCACATAATAACCCTACCCCTACCTCTAACCCCACCTCCATTTTATCTTTTACTACACCCTCCCACACTTTGAAAAATCCCATCTTGGATTCATCCCCTACCCTTACTAAACTTTGTATGGCATAGTCTAGTATGTAGCAAAATCCAGATGTGTTAGTGTACACCACACCCCAACATGTGCAATTCCCTTCACATGCACTTTTACATTCTTGAAAAGAAACCATCTTTTGATAGTCCATTAACTCCTTATTAGGCAACTCAACACCATTTCTTGACAATTCCTTGTATTTTTTATGGTGATCATAGACCCCGCAAAAGTTGCGAGAATCTTGATTATTCGGTGGACTGCACCCGCCAGAGCTGTAATCCGTGCTGTTGTCCAGGCAAGAGCAACCCTTGCCTGGTCGACAGAGTCCATACGGCCCACAAGGACTAGGCAATTCACATGTTTCCTTTATCGCTTGATAATCCAATACCCAACTCGACCCGGTCCAGAAATACCCTTTTAAATTTCCGTCTGGTTCGACCCGGATCCGACGGACCCCGGATATGGGTTGTTGAAAACTATTAAAAGATTCCACATCAACCGGGACTGACTCATTTTGGTACATACCAAAAAACCCATCTGATTTAAGTACAGCATAAATAGGTCCTTGTCCTTCAATAACATCAGCTTTTGCTTCTAATGCCTTGTGCTTCCAATATATCTGACCCGAACCCGGCCCATTCTTGACATACAACCCAAAGAAATCAGAGCCCAAACTCATGGAATAAAGCCCATTGGACGAAACTAAAGTCATGGCACTTGTGAAATTTTGATTTTCCACAAGGGTATCTGAGGGAAAATCAAAACTTTGCCATAAAATATAAGGTGACGTCACTCCACTATCAACCTTCTCAACTTGCAAATTTGATGTATTTGAAAGCCAAACACGGTCTCCATCAGTGTGAGTTGACCAAAATACCCCTGAACTAGGATCCGACAAAACAAGACTACCATTAAAAAAGAGCTCAGTCGGGTCAGCCCAACTCGATAAACGGGTCATGTTAGCAACCCATATCGACTCAAAAGATTGGACATGAATAATAGCAAGACTGAGTTGATCATTTTCAACTCGGAGAAAACTCAGTGAATAATTACCATTAATATCACTAAGTATAGGTTGATATTTCGTAATTTGAGGACTTGGGGTTGCTTTAAATCCTTTGAAAAGCTCTTTAGGTGTATCAGATACAACTTTAAACAAACAAAAAGTTGTAAAAAAGATGTAAAGAATGAAAATATGAGTTAACTTCAAACGAATTATTGAGTTAACTAGTTCCATGAAAATGAGAACTTTATATTGCTATAAATGTAAGAAAAACTATGCATGAAGAAAAAATAGAAAGGCTGCGGTTTTGTTTGGTGTAAAAGATGAGGGGTATAAATAAGAAGAGAAAAAAGCTTATGGAACTGTGAATGGTCAGTATAGAGGAAAAGAATAAAGATTAATGTTATATTGTGAAAGGATCGTGAAGATCTCGAAGAAATAAATGAATATATAATAGTTATATACTTATATTTATAAGCTTAATTTATATCCAACGATGAAAGGATAGTTTTGGTGGATGAAATATTTCTCATTCACTCGTGATATAAAGAAGGGCTTCATTCAAGAGATATTATTCTGACGGAAGCATTAATTATTGAATGTATGACTCAACCGGGTGAGGTATAAATCATATAGAGATAACTTATCATTACTTGAAGACTCTCCTTTTAACTTATAATATATTATAATATAATAAGAAAATTTATACTATCAAATTATCGAAAGATATTTAGATATAACTTTTCGTAAAAAATAAAATTTATAATCTTATAAATAAAATAGGTCACTTTCTATTGCACATGTAAATAAAGATGATTTAATAGTATATATATTGCATGTAACTTAAATTTTGATAGTATATATTATGATAAGAATTTATACGCACTCGTTATTTATATAAAATTAATAAATACATATTATGTACTTCATATATAAACTATTAGAAGTAACATTTAATTATGATTTTTATATATAATATTAAATCAAGTCACTGTGATAATTTTCATAATTTAATATACATATCGAATATAAATAAGTGAGTAAGTATTTATCATATGTTTAGTGCTTGTTTCGAAAGAGAAATATTTTGTATAGTAAATTATGTACGTGAGATATGTTTTTTAATCTAGGTAGACCATGGGAATTAAAAATTATGGTAGGTGTACCGGAAAGTGTAAACAATTGAAAACAGTGAGTGACAATAGCCCGTGGGCAAAGGGGGTTTGTGAGATTTCAATGTCAACATAATTTTTAACTTTTATTTTAGTCGATCATAAATTGAATGGAATGTGAACTAATAGTGGCTTGTCCCCGGTAAAGTCTATATATATTTTCGTTCATTTCAATTTATATTGATAGTATTTCATCATATTATATGTATATGAATCCTTGTCGATTGTATATATGATTAATATTCTTGCTGATTATATTGTTTTATGTAATCTCATATTAATAATAAACAAAAAATATAGTAGTAACTTTTTATATTTATAACAACAACAATAACATACTCAGTGAAATCCCACAACGTGGGGTCTGAGGAGGGTAGAGTGTACGCTGACCTTACCTCTACCTTGGTAGGTAGAGCGGCTATTTTCAAAAGACTCTCGGCTCGACAAATCATAAGCACAAGCAAAGCAAGATAAACAACCAGATTCGGACAAGAAATGATGAAAAGACTTCTAAAACGTATATGATCTTATACATATTGATATGACAAACATGATCCCAACTAATTGATATTGTTTATAAATAGCTTTTTCTTTTATTATGTCTTAGTTTTCGTTATGTCTGCATGGATTTCTAGAGAACGGGAGGTTATAGGTGTTTCGAGATACTAACGTCCATCTTTATAATTTTAGGTTTTCCTCATTTTCGTTTAACACCTTCCCGTACTATAATTTATACCTACAAATCGAGACATTTGAGATTAACACATGATATGGCTAAATAATCTCAACTGGCCGAGCCATCAGTGTATAAACACACAACACACACAAGAAAAAAAGATTTTGTCATAAAGTCTGCAACAGTCCATTTAATTCTTCCAAAAAGTTCAAGATTTTCTTTAGTTGCGTTAAGTCACTTACATATATTAAGTACTATATAGTCTATAGGTCAAACTAGAAAAAAGTTAAAGCAGAAACAAAATTGAAATTGAAGGAAGTATATATAGTGCCGTAAGAAACAAAGTTCAGATTTTGTTACTATAATTTATTCTCTACTTACCCTTTTGTTGTGTCTGCAAAACAATATAATAAATGGATTTTGAAACTATCAAAAGGTGAGTTGGAATTGTTGAGAATATAATCAAATATTAAAAGTATATTCTATCTAACAACTTAAGTTTTTAGATCAGATGGTCACACACTTCAACATGGTATCAGAGCAGGCCAAAGGTCTTGGGATCGAACCTCACTGCCACTCATTATCAAAAAGAATTTCCACGTGCTTGGATCATGAAAAAAAAAATCAGGCCAGCAAGTGAGGGGTGTGTTAAAAATATAATCAAATATTAAAAGTATGTTCTATCTAAATCTAACCGCTTAAGTAGGAATAATAACGCCTCCTTCAACTTTAATCAGAGAATCAAGGCAATAATGCCATAAATGTGCATAGGGCTAAATATTTACTAAAGGCGGTTGGAACATCCATAATTATTTGTGTGTGAGAAGTATACCATAAATTTTTTGGGCATTAAATACTACTTAACCAACAGCATGACATTATGGATCTTAAAAGTCAAAATCTTACAAAGTCAAACAATCACGTTACTATCTATTCTCTCCATCATTTATGTATCATGTCCCTCATAAAATCGCCTCTATTTTTATTTTTTTTGCTTTTCTTTTTATTTGGTAGATAGTTGAACATCAAATATGTAAGATATAAAGGTAGTAGTTCGATCTAAGTGTGAACTCTACTATATATTTAATTTTCCATCTATGAACGTCACAATTCCTTTCAATAAATTTATGACTATGTCACAAAAAGTCGGCGATGACAATTTAATTTTCTAGCTTATTTCTACCTATAGATATAAATTTCGTAACACATATTGTTGGGTTTGATTAACAGTAAAAGAAACTAGTGTTACTCTAGAAAGAAAAAAATTAAAAAGTGCATAAAGCTTCTAACCTAAGCTTTTTGCGGTAATTGACTTCTTACACAATTTTAATTTTTAATTAGCCGTTGAACTTGAATCTCCAGACCATTTACTTTAATTTATTTTTAAGTATTTGATATTAACTTCTACAATATGTTTTTCTATAAGTAAGAATTTTGGGATCTAGAATATTATTATGTCTGGGTATTTAATAAGTTTCCGCACCTTCCTTTGAAATTTATGCAATTTTAATAGGGAAACTTACGTAAATATACACTTCGGTAAATTAGTTTACCAACATGGACGAAGTATATATTACCTATACACGATGTATATGTTGTACATAGGTATGCATAGTATATATATATATATAGTATAAAGTATACACTTCGGCTGTATATATTCTGTATAGATATGTATAATATATGTATATTTAGTATAAAATTTACACAACCTATACATTGTGTACATATTTTATAAACTATATGGCCGAATAATGTTTCGCTGTAATTTTCCCATTTTAATACATGTCCTATAATTATCCTTTTATGATCTTTTTTAAGATAATTATTATATGTTAAACGATTTTAAATATATAAACTCTAAAGTGTCTTCTTAGGTTTAGGTTATTTGACTCACCTACTACTGAATAATTAATATCCTCTCTCACCAATAGTTTTTTTTTCATATCCTAGTTCTAGTAAATAAGCTCAACTTGGCTATCTCGTAAGTGGTTGTTGACTATCTATTTTTTATTTAATGCAGTTAGCAAATTGTGCCAGTTGCACAAAAGCTTTATTAATTCGTGTGACATCTTATTCTGAAACCATCATGTTGGTTATGATAAGGAATATTTTCTTTCATTATTTCATTTCAAAGAGTAGTAAATATACTCATAATGTAAGCATAATCCTAAATTAGAATAATGATAATAAATGACTAAATATACACCTATCATATACACAATTATTACTAAATATTCTATCATATTCTATCACACACCCGCAGTCGAAGCGGGAGATCGGCGTATGATGAGACTGTCCCGAAAATCTTCAAATAGAATCAGCGGAAGACCTTTGGTAAAAAATATCGGCGATCTGATAGCGTGACGGGACATGTAAGACACGTACTTGTCCACGAGCAACCTTTTCGCGAACAAAGTGAATATCCAGCTCAATATGTTTAGTGCATTGATGTTAAACCGGATTCCCTGAGAGATAAATCGCACTAACATTATCACAATAAACCAATGTCGCCTTCGGAACCGGACATTGAAGCTCCAAAAGAAGGTTCCGTAGCCAACAAGATTCAGACACCACATTGGCAACTCCTCGGTATTCTGCTTCGGCACTGGACCTGAACAAGGTAGCTTGCCGTTTGGAGGACCAAGATATCAAATTGTCACCGAGAAATACATAATAACCAGACGTGGAGCTTCTGGTATCCGGACATCCATCACAATCTACACTTGTGTAAGAAATGAGAGTGGTTGTCGAAGACAGATATAAATGTAAGCCATGATCGAGAGTGCCATGAATATAGCGCACAATGCGTTTGAGAGCATGCATGTGATCCTCCATCGGGTTATGTATGAATAGACAAACCTGTTGCACAACATAAGATATGTCGGGCCTCGTAAAACTAAGATATTGTAGGGTTCCTGCAAGGCTGCGGTAATGTGATGAATCTGCATATGGCGTGCTGGAAGTAGCACTCAACTTTGGTTTAGTATCAACCGGAGTGGAAGACGGCTTACACGAGGACATGCCAGCTCGTTCAACGATCTCTGATGCATACTTCTTTTGAGACAAAAATAAACCACTTGCATGGCGTGTGACAGCTATCCCCAAGAAGTAACTTAGTGGCCCTAGATCTTTCATTGTAAATTTTGAGCCAAGAAGAGACACGATAGACTTGCGGAGAGCATCAGATGAGGTAATTAATATAATATCATCCACATACAGAAGAATGTAAGCTATATCATTACCCTGACAGTATATGAATAAAGAATGATCAGATCTGCTGTTAGAAAACCCAATATTAGAAATATAATCTGGAAACCTCTTGCACCAGGCCCGGGGAGCTTGTTTGAGCCCATACAAGTATTTCTTCCATAGGCACACATGATTAGTATAAGTGGGACCTCTGTACCCCATGGGCTGATACATGTAAACCATTTCATTGAGTGCACCGTGCAGAAATGTATTTTTTACATCAAGCTGATGAAGCGGCCATGCCTTCGAAAGAGCCAGACTTAGTACCGTTCGGATAGTTGCTGGTTTGACCACTGGACTGAAAGTCTCACCGCAGTCCACACCAACCTGTTGAGTCTTTCCATCCCCTACAAGTCGGGATTTATGCCTCTCAAATGTACCATCATATTTTTCTTTATGACTAAAAATCCACATCAACCAAATCACATTAACATCAGGAGGATGAGGCACCAAATCTCACGTCCTATTATTAATAAGAGCATTATATTCATCATCCATAGCCATTTTCCAATTCGGGTTATTAAAGGCAGACACCGGATTATGAGGCAACGATGATTTGGTAACATGGGTGTGAAGACCGTATTTTTTATTTGGTTTGAAAATCCCATGTTTACTACGAGTGACTGGTCGTTGGGCCGGAATTGGAGTTGGTTGGATAAAGGAAGTGATATTAGGTTGAGTGGGTAGCGGACTACCTTGGAGTGGGCTTGGGCGTGCTGGGCCGCCACTACCTGAGGCTGGACCGCCACCCAGTGGACTGCTCGACAGTGGGCTGCCAGCGAGAGGCCCAGCTGGGCCGACAGCCACTGGGCTCAGACAGTCAGGCCCATTTTCTTGGGTTTGAGGAGAAAATTGTTGGGATGAGTTGCCCAAATTAATTGGGCTAGCCGAAATGGTTGGGCCAGTTTGTGAAGCCAATCAGTGGACCAAATACGGGGGTATGCTGTCGTCAAGAAATTCGTAGGTAGGAGGCACGGAACAATGCATTTTGACAAATGAAAATTTTATTTCATAAAAAACTATGAAACGACTCACGATGATTTTATTAGAGGATAAGTCATAACATTTGTAACCATGATGATTTGACAGATATCCCAAAAAAATATACGAAATAGACCGGGGTTGAAGTTTATTAATGAAAGTGGAAGGAAAAAGACGATAATATAAGCACCCGAATACTCGTAGATGAGAGTAGGATGTGTCCCTTAGGTATAATTTTTTGAGAGGGGATTGATAGACTAATTGTTTACTTGGAAGTATGTTAAGAAAATAGATTGTCATTTGTAAGGCATGATGCCAAAATGATGGTGGTAGAGAGGCATGTGCAAGTAAGGTTCTAACAATGTTATTAATAGTTCGGATTTTTCTTTCCGCTTTTCCATTTGAGATGAGGTATGTGGACAAGAGAGACGAAAAGATAAACCATTAGCTTTGCAAAAATCTCAAAATGGCCCATTATCACATTGAATATTTTTAATATCCCGTTCAAATTGAGTGCGGATTAATGCTCTAAAGGAGAGAAATGTGGAAAAAAACTTGTGACTTTTTAGATAAAGAAAATGTCCACAAAAAATTAGAGTAATCATCCAATAAAAGAAGATAATATCGATGGCCCGAAGAGCTTAACACGGGAGATGTTCAAATATCGCTATGGATAATATCAAAAGGCATGATAATGCATGAATTAGAGGCAACAAAAGGCAATTTAACATGTTTCTCAAGCGGACATGAACAACAAACATGAAAATTACGAGTTCTAGTACATGAAATAAATTTATTTTGTTTAAGGGATGCAAAAATAGGTGCTCCCGGATGACCCAAACATTCATGCCATAAAGAAAGAGCTAAAGCTGCAAAAGTGGATGGTAACGTGGCTTGATGTGTGGTTGTGGTGATTGGATAAAGCTCGCCCCGACTATCACATCTCATTAGACGCATCCCCATATAAAAATCCTTCACGGAAAACACAAAAGGATCAAATTCAATAGAAATTAAATTGTTAGTAGTAAATTTTCTAACTGAAATCGAGTTTTTAATCAATTGAGGATCATGAAGGACATAATAGAATATGATAGAATATTTAGTCATAATTGTGTATATGGTAGGTATATATTTAGTCATTTATTACCAATATTCTAGCCTAGGATTGTGCTTGTATTATGGGTATATTACTACCCCTTTGGAATGAAATAATCAAAGAAACTATTTCTTACATGGTATTAGATTCTAGGGAAAGTTCCTAAACCTTAAAAATATACTCTTTCACCGTCGCCCCCCTCTTTGTGCCGCCGACTTCTCTCATCTTCCGTCAGTCATGTCTGACTCGAAATCAATTTTCCATCCAGCTCTTGCAGTTTCAAACATTAAATCTCATATATCCATCACTCTTGAGATGAAAAACGTCCATTATGCGACATGGACGGATCTTTTCAAAATTCACTGTCGGTCACACAGGGTTATCCATCACATAATTTCGGCGAAAAAGGCAAGGAGAAGGTGCCAAAAACCGATGATGAAATGGAATTATGGTTGACCCTTGATGTGGCGGTTCTCCAGTGAATTTATGCCACAATGTCAAGTGATTTGCTGCATACTATTCTTGAACCCGACTCCACGGCAATGAAGGATTGGGATCGCTTATGTGACATATTCCTAGATAATAAGAATTCCCGGGCCGTCACACTTGAGCAAGAATTCTCCACCACTGACATGACAGATTTTCCCAATGCATCCGCATATTGTAAACGGCTCAAGGTTTTATCGGACCAACTCAAGAACGTTGGGGCGCTAGTAACTAACAACCGAATCATTTTACAAATAGTTTTCGGCCTCACTGATGCATATAGTGGAGTAGGTACACTCATCCGCCAAAGCAACCCTCTTCTGCCATTTTACCAATCTCGTTCTATGCTTATACTAGAAGAAGCGGGTTTTTCCAAAAAGACAGCCACCATGTCGAATTCTGTCATGGTAGTCGCTTCGTCCGATGATAACTCTTCACAATTTGAAAATTTACCGCCAAACCGTGGTCAAAAGGGATGATATGGCAATAATGGCAGTAAAAACTACAGCGGTGACGGCCACCGACGTGGCGGAGGTGGCGGCGGCCAGCAGCAACAGTCCGACCAATGGCAGCGTAGAGCCCAGTGGGGCAGTGGACCGGCACCGTGGGCCTGGCAGTGGCCTTGGGCCGTGCCTCCCTGCCTCTATCCCTCGGGAAATTGAGTCAGGCCCATGCCGAGGCCATCAGTCCAGCAGCAGCCCAACAGCCAGCAACCCAGAGTTTTTTAGCCACTGTCGAACAAGTGGCAGCATGCCCACTCGGCGGTAGCAACCCCGATCGACATCGAGGCCGCAATGCACACTCTTGGGCTTAATCCGCCCGACGCAAATTGGTACATGGACACACCAGAGCAACGTCTCATATGACGTCCTCACAAGATAATCTCTCTACCTATTTTAATTTGAGCAATAATCGTGGTATAATTGTCGGAAATTGTCATTCAATTCCAATTCGTGGTTATGGTACTACAAATTTGTCTCCCCCGAACCCACAGTTAACTTTAAAGAATGTCCAGTAAGAAATAATGGTAATAAATGACTAAATATACACCTACCATATACACAATTATAACTAAATATTCTATCTTATTCTATGAGTTATTCTAATTTCCGTTTGTCTATATATGTATTAAAAGATGAAGTGACCAAATAAAAAATAAAATTTGTAACTTTGAAGATTAGGCAGTTATCTATTATAACACATAAAAGTTTCTTGTTGTATAAAAATTATTTACACCATCTGACCATGGTGGGTATTAGTTAAGAGTTTAAGATTTATAATTACACTATCAAATCAACCAAATGATATTTATGTGTAAGCCTCTGTAATATGTGATACTTCATATGTTGAAATAAATCAATTTACCTACTATAATAGATAAAAATGACCGAATAGTATACAAGTTTATTACACTAACAATGTATATAATTTAAAATTATTAATTAAACCCTAAATAAAAATCCTGATTCCGAAAAGCTGCCTTCTGTTTTGAAAACTACATAGAGGCAGGTGTAACAATTCTTTTCCTAATAAAAAAAGGTGTAGGAGATTTTAATAAACTTACCCGCATATGTTGATTATATTAGATTTGCAAGAATTCATTCAAAAAAAAAATACATGATAAAAGGAAAGAAAAGAGATTACATCATATGAGACCATTAAATTTGGTCACGATAATTGTCATTACTTTTCCTATTAAAATTCATAAACGATGAACACTCTTATTCATCAATCATTGAATATACTTTGTTTTCATAGAAAGAAGAAGGGATGATACAAGTAATCGTCAGATAGCAAATGAGAATTGCCTTTAATCTGAGAAAAATACCAAAGGTGCTCTCATTGTTTGGTTTTCTTTTCTTAACTTTGATTTATGAACTTGAATTTGAGCGTGTTTTTCTTATTTTCAGTTCTTTTATATTTGGTTAATTAAAATATTTTAATTTTTTATCTAAAAATAAAGTTCCTTAAAAATAAGAAAAATGGGTTTTGGTGAGAATAGGAAATACAAATTCCGTAAAGAAAAGAGATTCTTACCAATTTATGGGTAATCCATGGAGTGAACAAAAATTATTCGTTGCTAATTTTTATTTTTTGTAGCGCATGAATAAAGTCGATGACTCGGAACCATAAATCCATTCCTTTCTTGACTTTAGAATTTTGTAACCCCAGATATGTCTAGAATATGACAGAAAAGAATTGAAAATGTTGATGAACAATCTAGCGGTAAGCGAGCTTGTAGCTCAACTGAATTCAGTCCAAGTACTACTTTCAACTCAGGGGTGAGTTCCATACACAAAAACCACGATGGTGATGTCGATACATCATCATCAACTTCAGATTCAAGTGAATGTGAAAAGGACTCTGCTTGTGGATCTGATAATAGTTGTAAGGAATGTTACAGGCGGTAATCGCTAGGCAATAATAAAAACTTCAAAGGATTTTGTCAAGTTTGAGCAAGGAATCTGCTGAATCAGTACTGTTGACTTCTCTTATGGGGTTAATGAATTTTTATTTTTATCTTCTGATAGTTCAATGTCAAACATAATGACATATTCGTTTTCTCATGTCCTTGTATGATTAGCTAAACATGAGAGTAATCCTGATATAATGATATTAGATATAAGGGCAATGACTTATTTATGTGAGGTTCATCCTCGATCTTTGGTTTACCTTGTCGGTCATGATGTAGTTCCTGGATGAACTTCACATAAATAAGTCATTGCCCTGATAATTAATAGCATTATATCAGGATTATTCTTATGTCTAGCCAACCTTATAAGAACGGGAGAACATGAATCTTACGTTATGTTTGACATTGAACTATCAGAAGAGAAAAATAACAATTCACATAGCTTCGTAAGAGCAATCAACAATACTGATTCGTCAGATTTCTTGCTCAAACTTGACAATATTATAGAAAATAAAACCAAATAATGAAAGCCCATTTGGTATTTTCCTCAAATCAAAGGCAATTCTAATTTGCTATCTTATTTGATTACTTCTATCATTTCTTCTTCTCTCTATGAAAATAAAGTCTATTCAATGATTGATGAATAAAAGTGTTCATGGTTTACGGGTTTTTATAGCAAAAATAATGACAATTATTGTGATTAAATTTAATGACTTGCATATGATGCAATCTCTTTTCTTTCCTTTTATAAATGATTCTCGTAATACTTTTTTTTGGAATGTATTCTTGCAAATCTATCCTAATCAACCTACATAGGTAAGTTTATTAAAAATACTTTTATTTTAATTAGGAAGATTTTACTAACACCTTTGCCTCAATGTAGTTTTAAAAATTAGAAGGCAGCTTTCCGAAATCAAGCTTTTTATATAGCATATAACTAATGAGTTTAAAGTATATACTTAGTTAGTGTAACCAAATACTTTTCGGTCATTTTTACCTGTTGTAGCAAGTAAGCTGACTTATACACCTATCATATACATAATTATAACTAAATATTCTATCCTATTCTATGAGTTATTCTAATTTCCGTTTGTCTATATATGTATTAAAAGATGAAGTGACCAAATAAAAAATAAAATTTGTAACTTTGAAGATTAGGCAGTTATCTAGTATAACACGTAAAAGTTTCTTGTTGTATCAAAATTATTTACACCATCTGACAATGGTGGGTATTAGTTAAGAGTTTAAGATTTATAATTACACTATCAAATCAACCAAATGATATTTATGTGTAAGCCTCTGTAATATGTGATACTTCATATGTTGAAATAAATCAATTTACCTACTATAATAGATAAAAATGACCGAATAGTATACACGTTTGTTACACTAACAATGTATATAATTTAAAATTATTAATTAAACCCTAAATAAAAATCCTGATTCCGAAAAGCTGCCTTCTGTTTTGAAAACTACATAGAGGCAGGTGTAACAATTCTTTTCCTAATAAAAAAAGGTGTAGGAGATTTTAATAAACTTACCCGCATATGTTGATTATATTAGATTTGCAAGAATTCATTCCAAAAAAAATACATGATAAAAGGAAAGAAAAGAGATTACATCATATGAGACCATTAAATTTGGTCACGATAATTGTCATTACTTTTCCTATTAAAATTCATAAACGATGAACACTCTTATTCATCAATCATTGAATATACTTTGTTTTCATAGAAAGAAGAAGGGATGATACAAGTAATCGTCAGATAGCAAATGAGAATTGCCTTTAATCTGAGAAAAATACCAATGGTGCTCTCATTGTTTGGTTTTCTTTTCTTAACTTTGATTTATGAACTTGAATTTGAGCGTGTTTTCTTATTTTCAGTTCTTTTATGTTTGGTTAGTCAAAATATTTTAATTTTTTATCTAAAAATAAAGTTACTTAAAAATAAGAAAAATGGGTTTTGGTGAGAATAGGGAATACAAATTCCGTAAAGAAAAGAGATTCTTACCAATTTATGGGTAATCATGGAGTGACAAAAATTATTCGTTGCTAATTTTTATTTTTTGTAGCGCGAATAAAGTCGATGACTCGGAACCATAAATCCATTCCTTTCTTTGTGAAGGGGAAAGTCCCGAAGGCGAAACACCCCACCTGTACCAGAGGCCCCTTGGCCAGGTGGGATGTAAATCGAGGGATATGCGCGAGTAGCAGCCCTGCAAGGGAGAGGACCAACGGGACACGAACCCAGCAACAACCCTTGCAATATTTCAGCAAAGACTGTCACCACATGAATTCGAACCCGCGACGTCGGAGTGGTTGTACCCCAATCACCTTGGTACTTACCAACTCGTATGTGCCCCTGGGGCAAAGTCCATTCCTTTCTTGACTTTAGAATTTTGTAACCCCAGATATGTCTAGAATATGACAGAAAAGAATTGAAAATGTTGATGAACAATCTAGCGATAAGCGAGCTTGTAGCTCAACTGAATTCAGTTCAAGTACTACTTTCAACTCAGGGGTTCATACTACAATGAGTTCCATACACAAAAGCCACGATGGTGATGTCGATACATCATCATCAACTTCAGATTCAAGTGAATGTGAAAAGGACTCTGCTTGTGGATCTTGTGAATCTGAAAATAGTTGTAAGGACTGTTACAGTGCGGTAATCGCTAGGCAATAAGAAAAACTTCAAAGGAGTTTTGTCAAGTTTGAGCAAGGAATCTGCTGAATCAGTACTGCTGACTTCTCTTACGGGGCTAATGAATTTTTATTTTTATCATCTGATAGTTCAATGTCAAACATAATGACTGTTGGGTCCGGGGCTACAGATAAACAAGAATATGTAAGAATAAAACCGTAACAGCTAGAACAATTAAAACAGTTTCTGGATTTTGCCTTCAATGTTGTGTCAACATCTGAGGCAACATTGTGATAAAACAGTTATAAACCTTTATAGAGTAAATGCAGCGGAAAAGTAAAGAGACATAAGATTTATATTTTCAAGGCTATATATTAATATATCCATTGATGGTCAATGACCAAAGAATTGTATAAAGTATATACAATTACAAATGAATTTCTTTTTACAAGATTGAACAATAAATGCGAAAAAGAAATTACAAACAAAAGTGAAGTCGCGGATGACTTCAGCCTAAAGTTAAAAGATCTAAAAAGACAAATACAACATCTTCATTACAATTGCTTGAAATATAAGCTTGATTTAGAATCTGGGCAGCAATAGTAATGTGGGACTAGATGTTGTTATACTACTTTAGGCTAAGTGTGTTGATCCAGTTTCTAAGGTGAATAGCTGAGAGCTCTTTTGGTAATTCTTCTTGTTCAATTCTGGATGTCGATACTCTGAAGCTCCCCTCTATTTATAGTGTGGAACTTCCCTTGAAATCTTCACTGATTGATTGCGGAGGTTGAGTAAAAGAAGGCTTCAGCTTGGACCGGTTCTTGCTCCTTAAAAAGCTCAACGTTCTGGACTTGGTCTTCACGCTGCTTCCTCTCCAATCTTTGACTGTTTCTTTTTCCACGTTTTAAACACATCATCATTGTAAGCTTGCCTAGGTCAAACACAACCTGTTTTGGCCGGAAGAATAGGCAAAATCGTTACAGAGATGTTGTCAGGAATATTGTCACAACATCGCAGGCAACATTCTTATTTTCATAAGATGTTGTCCTGAGCATTTACAGATGTTGTCACAATATCCATCCAACATCAACAATGACATATTCGTTTTCTCATGTCCTTGTATGATTGGCTAAACATGAGAGTAATCCTGATATAATGCTATTAGATATAAGGGAAATGACTTATTTATGTGAAGTTCATCCTCGTTCTTTGGTTTACCTTGTCGGTCATGATGTAGTTCTGGATGAACTTCACATAAATAAGTCATTGCCCTGATAATTAATAGCATTATATCAGGATTATTCTTATGTCTAGCCAACCTTACAAGAACGGGAGAACATGAATCTTACGTTATGTTTGGCATTGAACTATCAGAAGAGAAAAATAACAATTCACATAGCTTCGTAAGAGCAATCAACAATACTGATTCGTCAGATTTCTTGCTCAAACTTGACAAAATTTCTTTAATTTTTTCCTGATTGTCGCCTGTAATAGTCCTTACAACTATTATCAGATTCACAAGATCCATAAGTAGAGTCTTTTTCACCTTCACTTGAACATGAAGTTGATGATGATGTGTCGGTAACACCATCGTGGCTATCATGTATGGAACTCATTGTAGTATGAATCACTGAGTTGGAAGTACTTGGCCTGAATTCAGTTGAGCTACATGCTCGCTTATCGACAAACAGTTCATCAATATTTTTCAGTTCTTTTCTGTCATATTCTAGATAAATCTAGGGTTACAAGATTCTAAAAGCCAAGAAAGGAACATAACTTTGTAATTCATTGATTCATTATTGATGAACTGATAATACAATATAAATTTATGGTTTGGCATCATCGACTTTCTCCTGCGCTACAAAAAAAAAAAAGTAAAAATTAGCAACCAAGGAAATTGGTAAGGATCTCTTTTCTTTATGGATTTTTTTCTATTCTCACCGGAAAGTCATTTTTTTGATTTTTAAGAAATTTTATTATTAGATAAAATATTTTGACTAACCAAATATGAAAGAATTGAAAATCAGACATAAAAATCACTCAAATGCAAGTTCATAAATCAAAATTTAAGAAAATAAAACCAAATAATGAAAGCCCATTTGGTATTTTCCTCAAATCAAAGGCAATTCTAATTTGCTATCTTATTTGATTACTTCTATCATTTCTTCTTCTCTCTATGAAAATAAAGTCTATTCAATGATTGATGAATAAAAGTGCTCATGGTTTAGGGGTTTTTATAGCAAAAATAATGACAATTATTGTGATTAAATTTAATGACTTGCATATGATGTAATCTCTTTTCTTTCCTTTTATAAATGATTCTCGTAATACTGTTTTTTTGGAATGTATTCTTGCAAATCTATCCTAATCAACCTACATAGGTAAGTTTATTAAAAATACTTTATTTTAATTAGGAAGATTTTACTAACACCTTTGCCTCAATGTAGTTTTAAAAATTAGAAGGCAGCTTTCCGAAATCAAGCTTTTTATATAGCATATAACTAATGAGTTTAAAGTATATACTTGGTTAGTGTAACCAAATACTTTTCGGTCATTTTTACCTGTTGTAGCAAGTAAGCTGACTTATTTTCAAGATCACAAATATCACATTTTAAGAAGATTTACACGTAGATATTATTTGAGTGACCTGATAGTGTAAAATGTTATTTACACTAACAATGTATAAAAATTAAACTCTTAACTAATATCCACCAACATCCGATTGTGTAAATATATTTTTACACAACAAGTCACTTTTTCTTGTTATAGCAGGTAACTGCCAAATCTTCAAAGTTATAAATTTTATTTGTCATTTTAAGAGAATTACGGAACATGATGACACCTACAATATCCCCGGTATGCGAACAATCCCATAATCATTTAATCAATTTATAAGTATAAAAGTAGAAATAAGCGATAAATTAATATTTAAATTTGTTTCGCCATAAATATACTTAAAGCACAAAGTATTCAGAAACATTACACTTTCTCAAAATCAGGTCGGACTTGTGCAAGAGCGTCTAATAATTATTACAATTTGAATTACTAAACTCAATAGCTGTCTTGGAAGAATAAAGACAGAATTAATAAGGTGGAATATGCTCCAGAATTAATGATAAGGCTGCTAGTTCACCCTGAAAATTTTAAAGAACCGTCTCGGATCACTCACGAGGCCCGAGCTGAAACTGGTAGATAAATCTGCATCCAAATAAGGGTCACACCTCAAATTTAACTTGTATATCTCTTGTTAAGAAGATTCAAGGTTTTATGTATATGTAAAATTCTATTTATAGCTTGTATATCAGTTGAAACGAATCTAACTTGTAATTTATAGCTTAACGTTAACTTCTATAGTTTTTGTTTAAATTTTTTGTATATGTATTAAGAAACTTGTAAGTATTTAACTGTGATCATATTCATTATGTTTTATATGATACCATAATATATTTAGCAGTTCTTAGGGTGTACTTGTTTATGAAACCTATGTTGGATATAAAGCAGTACAAAAAGTAAATAAATATTACAAGTGTTTCGAAAAGATAAACAACAAAGATTACAACAATAAGTTGTCAATCTTTTAATCTTGAACTAGAACTTCAAATCTGGATCTTGTATTCAGAAATACAAGAACATGAACTGTTATACTTGTGGCTTTTAGAAGCGCTGAGAATCCGAACGGTTAGAGTCCTTTGAGTTTCAAGTTCACACCTGAAACACTTAGCAACCAATTAGATAATCACAACACCACCGGCTGAGTCGAGAGATGACTCTCTATCTTTAAGACAAGATTGTCCCGTATATATGCTTTTACGTTAGCGGGCAATAGTCTCCCAAGATAAAACAATAATTAATCAACACTACAAAGCAAATAGGTTGATTCTGACGAAGAAAACAAACATGAAAATGAAAGTATATTTATGTCCTAGAGACAATCTGTATTAGGACAAATGTACTTTATACACATTCATATTATTATTAATGGAGATTAATATTTTGGCATTTGCAATTATTGAATTATTATTTGATTGTTTGTAATTATTCATTAATGTGCATCCCTTGAGCTTACGTTGTCATTAATAGAGTGAGATATTAATGATAGAGCGTAACTCTTAAAATAACCTCGACTAATGATCATCGAGAATGGGATATCGATGATATGTGATAAGTCGACATGTGGTCTGCATCACATCCTTAGAGGATGTAGTATGTCTCACCTGCTACGAGTAATGGTTACTCGTGATGGACACATGGATACTTTGGAAGTATTGGTATACCCTGCTGATATACTGTTTTTTATACTTGTCTAAAGTATGATCAGCGTGTGGGAGATAGAAATCCTTAGAATTGAGGTCAATACGTGCCTTGTCTACAAAGTAATATACTTTGATCCCGTCCTAAGCTCAAATGCCTTATAGGTTGAGATACGGCTTGTATTGGGTACATTACGATGTGGATTAAAGGTGGTAGTTGAGCAAAGATTAGGATTCATTCCTCGGATGTGTATTCGAGATAACACTCTGATTCTTAGTGATATTAGGTTGACTAAGTCGTTGGCCAACGCAATAGACATATTTAGAATATGATCTAGTTGTCAACTAATGTAGATGAGATACAATAATTAATCCATTTGGATAGTCACTTGATAAATCCTAAGCTTGATCGGGTGTGTCGTGAATGAAAGGATTTTATCTTACCACATAAAGGTTAAGTTTACTGGATTCGTGTAAACGTACTTCACATATTGAGTTCGTCTTCCGACGCCGTCTAGGAGTTTCGTGTAGACCTTAATTTGATTAATGTCGATATGAGAAGGCCTGTAGGGTCACACTATGTCGATTGTCCGTTTCGATCTAAGGATGTATTGAGAGAGTAATTAAAATATTCGATTTGGAATCGAGACATTTAAATAAATAATGATTATTTTAATTAAGTCAAAATTGAATTTTGGATTTAATTAAGAATGCACGAAAAATAAAGTCGAGCGTCGCGGCGCCCATACCCTAGGGCTGCGGCACCTCTGCCTCGATTTTTGGGCCAGGCCCAAGGTCAAACCCTAATCCAGTTTTGACATAATTTTCAACTATAAATAGAGGCATTCACCTCATTATTCAAGACACCATTTTCTGAAAACATTCTAAGCCTTAGAGACTTAGAATCATATACTCTCGAACCTCTGCCGGATTTCCTAGCTTTCCGAAAGAGAAGTACATTAAAGCTTGGAGCTTGCAATCGGAAGGGCAACCGCGTGTGCACCTTATAGTAGATAAAGATTCCAGATTATTACAACTTGTAAGTAAATATTTTATGTTACGAGTTTAATTGTTGTATAACCATACCAAAAATTATTGTTGGGATAAGTAAGAAACAAAACTTTTAAACTTCTGTTGTGCCTTACTTATGTGTTTTGAACCCAACAAAAGTCTACAAAAATGACTTGCAGAAGAGTGGGAATTTAGAGGAAAATGAATAGTTTATGCTCTTGTTCAAGACTTGTGTCTTCTTTTTCTTTTCTTTCTCTCTACTCTCTACCCTCAAAATTAGAATAAGGTCTTCACGTTATAGTGTTTAGGAGGAGGAGAGGTATTAAGAGGTTGTTAAGAGGTACATTCAAGGCCATGAACATTTTGAACGTTTTGTAATTAGTACAAAACGTTGCAGAAGGTTAAAGCCATCCAAACTATTGACTTTCAGGTTGCTGGCACCAGGGACCAAACTATAAATACTAAGCAGATTGGGGTCCAAAAAGATAATATCAGAAGCAGCCCAGCAGCTCGCGACCCAAGACCGACCCGGACGGGCGGGCGGCGGCGGCGCGGGTGTGGGGCTACCCTTGAACCCAAGCACACCTAGGTCCTCCCTCCTTCAAACACATGGGTTACCCCTTGGGGTCCCAAACCCTTATCCATTTTTAGGCTTGTCAAAAGAACAATTCTTTCTTTTTCCACCGATGTGGTATATTTGTCCCACACCATATTTCCATGGCTAAAACACCTTACTTAGTGGACCAATATCTCTTTCATTTCTTAACGAAATTTGACGATCCTTGGCCCTATGGTCATCTACTCACTTAGTAGATTATGCACGTGTGAAGAACTAAAGACTCCAATATGCGAAACTCGAGTGTTTAAGTCATTAAATATGGGTGGACGCAGCCCCCATCAAAGGCAAATAAATAAAAAAAATCCCCTCTTGAAAGAGAATTGGTGCACACAGGGTGCCAAACTTCAACAGTCTTTCAGCGGAAAGATATTGAATCATGAGAGGTAGCTTCCACTTTGAACCTTCCCTAGTTGAATACCATCGGACTTACTTACTGTGCGGTGAACGTGATGTCTTGAACCGTCAGTGTTTAGTGTAATCCAAGACA
Organism: Anisodus tanguticus; assembly: GCA_034509755.1. NCBI lineage: Eukaryota > Viridiplantae > Streptophyta > Magnoliopsida > Solanales > Solanaceae > Anisodus > Anisodus tanguticus. The sequence continues at coordinate 42,362,690 of CM067559.1, read as the reverse complement.
ATGATACCAACACAATAACTCCCCTTGTTCATTTTCATTCTTATTGTTCTGTCCGTTGTGGCCGTGGACACACTTGGATTCTTAAGTGCGTTCATTTGAGGCGGCATGTCCTCGCACTTAAATAGGTGATCTCCTACAAGATATCCTGTTATACCCCACTTCACAAGTGTTAGGAATCATTAAAAGTTTCCCCAATCTTAACCTCAATCGTTTGAGGATCGTTAAAGGTTTGGAAGCTTAACCTTTACCCACCATGCAGGCAACACCTTAATGTCTATTGTGGGAATGACTTTGGATTCATGTTTCCTTACAAAAATCATCATCTGAAGTGCTCTTGCTTCCATTGAAGCGCTCAACTGAACCTTTTGCAGGTTAGTTTTCCCATTAAATCAAATTCATGGGATCTCCAATCAGTATGGTTGGGTTACCACCGCAAAGGTTTGTATTGTTATGGTTTTTAAACCCATTCCCCTAGACAGGAAGAATTCCTGATCTTCGGGTAGTCACTTAGTTAAAGGGTCTGTTATATTATCCTTTGATGTAATCAACGGGAATGGCACTCGTGGTGATCAACTGCCATACTGTCTTATGTCTCTGACAGATATGTCCAGAGGCCGTCATCCGTGACCTTCCTGAAGCTGACCGGCTAGCCATAGTGTATAATTATCGAAGGCACGGGTTTCTCCCAGTAGGGGACGTCCTCTAAGGAGTCGTGAAGTTACTCAACTTCTTATCATGCTTTGTTTAAAGTCATAAACTCTGATTCCATCATGAATCGGCCGATGCAAGTTTGCTTAGAGGATTTTCCAAGACACACCATACACATTTACTTGTGGCTTGGGTGTTCTTCAAGTCTGATGTCCAGTTTGCATCACTATGTTCTCCCAGAACCGTTGGCTATCTAGAATACCATAATCCATAGATAAGCGAACATTTCAGATATCGTCATATTCGATTTAACACCTTCTATCAATCATTTTTAGAATCACGAGTGAACCTTAGTTCAACTGATCTACTTTGTAGGACGATACCAAGTCAGTTGTAGTGTGCAAAATACATTGAACTACATGTGACCTGCGCATATCGCTCAAGTTATACGGGTGCACCATGATTCCAATCACTTCTATGATTCATATCCATTGGTGGCTTCAACGAGACTGTCAACTATCTCACAACTGAGTTTGGGGTTAGACCAGTCCGTTAGATGTCTTAGAAATCCCAATTCCTAAGATGTCATATGTGATACCCATATCTTTCATATCGACTTTTGTTTCAATATGACTTCCACTTTCAGACTGTTGGTTTTTCAATTGTTGGCTTTCTAACTTCAGAGTCAATGTTTATGTTTTCAGATTCATTGTTTCTGTTTTATCTGAAAATTCCAGGACCAAAATGTAAACATTTCAGGGACCAAAATGAAAGTTCAAGAATAAGCCCAATAGTCCAACAAAACAACTCTGATCCTCCCTTTCCAACTCTCCAGTTAGGAAGGTTGTCTCAATATCCATGTCATGCAAGACTGCAATGGCCCTGGATGTTAAGCTATTCACAGGGGAGCACATGTCTAAGTAACCGAGGCCTTATACTCCTCAGTAAATCCATCTACTTTGTACTCAATTTAAGTATCCACGTTTACAACCCAAAGGTTTTTTTTCCGGAGAAAGGTCAACCATTACACAAGTATGGTTCTATCTGATGGAATCTGTAGCTTCTTTCCAAAGCGATGCTTCTGGAGATGACAATTCTTTGTTAATTTTCCATGGTTTATTCTCAACCATACAAGCTAGAAGGCCTGGAACAAGTCTTAGTCCCCTCTTTGCTCCATCTTGGTTCAACATCTAGAATCATTGAGTTCTGTAGATCTGGAACATTAAGTTCTGGATAGTCAGTAACATCCGAGTCCTGTAGATCTAGAACGTCTAGTTTTAGATAATCAGGCACTCGCGGGTTTTTGTCAACCCTGAGCAAATATATTTTTTCCTCTCAAGGAAAGATGTCTTCAAAGAATTCAGCATTCTTTGACACCAAGAGACGATAAACACTACTGTTATTTACAGATCCAGTGGATATGCAATCTACAGTCTTAGATCCAACTTGACCCATTTCGGTATTCCAATCTCTACCAAGCCACCCTACATCACAACATTTGTAGGTGGGGATCCTTTCCATGTTTCACATGGAGGATTATCCTTATCATTATGCGAAGTTTCGTTGAGAATCGTATTAGCAGTAAGGATCGCCTTGCTCCATATATTTTGGGCGTACGGTTGTGCGCTTAGCTAACACCGTTAGACTGAGGTGAGTAAAGAGCAGTCGTTTGATGAACGATGATTCACATTCTCCTCCTCTATCACTATGAATTCCTCAATCCGTAGGCTTAGTTGATTTTCAACTTCCGCTTTGTAGCGCTTATCCGCTTCATCTTTGCTTTTCAACAAATAAATAATGCAATATGTTGTACCATCGTCAATGAAGGTCACAAAGTACTTGTCTCCCCCTCTATTTTGTACAAACTTCAAATCACCCATGTAGGTGTGACTAAGTTCTAGAAGAGCGGTGCTTCTTTCGCTATTCCTTTGATGGAATGGAAAGGTGATTTTGCCTCTTCGCCCACCTCACATTCATTTTGAGGGTTTATGTCGAAAGAAGGCAACAATCTCAACTTAGTTAGTTTTTGAATGACTTTTTATTTAACGTGTCTTAATTTATGATGGCATAGAATCACGGATTACAAATATATCATTCATCTGGCTACAAACATACTGTACCATTCTTAGTTATTACAGACCTGTTGGACTAGTCTCAAACCAGCTTGACTAACAGCGTCCCTGAAACCAAGTTTGGGATATGTATCACCTCCTTTTAGAGTGATCCCATTCCCTGAAGTCCTTTTTCCTCTCCAACCCCTTCTACTCTAGAGGTGGCGTTACTTCACATGAAAAACTTCTTGCCCGTGGTTAGGGCGTAACTAGATCATATGTGATCTGGATACTCTGGTCCACTCCAATTGCTTTTGCAGACTGAGTGTCTAATTTCTTTTCTGCCTTTCTTTTGGCCTTCAGATCATTTAAGACCTGGAAACTCCGGCCCACTCTAGTCTCCCGTAGTCTTTGTACGACTGAGTGTCCAATATCATCCTATCAAATAAAGGATCTTCTGTCAGATAGTGTGACAGGTCTAACGTCTTAAGATACGCCATTATCTTTTAGTCTTCTTCCTTTGGATTGGTGCCCAGACAATTCATGTCGCTTGCTTAAGAGTGGTAACAGTTTTCGCACAGTCAGTGGATCTCTCTCTTTCATATGTGCGAACATACTTTACACACTTTTAATAATTACACCTAAAAGAACTGATCTTTTAAGTTTTGTTTTCCAATATCCAAACTTTAACCGAGAAGAAATGTGAGATAAAACTTCTGATTTTAAAGCGTAAGAAATATAATTTTTCCTGGAAAACATTTTCATATTCCTAGTCTTACTTTAAGTCCTTTTAATCAGACACCATTTAATCTCATTTTATACAAGGAAGAAAAATAACTTATCCCAATTTCGGATTCTGACCCACTTCAGTCACTTCGTCGGACTGATTGTCCATTTCATCCTTACCATAATTCGGATCCTTTGTCTGGGACAGATATATGCCCTCTGCTACATGATAGAACTAGAGGTGGCCAGTGGGTCGGGCTCGGGTCTGGCGGGCTGAGTCTGGCGGGGTCGGGGTCGGGGCGGGACGGGCGAAGGGGGCGGGGTCAGGGCTGGCGGGGTCTGGCGGGGTCGGGTTTGGCGGGACTTGCTCCAGCCCCGTCCCGATCCCGTCGGAATCGGGGCGGGGTGGGGTCGGGTTGGGGTCGGGATCGGGGCGGGTTCCGGCGGGGTTTTTTTTTTTTTAATAACATATGTATAAAAAAAATACTCAATAAACAAGACAAGATAGTGTAATAAAAACATCCCAAGGCTGTTTTTGTGCCTCTTATATTATTTAATAGACATATGATTTTTTTGTAATACAAATACAATTGTCTAAAATCTAAATTGCAACTTTGTGGTGTTGTCCAAAAGTTGCAAATTACATAATAAAATTGCAATTAAAAAAATTACATTCTCAAAAAAACCTGTTCTAATTGCTTGATAATATCCTGTGGTTCTTCGGTTGGAATTGGTATTTGTTGGTCAAATTGATCCACGTCGCTTCCACCACCTTCTGATAAGATTTCGTTGTAGTTTTCGTCTTCTTCTTCGTTGATCTTCAGTTGACCGCAAGTTCTCCGCTCCGCTCGTATCCAATCTCTGAATAGTACTGCAATTTCCAAGTCGTCTCCGGCTAATGAGTGTCCGTGGTCTCCTATTTGATATCTGCCGGCGAAAAAGCGCTTTCGACGCGATTGATGACGCTTGAATGTTCAAAACATCTCGGGCCATCAATGAAAGTGTCGGAAAGGTCTTCTCATTCCCCCTCCAGTATTTCAGCTAGTCTTCATGCCCATCTTCATTGATAACTTCTTGGTACGGTACAGAACCCTGCAAAACAAAAATATCCAACCTCGCTAATTTGGTTAGTAGTAGAGGTACGGCCGCACATTCTATTTCTGAGGCTTTCAATACTAGCCGCAGAAACATCATGTCTTTTGTGAGGTTGTGTTGAAGATGAAGAAGATGGTATGGAAGCCGGTAAGTTACTAGCATTTTCTTGTTGATAAAACCTATATATTTTTTTGCGTTGGTCTTCTACGCTAGACAACACTTCTTCTTTAGTTTGTTCAATAGGTGGTGGGTGATTTAAATTTTTGGGACTTGGAGGTGGTAGTACTTCTATACAATCGTAAATAGTTTCAATTAGTGATTTAGTACCGTCTATTTTAATAGTCAGATTTAATACATAACCAATAATATAAATAGTGGGAATAGGAATAAAATATTTTTTTATTTTGATAAATATTTTTTTAATAGCTGCCATATAAGCTAGTTTTTTCATATATTCACTAAGTAATAAAAATATTAGAGTTATATAAAACAACATAGTTGAAATAGTAGGATAATATATACCGGAAAATTCTTTTGTTGCTTGAAAAAATTTCTCTAAAAATACACTAAGTTCGGAAATTTTTACTCAATCACTATCTACAATCATATCAGCTGGATTTTGATTATGAGAGTTAAAAAATAAAGTTATAGGTTTTCTATAGTAGTTGCTCGTATAAAGAATTCCACCTAGTGGATACTTCTTGTGGAATTTTTCTATAAGATAGTCCACAATCGTGACAAGTTTTTTTATATTCTTTTCTTCGTTGTACTTTATTACTTTTAAAAATAAAGTTTATAGCAAATTGTATTTTACTAAGAATGTCTTCAAAAAGTGATAGACCATCCTTTACAATTAAGTTATATATATGGCACGCGCATTTTATATGAAAATGATTTGGAAAAGATGGAGTTAAACTATTTTTTAAAATTGTAATTGTGTAATTGTTAGAAGAAGCGTTATCTAATGTAATAGTCATAATTTTATCGGTTATTCCGTAATAAATGGCACACTTGATAAATATTATCTGCAATAAAAGTACCAGTGTGCCTATCATCTATATATCTATACGCTAAGATACGATTTTGCATAGACCATTTATAATTTATCCAATGACAAGTTACAGTTAAATAATCATGGTCGTTAGTACTACGACCTATATCAGACGTGATAGATACTTTGCCATTAAAATGATATAATGAATAACGTAAATATTGTTGATATTCATGCGCGAATTTAAATACATCTCTCTTAACAGTTGATCTAGGAAAACCGTTAAAAGCAGGATTATATATATATCTAATGTAATGAATAAAACCGGGAGATGAAGGAAATGAAAAAGGCAAACCCTCCACAACAACTAATTTTGATATTACTTCCCTATCTCTATGTTTATTGTATTTAGGGCCTACAATTCCCCCCGTCATAGGGTTAATTTGATCCTGTACTTGGTCCGGCACAGTATCAGTATGTGAATCTTGTTCCGATGGAGCGGACGTTTGCGCACCCGGTTTTGAAGCCTGGTATTGGGCATACCTAGCTGGATGAGCACTTACTACGTGTCTAATTAAACCCCCCGTCCCACCGTGACCTTTTCCAGTTTTAAATTTTAAAACATTTTTACAAATTTTACATATAGCTACTTGATTCTCTACGTCCCTATCAAAAAATGTCCATGCATCTGATTTTAATGGTCGTTTTGCTGGACCTCGTCTCATACTAGGGGAAATAGGAGGTATTTCAGTTGAAGGTGCACTAGTGGGTGTGTTGTCATCAACATTAGTGGGTGTATCATCTAGATCATCGTCTAAATTAAAGTCTTCTAGAGTTCCAGAAAATAGCTCCTCGTCTAAATCTAATGGTATTGTAGGAAAATATTGAGTATCAACAAAATCATCCTGTGTAGGAATAAGATGACTAGAAGAAGTACCATTGCCCTGGTTGCCCTACTAGAAGAAGCACCCTTACCCTTAAACATACCTCTTAATCCTTCCATTTTAATTATGATAATAAATAATTAAAGATAATAAAATTAAGTGCGCTAAATAAAATAAACAGACAATAATAATTTAATGAAGGAACGAATGTACCAAACGCCGACGTAACGTCGACGTGTAATCGAGAGGTTGAAAATTGAAACTTTGCTCAATGGAAGATCCTCAAGCTAGTTGCCAACTTCACTCTCAATTCCCAAATGAATAAATAAAATTGAATATTTAGTAAACAATGTAGACTTGTAGAGAGATATATTGAGAGATTAGAGAGATTGTAGGAAGATTTGTGAGAAAGATGAGGAGAAAATGAGTTATTTATAGTTGAAAATTGGGTTAAAGTGTAAATATAATAACTTATGGGTTAAAAATAAATATTAAGGGGTAGGGGGAGGGGGGAGGCCAAAAATGGTTGTTGCCCAACGGCCAAAATCTAAATGGTCGTTGTTGCAACGGTTATATTTGCAAAGGGGAGCTCTCGGGCAGGCTCGGGACGGGGTCGGGTGGGCCTGGGGTGGGCTCGGGTCTGGCGGGATGAGACATTGTCCCGTCCCGAGTTCGAGTCCCGCTACCATTTTTTTTTTTTACTCGGGGTCGGGGCGGGACCGGGGCGGGCTCGGGACGGGGTCGGGCCGTCCCGGCCCACTGGCCAGCCTTAGATAGAACAACATCTTCAGCCTTCTCTTCTTGTCCCAGTTGACATCCTCAGCCTCTCGTGGGCGCTTGTTCCCACAACTCTCGGGAGCGGTGCACCATAAACACCTTGACCGTCAACAGCATAATCAGAACTGTCTTCTACCAGAAAACCACAACCATAGCCAGATTTGGTCACACAACTGTTGACCGACATCTTTCGAACACTAATACGATATTGTCTTAAAATTGTTGGATATAAAGCAGTACGGAAAGTAAATAAATATTACAAGTGCTTCGAAAGGATAAACAACAAAGATTACAACAAGAAGTTGTCAATCTTTTAATCTTGAACTAGAACTTCAAATGTGGATCTTGTATTCAGAAATACAAGAACATGAACTGTTACACTAGTGGCTTTTAGAAGCGCTGAGAATCCAAACGGTTAGAGTCCTTTGAGTTTCAAGTTCACGCCTGAAACACTTAGCAACCAATTAGATAATCACAACACTACCGGCTGAGTCGAGAGATGACTCTTTGTCTTTAAGATAAGATTGCCCCGTATATATGCTTTTACGTTAGCGGGCAATAGTCTTCCAAGATAAAACAACAACTAATCAACACTACAAAGCAAATAGGTTGATTCTGACGAAGAAAACAAACATGAAACGACTTGTTGAAGAGTGAGAATTTAGATGAAAAAGAAGAGTTTCTGCTCTTGTTCAAGACTTGTGTCTTCTCTCTACCCTCAAAATTAGAATAAGGTCTTCACTTTATAATGTTTTGAGCGTGCAACCACCAGCCCGCGACCCGAGCCCGGTCTTGAGGGGCGGGCGGCGGCGGCGCACGTTTGGGGCTAGCCTTGAACCCAAGCACACCTAGGTCCTCCCTCCTTCAAACACATGGGTTACCCCTTGGGGTCCCAAACCCTTATTCCTTTTTTAGGCTTATAAAAAGAACAATTCTTTTTTTTTCCACCGATGTGGTAGATTTGTCCCACACCATATTTCCATGGCTCAAACACCTTACTTAGTGGACCAATATCTCTTTCATTTCTTAACGAAATTTGACGATCCTTGGCCCTACGGTCATCTACTCACTTAGTAGATTATGCACGTGTGAAGAACTAAAGACTCCAACATGTGGAACCCGAGTGTTTAAGTCATTAAAGATGGGTGGACGCAACTCCCATCAAAGATAAATTTCCAACCACCTATATAACAGATATGTTAGGAACTACTTTATTTAGGGAAACTCTGAATAGTACCATTGTAACTAATGGCTACCTCTCGACGAACTCACTAGTCCATAGTGATCATGATCCTTTTGTATGATGCATAATATAAAATAAAAAAAAATAAGGCAGTCTGGTGCACTAAGCTTCCAATATGCGTAGGATGGGCGGAACTTGTAATCACTCTTACCTCAACCTCAATATATGATGCATAATATAGATATATAATATGTTCTATCGTTTCTACCAAACAATTTGAGGTCGTATCATGCCAAAAAGATGAGGTCACCAACTAGTTTCAGGCCTTATATCTCTCTATATATATATTATTTTTTGCTGACATCTGAATATGCATGATTTTATCTTGTTTCAAAATCAATGAATATGATCAAAGCTAAATAAAAGATATAGCAAAATTTATTGTTTTGGTTCTTTTAAGAAAGAAAAGGACTTGTGATGTTCCTCCCTCGTACTGCACTAACTGTTCCTAGCAAAATATGATGAATATTAGTACTCATCCCGTTCAACTTATTTTACATAGTTTAAATCTGAACGAAATTTTAGAAATAATAAAATTATAATTTTGTGATCTTAAATATATTATAATTGGCTATAAATTTTTTGAAACTTGTGGTCCTAAACATGCTATATCATTTGTGTGGTTATAAAATGAAAAGTATAAAGTTAATTATTTTCAAATTTAAAAGTGTGTTATTCTTTTTTTGACAAAAGAAAAAGAAAAACATCGTATTGATGCATGGCGAATGAAATGGAGGATCGCGTCCGGAGTCTTGTGTGATGGGAAGGTGTCATTAAAACTTAAAGGCGAGTTCTATAGGGTGTTGGTTAGACCAACTATGTCGTATGGGGCAAAGTGTTGACCAGACAAAAATTCTCACATTCAAAAGATCAAAGTTCTGAAAATGAGGATGTTGCGATGGATGTGGGAGCATACTATGAGAGATACAATTAGAAATGAAGATATTTGAGACAAGGTGGGTGAGGTCTCAATGGAGGACAAGATGCGGGAAACAAGGCTGAGATGGTTCGAGTATGTGAAGAGGAGATGCACGGATGCCCAGTGGGGGGGGGTGTGGGAGGTTGGCTATGGACGTTTTCAGGTGTGGTAGAGGTAGGTCGAAGAAGTATTGAAGAAAGGTGATTAGACATGACATGGCGCAGTTTCAGCTTACCGAGGACATGACCTTAAATAGAAGCTTATGGAGGACATAAATTAGAGTTGAAGGCTAGTAGGTAATTGAGCATTGTCACATGTATTCTTGAGTACTTGTAGTCATAGTATTACTCTTGTAATTTCTTGTCCTTTCATTTCTGCTATTATATGTTATTTCTTGGACTTTCGTCGTGTAGGGCCCATTAGGGGAATGTGTTCCCTACCAAGGATTTGAATAATACTCCATATCCATCTTATGTGATATTATTACTTCTTGAAAAATAAACATCCTCTAATAAAAAGTTTCAAACATTCTCAAAATAATTTAAAGTTTAACTAAAGAAATTTGTGGTTTGGAAGTCGAGTACAAAATGGCTTAATAGTTGAAACTGAGAGCAAGTTGGTCAATTGGGCCTCAACACAAGTAGTACTGCTACATGACAGAATGTTATGGGCCCAAGTCTAAGCCTACCCATTTGCAGATTGGGCTGACCTTGTTCTAGAAATAGGAAATAGCAAAAGAAATAAAATTCATGTTGGACCAGAACTTTAATCTGGCGCCTTAAACAAACTCAGACATCTCAACTTATTGTTTTAAGAGGACACAAATTATTTATACATTTTTTGAACCCATAATTTATTTATAAATCATAGCTTATGGCTTATTTGCTCAAAATTTACTCTTGACAAACCCAACCCTCTTTGCTTGCTTTTAAACATGGATAGAACTATATACAACATAGAACTTACTTGTATATTTAATTGTTTCATTAAAAGTCTTCCTTCTCTTAAAAAAAAATGTTTCATCGACTTATTTTGGTTTAGTTTGCTGCAAAGTTCAGAGATATAGAACGAAGTAGTAACGTATTCTTTTACCAGAACGAATCATCCATTCTTTCTGCTAGAAGTTGACAGACATTGCTTATATACTTTTACATAAAAGAGATAAAACTCAAAATTGTCCATTTCAACAAAAGCAATGGGAAATGAAGCAACACATAATCTTCTAATCACTAAGACAGTACAAGCAATTGAAAAATGAAAAGCTGATTGGTTGGTCAAAATTTACCAGTTGAAAAACAAACACTATATTACAGATATACAAGCTTTGAGGCCGCTTGCTATAGCAGCCAAAAAGAACAAAAATAAACAAACAAATTAGAACCCCAAACAGAACTACAATGTCGAATGATGGTTAGTAACATCAATATACTCATCACCTCAATCAAGAACGAACCAACCAGTACCCGTCTTGGGAGCTGAATGCCTTCTGAAGAGGAAGAAAAGTATCGGTGAATGAGGTAAATTGACAATGGAGAGAATTTGATGTGGAAAAACTCCCGGGAAAACCAAATGATGCCAGAAGATATCATGCCTAAAGCCAAACCATACAATGCAAACTGCTAGACCTGAGTTAGAGTGACCAACAAGCAGTTTTTCATCGTGTGCAAGGTTGATAAAACTACTGCAATAGATGCAGGGTCCCACATAGATCATCCTCTCTATAACTGGTATGCAGGTGATGAAAGAGCGCTGCGAATCAGTAAGTGTAATAGACACGAAGCTAGAAAAGCTTCCCTCTTGTAATTGGCTGTAGCTGACTATAGAACTCGGTGAAGTTGAGCCTAAACATGAGAAACTTCAAATCAATGTGCTGCTGCACAGGCAACTGTGAAATGAACCCCTCAAAGATGGTCGCATAATCCTTTCCAATCGCGTCTATATCATTTCCCATATTTCTGAGGAATTCTCCGGTTCGTTCAGTTAAAGCCTTTCTGCCTTCACCAAGCCATGACCCTGGTTCTGAAGATTTATCATTTGTTTTTCCCCGTGATTTGACTTTATCACGAGAGTTAATTGATGTTTCTGCAGTTGTCCTGTAATTTATGAGGAGATACAAGCTGTTACAAACATTAAAACACTAGGAAAAAAATCAAATTCAATACTCCCTCCGTTTCAATTTGTTTTTCTTAGTTTGACTCGGCACGGAGTTTAAGAAAATAAAGAAGATTTTGAATCTTGTGGTCCTAAGCTAAAGATGTGTAATGTACCAAAATACCCTTTGAATCTTGTGGTATTAAATATGTCATGTAGTACATTGGGACTAAAGATTTACTAAATATACAAAGTGACATTCTTCTTTAAACAGACTACAAAGGAAAGTAAGACAAACAAATTGAAACGGAGGGAGTATTAGAGATGGAGGAAAAAGATCAATACCTTGATTGCAGCTCATTAATGCCTTCATAGAGTCGATCTGCGAGACTTCGGAAGCGCAATATTAGGTCAAATAAAACAAAGAGTGTCTTGTTAAGTTCCTGCGAACGTTCTCCAAGCAAAGACTTCTCTAAAACTGAAAACAAATACTTTTCATGTGCTCCAAGAAGATCATCAAGGTCTTTAGATAATTCCATTTCTTTCACAAGATTAGACCACGAGACCTCCAAAACTTCAAACATGATGTAGTACTGCAAATTAGAAACAAAATGATTCATCTCATCCCAAAGAACTTGACACTTTCTTGATGTCAAAAGCAACTGTGATTTAACAGCTTGCGGCAACTTGGAGAAGAAATGGGAAGTGATACAATTCGGCTTCATTGTCTTCCAAGTACCAGTTAGCGCATGTTCTACCCTTCTAAGCTTCCACAAAAAATTGAAAACTCTTATATATCTTGTCATTACGGATTCCGTAAAAACTGTATTCAAAGGAACACCTGCATCATATTCCAAAGAAAATACATCCCACCCTCTATCTCCAGTGTTATGTGGCATCATCTTAACCCTTAGTCTAGCTCGTATATCACAACCATCATACTGTGCATTAGACGATGTGATAGCACTCTCCAACAAAGTTGCAAGCTTAAATGAGCTGATAGTATTAGCTGGCTCAGAAAGATCGGGACCCACAATATCCATTAGATATTGTACAAAATCACCTTGACCAAGAAGCAAATATCGCTTAATAGCAAGACAATGTTCCTTGAACTTGTACCTTTTGTGCATGAGTTCAAGTAAATGTTTGTCGATTCTTTTGGCTGCTTCTGTAACCAAAGATTCAAGTGCATCGGTTTCGCCATACCCAAGACTTCCTCTCGTGGTTGTAGTTCCAACAGCTGTTGCTGCTTCTGCTGCAGCATCAGCCCAACCACGATCATCACAACAAACTCTGAGAAAGTTGATTGACTTACCGGTCCTTAAAATCTGTTTGGCAAGAGTCTGAGTAATAAAAGCAGGAAGCATAGCAGCATGAAGGCGGTAACCTTCTCTCCAAAGCGACTCGTCTTTTACAGGTTGACTCAGAACGAAAAACTCAGCAAATATATCTTCAAGCTCTCCTTCAAGAACCCATCTCCTCACCATCTCAAAAAGAGGGGAACATACTCGACGCAATAACCTTTTCATGAAATCATTAACTAGTGGATCGCCATGCTGAGCATGCATGTGAATTGCACCAGCCATTGCCCCACCCTTCAAGCTCTTACAGTTATCAACTAAAACAGCCATCAGTCTCATCTTCACAATTGGCTCAGCAAACCAAACTGATAATCTCCTTAAAGACATATAATTCCCTGAACATGCACTTTCCGTACCCAAAGGTATCGGATTCATCGCCTGCCCTTCGAGCACCGCCAACAGTTTATAGTACTCCGAAAGCTCATCTTGCAACGCAGCACAAAACGCTTGTCCGACCGTGCCTACATCTTGAGCAAGGAACTGATTCATACTTTCCGAAATATACCCTTTAACTTTCCGAAACAAAAATCCAAGCTCACAAAGCTTCCTAACAACACTTCTCGTAGCCCTTGGAACTTTCATCCAATCAGGCAACACATATCCATCCGCTTTCTCATCATACTTTACATACTTCCCATCAATCCCTTGACAAGCATACAACACATCCCTCACTAAAACATCTTCGGACACCTCATTTTCTTCCTTCGACAAGTTTACAAACTCCTTATACGCCATATCACGCAAATTCTCTGGATCCTTCGAAACCATCAAAAGCCCTCCACTAAATCTCTTCCCTACTTCACTTTTACCCCTTAAAACCCTCGAGTTATCACTTACACAATTCAAATTCTGAAACTCATCACTTAAACTACCATCACTATAGCCCTTGTCAATTTTACCTAATTTACCCACCAAACCCCTAGAATCCTTACTGTTGTTATTTCTGAGCCCTAAATTACGATTCGCCTCGTTTCCAACCAATTCGGGTAAACCACCGGACAATGCGGAGCTTAAAAACGCGTTAGATGCTACAGCAGTAGACTGATGTTTTTGAATTTTTCGATCTTCGGAGACAGTTTTAAGCAAATAAAGTACAGCCCATTTGTTTCTAACACTACCCGATCCGGTTTTCGAGGAGAATTTGGTATATACATCAGCGAAAGTGAGGGCATCAGAGGATTTACCTTGAGTAGCTAATTTTCGCTTAATTGATTCCACCATTGCGGATTCATCGGCAGCAATTGAAGGTGTCATTCGACTTGAGAGTATACGAATAGCGTATCGTAGAGCTTGATGGTACTGCTGATCTGAAGGGATGTTAGGGTTACGGTGGGGCCCAGTGGTGGTGGAAAGTAAACGGTGGACTAGCTCTTTCACTAGATCTAGGGCTCTTCGGTCGCCGTCGTCCATGGTGGAGGTACGGTGGCCGCCGCCGCCGGAGATGGTGAAGTGAGAAGGTTGTGAATATGCCTAAAAGGATTTTTTATTTTATTTAATATGGGCGCGGAAATGAGATTTAATTTTCTTTTCATCTTCTTCTATAGCACTTTGTTGTGAAAAATATTGGTTTTCCTAAAAGCATATTTATTTTGATCTTAATTTTAAAAACCAATTGAAATAGTTTTTGAACTTCTACATAGGTTAAAAGCTAACATTTATTTGATGTATTTCGAACTTAAGCATTTATTTTCTTACGATAAGGAGTTATTTTATTGTTTCTTTCGTCCTAATTTATGTATCGGTATTTGTATGTAAAGAAATCAAGTATTTGTTACAGAAGAACTCTGTTATGTCCGTCAGTTCGAAACTCTATTCTAAATTTGGGCTAAGATTCCATTGGAAATGACGTAATTGAATTCGATGTTGCGCCATCTTTCATTCTTATAGCATGTCATGCTTTTATTTCGTCTCTGTCTTAATAAGTCATCAAATTTGATATTTTTTATCTCAATTGCTATGGGGTACAAATGACAAAATATAAGGCACATAAAGTTTTTGAAATTTATAGTTTAAAACAATTCAGAGATATTTGTATATGTGTAATTATCTCATTGAGGATATAATGAAAAGCTTAAAATTTAAATTTTGAATATAGAAATATAATATTTAGACGGACTAAAATGATGAATATGCCCCATAAATTGAGATGGAGAGATTAGTATCAGTTAAAAGCCTAAGCTTTTCCTCTTAGCCGTTTTTTGAATTGCAATTCTCTTTTACTAAGACTTCTTTTTTCTTATTCAAGATTTAAAATTCTTAATGTAATTTGATCTTTCCTTTATAGGTTGTTGCTTGCTAAATATAAATATAGAATTTTTACCTTGATCTAGCAAATTGTATCTGAATCTTAATCAAAGATAACTTGCTCCATAATTATGGTAGAATTGTAACACTATGTAGAATGAGTGCTACACTTGCTAAGTAAATTCTACAGTAATTTTATACATTACAATATTACATATACCAAAATTTGTATGGATTAGGTTGTCTATGTAAGGTTGATCGCCCATTGAGGAGAGCTATACCTTGCTTTCCATGGGCTAAATTATTCGTTCGGGTCGAGGAAAATTTAATCATCTCAAAATTAACTTTAAATGTGTATGTCTGAAATTGAAATCAAGGATCTAAACTTAACTTCTAACCTTATATCTAAAGGTGAATTAAATTTGAATGCAGTTCAACTTCAGACATAAAAATTATCCTAACTTTGAAATTAGGCTCTTCTATATTAGGAAGAATATGATAATTGAAATCAAAACTCCTTTTAATTATGATACACATTCTAATTGAAATTCAAACCATAGAAATCAAAGTTTCTTTTAGATCGTGCACAAATAATTCATAAACACATCAAAGACTCTATGTAGATAAATTATACAAATATTTGGGTGAAGTTGCAAGGCAGAAGTAGAAGAGAAAAAGATGCAGCGACAATGCATATGTAAAATTTGCAAACACTGTTAAATAATTATTAAAAACAAACTACGTTTTAATTGGTGTCATCACAAACGACTAAATAGTGTTATGTTATTCCTACGTTTTAGTCATCGCCCAATTCTTGATTTGAGGCTTAAAGCATATCTCTTACACTATACGATTAATTTTAAAATGCACAAAAAAAATAAAATATGTGCGTTTGAAGAATACTCTCTGTGATACTATCTTCTTCAAAAATAAACATATTTTGACAAAAAAAAATCAAGCATTCTCTAAATATTTTTACTAAAGAAAAAAGTTGTAGTTTGGAAATGGGCAATTCGCATGATTGCACCTATTTTAGGGTGGTCTTTAATTTTTGTCATTCGCCTAAAAAATGACCAAAAATATCATTGACGTTGTGGGTTCGAATCTTAGCAAAGTCAAAAAGAAAAAAAAATTGCAAGGCAAGATTTCATTAGAAAATATGTCTATTCGGCCGAAGTTGTATAGAAATTATGTCTTAAGGGGCATAATTTCTATGTACCTCCGAAAATACCATTGAGTTTGTGGGTTCGAATTCCTGCAGAGTCAAAAAGAAAAAAAAAATGCAAGGCAAAATGTCATAGAAATTATGCCTATTCGGCCAAAGTTGTATAGAGATTATGACTTAAGGGGCGTAGTTTCTATGTAATTATGCTTGAAGGTAAAGTTTCATTGAAAAATTAAGATTATGCCTTGTCCGACAAGTTACATAGAAACTATGCCCCGAGAGGCATAGTCTCTATATAACTTTGACCGAATAGGCATAATTTCTATGAAAATTTTGCCTTGCGGATTTTTTTTTCTTTTTTTTTGCCTCTACTGTGATTCTAACCCAGAATCTCTGATTTAGTAGACCCGCAAATGAAGAATATTTTGGCCCATAAATTTTTTTTGGTAATTAACTTTCATTTTATTACCAATCAAACTTTTTACATCACATTTTGTTCATTCCTACACCAAGTTGGACATCCCCAACCTTAGTGTTTTTCTACCTTCTACTGCTCCATACTATAATGCAATTACATTGGATAATAATTGAGTTTTTGCAATCTCTTGGATAGTCTATGAGATATACTACCTCTAGCAACCACTACCTGTATGATCAACCTTACTATTTCCACTGATTTCCTTCGGTTCTTTTGGAATATCACTATGTTCCTTTCCTGCCACACATTGTATACTACCGCAGTTAAGGTCATTATGTATATTGTTGCTTCTGCATTCTTTCCTCTTTTTTGTTCAATCATCCATTGTACTTCTATTGACCACCCTGCAGGCTCTCTATTTATGTCTTGCCACTTAAGTAGCCCTTTTCATATTTTTGCATTCCATGGGCATTGGAAGAACAGATGCTCTACTGATTCCTCATCTTGTTGTCATATTGGGCATATTTTTCTTCACTAATTCTCCATTCAGAAGCCTATTCCTTGTGTATAGTCTGTTATGTGCAATCAATGTTACTTGGAATAGTCATTTTGGGTGTCCTAGATTACTGCAGATGATTCTTCTCCATGGAACTTTAAGATAATCTCCTATCATCTTCAAGTACATTTGTTTTATGGAGAATTTTCTTATTCCCACAATCTTCTTTTGTCATTCCTACTTATTTTATATATGTTTTTGCTTTAAATATTCTCTAAATGACCCAACTAGCTTGCTTGGGTATCATCTCCCATATTTCTCCTCTTTTTCTGTAGTAAGTATGTATCCATTTCACCCATAATACATCTTTCTTCTTGGTCAATTTCCACAACAATTTGCATAGTGATGTTTTGTTCCATATGTGTACATTCAGCAAGTTCATACCCCCATCTGCCTTTGGCATACATAATTTATCTCAAGCAAGTAAGGCCTTTTTTGACTTCTTCACTTGTCCAGTCCATAAAGATGTTCTACAAATCTGTTCAATTACGCTAATGATCTTTTGGTTTCAAGAACAGTTGTGACCAGTATATTTGTATAGCAAACAGAATTGATTTTATCAGTGGTTTCCAGCATATGATAGCATTTTGCTGGTTCAGGCTTCGATCCTCCCTAACATCCTGTCTATCAGTGGTTGGCATTGTATTATTGAGATTTTCTTTGAACTTATGGGTACTCCTAAGTATCTAATAGGCAGTTCTCCTTTTACCATTCCTGTTGTTTCTAATATCTACTGTTGTATATTCATTGATACCCCCTCCAAATAATATACTATTTTTTTGTACATTTGCATTAAGCCTAGAGGCTAGTGAGAATGTACTAAATCAATGAAACATTTTTTGGATGGATTTGCTATCTCCTCTACTGAACATCAACAAGTCATCTGCAAAACTTAACTGGGTAATTTTCAGTTTACCACACTTAGGATGGTATTTGAATTCTTTTTCATGTTCCAACGTCTTGAGCAGTCTGCTTAGATATTCCATTGCCAGTACAAACGGATATGGTGACATTGGATCACCTTGTCAAAACCCTCTCTTTGTTGTGAATGGTGTTGTAGGCACTCCATTAATCAATAAGGAATATGAGATTGTTTTCAAACAACACATTATCCATCGCACAAATTTGTCTGGGAACTGTAAAATGATTAGTATTTGTTTCATATATATCCATTTCACTGTGTCATATGCCTTTTGGATGTCTATCTTCATCATACATCTTGGTGATATATTCTTCCTGATGTATCCTTCTACTAGTTCGTGGTTGAGTACTATGTTGTATGATATTACTCTTCCTGGTATGAATGCTGCTTGGCTTGCATCCACCAAACTATCTGGCACCACACTCATTCTACTAGTAAATATCTTTGAAATGATTTTATATATCACAGTACAACATGAGATATGTCTATATTCTTTAATGGTTGTAGGGTGTTGTACCTTTGAGATTAGTGTCACAGATGTGCAGTTCATTGGTTCATACATTTCTGCTGAGCTGAAGAATTCATGAATAGCTTGTGTGATTTCATCTCCTATAATGCTCCATGTTTTCTTGTAGAATACTGCTTTGAATCCATCCATTCCAGGGGCTTTTTGGTCATCTATTCCATGGAGTGCTAGTTCAATTTCTTTTTTGGTAATTGGTTCAATGAGTCTCAGTTGTTGTTGCCTTGTCAGCACATTTCCTTGTTTCATCACCTCTTGGTTGACACATGTGATTTCTTTTGATGTAGTTCCTAGCAGTTTTTTATAAAACCATGTGATCTCAACTGCTGTTGTATCTTGTATTAGGTTGCCATCAGTTGTAACTAAGCTCTTTATCTGGTTCTGTACTATTCTATTTTTCATGCCCATAATTTTTTGTTAAATGATAAATAGGGACAAAAATTTAAGACCAACGAATTGAGGGACAAAAATTAAAGACCAACCTGTATGAAGGGAACAATTTTTTTGTTTGGAAATCGAGTAGAAAATGGCTTAATAGTTGAAATTGAGACGAAGTTGGTGACTGGGCCTCCACTCAAGTAGAACTGGGCTACATGACAGAATGCTATTGGCCCAAGGCGAAGCGCATCCATTTGCAGATTGGGCTAGCCTTGTTCTAGAAAATAAGCAAAACACATAAAAAAACTTAATGTTGAGAGTGGGATTTGAACCCACGCCCTTTCGGACCAGAACCTTAATCTGGCGCCTTAGACCAACTCGGCCATCTCAACTTGTTTATTTATCCTCTAATCTATTTCATTACATTATGTAAGGTAATTTTTTTAATTTCTAGTACCCTCATTGAGCTCCAATTAAATTCAAATTGGCCGGTAACATCCCACATTAGGTGGAAAGTGCTCTGTAACGAATGCGAACTATATCAAGGCTATAATATGATTAAGAATAAAAGAGTACATATAATTATAACTTTATTTCAACTCTTATTAGTAAAAATTGTTATTTGTTTGTTAGATAGGCTCAAATTATTACCATTTAATCCATTCATTCAAATAATAGTCACAATAATTTGGAAGGACTTTAAACCGATCACACTTCCGATCCCATCTAAATCTAGGCACATAGTGTTGGGATACAATTGTTGTAGGGAACGGGAAGTAAGTAACTATTGCAATAGTAGAAATGATAAACAAACTATTACAATAAAACTGGAAATCAAAACCTTAACAAACTGCTTGTGTGATTTGTTGAGTCGGGTGATGGCACTCTGTCTTTAAGACAAGATTGCCCCGTATATCTCCTCTTACGGTGTTGAGCAATAGTCTCTCAAGATACAACAACAACTTTAACAAGTGAGCAAAGAAAATTCAAGTATTACTCTTGAAGAACTTTGAATATAGTGACTTTGCTAGAGAGGAAAAATATGAAATCAGAAAATCTGGAGAATTTTCTAAGTGTTGAGTGTAGTGTGTTTCAATTGAGCCAAATGCCTCAATTTATAGTGTAAGGAGAAGACCCATCAACTAGCCAACTAATGGCCTTCACTAGCCATGTAATTGCACTTGATTGAGGGGTTACATTCAGCCAAATAATGGTTGAATTCATGTGGCAAGTAATGGAGAATCAATTCTCCAAAACCAGCTCAAACGTCAGATTTTTCCAAGGCGTCGTGGCTCCGGCGGTGTGGCGCCGCGGCCCTTCACGGCTCCGCGGCGATTTCCGACTCGTTTCATTTTACACTTTGTACACTTCTTTCTTCATTTACCAACGTGGAATACTTTGTCATTTGGCCAATAACCGTCCATAATTCTATGTATCAAACGTATTACATACGTACCAATATCTCTTTCATTAATGAAATTTGCGATACTTGACACTACGTGTGCACGTGTGTAGGAACGACGTTTCCGACGTGCGGGCCCAATTGTTCGTGTCATAAATTAATGGGATATACTTATTTTCACATTTAGTAAATTTCCAACACATAGCGAGGTAGATAAAACATATCTTTAGTTCATTATATATATATATATATATATATATATATATATATATATATATATATATATAATATCACGTATGCATATCTTTCTTTCCTAACATAAAGCATAGTATCAAATTAAATCTAGAAGAGTAGTTTATAGTCATTAAATTCTTAGTACAAGCACAACCAAATTAAAGATAGTGATTGACAAGTTTAATGTTGTATAGTAAAAAATCATCATTAATCCTAATGAATTAGCAACGAATTCTAAAAAAATATTGATTACGAGCTATGTAGTGATAGATTAGCCATGAATTTCGTTGAGAGTATTTTATATAGCTTTTTGTCAATTAAATTATTCAATTTCAGCATCAACCATGATGAGAGGCACTGACTGGATCAACAACTATTTAAACTTATCCAAAGCACCAAAGATTAATATATAAACAATGACTTTATCAAAGTATGGGTATAGGAGGAGTATCTTCTTCTTCATTTTTAGGGGGGGGGGGGGGGTTGTGAATTTCTCCTATTTGTGTAATGATGATACATAAAAATCTTGGAATACCTTCTAATTGTGCCATTATTGACCACTCCACTATATATGGAAGTTAATCATGAGAAACCCAAATCTCCATTTTGGAGTCATCATTTTCTTTTATCTATAAAGCTCAATTCTCAGTTAGGCTAATTAGCACTGAATTTCTCTCAGATCAAAAAGAGAAATAATTATATATATTGTATGTATAAACAATTTAAGATATTCTAACATGTTTACCATCTGGACTATAGTATATGATTTTAGTGCTACTAGGTGAACTATGGTCAAAGTCCTATATGTAATGACGCAGTTAACATTAGAAGTGGTATAACTAGAAGAAAGAAACTAGAAATGAAAATGAAGTTCATAGAAAACATGTTGAACTTTACAAACTTTCTTGAAATAGTTAACAAAATCTTGGGCTTGTGTGACAAATATATGACCTCATTGTTAGATAAGATCACATTAAGAATCACATCTAGAGCTAGGATTTCAATTTTATGATCAGTTCTGAATTTTAGAATGACGAATTCAAATATTAATAATTATTGATAGTAAATAAATATATGTATATATTTAATAAATATCTTAATACAAATACTTGGGAGTGGACATAAGGATAAGGGACATCCTTGAGACTTCTAGTCTTAACGGTAAGATTGATATAATTTTCCTTACGGATTCCTTTCATTAATCACAATATATATAGTTGTACAGAGGTTGATTCGTAATACAATAAGAATCCTAGGTTACCTTAAATATACACCTATCATAATTACAAAATATACTGTGAATATTCGGAGAATATTCGCTAATATTCCCCCTCAGTCGGAGCGGGATGAGGCCGGACGCTAAGGCTGGATCTAAAGTTGGAGAATAGTTGTCACGGTAATCCCTTTGTGAAAATATCGGCATACTGATATAAGGAAGGCACATGCAATATTTTGACTTGACCAAGAGCGACCTTCTCACGTACAAAGTAAAAATCCATCTCGATATGTTTGGTCCACTGATGTTGGACCGGATTGTGAGACAGATATATGGCAGATATATTGTCACAATAGACTATAGACGCCTTGCGCAGTGGACACTGGAGCTCCAAAAAAAGATTTCGGAGCCAACAGATCTCAGCAACTACATTAGCAACTCCTTGATTCTCTGCTTCAGCACTCGAACGGGATAGTGTGGCTTGCTACTTGGCGGACCATGAAATAAGATTATCCCCTAGAAATACACAGTAGCCCGAGGTGGAGCGACGTGTGTCCGGGCACCCTTCCCAGTCTGCATCCGTGTAGGAGAGCAATTTGGTTGGTGCAGAGGGGTAGAGATGCAGTCCAAAGTCAAGTGTGCCCTTAATGTATCAGATAATACGCTTAAGGGCAGCAAAGTGAGATTCTCGCGGGGCGTGCATAAACATACACATCTGCTGAACGGCATATGCAATGTCAGGTCTAGTGAATGTAAGATACTGAAGGGCACCTGCAAGACTCCGATATAGGGTGAGATCAAAAACTGGCGTACCATCATTGGCACTAAGCTTGGATTTCGAGTCAACAAGAGTTGGCATAATTTTATAATTTTCCATCTTAGCCCTGTACACTATCTCTTCCGCATATTTACGCTGACTCAGGAACATAGTAGCTGCAGATCTGGTGATGGATATACCCAAGAAATAACTCAGCTTGCCCAAATCAGTCGTAGCAAATTCAGTTTTGAGTAGAGCAATGATTTCATTCCTCAAACCGTCAGAGGAGGCAGTAAGAACAATGTCATCCACATATAATAGCATATAAGCAGTGCTGCTACCACGATAAAAAGTGAAGAGAGATTTATCACACATGCTACATATAAATCCGATCTGTATAATATACCTGGCAAAACGATCATACCAAGCGAGGGGTGCCTGTTTCAAGCCATATAGGGACTTCCTGAGACGACATACATACTAGGGACTACAGGATGAACAAATCCAGGTGGTTGATGCATGTACATAGTTTCTTTCAAATCCCCATGAAGAAAAGCATTCTTGACATCAAACTGATGAATCGGCCAATGCTTGCCCATATCAATACTGAGAACAATACGAATAGTAGCCGGTTTAACAACCGGACTGAATGTCTCACCACAATCAATTTCCTCCTGCTGATTAGTGTCATTAGCAACCAATCTTGCCTTATAGCGCTCCAAGTCACCATTGTCTTTGAACTTGTGATGAAATAGCCACATGCACCGGATAACATTCACATCGTCCGGTCTAGGTACCAAATCCCAAGTGTTTTGCTTTGTTAAAGCATTAAATTCCTCGCACATGGCCGCATTCCAATTAAGGTCTAGTTTGGCTAGTTTTGGATTTTTTGAAATGAGTGATATGGTTTGTGTGGAGAGGTTAAAGTGAACCTTGGGTTTGAAAATCCCGTGTTGAGCACGAGTTTCCATACGATGGGTAGGCAGTGGTGTATGGTTTGTATTGGGTGTGTTTAGTGGTTGCTGGTTTACGGGGTTAGAATCCGATTTTGGATAGTGGGTGTTGTCGGTGATGGGGGGTTTGAGGAGACTGATTGGGGGTACTGATTTGTTGTCGGTGTTGGTGGGTTGGTGGAGCTTGTCAGTTCAGGTGTTGTTAACGGGTGCAGGTTACCGATCGGAGTGTGGAGCGGCGATATGTCGGCTATAGGGATTCGGGACGACCTCTCGGGTGATTGGTGGTGGTTTGGTGGTGGAGGTGGTTGTTCGACCATGGAACTAGGTGGCGAGGACTGTGGTGCAAGCGTGTCGTCGGTGATGGTCACCGATGGAGATGGGACCACCGGAGCCGACGACGGTGACTCGGGAACATTAGAATAGAGTCGGAACAGTGATTTGACTGGTGGGGACAGATCTGTCTGTCTCATCAAGAAATGACGTGGCAGGAGATGATGATTTTAAGGGTGGATAAGTCATAGCACAGGTAACCCCTATGATTAGACGCAAGACCAACGAAGACACATGGCGTAGTTCGTGGTGCTAATTTGTGAGGGGCAATGTAGGCTAGATTGGGGTAGCATAGGCAACCGAAAATTCTGAGTTGGTCATAGGACGGGATCCTACGGTATAAAGTTTTGGTGGGGTCTTGTTTTGAAGAGTGTTAGTGGGTAAAATATTAAGAAGGGATTCTACCATTTTAACAGCATAGACTCAAAAAGGTGGTGGAAGACATGCATGAAACAAAAGGGTACGAACCATGTTATTAATGGTACGTATAATACGTTCAGCCTTTCCGTTTTGGGAGGAAGTATAGGGACAGGAAAAATGAAAAATCATGCCTTGTTTAGAGCAGAAATTGTGAAATGCCGAATTATTAAATTCACCTCCATTATCACATTGGAAAGATTTTATAGATTTTTCAAATTGTGTTTTAATGAATATTTGAAATTCAAGGAACTTGGCAAAAACTTCAGATTTGAATTTCAATGGGTAAATCCAGACAAAATGTGAAAAATCATCTAAGAATACTAGATAAAATTTGTGACCCAAAGAACTGACAACCGAAGATGTCCACAAATCAGCATGAACAATATCAAATGGAGAAAAAGTAACACTGTTGGATGACATAAATGGAAGACGGGTATGCTTGCCAAGCGGGCAAGAAAAACAGTGTTGGGCAAGTTTCTCATTATTACATTGAATACGCTTAGTAGTCCTAAAAAAATTAAAAACAGGGTCTCCGGGATGTCCGAGTCTGTTGTGCCAAGTGTTATATAAGAGAAAAATTCACACGATACACATTTTTTTAGTCTCGATGTTGGTGGCCCAAGCCACATATATGCCATCACATAGCGAGAGTTTCGCAGTAAGATGGTGGGTAAACCTCAATGAGGACGTTGAATTCCTAAGGAGGGGCCGATGTTTGTGACACCAATGGTGGAGTTTGGATTGTTGAAGGTAGGTCAAAGAAAATTAGGATTTAAAGGCTTCAATGGTAACATATCTAAAAAAAAAAAAAAAAAAAAAGGATGTATATGACACTTTAGACAAATCTTAAAAGGAAATTAAAGTGAAGTGTCATGCAAGATAGAGAGTACAAGTTCACATGGTACGTGTGTTTTTAGCTCGATATATAATGGTATAGCCAAAGAAATAAATTTGTAAAGTTTGTTAAGCTAAATCAGACCATATGTGCCATCGACTTGAGTAGTCACATTCCCAAATATTTCTTGACAAAAGAATCAGCCACAAAATTGTGATTTAGAAGACTCAAAAACCCATTGTTTTAAAGGCTAGGAGAGAAGCATCTCATGACACATTATGATCAATGAGAAGATATCCTTTGAAACAGTAGTGCACTTTGACTAAGCCACTTGAATCCTATCTTCTTTTCCATTAGGCTCAAAGTGCATCATTAATTTGGTATGGCATTTGTGGTGTGAAAAGAATTAGACACCCTATATCTTATCTCTTTAATTTTCAAAAGCATTTCTTATTTTCAAACTTTAGAACAGTTATTTTCTTGTCAAACTTTAGACATATGTCTATTCTATATGTTAAATAAAACTTTTAGAAAAGACAACAAGTTCACATGTTACACATATATAAATTAAGAGGAAGACACCTTATAGTGATATCAGTTGCTCTGTTCTTAAACCTTTGTCATTCATGCATATCCCGTGATTTACTGGTAGAAGTGCTGAGAGACCGGAACTACTATCTCCAGAAATAGTCTGACGTAAGCCGAAAAGCTGAATATAAAAAAAAATTAAGAGGAAGACCTATCAGTATTTATTATTTTGTATTTTGCATGAATAAAGGGGTCTTACTTTTTGACTTCGGAAATATATTTCCAAAGTTGATGAGGTAACTGATGATTTGATGACACTCAATTCATAGAAACTAGTGAATAGTACTAAAAATAAACAAACATAGAATTTAAATTCTAGCAGTAATTGTGTGTACACTTTTTATAATGCTATTTGCAATAATATGTATATTTTAATAGCAAACTTGCTATATTAACTTGAAAAACAGTGGGGTGATACATAAAATATTTATTTATGCAGTGAATGACAAACATATAGTAAGAATTAAGTCTCAGCTTCAAATAAATTGAGTTTTCCGCTATTTCATTTATGTTCAATTCATGTCACTAGGTGACACGTTCTAGTGATATTTGTGTTATGAAGTGAAAGTATATATGTCCTACAGACAATCTATATTTGGGACATAATATACTTGAACACATTCGTATTATTAATAAAATTAATATTTATGGTATTTGCAATTATTGAATTATTATTTGATTGTTTGCAATTATTCATATATGTGCATCCCTTGAGCTTACGTTGTCATTAATAGAGTGAGCTATTAATGATAGAATGTAACTCTCAAAATAGCCTCGACTAATGATCATCGAGAATGGGATATCGATGATATGTTATAAGTCGACGTGTGGTCTGCATCACATTCTTGGAGAATGTAGCATGTCTCACCTGCTACGAGTAATGGTTACTCGTAATGGACACATGGATACTTTTGAAAAGTATTGGTATACCCTGCTGATAAACTATTTGTTATACATGTCTAGAGTGTTATCAGCGTGTGGGAGATAAATGTCCTTTGACTTGAGGTCAATACGCACCTTGTTTACAGAGTAATGTACTTTGATCCTGTCCTAAGCTTAAACTCCTTCTAGGATAAGACACGGCTTGTGTTTGGTGCATTATGATGTAAACTAAGGTGGTAGTTGAGCCAATAATAGGATTCATTCCTCGATTGGATATTCGAGAGAGCACTTAACTTCTCAGTGATATTAGGTCGACCAAGTCATTGGCCAATGCAAGAGACATATTTAGAATATTGTCTAGTTATCGACTAATATAGATGAGATAAAGTGATCAAGCCATTTGGATAGACACATGACAAATCTTAAGCTTGATCGAGTGTGTCGCGAATGAAAGGAATTTATCATCTCACATAAAGGTTATTTTTGCTGGATTCATGTAAATGTACTTCATATATTGAGTTCCTCATATGACGCAGTCTAGGAGTTCCGTATGGACCTTAATTGGATTAGTGTCAATATATGAAGTAGGTCACACTATGTCGATTGTCTCTTCGGTCTAAGGGTGTATTGAGAAAATATTAAATATTCGATTTGGAATCGAGATATTTAAATTGATAATAACTATCGGATAATTTCTATTAGATGGAAATTATTTAATTAAGTCAAAATTGGATTTTGGATTTAAATTAAATGTGTTCAATATATATTAACGAAACGAGGGACGTTTTATTAGACGTAAGGCGCCGCGGTGCCGACCCGGCAGTGGGCCCAGTTAGACTGGCCCACTGCACCTCGGTTTTTGGGCCAGGCTTAGAGCCCAACCCTAATATGTTTTCTGACCTAAAATACACTATATATACAACACCTATCTCATTCATATTATGACTAATTCTCATAAGCAAATTCTAGACTTAGAGTCTAGGATAAAACTCTCTCAAACCTCTGCCAAGATTTCCTGGTTTTCTTGACAGAGGAATACACTGTAGCATTGTGCTTGCAGTCGAAAAGGGAATCGCGTGTTCACCCTAGAGTAAAGACTCCAGATTTTATAACATGTAAGTTCTTGTTCAAATTTTCTTTACAGGTTTTGATTGTCATATAACCATGCCAGAAGGAATTGTTGGGTAAGTAAACAAAATTTTAAACTTTCGCTGTTTTACTTATGTGTTTTGAACCCAACAAAAATCCAACATGAAGATTCATCATGAATTGACAGACTTTACGTTGATTGCCAATCTACCGCAATCCTCTTATTGAAACCGCCAATAATGGGAGCAAACTCACACCGGCATAGATTATATTTTCGGTGTATATATAATTTAAATTCAAACAAAAACAATCCATCATGCTATAGTTATATAGGTACTAATAATTCCTATTTTCCACGCCTAGTCATGTTGATACTTTTTTGTAAATTCTTCTTTGACAAATGAAACACTTCCAAGCAAATGGTTACAAACTTACAATCTAACGACCAAACCCACTAAACAAGAATGTCCGCAGTCAAATCTTATGGAGTAAGAAATTAATTTACCAATTTCAGACTTCCCTATTTCCTAAAAGATAAAAACTCTGATAGCAAATAAACGTTTAGATAAGTAAAACAAATTATACTTTATTTTCTAAGTTATCGTATCGGGCTTAATATTAAAAACTACATGTCTTAGAAGTCAACATAACATGATAGAGTAAAATTCTTTATAGTTTATAGGGAACTCTTGTCCCCTTCGGTAAAAAAATTATACAGTTTAGATAAGCAAAACAAATTATGTATATATATATATTGAACCACTTTGATTTATTTATGTGTTTATTCCCTTATTTTTTTACTCCGGCCCCATAGTGAAAATTCCTGCTAGTAAATGCTTTGCAGTACATAAAACATAAATTCTATATTTTATATTACACAAATAAAGTGCTAATATGGTAGTAAGTTAATTACTCAAATAAATTGCTAATAAAGGTTAAGCATAATTAGTCAAAATTAAGGACAATTAAAAAATTGTACCAATAAAAGAGGAAACCCTTGCTATATACTCCCTCGGAATAAAAAAGAGTATCCAATTAACCTTTATTTTTTAGTCAAAAAAAGTGTTTACTTATCAAATCATGAAAGAATTGATCTTACTTTTTCAAACTTGCATTTATTAGTGTTAGGTGATCGAATCTCATTACCTATTTAATTAGAGATATTTTTAGTTAAATTATCTATTTTTATCTAAAAGTTGATATTTTTTTAAGGAAGGTGAAAATGACTAAATGAAAAATACTTTTTTTATTTGGAGGGAGTATTATGCTTGCCTTAGCTTCTGCTGTGAGTTGCATCACTCCATTACAGTGAAGCATTGTAGTAATTCAAATACAAATTGATTTGGAATATATGGAAGCTTATAGAGGTCCTTTCACATTGTCCTATATATAAAAGTTTAATTAAATTATGCTGAGTCATAAACAATGTTAAAATGTACTGCATCAAAGTGAAAGCAGGGAAGATCATGTTTTCTTCCATTGACTAATGGAGACTAAGGTCCACTCAGTCCCCAAAAGGAAAAAGATTCAAATGAATTAAATGTTTAAATTACACAATATACTGTCAAACCTTTTTATAACGAAATTATTTGTCTGAATATTTTTGGTTGCTTCAATGAAATATTATTATAAAAAATATATAATTATATAATATAATATAAAAAAATCGATTCAAAAAGAAACTTAACTATTATAATAAAATATTGTTACATAGGAGAGGATTGTTATAGAGAGGTCTAGCTATAGATCAAGAACATCATCAAAATGACACTAGGCGAGTACAAATTAAATATTTAGATTACACAAGTTATAGTTTTATTTGCAAGAAGGTGCAAGTAGTGTTGAGGATAAATCAAAGAAGATCGCTTGAGATGGTTTGGCCATATCTTGTGCCAGACATACAGATATAATATTGTTCCATAGGTGTAATCATGTGATGAGTAAAGGTTTTAAAAGTGGGCGAAATAGACCTAAAATCATCGTAGCAGGAGAGTTATCTCAAAAGACCTACAAATTATTGGAATCAAGTGCAAACTTAGCTAAAAATAGAACACAGAAAAAGATATATATATGTGGCATCTACTAGTTCGGAATAGGTTTTAGACTTGTTAGAAAAATTTTAATATTATTATTATTATTATTATTATTATTACTATTATATATTTACTTTTATTTTGTTTCATATGATGACATGAGTTGAGTTTAAACGAAGCAGTAAAGATTCATATAATCAACCTCGACTTATTTTGAATTGATGCATGATTCTTTTTTTATATACACAAGTTATTTCTTGGGATAAAATTTATTTGTACAGGATATTTTAATTAACTAGGAAGACGAAGAAATAAGTGGTCTTTCCAAAGTATAGAAGATAGAGCTTGTACGGCTCTTCCAAAATCATTCATGGTCCATGTTGGACTTTTGGCAAGTCCTTTTTAAAAAGGTTGTTGTTCTTTTAATTTATATGATGAATGATATAAATAAATATAGCTCGATCTTATCGATATATTGTCAATATCAAGGACTTGGTTCTTTTTTATATCTTCTCTTCTTTTTCAAAGTTTAAAATGTGTTTGTCGATATTATTACAATTATTTTTTAAACAGTAATTAATATGGGTTAGCTCTTCTCAAGAAAGTCAAAGCTATGAAGTTTACACAATTTAGGCACTTCAATAATGGACAAGTACTAGAAATATCAACTTGGGATTAGAAATGTTTCTTCTCCCTTTACTATTTTAATGTAGTTTGACCTCAAATAAAAATTGAACTTCATTTAATGCATCTTACTCCAACAGACTAGATGAAACGAAACTAAAAGCCTCCGTCCATTTCTATTTGTCACATATTTACCAGTTTATTAAGGAGCCAAAAATAGAATAAAAAGTTTATTATATTACTCATAATTATTACTAATTATCTAATGATTGACATCAATTAAAGCTTACCAAAAATAATGTGCAACCAACTAATTAAGTAATGAGTGCCAATAATTTACATATTCCCCATAAAAAAGTAGTGTTGGGAAAAAGAATTGAAAATTTTGACTTATTAATAACTAAGGGTAAAATAAGAAAAAAAATGATAAATTATCTCTTGATTTTCTAAAATACAAGTAAAATTGGACAATTATTTTTAATATAGTGGACAAGTAAAACTGGACGGGGAGTATAATTTTTAGGTTTGGCAAATTGCCATTCAAAGTTCTTACATGTGACACATGACACCATGAACCACTTTTGTTTTGAGAATGGTTCTTGATTATCGGAGATCACATGATTTTTTTTTTGGAATTTAACCATCTAATATTCGAAATTTTATTGTCAACTAATTTAGATTTGTGTTGTATAAGGCTTATTAAGGGAAAACGTCCTCCACAGAGAATTTTTTCATTTTCAAAATTCTAATAACCTAAAACATAGGGTCAAGAGTGGAAGAGAAGTCCTCCAAAATGAAATGAGTTTGCAATTAATGCCACAAGAAAGCTGACACCCTCCCCCTTTAGTGATAAAGAGCAATAAAAATTATTCAAAGAGGGTGTCGGAGTCCACAAGTGCTACCTCGATATGTTTTCTAATTTGCGCTTTATTTTTTTTTATTTTTTTGATATCCAGCTTCTCAATTTACGTCAGACTATTTCTGGAGCTAGTACTCTCGGTCGCTCAGCATTACTACCAGTAAATCGCGGGATGTAAAAGAGCAACTGATATTACCTACAAGGTCCTACCCTAGATGAGAGCAACTTGCTCTCACCAGGGTTCGAACCATGTTGCAGGCCTTCAGCTGAATTTTAAGTTTTTCTCTTTTGCCATCAAGCTATGCCGGGAGGACTTAATTTGCGCTTTATTACGAGTACTACAACTTGATCGGCATAAGCCTCAATCGCCTATAGAGCTCGAGCCCGACTAGTGTTGTTATCGAGAAGTGGGGGGCTACAGTTCAGGAATCAATGTTAAGTCTATCTCTCTTGTAATCAAAAGTTAATTCAGTTTTATTCGCCTTTGAGGGAATAATGAATCATTTTTTGAGTCATCTTAATAAATTCTCGTAGGCGATCATATGACTTATTTGTACTTTATAGTAAGAGTCGCTCCGGATCGATGTTTTCTATTTTGTATAGTTAAAAATTTTATGGGAAGAATCACTTAGTAATATTTTTTGTTTCTACTAGGACTTGTATATTTGAGTGTGCAATCACTTGTTACACATATCCGACACTATGCCAATGCCATTAGCTGCAGGCTAACATGTTCAAGTCAAAATAGGATGGTTTTGACTCGGAGAAGGGAATGTAAGTATATTTTTGTGTACAACAACGATAATAACATACTCAGTATAATTTCACAAGTGGGATCTGGGGAGGGTAGAGTGTACGCAGACCTTACTCCTACTTCTAGAGGTAGGGAAGTTGTTTTCGAGAGACCCTTAGCTCAAGAGAAAGCATAACAAAAGGCCAGACAACAGATGATAGAAGTAAAACAATAGATGACAGAAGTAAAGCAACCACGTCAAAATACTATAAATAAGCATTATAGAAAAGTAACATTAATTGCGGCAAACTAAGACGATAGTTGAAGCACAAGAGATAACAGATAGTAACAAAACACAAAGAACAAGAAACTACAAAAATAAAGGAGGGTACGGGACAACGCCCTACTACCTATTAACATTCTACCCTAATCCGCATCCTCCACAATCTTCTATCTAAGGTCATGTCCTCAGTCAGATGTAACTGCGTCATATCTTGTCTAATCACTTCTCCCCCAATACTTCTTCGACCTACCCCTACCTCTCGTGAAACCATCCACAACCAACCTCTCACACCTCCGCATCGGTGCTTCCATGCATCTCCTTTGTACATGCCCGAATTATCTTTGTCTCGCTTCCCGCATCTTGTCCTCCACCGAAGTCACTCCTACCTTGTCCTGAATCACTTCGTTTCTAATTCAATCTTTCCTAGTATATCCACGCATCCATCTCAACATCCTCATTTCCGTCACTTTCATTTTTTGGACGTGAAATTTCTTGATTGGACAACACTCCGCCCATACAGGTTAATTTGAAATAGAAATCTTGAACTAGAATCTTTATGAAGGTACTTTTATTTTATTAATTAGAAGATATAGTATTAGAATCTGGAGATCAAGACCAGCTATGAGAACAAGGACTGAAAAATATTCAAGCACGTGACACTGTGTTTAGTACTATGATTTTCCGACCATTACAATGACCTTGGAACCAGTTAGACTTGACTTAAAAAATAGAAAAAAGATTTAAATAAAAACATTGGAACTGAATATAGCCATATATTAGGGTTTGTTTGGTATGGAGGAAAATATGAGAAAATATATCTTCAGTTTTTCATCTTTGATTGATCAGAATATTTGAAAAAAATATTTTTTTAGAAAAATAAGTCCCTTAAAATATTTTTTCTACCCACTCCCACCCCCCGCACCTCCACCTCCCGAACCCCCACTTCCCCACCCCCTTCATGATGATTGCCTTTCCCCATCCTCCACACTCCAAACGCCACCCTCACCCCTCACCCCTCACCCCTCACCCCTCACCCCCTCCCTACCTTGAGATCCCCCTACCCACTCCCACCCCCGCACCTCCCGAACCCCCTCATCCCAATAATGTTGCCTCGGTAAAATAGTAGTAGTATATATATATATGCTATTACGACAATAATTTATATTTACTTATCAAATATTAGATAATAAGTAAGAAAATCATTTACTACTATTCACAAAAAATGTTTTCCTTCCTACCAAACTGAACCATTAGGGGTAGTTTGCTGCATTACCAGATCACCCAAGGATTACAATCCTGGAATTATAACAGAGATTATAGATAAATTTCACCTTCTATATGAGATAGATAATAATTTCGGTATAAATTTATCCTTATTTTAACTAATATACCTACAATCAAATACCAAACAAATTTAATATGTACTGTGATAACCCCTAACCAATATAACCAAACGGCCCCTTATATAGGTGAGGTGAATTCTATATTGGAGAATGGAAATAAGTTGACTCCCTTTCTGTAATTACTACAGTAAAAAATTGACCATTAATTTTTTTTCTAATTATATCTTCTTCTTTTTTCTTGCAGTAAATGTTGTTTGTTTATAAAAACAAAACCCATAATATGGACCACTGATAATGACAATCTAGAATTACTGTTACTATGGCCCTTGCAGTGTTCACATGATTCTCTTATAATATCAAACAACAATGACGGTGCTGTTTGTTTGGGCCTTTTAAAATTTTGCAGATCTTTTTTCAAGTGTTTACTTAGAATTGGAACACTTGTTTCTAAAAGGGATTTGAAAATAGGATAAAAACCTTTAAAGTTAAAGTATGTGTGGAAAGAATAAGTTGCTATCTTTTTATATGACGTTAAATCCCTCTCGTGACCCAAGATTTTTTGTAATTGTGGTATTTGGGTTAGTTTGTGCGCGCTCCGGATAATTTTCTTCATCAAGAATTGGACATATGAGAAGAAACCGTCTGCCCACTTAATATGATATCCTTCTGTCCCAATTTATATGATACATTTTTCTTTTTAGTCAGTCCAAAAAAGAATGACACATTTTTTTATTTGATAACAATTTAATTTTAAATTTTATTTTTACGCTTAATGAGATGATCTATAATCACACAAATATCTTTGGCTTGTTTTAAACCGCTTGTTTTAAACCATAAGATTCAAAAGTCTTTCTTTATTTTTTAAACTTCGTGTCGAGTCAAACTACATCATATAAATTGAGACGGATGGAGTACCAGAGTCGGAATCAGAGTTATTCTATTTTAATGTTGTGCTTTCCAATGATGGACATCATAGGTTATATTATACACGCTCCATTTGTTGGCCTAAGTGTGCAATGAGTGGTTGTGTATGTGGCGTCTGTTAAAAGAATGAATTGATATTTATATGATCGTGGATAATTCTTTCCTCGTTTTTATTATTGTCGATTATAATATATGAATTATTTATGATGGAACCAAAAAAAAATTATAAGAGGATAAAAAGAAGTGTTCAAAGCACCATTTTTTATTGTTATTTATATTTTTCAATCGTGTTTGTTACTGTGAATTTGTATGTCCTTACTTAAGGCCACAAAGAAATAGAAAATGTTGAAGTGATGTCCAAGTTTGTGGTGGCAATGCCGCTTCCAAGCAAGCTCTTAATTGATCTCCGACCAGACCTTGTTCACTTGGAAAGACACAATCTTGATCAACCTTCTGAATTTAAACCCACCCCACCCCACCCTCCCACCCCCAAATAACACAGCTTATACACTACTTGAGGATATCTTTATTGGAAATTTACTAAATGTGGATTGAGTTTATCCCGTCTTTAATGACATAAACACGTGAGTCCCGCATGTCAGAAACATCGTTTCTTCGCATATGACTAATCTACTAAGTGAGTAGATGTTAGTGCCAAGTATCATCAAATTTCGTTAAGAAATGAAAGAGATATTGGTACACAAAGTAAGGTGTTTGAGACATAAAAAGATGGAGGGTCTTTGGCCAAAAATGACAAATTTTCCTCATTGGTAGAAGATATAGAGTTTATGATATATATAAACTTTAAGTTTGAGTAAGGATTTGGAGCCCTAAGGGGTAACCTATTGGTTTAGAAGGGAGAGGACCTAGGTGAGCTTGGGTTCGGGACTAAGCCCCACACGCGCGCCGCTGCCGCCCGTCCGGTCACGAGTCTTATAAATTGAACAGTTTTGTTCAAATTACAGAGCACGGATACGCAGAACACACAACACAAAATCTTCTTTTCTGTTGAGAACATACAGAAAACAGAGAGTCATCTGTTCTTATTCATTTTCTTCGCTAGAATCAACTGTATTTGCTTTGTACAGTTGATTAGTTGTTGTTTTATCTTGGAAGACTATTGCACAATACAGTAAAATCATTTATAGGGGGTAATTGTGTCTTAAATACAGAGAGTCATCTCTCGACTCAACGTTTCTTTTGCTTAACTTTTCGAATACACTTTACCCCAACTCTTTCCTACAATCTTCGCTTCTCAACTAAGTAAAATGGAGCAAATTTGGTTGAACCCGAAAAATAAGGAAAAAGAGAAAGAAGAAAAGGAAGAGTTGTGTTGAGACGTAAGTTCCCTTGTCGGAGCTATGCGATCTTAACTTGAATATTTCTTATATTAATGAAATTTGAATTTTATTGTTAAAAATATATTTTTACTTCTGTTTCTGAAGTATAATTTTATGAGGAAGGGAATTTAATTGATTATGATCCTTCTTCCATGAGATTAGGCAATTGCATATTTACGTGTCATATTTTTACAAGTATATATTCAGATTGATATACGTAATATGACCTCTATCCAAGTTCATTGATAGCAACTAATAACTAATGAGAACATGAGTGGTTTTAAGTTCTTTTCTTTTCTTCTATTTTCCTTCACGTCAGGGGGGATAAAATTTGTCTATATAAATATAATTTATTTAAATTTTGACGAATTAATAATGCCTCCATTATTATTTTAGTGTATATTGACCAATCTAATTCAGCTCATTTAAAAATTGAGCTAATTTACATTAAATATATAGTTCAAATTGACTCATGAGAAATATTATCAAATATTTTTTCAAAAAAAAATCATTTTTGTTTTGTTTGATATTCTATATATAATCATAATAAAGATGGTAAGAGTTGGATGAATTGGACTATGACTCACAATGCGATTCATCTTGATCCATCAATTAGCTAAGTAATCCTTGGACAGATAATTAACACATTCATTTATTAACTCAACACATTTTAATATGTTCACATTCAAGGCTCGTTTGATACGAGAGATAAGAGATAATTATTCTCAAAATTAAATTTAGTTATCCCGAAATTGCAATGTTATTTTTATTCCACATTTAGAAGGAAATAACAATCTGCGAATAACTAATCCCAAATTAAATAATCTCAAATTAACTTATTTCCAAACCAAATTAGCCTTAGCTCCAACCCGTTCATTTGACACCAATAATGTAGACTAACAATCTTGCTGTCATTCTCTCAAAATTCTTGCTATTTATTAAGGGTGGCCAACGGGCGGGTACGAGATGGGGCGGGGCGGGTCCCGGTGGGACGGGATGGGGTAGGGCGGGACCGGTCCTCAAGCGGGACTGGCGGGATCCGCCGATGTCCCGTCCCGTTCCTGGTCTCGTCGGAAAAGGGGACTGATCTTATCGGGTCGGGGCGGGATTGGGTTTTCCATTTTTTTTTTTGCACTTAATTTTAAAAAATAACATATATAAACACCTTAATAATTGAACAAGACAGTGTAATAAAAACATCCCAAAGCTACTTTTGTGCCTCTTATATTATTTAATAGAAATATAATTTTTTTGTAATACAATTTCAAAATTGCAACTTTGTGGTGTTGAAAGTTGCAAATAACATAGTAACATTACAATTAAAAAAACTACATATTTAAAAACACTTTTTCTAGTTTCTTTATAATGTCTTGTGGTTCTTCGGTTGGAATTGAAATTTGTTGGTCAAATTGCTCGACGTCGCTTCCACCTCCGTCGGATAAGATTTCGTTGTAGTTTTCATTGTCTTCTTCGTTGATCACCGATTGACCGACCTTCCACGCTCCGCTCGTATCCAATCTCTGAATAATACTACAATCTCCAAGCTGTCTCCCGCTAATGAGTGTATGTGCTCTCTTATTTGAAATCTTCCGAGCGAAAAAGCGCTTTCAGACGTTGTTGATGACGCCTGAATATTCAACACATCTCGGGCCATCTTTGATAGTGTCAGAAGGGTCTTATCATTCTCCCTCCAGTATTTCAGCAAGTCTTCACGTCCTTCTTCATTGAGAACTGTCTGCTACGGTACAACACCCTGCAAAACAAAAACATCAAACTCACTAACTTGATTAGTAGTGGTACCACTAAACATTCTATGTCTAAGGCTTTCAATACTAGCTGTAGAAACAAAATGTCTTTTTTGAGGTTGTGTTGAAGAAGAAGAAGAAGAAGAAGAAGATGGTATGGAAGCCGGTTGGTTGCTAGCAATTTCTTGTTGGTAATGTCTATATACTTTTTTGCATTCATCTTGTATGCTAGATAACACTTCTTCTTTAGTTTGTTCCTTAGGTGGTGGGTCATTTGGATTTTTTAGAGTTGGAGGTGGAAGTACTCCTATACAATCATAAATAGTTTCAATAAGTGTTTTACAACCGTCTATTTTAATAGTCGAATTTAATACATCACCAATAATATAAATAGTGGGAATAGAAATAAAATATTTTTTTAATTTGATAAACATTTTTTTAATAGGTGCCTTATAAACTGATTTTCCATATATTCACTAAGTAATAAAAATATTATAGCTATATAAAATAACATAGTTGAAATAGTAGGATAATAAATACCGAAAAAATCTTTTGTTGCTTGAAAAAATTTCTCTAGAAATACAATAAGTTGTGAAATTTTTTTCCAATCGTTACCTACAACCATATCAGCTGGATTTCGATTATGGGCGTTAAAAATAAAGTTATATGTCTTCTATAATCATAAACAACAAGTAGTTGTTCGTATAAAGAATTCCACCTAGTCTCTACTTCTTCGGAAATTTTTCTATAAGGTAGTCCACAATCGTGACAAGTTTTTTTATATTCTTTTTTTCGTTGTATTCTATTACTTCTAAAAATAAAGTTTATAGCAAATTGTATTTTGTTAAGAATGTCTTCAAAAAGTGATAGACCATCCTTTATAACTAAGTTATAAATATGGCACGCACATTTTATATGAAAATGATTTGGAAAAGATGGAGTTAAAAGATCTTTTAAAATTCTAATAGCATAATTATTAGAAGAATCGTTATCTAATGTAATAGTCATAATTTTATCAGTTATGTCATAATAATCGCAAACTGAATGAATATTTTCTGCAATAAAACTATCAGTGTGCCTATCATCAATATATCTATACGCTAAAATATGTTTTTGCATAGACCATTTATAATATATCCAATTACATCTTACCGTTAAATAATCATGGTCGTTAGTACTACGGCCTATATCAGACGTGATAGATACTTTGCCAGGAAAATGATATAATGAATAACGTAAATACTATTGATATTCATGTGCAAATTTAAAAACATCTCTCCTAACAGTTGATCTAGGAAAATCATTAAAAACAGGATTATACATATCTCTAATGTAATGAATAAAACTAGGAGATGAAGGAAATGAAAAAGGCAAACCCTACAACACAACTAATTTTGCTATTGCTTTTCTATCTCTATGTTTATCGTATTTAGGCCTACAATTCCCCCCGTCATAGGGTTAATTTGACCCTGTACTTGGTCTGGGACAATATGTGAACCTTGTCCCGACTGAGAGCGCATTGGCGCACCCGATTTTTCAGCCAGGTATTGGTTCCACCTAGCTTTGTGTAAGTTTTGTACATGTCTCAATAAACCTCCCGTCTCACCCTGACCTTTTCCTATTTTAAATTTATTAACATATTTACAAATTTGACATCTAACTACTTGATTCTCTTCGTCCCTATCAAAACAAATCCATGCATCTGATTTTAAATTTTGTTTTATTGGGTCTCGTCTCATACTAGGGGGAATATGAGACATTTCAGTTGGAGGTGCACTAGTGGGTGTGTCATCTAGATTAGTGGGTGTGTCATCTAGATTAGTGGGTGTGTCATCTAGATTATCTTCTAAATTAAAGTTTAGTTGAGTTGCAGAAAATATCTCGTCGTCTAACTCTAATGGTATATCATTAAAAAATTCAGTTTGATCTATATATGTGTAATCAACCAAATCATCTTGTCTAGGAATAGGATGACTAGAAGATGTACTCCTGCCCTTGTTACCCCTACTAGAAGAAGTACTTCTTCCCTTGTTACCCCTACTAGAAGAAACACTCCTACCCTTACCCTTACCCTTACCCTTACCCTTACCCTTAAACATACCTCTTATTCATTTCATTTTAATTATGCTAATAAATAGTTAAAGATAATGAAATTAAGTGTGTTAATTAAAATAAATTAACAATAATTTAAAGAAGGAACGAATGTACCAAACGCCGACGTAGCGTCGACGTGTAATCGAGGTTGAAAATTGAAATTTTGCTCGATGGATGATCCTCAAGCTAGTTGTCAACTTCACTTCCAATTTTTGAACTTTGATGTAGTTATACAAATGAATAAATATAATTTAATATTTAGTAAACAATGTAGACTTGTAGAGAGATAGATTGAGAGATTAGAGAGATTGTAGGCAGATTTGTGAGAAAAATGAAGAGAAATGAGATATTTATAGTTGGAAACTTGGGTTAAAGTGTAAATATATTAACTTAGAAGTTAAAAATAAATATTAAGGGGGTTGGGGGAGGCAAAAAATGGTCGTTGAACAACGGCCAAAATATAAAATGGCTGTTGTGCAACAGACATTTTTTGCAAAGGGGAGGGATCAGGACGGGATCGGGCGGGATCGGGGCGGTACTGCGGGATCGGGCCTGGGGCGGGACAGGCCCTAG
The DNA here is from genome assembly GCA_034509755.1 of Anisodus tanguticus. NCBI lineage: Eukaryota > Viridiplantae > Streptophyta > Magnoliopsida > Solanales > Solanaceae > Anisodus > Anisodus tanguticus. Next base: position 42,322,438 of record CM067559.1, on the reverse strand, counting down.
CGGGACGAGCCCAGGTCCCGTTCCGATTCGAGTTCCGTTCCGGTTTTTTTTTTATAGCAAGTCGGGGTCGGGGCGGGACCGGGCCGACCCGCCCCATTAGCCAGCCTTACTTATTTATACAACTCCCAACTGATCCATTCTCTCAACACATACCCCCTCTCTCTCTTCTCTCACAGACAGAATCAAAAGAAGAAATTAATTAAGCATAGGCAAAATGGAGCAAAAAAATATTGTATTTCTGCTTTCTCTTATGGTTTTACTTATTTCCTACACAACGTCAGCTCGTCTTCTGCCTACAACTAATTCTCAAGGTACTGAATTTGAATGTTCTTTTTTTCTTTTTTTGTCCTTTAATTTCTGTAGAGCTTCCAATTAAGAAATATTGTTCACTAATAATTAATTTTTTTTTCACAGAGAATAAGAAGATTGAATCTAGCTATCCGATTTCCTCACAAGTACAAGAGGATTTCAATGATGTAAGTTCTTTCCCTTCTTTATTCTTCTTCTTATGCTATACGAGTTTAAATAGAGCGACATGGTTATTGATGATTCATCTGTAACGGTGTTTAAAGGAAAATAGCAATGGTGGAGTCTTTACTTTCGCTAAGAAAAATCAAAATATATAAAAATAAACACAATCAAAATATATAAAAATAAACACATGGAGAAGCCGCTATAAAATTCTTAACATATTGTATAGATACATAAAAAGTTACCTATCTACATAGGGTAATTTTCTAGCAAAGACTGTCATTTGACACCTCTCGAATAAGGGTGACTCTGCCCCTATGAAGAAAGGAGTTCAATTGAATCATTTTCATCCAAACATCATATTGTGGAAATATGACCAAAAAAAAAAACTGGCAATATATAAACTGTTGAATCTTCTTGACATACACGAAAACTTTTAAAGTATAGAATATTTTGCATTTTTTAATTATCCTTGTTACAATTTTTGGTTCCGCCTCTAGAGTTCATATATCCGACTCCGACTTACTGTATTGACTTCTCTTCTTTTTCTTTTTTTCTTTATATTTTTAACAGCTCATGGGAATAGAACAATGTGAAGAAAAAGATGAAGTTTGTTTCAAGAGAAGAATGCTAGCAGAGGCTCATTTGGATTATATTTATACTCAGCACAAGCCAAAGCCTTGAAGGAGTTTATAATAATTTGTAATTCTACAAACAGAAGAATTAAATTAAATTAAAAGCTAGATATTTTCTTCCTATTAAGGATATGATTAGTTAGTACTACTAAAAGAACTTTAATTTGTTAAACTTGCATTTCAATGTATCATAAGATTGTAGTACTAGGTTTTGTGAGCTACTTCTTCCGTCTCAAATTATTTGTCGTAGTTATTAAAAATAGATGTCTAAAATTATTTGTCCTTCTAGAAGTTTAAGGTATAATTAAATATTTTTCTTCATTTTACCTTTTGTCATTAATGAAGATGACATATAAATAGAGTAAACATTTAATGGAGATAGATTAATAACTTAGACATAAATAGAGGTAAAGTAGGTCAAATACCCCTCGTAATTAATATTTTTTAAGGGCGCTTAATCTAAAAAAGCGACAAATAATTTGAGACGGGGGAGTATAAAGGTAGCCAAAAATTTAATTAATTAAGCTTCTGAGTTTTGATATTAATTACTAGAGCTTATTGACTTTTATTTTTCAATTAATTATGTACAATGCTCCCTAGGAGCAATACGTTGAACTTATACCCCCCCCCCCTCCTTTTTAATGATAAAATAATGTATCATTGGAAATTGTATTTTGGATATGTTTGGTATTTTGGAGAACTGATAATTAATTAATTTCTGGCGTCAGAATAAGCTATGAACATCAGAGATAATTTTATATTGTTATTATCACTTATCACTGAAATAATTTAGGTTACTTTGACAATATATTTCTCGGTTTAAACAGAAAATTCGATTTGCTCGGTTAATATATGTGACATTATTTTTTTATTAGTTCATTTAAAAGATAATGATATCTTTTTATATTTAAAAATAATTTAATTTTAAAATTATTATTTTATTCTTGAATGATGTACTTTAATAACCACATAAATTTTATGGCATGTCTAACGACTAACACTACGACTTTCAAATATTTTCTTTTTTTAACTTTCGTCTTCGATCAGACTATATCATAGGAATGGAGTAACATTTAGCACACAATCACCATATAATAAAGATTTGTATGTAATATTTTACCAATCACAAAGGTTAAGGGTAAAATTTGTATATATTCTACTCTCTTTAGACTCCACATTATGAGAATATTACTTTTAACAAACCACAAAGCCTCAATACCCAAAGCCCTTATTTAGGGTGGATTAAGTTTTACTCCTTCCGAATCAAAAAGAGTGACCACTTAGTCTTTATTAGTGAAAAAGAGTGTTTATTTACCAAATTAAAAAAATTAAGCTTACTTTTTCATATTTGTCCTTATTAAGTATTAGGTGATCAAATCTCAATACCTATTTAATTAGGAATATTTTAGTCAAATTACCTATTTTTGCCAGAAGTTAGTACTCCTCTGTTCCACAATAAGTGATGTTTTTAGCTTATTCATACCCCTTTAAAAATTGCTTACTCCTAAAAAATTATGAGTATTTTTACTAATTTTTTCCTAATTAATGCTTAGAAAAAGAAAAAATATTTAATGATTCTTGATTATGTATATAAGGGTAATTTTGAAAGAATAAGGTCAATTTCTTCTTGAAATCCTAGAGTACCATTTATTTGAAATAAAATAAAAAGCCTATAACGCCACTTATTTTAAAACGCTTCTTAAGAAATGTTTAAATGACTAAGTATATAAACGCTTCTTAAGAAATGTTTAAATGACTAAGTATATACTATTTTTAATTCGCGTATTTTTTATTTTTTAAATTTAAAAAGAAAGAATAGAATTCTACACAAGGGGACAGCAGCATGAGAAAAGGGTCAATTTCAATTTCCAATTGATAGACCCACAGTTGACCTTTAGCAGATCCCTTCAATTATTTCACTTTTGTCTTTTTTCTTAAGTCCAAATGTACTAGTATCAAGTATCAACCAAAGTGCACACATGGCTTGCCAAGTGTGGTTAATCGGCTGACGTGGTTTGCAGGCTATTGCGCGCCAGGGCCGGAGTTTACGCACGCGCTACTCTCGAGAGAGTAGCGGCGACGAGTTCCTTCGTAAAAAAATATATATATATCAACCAAAGTGATGAGTATGTATGTAGCCATTGGTGTTAGTGTCTTGTCTTTTAAACAGCTGTATGATTGATTGATGCTTATTGAATACGTTTTTCCTCTCTATTCCACACATTATATGCAAATTTTTATACCCATTTGTTCCAATTTACATGATAAACAATTATTTTTTTTATATCAACATTATTTGACTATTATAGCAAAATATTATAAAAGAATATATAATATAACATAAAATTAAAAAATCGCTAATAATTGTTATAGAGAACCTGATTGTAGTTTGACAAGGTAGATTTTAATTTTTTAAAAAGAAATATGTGATTATAATATATCATAACATTTATATACAATACTTTTGAAGCGTATGATCTTAACCATGTCATAATATTGACTTTTAAAAATGTTAGAGATTACTTGTATTTTACAAGAGATGTTTACTTATAAATCAGATCATATCAGAACTCGCCAAAAAGTACTTTAGTACTAAGATTATGAGAAGAACAATGATGGGGGAATCCATCGGCTTCTATGGTAAAGTCGAGGAACCTGAAAGGCGATGGTCTGCGGATGTTAACGCTTCCATTATTGTTCAACTGATTTACCCCATGACGGATGTCCACACTTTACCCCAAGGTAAATGTTAACGATTCAGGTATTGTGCAACTTTAAAAGCTTATCACTAAAGATAAAATGACATTCAAATTAAATATTTGCAATTTAGAAAAGTACTATTTTTTGTGGAACGGACTAGTACAATCACTTGTAAAATAAATTTTGTAGGACAAAGAACTTGGATCTTAGGAGAAACAGTGGAGAAATGCTTGAGTGGATTATATGAACCGAGTTAAAACTATTTATAAATCTAAAAAACTGTAATAAAAGAAGAAACGGCGACTGGAAAATTGTGCATAACGTGAGTCTGATTTTTTTTTTCAGACATCAGTTTACAAGTTGTTGCCATGAATTATTTTGGTTCTCAAGTCTCAAAGCAGGAAACTTTCTAATCCATTAACTTACACTTACTGGATTTGCATTTGAATGTTTTGCAATTACGTTACAGTACCACAAATGCACTCAAATATATACCATTTTCAACTAGAAATACCAACCACTAAAGAATACAAATCAAACACTTCAAGTCGAAGGACCTTCATCCCTCATATTTTCAGCATATACTAGCAAAATGACTCAAGATCATCCGAGGGGAACGTGACGGTAAAGAAGGAAAAACTGCGACAGCAAGCATATTCACATTCTTATGCTCGGATGTGGAAAACACTCAAAACACTCACCAAGTTCACACCATTTAATATGCAGTACAAGAAAGTAAAATGAGTATCGGGGGTGTTGAGAACAAAAAATTTCACAATGAACCATTCCACAAAAGTCTGGTGTTTATAAAGATCTTCATCAGCTTGAGCAGCGACAAACGTAAACAGACGGCACATAGCTTGAAGAAACCACCTACTTTCTACTAGAAGAAAAATGGAGGACTTGCAGAGAACATAATAGGGCTATGAAATTACATCCCAATAAACCAAGAACTTCTATTATATCTGGAAATATCCATCATCTGAGACCAATATGATTGCAATAATAGCCCAAGTGTCTGAGAACTGAAAAGGGACAGCTATAGAGGCTACATAATTGGTAAAAGTTCTGATCCTTTAATGTACTTTACCCAAAAACCAAATAAAGCCTCAAGATAACAAAGTGCTGCACACACACTCAGTAGCTTGCTTTGGCAAGTTTGAGTTGGATCTTGAACAGAAATGCAGCTGGATATTTTTGTTCAATTGCAACAGTAGCTGAAACTGAAACACAGTTGCTGAGGACAATGTAAGGAGAACAGAAAATGTCAAACAATTATGGAATATGTGATGCGCAAACCATTCTAGCATCTAGAATTTTCATTTCATCATCATTTCAAACAAAAGCATGGAAGAGGCTTAACAAGAAGATGTATAACCATTACAAGTAATCCAAAATGAACCTGGTTATCTTCGATTAACAGAACAAACATCAAGCATCCAACACCTGAGAAATGAAACCACGGACGGTACGATACAATGCAAGTCAGTAGTGACTACTAATGAAATAAAGGAACAAAAGGAATGTATAAGTACCAACGTAGAAACTACCAAGGATGGCAAGATTGAAATGTTTGAGCAAGCAGGCAAGTCCCAAGGAAGATCAAAGAGAATAATTCATCTCTAGATCGCATTTCAATTTAAATTAAAAGCACTTTGAAAATTTAAAAACTTTAGAAAGTGCTCTCTTACGAAAAGCATTTAATTCTCAAGTGCAACCACTCCTAAACAGGATTGTCAGACGATGAAATCTATCACTAGAGGTGCCAACAAGTAACTTGTATTCAGTTTTCAAACACTTGAAGGATCAAAGTCAGGTAAAACTATATTTTGGCGAATAATTTAAACAGAAAATACCACATATTTGTTTTTCAATAAGAATCGATGGCAGATTCTTATCTATGAAAAACAGATGCCACCCAATTAACAGTAGCACCAGCATGCCCACACGAAAAACTTTATTTAATCATTAGTATCTAGTTAAGTGTTTAAAATATCTAAAATCAAGTTTAACATCATACCACTTACCAATTTATATCCTAGGCAAGCCCCAACTCTTGACAAGAATTTTCTGAAATGCAGTTCTTGTGAACTATTGGACCCTGACTACCACTTTCACTTGGAATATTCATGTAAACGGCATCTTTGAACATCCATTCGTCACTTTCTTCATTATAGAAGTCTTCAAAAATCTCACCACACAAAACACACACACATTGACTTTCATCTGCAGGAACCATGTCTTCAGTACATTCTGATGTTTCACTAGAACCTCCAGTTGTCCCTTTGAATTTATCACCAAAAGGGAGGTCACCAAATCTAGCAATCCATTCCGCAGAATTTAAATACCACTTTCTTGTATTATTCAACAGTTTGACGTCTGGATTTCTCGACGCGTGCCACTCCAAGTGTCTATCAAGTTTCTCTTGGAGCTTAAGTCCAAAACCGCATATGCCACACTGATGTGGAACGTCACCAAGAAGTTCACTGATCACAGCAGGATGGGACTTCCGAATCACATCTGGCTTAAATGCAAGCCCAATGAGACTTTTTGCCTCTTCTTTGGGGTACTGAAGTAAGGTCTCAGGAGTTTTAGCAGAAGGTTTTGAGAGAGAAAGCTCATCCTTGGGAGCTGCGGAAGGAACAAGTGAAGATATTGGAGCAGATAAAGCAGGAGTTGAAATGGAGCTTGCAGGTGGAATAAGGTTCTGAGTTTGAGGAGGAGTATCTGATGGAGTATAAGTAGGGGACTCCTTCTTTGAAGCAGATATTAACCCCTTTGCCATCAATGTGCTCAAAATACTTGATAGAGGATTAGAAGCAGTATTTGGTACATTCGGAGACTGCAATGATGCACTCCCTACAAGAGTTGGAGGTGGCCCAGGTGGCAGTGGTGGCTGTTCTACATTTCTCTGGGAATAATTTGGAGGGTTTGAAGAATTTCTGTCCAATGATAGATTAGAGACAGAGGCCGGTGGGATCCTGGGCCCAGTTGGGGAAAATTGGGCGGGAGGAGACCGTGCATTGGCTTGGGATGATAGAGCACCCTTATCAAGAGAACTTGGTGTAATACCTGAACTTGATTTACTACCAATAACTCCACTCTTTAAAACAGCAGCCAACAGACTGCTAGTGCTAGAGGGATCAGGAAAACCTGAAATCTGAGGAACTGTTGAATTCTGGGTTTGACCAGGATATTCAGATTCCAGGCTTTCCCGCTGAACATTATTCCTCAACTGATGAGAAGAGGCCAAGGCAGACGAATTCTGAAAACTTGGAGGCTGTTGTCTTTGTGAATTAACTGAGACGGTATTCCGAGATGGCATTGCCGGAGATTCCTGGGAAAACTGGTTACGTGGATCTAGATTTGACCGCCTTGGGAATTGGGATATTCTTGGATCAGAACGAGAAGTGGTCTGCGTCTGGTACTGCTCACCGAGACTGTTAACAATTTGATTAGTGTTGCTTGTTATGAGTGATGGAGATGGAGGACGCTGATGCAATGATGACTGGGCAGAGGGAGAGGCAGCTCTGACAGTTTCTCGCTGTTGCACTATGGATCCCCTGGATTCCAGAGTTGCATACTTGTTAGATACCCTACCTATTGAATTTGCGGCTTTTGACAACCCACTGAAAGAAGTTTGATAGCCTTCTGGATGAACTGGAGCACCTTGAACAGAAGCTGAATGCCTAGCTCCATCTAAAGCATGTGCTTCCCTGGACCACACTGCTGACATTTGATTCCCAAAAGAAGCTTGGCCTCTCTCTTCGGCAGAAAGAGAATCAGCTGAGGCTTCACTATCAGCCCTTAACCCGACCTCCCTTATGCTTTGTGGTCTCCTTAGTTGATTTTCTAAGTCCTGCAGATTCAGGAAAATAACAAGGGTTGTCTGTCAAAAATAGCATAGGGACATTTTACATTCATAAAAACAACCGAACAGTAGCCTCTATAAGAAAATACAAAACTAGCTCAATTAACAAGAGCCAAAAGTAATTGGAAATAATCGATTTAACAAAGAATTGGCTTCAACTAGTTTAAGCATATTAGTAAGTAACCTATTATATCAAGGAAATGACTTTTGTAGTACTTAAGACATCTTAAAGCAGGCCAATAGTTACAATGATAAATAGATTGGTATGGTAGACAAGTTGCCAAAGGGGCTTTCTGATGTCAAGAAAAAGGTTTGAGAGAGTGTGGAGTAGCAGCTAGGAGCAGGAGAATATGTTAATCCATGTAGAAGGGCTAGAAGTTGGTGCACAAACAGTTATTTCTATCAAAAGCAAAAAGTGTTCCTGATGAGCAGTAAGCCTGCTGGTTTTATGAGAATTTTTACAAGCGTTAGAAACAAAAAAATTAGAGTGAAGAAAAGCTAAACTTATCATAAAGAAAAAGATTGGACGAAAAGCTAATGGGTTAGACACTATTAACTTTAAGGAGATTATTACCGCGTTTTCATATTAAGTTGGATTATCTGTCCAGAACTAGAACTACAGCGGGAAAATTGTATGTAATTCTTTAAGAAAAGAATCTGGTACTAATAATTTTGAGTAAATATTGGTTCAGCATTCTCTTACAGATTTATCTGAATCCTCAGATGCCCACCGGTCTTTAGCTGCACTATTTACATCATCCCACATGTACTCCTCTTCCTCAGAATTCTTCCAGCTCCTATCCGTTAAATTACTGGTTCTATTTGGTAAGGACTGTATCCGTTGTGGATGTGCATCAGGGGTTGCAGATTTTTGGGATATACTTGGGAAACCATGCTTAATGTCCAAGCCGCTTCTTTGGCTCAATATTTTACCAGTCCCAGAATCATACCAAGATTTATCAAACCCCTGTTCTTTAAATCTTTCACCTCCTCTTCCTACTCCAAAGGCAGAACGTCTTGACAGATCAGAACCGTAGTCCGAATCTTCAAATGCTGCGCTGATAGTTTTCTGAGGAACATGCTCACTCAACTTTTCTTTCAGAGGACGCTGCATTATTGCAATATTAAATGGCTTAGATTCCTTAACCTGATAAAAATTCAAGCATGCATATCTGCAGATGTTTAATAGTTAAAGCATATTTCATATCACTACCTTAATAGAGGGATCAATCCATGATCTTCCAGAACTAACACTGGTCGTTCTCTCTGGTCTCTCTATGTCCTCGTTTACATTAAGAGTGCTGCTGATGTCACTTACTGCTCCTTTTGCCTTCATTAAAGCAAAGAACATTGATAAAGATAAGAGTATTTGCCGGAAAGATATGATTTACAATGAATAAGTTTCTTCTCTAACAGGTTATGTTTTAGATGAAGTGGTTCACGTAATTAATACAGGTCTAAGTTCAAGGTTCAAGTCCCACCATCACCCATCAACAAAATATTTCCACCTAATTGACCCAAGAAAACAAAATTCAAGACCAAATATGAGGGGGCATGTTGCACTATAATTAAAAAATATAAGTGTTCCTTCTCTAAAGGATGCTTTTAGATGAAGTTGTTCACGCCAGCTCAAGAGAAGGACCAAGAACATCAGCACAAAAATAGGCCAAAGCACCAACACTAATTCCTGAGAACAAGTTGACAATGCGGGTTGTGACATAAATCATTACTGAGAAGTCTCCAATAGTGAGACCATTCAAGTTTTGTAGTATCCCCAAACCACGGCCAAGCTTAAAACAAAGGTCAGTATTATATTTGTTTGTATTAAGAGAACAACAATGCTTTGAATCTCCATCTAGCAAAATCTCATCTAGCTCAGCAAGAACTGGGATAAACTCTACATTTGAGATGATGAAAAATTGGGAGATGTGACTTAGTAGCAACACACATAAGGTGCTGAAGAAAATAGATTCAAAAGAGAGCACCAAAATGGCTACTCTCACTTACCCTGGTTGATTGCTGTAGGCGTTGCCGTGCCTCCAGATATTTGGGATTTACATGAATGCTATGTGCAGGTCTTTGAGCCTGTGGATCAGGCCTAGATGTCCCTGATGAAGAGCCATTGACACCAGTTGTAAATCCGAGCTCCTTCTCAATTAATTGGAGTTGTTGTGGGGGGAATATTCCTTTCCAAGTTCCAAAAAGATGCCGCATCCCAGGATGAGTAGAAGGTTCAACCTGTCTATAAGCTTTGCAAAAAACCTAAAACACATGGAAAAAATAATGATCAAGTATGTAGTAGCTTGCAATGATGCAGCTATCTCCCTCAACTAGAAAACATTAACCCAACTACAATGATTACTCAAGGTAAGACAGGATTTCACGGTGTTCCACATCATCGTCCACCCAGATGGATGTCACATTCACAGGACAAAAAATGAGAAGAGTTTGTTACAGAGTTTTTTTTTTCATTTAGTAAAATGAGAAGATTTCATCAAAAAAGATCCAGAGGATCCATTTTTAAGAAAAGGATCCAGAAGATGCCACTGATTACAACAGGTGAGCAAAGTATGTTACAGAGTATAATTTTCCTTGGGAAAAGGGAAACACATGAGAAAATGCAAAGGTTTTGAAGAATCATGATCACAACAAACTACATATAGATCCAAATCTGACCTCAGGTAGCCTGGTGGCAAAATACTTAATATAATCCCGCCCGATGTTCTTCACAATACTGTCCAAAAGATATAGAGATGGCAGCTTTTGCTCAGTAGGAACCTGCGAATGATTTCCAGGCTAGATTAAAATGAGTTTGCAATAGCCATTGACACTGATTGATGCAAACTGTATGCCAAGGGAACAAAGCGAAAAAACAAAACACTAAATGGGAAAAAAATAGAGACAGCAACATTACTCAAAGCAGCAAAGCAAAGACTCTTAAGTACCATTATATCAGACATCTTTGCAAACCATGATTGCACATGCAATACAGATCTGGGATACTTAAATATTCAGCAGACAAACTGAATAGTAAATTGGGCCATAGAAGTATCAACGTAGAAATCATCTTTGGCAAAAGCTAGTGAACAATTTCAAAATATAATAACCCAGTTAAGTTAAGGGAAGGAAGCTGCTAGCATGGGAAGATTGAATCTGCCGGCACTGCACTCATTCATTTCACCTTCTCTCTATACAAGAAAAATTATTTGCCAAAATCTAGACACAACATCAGTTATACCTGTATTGCATCAACTGATATCATAAAACAAGTATAATCATGGACATCCTCCATTTAGAACAGCAAAAGTATATATTGTGCAGATGACAAAACCACTCAGATTAAAGGACGGATGACTTTCAAAGAGGGGTGAAGAGAGGTCTTTCATTTATCCATTCAAACAAAAGCATCTGCAACTTTGTTCAGATTTTAATTTGGACTTAAACAATGTAAATGGTTTCCGACAACATAGTGTGAATGTGATTCTTTATCTTTCACTTTGGAATTAAACGCAACTTGTTTAAGTGAATCACAGGCATCCACTAGTTAAAGAAACACAATTCGCATCAGTTATTTGAATTAAGAGGTTGCCAGACCTTCGATGTCTGATTATCCCAAAAGCAACGGCTCAAGATCAGTATATCCTAACTTTCAAAAATTGTGCAACTGCAGAAAACAAGATTCAGTATAACAGCACGTCTTGAACTTGACATGTCATGAATACTATAATTTGCAGAGAATACAATAAGATAACAGGATACATCCTTCATCTGACAACAAATTGAAAATAATGAACCTCGACGATGCTGAGTATCTGAATTATGACATAGATGTGAGCGCGACAAATTCAATCACCACAAGTATATGTAAGGTGCATGTTAATAAACTGTCAAGCTATAAAGGAATTGGATCATCTTTTCACCATTCAAAATATAGCAAAATTGGAGTTAGCCTTCCTGAAACATAAAAAGAAATGTGAAACGAGTCTGTATTGGCCAGACATTAACCAGCCACAAATAGCAACTGTGTGAGTCACTTTTTTAATTGATGCTTTTGAGATACATCCGGAAGAAAAGCTATAAATTGAACAGACAAGCATTTATTTTTTCCCCAATGGCTCAAATAATCATTCTCATTAGTGCTGTGGAAAAACTGTGACTGCACTTTGGAATTGTTTCATAACGCTTTTCGGAGAACTTTCAATGGACAATTCAAACAGCTAAAGTTATAATCATGACATCTCCATCAACCATAGCAAAGCAACTTAAGAATTTCATAAAGAGACCAAATTTCTTCCAAATCCACCAACTTTCTCACTAAGCAAGTAATCATTTACAAAATCTTTACTCGATTTTCAGTTTAGCGCTCAGATTACACCAGCTGAACTAATCTAATGTATCAAAAAACTAACTGTACCTTCTTTACCATATTTCTCTTCTGTACAATCAAGTAATTAAACACTAAACTGAACAAAAATTGACAACAGTAGCATTTTAAAACCGGAACATCACCTCAATAATGTTGTTGCATATAGTAGCAGCAATCGCCTTTGCAGCTTGCAAATTCTCACCAGCAATAATAGTCAAGTTTGTTATTATCGGCTTCGAATTAAACGTCAGTTCAGCTAATGCTGTCTTATACTGGCTCACCAGCTCTTGATGTTGCATCTGTTGTTGTTGTTGTTGATAAGGCCCGCGAATCGAATCAGTCGTTTCCAATTCTCGAGTCCTCGAATTCGTAGCTGCCCGTTGAGGAACAAAATTTCGCCCATTCGAGCTAATTGGGGCTTCGATTAATCTTGGTTTTTTAGGTCCTGGTTCCAATCTTGATCTATCAAATGGTCTACGAGAGCCTTCCATTTCCATCACTTTATCGACAATGAAAACCCTAACCCTAAATTTGAACTATTTTACATGGGTTACATTCAAAATTGCTAAAAAATGAAAATAATAACAAAATAATTCACTACTTATTAATAATCCCATGTAATTTTCATACGAGAAGCCTAACCCTAACGCTAAATTGGGACTAATTTACATGGGTTACATTAAAATTGGTAAACAATGCAAATCAATACAAATAAATGTACTACTTGTTGCTAATCCCATGTAATTAGCTAAACATACACGGCAAAGATTAATTGAATCAGTAATACAGAGAAGTAAAAACAAATTGTACAGACAAATTGAAGAGCAAATTTGAGAGGTGTGAGCTTCGATTGTGCGATTTTTTGAGCTGTAATTGGAATGGGAGATAGGGTTTTTGATTGATTGATTGATTTGGGGAAAAGTGTAGCTCGCTATATGTGTATATGGGTCGGGGCAATGGGGGGCGGGTATATATACGAGGAGAGGGAGATAGAGAAGACTGCTGGATGAAGATGGAAGAGAAAGGGTGTGAAATATGGGCCTTGTTGGGCTTTTTATCGATGGAGCCCATAAAGAGATAAGTTGGGCTGTTTGTGATAAAGGGGTGAGATATGGGCCTTTATGGGTTCTTTTATGGAGCACTTAAAAGAGTTAAGTTGGGCTGGTTCTTGGTTGTGAGACCCAAGTGCATGTTAAGTTCACAAATAGCTTCCATAAGTGGTGGACTTGAATTTTTGGCTTTGCTTAAAAAAATAACCTTTGCTTCAGGCAAAGTTGTTGTTACCGTCGGACATAAGTTGTGGACATAAACAATTATAAAGGAATATGTTCCTTGATTTTATTGATGAATGATTTACAATATATATAAGGTTACAAGAATATTTACTTTAATACAAACTAGGTAACTAATTAACCTAATTACAAAAGGATTATAATGCTTTATCTTGAGCCGAGGGTCTCTCGAAAACAGTCGCTCTACCTACCAAGGTAGAGGTAAGGTATGCGTATACTCTACCCTCATTTCACTAGGTATGTTGTTGTTGTTATTTTATTACATCCCCGCAGTCGAAGCGGGAGGTCCTCGAATACTGAGACTGGCTCGAAAATCATCAAATAGTATGCGCGGAAGTCCTTTGGTGAAAATGTTGGCAATCTGATATCTGGAAGAAACATGAAGGACACGAACTTGACCACAAACCACTTTTTTGCGAACAAAACGAATGTCCATCTCAATGTGTTTAGTGCGCTAATGTTGGACGGGATTGCCGGAAAGATATATCGCACTAATATTATTACGGTAGACTAGTGTTGCCTTTTGAATCGGGCAGTGAAGCTCAAGTAGAAGGTTACAAATCCAACAAGACTCAGAGACTTCGTTGGCAACACCTCTGTATTATGCTTCTGTACTGGATCGGAATAGTGTAGGTTGCCTTTTGGAAACCAAGATAATATGTTATCTCCGAGAAAAGTTCAATAATCAGACATGGAGCATCGGGTGTTAGGACATCCACTCCAGTTAGCATCAGAATAAGCAGTGAGACTAGTGAGTGAAGACCTGTTTAAATGTAATCCGAAGTGAAGTGTACCTTGGACGTATCGTAAAATACGTTTGAGGGCATGCATGTGTGCTTCCGTCGGATTGTGCATATGCAAGAAGATTTATTGCATAACATAGGATATGTCTGGTCTCATGAATGTGAGGTACTACAGGGCCCCAATCATGTTACGATAGTGAGTCGGGTCTGAATATGAAGGGCCGGAATCAGCCCTGACTTTGGAATTAGTGTCTATAGACATGTGGGATGGTTTCCAAGATGTCATGCCTACACGGTCAAGGATCTCTTCGGCGTACTTCTTCTGACATAGAAATAAATCGCCAGAATATCGAGTAACTTTGATGCCTAAGAAATAACTTAGGGGCCTAGATCTTTCATAGCAAACTCAGAGGAAATGAGAGACATAATGGACCGGCGGAGAGCATCAGATTATGTGGTGAGGATGATGTCATTAACATATAATTAATAGTTAAGCCATGTTTGTACCTTTGTTGTAGATGAACATGGAATGATCGGATCTGATGTGTGAAAAACCGATAGAGAAGACATAATCGGCGAACCACCGGTACCATGCTCGAGGAGCTTGTTTCAGTCCATAGAGCGATTTTCGCAACAGAGACACATAATCTGGATGAATAGGATCCCTGAAACCCATAGTCTGATGCATATATACCGTTTCATGAAGATCCCAAGTATGAAAGCATTCTTGATATCAAGCTGATTAATGGGCTAAGAATTGAATATGTCAATGCTAAGGATGGTCCAGATGGTTGAGGGCTTTACGACCGGACATAACGTTTCATCACAATCCACTCCCACATGTTGAGATCTGCCATCACCTACAAGACGAGTCTTGTACCTCTCAAAAGAACCATCAGATTTCTTTTTATGTCTAAAAATCCAAATAGAATTAATAATGTTAGTATCAAGTGGATGGGGTACTAGGTCCCACGTCTTATTATCAATAAGAGCATTATATTCATCAATCATTGTGGTGGTCCGAGAGTGTGTCTCGGGATGCGGGACGGGAGAGGGGATTTACCGCGAGACTGTCGAGAAGATGAGGAAGGGCAGGGGTGATGGTACTGGTTGGCCGAAAGGTGGCTGCAGAATCACCCTGAGACAAGCTGTTTCGGGCCACCATCGGCAGAACCAGGTGGGAAGCTAGTCCCGGACTGGCCGAGGTGGTGTTGGGTACCGGGGTCTTGGACGACTGACTATGTAAATGGTGAATTAGAAGAGGGTTTAGGCCATCATCTAGGAAGTCGAGGTGGCGAGTATAGAGAGGCAAAGTGGAATTGAGACTCACCAAATAGGACATGACGTGAAATAATAATTTTACGGCTCGACAAGTCATAGCACGAGTAACCACGATGATTGACAGGGTAACCCAGAAACACATACGGGGAAGACCGGGTTGGAGTTTATGAGTGGTCGAATGGAAAGGGTAACAAAGACATCCAAAAATACGCAAGTATTGATAGGAGGGGTTCCTACAAAACATAACTTGGGTGGGCGACCGTTGAGCTAGAGACTTGTTTGGGATTATGTTTAGGACATAGGTGGTCATAGAGAGTGTGTGAATTGAGGGGGAATCGAGGTGTGAGCAAGTAGGGCACAAATGAGGTTGTTTATGGTTCAGATTTTTCGTTCGGTTTTACTATTTGGGGAGGATGTGTGAAGGCAGGAAAAACGAAAGGTAAGACCGTTTTTGGAGCAAAACTGTTTGAATTGGTTATTATCGAATTCCATGTCATTGTCACATTGAAAACATTTAATGCTCTTTTCAAATTGTGTTTTTATTAAAGCATTAAATGAAGAAAAAATAGGGTAGACCTGTGATTTATTTCCAATTGGAAAAGTCCATAGAAAGTTGGAATAATCATCAAAAAACAACACATAATATCGATGGTCAGTCGTACTCAAAATAGGGGATGTCCACAAATCACTATGTATGATATTGAAAGGCATTAAAGTACAATTTGTGGATGCATAAAATGGTAATTTGACATGCTTTCCAAAAATGCGAGATTCACATATAGAAGTCATAGAAATACGGTTGCAATTAATAAAATTATTTTTTCTAAGAGAGCGTAAAACAGAGTCTCCCGGATGTCCTAATCTAGAATGTCATAAAGAAGACGAAAGAGCAAAAAGGTTGAGGAAACTGAGGCTGGATTGTTGATGACATTTGAAATAGGGTAGAGATCTCTGGTGTTGTCATATGTCATTATTCACCTCCATGTCGTAAAATCATTTACAGTAAAACCAAGAGGATTAAAGTCAAGGGAAACTCAATTGTCAGTTGTGAAACATCGCACATAAATTAGATTCTTAATGAGTTTAGGGGCATGGAGGACATTTTTTAAGATTAGTGGTGGATGTGGTGGGGATAGGGAAGAATGACCATAACCACGAATGGGAATTCCTTGTCCACTACCAACAATAATATTTCGATTTAAATTACTCAAATTGGAATAAGACGAGAGAGTACATTGTGATGCCGTCATGTGAGATGTGGCGCTTGTGTCCATATACCAATTTTTGTCTGAAGTGTTGAGTGACATTGTGCTCATAGCTGCCTCGATGTCAGTCGGTGCATAAGTCGATGGTCGGGGGGCCTGTGCTGTGTAGGCCTATTGTGGACGTGGGACAAGTATGCTAGGTTGGGCCTGTCACTTCTGAGGTAGATTCCTCGAGGATGTCAAATACGGGCAAGGAGGGGAGGTCCATGACGGTGGGTCCCACGTAACCTACGGCGGGTAGGCATCCCACGGCGAAGGCTGCTGCCACTGCCGCAATCATTGTTGGCTATTTACGGCCGGCGGAGACTGCCCTTTCACATCGTTGTTGTTGCCAAAATTTCTTCCGCCGCGACCCCTGCCAGACTTCCTACTCCGGTGGTTGTTACGTAAGGAAGTGGACTGTTGCGGGTCCTCTGGCCGACTATTCTGGTTGCCGAACCAGGAGGCCCTGCCATCGGTTGAGGGCCCAACTGTGGTGGTGAGGGGGGCATCAGCAATGCTGGCCCGAGTGGTGCTACATTTGATTTCCCGAGTTTCCTCAAAGATGAGCTTCGAATAGGCCTCATAAAATGGATATTGTCGTGCATTACTGAAGGATGGTGGCAACACCGTCATAGGATTTGTTCAAACCTCAAATCTGCAATAAGTTGCATGACCAATCGTTGATTAGTGACTGGTGCGCCGACGTTGGAGAGTTGGTCGGTAAGGAGTTTTTGACAATAGACAGACATGTTTGTGAAATCATCCTGATGAACGTCCTTGAATTGATTTTCAAGGTATAACGCTCGTTGAGTTTTGTTGTCGTGGAAAATACTATCCAAACATTCCCATATTTGGCGGGCAGTGGCATCGGTATCAATGATGGTGTGCAACAGATCATTATATATCGTGTCGTATATCCACTGGAGGACGACTACGTTCAAACGAGACCAGAGTGCATCATCAGAAGTCGAAGCCGATATACATCTGTGGACTTCGACGTGGGAGGGATGATGTGGTCGATAACTTCAGAAACACGAAAATGGATCTTAAAAAGCTCCGCCCACTAGGAGTATCACAAGGATGAAGTTTTTAATGTTGTTTACGAAAGTGCCGGATGGAATTTGATTTTATCAGCCATGAAAGAGGAAATTTAGGAGGAAGATGGAGGGAGAATGGCGGGGAAAACTAGGGTTTCGTCGTGGGGACAAGAGGGGGGCGGCCGAGAGAGGTCGGCGACTAGGGTTCCGACGTGGGCTAGGTGCCGACATAGAAAAAAAAGTGGCGGCCGAGAAGGTGTATCGGCGGCTACGGTAGAGTTTGTAGTTTTAAGCTAATGATACCATAAAGGAATATGTTACTTGATTTTATTAATGAATGATTTACAATATATATAAGATTACAAAAATATTTACTTTGATACAAACTAGGTAACTAATTAACCTAATTACAAAATGATTATAATTCTACATAAAATATGAGATATACAATTAATGAAAGAATATTGAGAAATATTCTATTAAGTTAACATGCTCAATTAACCACAAGTTCTGATTTATAGGTAAAAGTAGAGCTTTTGCATAAGGTAGAAATTTAGGATATTCCAAGTCTACTGCTCAATTGACCACAAATTCTGACATATAGTCAAATGGGCAACAAAAATTCTTTGAATTTTTTCAACTTAAGGTCATTTAATTTTTTTTTATTAAGCAACTATTAAAATTTAAGACGGAACACTTTTAGAAACAACGCCAGTAATTGGGTTACTCGAGGTATGCCCTCTAATACACACGATTGATTTAGGAATTTCTCAACAACAAAATAATGTTGTTGAAGACTCTGTCGAAAAGATGGTTGTCGAGAGATCCCTCCCAAGTTAGAAATCAACAAAACAATCTGAAGTTCCCAAAGCTACGAAAAGCAAAGACGATGCACAAGCTTTAAAGTTTAAAGTAAGCAATGTAGCTTTTAATCAGGTATTGCATTGGATTTATTTCAGAATACAGTGTATTTTTATATTTAGATACATGTGTATCCAAACAATCTTGTATGGTATTGGTTTATTATGTATGTTGTATCCTGAATTTAATCAGAATTTTCATATAATATGTCTTTTGAGTTTATTAGATGTTATAGTGGGCATAATGATACAATCAAATACATAACTCTATATGTATTTTCCGATATAATTTGCTAACTGCATTTTTTTTGTGCAAAACTATATGTATTTCACTTTATGTGTGTTGCAAACTAGATGTATTATTTGTATTAATGTATGTTAAGATATTTTCATATACATTTGTATCAAATATTATTTGTCTGATATATTTTTTGTCAAAATTAGATATAGTTTGTTTTTTTGTATGGTGTATTTTGAGTAGATGTATTTGACTCTTAAGATGTACCAAATGTATTTTTGGGGCAAAATATAGGTATTTTACCTTACTTTATGTTGCTTGACTAATCTGTAAGTTCATGTATTTGGCATAGTATATATCTGATACAATATATGTATATGTATTTGTTTTTGTGAATTGTAATGAAGATTATGACGATTTCATGTAATTTTGTTGGTTGTATTTGGGTTTACAAAGATCACATTTGTGGTCTATTTCCACTTGATTAAATCTGGGAAAACATACTATTTTGTTGTTGCATAACTGATGTATTTTAATGAGATACATGTGTATCTATGTGTATTTTAGCATTGCAGTATCTACACTTGTGTATGAAATGCAGAGCTGATGTACTTTCCTGAGATATATGTGTATCTATGTGTATTTCAGCCTTGCAGTATCTACACTTGTGTATGAACTGCAGAGCTGATGTACTTTCCTGAAATACATGTATATTTATTATATGTATTTGAGTCTTGCAGAATCTAATCAAATATGACTGTATTACGATGTATTCAAATATCATGAGTATAAATACATTTACATACAGGTATTCATGCATTGAATATGAATACACAAACATATTTTAAACAATATAAGATTGAATACATTTATTTTTGTTTTTGTTTAAAAGTCAAAGATTTTAGATCTGCATATATTCATAAATCATTAGAAAATTCATACATATGGTAAAACAAGCAACTGAAATGAACCCAAATTGAAATACTTTATTCAATATTCCAAACTGTGACTATTTAACTAATAAAAACACTTATAAACAAATCAACTACTACTTACGAGGCTCATTATTACAAGAACGCCTATTGTGTCCAACATTTCCACATATACTACAAGAATTTCTACGTTTACCAAGTAGTAATTCAAGTAATGACTTATCGCGCTTCTTCTTCAGCATTCCAGGGGTCTCTTGTATTTTGTCGGCAAGACTATTTCGTCCGAGATGTATTTTTGACATCATCTACTATATCCCCAGGGGTGTACTTCCTCTTAGGATTGACTATTTTTGGCTTAACAACACCACAAATCAACCAACTAGTAGCATTTCATTGCGAATACATTTTATCCTTCAATGGACATGTATGTTTGTCGCGGAACTCTCTCACTCTGAACATTTCAAATTTTCCAATACTCGACGCTCTGAATTTCCATTCACATTCAGCCGACATGTATAAGAGGGTATAGCTACAAATATCAAAAATAAATACACGTACATTCAATTGAATTTATTAATAAGTTAACTACATGTATAATATAATAAGATATACATATAAAGGGCAGCTCGGTGCACTAAGTTTACGCTATACGCGGAATCCGGAGAAGAGCCGGATCACAAAGGTCTATCTATAATAAGATAGGCATATAGAATCTATCAAATACACAGACATATTTAGTTGTAGTAATGTCAACCACTTCACTTATATGATAATAGCTAAATATATACAGATGTATATATCCACCATGGTACATATATATTTTTCACACACATATATGAATAATGCTAATCTTTCTATTAAGGTATTTTGATTATGTATCTGTATTTTGATTCCGTAGTTCGGTGGCTAAGACTCATGTATACTTTTTGCTCCTTAGGAAGGTTGACAACGGTCTTTGTAAAGACTGCAAGGTTATTCCGAGTGAGTATCTTACAACTCGACATAAGCTTGTGGTGATGGATTTGGAGATCAAGATGGAGAAGAAGATGAGGGTTGTGGATGACAGGCTAAGAATCAAATGGGGGAGTTTGACCATGGCTAGTGCAAAAGAGATGGGGGAGAGGTTGATGGCTATGTGGGACAGGATGACCAGTTACATTTGAGAGGTAGCTAGAGAAGTGCTAGGGGTCTCGTGGGATAGTTGTGGTGGGCATCGAGGGGACTGGTGGTGGAATGGTAAAATTCAAGAGAAGGTGGAAGCAAAGAAAGTGACGTATGTCAAATTGGTAGAAAGCAAGGATGAGGTAGAGAAGTGGACAAATAGAGAATTATATAAGATGGCGAGAAAGGAGGTGTATGTGGAATTAGAGAAAAAAAAATGGAGATAAAAAGTTGTACAGACTATCCAAGGCGAGGGAGAAGAGGACCTGTGACTTGGATCACGTAAGGTGCATCAAGGACGAGGACGGCAAAATACTGGTGGAGAACGCGCGTAATAGACGGAGGTGGCGTTTTACTTTCATAAACTCTTGAACGAAGAAGAAGATAAAGACATTGTGCTGGGAGATCTGGAGCAATCTGGAAGGTACCGAGATTTTTGATATTGTAGAAGTATTAAGGTTGAGGAGGTTAAGGGTGTTGTTCGCAGGATGCGCAGGGGACGAGCGACCAGGCCTGATGAGATTCCAGTTGAATTTTGGAAGAACGCATGCATAGCAGGTTTGGAGTGGCTGACTGAGTTGTTTAATGTCATTTTTAAGATGGCAAGAAAGCCCGAAGAATAGAGGCGGAGTACAATGATTCTTTTGTACAAGAACAAAGGTGACATCCAGAGTTGCAACAACTATAGGGGTATCAAGCTGCTAAGTCACAATATGAAAGTTTGGGAAAGGATCGTGGAGATGAGGGTGAGAAGAGGCGTGTCTATTTCTGAGAATCAGTTTGGATTCATGCCGGGGCATTCGACTACAAAAGTCATTCATCTTATTAGGAGGTTGGTAGAGCAGTATATGGAGAGGAAGATAGACTTACATATGGTTTTCATCGACCTCGAGAAGGCACACGACAAAGTCCCTAGGGAGGTTCTATAGAGATGTTTGGAGGTTAGAGGTGTACATGTGGCGTACACTAGGGCGATCAAGTATATGTAAGATGGATCCAAGACCAGGGTACGGACAATAGGAGGAGACTCGGAGCACTTTCCAGTGATGATGGGGTTGCACCAGATATCAGCTCTTAGCCCAGTCTTATTTGCCTTGGTGATGGATAGACTGACGCGATAAATTCAAGGGAGGTGTCATGGTGTATGTTATTCGCAGATGACATAGTCTTGATTGATGAGACTCGCAGCGGAGTGAAGGCTAAGATGGAGGTTTGGAGACAAACCCTGGAATCTAAAGGGTTCAGGCTGAGTAGGACCAAGATAGAATATTTGGAGTGCAAGTTTAGTAACGGGAACGACCATGAGACATGCATGGAGGTGGGGCTTGGTACTGAGGTCATTCCAAAGAAATGAAGCTTCAAGTATCTCGGGTCTATTATCCAAGGGAATTGATAGATTGATGATGATGTCACACATCGTATTGGTGCAAGGTGGATGAAATAGAGGCTCGCATCTGGAGTCTTATGCAATAAAAAGGTGCCACAAAAACTTAAAGGCAAGTTCTATAAGGTGGTGGTTAGACCGACTATATTGTATGGAGCGGAGTGTTGGTCATTCAAGACTTCTCACATCAAAAAGATGAAAGTTGCGGAGATGAGGATGTTGAGATGGATGTATGGGTATACAGGGAGGGATAATATTAGAAATGATGATATCCGGGACATAGTGGGAGTGGACTCGATTGAGGATAAGATGCGGGAAACAAGTTTGAGATAGTTCGGGCATGTGCAGAGAAGAGACACAAATTCCCCAGTGCAGAGGTGTGAGAGATTTGTTATGGATGGGTTCATGAGAGGTAGAGGTAGGCTGAAGAAGTATTGGGGAGAGGTGATTAGACGGGATATGGCGCAAGTGTAACTTACTGATGACATGACCTTAGATAGAGGATTGTGGAGGACACATATTAGGGTAGAAAGGTAGTAGGTAGTTCAGCATAGTCCTACTTACGCTTACATACTGATAGTTGTAGTGTTATTAGTGTAGAGAGAGAGTCGTGCCCAATATGAAAGAATAGAACGTTATGCGTGAATTATGGGAGAATTGATTGTTGGGAGATTTGCTCTATGGTACTTTATAAAGCAGTACGGGAAGTATTTAACTATTACAAGTATTCGAAAGGATAAACAAAGATTTCAATAATATTTTCGACTAGAAATCTGAAAATTACAATATAACAACAAAACTGAAATTACGATTTTGTTGAAGACGAAAAATGGAAATCGGTTTATCTTGAGTCGAGTGTGGCACTGTCCTTAAGACAATATTGCCCCGTATGTATCCTTTATACGTCCCGGACAATTTGTCTCCCAAGATAAAACACCAATGGAACCCTTGAGCAAAGGAAACTCAAGAGCTACCGTGAAGAATATTGAGTAACGAAATGATGCTTGGAAGTTGTAGGAAGAAAACTATTTCGGTTGTGTATTTTCGTGCACCGTTTTTCAAAGATTCTGTTTATGTATTTTCGTGCATATGTCTTTGTGCTCAACAATGGTGTAATGGGGTGTTTATATAGGAGAGGGAGGGGCTGTTTATCGCTGAAAACTCGCCTCCATAATAGCCAAATAATGGTCATTATGGAGGTAGTAAAGTCACCAACATAAATGGGAGAAAGACCAACTGTTTTGGCCATTATAGGAGGAGTAATTCACCAAAATAAATGGCTGAATTGAGTGCTTGGCATTTCGTTTTTGACCGTCGAAATTCTGATTTTCTCGGAAACTTCGGGGACCAAACGCACATCTTGAAACTTCGGGGACCAAACTCGCACATCCGGAAGAATTCGGTCCAAACCGTAGATCTGAAACTTCGGGATCAAACTCGTACTTCTGGCAAAGTTTTCTGGCCCAAAAAGATCATATCAGAAGACCCACAGCCCACGACCCGTGACCCGTGAACCCGAGAACCCGGAACTCGGAACTCGGAACCGGAACCGGGCCGGACGGGACGGGCGGGCGGCGGCGGCGCGCGTGTGGTCTTTCCTCGAACCGAAGCACATCTAGGTCCTCCCTCCTTTAAACACATGGGATACCCCTTGGGGTCCCAAACCCCAAACCAATTTCGAATCTTATATACACAACAATTCTTTCTTCCTCTACCGATGAGGGAGAATTACACACAATACCACACTTTCCATGCTTCAAACACCTTACTTCGTGAACCAATATCTCTTTCATTTCTCAATGAAATTTGACGATTCTTGGCCCTACGGTTATCTACGTACTTAGTAGATCATGCATGTGTGAAGAACCGGATTCTCCAACATACGTTACACTAGTGTTTAAGCCGTTAAAGTTGGTCGGTCGCAACTCCCGCCAAAGGCAAATTAGTGTTGGGAGTTTTTCTCTATGGTACTTTATAAAGCAGTACGGGAAGTATTTAACTATTACAAGTATTCGAAAGGATAAATAAAGATTTCAATAATTCAACATGGAATCTGAAATTACAATCGTTACACAAGTAAAAACTGAAAATTCCAGTTTTGTAGAAGACGGAAAAATGTAAATTGTTTTTGCTGAGTCGAGTGTAGCACTCTGTCCTTAAGACAATATTGCCCCGTATGTATCCTTTATACGTCCTGGACAATTTGTCTCCCAAGATAAAACAGCAATGGAACCCTTGAGCAAAGGAAACTCAAGAGCTACCGTGAAGAATATTGAGTAACGAAATGATGCTTGGAAGTTGTAGGAAGAAAACTATTTCGGTTGTGTATTTTCGTGCACTGTTTTTCTGCATCTGTTTATGTATTTTCGTGCATATGTCTTAGTGCTCAACAATGGTGTAATGGGGTGTTTATATAGGAGAGGGAGGGGTGCATTTCTTGCTGAAAACTGCCTCCATAATAGCCAAATAATGGCCATTATGGAGGTAGTAAAGTCTCCAACATAAATGGGAGAAAGACCAACTGTTTTGGCCATTATAGGAGGAGTAATTCAGCCAAAATAAATGGCTGAATTGAGTGCTTGGTATTTCTGTTTTTGACCGTCGAAATTCGATTTTCTGGAAACTTCGGGGACCAAACGTACATCTTGAAATTTCGGGGACCAAATCGCACATCCGAAAGAATTCCGTCCAAATCGTATATCCGAAACTTCGGGATCAAACTGTACTTCTGGCAAAGTTTTCTGGCCCAAAAAGATAATATCAGAAGACCCACAGCCCACGACCCGTGACCCGTGAACCCGAGAACCCGAGAACCCGGAACTCGGAACCGGACCGGACGGGACGGGCGGGCGGCGGCGGCGCGCGTGTGGTCTTTCCTCGAACCGAAGCACATCTAGGTCCTCCCTCCTTTAAACACATGGGATACCCCTTGGGGTCCCAAACCCCAAACCAATTTCGAATCTTATATACACAATAATTCTTTCTTCCTCTACCGATGAGGGAGAATTACACACAATACCACACTTTCCATGCTTCAAACACCTTACTTCGTGAACCAATATCTCTTTCATTTCTCAATGAAATTTGACGATTCTTGGCCTTACAGTTATCTACGTACTTAGTAGATCATGCATGTGTGAAGAACCGGATTCTCCAACATACGTTACACTAGTGTTTAAGCGTTAAAGTTGGTCGGTCGCAACTCCCGCCAAAGGCAAATTTCCAACAATCCCCTCTTGAAAGAGATTTTGGCGCACTCACATGGTGTCTTTTCATTTCCGGCAATATTTCGGCGGACCGATGTTGCATAAGGAGAGGTAGCCTCGCTTTGAACCTTCCATAGTTGAATACCATCGGACTTACTTATCATGCGCGGTGAACGTGATGTCTTGAACCGTCGTGTTTAGTGTAAGCCAAGACAACGGTACCAACACAACAAATTCCCTTACTCTCTTCTTCGTAATGTTTTGTCCGTTTTGGCCATGGACAACGTCTTGGATTCTTAAGTGCGTTCAATTTGAGGCGGCCGTCCTCGCACTTAAATAGGTGGTCTCCTACAAGGTATCCTGCTATACCCCACTTCACAAGTGTTAGGAACCATTAAAAGTTTCCCAAAGACCTAACCTCAACCGTTGAGGATCATTACAGGTTTTGAAAACTTAACCTTTACCCATACCGCAGATAGCACTTAACGTCTATCGCGGGAACGGCTTTGGATTTGGTGTTTCTTTTCAAAAATCACTATCTCAAGTGCTCATGCTTCGACCGAAGCGATCAACCGAACCTTTACAACTTAGTTTTTCCATTGAACCAAATTACGGGATCTCCGGTTTGTAAGGTTGGGTTTCCATCGTATTGGTTCGTATATTTTGGGTTTTAAGCCCATTCCCCTGACAGAAAGAACACTTGATCTCGGGTAGTCCCTTAGTTAGTAAATAAGGAAGTGACACCCGTGATGATCAACGCCATATACGGTCTTATGTCTCCGACGGATCGTGACGGATATGTCCGGACGCCGTCATCCGTGTCCTTCCTAAAGCCGACCGGCTAGCCACGGTGTAGAATCTGAAGGCACGGGTTTCTCCCAATAAGGGACGTCCTCTAATGAGTCGTGAAGTTACTCAACTTCTTTCATGCTTTGTATAAAGCGATAAACTCCGATACCATCATGAATCGGTCGATGCAAGTTTGCTTAGAGGATTTTCCAAGACCCACCATACACATTTACTTGTGACTTTGGTGTTCTTCGGATCCGATGTCCGCTTTGCATCACCGTGTTCTCTCAAAACCGCCGGACATCCGAATACTATAATCCGTAGATAAACGAATAATTCGTATATCGTCATATCCGACTTAACGCCTTCTATTGATCATGTATTAAGATCATCGGTGAACCTTAGTTCAACGATACGTTTGTTGGACGATACCGGGTCGGTTGTAGTGTGTACAATACATTGAACTACACGTGACCCGAGCATATCGCTCCTTGTCTATGGGTGCACCATGATTCCAATCGCCTCTATGATTCATATCTATTGGTGGCTTCAACGAGACTCGTCAACTATCGACCGATCCGTTAGATGTCTTAGAAATCCAATTCCTAAGATGTCATCTGTGATAGTCATATCTTTCATATCGAGACTTTGTTTCAATATGATTTTTACTCTCGATCGTTGGTTTTCCAACTGTTGGCTTTCTAACTTCGAGCCAATGTTTCGTGGTCGATTCATTGTTTCGTTTTATCCGAAACTTTCGGGACTAAAATGTAAACATTTCGGGGACCAAAATGAAAGTTCGGAAGAAGCCCAACAGTTCAAAGAACCAATTTCGATCCTCTTCTTCCAACTCTCCGGCTTGGAAGGTCGTTTCAACACCCATGCCACGCAAGACTACAATGGCCCTGGATGTTAAGCTACTCACAGAGGAGCACATTTTACAACCCAAAGGTTCTTTTCCTGGAAGAAGATTAACCATTACACAAGTATGGTTCTATATATAGAATCTCTTTCTCCCTTTAGCTTCTTTCCAAAGCGGCGTTTTTGGAGATAACAATTATTTGTTAATTGTTCATGGTTCATTATTAACCATACAAGCTAGAAGGACTGGAACAAGTCTTTGTCCCCTTCTTTGCTCTCGTCTCGGTTCAACATCTCGAATCCCCGAGTTCTCAGATCTAGAATATTAAGTTCCGGATAGCCAAGAACTTTTGAGTCTCGTAGATACGGAACGTCTAGTTCCGGACAGATCGAGCCCTCGTGGGTTCTTGTTAACCTTGAGCAATTACTCCTTTTTCCTTTTTTTTTTCAAGGAAAGCTATCTTAAAAGAATTCGAAATTCTTTGATGCCAAGAGGCGATCGGCACTACTTTGTTATTTACGGATCCGGTGGATATGCAATCTACGCCTTAGGTCGAACTTGACTGTCTCGGTAGTCCAACTTCTACCAAGCCATCCCACATCATAACTTTTGTATGTGAGATCATTTCCATGTCTCACACGGAGAGTTATCCTTATCCTTATCCTTATGCGGAGTTCGTTGAGAATCGCATTAGCGGTAAGGATCGCCTTGCCCTACATAATTTAGGCGTACGGGTTTGCGCTTGGCTAACACCGTTAGATCGAGGTGAGTAATGAGCATCGTTTAATGAACGATGCTTCACATTCTCCCCTCTATCACTACGAATTTCTCAATCCGTAGGCTTAGTTGATTTTCAACTTCGCTTTGTAGGCTTCAACAACTTCATCTTTGCTTTTCAATAAACAAAGGATTCCATACGTTGTACCATCATCAATGAAGATCACAACGTACTTGTCTCCCCCCTCTATTTTGTATAAACTTCAAATCACCCAAGTAGGTGTGACTAAGTTCTAGAGGAGCGGTGCTTCTTTCGCTATTCCCTTGACGGAATTTGGAAAGGTGATTTTGCCTCTTCGTCTACCTCACATTCATTTTGAGGGTTTATGTCGACAATAGGCAACAATCTCAACATCATTAGCTTTTGAATGACTTGCTATTTAACGTGTCTTAATCTATGATGTCATAGATGCACGGATTACAATATATCATTCATTTGACTATAGACATATTGTACCACTGTTAGTTATTACGGACCTGTTGGACTAGTCTCAAATCAGATTTGACCAACAACGTCCTTTAACCAAGTTAGGAACATGTATTACCTCTTTTAGAGTGATCTCATTCCTTGAAGTCCTATTGAGGACAACCTCTCCAGCCTCTTTGATTTTAGAGGTGGCGTTGCTTCACATGAACAACCTTTTGCCCGAGGTTAGGGCGTAACCGGATCATATGTGATCTCGATACTCGGGTCCACTCTAGTTGCTTTGGCGGCGAGTGTCCAATTTCTTTACTGCCTTTATTTAGGCCTTCAGATCATTTAGGACCTGGAAACTCTGGCCCACCTTACTAGGTGTCCATTACTCTTCCTATGAAATGAATTTTGGCCCTACTCCGGTCGCCGGAGGCTTTGTATGACCGAGTGTCCAATATAATCATATCAAAGGAATTTTGCCCACTCCGATCGCCCGAGGCTTTGTATGACCGAGTGTCCAATATCATCCTATGAAGGATCTTCTCGCCAAATAATATGACGGGCTCAACGTCTTTAACTTTTAGACTCCTTTCGTTAAGATTGGTGCCCGAGATAATTCTTGGCGCTTACTTAAGAGTGGTAACGGTTTCGCACGATCGCCGGATCTTTCCCTCGTATGTGCGAACATGCTTTACACACTTTAGTAATTACACTTAAAAGAACGGATCTTCTTAAGTCGTTTACAAAATCCAATCTTTAAACGAAAAAGAAGATGAGATTAAACTTCTCGATTTGTTAAAGCATAAGGAATATAAATTATTTTCATATTCCTCCTTACTTTAATCCATTTTTAATCGGACATAATTTAATCTTTATTCTTGACAAGTAAGAAAAACTACTTATCCCAATTTCGGATTCGGCTCACTTCGGTCACTTCATCGACCGAGTGTCCATTTCCTTCTCACCATTATTCGGATCCTTTGTCCGGGACGAGATATAGGCCTTCTGCTACAAGATAGAATAACATCTTCACTCTTCTCCTCTTGTCCCAGCTTGACATCCTCAGCTCTCGTGAGCGCTTGTTCCCACCAGTCTTGGTAGCGGTGACACCATGAACACGTTCATCATCATCACTCTCTTCTACCAGAAAACCATTGCCATATCCAGATTTGGTCACACAACTTTTGACCGACATCTTTCGAACACTAATAGTAATACAATACAAATATTGTCTTAAGTTGTTGGGAGTTTTTCTCTATGGTACTTTATAAAGCAGTACGGGAAGTATTTAACTATTACAAGTATTCAAAAGGATAAATAAAGATTTCAATAATTCAACATGGAATCTGAAATTACAATCGTTACACAAGTAAAAACTGAAATTTCCAGTTTTGTAGAAGACGGAAAAATGTAAATTGTTTTTGCTGAGTCGAGTGTAGCACTCCATGGTTCGTTCTCAACCATACAAGCTAGAAGGACTGGAACAAGTCTTTGTCCCCTCTTTGCTCCTTCTTGGTTCAACATCTAGAATCCCTGAGTTCTCGCGATCCGGAATATTAAGTTCCGGATAGATAGCAACTTTCGAGTCCTGAAGATACGGAACGTCTAGTTCCGGACAGTCAGGCCCTCGCGGTTTCTTGTTAACCTTGAGCAATTACTCCTTTTTCCTATTTCAAGAAAAGTTATCTTCAATGAATTCAGCATTCTTTGACGCCAAGAGGCGATCAACACTACTGTGATTTGCAGATCCAGTGGATATGCAATCTACAGTCTTAGGTCGAACTTGACCTGTTTCGGTAGCCCATCTTTTACCAAGCTATCCCACATAATTTGGGCGTACGACTTCGCGCTTGGCTAACACCGTTACACTCAGTCTGCCAAAGCAACTAGAGTGGACCCGAGTATCGAGATCACATATGATCCGGTTACGCCCTAACCACGGGCAAAAGGTTGTTCATGTGAAGCAACGCCACCTCTAAAATCAAAGGGGTGGAGAGGTTGTCCTCAATAGGACTTCAAGGAATGAGATCTCTCTAAAAGAGGTGATACATGTTCCTAACTTGGTTAAAGGACGTTGTTGGTCAAATCTGATTTGAGACTAGTCCAACAGGTCCGTAATAATTAAGAGTGGTACAATAAGTTTATAGCCAAATGAATGATATATTGTAATCCGTGCATCTATGACATCATAGATTAAGACACGTTAAATAGCAAGTCATTCAAAAGCTAACGATGTTGAGATTGTTGCCTATCGTCGACATAAACCCTCAAAATGAATGTGAGGTAGACGAAGAGGCAAAATCACCTTTCCAAATTCCGTCAAGGGAATAGCGAAAGAAGCACCGCTCCTCTAGAACTTAGTCACACCTACTTGGGTGATTTGAAGTTTATACAAAATAGAGGGGGGAGACAAGTACGTTGTGATCTTCATTGATGATGGTACAACGTATGGAATCCTTTGTTTATTGAAAAGCAAAGATGAAGTTGTTGAAGCCTACAAAGCAGAAGTTGAAAATCAACTAAGCCTACGGATTGAGAAATTCGTAGTGATAGAGGGGAGAATGTGAAGCATCGTTCATTAAACGATCGCTCATTACTCACCTCGCCCTAACGGTGTTAGCCAAGCGCAAACCCGTACGCCTAAATTCTGTAGGGCAAGGCGATCCTTACCTCTAATGCGATTCTCAACAGAACTCCGTATAAGGATAAGGATAACTCTCCGTGTGAGACATGGAAATGATCTCACATACAAAAGTTGTGATGTGGGATGGCTTGGTAGAAGTTGGACTACCGAGACAGGTCAAGTTCGACCTAAGACTGTAGATTGCATATCCACTGGATCTGTAAATAACAGTAGTGCTGATCGCCACTTGGCATCAAAGAATGCTGAATTCTTTTAAGATAGCTTTCCTTGAAAAAAAAAAGGAAAAAGGAGTAATTGCTCAAGGTTAACAAGAACCCGCGAGGGCTCGATCGTCCGAACTAGACGTTCCGTATCTACATGACTCGAAAGTTGCCGGTCTGTCCGAACTTAATATTCCGTATCCGCAGAACTCAGGAATTCTAGATGTTGAACCGATACAGAGCAAAGAAGGGGACAAAGACTTGTTCCAGTCCTTCTAGCTTGTATGGTTAATAATGAACCATGAACAAATTAACAAATAATTGTTATCTCCAAAAACGCTGCTTTGGAAAGAAGCTAAAGGGAGAAATAGATTCTATATATAGAACCATACTTGTGTAATGGTTAATCTTCCTCCGGGAAAAGAACCTTTGGGTTGTAAAAAGTGCTCCCCTGTGAGTAGCTTCACATCCAGGGGCCATTGTAATCTTACATGGCATGGGTGTTGAAAAATTCCTTCCCAATCGGAGAGTTGGAAGAAGAGGATCGAATTGGTTTGCCGAACTGTTGGGCTTCTTCCGAACTTTCATTTTGGTCCCCGAAATGTTAACATTTTGGTCCCGAAAGTCTCGTATAAAACAGAAACAATGAATCGATCACGAAACATTGACTCGAAGTTAGAATGCCAACGAGTTGGAAAAACCAACGGTCTTAGAGTGAAAATCATATTGAAACAAAGTCTCGATATGAAAGATATGAGTATCACGAGATGACATCTTAGGAATTGGATTTCTAAGACATCTAACGGATCGGTCGATAGTTGACAGTCTCGTTGAAGCCACCAATAGATATGAATCATAGAACTGATTGGAATCATGGTGCACCCATAGACAAGGAGCGATATGCTCGTGTCACGTGTAGTTCAATGTATTGTACACACTACAACCGACCCGGTATCGTCCAACAAACAGATCGGTTGAACTAAGGTTCACCGATGATCTTAATACATGATCAATAGAAGGCGTTAAGTCGGATATGACGATATCCGAATTATTCATTTATCTACGGATTATAGTATTCTGGATGTCCAGCGGTTCTCGAGAGAACACAAGGTGATGCAAACGGACATCGATATCAAGAACACCAAAGCCACAAGTAAATGTGTATGGTGGTTCTTGGAAAATCCTCTAAGCAAACTTGCATCGACCGATTCATGATGGTATCGGAGTTTATCGCTTTATACAAAGCATGAAAGAAGTTGAGTAACTTCACGACTCATTAGAGGACGTCCCTTATTGGGAGAAACCCGTGCCTTCAGCAGTTCTACACTGTGGCTAGCCGGTCGGCTTTAGAAGGACACGGATGACGGCGACGGACATATCTCACGATCACGATCTGTCGGAGACATAAGACCGTATGGCGAGTTGATCATCACGGGTGTCACTTCCTTATTTACTAACTAAGGGACTACCCGGAGATCAAGTGTTCTGCCTGTCTAGGGGAATGGGCTTAAAACCCAAAATATACGAACCAATACAGTGGATTTGCCTTTGGCGGGAGTTGCGACCGACCAACTTTAACGGCTTAAACACTAGTGTAACGTATGTTGGAGAATCCGGTTCTTCACACATGCATGATCTACTAAGTACGTAGATAACCGTAAGGCCAAGAATCGTCAAATTTCATTGAGAAATGAAAGAGATATTGGTTCACGAAGTAAGGTGTTTGAAGCATGGAAAGTGTGGTATTGTGTGTAATTCTCCCTCATCGGTAGAGGAAGAAAGAATTGTTGTGTATATAAGATTCGAAATTGGTTTGGGGTTTGGGACCCCAAGGGGTATCCCGTGTGTTTAAAGGAGGGAGGACCTAGATGTGCTTCGGTTCGAGGAAAGACCACACGCGCGCCGCCGCCGCCGCCCGTCCGTCCCGGTCCCGGTTCCGAGTTCCGGTTCTCGGGTTCACGGGTTCACGGGTCACGGGTCGTGGGTCGCGTGGGCCGTGGGTCTTCGATATTATCTTGTTGGGCCGAAAACTTTGCCGAAGTACAGTTTGATCCCGAAGTTTCGGATATACGCTTTGGACCGAGAATTCTTTCGGATGTGCGCTTTGGTCCCCGAAGTTTCAAGATGTACGAGTTTGGTCCCCGAAGTTTCCGAGAAAATCGAATTTCGACGGTCAAAAACAGAATTACCAAGCACTCAATTCAGCCATTTATTTTGGCTGAATTACTCCTCCTATAATGGCCAAAACAGTTGGTCTTTCTCCCATTTATGTTGGTGACTTTACTACCTCCATAATGGCCATTATTTGACTATTATGGAGGCGCTTTTCAGCGATGCTTGATCCCTCCCTCTCCTATATAAACACCCCATTACACCATTGTTGAGCACTAAGACATATGCACGAAAATACATAAACAGATGCGAGAAAAACAAAGTGCACGAAAATACACAACCGAAATAGTTTTCTTCCTACAACTTCCAAGCATCATTTCGTTACTCAATATTCTTCACGGTAGCTCTTGAGTTTCCTTTGCTCAAGGGTTCCATTGCTGTTTTATCTTGGGAGACAAATTGTCCAGGACGTATAAAGGATACATACGGGGCAATATTGTCTTAAGGACGAGTGCTACACTCGACTCAAAAAAACAATTTACATTTTTCCGTCTTCTACAAAACTGGATTTTTCAGTTTTTACTTGTGTAACGATTGTAATTTCAGATTCCATGTTGAATTATTGAAATCTTTATTTATCCTTTCGAATACTTGTAATAGTTAAATACTTCCCGTACTGCTTTATAAAGTACCATAGAGAAAAACTCCCAACATCTTAAGACAATATGTCTATAGCCAAATGAATGATATATTGTAATCCGTGCATCTATGACATCATAGATTAAGACACGTTAAATAGCAAGTCATTCAAAAGCTAATGATGTTGAGATTGTTGCCTACTGTCGACATAAACCCTCAAAATGAATGTGAGGTAGACGAAGAGGCAAAATCACCTTTCCAAATTCCGTCAAGGGAATAGTGAAAGAAGCACCACTCCTCTAGAACTTAGTCACACCTACTTGGGTGATTTGAAGTTTATACAAAATAGAGGGGGGAGACAAGTACGTTGTGATCTTCATTGATGATGGTACAACGTATGGAATCCTTTGTCTATTGAAAAGCAAAGATGAAGTTGTTGAAGCCTACAAAGCAGAAGTTGAAAATCAACTAAGCCTACGGATTGAGAAATTCATAGTGATAGAGGGGGAGAATGTGAAGCATCGTTCATTAAACGAATGTTCATTTCTCACCTCGCCTAACGGTGTTAGCCAAGCGCGAAGTCGTACGCCCAAATTATGAGGGGTAGCTTGGTAAAAGATGGGCTACCGAAACAGGTCAAGTTCGACCTAAGATCGTAGATTGCATATCCACCGGATCCGCAAATAACGATAGTGTTGATCGCCTCTTGGCGTCAAAGAATGCTTCGAATTCTTTGGAGATAACTTTCCTTGGAAAAGGAAAAAGGAGTAATTGCTCAAGGTTAACAAGAACCCACGAGGGCCTGACTGTCCGGAACTAGACGTTCCGTATCTACAGGACACGAAAGTTGCTGGCTATCCGGAACTTAATATTCTAGATCTGCAGAACTCAGGGATTCTAGATGTTGAACCGAGACAGAGCAAAGAAGGGGACAAAGACTTGTTCCAGTCCTTCTAGCTTGTATGGTTAATAATGAACCATGAACAATTAACAAATAATTGTTATCTCCAAAAACGCTGCTTTGGAAAGAAGCTAAAGGGAGAAAGAGATTCTATATATAGAACCATACTTGTGTAATGGTTAATCTTCTTCCGGGAAAAGAACCTTTGGGTTGTAAAATGTGCTCCCCTGTGAGTAGCTTAACATCCAGGGCCATTGTAGTCTTGCGTGGCATGGGTGTTGAAACAGCCTTCCAAACTGGAGAGTTGGAAGAAGAGGATCAGAATTGGTTCTTTGAACCGTTGGGCTTCTTCCCGAACTTTCATTTTGGTCCCCGAAATGTTTACATTTTAGTCCCGAAAGTTTTAGATAAAACGAGAAACAATGAATCGACTACGAAACATTGGCTCGAAGTTAGAAAGCCAACGGTTGGAAAACCAACGATCGAGAGTGAAAATCATATTGAAACAAAGTCTCGATATGAAAGATATGAGTATCACGAGATGACATCTTAGGAATTGGATTTCTAAGACATCTAACGGATCGGTCGATAGTTGACGGTCTCGTTGAAGCCACCAATAGATATGAATCATAGAACGATTGGAATCATGGTGCACCCATAGACAAGGAGCGATATGCTCGGGTCACGTGTAGTTCAATGTATTGTACACACTACAACCGACCCGGTATCGTCCAACAAACAGATCGGTTGAACTAAGGTTCACGATGATCTTAATACATGATCAATAGAAGGCGTTAAGTCGGATATGACGATATCCGAATTATTCGTTTATCTACGGATTATAGTATTCTGGATGTCCACGGTTTTAAGAGAACACAAAGATGCAAACTCGGACATCGGATCCGAAGAACACCAAAGTCACAAGTAAATGTGTATGGTGGGTCTTGGAAAATCCTCTAAGCAAACTTGCATCGACCGATTCATGATGGTATCGGAGTTTATCGCTTTATACAAAGCATGAAAGAAGTTGAGTAACTTCACGACTCATTAGAGGACGTCCCTTATTGGGAGAAACCCGTGCCTTCGAAGTTCTACACGTGGCTAGCCGGTCGGCTTTAGGAAGGACACGGATGACGGCGTACGGACATATCTCGTCACGATCCGTCGGAGACATAAGACCGTATGGCGCTTGATCATCACGGGTGTCACTTCCTTATTTACTAACTAAGGGACTACCCGAGATCAAGTGTTCGCTGTCTAGGGGAATGGGCTTAAAACCTAAAATATACGAACCAATACAAATGGAAACCCAACCTTACGAACTGGAGATCCCGGTAATTTGGTTCAATGGGAAAACTAAGTTGTAAAGGTTCGCTTGATCGCTTCGGTCGAAGCATGAGCACTTCGGATAGTGATTTACGAAAAGAAACACCAAATCCAAAGCCGTTCCGCGATAGACGTTAAGTGCTATCTGCAGTATGGGTAAAGGTTAAGTTTTCAAAACTGTAATGATCCTCAACAAATGAGGTTAGTTCTTTGGAAAACTTTTAATGGTCCTAACACTTGTGAAGTGGGGTATAGCAGGATACCTTGTAGGAGACCACCTATTTAAGTGCGAGGACGGGCCGCCTCAAATTGAACGCACTTAAGAATCCAAGACGTTGTCCATGGCCAAAACGGACAAAACATTACGAAGAAGAGAGTAAGGGAATTTGTTGTGTTGGTACCGTTGTCTTGGCTTACACTAAACACCGACGGTTCAAGACATCACGTTCACCGCGCGGTAAGTAAGTCCGATGGTATTCAACTATGGAAGGTTCAAAGTGAGGCTACCTCTCCTTATGCAACATCGGTCCGCCGAAATATTGTTGGAAATGAAAAGACACCATGTGAGTGCGCCAAAATCTCTTTCAAGAGGGGATTGTTGGAAATTTGCCTTTGGCGGGAGTTGCGACCGACCAACTTTAACGGCTTAAACACTAGTGTAACGTATGTTGGAGAATCCGGTTCTTCACACATGCATGATCTACTAAGTACGTAGATAACCGTAGGGCCAAGAATCGTCAAATTTCATTGAGAAATGAAAGAGATATTGGTTCACGAAGTAAGGTGTTTGAAGCATGGAAAGTGTGGTATTGTGTGTAATTCTCCCTCATCGGTAGAGGAAGAAAGAATTGTTGTGTATATAAGATTCGAAATTGGTTTGGGGTTTGGGACCCCAAGGGGTATCCCATGTGTTTAAAGGAGGGAGGACCTAGATGTGCTTCGGTTCGAGGAAAGACCACACGCGCGCCGCCGCCGCCCGCCCGTCCCGTCCGGTCCGGTTCCGATTCCGAGTTCCGAGTTCCGAGTTCCGGGTTCTCGGGTTCACGGGTTCACGGGTTCACGGGTCACGGGTCGTGGGCTGTGGGTCTTCTGATATGATCTTTTTGGGCCAGAAAACTTTGCCAGAAGTACAGTTTGATCCCAGAAGTTTCAGATATACAGTTTGGACCGAATTCTTCCGGATGTGCGAGTTTGGTCCCCGAAGTTTCAAGATGTGCGGTTTGGTCCCCGAAGTTTCAAGATGTACGAGTTTGGTCCCCGAAGTTTCCGAGAAAATCGAAATTTCGACGGTCAAAAACGAAATACCAAGCACTCAATTCAGCCATTTATTTTGGCTGAATTACTCCTCCTATAATGGCCAAAACAGTTGGTCTTTCTCCCATTTATGTTGGTGACTTTACTACCTCCATAATGGCCATTATTTGACTATTATGGAGGCGGTTTTCAGGCGAAGTAAACAGCCCCTCCTTCTCCTATATAAACACCCCATTACACCATTGTTGAGCACTAAGACATATGCACGAAAATACATAAACGATGCGAAAAAACGGTGCACGAAAATACACAACCGAAATAGTTTTCTTCCTACAACTTCCAAGCATCATTTCGTTACTCAATATTCTTCACGGTAGCTCTTGAGTTTCCTTTGCTCAAGGGTTCCATTGCTGTTTTATCTTGGGAGACAAATTGTCCAGGACGTATAAAGGATACATACGGGGCAATATTGTCTTAAGGACGAGTGCCACACTCGACTCAGCATAAACCAGTTTCCATTTTTCAGTCTTCAACAAAATCGTAATTTCAGTTTTGTTGTTATATTGTAATTTTCAGATTTTTAGTCGAAAATATTATTGAAATCTTTGTTTATCCTTTCGAATACTTGTAATAGTTAAATACTTCTCGTACTGCTTTATAAAGTACCATAGAGCAAATCTCCGAACATTGATATCGCTTGCCTTTTTAAAATATTCTGTTCCAAGTCAATTCCCTATTTTTACTCCCTTCTGTTTTCTGATGCAGTTGAAGTCCGTATCTAAATATAGGCAAATACACGCGGGACCCGGCTATATTGTAGCTACGAATTGTAATATTGAAACTTGTAGCTATATTACATTAGGATCTTAAAAATGTAGTTGTTTATGTAAGTTTCTCTTTTCTTTAGGCCCATAAAGAGTTAAGTTCGGATGTTTCTTGGTTCTTGGCAACAATAATCTGTCTAATTGCTTTTGTGGCAGTCTTCCTTTATCGGTTCAAATTAAAATTGGTAAGATTTTGCTTTTCAAAACTTAGATCTTTTGACTTGCAATGAAAAAGTAAATGATATCGAAGATAATTTGCATAGATTGTTCAAATAATACATGAAGTGTTCGATGTCGATGTTGAAATGTTTGGAAGCTAGTACCAATTTTGTTCCTTTTTTTGTTTCACTTTCTTGGGTGTTTTTGCTTTCTACACATTTTATATGGGAGTGGCGTACATTAGGTCCATCAAGGACGTGTACTTGTGGAGCCAAGACCGGTGTGAGGACAATGTGAGGAAACTCGGAGCACTTTTCAGTTGTGATGGAGTTGCACTAGGGATCAATTCTTAGCCCGTTTTTATTTGCCTTTGTGATGAATGGATTGACGTGGAAAATTCAAGATGAGGTGTCATGATGTATGTTATTCGAGGATGACATAGTCCTAATTGACGAGACACGCAGCGGGGTTAACGCTAAGCTAGAGGGTTGGAGACAAACTCTGGAGTCTAAAGGGTTCAAGTTGAGTAGGACCAAAACAGAATACTTGGAGTGCAAGTTCAATGACGTACCACATGAGGCTGACGTGAGAGTGAGGCTTGGTACCCAGGTTATCCAGAAGAAGGACAATTTCAAGTATCGTGAGTCTCTTATTCAACGAAATTGGGAAATTGACGATGATGTCACACATCGTATTGGTGCAGGGTGGATGAAATGGAGACTCGCTTCCGGAGTGCTGTGTGATAAGAAGGTGATACCAAAACTTAAAGACAAGTTCTACAAAGTAGTTGTTAGACCGACCATGCTATATGGGAAAGAGTGTTGGCCAGTTAAGAGCTCTCATGTTCATAAGATGAAAGTTGCGGAAATGAGAATATTGCGATGGATGTGTTGGCATAATAGAAAAGATAGAATTAGGAATGAAAACATCCGGGACAAGTTGGGAGTGGCTTCGGTGGAGGACAAGATGTGGGAAGTGAGGCTGAGATGGTTTGGACATGTGTAGATGAGAGATGCGGATGCCCTATTATGGAGGGGTGAGAGGTTGGCTATGGACGGGGAGAGGTAGAGGTAGACCGATGAAATATTGGGGAGAGGTGATTACACGGGACATGGCGCAGTTCCAGCTTCCTGAGGACATGACCTTAGATAAAACGTTATGGAGGACTCAAATTAGAGTAGAAGGCTAGTAGGAGCACTGCTTATCTTTTCATACTAGTAGTCATAATATTGCCTCATAGTTTCTTCTATTTTGAGTATCTTATCTCTTTGTAGTAGCTAATGTTCCTTGTTTTTTCTGATTGCTTTACCAAGACTTATTCACATTCGTTATTTTCATTTTCCATTTCTTTGAACTATTTGTCCTTATATGACTTTTCTTATGTTTTCTCTTTTCTCTTGAGCCGGAGGTCTTTCGAAAACAGCCTATTTACCTTCAAGGTAGAGGTAAGATATGCGTACACCCTATCCTCCTCATACCCCACAATATGGGGTTTCACTGGGTATGTTGTTGTTACACATTTTATATGGGAGAATAATCTTTATTATGCTCCGATGTTATTTAATGTGATCTCTATCTTTATGCGATAAGGATAAGGTCCGCGTACATTCTACCTCTTCAGTATAATATACTAGATATGTTATTATTGTTGTTGTTATTTAACGGGGTATTATTTTCAATATAAAGAAAAATAAAAATAAAAAAGATCAAAGGCCACTCGTAAACATTTAGATGTAAGAAAAAAGTGCAGCAAGTTTAATGAGCAAAGAAAATAGAAATAAATTAAAACACATCAAAATGAGAATTTGCATCCTAAAGCAGCCAAAATAAGAAAGTACTGTATTTGGTGGGAACAAGCGCTCACGAGAGCCTGAGGATGTCAACTGGGACAAGAGGAGAAGAGTGAAGATGTTATTCTATCTTGTAGCAGAAGGCCTATATCTGTCCCAGACAAAGGATCCGAATAATGGTGAGAAGGAAATGGACACTCAGTCTGATGAAGTGACTGAAGTGAGCCAGAATCCGAAATTGGGATAAGTAGTTTTTCTTACTTGTCAAGAATAAAGATTAAATTATGTCTGATTAAAAATGGATTAAAGTAAGGAGGAATATGAAAATAATTTATATTCCTTATGCTTTAACAAATCAGAAGTTTAATCTCATCTTCTTTTTCGTTTAAAGATTGGATTTTGTAAACGACTTAAGAAGATCCGTTCTTTTAAGTGTAATTACTAAAGTGTGTAAAGCATGTTCGCACATACGAGGGAAAGATCCACTGACTGTGCGAAAACTGTTACCACTCTTAAGTAAGCGCCAAGAATTATCTGGGCACCAATCTTAACGAAAGGAGTCTAAAAGTTAAAGACGTTGAGCCTGTCATATTATTTGCGAAGATCCTTCATAGGATGATATTGGACACTCGGTCATACAAAGCCTCCGGCGACCGGAGAGTGGGCCAAAATTCCTTTGATATGATTATATTGGACACTCGATCATACAAAGCCTCCGGCGACCGGAGTAGGGCCAAAATTCATTTCATAGGAAGAGTAATGGACACCTAGTAAGGTGGGCCGAGAGTTTCCGTGTCCTAAATGATCCGAAGGCCTAAATAAAGGCAAGAAAGAAATTGGACACTCGGTCCGCCAAAGCAACTAGAGTGGACCCGAGTATCGAGATCACATATGATCCGGTTACGCCCTAACCTCGGGCAAAAGGTTGTTCATGTGAAGCAACGCCACCTCTAAAATCAAAGAGGTCGGAGAGGTTGTCCTCAATAGGACTTCAAGGAATGAGATCACTCTAAAAGAGGTAATACATGTTCCTAACTTGGTTAAAGGACGTTGTTGGTCAAATCGATTTGAGACTAGTCCAACAGTCCGTAATAACTAACAAAGGTACAATATGTCTATAGTCAAATGAATGATATATTGTAATCCGTGCATCTATGACATCATAGATTAAGACACGTTAAATAGCAAGTCATTCAAAAGCTAATGATGTTGAGATTGTTGCCTATTGTCGACATAAACCCTCAAAATGAATGTGAGGTAGACGAAGAGGCAAAATCACCTTTCCAAATTCCGTCAAGGGAATAGCGAAAGAAGCACCGCTCCTCTAGAACTTAGTCACACCTACTTGGGTGATTTGAAGTTTATACAAAATAGAGGGGAGACAAGTACGTTGTGATCTTCATTGATGATGGTACAACGTATGGAATCCTTTGTTTATTGAAAAGCAAAGATGAAGTTGTTGAAGCCTACAAAGCAGAAGTTGAAAATCAACTAAGCCTACGGATTGAGAAATTCGTAGTGATAGAGGGGGAGAATGTGAAGCATCGTTCATTAAACGACTGCTCATTACTCACCTCAGTCTAACGGTGTTAGCCAAGCGCAAACCCGTACGCCTAAATTATGTAGGGCAAGGCGATCCTTACCGCTAATGCGATTCTCAACAGAACTCCGCATAAGGATAAGGATAAGGATAACTCTCCGTGTGAGACATGGAAATGATCTCACATACAAAAGTTATGATGTGGGATGGCTTGGTAGAAGTTGGACTACCGAGATAGGTCAAGTTCGACCTAAGACTGTAGATTGCATATCCACCGGATCCGTAAATAACGAGTGCCGATCGCCTCTTGGCATCAAAGAATGCTGAATTCTTTTAAGATAGCTTTCCTTGAAAAAAAAAAGGAAAAAGGAGTAATTGCTCAAGGTTAACAAGAACCCACGAGGGCCTGACTGTCCGGAACTAGACGTTCCGTATCTACAGGACTCAAAAGTTGCTGGCTATCCGGAACTTAATATTCTAGATCTGCAGAACTCAGGGATTCGAGATGTTGAACCGAGACAGAGCAAAGAAGGGGACAAAGACTTGTTCCAGTCCTTCTAGCTTGTATGGTTAATAATGAACCATGAACAATTAACAAATAATTGTTATCTCCAAAAACGCTGCTTTGGAAAGAAGCTAAAGGGAGAAAGAGATTCTATATATAGAACCATACTTGTGTAATGGTTAATCTTCTTCCGGGAAAAGAACCTTTGGGTTGTAAAATGTGCTCCCCTGTGAGTAGCTTAACATCCAGGGCCATTGTAGTCTTGCGTGGCATGGGTGTTGAAACAGCCTTCCAAACTGGAGAGTTGGAAGAAGAGGATCAGAATTGGTTGCTGAACTGTTGGGCTTCTTCCTGAACTTTCATTTTGGTCCCTGAAATGTTTACATTTTAGTCCCGAAAGTTTCGTATAAAACAAAACAATGAATCGACCACGAAACATTGGCTCGAAGTTAGAAAGCCAACAGTTGGAAAACCAACGGCCTTAGAGTGAAAATCATATTGCAACAAAGTCTCGATATGAAAGATATGAGTATCACAAATGACATCTTAGGAATTGGATTTCTAAGACATCTAACGGACCGGTCGATAGTTGACGATCTCGTTGAAGCCACCAATAGATATGAATCATAGAACTGATTGGAATCATGGTGCACCCATAGACAAGGAGCGACATGCTCGTGTCACGTGTAGTTCAATGTATTGTACACACTACAACCGACCCGGTATCGTCCAACAAACGTATCGCTTGAACTAAGGTTCACCGATGATCTTAATACATGATCAATAGAAGGCGTTAAGTTGGATATGACGATATCCGAATTATTCG
The DNA here is from genome assembly GCA_034509755.1 of Anisodus tanguticus. Classification (NCBI taxonomy): domain Eukaryota; kingdom Viridiplantae; phylum Streptophyta; class Magnoliopsida; order Solanales; family Solanaceae; genus Anisodus; species Anisodus tanguticus. The sequence goes on along the minus strand of CM067559.1, from coordinate 42,279,451 downwards.
TTTATCTACGGATTATAGTATTCTCGGATGTCCAAAGTGATTCCGAGAGAACACAAGTGATGCAAATCGGACATCGTATCCGAAGAACACCAAAGTCACAAGTAAATGTGTATGGTGGGTCTTGGAAAATCCTCTAAGCAAACTTGCATCGACCGATTCATGATGGTATCGGAGTTTATCGCTTTATACAAAGCATGAAAGAAGTTGAGTAACTTCACGACTCATTAGAGGACGTCCCTTATTGGGAGAAACCCGTGCCTTCAAAGCAGCTTCTACACTCGTGGCTAGCCGGTCGGCTTTAGGAAGGACACGGATGACGGCGTCTGGACATATCTCACGATCCGTCGGAGACATAAGACCGTATGGCGCTTGATCATCACGGGTGTCACTTCCTTATTTACTAACTAAGGGACTACCGGAGATCAAATGTTCTCGCCTGTCTGGGGAATGGGCTTAAAACCTAAAATATACGAACCAATACAAATGGAAACCCAACCTTACGAACCGGAGATCCCGAATTTGGTTCAATGGGAAAACTAAGTTGTAAAGGTTCAGGTTGATCGCTTCGGTCGAAGCATGAGCACTTCGGATAGTGATTTCGAAAAGAAACACCAAATCCAAAGCCGTTCCCGCGATAGACGTTAAGTGCTATCTGCGTATGGGTAAAGGTTAAGTTTTCAAAACTCCGTAATGATCCTCAACGGTTGAGGTTAGTTCTTTGGGAAACTTTTAATGGTTCCTAACACTTGTGAAGTGGGGTATAGCGAGATACCTTGTAGGAGACCACCTATTTAAGTGCGAGGACGGCCGCCTCAAATTGAACGCACTTAAGAATCCAAGACGTTGTCCATGGCCAAAACGGACAAAACATTACGAAGAAGAGAGTAAGGGAATTTGTTGTGTTGGTACCGTTGTCTTGGCTTACACTAAACACCGACGGTTCAAGACATCACGTTCACCGCGCAAGTAAGTAAGTCCGATGGTATTCAACTATGGAAGGTTCAAAGCCGAGGCTACCTCTCCTTATGCAACATCGGTCCGCCGAAATATTGCTTTGGAAATGAAAAGACACCATGTGAGTGCGCCAAAATCTCTTTCAAGAGGGATTGTTGGAAATTTGCCTTTGGCGGGAGTTGCGACCGACCAACTTTAACGGCTTAAACACTAGTGTAACGTATGTTGGAGAATCCGGTTCTTCACACATGCATGATCTACTAAGTACGTAGATAACCGTAGGGCCAAGAATCGTCAAATTTCATTGAGAAATGAAAGAGATATTGGTTCACGAAGTAAGGTGTTTGAAGCATGGAAAGTGTGGTATTGTGTGTAATTCTCCCTCATCGGTAGAGGAAGAAAGAATTGTTGTGTATATAAGATTCGAAATTGGTTTGGGGTTTGGGACCCCAAGGGTATCCCATGTGTTTAAAGGAGGGAGGACCTAGATGTGCTTCGGTTCGAGGAAAGACCACACGCGCGCCGCCGCCGCCCGCCCGTCCCGTCCCGTCCGGCTCCGAGTTCCGGTTCTCGGGTTCACGGGTTCACGGGTCACGGGTCGTGGGTCGTGGGGCGCGTGGGTCTTCGATATTATCTTTTTGGGCCGAGAAAACTTTGCCGGAAGTACGCTTTGATCCCGAAGTTTCGATATACGCTTGGGACCGAGAATTCTTTCGGATGTGCGCTTTGGTCCCCGAAGTTTCAAGATGTACGCTTGGTCCCCGAAGTTTCCGAAAATCGAATTTCGACGGTCAAAAACAGAAATACCAAGCACTCAATTCAGCCATTTATTTTGGCTGAATTACTCCTCCTATAATGGCCAAAACAATTGGTCTTTCTCCCATTTATGTTGGTGACTTTACTACCTCCATAATGGCCATTATTTAGCTATTATGGAGGCGCTTTTCAGCGAAACAGCCCCTCCCTCTCCTATATAAACACCCCATTACACCATTGTTGAGCACTAAGACATATGCACGAAAATACATAAACGATGCGAGAAAAACAAAGGCACGAAAATACACAACCGAAATAGTTTTCTTCCTACAACTTCCAAGCATCATTTCGTTACTCAATATTCTTCACGGTAGCTCTTGAGTTTCCTTTGCTCAAGGGTTCCATTGCTGTTTTATCTTGGGAGACAAATTGTCCAGGACGTATAAAGGATACATACGGGCAATATTGTCTTAAGGACAGAGTGCTACACTCGACTCAAAGAAAAACAATTTACATTTTTCCGTCTTCTACAAAAACTGGAATTTTCGCTTTTTACTTGTGTAACGATTGTAATTTCGATTCCATGTTGAATTATTGAAATCTTTATTTATCCTTTCGAATACTTGTAATAGTTAAATACTTCCCGTACTTCTTTATAAAGTACCATAGAGAAAAACTCCCACGCCCGCCGGCGGCGCGCGTGTTGGCTTAGCCTTGAACCCAAGCACATCTAGGTCTTCCCTCCTTTAAACACATGGGATACCCCTTGGGGATCCAAACCCTTTACCACATTAGAGACTTATATAGAGAGCAATTCTTCCTATTCCCACCGATGTGGTAGATTTGTCCCACACCACATTTCCATGTCTCAAACACCTTACTTCGTGGACCAATATCTCTTTCATTTCTCAACGAAATTAGACGATTCTTGGCCCTACGGTCATCTACTCACTTCGTAGATCATGCATGTGCGAAGAGACAAGGTCTCCAACATGCGAAACACTAGTGTTTAATTCATCAAAGATGGGTGGACGCATCTCCCCGCCAAAGGCTAATTTCCAACAATCCCCTCTATGAAAGAGAGATTGTGGCGCACACACAAGGTGCCTACATTTCAGCAATCTTTCAAATAAAAGATATTGCATCGGGGAGAGGTAGCTTACGCTTTGAACCTTCCCTAGTTGAATACCATCGGACTTACTTATCGCGCGGTGAACGTGATGTCTTGAACCGTCGGTGTTTAGTGTAAGCCAAGACAACGATATCAACACAATAACTCTTCTTATTCATTTTCCTTCTTACGTTTCTGTCCGTTGTGGCCATGGACACACTTGGATTCTTAAGTGCGTTCATTTGAGTCGGTCATCCTCGCACTTAAATAGGTGATCTCCTACAAGGTATCCTGCTATACCCCACTTCACAAGTGTTAGGAATCATTAAAAGTTCCCCCAACCTTAACCTCAACCGTTTGAGGATCTTTTAAAGGTTTGGAAGCTTAACCTTTACCCACCATGCAGTGCAAAGACTTTAATGTCTATCGCGGGAACAGCTTTGGATTCATGTTTCCGTACAGAAATCATCATCCGAAGTACTTCTTGCTTCCACCGAAGCGCTCAATATCTGTATTGTATTACTATTAGTGTTCGAAAGATGTCGGTCAAAAATTGTGTGACCAAATCTGGATATGGCAATGGTTTTTTGGTAGAAGAGAGTGATGATGATGAACGTGTTCATGGTGTCACCGCTACCAAGACTGGTGGGAACAAGCGCTCTCGAGAGCTCCGAGGATGTCAACTGGGACAAGAGGAGAAGAGTGAAGATGTTATTCTATCTTGTAGCAGAAGGCCTATATCTGTCCCAGACAAAGGATCCGAATAATGGTGAGAAGGAAATGGACACTCAGTCTGATGAAGTGACTGAAGTGAGCCAGAATCCGAAATTGGGATAAGTATTTTTCTTACTTGTCAAGAATAAGGATTAAATGATAAGTATTTTTCTTACTTGTCAAGAATAAAGATTAAATGATGTCTGATTAAAAAAATAGATTAAAGTAAGGAGGAATATGAAAATAATTTATATTCCTTACGCTTTAACAAATCAGAAGTTTAATCTCGTCTTCTTTCCCGTTTAAAGATTGGATTTGGTAAACGACTTAAAAAGATCCGTTCTTTTAAGTGTAATAATTAAAAGTGTGTAAAGTATGTCGCACATACAATGGAGAAAGATCCACTAACTGTGCGAAAACTCTTACCACTCTTAAGTAAGCGCCAAGAATTATCTGGGCACCAATCTTAACGAAAGGAGTCTAAAAGCTAAAGACGTTGCACCTGTCATACTATTTGGCAGAAGATCCTTCATAGGATGATATTGGACACTCAGTCACATAAAGCCTCCGGGCGACTGGAGTGGGCCAAAATTCCTTTGATAGGATGATATTGGACACTCAGTCACATAAAGCCTCCGGGCGACTGGAGTGGGCCAAAATTCCTTTGATAGGATGATATTGGACACTCAGTCATACAAAGCCTCCGGCGACCGGGAGTGGGCCAAAATTCCTTTGATATGATGATATTGGACACTCGGTCATATAAAGCCTCCGGCGACCGGGAGTGGTGCCGTAATTCATTTCATAGGAAAAGTAATGGACACCTAGTAAGGTGGGCCGAGTTTCCGGTGTCCTAAATGATCCGAAGGCCTAAATAAAGGCAAGAAAGAAATTGGACACTCGGTCGCCAAAGCAACTAGAGTGGACCCGAGTATCGAGATCACATATGATCCGGTTACGCCCTAACCACGGCAAAAGGTTGTTCATGTGAAGCAACGCCACCTCTAAAATCAAAGGGGTCTGGATAGGTTGTCCTCAATAGGACTTCAAGGAATGAGATCACTCTAAAAGAGGTGATACATGTTCCTAACTTGGTTAAAGGACGTTGTTGGTCAAATCGATTTGAGACTAGTCCAACAGTCCGTAATAACTAACAATGGTACAATATGTCTATAGCTAAATGAATGATATATTGTAATCCGTGCATCTATGACATCATAGATTAAGACACGTTAAATAGCAAGTCATTCAAAAGCTAATGATGTTGAGATTGTTGCCTCATCGTCGACATAAACCCTCAAAATGAATGTGAGGTAGACGAAGAGGCAAAATCACCTTTCCAAATTCCGTCAAGGGAATAGCGAAAGAAGCACCGCTCCTCTAGAACTTAGTCACACCTACTTGGGTGATTTGAAGTTTATACAAAATAGAGGAGGGAGACAAGTACGTTGTGATCTTCATTGATGATGGTACAACGTATGGAATCCTTTGTTTATTGAAAAGCAAAGATGAAGTTGTTGAAGCCTACAAAGCGAAGTTGAAAATCAACTAAGCCTACGGATTGAGAAATTCGTAGTGATAGAGGGGGGAGAATGTGAAGCATCGTTCATTAAACGATCGCTCATTACTCGGCCTCGCCCAACGGTGTTAGCCAAGCGCTAAGTCGTACGCCCAAATTATGTGGGGCACGTCGATCCTTACCGCTAATGCGATTCTCAATAGAACTCCGCATAAGGATAAGGGTAACCCTCCGTGTGATACATGGAAAGGATCTCACATACAAATATTGTGATGTGGGGTGGTTTCATACCTAAGACTGTAGATTGCATATCCACTGGATCTGCAAATCACAGTAGTGTTGATCGCCTCTTGGCGTCAAAGAATGCTGAATTCATTGAAGATAACTTTTCTTGAAATAGGAAAAAGGAGTAATTGCTCAAGGTTAACAAGAAACCGCGAGGGCTCGACCGTCCGAACTAGACGTTCCGTATCTTCAGACTCGAAAGTTGCTTGTCTATCCGAACTTAATATTCCAGATCCGCGAACTCGGGGATTCTAGATGTTGAACCAAGACGGAGCAAAGAGGGGACAAAGACTTGTTCCAGTCCTTCTAGCTTGTATGGTTGAGAACGAACCATGGACAATTAACAAATAATTGTTATCTCCAAAAGCGCTGCTTTGGAAAGAAGCTAAAGGGAGAAATAGATTCCATATATAGAACCATACGTGTGTAATAGTTAATCTTCCTCCGGGAAAAGAACCTTTGGGTTATAAAAAGTGCTCCCCTGTGAGTAGCTTCACATCCAGGGCCATTGTAATCTTACATGGCATGGGTGTTGAAACACCTTCCAAACCGAAAAGTTGGAAGAAGAGGATCGAATTGGTTTGTCGAATCTGTTGGGCTTCTTCCGAACTTTCATTTTGGTCCCCGAAATGTTAACATTTTGGTCCCGAAAGTCTCGTATAAAAACGAAACAATGAATCCGATCACGAAACATTGACTCGAAGTTAGAAAGCCAACAATTGGAAAACCAACGGCCTTAGAGTGAAAATCATATTGCAACAAAGTCTCGATATGAAAGATATGAGTATCACAAATGACATCTTAGGAATTGGATTTCTAAGACATCTAACGGACCGGTCGATAGTTGATGGTCTCGTTGAAGCCACCAATAGATATGAATCATAGAACTGATTGGAATCATGGTGCACCCATAGACAAGGAGCGACATGCTCGTGTCACGTGTAGTTCAATGTATTGTACACACTACAACCGACTCCGGTATCGTCCAACAAATGTATCGCTTGAACTAAGGTTCACCGATGATCTTAATACATGATCAATAGAAGGCGTTAAGTTGGATATGACGATATCTGAATTATTCGTTTATCTACGGATTATAGTATTCTGGATGTCCAAAGATTCCGAGAGAACACAAGGTGATGCAAATCGGACATCGTATCCGAAGAACACCAAAGTCACAAGTAAATGTGTATGGTGGGTCTTGGAAAATCCTCTAAGCAAACTTGCATCGACCGATTCATGATGGTATCGGAGTTTATCGCTTTATACAAAGCATGAAAGAAGTTGAGTAACTTCACGACTCATTAGAGGACGTCCCTTATTGGGAGAAACCCGTGCCTTCGAGCAGTTCTACATCGTGGCTAGCCGGTCGGCTTTAGGAAGGACACGGATGACGGCGTCCGGACATATCCGTCACGATCCGTCGGAGACATAAGACCGTATGGCGCTTGATCATCACGGTGTCACTTCCTTATTTACTAACTAAGGGACTACCCGAGATCAAATGTTCTCACCCGTCTAGGGGAATGGGCTTAAAACCTAAAATATACGAACCAATACGGTGGAAACCCAACCTTACGAACCGGAGATCCCAAAGTAATTTGGTTCAATGGGAAAACTAAGTTGTAAAGGTTCGGTTGATCGCTTCGGTCGAAGCATGAGCACTTCGGATAGTGATTTCGAAAAGAAACACCAAATCCAAAGCCGTTCCCGCGATAGACGTTAAGTGCTATCTCAGATGGGTAAAGGTTAAGTTTTCAAAACTCGTAATGATCCTCAACAACGAGGTTAGGTCTTTAGGAAACTTTTAATGGTTCCTAACACTTGTGAAGTGGGGTATAGCAGATACCTTGTAGGAGACCACCTATTTAAGTGCGAGGACGGCCGCCTCAAATTGAACGCACTTAAGAATCCAAGACGTTGTCCATGGCCAAAACGGACAAAACATTACGAAGAAGAGAGTAAGGGAATTTGTTGTGTTGGTACCGTTGTCTTGGCTTACACTAAACACCGACGGTTCAAGACATCACGTTCACCGCGCAAAGCAAGTAAGTCCGATGGTATTCAACTATGGAAGGTTCAAAGCCGAGGCTACCTCTCCTTATGCAACATCGGTCCGCCGAAATATTGCCGGAAATGAAAAGACACCATGTGAGTGCGCCAAAATCTCTTTCAAGAGGGGATTGTTGGAAATTTGCCTTTGGCGGGAGTTGCGACCGACCAACTTTAACGGCTTAAACACTAGTGTAACGTATGTTGGAGAATCCGGTTCTTCACACACGCATGATCTACTAAGTACGTAGATAACCGTAGGGCCAAGAATCGTCAAATTTCATTGAGAAATGAAAGAGATATTGGTTCACGAAGTAAGGTGTTTGAAGCATGGAAAGTGTGGTATTGTGTGTAATTCTCCCTCATCGGTAGAGGAAGAAAGAATTGTTGTGTATATAAGATTCGAAATTGGTTTGGGGTTTGGGACCCCAAGGGGTATCCCATGTGTTTAAAGGAGGGAGGACCTAGATGTGCTTCGGTTCGAGGAAAGACCACACGCGCGCCGCCGCCGCCCGCCCGTCCCGTCCGTCCGGTCGGTTCGAGTTCCGGTTCTCGGGTCACGGGTCGTGGGTCGTGGGCCGGGTCTTCCGATATTATCTTTTTGGGCCGAAAACTTTGCCGAAGTATAGTTTGATCCCGAAGTTTCGATATACGCTTTGGACCGTAATTCTTTCGTATGTGCGCTTTGGTCCCCGAAGTTTCAAGATGTACAATTTGGTCCCTGAAGTTTCCAGAAAATCAGAATTTCGACGGTCAAAAACAGAACTATTAGTGTTCGAAAGATGTCGGTCAAAAGTTATGTGACCAAATCTGGATGTGGCAATGGTTTTCTGGTAGAAGAGAGTGATGATGATGAACGTGTTCATGGTGTCACCGCTACCAAGACTGGTGGAAACAAGCGCTCTCGAAAGCCTGAGGATGTCAACTGGGACAAGAGGAGAAGAGTGAAGATGTTATTCTATCTTGTAGCAGAAGGCCTATATCTGTCCCAGAAAAAGGATCTGAATACTGGTGAGAAGGAAATGTACACTCAGTCTGATGAAGTGACTGAAGTGAGCCAGAATCCGAAATTGGGATAAGTAGTTTTTCTTACTTGTCAAGAATAAAGATTAAATGATGTATGATTAAAAATGGATTAAAGTAAGGAGGAATATGAAAATAATTTATATTCCTTACGCTTTAAAATCAGAAGTTTAATCTTATCTTCTTTCCCGTTTAAAGATTGGATTGTAAATGACTTAAAAAGATCCGTTCTTTTAAGTGTAATTGTTAAAGTGTGTAAAGTATGTTCGCACATACGATGGAGAAAGATCCACTAACTGTGCGAAAACTCGTTACCACTCTTAAGTAAGCGCCAAGAATTATCTCGGGCACCAATCATAACGGAAGAAGTCTAAAAATTGATGACGTTGAGCCTGTCATATTATTTGGCGTAAAGATCCTTCATAGGATGATATTGGACACTCGGTCATACAAAGCCTCCGGGCGACTGAAGTGGGCCAAAATTCCTTTGATATGATGATATTGGACACTCAGTCATATAAAGCCTCCGGGCGACTTGAGTGGTGCCAGAATTCATTTCATAGGAAAAGTAATGGACACCTAGTAAGGTGGGCCAGAGTTTCCAGGTCTTAATGATCTGAAGGCCTAAAGAAAGGCAGTAAAGAAACTTAAGACAATATCTGTATAGTATTACTATTAGTTTTCGAAAGATGTCGGTCAAAAGTTATGTGACCAAATCTGGATATGGCAATGGTTTTCTGGTAGAAGAGAGTGATGATGATGAACGTGTTCATGGTGTCACCGCTACCAAGACCGGTGGAAACAAGCGCTCTCGAAAGCTCCTCGAGGATGTCAACCGGGACAAGAGGAGAAGAGTGAAGATGTTATTCTATCTTGTAGCGTAAGGCCTATATCCGTCCCGTAGAAAAAGGATCCGAATACGGTGAGAAGGAAATGGACACTCAGTCTGATGAAGTGACTGAAGTGAGCCAGAATCTGAAATTGGGATAAGTAGTTTTTCTTACTTGTCAAGAATAAAGATTAAATGATGTCTGATTAAAAATGGATTAAAGTAAGGAGGAATATGAAAATAATTTATATTCCTTACGCTTTAAAATCAGAAGTTTAATCTTATCTCCTTTCCCGTTTAAAGATTGGATTGTAAATGACTTAAAAAGATCCGTTCTTTTAAGTGTAATTGTTAAAGTGTGTAAAGTATGTTCGCACATACGATGGAGAAAGATCCACTAACTGTGCGAAAACTGTTACCACTCTTAAGTAAGCGCCAAGAATTATCTAGGCACCAATCATAACGGAAGAAGTCTAAAAATTGATGACGTTGAGCCTGTCATATTATTTGGCAGAAGATCCTTCATAGGATGATATTGGACACTCGGTCATACAAAGCCTCCGGCGACCGAAGTGGGCCAAAATTCCTTTGATATGATGATATTGGACACTCGGTCATATAAAGCCTCCGGCGACCGGAGTGGTGCCGAATTCATTTCATAGGAAAAGTAATGGACACCTAGTAAGGTGGGCCGCAGTTTCCAGTCTTAATGATCCGAAGGCCTAAAGAAAGGCAAGAAAGAAATTGGACACTCGCCTCGCGCAAAGCAACCGGAGCGGGCAGAGTATCTGGATCATATATGATCCGGTTACGCCCTAACCACGGTAAGAGGTTGTTCATGTGAAGCAACACCACCTCTAAAGTAGAAGGGGTTGGAGAGGTTGTCCTCAATAGGACTTCGGGGAATGAGATCACTCTAAGATGATGTGATACATATCCCTAACTTGGTTTAAGGGACGCTATTGGTCAAGTTTGGTTTGAGACTAGTCCAACAGTGTCCGTAATAACTAAGAATGGTACAAGTATGTCTGTAGCCAAATGAATGATATATTAGTAATCCGTGCATCTATGCCATCATAGATTAAGACACGTTAAATAGCAAGTCATTCAAAAGCTAACGATGTTGAGATTGTTGCCTTCTGACGACATAAACCCTCAAAATAAATGTGAGGTAGATGAAGAGGCAAAATCACCTTTCCAAATTCCGTCAAGGGAATAGCGAAAGAAGCACCGCTCCTCTAGAACTTAGTCACACCTACTTGGTGATTTGAAGTTTATACAAAATAGAGAGGGGAGACAAGTACGTTGTGATCTTCATTGATGATAGTACAACGTATGGAATCCTTTGTTTGTTGAAAAGCAAAGATGAAGTTGTTGAAGCGGATAAGCGCTACAAAGCAGAATTTGAAAATTAACTAAGCCTACGGATTGAGAAATTCGTAGTGATAGAGGGGGAGAATATGAACCATCGTTTATTAAACGACTGCTCATTACTCACCTCAGTCTAACGGTGTTAGCCAAGCGCGAAGTCGTACGCCCAAATTATGTGGGGTAGCTTGGTAAAAGATGGGCTACCGAAACAGGTCAAGTTCGACCTAAGATCAGATTGCATATACTGGATCTGCAAATCACAGGTAGTGTTGATCGCCTCTTGGCGTCAAAGAATGCGAATTCATTGAAGATAACTTTTCTTGAAATAGGAAAAAGGAGTAATTGCTCAAGGTTAACAAGAAACCGCGAGGGCTCGACCGTCCGAACTAGACGTTCCGTATCTTCGTGACTCGAAAGTTGCCGTCTATCCGGAACTTAATATTCCGTATCCGTTAACTCGTGGATTCTAGATGTTGAACCAAGACGGAGCAAAGAGGGGACAAAGACTTGTTCCAGGTCCTTCTAGCTTGTATGGTTGAGAACGAACCATGGACAATTAACAAATAATTGTTATCTCCAAAAGCGCCGCTTTGGAAAGAAGCTAAAGGGAGAAATAGATTCCATATATAGAACCATACGTGTGTAATAGTTAATCTTCCTCCGGAAAAGAACCTTTGGGTTATAAAAAGTGCTCCCCCAGTGAGTAGCTTCACATCCAGGGCCATTGTAATCTTACATGGCATGGGTGTTGAAACAACCTTCCAAACCGGAAAGTTGGAAGAAGAGGATCGAATTGGTTTGTCGAACTGTTGGGCTTCTTCCCCGAACTTTCATTTTGGTCCCCGAAATGTTAACATTTTGGTCCCGAAAGTCTCGTAGATAAACGAAACAATGAATCGATCACGAAACATTGACTCGGTTAGAAAGCCAACAGTTGGAAAACCAACGGCCTTAGAGTGAAAATCATATTGCAACAAAGTCTCGATATGAAAGATATGAGTATCACAAATGACATCTTAGGAATTGGATTTCTAAGACATCTAACGGATCGGTCGATAGTTGACAAGTCTCGTTGAAGCCACCAATAGATATGAATCATAGAACCGATTGGAATCATGGTGCACCCATAGACAAGGAGCGACATGCTCGTGTCACGTGTAGTTCAATGTATTGTACACACTACAACCGACCCGGTATCGTCCAACAAACATGATCGCCTGAACTAAGGTTCACCGATGATCTTAATACATGATCAATAGAAGGCGTTAAGTTGGATATGACGATATCCGAATTATTCGTTTATCTACGGATTATAGTATTCTCGGATGTCCAAAGGATTCCGAGAGAACACAAAGATGCAAACGGACATCGTATCCGAAGAACACCAAAGTCACAAGTAAATGTGTATGGTGGGTCTTGGAAAATCCTCTAAGCAAACTTGCATCGACCGATTCATGATGGTATCGGAGTTTATCGCTTTATACAAAGCATGAAAGAAGTTGAGTAACTTCACGACTCATTAGAGGACGTCCCTTATTGGGAGAAACCCGTGCCTTCAAAGCAGCTCTACATCGTGGCTAGCCGGTCGGCTTTAGGAAGGACACGGATGACGGCGTCCGGACATATCTCGTCACGATCCGTCGGAGACATAAGACCGTATGGCGTTGATCATCACGGTGTCACTTCCTTATTTACTAACTAAGGGACTACCCGAGATCAAATGTTCTCGCCCGTCTGGGAATGGGCTTAAAACCTAAAATATACGAACCAATACAAATGAAACCCAACCTTACGAACCGGAGATCCCGGAATTTGGTTCAATGGGAAAACTAAGTTGTAAAGGTTCGGTTGATCGCTTCGGTCGAAGCATGAGCACTTCGGATAGTGATTTCGAAAAGAAACACCAAATCCAAAGCCGTTCCCGCGATAGACGTTAAGTGCTATCTGCGGTATGGGTAAAGGTTAAGTTTTCAAAACTCCGTAATGATCCTCAACGATTGAGGTTAGTTCTTTGGGAAACTTTTAATGGTTCCTAACACTTGTGAAGTGGGGTATAGCAGGATACCTTGTAGGAGACCACCTATTTAAGTGCGAGGACGGGCCGCCTCAAATTGAACGCACTTAAGAATCCAAGACGTTGTCCATGGCCAAAACGGACAAAACATTACGAAGAAGAGAGTAAGGGAATTTGTTGTGTTGGTACCGTTGTCTTGGCTTACACTAAACACCGACGGTTCAAGACATCACGTTCACCGCGCAAAGTAAGTAAGTCCGATGGTATTCAACTATGGAAGGTTCAAAGCCGAGGCTACCTCTCCTTATGCAACATCGGTCCGCCGAAATATTGCTTTGAAATGAAAAGACACCATGTGAGTGCGCCAAAATCTCTTTCAAGAGGGGATTGTTGGAAATTTGCCTTTGGCGGGAGTTGCGACCGACCAACTTTAACGGCTTAAACACTAGTGTAACGTATGTTGGAGAATCCGGTTCTTCACACATGCATGATCTACTAAGTACGTAGATAACCGTAGGGCCAAGAATCGTCAAATTTCATTGAGAAATGAAAGAGATATTGGTTCACGAAGTAAGGTGTTTGAAGCATGGAAAGTGTGGTATTGTGTGTAATTCTCCCTCATCGGTAGAGGAAGAAAGAATTGTTGTGTATATAAGATTCGAAATTGGTTTGGGGTTTGGGACCCCAAGGGGTATCCCATGTGTTTAAAGGAGGAGGACCTAGATGTGCTTCGGTTCGAGGAAAGACCACACGCGCGCCGCCGCCGCCCGCCCGTCCCGTCCGGTCCGGTTCCGATTCCGAGTTCCGAGTTCCGAGTTCCGGTATTGATATCGCTTGCCTTTTTAAAATATTCTGTTCCAAGTCAATTCCCTATTTTTACTCCCTTCTGTTTTCTGATGCAGTTGAAGTCTGTATCTAAATATAGGCAAATACACGCGGGACCAGCTATATTGTAGCTACGAATTGTAATATTGAAACTTGTAGCTATATTACATTAGGATCTTAAAAATGTAGTTGTTTATGTAAGTTTCTCTTTTCTTTAGGCCCATAAAGAGTTAAGTTCGGATGTTTCTTGGTTCTTGGCAACAATAATCTGTCTAATTGCTTTTGTGGCAGTCTTCCTTTATCGGTTCAAATTAAAATTGGTAAGATTTTGCTTTTCAAAACTTAGATCTTTTGACTTGCAATGAAAAAGTAAATGATATCGAAGATAATTTGCATAGATTGTTCAAATAATACATGAAGTGTTCAGTGTCTGATGTTGAAATGTTTGGAAGCTAGTACCAATTTTGTTCCTTTTTTTGTTTCACTTTCTTGGGTGTTTTTGCTTTCTACACATTTTATATGAGAGTGGCGTACATTAGGTCCATCAAGGACGTGTACTGTGGAGCCAAGACCAGGGTGAGGACAATGTGAGGAAACTCGGAGCACTTTTCAGTTGTGATGGAGTTGCACTAGGGATCAATTCTTAGCCCGTTTTTATTTGCCTTTGTGATGAATGGATTGACGTGGAAAATTCAAGATGAGGTGTCATGATGTATGTTATTCGAGGATGACATAGTCCTAATTGACGAGACACGCAGCGGGGTTAACGCTAAGCTAGAGGGTTGGAGACAAACTCTGGAGTCTAAAGGGTTCAAGTTGAGTAGGACCAAAACAGAATATTTGGAGTGCAAGTTCAATGACGTACCACATGAGGCTGGCGTGAGAGTGAGGCTTGGTACCCAGGTTATCCAGAAGAAGGACAATTTCAAGTATCGTGAGTCTCTTATTCAACGAAATTGGGAGATTGACGATGATGTCACACATCGTATTGGTGCGGGGTGGATGAAATGGAGGCTCGCTTCCGGAGTGCTGTGTGATAAGAAGGTGATACCAAAACTTAAAGACAAGTTCTACAAAGTAGTTGTTAGACCGACCATGCTATATGGGAAAGAGTGTTGGCCAGTTAAGAGCTCTCATGTTCATAAGATGAAAGTTGCGGAAATGAGAATATTGCGATGGATGTGTTGGCATAATAGAAAAGATAGAATTAGGAATGAAAACATCCGGGACAAGTTGGGAGTGGCTTCGGTGGAGGACAAGATGTGGGAAGTGAGGCTGAGATGGTTTGGACATGTGTAGATGAGAGATGCGGATGCCCTATTATGGAGGGGTGAGAGGTTGGCTATGGACGGGGAGAGGTAGAGGTAGACCGATGAAATATTGGGGAGAGGTGATTACACGGGACATGGCGCAGCCTCCGCCTACCATCGAGGACATGACCTTAGATAAAACGTTATGGAGGACTCAAATTAGAGTAGAAGGCTAGTAGGAGCACTGCTTATCTTTTCATACTAGTAGTCATAATATTGCCTCATAGTTTCTTCTATTTTGAGTATCTTATCTATTTGTAGTAGCTAATGTTCCTTGTTTTTTCTGATTGCTTTACCAAGACTTATTCACATTCGTTATTTTCATTTTCCATTTCTTTGAACTATTTGTCCTTATATGACTTTTCTTATGTTTTCTCTTTTCTCTTGAGCCGGAGGTCTTTCGAAAACAACCTATTTACCTCCAAGGTAGAGGTAAGATATGCGTACACCCTATCCTCCCCATACCCCACAATATGGGGTTTCACTGGGTATGTTGTTGTTACACATTTTATATGGGAGAATAATCTTTATTATGCTCCGATGTTATTTAATGTGATCTCTATCTTTATGCGATAAGGATAAGGTCCGCGTACATTCTACCTCTTCAGTATAATATACTAGATATGTTATTATTGTTGTTGTTATTTAACGGGGTATTATTTTCAATATAAAGAAAAATAAAAATAAAAAAGATCAAAGGCCACTCGTAAACATTTAGATGTAAGAAAAAAGTGCAGCAAGTTTAATGAGCAAAGAAAATAGAAATAAATTAAAACACATCAAAATGAGAATTTGCATCCTAAAGCAGCCAAAATAAGAAAGTACTGTATTTGATTTAATTAAACCAATGAAACGTAGCTACATCTTGCAGGTGATGTTAGCAAGTGCACGTGCATCAAAGTTAATGTACTCTTCTCTATTTTCATTGGCCACTGAACCAATTTTTATTTTTATTTTTGCTGGTAAAGTACATTAGACACCCTTATGAACTTATGTTTAGATATATCCCTTATATGAAAATTATATACATTTTTATTCACTTCATATACTAGTTAATATATGAACAAAATAACCCATACCTCTATTCTCATTCTCTCATTCAAGACATAAACAGGAACTTCAGAGCCTATACCTCTAAATATAGTAGTACAACTTCGAAAGAAAATATTAGATTCTATTTCTTAGAGTCGATTAAAGAAATAAACGTGATTGCATGCTTTCATGAATGAGAATTTTTTTTGTGTTATTCTTTTAATGTATTTTGATTCACTTACTGATCAAATCTTATATTTTTATTAGATAAATAATGTGAGACTAATCAAGTATGAAACAAATGATTTATCGTCCATTAGCAACAATAACTACAGATAATCAGTTACACACATGAAGAATGGGCTATTTTGATAACCATGTTATTTTTTGAAGGTGTGGATCAAATGGGGATAGGGGCAATCCATAAATAACTATTATATGAAGGAAATAAGAGTTTATAGGTATTAATTGTTTGAGTTAAAAATACAGGGATGTATTTAAAAATCAAAATTACGTGACATTAAAATAGTGTTTAGTGTAATTATTATTTTTTGGCTATGTAAGATCTTCAACAAATGTTACTTAATGCAGAAGATAAGTAGTGACCCCCACACAAACTCCATTAATAAAATATCTTGTCTTCAATAGACCCACTTCCATTGGACCAACTCACTATTGTTGAACTTAAAAAAATCTTCTTCTTTAGTTCTTTTCGTTGCATACAAATGGACCCCACCTGGTCCAATTATTAATCCCCCATAAACAAATGTTACTTAATGCAGAAGACAAATAATGGCACTAATCATATTATAGTGGAACGGTAAATATATTTTTCATCCTTAAGGATTTTGAGTTCGAGCTATGTATGAAATCGTCTTCGTAGGGAGCATTTTTTCTCGGTGATATTTTTTAAATGCAAATTCATGTTTTTGTTGATCTTGATATGAATATTGAATATCGAGTTGGAAGGAGAATAAATAGTGGCACCCAACAAACTCCTTTAGGATCGTTTGCTTGATGGCTAGAAAGTGAATTATTCATGTGTTAGAACTTAGAACTAGTTAAGTATTATATTTTAATACAATAATATTTTAGTTGCTATGTACAAAATCAAAATATCAAGTACAATGTTTGGCTATTAGTTCATAATCCCCATAATTAAAATATGTAAAAATGACACGTGGCTTTAGAAAAATCAACTCATTTTTCTTGAGTAAACTTATTTTTTTAAAGTTACGTAGTATTTTTTTCTTCTAATGAACGGGGTCTGGTTCGTTTAAAAAATGGGTAGACTTATTCTTTTTAACTCCACAAAATATTTTTTTAAATGAACCAAACCGATCCATCATAAAAAAAATTACCATGTGACTTTAAAAGAATAAATCTAAAAAAATAGGTAGACTTAACTTTATAAAGCCTCGTGACTTTTTATTAATTAAAACATAAGCTAAATGATTTTTAATATATATATATATATATATATTAGAAAAAAGGGTGTATTTACCCATTCATTATAATACAAGATATATTTATATTATTTGTTAATGATATAAGTATATATACATCATTTTTTTTAATGAGATATATAAACCGTTTGAGTTTATATTTACACCTTTGCTTTTACTAAAATATACTCTTCAATATCTCCTTCTCAATTGGACCAACTCACCATTGTTGAATCCACAGTAATCATTCAAACTCTTCACAAGAAAGTTTCAATTTCTTCACAAAAAAATCTTCTTTAGTTTTTTTTTTTTTTTTGCATAAAAATGGACCCCACCTGTTCTTCTTCCTCCTCCACGACAACAAAAGAAAACTAATAGAAGATGTTTAGAAATGTTTTGCATTACTTTCATTTCTGTAAAATCAAGTCAAAGTTATGGCTAAGATTAAGCTAATCTAATCTCTAGAATCAAGCTAATCTAATCTCTAAAATCAAGCTAAATCTGATAATCATAATCACTGATATTGTGTTGATTATGATTACTAAAATTAAGTTAATCTAATATACCCCTTTAGTCAAATCGGGAGGTTTACGTACGTTGAGACTATCTCAAAAATCATCAAAGAGTTGCAGCGGGAGTCCTTTGGTGAAAATATCGACAATTAGATAGCGTGAAGGAACATGTAGGACGCGTACTTGATCTCGAGCGACTTTCTCACGTACGAAGTGTATATCCATTTCAATATTTTTAGTGCGTTGATGTCACACTGGAATTATGGACTTAAACAATCACCTCGTGCTTAGTACCAGCATTTTGCAGATTATGTGGATACACTCGGGCTTTTCTCATAACATTTCAGATCATTCTTTATTTATTTATCGTCGAGGCAAAGATATGGCATATATTCTTCTTTATGTGGATGATATCATCTTAGCCACTTCATCAGATGCTCTTCGACAATCCATTATGTCTAAGCTTGGCTCTGAATTTGCTATGAAATATTTGGGTCCACTAGGCTATTTTTTGGGTATCTTTGTCACCCGACATTCAGGAGAATTATTTCTTTCACAAAAGAAATATGCAGATGAGATTATTGAGCGGGCCGACATGTCTTCCTGCAAACCATCCCCTACACCGGTGGACACAAAAGCAAAACTAAGTATCTCTTCAAGTAATCCATATTATGATCCGACTGCATATCGTAGTCTTGCGGCGCATTGCAATACTTGACCTTTACAAGAACCGATATTTCTTATGCGGTTCAACAAGTATGCTTATTTATGCATGACCCAAGAACCCAACACATGTCTGCATTGAAGTGTATCATTCACTACATTTAGGGTACAATCAAATTCGGACTTCACATTTACCCATATTCTATTAATAAACTCATCTCATACACTGACGCAGATTGAGGTGGATGTCCGGATACTAGACGCTCAACTTCTTGTTACTGTGTTTACCTTGGAGATAACTTGATATCTTGGTCTGCGAAATGACAGCCTACCCTGTCCCGGTCCAGCGCTGAAGCAGAATACCGTGGGGTGGCAAATGTCGTATCAGAATCCAGTTGGATTCGAAACCTACTTCTAGAACTTCAATGTCTAGTTACGAAAGCCACTTGGGTCTATTATGACAATGTTAGTGCAGTTTATCTTCCGAACTCCATATAGAGATTTTTTGAGCAAGCACACATAATCAGGGTGTTGTAGGTCACGAAAACCCGGTGGTTGGTACATAGAGAGAGTTTCATTGAGATGTCCATGTAAGAATGCATTTTTGACATCAAGTTGAGTGAGACACCAAGATTTTGATAATGCAATGCTAAGTACTATCTGAATAGTGGCCAGTTTGACAACCATACTGAATGTTTCTCCGCAATCTACACCAGTTTGTTGTCCTGCACCATCACCTATAAGTCGAGATTTATGCCTTTCAAAAGACCCATCATATTTTTTCGTATGCCTGAAAATCCACAAACTTCGAATAATGTTAGCATTAGATGGTCGGGGCACCAAGTCCCACGTCTTATTCTGAATAAGAGCATCGTATTCATCTTTCATGGCCATTTTCCGTTTTGATCATTTAATGCATGAAGGGAATTTGTAGGCAAAGGAGAAATGGAATTTTTTGTAGTGGTATGAAGATTAAGAAATCTTCTGGGGTTTAAAATTTCATGTTGGGATCTTTTTTCATTTGTGGATATGTGGGAGGATTTATTTATGGATTGGGTTGGGTAGGTTGTTGGGTTGTTATTGGACTGTGTGTTGTGGACTGATTTGGGTTAGTTGAATCACTGCAGAATCAGTTCCTCCATCGCTTGTCGGTGTAGGTTGAGTGGACTTGGCTTGAGTAGGAATTAGGTTTTCCTGCTGTTGGGCAGATTCATTTGAAGATGAGTGAGTCAGTAGTTGTTGTACCGGGGGGGGATTTACAAAATTTGTGATACCCCTTGCATCAGGTGTCACATTTTGATGAGAGAATATATGTTGTAACAAAAGTTGATTAGTTAAGAAACTTGTATCCAAAAATTCATAGGTTGAGGGATTAGAGGCGTGCAGTTTGGAAAGGAAAACTATTTTCATCAAAACTGACATGCCTTGAAATAATGATTTTTCAACTCGATAAATCATAACATTTATAACCTCTATGATTAGTTGGGTATCCCAAAAATACACAAGGTGTTGATCTAATTTGTAATTTATGTCGAGAAGTTGAAGAAGTAAGGGATAGCATAGACATCCAAAGACCCGAAGATGATGATATGATGGGTCTTTCTAATAGAGAATTTTTGTGTGTGTTTGATATGCAAGCTTTTTGTTGGAAATTATGTTGAGCAAATAGGTAGTCATTTGTAGTGCATGATGCCATAATGAAGGAGGTAGAGAGGCACGAGTAAGGAGAGTTCGGGTGATGTTGTTTATGGTTCGAATTTTTCTTTTGGCTTTTCCATTTTGGGAGGATGTATGAGGACAAGAGAAACGAAAACTCATTCTATGTGATTCACAAAACTTATGAAAGGACGCATTGTTGTATTCCCGCCCATTGTCACATTGAAAACATTTGATTTTCCTTTCAAATTGTGTTTTGATGTGTTTAGAAAAGTTTATGAACATGGAGTAGACTTGAGATTTATTGGCAATTGGAAAAGACCACAAGAAATTTGTAAAGTCATCAAGAAATAACACATAATAACGATGACCACATGAACTCAAGATAGGTGATGACCAAAGGTCGCTATGCACAATGTCAAATGGCAATTAGGTTAATGATAACGAGTCATAAAAATACATTTTGACTTGTTTTCCAAGAGAACAAGACTGACAAAAAAAATTATCTCGTAATTTATTACAATGAATAAAATTATTTTGGCAAAGAGAGCTTAAAACAAGAGCTCCCGAATGTCCTAAACGACTATGCCATAATTCGAGAGATAAAGCTGCAAAGGTAGAAGGTGTTGATGTTCCAAAACGAGGGCTGGTTTTTTTTATTAGATATATGTCACTGACGCTATCACACCTTATTAAATGCATCCCCGTCTGAAAATCCTTCACAGAAAATCCGAAAGGATCAAATTCAATAGATACATAATTATCAACAGTAATTTTTGAACGGAAACAAGGTTTTTAATTAATTGCGGGGCATGTCAAACATTTTGCAATTTTAAAGGTGGATGGGGTTTAGGTAACGAAGCATTTCCATAACCAATAATTGGAATTGTATGGCCACTACCAACGGTAATATTATGATTTTTGCTCTTATTTAAATAAGACGTAAGATTACCTCCGTTTGCAGTCATGTGAGATGTAGCTCCAGTATCCATGTACCATTGATCATCCGGAGGGGCAATCGAGAGAGTATGCATGGCTTGTTGGATATCGATTGGAGCGTAGGTGGATGGGGCCGATTGGGCTGCTGCTACGTGGGCTTAAGGGGGTCTAGTCCCTAAAATAGATGGTTGACGCAACCCAGTTTTATTATAAAATTGGGCTGGTCCAGTAGTTGGGTAAGGGCAAGGCGGACTGGGCCAGTCCTGCCAAGGCCCATACCCTTGCGGACCGGCCCAATTTAGATAGTTAAAATTGGGTTGCTGCATCTGTTTCCCTAACAGTGCCCCCATTCCATTCGGTGGAGCACCTTCCGTTCTAGTCGGCGTTTGGCTTCCACGGCCACCGTTGTTTCCTTTCTTCCCTTTTCCGCCACGATTGTTGCCTCCAGCACCTCTACCGCCGCGGTTGTTGTTATTTCAGTTGTTGTTCTTTCTATTTCCGCCTTGATTTCCGCCTGAATCATCGTGACGACATGCAAAATAGAGTTGTCGGTGGTTGTTTCAGCGACTTTTTCGCCCTTGCAATTTCTTCCAAAACAAGTATGGATCGAGCTTTGTAAAATGGGGGAAGTGTGTCGCCATGGGGAATCTGAGACCCGACGGTTGAGTATTCGTCTGTCAGACCCGAAACCAGTTGAATCACCAGTCTTTCGTTCGACACGGTGGCGCCGACATTAGATAACTGGTCTGCTAGGGATTTAAGATGTTGACAGTAGGAAGAGGCATCCGAGAAGTTTTCTATCTGGACTGTTGAGAATTCTTGTTAGAGATAGAGGGCTCGAGAATTCTTGTTGTCTGAAAAAATGTCTTTTAGCCAGTTCCATGCGATTTCGGCCATGGAATTTCGTTCAAGGATGGTGTTAAGAAGATCTTCTGAAATCGTGTTGTATATCCATTGTAGAATAATGGCGTCAAGACGTGACCACAACTCATGATCTATTTTCCGAAAAGATGGGGTGAACCCGACTTCGTCGATGAAGGGATTATGTGGTCTAGAACTTTGTAAGCTCTAGCATGAATGGTGAATAGTTCCGACCATGTGATGTATTGGCCTTTTTCAATATCGAGGGTGATTTTGATAAAGTTGTTGATGTTTGATATTGCTAGAGCAGGGTGGGAAATAAGAATGGAAGAATATGATGTGACCGGCATGGTGGTAGTATTTAGTTCGGATGTTAGGTCAATAGACATGGTTGATTATTGTCGGACAGGGGAGTGTTTTGACGAAGACGAGGAGACATGAGTTGTCGACAACAGAGAAGAGTTGGTTGGCGAATAATGTATGAATTACCTAGGCTCTTGATACCATAATAAAAGATGTTTAGAAATATTTTGCCTGACTTTCATTTCTGTAAAATCACTTTATATACAAGAATGTAAGTCAAAGTTATGACTAAGATTAAGCTAATCTAATTTCTAGAATCAAGCTAATCTAATCTCTAAAATCAAGCTAAATCTGATAATTATAATCACTGATATTGTGCTAATTATAATTACTAAAATTAAGCTAATCTAATTGATTAGATTTAAATTCTAATAATAATTGAAGCTAATCTAATTGAATAATAATTAAAGCTAATCTAATTGAATAATAATTAAAGCTAATCTAATTGATTACATTCAAATTCTAATAAAAACAACCTGGTCCTATTATTAATCCCCCAGATACAACTTGGTCGGTTCCTCATAAATCTTTTTCATTTTCAAGAACCACACAACAACAAAAAAGAAAAAAATGGAGCTGCAAGTGAAAATCTCCACCGCCTTATCACAGTTGTTTTCAGAAGATATTTCTTCATCTCTATGTGGGCGTTACATGTATAAATCTCCCTTAAACCCCCTCTCATCGACCATTTTATCACACCCTATTCGGAAATTTTCATATTTGTTCCATAAAAACCACAAATTTGTATTGTACTGAAAAAAATCACCATTTTATCACACACCCTTCTAAAAAAACTCCATTTTTGTTCCATAAAACTAAAAATTTCTTTGTATTTATACTGAAAAAAATCACCATTTTATCACACACCCTTCTCAAAAAACTCCATTTTTGTTCCATAAAACTAAAAAACTCTTTGTATTTATACTGAAAAAATCACCATTTTAGCACACACCCTTTTCGAAAATTTCCATCTTTGATCCATAAAACTTAAAATCTTTGAATTTTGTACTGAAAAAATCACCATTTTATCACATACCCTTTTCGAAATTTTCAATCTTTGATCCATAAAACTATAAATATCTTTGTGTTGTACTGAAAAAATCACCATTTTATCATACACCCTTTTCATAAAACTCCATCTCTGATCCATATAACTGAAAATCTTTGAATTTTGTACTGAAAATATCACCATTTTATCACACACCCTTTTCGAAATTTTCCATCTTTGTTCCATAGAACTATAATTCTCTTTTTATTGTACTGATAAAATCACCATTTTAGCACACACCCTTTCCGAAAGTTTCCATCTTGAATCCATTAAACTACAACTCTTGCAATTTTACTGAAAAAAACACCATTTTATCACATACCCTTGTCGAAAGTTTCCATCTTTGATCCATAAAACTACATATCTCTTTGTATTGTACTGAAAAAAAGAATCATATATGAACCCATTTGATAAAAATCAAGAATCTCATAATACTACTAATACCACGCCGTTTTCAACTGAAATGGACTCTGAATTTGCTGTATTTTCACTAATTTCTTCTCCTTTTATAAATTTCGAATCTTTTGAACAGTTAAGTGGGGAAGGATTGGGTGTGCCACAACCTATGGAGTGTTTACATGGAACACCAATTCCACCATTTTTATCAAAGACTTTTGATTTAGTTGATGACCCTTTATTGGATTCAATTATTTCTTGGGGTAACAATGGAGAAAGCTTTGTAGTGTGGGACCCAGTTGAGTTTTCAAGATTGGTTCTTCCAAGGAATTTCAAGCACAGCAATTTTTCCAGCTTTGTGAGACAGCTTAATACTTATGTGGGTATCATATCACTTTAACACATAGGCAAAACAAAAAGTGGCTATTGTTAAAGCTCTAGTTCTTTAGCTCTTTTGCTTCCCTCATTTTTGTGTTTTTGTTCTTTGTATGTAATTGTTGTTCGGAGATTTTCATGTATTTTTGTTGTTTTCTCAGTTTTCTGTAATTTTGTTTTTGTTTTATGTTTCATGTTGTAATAGAGTAGCATGGTCAATGAGGATTCGTGTAGCCGACTCCAACTTTGTTGTTGTAAATGTAAATAGTGTTCTTTTCTTGTGTTGTAATTAGTAGTGTCCGAAGTTGTAAATAACATTAGAGGAACAAGTGTTTTGATAGTTTATCGGGTTTTTTTGTACCTTGTAAATGGATGTCTTTGAGATTTTTGGTGGATTTTAAGTGGTTCAATCTGCGCTGTTCGTGACTTGGGCTTGTAGATAAATCTAAGATGATAAGAGGATCTCTCTGCAGGAGGTTCATCTATTCTGCAGGTAGAATTCTAAGGTTCTGATTAAATAACTTGTTTAAGCTTTCTGTAATTTATATATGGTTTTACTGCAAGAGATCCTACTGATTGTGTACTTCTAGTGTAATGCAGCTCCTGGAATTCATGAAAATTTGACAACTAAGCATCTGGTTTTATGTAAAAATGACTTATTCATGGTATCTCCGAATTCATTTTTAAATCATTTGTGGGTAACTTTATACAGGGATTTCGTAAAATTGATGCTGACAAGTGGGAGTTTGCGAATGAAGGGTTCTTGAGAGGGAAGAGGCATTTGTTGAAGAACATACAGAGGCGAAAGTCGCAGCAGGCTGGGAGTTCGAGTTCTTCTGGATCATCTGCTACGGTAGATGAGATAGAGAAACTCAGGAAGGAGAAGAGTTTGATGATGCAAGAAGTCATTGAATTGCAGCAGCAGCAGCGTGGGACCGTTCAACAAATGGAAGCTGTTAATGAAAAGCTTCAGGCTGCTGAACAGAAGCAGAAGCAGAAGCAGATGGTTTCATTCTTGGCCAAGGTGTTTCAGAATCCCACGTTCTTGACTCGTCTTCAGCAAATGAAGGAGCAAGGAAAAATTACTTCTCCAAGAACAACGAGGAAATTCGTTAAACATCAGCCACATGATCCTGATAGAGTAGAGTCTTCCATGGAAGGGCAGATAGTCAAGTACAGGCCTAATTTCCAAGAAACTGGTTTAGGAGCGGAAGCTATGCCTTTGAAAGGTGGTACTTTTGCATCCGAGGGACCGACAATGGCACATGAACTTCTCGAAAGTCCAGATCAGGTTATAGAAAAAGCTTCAGACTTTAACCCGAAGACTCTCATTTCGATGGGAAGAATGTAGCTAGCCCTCAATTAGAAGTCATGCCTGAGTACTTTGCCTCACCAGGTATCGGAAGTATGGTGAAAGAAGAGGAAGTATGGAACATGAGTTTTGAAGCCAGTGCTGGCATGTCAAGTACTGGCCCCAACCTATGGGGTAGTCTTAGCAACTATGTCCCGGATTTCGGAGTTAGTTCTGGTTTGTCAGATTTGTGGGATATAGATCCCTTACAGGCAGCTGGAAGTTCTGGTGTTTATAAGTGGCCAGATGTTGAGTCTCCTTTTGGTCAGTCTGAGAGCCAATCAGCCCAAGAATGATAGTTTTTAGGATACTAGCTATGGTTTAGTTGATGGGACATAATATTGATATGATTGATTATAGATTTTTTAGTTGATAATTTACTTTTGACTGATTCATTTCTTCTATTCATCCTCGGTCTGCAATTTTCTCTGCTAATTGTTATAAATTTTGAAGATTGATGGCATAATTTGCAACATATACTCTTTTAAGTTGTGAAATGTGCAGGTTTGCACCCTGGTTGCGAGTATGGGACTTATTTTGAGAATTCGGGATTGTAATGACACTGCTCGCTCAAGCTTTTCCCGGTAAGGAGACCTTGTGGTGATTTATGCTATTATGATTGCTTGATGAATTGTTACTTTACCAAAATTCTCTACATGAAGTTGAATAACAAGCGCACATTACTTACAACATTTGGTTGTTACGTTAGGCCTAATTTAACCACAAAAGCTAGTTCGTGACTCGTGAGGGGAGCATTCTCCAAGGTCACAACCCATTTCCCCAACCAATGTGGAGATGGTATTAGAGTCGGACCTTTTTTAGTTCTTGGTTTTCCAATGTTCGACCCCATGTAATATTGTCCAAACTTTAAATGTCCCGTAATGGGCAAGGCCCGGGGTGTTGGGTGGGTGTTAAAAGTCCCACACGGGTAGTCAAATAGTTAATTGGTCTCCTTGTATGGTCTTGGGCAATCCTCACCTCTTGAGCTAGCTTTTGGGGTTGAGTTAGACTCGAGGTCCATCTTCTTAACATGGGATCGGACTTGAATTTTGGTAAGCCAATTTGTACAATCATCTTCTCTCTACCTACTGTAATACTCTGGGCTTTCTCTCAACTCAGTGACTCAGTCCAGTGAGCCGCCTTGAGCTTCTTCTCTATCTCAATTCAGCTCATTCAGCCACAAACTTTGCTCTATGTCCCTTGTTTAGCTTGTTGAGCCTATTCTCAGGTCCAGGCCCATGCTTTAGCCAGTTGAGTTTGATATCTGTCTCTCTCTATATCATGTCTACTCTTCAATCTGCTAAAAAAGGATTGTTAATCCAGGTGTAAACTCGAGAACTCGGTTAGACATGCAGGGAGGTGTTAGGAAGAAAAAATAGTGCTTGTCCATGGAGTTGCTTTCCATGGATATTTCGGCATTCTAAGGCTGTATGAAAGTGAAAAGATATCTGACTGTTTCGACGGAAGAAAGATCGACCAGAAACACAATCTATGGGGGTCCAAGCAAGATGTCACATTCTAATACATGGAGAGCAAAATCTGCAACAAGAGTTAAAAAAGGGCTGACCACGATCTCTGCCATGATGGTTTCAGGGGTTGTTGCATTGATAGGAGTTTCGTCTGTTAAATAGAGTGGCCCCATGGAGATGAAGGAGGAAGTGACCGGAATTTAATCCAGAAACCAAATTACAGTGGGAAGTTGACAACTATTTTGCCCGAGTGACGATCTTCCACTGTGAAGTTTTGCATAGCCCTCAGAGAACAGACAATGAAGTGTGTAACTCTTGGAGATATTATTCTGTGAAAGAAGTGAGTCTCTTTTGAGATTATAAATTTTTTCTTGATGAATGGTTGACGACAATTGATCAAGATAGGATAGCATCACACGGTCTTGTAGAAGTTTCACATGCAAAAGTTTAGGAGAATCAATAACTGGTGGCGAAAAGGTGACATTTATCCAACCTAGCGTGATAGTATCACACTGGATCCATAAATGAGATTCTTCATGTGTAGGGGTGGGCAAGGTATTGAACCCTCAAACCAAGGGAAGAAGGTTCTGACTTTTCAAGTCTGTGAAGAAGACTAAGTAGGGTAGTTCAGATACATAAGTTCAATAGGTATGAAACCTTGATATTGTAGACAGTTGCCAAAGGATTTGGAAGTCTAAAGGGAGACTAAGAGGAAGTGAGTCGAGTGGTGGAGGAAGATCATGGCTCTTATACCAAGTTGGTTTGAGTAAATGATTTCCAAGCCAATGAAATCAGTCGTGCATTACATGCGTTTCTTCTTTAAATTATTTGTTTTTCCTCGTTCAGATCATAGTGTTATCCCTTTCAGGGACATGTTAAAACAGAATATTTGCTGATCATAAAAAATTGCGACCATGTCAAATAATCCTATCTGTATCATGTCAAGTATGCTGACCTTTTAGAAGCGTTTCATGCTTAAAATAGCTTTACACAACCAGTGTCTACATTTCTGCTTTTTTTACTTTGTGCTTTCTTTCTTTCAACGCAG
The DNA here is from genome assembly GCA_034509755.1 of Anisodus tanguticus. Lineage (NCBI taxonomy): Eukaryota > Viridiplantae > Streptophyta > Magnoliopsida > Solanales > Solanaceae > Anisodus > Anisodus tanguticus. Next base: position 42,251,530 of record CM067559.1, on the reverse strand, counting down.
TCGATTCTTTTGTAATTGCTTGGATCTTGTACCCTCAACCAACCAGTTTTTGTAGTCTCGTAGGTAATCAATGATGTAGCAATAACAACTAGCAAATCCAGCTCAGGGATTAGTTCAAGTGGCAAAGGTAGAGGGAAGTTTGAGCCTTGCATCACGCGACTAAATCTGATATTTTAATTGGAGAAAGGTAGAGGGGCGGACCCATTATCCCCGAGTTTCGATGGTTAGGTTGGTCTTCGGGTTGGCCCTAGACTGATTTCTGGTCATAAAAAAAGACTGCTCAATGATTTGATTTTCTTCGTCTTATTTGTATATTTCTAAATTGTGTAGGATATTTTTCAGAATCTATCTGACAATATTTTGTTTCATGTAATAAACTAATAATTGATAGGCAATCCCAGCCAACCATTTGAGAAGTATCCTCTGGGATGTATTTGGTGATATTGATGGGGTTCAACCTTGTAGAGTAACAGGAAAACTAAATTTATATCTTGTTTCGCCAAGTTTTTAAAATCAACTCACTTTTTAAAAGTATTTTTGGTTAGAAGCCGTTTATATTTGGTCAATTAATTTAAAAATCACTTATGAGCAGCGCAATTAGTGTTTGATCAAGCTTTTAAAAAATGTTCTAATTGTATTATTTTTTTTCAAAAAGGTATGTTTTGGGGGGAAATTATTATTTTTTAGCTTCTAAAAAATAGTTTCCGCTACTCCTTAGAACTTTTTTCTCCCCCAAAAAAGACCAAATACTTCATATATTTTTTAAAATAAGCACTTCTTGAAAGAAAAAAATAGCATTTTTGACCTCTCAAAAGCTTGGCCAAACAGGCTATTAATGTGGTTGCAAGCATTTTGTGATACTCGTGATTTATTTATATTTCGCTAAAAATGCAAATATTATCATCCAAAAGGGTATTTCAAAGGTGCTTTCAGAATAATATCATCCCAAAAGGGTTTATTGGTCAAGTGTATAAGAGAAAAGTGAGTTTCTCACTCAAGTGACAAAATAAGGATTTTGTTTTGGCACCAATACGTAGTGTGCCGCCAAAAAACAATTATGTGAAATACCCATTGGCACTCTCAAATTTTCTGTAAGCTCATTTAAGATGACACTAATTTCCCTCTAGAAATGTTTGTTATGCTGCTTGACAACTAAAAAATTCTATTAAATGGAAGAAGACTTCGCATCAACTAATTCGATATGCTCTCAAGACACTAAGATCTCTTGGGGGAAGAGTCGGCTCGAATCGGATTTGGTGCATGTAGTTATATCATCCTTCAAGGCAGTATGGACGAGCGGACAATCCTTTTTCATTTATCTAGTCTACTTTTTAAGATCCCATTACCAAACCAACTCCATATCCGCAGCATTCCGAACACAAATGCAAAAGGACAAAAGAGACTTTTTGATAATCGAGAAATCCCAGGCTTCAATGGGGCAAAACCGGGTATGACACCAAACCAGGCTTCAATGGGGCAAAACTTGGTATGACACCAAACCAGGCCCTGTGACGTACACCTAACCCACACATCACAAGATGTGCTCTTACCATTAGACCAGAGTGATAGATGTGTTGTGAGGGGCAAAGAAAGGAGCGCCACGCGGAGGACACAACATCTGAGACAAGTTGCATGTGATCTTAAAGCACATACTAAAAAATAATCACAAATAAGTGATTCAAACTGTGCATTCCTATAAGACAACTTCCCATTATAAATTCTTAATACATACAAAATCGTTTTCTGGAAAGGAAAATTAAAGAACTGTTTCTGGCATTAACAAAATCACATGGCTAAACAATATTTCCAGGAGGAAGTGTACAAGCCAATTGCAAATGGTCTTCTGGGAGAAATGGCAGCTTGAATTTGTGAAAGAAGTTACGGCTCTAAACGGGCATTCTGAACTAATATGTACAGAACAAAAGCCTGCAAAAAGTACATTGAAGGCAGAGATCAAATTTCAGCACTATAAACAGCAGAAAGTTGTATATAATGTACAGTTCATCGCTAGAAGTTGTTACAAGCTCATATACCATCAAAAGCAACAACAAAGAAAGCTAAGGGCGAACCCTCTTAGCTTACAAATTTACTGCCCAATTATGGGCTATGTTCTTTAGTCTTCCAAGGCAGTAAGAGCCAGAAGAAGTGGTGGAGGATTATACCTTTTTGCATTTGGTGGGCTGTTTGGAAGGAAAGGAATGACAGATGCTTTGAAGATAAACTCAATTCCATCCATAAAGTGAAATAGAATTGTATTGTATCTTTATATTTTTGGTGTAAAGAGATTTGTATAGACGAAGAAGAACAAGTATATGGCCTCGTAGAATTTTTAGGAGCTCTGTAAATCTGCTTTTGCTCTACTTACTGTTTCTGCTGATTTTTGGAGGTGGCCAGCATACCCTTAATGCTGAGGAATACAATAGTACCAGTTTCAAAAAAAACAAGGGGCTGAACCCCTCTTAGCTTTGCAGAGTGTTGCACAGACTTAAATTTGGAGTAAGACACACCAAAGCAAATGTAAGATTTAGCAGAATGAAGAGATAAGATTCAGGATACACGAACCTGAAGTAAACGAAGCCTTGTTCCTCCCAGAAGATGATTAACAAAGAATGCCAAATATGTGCAGAAATCATACATCTATCACACGCATTCACGTAAGCAACTGCATGTCTGTACGACCTGGTTGAGGAGGTATTGCAGGAGGTTTAATTAGTGGTCTCAGCATTTCCATGATTGCACAAAAGGAGGGACGTTTCCATGGTTCTCTGTGACATTATCAAAAGTAACTTCAAGAGCACATCAAAGCAAACCAAAAATCAATGTGATTGAACTATGGAAGAACATTAGTAACATACTTGACCCAGCAAGACTCAATAATGCTTGCCACTTGAGGATTCAAGTCGTGCGGAATTTCGAGTCTTTTCCCCTTAAAGCCGACAGCTGCTACAACCTACAGGTTCAGATGCATTTAACCAATACAGCAATCACAAGAATTGACTCCTTATCTCATCTCTTAAAGATGTTCCATTTTAAAATATAACCAAGACGCAATACTCGTGCCAAGTAGTGTTGCAAATAATCAGCAGATCCAAGATCTCTTTCTAAAATAAAATCAATGCTTGCAATCAGAGGTATCAGAAAGTTTTTGCCACCTAGATACCAAAACACAAGATTGAGTACCCTACCTGATTTTTAGTAAAGGTGGAATATCAAAAAAGAGAACTTATAGAAATTATCTTCCGTGCAATGGATATTGTTTTATCCAGGTTCTTTTTTCTCATTTTTTTCTTACTTGACAGTAAGTTTGGCAGAGAAAGATCTTTGACAAACATGTAGCTATCAAGAAACTTATTACAGAATACTAATCAAACCCCAGAGCAAAACGTAGCGAACCCCGATAACATCTCCATTCAATGGTCAATGAATGACTAGCTCTCTACATAAATGAAATGGAGAAGAGAGGTATATAAAATGAGGAATAACTGGCTCTTCAAACAATTGCTGAAGCAAATTGGATTCTCCATCCCCTGGTATGTGTCATGCCAGACATACAACAACAACATACCCAGTGTAATCCCACAAGTGGGGTTTGGGAGGTAGGATGTACGCAGACCTTACCCATACCTTTGTGAGGTAGAGTCATACAAGACATAAAGGAACAAAATGACTAACACGAAATTTAGTTGCCCCAGACATAACCCAATATTCGGTCTCTACGCTAAATTAAGTAGTGCAACATTAAGGTCCTGCTTTTGCTTTTCCAGTAAACACAGTGTTCGTTACTATGTGGATGAGCCATTTTAGACATAAGAGGAATAAAATGACCTTGGGCAACTGATGTCAAATTGTAGTGTTTCTATCCCCGGTAAAAGCCTCCCGACAACAATTCATTTGTACATCCCAATAGATAGTTTCAGGTCATTTCACCAATACACAGCTATTCCTCTGGATTGCATTCACTAACTTCAGGATTTATACCTTAAATCCCCCCCGGACAAAAGAACATAAAGATTAGAAATACAAACCTGTGCTGCGTTCAAATTACCCCAAGGTTGTTGCAACGTTGCCAGCTCCCACAAAACGACACCAAAGCTGTATACATCAGATTTCTCATTTGATGGTTCATCACGAAGAACTTCAGGTGCCATCCATTCCGGCTATCACAATAAACCAGATAAAAAAAAAAATCATCGATCAAGTAAAGTGCCAAAGACGAATAAAAGTTAAACAAATCATATGTTGAATCAAACACTTACAGTCCCAGCAGCCGACTTTGATGAGAGAAATGTGTTCGCTTTTAAACGAGAAAGACCAAAATCACAGACCTGATGAAGACATTAGACAGGTGAGGGACATGCAACATCTTTGCATAAAGAGAAAAAGTAGCTTTAAATATAAGAGTACAGAATATGCAAAAATAAACACCATAACAAAACTCAATTATTTATCATAAACAACTTCAGTAAGACTTGTCCAGAATTCAGTAGAGTCAGATCTGATGCAGACCATACACTGTCTTGTAATCATAAAGCATTATAGACACAACTAAGCGTACATTAAACGATGTACCAAATGCATTCCCCCCCCCCCCCCCTTTTTTTTGGATTTTTAATACATCCCCTTTTTATGTTGTTGCTTGACATCAGAAAAACAGTTTATCAATCAGATCTCAAGATGTTATATGTGCATGCTGTAAAGAAATGAGATAATCAAGATCGTAGATTTTGATCATGATGGGTTCAAGTCGTTACAAGGAACCGCCCAAATACATGCTTCCAATGTGAGAGGAAAGACATCTACAAGTCAATAGTGAACTAAATAAACTGGTTTAATAAGAAATTTTGGAGAAGAGGAGGAAATGACCAGACATGTGGCAAGCACATGAAATACACAAATATGAAATATAATGAATAATAAAGCAAAATATAACACAACTATTACTGTTATCCCTCAATCCCAAACTAGTGGGGGGCAGCCATATGAATCCTCATTCTGCTCCATTCGGACACGTTTCGGTCCAATACGCAATACATACATTCTGCTCCATTTTGGACACGTTTCATTCCAATACGTAATAATTTGTTTGTTGAGACAAATTAAGGGTTCTCTAAAACTAGAAGTTCCCTATATCTCGCACTAATCTCAATAATAAACTAAAATACACTAAAAACTTTCATCCTCGTAGAGTTTTAATATCTTGAAACATGCTGCATCCAACACTCCAACATTTTGTTCTAATAGGTGTATCCAGCACATTGAAGGGGAGCCTTGGAGTAACTGGTAAAGTTGTTGTCATGTGACCAGGAGGTCACGGGTTTAAGCCGTGGAAACAACCTCTTGCAGAAATGCAAGGTAAGACTGTGTACATTAGACCCTTGTGGTCTGGCCCTTCCCCGAACATAGCGGGAGCTTAGTGCACCGGGCAGGTGTATCCAGCACATTAGCATTGCCCCAGATGATCAAATACCAGCATCCTTGCTAAATGGACACTGAACTACCACAATTCCAGATAGTCAATGTCCATTTGGATGACAAAGAAACTTCTGGACTCGTACATGCCTACAAAACCAAAAGTATAATGTACAATATTCAAGATATATGTTGTATGTCGGAATTTAATCCTCTCCACAACATTAGTTCATCGTTAGTTCTCCATTATCTGAGAAATCTGACATAAGTTTTACCCCTTCAAAACTTGCTTTTTGTTCTTCAATAGGTTATTGTAAAGTATAAAAGTTTCTGAAACTAAGACATCCTCTCTGGCTTTCTCTCTTTAGACCACTACTCTGACAGCGCAAGTCTAGAATTGTATCTATAGGATAAAAAGATGGATTGCACCTTTACATGTGCCGTAGAGGTTATTACTCTTACCTTCACTGTGTACTTTTTGTCCACTAAAAGATTTGGAGATTTTAAATCTCTATGAACAATGGGAGGATTGCGTTTATGTAGATAATTCATCCCCTTTGCCTGCACATGATGATATTACGAAATTAACCCCATATCAAAAATAAAACGAGGCAGAGTAGGGAAGCATCCATACCACATCGTACGCCATAGACAACCGACGCCTTTCATCCAAAACCTCACTCACACCAGTTTTATGAAGAAATCTATATAAGCTACCCCTGAAATAAATTGCAACATGAGCCATGTCAGCTAAACTGAAAAATCAGAAGTCTGATTATTTGGAGTGTTTACCAGGATAAAACCTTGATAAATATTCTGTAACTATGGACAAGTTTGGTCGCTGTGTAACAGCACCCATAAAAAGCACAATATTTGGATGTCGCAACCGCTTCATAATTGCAACCTAAACAAAACAAAAGGAAAGCCAAATTAGGGGAGTTGGTCTTAGGGGAAATCGATGATAAAACTGGCATACACTCATCTTCTTTCCATACACCCTTTTTTTAAGGAGATACGGAGATCCCTATTGTTACCTCCTGCAAAAATTCGTTGAATCGCACTGGATGAAAATCTTGTTCCGTGAGAATCTTCACAGCAACATCCTAAAGAGCAAACTTCCATCAGCATGCAATTATGAAGGAACAAAACCAAACCAAACCAAACCAAACCAAAAAAAGAAGTAAAAGAGAGATAAACAGAAAATCCAACAACACTTATTCGAGAAGCGGATCAGGGCAAAAACAAAATAGAAATAGTAAATACCCAAATAATTTACAAAGTTACACTGAATAAATGTCTCTTTTAAATAAAAAAATGAATGTCTCTCTGAAGTGCAAAATAAGTACAGATACAACCAGATGAGTATCAAGAATACAGAAGTAAAAGGGAAATATCTTACAGAGCCATTCCAATCAGCATGGTGAACAGTACCAAAAGACCCTGAAATACAACAGTGTTAGGTACATGAGAAGAGGATGTTATAATACTATAGCATCCCAAAATCACTAACATGTAATGAGACGATCATAGCACAATACTAAAAAGGAGGATACAAAAAATAGCAGGCAGGGATTACCTGCCCCAATCCTCTCCTTCAGAACAAGATCTTCCCAGGGAATAACAAAATCTTCTACTTCAAGGGCAAGGTCTCTACTTGTTTTAGTGGGAACAAGTTGACCACCACCCTCAAGAAACCTCTCTCTTGGGTCTGATAATGACATTAGCGGTTGCGTATCTCCATGCCCAACTGGAGGGACATGCTTCATAGGAGCCATGTCCCTGTCCATGTTCATTGAGCTTAAGATATTTTGAGGATTATATATACCAGGAAGTTGACAGTCGTTGTCATGACCCTTTTTCCATGCATTAATTGGAGGCACAGGTAACCGAGAAATCTCATCACGGTTACTTGAACTAGGAACTGCACTGTTCCTCTCAATGTTATTTCGCTCAGTTTGTCCTGCATCTCCATCAACAGCAGCTCCTGTGACAAATCATATTAATTAAGAACCTTCATGTTGGGTATAAAATTCACGAACAAATTCAGGGAATTATCCTGTCAAGATAACAATATTTCATTTGCATGGGAAGAGGAAAGACTCTAGATAGAGATGCTAAAAGTAACTAAGATCAGAAAATCTCCCATCTTCAGGACAGGGAGACTACTGCTGATCAGGAATACCTTTGGACGTAGATTTGTTTGCCAGTAGAAAATGTAGAGAACTTCTAAAAACCAAAATTTTGAACATTCGGTTAAGACTGGTCTCTATGGGAGTGACATGGACAGTGAGTTTCATATAGCTGACCCCAACTACCTCGGTTTTGAGGCATTTTGATATTTATAAGCGTTTAAAACAATAGATTTTTGGTTTCCACTTTGCTGAAAAATAAACTTAGGGTTTCAGATAAATCAATACCTATAACTATAAGATGAAAGGGGCGGAAGGGAGCAGGGAAGCAACAATGTATCCTAATCTCCATTATATTATGATTTATTTGTGTTAGTGGGTGGGCAAGGCAAGGAGTTTTATGGTTAATGAGGTTCCAGCTTCATTAGAGTCAGATAGTAGTGACATCATGTAGAAGGGAGAATAGAGAGAAAGCAAAGATGCTAGTAGGTTTATTTATGTACAACTATGTAATGGGAAGCCAATGCTAGTAGTTGTAAGAATTCGCTTAAAAAATAAGACAAATAAGAACAACCAAAATTTTTAAGGAAATTCTAAATCTTAAATACTGATAAGCTTGACATTTTCTAGTATATTTAGAGAAACCAAAGGATAATCCTTCAGATCCGAAGTTAAAAGGGTTAACTTTTTTATGAAAAAGGTAATGAAGGGTAATTTAACATGAGGAAATAGAGTATTTCTTCTTGGCTAGGGACCAAGCAACATCAGACTGAAGCCATTATAAAATTGTGCGTGAACTGAACATCTCTCATCACATCATCGCAGAGGCCAAGCTTAACAGCGGGGAAACAACCAAAATAAGGATCGAAGATGTATTTGTTCATGCAAACAGGTAGGATTCAGAGGATCACCTGCTGAAGAATCCTCAAACACAAGATTAAGCGATTGGCGATCCGAGAAATACTGTTTGGCAAGTGACCTGAAATCTGTTTTTGGTTCAACTTCTCTGAATCTCGGAAATCGCAATGGTGAAGAAATTGAAATAGACGATGGGCCATTGAAAGAGGAATCTGGTTCGCATAAACATCCAGGGCTCCCAATCAAATCAACCAGGTACTCCCTGTATGGAGAAGAGTGAAATGTCAAGACTATGTCCTCCTTAACAATCAATAGCAATAGCATATATCTAACAATGACTACCACTTTTTCATGCTAAATCCCAAGTTAAAAGTAGCACAGAAAATTTAACATCCTGCTGTTCACTAGACAATATGCCCTGAATATCTACTTTTGCTTGCTTCTACTTATTTCCATTTAATTTCTTGTTCTCCACATTTTAGGGCTGAGCAGAAGAAAGGAGGACTCCTCTTTGCAATCAAATCATGAACTTCAGAATCTATTATATTGCGAGTGTATAAGGTATTCCATTAATAATGAGATATGTTCTTTCAAATATTAAGATTTCCATCTCGTCATACCAATAATCAACCACCATCACCACTCCAATATACCCCTTTCATCCAAAAAAAATGGCATCATTACTATTTGGAGGGGTAAACAACAACATATTCTGACTCGATTTATGTAATCTTTTTTTTAAAAGAACTTTAGCTATTAAAATATTTTATATATAGTACTCTTATGCAGTCTCTAGGTGTGTAATATGCCTTTAAAACCCATTAAAAACCATATCTGAATTCATATTGAATGCAGTGATCTATATACTCCAAGCAATGCCATTCTTTTTGGCACTGAGAATGCAGTTGTTTATATTGTAAAACCCGAAAAGAAATATGTTTTTCCCAAGAAAAACTAAGAGTAGCAGCTATCAGGACAAAGGAGAAACTTCAGTTGGTACTAACATAGGTCATGAACTAGATACAGTGATTGATCTTTACGGACATGTCTTGCAGCGTGACTGCAGAGGGACCACACAAAAATATAAGAAACATCATCATTGTCATTTTTTCAGATCTGAATATTTGAAGTTGTGTTTCTACACAAATATTCAAAGAAAGCATAAACCAGGAAGCTTAAGTAATGGAGAAGTTGACCTATTACACACTGAATACGAGGTAAAAGATTTAGGCAACACAATCAAAATCCATATCAATTGCACATGAATATTAGAATAGGGAAGTGAAAATTGATTATCGCAAATCAAAATACATAATGGTTTTTGAAACAAAAGTAAAGTTGCAAAATCAATTTTCATCTATCATTGCTTTAAATATTTAAGCAAACATGGCTTTCAAAATAGTACATATTTAGCATAAAGGTGTCCATCGGTGAAAGTGGACTTCTCATTACCCTTTTTCCCATATATGCAAGTTTTGATATGAACTAAAAAAGTACTCCACATAGATCATTTATAATTTGGAGTATACCTGTCAAGTCCAAATCGAACTAGACACGAGGAAGCATCAGCTCTATTACAGTATTTACATCCTTTGGCAATTCGACATGGTAAATCAATTATATCAGCTAGCACCTGCAACAATCATGTGAAATTCATGATAACACATCAACCTTCTATGGTTCCACCAAAACTAAGAAACTCCTGATTCAATGTACATTTACTCTGAGGACAGAGAATAGACAATGATTTGCAAAAAACATGTTATTCCTTTATTTTTATTTTAAAAAACACCATTAGTCAGATGCTGATCCTCGAATTCCTTCATAAGTAGGTCTTGAGACTCTAAAACAGCAAACTTAATAAGTATATCACACATAGAACCTACTTTAAATAGCAAAGCTCGATGCCTACAAAGGCCAATAGACAGGCTACCAATGGGAAGCACGATGGATCCTAGACAATCCTTCAGGTCATCGCTGCACTCCTTCCGTAAAGGAACCAACTCATCTTCTCCAGCAGAAGCTGCGCCCCTTATAAAGCAAATAAAACTTAATTACAAAAAGGAAAAAACTGATTGATCCGAGTTCCTAATAAGAAGATTCTGGCACTCACCCCATATGATTGCAGACCAGCTTAGCAAGCTGATCAACTACTTCTTTTGTTGTAATGCAACTAGGAGAGAGATTATGGATCCGATTCTGCAGTTCTTTCAAGCTAGGATCGGTACGCCGATCAACCAAAATCACTTCAACTGATGGTACTACAGAGGGATCAACAGCTCTTAATGATTCAATAGATGGAACGCGGGCATTTTCTTGTAGATCTGAGCAGACAATCCAGACATATGGATCCATCCCATGAATCAAGTAAAATCCATCAGGCACTTTGTCAAAGTACGACAAGCATCCATTTACCTGGTACAGAACAACGATTCGAAGCAGAAAATGGTTTTTCAGCAAAAAACCTGGGAAGTCTGGAAAGCATGATTGTGTCGATCTAAGAAAGAGAGATCATAAGAACATAAAACAACAACAACAAACCCAGTGTGATCCCATAAATAATAGAATCCATAAGCAGAGTAAATTTTGCTTGACTGGTGAGAATAACAAGATTCAAAATCACCGATGAAGATAGTTATCAAGTCATTCCTATTGGCACTGTTACAAGAAACACATGGAAGAATAGGTGATCCAGCCACTTCCGCCGTTTTACGGACTTGCAGAGTAGGAGGAGAGGTTTCAATTCTGAGATCAAATTGTACTCACAGGAACACTAGAACTCTCCTCAGGAGTAGAATCTCTGAGATTTCAGAAGCAGTCTAAATAGCTCAGCCTCACTGGTTAATTAGAGTGACTCCCCAAAACCGTTACTAAACCTATATTACTAGAGTACTACATCCAGTACAAAACTCCTCTTTCTGGGGAATCTCTCTTTTTCATATAAAAGCTTTTCTGCTAATTTTGAAAAAAGATATTTTCGAAAGGACTCATTGAAACTGAAGCAAGTAATGATTTGAAGAAGCAAATAGAGCTAATCCAGTGACTATCACACCTCAGAAGGAATTTTTATCTTTTGGTCTGTTCGATACGTCAACCTGATCTACTACTTCATCGCAATTCCAATACACTCGGGAGGCCTATAGCCCTAATAGCCCCCAAACCACAGAGGAGAGGTAAACTACACTAGGCAAGCCCCGTGCGACAAGCTCGACCAAGAAAGCATGCAGGGAGTTTCGAACCTGAGACCGCCCATTGGGATCCCCTGCTCAACCAACTCGGCCACCCTTGGAGGCAACAACCGATATGTTGCCTTGATCAAAACATGATTTTTAAGATGTCCACTTCTAAAAACCAACCAAAAACAAAAGATACGTCCTAATTTGTGCAGTCATATTCCGCCCCTTCAACACTCTTCTATTCTTTTCCCCTCCAAAGGACCCACAAATAAAGGAGATCATAAGAACGTATCAGAGCCCAAAATATCATACAAACATAAAAGAAATGACGGAGAAAATAGAAAACTACAAATGTTCTTGCTTGACTAGTGACAATGACAAGATTCAAAATAATCAATGAAAATATTTATCTAGTGGCAGTGGGAATGTTCAACCCACTTCCGAGAAAAAGAAAATTATATCAAAGGAGCAAAATGAGACAATCGGCTAACTTTTTCACCGGCTAAACTCATTGAGAGCTCCTCTGTGAGGCTTCTAAATCAATACCAAGGTCATTAACCCCTCTTTGTCTCTCCTATTTCTTCCGTAAAAAGAAGTTTAGTATTTATTATTCCACTCAAAATGACAATAAAGTTGTTAATAAATTCCACAAATCCATTTCACCGTCCAATAGCGACAATGGTTTTGGACATTACCACAAGGATATCAAAAGTTCCTCCACCAAATTGTAGTACAGAATCAAGGTGAAAACCATGGAGATCAGAGTTCAAATCCTAGCAGACACAAAAAACGCTAGGTATTTTCTTCTCATCTGCCTAAGTCTTGAGCCTTGAAGGTAAAATTACTCGATACTCATTCTAAGCGGAGATAACATGCACACAGTGGAATAGTCGAAGTACACAGAAGTTAAGTCGTACACCAACATTATCAAAAAGTAGGACACTTTGTCTTTATGTTTTCTTTTGCTTAACTCTCCGGTATTCAAAACCCATTGGCTTGATTAATAGAAATCGCCTCGCATATGGCCCACTTAAAGGAGAAGTGCTCCTACCAAAAGTTTCTCTATTCCGGGATTTGAAACTGAGAACCTCTGATTAAGGGTAGAGACACTCTTCACTATCATTGCAAGCATCTCCCGCGTCTTTTTCCTTTGATAAAGTAGAGATGGTCCTCCCCTACCTTATCATGTAAGATGTGAAGTCTCAATGTCCCAACTTCCACCTCATTATTGCATTTGTTTGTTGCAATGACACCTGTAAATCCGCTACCAACATTTTTGTCTAGATTCATGTTTATATTAAGTCTAATTAGTAGATTCTTGACATCTGTAGGATGGCAACAACATTTATATTTTCAATATGTAATGGTTCTCGTTTGTTCTGGATTTTGTCTTGACTTCTGTTAATGTAGAATTGAAGAAAGTGATTGAATATTCTAATATTTCTGATAGAGCCACTAATCTGAGCATTCAATTTAACTTATGGTGTCCTAAAAGGGAAGTTAAACTATTTATTATAATTCCACTTTCATCCATCTTGAGTTTCAAAGGGTAAAGGGAGCTACAAACTCAACATGCTCTTACTTGATATGTGAAAATTCACATTTTTACTCAATTCAATATTTCGTCAAAACTAGACGTTCCACTTTCCTTAAAGGTAAGTTAACAAATTGTTATATTCCACTTCTTCCATGCTAATTTCACACAGTAAAAGGTGGCTATTAACTCAACATGCTCTCACTTGATATGTAATAATTATAAGTTCTACTCTCAATTAAGTTCATGCGAATTTACAACTAGATATTCAAATAGTAAGCTAGTGCTCAGAAACACAACCAATTGAAGTGGCATAGGGACGTCTGATAAACCTACTAACTCCTTATTGACGTAATCATTAAATACACGAAGTGCTTTTGGAATGCTAAAATCGAACATTCGATCTTGCATTCCAAATAATTAACCTCGTTTCAAGAGATTCTACAATAATTTTAATTTAAAGATAACTCGCTCTTTGCACCCAAGGGTGGTTTAGTGGTCAATGAAGTGGGTTGAAAACCATGAGCTCTTATGTTCAATTCTCAGCAAAGGAAAAAACACTAGGTTATTTTTTCTCATCTGTCCAAGTCATATTTGAAGGAGAGGCTGGAACTGAAAAAGACTATGTTCCACACATATGAGGCAAGCAGAAGGTATGGGACGAGCAATTTCTTGAAGAGCGAATTCGATTCTATAGTCTTTTTTGTTCGAAAAAATGCACAGTGGAAAGGGATGTTGGTCGGCACGGCGAAGTTGTAGCCCAAAAAAGAAGATCCAGAGTGATTCCTCACTCATCCTGTCAAAGGCGTAAAGGAACACTCGAGTATAGGATTACCCGGTACCTATGTTGGTAAGAGGTAGCAGGAACCTCATGGAATTAATTGAGGTGTGCAAGCTAGCCCGAACACCACAATCATAAAAAAAAAATTGACTCCCTTTTTTTGCAAAAAAATTACTCGACTTGATTAAAAAGATTCTCAAAATCTTTTTCTTATATATATTTTATTATGTCAAACTTTGAAGTTATGTTCCAATGTATTCGTTATTTTTGATATTATAATGATATGTGATCTATAGGAGCTAACCCCCTGTTTAAGTAGGACGGTGATTCTCATTCTTGTTTCATGAGTCGAAACAATCTTACATATTAGGTAATGTTATCTAGTTTCTTTTCACAACTGGTCCAAGTAACTCCCACATATAAGATTATTTCGACTAATTCCACGGGATACATGTCACCTCTCATCAGCAACAAGTACCAGGTAACCTATCCACCAAGGTTAGAAAAGATGGAAAGAAATCACCTAGTATTGTGTGTCTCTGCTGGAAGTTGAACCGAGACCTCATGGTTCTCAACCCACTTCATTGACCACTAGACCACGCCCTTGAAGCATTCAATTTAGTAAAGAACTTATAATGTCCTAAAAAGGGAAGTTAAACATTTATTATAATTCCACTTTCATCCATCTTAAGTCTCAAAGGGTAAAAGGAGCGACAAACTCGCCAAGCTCTTACTTGATATGTGAAAATTCAAATTTTACTCACTTCAATAGTTCGTCAAAACTAAACATTCCACTTTCCTTAAAGGTAAGTTAACAAATTATTATATTCCACTTCTTCTTCCGTCCTAATTTCACACAGAAAAATGCGGCTATTAACTCAACATGATCTCAGTTGATATGTAATAATCCACAAGTTATCCTTTATTTCAGTTCATGCCAAATTAAAACTAGACATTTAAATAGTAAGCTAGTGCCGGGAAGACAACCAATTGAAGAGGTTGTGGGGACATTAAACCCACTAGTTCCTTATTGATGTAATCATTAGGATACACAATGTTTCGGAATGCTAAAATCGAATACTCGATCTTGCATAAGAGATTCCGCAACAATTCTGATTTTGAAATGACTCGTCGGTTTCTTTTTTGAGAAAAACAATGACTTTGACTTGATTAGAAAGATAATATCTTTTTCTTAAATATATTTATTATGCTAAACATTGAAGTTATTTTTTTATTAAGTAAATGTATTTTTCGTTCATAAACATGGCCACAAAGGCCGTATACAAGAAATATACCAAAAAATAGAGAATTTACAAAACGATATGATTCTCTACAAACACCACCCAATCGTCCGTGCAACAAAGAACTTTCTGTGTGCACCAAAAGAAAATAAGGGAACTGAGACTCCTCAACTGAGAGAAACTAGACTCTACACCTTCAAAATCTCTCATATTTCTCTCTCATCAAACAACTCACATTAGCGCAAGTGGAGCCATATTTCACGCCCTTCGTATTCTCCTTCTTCTCACACACTTCCAGCTGAACATCAATTCTATCACAGTGTTTGGCATTGCCACGAAGTGCCAAACCACCTAAGCATATTCCACCATAACCTCATAGTCAGCCCGCAATGTAGAAGAAGTTGATCCACGTCCTCGCCTGCCTCTTTACGCATCTCAACTGAAGCAGATAACCTTCCGCTTTCTAGATTTTTCCGCTGTCAAAATCACCCCTCTAGTGGCTAGCCAAGCGAAGAAACACACCCTTTTGGCACCTTTGGAATCCATATGGCGGTATATAAAAAAAATACTCCTCTCTAACCAAAAGCTTCGCATAAAAGACTTCGCAGAGAACACTATAAAATTTCCCAAGTCCCACCACCAAACGTCGGGTTTATCAGCTTGATTAACTTGTCTATGCAGTAAGGCTAATAATATTTGAAACTCATTCACTTCCCAATCATGAAATTCCTTCTAAATCCCAGGTCGTGACTGAGTCTTGGTTGATTAGTTTGTCTTTTCTTGGTCTGGTGTGGCTTACATGCGACAAAAGGATGATGGATTTTTATTGGGAACGTAGCGTAGAAAGGGATTCCTCCCCCCGAAAGCAAATGATCTAGCCAATCATTCCTCTACCGATTATCCAAGTTCAGTATAGGCCATAGACAGAGATGATGAAAGAAAGACGTGAATTTCCCCCTGAAGCTAAAGGGGTCTCTCTCCATAAAGGAAAAAAAGGCAAGACTAAGTCATTTAGTTGTTTTCTATTCCATTTTGCCTTCATCATGCCTACCCTATAAAAAGGATTCTCCAACTTATGATTTTTCTGCTTCGGATGTGAAGGCTTAGGCTTCCAATTTTGTTCTAGGTTTTCTTTGTTCGCCGGGGCGCTCAGTTCCTTAAGCTTTGACCCAAGTTTAAGCAGGACGATGATTCTCATTCTTGTTTCATGAGTCGAAACGATCATACATATTAGGTGACGTAATCCAATTTATTAATAAAGGAGAATACTTTTTTTACTTACATTCAAGGGAGTATCATTTTACTTCTATTACAAAAAAATCTAGGAAGAAATTTAGAAACAATGTTCCGATCTTCTGATTTAGACTGTTCAGAACCTGAAGCACAGACTAAACCAAGAATAAAATGAAAAGAGCACACTTTTGAACTAGATTTGTGATCCATAACACGGGTTCCATTTCTATAATGTTCTTCCAACTTTGTTACCACTAAACAAGTACATTGTTTTAAATGTGACCTTCAAGATCCTTTGCATATTTATCTAGGGTACCAAACGATGAGACGTCTTTCTTGCCGTTTTCTTTAATACTCTTATTTTTTCTAGATTATACTTCTTTTCACCCTGACATACTCGCACACGTTTTTACTAGGCCAACCTATCAAATGTAAAATAAGATTTGGAGCATGCACCTTCTAGGTTTAGGAAAAAGAAAAGTGATCAGAATGGTAATCTTGAAATGTATGTCATTAGAATCGAACTAATCCACAGTACAAGATAATTTCCCACTAGGCAACCTAGGCAATTAACACCCCAAAAAAGAAATGAATAGTTATGTATTAGATGCAATAACAATCTCATGGACTATAGTGTTCTGTAGATATCTTCGACTCTTCTGATCCCAAAATAAAAGCCCTTTCTTTTTCCCTTACCCGGAACTTCATCCACTTCTCCAAAAGAGAAACTTTTATCTACACTCTTTAATTATTCTCCATTTCCACAAATGTGTTTTGTTTTAATCAGTAAGCAAAAGATTTCATTAACACATAATGAAAAACATGTTTTTGATCAATAAGCAAAAGATTGTCATTAACACCTTGTGAAAAACGTGTAATGTAGAAGTCCTTTTATCTTCTTTGGTGAGTATAGAGTGATCTATTTCATACTAATTTTTTTATGATGAATCTACTTCATAATAAATTTTTGATGATGAATTTACTTCATACTAAATAAAAATTCAAACTCAAAACAAATTAATATTCTACTTTTGGACCTCCTTTTACTGAAACACAAACACAACACTGCTTCGATACTCTTTTTAACTAATTTTATGGAGATTAATTCCCATATCACGATATTGTTTTTGAATATATGGTGTTGGTTGGATACAATGGATCTTAGAGTCATTTTCATCTATATGCACAAACTATATGTAGAGCGAGTATGGTTTTCATAATTGTTTTGAACATACTAGACAAGAGTTCACAAATTCTCCTCAAAAATTCATAGGCATCACGGTTTCCAGCAAGGTTATGCGTCTGAAGTAAACAATTCATGTCAGTACAGGTAAGCATATCTCCATAGAAGATCATATTTAAGCTTCAGGTGCATCAACTGTGCAGAGACAGCCATATAAGGATCTAAGGAGTATACAATACCTTAAAATGGATGACAACCTTTGTGTTCCGTTTCAGTGAAGAATTAGACAAACGATCGACCAGATTCTGAATGAAACACTTTCCACATCCATGACGCACTTAAGATGTTAGGCATTAATTTGTTCTTGAACTCCACATTACTTGACGCATTAGTCTCAACATATTTGGAAATGTCAGGATGCAGTACTAATATAGAAGCTACTCATCTTTCTTGGAGTTGTGAAAGGATCTAGTAGTTTGAATATATGACAACTGTTTAAGTGCACTTACATTTGAAGAAACACATTCATAGCCGATTCTGTGTTTGGTATGACGGAAAACGCTTTCCGGGAAAATATCACCTTATCGAAAAAATGTTTTACCCTATAAATACTTTCTCGGAGAACAGGGAATTGACTTCCCTTACTTTTCGACAGAAGTCATTTTCCCTCTTACTCCACACTTTAACATTATTGTCGACCTTCAATACTCAAAAGTATCGCCAAAACACTACTCCCTCCATCTACTACTTGTCGACTATACTAAAAATAGATGTCCACTTTTATTTGTCTAGTTTGGAAAATCAAGACAGAATTTGTCACTTAGTTCCTAATTTACCTTTATTATTAAGTATAATCATTTTTCCAATGCATTTCCCGCGACATTGAATTTATAATATTCAAAGGTGATATAGTAAACTTATCATTTTATTAATTACTTCTTAAGGAGTGTGTCAAGTCCAAAGATGGACAAGTAAAAATGGACGGAGGGAGTACCATAATACCATGTAGTCAACTTTTTTACAATTAATAGATGAAACCTCCATCTATACCCAACCAAACACTCCTAGTTGATCCACGGAAAACATTTTCGTCCATACCAAACTACCGCCTATCTCAAAGCCTAGAAACATTTGTAATCTAAACCAATTCTTTGTTTTTATGCGTACAATGTGAATTGTTCAACACATTCCTGAAGCATAATAGGCACACATTTCCCTCTATAACAACAATAACAACATACCCAGTGTAATCCCACAAGTAGGGTGGGGTCTGGGGACCTACCTTGAGAGGTTGAGAGGTTGTTTCTGAAAGAACTTACATTTCCCTCTGTTGCAGCTAAATTCATAATGCAAGTGACATACAAAAAAAAAATATAGACATGAGAGAAAAAGAATCAACACAAAACAATAATAATCCAACCATACCCAGAATCGGTGGGAGACGGTCTCCACTGAAGCAGCTGAAGCTGAAGCACGCGACACGGATTCATCAGGCACGGGATCCAAGAAATTAGGATCATCAGCACAGGTAGCTTCCGAAGAAAGCCTTAAAGCCAAAGCTAACTGCAACTGATAACTCTCCTCGGTCTGCTGTGCCCAACTCTTAGAAGACGAGCCACCGCACAAGTTAGCTTCCAATGGCTTCATCCTCAACTCACCACCGCCAACACGGCCATCATTGAGATATCCAAACGACGCCTCCGCATTAGACAACGACGGCATGTAACACTCCCCGGAGATCGAACTCTCACCGAAGCTACTACCACTTGATTGCCTCTGTAAACCAATCGAACCTGGAAATGCCGCCGCATCGATCCGATTCGGCGCTTGCATCATACTACTACGGTGATCAATTAAATCCCAATCAAACCCTCTATCACCTCCTTTACCTTTACTCTTCTCACCAGAATGAGATTCATAATACGCCGCTCCTCCTACGCCTCCGCCACCGCCACCGCCACCGCCAGCGGAGTACTTCGACGGAGGAGGAAGGAAATTATCGTCGGGAACTTGACTCAACAAAGTATAATTCGATCGTTTACCGAGCATTTCCATCTGATAATTTTCTCTTTTTCACTGAAAATATTTATCAATTCAACAAAACCCTAGAAAAACTGTCATTATACAGTGGTTTATAGAATCTGAAATGAAAAAAACTGTGGGTTCAATTATATATATATATATATGTACAATAGATAGATCATTGTGGCCGCCCTTTCCCGGATTAGCGACAGCTTAATGATCCAAGCTGTTTTTTTATATATATAAAGACTTTCTCTCGCTAAAAAAATTATTTTCTTCTTCGTCGTCGTACTTGTCGAAGGGGCAAGAGAGAGAGAAAAGATGGGGATGTTTCGGTGGCCGTAGTCGTAATATTCTTGGAATTTTCGGCTTTAATTTATAAGTTTGACTCAATTATATTAACCTCCCCTTTACTTTATCATATATAAAATGATCTCCCCTTGAGTTTCAAGAATTACTCTTAGTTCCCATGTTAGTATTTCTTTCTTTTCTACTTTCTCCGTCCTAAAAAGATTGATCTAGTTTGACTTAGCACGTTGTTTAAGAAATAAAAAAATACTTTTGAAATATGTGGTCCAAAATAAGCCTTAGATATTTGTGTGGCTAAAAATAATCTCATAAGTTAAATTATTTTTAAATATAGAAAGGTGACAATCTTTTAGAACAAACTAATAAGGAAAGTAGACTAATCTTTTTGGGACAGAAAGAGTAATTTTTTTTCCGATATTGTGGTGTTTGGGCCAGCATGCGTTCATCTCCACTAATTTCACAAGTTACTTATATCTCAACAACAACAATAACAATAATAATATACTTAGTAAAATCTCATCAGGTAGGATTTAGGAGGATAAAGTGTACGAAGATTTTATCCCTGCCTTAGAAAGGTAGAGAGGTTGTTCCCGATAGACTCTCGGCTCAAGGTTATTTCTTATCAGCATAAGTATCAAATAACTCTGTCTATTAGAATTTGAATATCTAAATAAATCACCTACTATTTTTGTCTTTATTAGAATTCTTTTCTTTTCATCTTTGCATTTAATAATTGTATTGTTAGTTTATAGAATTAGAATTTAAGTTATATGTATATATTGTTAGGTTAACTAATTAATTGTACCATCGAATTACAAAAGGAATATTACATGTAAATCTTCATGAAAATGGGATTTGTAGTCTTTAAATAGGGTAAATTATTTATTATAATAAATAAAATGATCTAATAACAACTCAATATATCAGAATCATGCTTCATACTAATTTAGTGTTATCTACCATTAAAACCTATACTATTACTATTCACATAAGGAAATGGAGCAAGTTTTAAAATGAATGTGTTGACTGTCTTGTAAACCTTTTTGGAACATGTCTCAAATTGTAATAGCTTGTTATAATAAAGTAATCAATTAAAATTTAGATTTCAGAGAAATTGATATATTAATAAATGGATAGATGTCTAATTTTTTTCTATTTTTAAGTTGGTTCGGACAATAAGTTAAATATAACATCATAAATTACTGAGATTGATAACAAAACACCAAATGAGATGGACGCTGTTGTAGTTTAGAAATAAATGGAGATGACAATTTAATGAAACACACTCATTCCCTTTTAATTTATAATGCACTTTTTCCATTTTAGATAGTTTCAAAATATTTTTCATTGCTAGTTCTTATATTATTATTTACAAACAAAAAAAATATTATTCACATCTCTTCAAATTCAAATAATCCAACTACTAAGATTTTAATTTATATTAATCAAACTAGCTTTTCAACACTGCTTCAATATTTTATTCTCTTGCCTGCAATACACTGAAAGAACATAAATTAATATCTTTAAAATATTGTAACATGTTTAGCCAAGCTTTTGGGATATCAAAGTTTTTTTTCCCTCTTAAGAAAGTTGAGGTGTTTTATCAAATTTTTAGATGAAAAATAATTGTTTCTGAGCAGTTGCAGAAGTTATTTTTTAAAGGTTAAAAAATATTTTTTTCTTAAAAGCACTTTAAAACATTGGTCAAACGTAAAGTACTGCTTTAATATTGATAAAACCTAATACTTTTCAAATTGATTAGTCAAACACAAATTGTTACTCTCTAAAAGTATTTTCTTCGGAAAGCACTTCTAACAAAAAATATGGTTTTGAAATAAACGAATTTTAAAAGTTTGATCAAATAAACTATTAATGCCTCATCATATGAGGTCTTGTGATTTCGTTCTTATTCTGTCTCCAACATAATATATCATATTTTCTTATTTAGAAATTATTTTATTTTAAACTTTCAATTTATCACCAATGAAATAATTTACAGCGACATAAATATTTATAACTTATTTTAACAATGAGTTCAAAAAAATATTTTTTAAAACTTCGTGTCAAATCAAGCACCACCACATAATTGAAATCGAGGAATAAAATAAATGGACGTAAGTGTAATTTTAAGAACAAATGGATGTGTCTTGAACTACGTAAAAGTTAGAAGGATTAGTCTTTGTTGTGTGGAGTTGCATAAGATTTTGTTTCAGGTGAAACGGTGGATTTTGATTTGTTGTGAAGAATTCAGAGGAGTTTGTTTGTAATTTTGGAGCGACTTTTATTTTGTTTTTTGGCCTTTTTCCTTAATTTGGAAAAGCTATTACTTTTTGTGTTGAACTCAGAGGAACTGTTACAAAGTGAGAAGAAAATTTGGAATTTTGACACGCGCTAGTAGGTAAAAGACACGAGGTGATATATATAGGTAAAAGTATTTTTTATATTTTCAACAACTAGTAATAGTATTAATTTTATTTTATTTTTTTATATAATAATTAAGGCTCGTTTGGTTCAAATATAAGTTATGCATGTAAGATTGAGTCTACTTCTAATTGTATGACTGACTTGTGGAGCATCAAGCAAGTATTAAATGTCGTAAATCAAATAAATTATGAAGAAGTAGAAGTAAAAATTGATTGCTCAATGATTGTTAAGCATATCAATGAAGAGAACGTATTATTCATTATTAAAGATTGTAGATATTTGTTGAAGGCCACCAAGGCCACGATTAGACATGTCTCGAGGAGACAAAATAGTTTAGCAAATGAAAGACAAAACATGAAAAAGCCTTGACACTCTAGATTAATAATACATTTAAGGACACGAAGTTTTTCTCTTAGGGGACTTAAGACGAGTTACTTATGAACGATTTAAAGATCTATGTATGATTTTATTTTCTATTGTATCAAAAATAAAAGTGATGAAGGTGTTGGATGCAAAGATTAGTAACGTGTGGATTGTAATATTGGAATTATAATGCATTTTTAGGAATTGCAGTGGAGATATAGTAATGTGGAGTTATATCGAAGAAGTTCAACATCGCCTTATTTATAGTTCTTTTACATCCAATTATTTTTGCTGTCAATTTATTGTGTAAATTTTCACGTCAATTTGTGCTTTAATAGTATTTCCTTTTTTTTGTTCTCATCTCATATTCAATATTCACTTTCGGGTCTCGATTATTTGGGTTCATGCTCCTATAAGGCCCATTAATTAAAAGAAAAAAATATTCCATATTGAAAAATATATCCTCAAACCCGAGACATCTAATAAGAATGAATTTTATCCATCCTCTCATAACACTCTATGATTTTTAATATCATTTCGCAAGGAAAAAGAGTATCAACAAGTTTTATCATGTATGCCTCAGCCTTGTGTGGCGTTTGGTCGGTCATGGATAGTTGTTAGATGGAATAGTGACGAATGAAAATAAATGAACAAAAGAAAGTCGGACGGGGAGGCAAACTCATGGCAATATGTGGTGGTTGTGTGTAGGGGTAGCAAATGAGTGGGTTGGGCTGAATTTGGACGTGTTAAAATGGGTTGAGTTAATAAATAGACGGGTTATTGACCCGTCCAAATGTTGCTTGGGTTGCAATAGGTTGGTTGAAATGGGCTAAAAAACGGATCAAAATTCAACCCGCTCAATTTTTACTTAGCTTTAACTAACGTATTTGTTCTTTTATAAGTTTTTAGTACCTAATAATTTTTTATTTTTTTTATTATGCTATGTATAATATATCAAACAAAAAAATAATCTTTTTGAACATATATTGATAGATTTCTCATGAATCAATTTAGATTAAATATCAACTCAAATTTTAATAGGTTGAACTAACAAATGGGCGGGTCAATAACCCGTCCAAACTTAAATGGATTGAACGGGTTATGATTTCATGGTTTAAGTTTGCCACCTCTAATTGTGTGCCACAAATGAATATAGCAAGATGAAGTTCCCTTCATGTCGTTCATTGATTTGTCCATCTGACATATTAGTGATGAGTGCATTTCACGTATGTAGTTTGCCCGGAATGAGAGGTTTACATCTTTAATTACTTGATATACCATTGTTAAGAAAAAGTGTCTATCTAGTCATTCAAAGGCAGATCTAGATCTTGAAGGCGACACGGTATAATTAAGAAAATTTAAGAAATTAAAATTACTAAAGTTAGGAATAGAAGACGGTTGGCCATCTAAGACAAGCTTAAAATGCAAACTCAATCGGTGCCTTCAATGTCTAGCCTTGTGTATCTAGTTATGCCTAGTAAAATATATATCATCATTTAAGGTATATATTCATACTCATATGAATCGGTACACGCATGATTACTTGAAAGTCATCGCAGGTTAAGGAGCTGCATTGATATTACTGATCACAAATGTCGAACACCATTTGTCTCAATATCCTAAGTCAGTTTAGGTTTGTAATGAGTTTTGTGAATAAAAACAAAAAGGGGAGATTGTTAATATTGGGTTTGGTGTTGTGACATTTGACCCAACATATCTTCCGAAGTACTGATTTGAATGCATAAAAATATTGGGACAAATGTCATAACATTTGGACCAACATCTTCGAAAAACAGTTTTGTCTTACTTCACGGTAAGCACTAATATTTTACTGTGAGGTAAAAATGACTTAGGCATGGTGAATTGGAGTTGTGTAAAATGTGAGAGAAAGAGTCAAAGCTTGGGGAAGAAGTCGAGTAAGGAACAAGTCAAAGTTGTTGAGATTTTCACTCCTTAATCATCTACCACAAGTTGCCCATCTTTTCCTCAACTTCCACAATCAATCGATGAGCCTTTCAAGGAGACTTCTACTATAATAGAGAGGCTACTGCAGTGAATCCACATCCAAAATCAGAATGTAAAAATAACAAGGGAGCTCTCGGGATTTCATCTCAGAAATCTGGATCACTAGTGTTGCATAAGTGTGTGTCGACAACATTCTATCCAACATTACAATTGTTGTTTAGATTCTAGATTAGTTTTGTATGGAGCAATTGTAATGAGAGATTGTTTATGTCTAATTAGTTAGATTTTTCAGGCATAAGTCATATGCGACTTTCAACTTTTAATTCCTTTCCATTTTATATTGTAAATCTGTAAAGAAAGAAATTTGTATTTTGTATATAATATATATACAATACATATATATAACTTATGAAATTTTTAAACCTTTGTGTTCTTTAAATTCCGCTGCATTTACTCTTTAAAGTTTCTGTTTTGCTAAAGTGTTGTTATTGGTGTCAGATGACATAACTGTTGACATTCGGAAACATAATTGGCATACGATTTATTTCATCTCTTGTTTTTACTTTAAGTAGCTTTTGACATCTTTCAAGTGGTATCAGACCCGACACTTAACACAATAAGTGTTTGGTCATGTTGTCATAAGCTACGGATCCGACAAATCCAACTATCGGTAGACTTCCTATTTTAGATTGATCAAATTATGCTTAGTGGAAGATTCGCCTACGTTCGCATATCAAATCAATTGATATTTGTGCATGGAGATCTCTAACCAATTGGTATGTTGTTCCAATGTTGCCACCGGATGAGGAATGTGACATTCTTGTTAAGCCTGAATCTGAATGGATTGCGGAAGAAACCAATAATGATATCTTTAACGAAAAGACCTTAAATACAATTTTTGAATGTGTTGATCTTTACATGTTCAAACTCATTCAAAATTGCTCCACGACCAAGGACGCATGAGATACTTTACAAATTCATTGTGAATGGAGCTCAAGTGTTCGTTGAACAAAGCTACGCATGCTCATTTGTAAATATGAATGTTTAAGAATGGATCTTATTTTGAAAAGTTGATTGACATCTCAAATGAATATCAAGTGTTTTGTGAACCATTAATCAACACTCGACTTGTTGAAAAGGCTCTATGTTCTCTTCCTGAAAAGTTTAATTTAAAGATTTGTGTTATTGAAGAAGCTCACAATCTTGCCATAATGGACCTTTGGCACTTCAAGTTCAAAACTTATGAGATGAACATCAAATCAAAAAGAATTGAAAAAGAAAAATGAGAATCTCCTCGAAGTCAAATCGAAGAAGATGATGAGAATCTTGAAGAAATTGGTGAAGGTGCAAATGTTGCCTTACTCACTCGAAAATACAATTCAATATGAGAAAGTTCAACAATGAGAGAAATCAATCTAAATCTAAAGAGCACCCAAACCAAACCTTTAATCAAAAGCCCACTAGATTTCTTCCAAATGTACAAAAAGGAAATCAACTAAGAAGAACCAACTCAGATCATACCAAATTTGATCCCAAACAACTTGAGTCCGTGCAATGTCATGCATGCTCGGGTTGGGGTCATTATGCTTGCCGCACTCGTTTTAACCCCCCACCGCGAAGAAGAGGGATCCAACATGGTCGCGACGTCCTAAATTAATTAAAGCTTAAAGAGTCGCCCCTAATTATTATACGGCGAATTAGGGCGCCTAAATGTTAACATAAATGCTGCAAAATGAACTTCGATTAATGGTCTACTAATCTAGGAGATTCTGGGTAAGAATTTTTTATTATCCTAAAGTGAAGGGGTTAGACATCCTTTAAGATCCGCTAACTACGTTATCCGATCAAATTTAGGTTGATTATTATGCTAAGGAAAAATGCATGTTTAGAAGTATAAGGTTAATTGAAAGATGTTGCAAGTGGTTAATTAAAAGATGCATTTTGACAACGTAAAGATTTTTTATCACTTATATTCTTTTTTAGAAGTCTCGCAAAGGTGATTGCGATTTGGAGAAATAAATTCCCGGCATAAAATCCGAAAAAGAGTATGCATGGCGTTGTTTATATAATACATGTAAAAATGATTTTGGGATAAAAGCATGCATTTGTAGGGCGTTGTTTACATATAAAATTGATTTTTTTTGGATAAAAGCATGCATTTGTATGACATTGTTTATAAAATACATGTAAAGTTGATTTTTGGATAAAAACATGCATTTGTATGGCATTGTCCATAAAATACCTATTTTTAGCAATTGATAGTAAGAAGAAAATAAAATTATTTGTAATGCAAAGAAGTAATTTTTATGGAAGCCATTTTAAATTGCAAATCGGATAAAAAAAACTCTTATTTGTGTGATTAATAATGCGGATAAAGGATGATCAAATTGTTTTGAAAATTTTAAACATGCATGACGAACCTAAAATAAATAAACTAGTGGCGGATTTCTAATTTTAAACTACCATTTTAATTTATCAATTCAAGACCTAATTATTCTAAGTATTCCCATGATCGCACAAAGTTGAGTAATTAAATTACAACAGAAAAAATAAAAAAAAAAATGGTGGGATTAAGGAATTAAAAGCGACGACCAGGGCGGACGACGATGTCATCCCGCCCTATCTGTTTAGAAATCCCGAGGCAGGAGAATGCAATGAACGTGAATGGGGGTCTTTGTTTGACAATAGTCATGATGAATCTCATAACGAGACTCTTCGTTGCTCCCGATGCCTTCCATGTAAACAAAAGAAAAGAAAATGAGTTAGCAAATATTCAAGGACTAATTAACTAAGTAAGCACTACACGAAAATAAACGTAACCAAAATCATATTAAAGTAAATTAAGGCAAACACTAAGAGTTATGTAGCCTTGAAACATCACAAATTCTAGAATAAAGCTAGTCTGCAACTTTCAGTGGTATTTAAAGTCATATGGAACATTTAACTTGTAACGTATCTTGAAAGGAAAACCAAATTGAAAATTGAAGAAAAAGGTAAATAATTAACTCGAGGCATGCTATATCTGTTGAGACAACTTCATTATGCTAAGGAGAGAAAAAAGTGTGCAGACATTTGCACTCACCTGTTATGCCTCAAACAAAACCAACAAATGCACAATGAAAGGTACATGGAACACTTTTATTTAGTTAATTATATATTAACAGCTAGTACGTCGTTGCTGAGTTAGAATACCCCAAACAGTGTTATTTGAACACTTGGAACAAAAAGAATTTTGAAGGAGAATAAATTTACTTTACCAACATGCACAAGTTTGAAACGATCTGTTATAAATCCTGTCTTGCAAGTAAAGGATGTAAATAACAAGGCATACAACTGAACATAAGTTTTTTGCTACTTTTATTCATGCAAAGAAAATCAGATGTTTGTGGGAGAGAGGGGTTGACCATCACTAGACACACATCCCTCACTGTCCAGACTTAAATATGAGTTGCTTATTTTCTCGACATTATCCTACCTATTATAATCATTTTCTACTAATCGGGGGATTACTTAAATTAGTTAAAGAAGAGAACTTCAGAAATAGATCTTAGTTACCAGGGACACCTAAGTAGAGGTTCAAACTTACACCAAATGCAGCTATTCCAAAACAAGCTAAAAATAACACTTTACCTGGATATGAATGTATATAAAGGGATGTTGAATCCAACAATCATGATGCACCAAAAAATAAAAAGCAAAAGAACTATGCTGAATCTAGCTATCTCGACAATCATGATGCACCAAAAATAAAAAACAGCTTTGAAATAAAACTACCTAAATAAACTATGACTTCTTTAATTAAATAATCAAAATTAATCTACTTTACAGAAAAATATCATAAACCGACGCACGTGAAAACACACAAACACACGAAAATGCATAAAAGAGAAAATGAGGGGAAATATAAAAAGGGGTTTACTATATTAAAAAAAAATACTTTGAAGAAAAAATGTAAATTATTTAAATAAAAATGACGATGTGATAATAATAAAAACATAATATTTACGAAATGCTTATTGCTAAAAATAAAAATGCGATACCGTTTTGCGAAAATAAAATAACATAGAATATTAGGGCAAAATTATGATTATTATATTAAAAGGCAATGATAGTAGAAAATACGAATAATAATAATAATGGTAATAAATAATGATATTGAGAACGGGCGACGATATTATTATATATATATAAAAAATGTTTTGGGGTGTCAAAATATTTTCAATCGCAAATAAATAATCGAAAGAGGGGATAAAATTGGGTATAAACAATGCTAACGAATGTGCAAACACTCTTAGAAAATTTGGTAAGAACCTATAGGTTTCTCTTAGTGATGATGATGATGAAGAAGAAGAAGAAGAAGATCGAGAAACTTAAACACAAGCAATGCTGGCTCCTGTCTTCAAATAATCTCTATCGGATAATGAAGATGTCGTATACAATGTTGTCTCAGATGTCACGACATTTGCTCCAACATCTACAACGACGTCAACATCCTCACGACATCCGAAAGGTATGAATTCTTTAACTATTCTGATGTTAATTGCTTTAGTGGTTCTATTTCGGTTAGTGAGGATGACTGTATGGATCAAGTTGAATGCAAATATGATATGATTAATGAATTATAAAGTATTTGTAAAGTCTTAATCATAGAATCCAAGCAACTTGACAAAAATGTAAAATATTTAACTCATTAGAATTTAGAATTAACAGGCACAATAACTCAACTTGAGGTTGCACTCACCAAAAAGGATATTGAATTTGGTAAGATTGATGCAAAATTGGATTTAGCCGAAGCAACCTTCCGCAAGCTCAACTCAGGGACTTCGAAATTGAATGAGATACTCAACCTTAGTAATCCTTCACATGCAGGAATTGGGTATGAAAACTCTCTTAGAACCATATGCTCTAATCTCTTTGATAAAAATGAGAAAATACGCTTTGTAAAAGAAAAAGGATAAATAACAGGTTCTCATATATGTCAAAGAATATGAAGTTTGTATGCCATCATTGTAACTCCTCTAGACACTTAAAACCATATTGTTTCAAACTTCAAAATTATGTGAGCAAAATGTTGCCTAAATTATTGTCCAACATTTCGGATAACAATCGGAGCAACATTACTGATCCAAAAGGTAAAAAATGTTTTAACATAGTTTGGGTTCTCAAAATGAATTTAACTTGTAATGTCTATATAACTGCATTAAGAACTAACATTTCAGGTTCTTGGTACTTTGATAGCGGATGTTCTCGCCACAAGACATGTACAAAAGGATTTCTAAGGAACTATGAGTCATTCAATGGAGAAAATGTTACTTATGGAGGTGGTAGTAAAAGTAAAATAATTGAAAAAGGGATCTTGGATGTTCCTGGTTTTCCAGTCTTAATGAATGTCTTACACGTTGAGGGTTTAATGGCTAATTTTATTAGTATTAGTCAACTATGTGATGATGACTTTGAGGTAAAGTTTAATAAGAATGCTTGTAAAGTTACGAATGAAGCTAATATATGTGTCATGACAAGTACAAGAACATACGATAATTGTTATCTTATTGTAAGACAAGAAACATGCAATAGTGCTAAGATCGATGACACAACCACTATGACATTATAAGTTGGGGCATGTCAACTACCGCAATCTAGAAAAATTAGTCTCCATATGAAGTTGTTAGATGCATACTCAAACTTAGCCATAAAGGTAAAAATGTATGTGAAGACTGTTTGAAATGTAAGCAAACTCGTGTCTCGCATAATGTTGTCCAACATGACGGACAACATTCATGTACGTCTCATTGTTTTCAATCGCTACATATGGATCAGATCCAATTGAAGTAGACAGTCTATGAGGCATGAGGTATTCCTATGTGATTGTAGATGATTTTCTAGATATTCATGGATATATTTTTTGAAAGAAAAAAATCATGATTTTTTGACATGTTTAAGATTTTGCACTCTAGCATAAGAAATTTGTTCTATTCTCCTATTTTTCGGATTAGATCCGACCATGGAAAAGAATTTGAAAATAGCTCATTCACAAAATTTTATGAGAAAAATTTTCCATGAGTTTTCCTCTCCCAAAACATCCTAATAGAATAGGGTTGCGGAACGGAAGAATAGGACATTACAAGAAATGGCTAGAGTAATGCTTAGTTCTAAACATTTGTCAAAACGTTTATGGGCAGAAGCCTTGAATACTGGTAATCACATAGCTAATAGAGTCTATCTAAGGACATGAACAAATATGACACCCTATGAGATTATAAATGGAAAAAAACCTAACTTGCGTTACTTTCATGTGTTTTGGGTGTATTTGTTATATCTTAAATGACACGGATTATTTGGCAAAGTTTGACTCTAAGAGTGACAAATGAATTTTTATTGGCTATTCATAAAATAGTCATGCTTATCGAATATACAATCTGAGATCCAGAATTGTACAAGAGTCTCTAAATGTTATCTTTGATGATCTTTCAGATGTTTCAGAAAAAATATTGAAAATAACATTATAGATACAGTTGGAAGTCCACATATTGAAGAAGAATCAGATGTTGCCACAAATATTGCCACACCTGAAGCAACATATGAACCTGAAATAGAGACCACAGAGGCCCCAGATAAAGAGTCAAGTGATGAATTGGTAGACCAAGTTCGAAGGGACCCCTCATCAAGGATTAGGAAGAATCATCCAACATGCCAAGTGATAGGGGAAGTTTTTGAAGGAATTAAAATAAGAGAGAAAGAACCGCTCAACTACAGAGATATGGTAAGGTATGTGTGTATGTCTACCATATACCAAGATGTTAGTCTTTCTTGTTTTATAACTACTTTAGAATCAAAAAATGTTTTAGAAGCACTCAAAGATAATTTTTGGATTCAAGCAATGCAAGAAGAGCTTGAACAATTCTCTCGAAATGAAGTATGGGACTTAGTTCCACGTCCAAATAATACAAATGTAATTGAAACTAAGTGGATTTTTAAAAATAAATCAAATGAATCGGAACCGTTGTTAGAAACAAAGCTTGTCTAGTTGCACAATGATATACTCATGTTGAAGGAATCGATTATGATGAAACTTTCGCACTTGTGGCTAGAATTGAGTCAATTAGACTTTTACTTGCTATTGCTTGTTGTCTGAAAATTACTTTACACCAAATTGATGTAAAAGGTGCATTCTTAAATGGTTATCTAGATAAGGAAGTTTATGTAGGATTTGAAGATCCTTACCATCCACACTATGTGTACAAGCTTAATAAAGTTATGTATGGGTTGAAACAATGCCCTCGTGCATGGTATGTTCGTCTAACTAACTTCCTTCTTCAATTTAGTTTTTACCGTAGTGAAGCTGATCATACCTTATAGTTTTAACCGTGGTAAAGTTGATCGTACCTTATTCATTAAACATCACGGTGTAGATATTATTATTGCTCAAATCTACGTAGATGGCATAGTCTTTGGTTCGACCTCACAATCTTATCTAAAGTCATTTGTTGAATCTATGTCATCGACTTTGAAATGAGAATGATTGGGGAACTAATTTTTTCTTAGGTTTGCAGATTAAGCAAAGTGAAGATGGAATTTTCATCTCACAAAGTAAATATGCCAAAAATCTAGTTAAGAGATTTGGTTTGGAGAACGCTAAACAAATGAAGACGCCAATGGGTTCATCACAGAAGGTGTGTAAGGATAATGTTGGTGAAAATGTCGACCAAACATTATATTGATCTATGATAGGTAGCCTTCTTTACCTAACTGCTAGTCGCCCAAATATTATGTTTAGTGTTTGTGTTTGTGCACGTTTTCAAGTCTGTCCCAAAATATCTCACTTAAATGCCGTGAAACGTATTATTCGATATGTTGTTGGCACATGTGAGTTGGAAATTTGGTATTCCAAAGACACTAATCCTAACTTAATATGATTCAATGACTCGGATTGGGATGAAGATGTGGATGATAGAAAAAGTACAAGTGGATGATGTTTTATCTTGGCAATAATCTTATTTCATGGTATAGTCGGAAACAAAATATTGTCTCACTTTCAACTGCTGAATCTGAATATGTAGCAGCTGGAAGTTGTTGCTCTCAATTAATATGGCTAAGACACATGTTAGACGACTATGGATTTACTAGCAACATTTTGATTTTTGTATTGTGATAATTTGAGTGCCATAAATATTTCAAAAATCCAGTTCAACACTCACGTACAAAACATATTGATATTAGACATCATTTTTAAGAGATTTGGTTGAAAAACAACTAGTTAAAATTGAACATGTTGACACTCTTCATCAACTATGTGATATTTTTATAAACGCTTTGGACCATGAGAGATTTTCTAGTTTGAAGAAATCTCTTGGTCTTTGTAATCTCTAAAAGAAGGCATTTTTGGTGAATGTCGGCTGAAACGTTGTCTAACATTTCGGGTGACATTTACCTATGTAATATCACAGACTGATTATTGTTTCTGTATGGTGCATAACTTTTGATCACTTAAGCATGATCCTTTAATAAGAATGTGAATCCAACGTTATATATATATATATATATCATAAAAGGGAGTATCAAAATAAGACAAAGCCTGTGCAAATATTTGACAACTGTACAAAATGAGCAAAGCCATTGAAAAGATACCGTTCCTATTCTATAGGAGTATCAAGTGCTTCAAAAGAATTTTGAGAATACTAAATAAGTATTCCTATTTTTTACACGAAAAACCTTTTTGTATGTGTTTTATGATTAGATCAAGGACATGATGAGAAAATATTACATTGGTCCAATGGCCAAACTCATGAAATATGTGTAAAATGTGTCTTGATGTGTTGCCAAAACGAATTTTTTTTGTGGGATCAAAATACTTATGTTGTCCAAAATGTTGTCAACATTGCCGTTGACATTTTCAGAAGGTGATATGTGTTGGAATGTTGTGCTTATCTAATCGTTGAATTATCATATTCTCCCTATTTTCATGCCTTGTTTTAATAGGAATTTCAAACTTTAAAATGATAAGATTAAATTGAATTCCTACCGTGATGTTCATCTTTTTATCCCAAATTTTTAGGTGTAAGTTGTTAGATAAATCAGAAACTTCTAAAACTAAGGAATTTTGTTGCTATGAAAGGTTAGCATGTATATAAATATTTCTCTCATTTTCTATTTTTTTTATCATTTTTTATTTTCCCAAAAAAAAAAATTAAAAAAGAGGAGGGAAAATTACATCACACCTCGGGGATAACCATACCTACCCGATGGAACCATCACCATTCCAAACTCCAATCTCAATGTCAATCTCAAAAACCTCTCCTCAAGCTTCACATATGGAATCTCTCCAATGTCAGAACAAATATCAACCAACATTCCACCCAACACTCCCATGAGCATTAGCCCTCCGTCAAATACACCTCAACAAACAGGCCAGTCTTCTTCCTCAAATCTCCCTAAGGATCCTTTTAAAGCAATATTGCTTAAAGGTTTTGATGAACCTTTAGATATTAGTTGCCTTGAAAGAAGGAAGCTTAAAGTGAAAATGTTGCTAGAAATGTCACCAACATTCTGGGCAACACTGGTCCAGGATAGTCTACACAATCTATAGAATGGCTTGTGGATCAAATTAGAAAAATCAACCAACAGATTTATGAGGATGATGCTGCAAGAAATGCCCTGATACAAGCTAGAGACCATTTCATGATGCTACTTTCTTCACAAAAAATGGGAGATGATGTTGATGCAAGGGGGAAGAAGTTATGCATGGGGAGGAAGCTAAAGCTGATGATGTTGATGCAGGGGGAGGAAGCTTGGTTAATGGTTCACCAAGCACTTGACATTCATTTGAGACGTCAATCAACTTTTTAAAATAAGATTTAATATCATCCATTTATTCCATCCTTAAACGTTCATATTTACTCATGATCATGCGTATCTTTGTTCGACGAACACTTGAGCTACCTTCACAATGAATTTGTAAAGTAACCCATGCGTCCTTATCCGTGTGGTAGTTTTGAATGAGTTTAAACATGTAAAGATCAACCCATCCCAAATTTGCATTTAAGACCTTTTGTTAAAGCTAGCATTATTAGTTTCTTCTGTAGTCCATTCGGATTCACGTTTAACAAGAATGTCACATTCTTCATCCGATGGCAACATTGGAACAACATACCCATTGGTTATAGATCTCCATGCCCTAATATCAATTGATTTGATATGAGAACGTAGACAATCTTTCCAATAGGCATAATTTGATCAATCTAATATAGGAAGCCTACCAATAGTTGAATTTTCCGGATCCATAACTTATGACAACAAGACCAAGATGTTGATGCAGGGGGAGAAAGCTAAAGCTGATATGCTGCAGAGAAAGCTGAAGTTGTTATGCTGCTTTGGGGTAGAAAGCTGTTGGAAGTTGATGCTATTGTATGATGAGTTAGGAGAAGTTATTGCTACTGGTTGATAATGTATGAGGGTCGTGAATGTTGCTCATTCTGAGCAGTTAACTGTTCGTCGGAATGGTTATTGATTTATGTGGACAATGAATTATTTCATTTTATGGTATATATATATATATATATATATATATATATATATATATATATATATAAGTGGATGATATGTATATAAGTGCTAACATCTTTCTTCTTTTCTAATCCTATGAATCGGTACGCGCATGATTACTTGAAAGCCATCGGAGGTTAAGGGGATCATAGCATTGATATTATTGATCACAAATGTCGAACACCATTTGTCTCAATGTCCTAAGTCAGTTTAGGTTTGTAATGCGTTTTGTGAAGAAAGGCAAAAATGGGGAGGTTGTTAATGTTGGGTTTGGTGTTGTGATATTTGACCCAACATATCTTCTGAAGTACTGATTTGAATGCATAAAAATGTTGGGACAAATGTCATAACATTCGGACCAACATCTTCAAAAAATAGTTTTGTCTTACTTCACGGTAAGCACTAATATTTTACTGTGAGGTAAAAATTACTCGGGCGTGGTGAATTGGAGTTGTGTAAAACGTGGGAGAAAGAGTCAAGGCTTGGGGAAGAAGTCGAGTAAGGAACAAGTCAAAGTTGTTGAAATTTTCACTCCTTAATCATCTACCACAAGCTGCCCATCTTTTCTCAACCTCCACAACCAATTGATGAGCCTTTCAAGGAAGACTCTCTACTATAAATAGAGAGGCTATTGCAGTGAATCCACATCCAGAATCAGAATGTAAAAATACCAAGAGAGCTCTCGGGATTCATCTCAGAAATCTGGATCACCAGTGTTGCCTGAGTGTGTCGACAACATTCTGTCCAACATTACAATTGTTATTTAGATTCTAGATTAATTTTGTATGGAACGATTGTAATGAGAGGTTGTCTATGTCTAATTAGTTAGATTTTTCAGGCAGAAGTCATATGCGACTTCAACTTTTAATTCCTTTCCATTTTACATTGTAAAAAATCTGTAAAGAAAGTAATTTGTATTTTGTATATAATATATATATATATATATATATATATATATATAATACATTTGGTCATTGATCATCATAAGTTATATAATATATATAACTAATGAAAATTTTAAACATTTGTGTTCTTTAAATTCCGATGCATTTACTCTTTGAAGTTTATGTTTTGCTAAAGTGTTGTTACTGGTATCAGACGACAACTGCTGACATTCAAAAATAGAATTAACATTCGATTTATTTCATCTCTTATTTTTATTTTAAGTAGCTTTTGACACCTTTCAATATATATATATATATGACTTTTCCCAAGATTATCGAGGTCCCCTGACCCCCTAGCTTTGACATAGGTCCACTTATGTGATCATTGATAAAGTTAAAGTGTGTATGATGTATATAATAATTGATGCCAACTTTGAATATATTTTTTGTGTATTATGCCTACAATTAATGAGTACACACACATGCCTAATTCGGATGGTACTACTTTCCAATGCAATTCCACCGAATTGTTTTGATAGTTAAGAATTCTAACATTGAATGTCACATGTGTCTTTGCATGGCGTTCGCACTTGTGAGGCATATATATAAGGCACGTGGTATGCCAAAAAAAGGTGTTCAATGGCGAGAAAAATATATTTGTCATGCCACGAGCTATGTATGGTTGTAACTTGTAGTTGTACGCAAGAATATGTTTGCTAGTTAAAATTGAATCCTTAGATATGAGACAGATTAACAAGGATAGATACTTACTCGCGGATGATATTTATATCAAATCATATAAATTTATTATAATCAAATAATTTAATAAGGTAAGAATATATGTTAATTAATGATTAAGTGATAAAAGTAGATATCTCTACAAGAGAAGAGAATAGATACTAACTCCATCGCTAACAACTTGTAGTTAATAAAACTTTTTAATAATCTATCTCTAATTCGACGTTGTATAGGATTAGCGACTGATATTGTTGTTTAACTATAAAATTTATCCGTCACTAATTCTTATTTTTCTTAATAATATATATAAGGCACGTCATGTATTTATTGATTTCATGTAAATATCGAGTGCGTGTAAATATTTTTAGGTTGCAATAGACTAATAGGTCCACGAGGAACCGAGGATCACAGTTGTGTTCAAGAGCGAGATAAAGATGGGGTGATGAGTGATCGTATATTATAAACTTAATTGTTCCGTGACATTATAACCTTATATATTATGTTCCTTTTATAGTTGGGACTAATAATTCATACAAGTATTCAAACTTAATTATATGGCTAGTGGTCGATCATATGGAAGCAATATGTGTCTTAGTTGCATTACTTTATTACTTGTCTCGTTAATTTGTTGGAAATGAAGCGACTCCAATATGTAGGATTTATTGTTATGCAATTACTTTGTCAAATGGTAATAATAATTGAAGTACTTTCTAAGTGGTTGTTTAGATTCAATTAAACACGTTTTCCTCGAACAGTTTCTATTTGCTTAATTCTCTGTCTTGAACATCCCTCCCTGAATACAAGAAAAACAAAACTTTGTAGACTCGATCAAGTCACTTATAGAATGTCTACCGCTATTTTTCAGCAAATAAATTTTAAAAAGAGGAAAGCAAGGCTTGGCTAGCTATATAAGGTCAATCACTATATAAGCTGATGCCGGAGAAAGTTCGAATAACTTCTCTTCATTCAGAGGCGGATTTATGATTTAAACTCTACGAGTTGTTGTGACTTGAGTGCATTTTACACATGAATTTGTTCTATGCATTAAAAATACTGGGTTTGGACAAATTCAACTCTGCATCGCCTCTGCCCTCATATCGACTCTATAGTCCATGAGTTAAGAAAAAAAATATACTTGGTGTTTAGACTAAATTAATGAATATAATACGCGTCATTTATGTATATTTTATTACATAACTATATACTCCCTCCCAATAAGATTGTCTTAGTTTGACTTAACACGGTGTTTAAAAAATAAAGAAAGACTTTTGAAACGTGTGGCCCAAAACAACCTTAAATATTTGTGTGATTTTAAATCATCTCATAAAATTAAATTATTTCTAAATATAAAAATGTGTCAATCTTTTTAGGACAAACTAATAAAAAAAGTAAGACAATTTTTTTTGCGGCCGAAGGAGTATGATTTATCAACTTGTATTCTCAATTTAGTACATATGTTTCTTAAAGAAAAGGAAAGAAAGGGAAAAAAAACATATATATGCCTATTAACTTT
This sequence comes from Anisodus tanguticus, assembly GCA_034509755.1. NCBI lineage: Eukaryota > Viridiplantae > Streptophyta > Magnoliopsida > Solanales > Solanaceae > Anisodus > Anisodus tanguticus. The sequence continues at coordinate 42,213,229 of CM067559.1, read as the reverse complement.
AATATGCTGAATTTGCATATCACGTATTCTAAACTTTTGGTTGTTGGTTATGTCAGTCTAAATTCTCTGGTCATAGGACAGTGACTCCTAATAATTTTTTTAGTTTAAATTATATATATCTTTAATTACTGTAATTTATTTTATATATTATAAAAATTAAATAAAAGATATTTATATGTAATTTTTTTTAAAATGTAAAATTTATAATTATAAAATTAAAACAGATATAACACTGATGATTTACATAACTTTAAATGTTTACTAGCATATGATTGGCTAAGCATGTGAACTTGGTATGGATAACCTCAAAATACTAAACTTGAAGCACTATATTATACTATAGTTCCAACTATATCTACTTTCCAAATTGCTACTTTAAAAATCACATTTCAAGTACTTGAATTTCCACAAGTGGGAAGTGTGATATTATTGACATCTTACAATTTCCTAATTATGAGTAGGAGTCCCACGTGGCCTCTTGGCCTATAAGCATTTTATAATGCTTTTTCTATTACAAGAATTTCAACAAGGTTGAAACACTACACTTACATAGTGCAAGGTAAAGTTGTGGTTGGTAAGCTATAACTAATCGATATATAGTTATACTCGGTTTCGTGTAAGCTTCATTTTTTTAAAAGATTTAAGTTTAAATTTATAAATAAATAAACAAGAAAAATGGAGTATTTACTTGTCATAGCTATCTCTAAGAGGTATTTATTAATAATAACTATATTATTTTATTTATTTATTTTTGATAGCTACAATGATTTTCTAATTTACATAAAGTAGTTATACTAAATACATAGAGTTATTCCATTGTATTCGTCTCTCACTCTCTCTCTCTCTCCATCGCATATCTCTCTATGTTCCCTCTTAGATCCGCTCCTCACGTGTCTCACCACTTTCTCTCTTCTCCATCACCCCTCTCTCTTCGTTTTCTTTCAGATTCACTCCCTCGCATCTCTTTCTCATCCACTGTCGTTCTCTGACCTCTCTCTTTCCATTGCATCACCATTTCTCACCCCTCTCTCTGTTGCACCGCCCAGATCTGAGTGTACTGTTGTCGCCATCGTCCAGATCGGAGACTATTATTTCATTTCTGAATTTTGTCGCAAAATATTTGCATGAAGATATGCAGACACATTCTCATATGGATGGAGGAGCAAACATATTGGATTGCTTCCTATTTCATGATGTTGGGCATTGTTTTAGAGTATTTTTTTTGTATTTGATAAGATATTGGATCAGAATCTATGGCTTCTTCTCCTTCTTGCATATCAGATTGAGTGTATTCGTCAATTTCTGAATGTATTTTTTTTTGTATTTGACCGAATAGTTGATCGGAATCTATGGCTTCTTCTCATCTCTGTATCACATATCTGAGCGTATTTCATCATTTTTTTTAGTGTAAATATAAATTTAATGTATTTAACTGATTGTATTTTAGGAAAAATTAGATATATTTGACTATATGTGTTGTTTGACTAAGGTTGTATTTACTCAAATACATGAGACATCAGACCACTAAAATCTCGCAAAAAAATATAGGATACACAAAATACATGTATTTAAATACATCCGAAAATACTCTAAAAAAGCTATGAACAATAATTTTGAAAAAAAATAGCTATAATTGATTAGAAGCCCGCAAAATATAGTGCTTTCCGTAAGTTTCCCAAGATTTCTACTAAAACTGTTAATACGGGCTTGGCCCGCTACGTTGGCCCAACTTAAATTGTGATGTAGAGCAAACATTTTTGGAGCCCATTTAAGAGGGAGGTTTTCTAGCCCGGCTCAAGTCGGTCCACTAGCTCGTGATGTGCTGAGCCAACATTTGGCTAAATAAAAATATTTAATTAAAAACATAAAAGTTAAAAGGAAGTAGGAAACTAGAAACAATAAAAGAGGAGCCCAAACTTAAAAGTTAAAACTACTTAGCCCATCATATTATCAAAAACAAAATCTTAAAATTTAAACACAAAGTTATACTAAATAAAATTATAAAAAAGAGAATTACAAAATCCTAAATTTCTTAACTGTGAAAGGAGGAGCCGCTCTTTTCTATCTTTCACACTCGTCTCTCTATTTTAGTGAAACAATTTAATTATGAACTTCAAACTGTAGTATTATCTTTGTAAATATTTATGTTTTGTATTTTTAGGGTAGAATTTATATTTTTAAAAGTTTTGATTTTTTTTAATTGATGGTCGACCGCTCTAGCCCACAGCCCACATAGGACTGGGCTAACCATTTCAAGACCGATCAAAATGGTGGGCTAGCCCGACCTAGTCCGTCAAATTTCAAGACCTGCAAGAGCTAGGCTGGTCCGACCTAGCTCATATTGACAGCTCTAATTCATTTGGTCAATTTTAATTTGTTGCAAAATTGAGGGCACTTGGATGGCATAACGGGTTGATAATGATTAATCCTTTAAAAATAGGATCGGAAAATGGCCAGTAGGAACTATTTCCACAGAGCAACTAATCGGGTCGGGTAAATAGTTCGGCCATGTTGAAACGGGTGCAATCCCCTATCATATAAATAAGAAAGCGAGGGAACTCCAAAAGCCGAGAGCGGCAAAATTACCAAATTTGTTGAAACACAGAGTACTGTTCATCTCCTTCACCCTCTCTCTCTCTCTCTCTCTCTCTCTCTCTCTCTCTCACACTCAGAGGTAATCGTTGCGCGATCACAATAACGATCTCATTCTCTCATCCCCTGCAGTTTCTTAGAATCAGCAGTTCAATAATACAATCCAACTTTAAAATGAATATACTTCAGAATATCTATATGGAGCTACGGATATTCAGCTTCTAGTGATTGTTAATAAGTTTTTCGAGCATTGTTGATCTTAGTTTGACGTTTTTATTTGGATTTACAGCATTGATTATGAGTATTTGAGATCTCTCTGAATTGAGATATCTGTTAAGTAGAAAACATGAAAATAGATGATTTTCTTGCGTGATTGATGTGCAAATTGGAGCTATAACGCAGTGATATAAACATCGATGGCGATTTCTAGAGGAACCTGTTGACGGAGATTGATGTTTTAATTTGATTTTACAGCATCGGTTATGATTATTTGAGATCTCTCTGTGATTGAGATATATTGTATATGTTTAAGTAGAAAGCGTGAAAATGGGTGTTTTGTTTGCGTGATTGATGTGCGAATTGTAGTCAAATTGAAGCTGTAACGCAGTGATATAAACATCAATGGTGATTTTTAGAGGATTTTGTGTGGTAAACTTGTAACTGTGCGACATGAATATATGCGCTGAACATGTTTGTAGGTTTGCGCAGCGGAATATGTTCATTATGATTGTATTGGAACAATTTACGATTTGTAAACTTGCAAATTGAAGTGTAAAATAGTTATATGTGGATCGTGGATTTAGGTGGATGTGAGCTATTCAATTTGTTTGTTTCCTATATCTCTTGGTATTAATGTGCTTTAGCTCGAAAAGAGCGAGCTAATGTGAGTTTGTTTGCTTCTAAAATCTCTTCTTCGTATGTGCTATATGTCAAAACTACAGATATTTGTAGCACTCTGGCAGATCCATTGAGATTTCGAACTCGAGCTTTTGACTCGAATATGAAATCAGATATATATTTCAAATTTCACTTTCTGACTCAAAACTCTTCATTCTAGAATTTGAATATACTGCACAAGAGAAACGTATGTGAGTGCAACGGAGAACAATAGCAGCTGGCCAGAATCCATTCCAGAATTTCAGTCAACAGCATTTGCCTTTACCCCAGGCTAAGCAAACATCATTAGAGCATCCCAATTGATGAGAACTCCACACCTATTATTGAAGTGCCAGCAACACCAGAGCCCATTGTCGAAGAGCCTGCCACACCTGAGCAAGAGCAAGTAGCTCCTGAAATCGATATTGAAGATGCTTACTTTGAAGATCCTAATGAAATTCCTACAACTGATTTGAATATGACGCAGTTCACTCAAAATGTGAAGAACTTTGTGCAAAACAATATGGAGCTTCAATAGGTTGAAATGTCAAAAGCCTTAGTAGCTTTATCTCCAGAAGCTGCTTCAATTCCCACTCCTAAACTTAAGCATAGCCGGCTCAGAACTGAACAATCAAGCGTAAGTGAATGCTCCTGATATTTACATCATGAAATAGAATAAAGCTTCCCAATAACTTCTGATAGATCACCCAATAGAGTAGGGTAGCCAATTGTTTCCTAGGCTATGCAATTCTCATAAATTGTTTTTACTTACTATCAATTGTTTCTCCATTCGCAAATATGAACTTCCGGATTCTCATCCTCTTTTGAAAGGGGTTAGTTCTTTTTTTGATTGGTTATACTACATCATCTTACATATTAGTAGTCACAATATTACTCTCGTAGTTTCTTGTTATTTGATTTCTGTTACTTTTAATGTTTCTTGTACTTCCAATATTGTACTATTTTGTTGTAGTTACTATTCCTTCTTAAGAATGCTATGGCATGCTTTCTTTAGTATTGTGTCATGGCTTTTGCTCTTCCATTGTTTTTTTTTTTTGAACTTCGTTGATATGCTTTTACTTGAGTTGAGGGTTTATCAGAAACATGCTCTCTACCTCTCGAGATAGGGGTAAGGTCTGCGTATACTCTACCCTCCAACAAAAACACAATATCATGTAGTAGATCTCCTATCAATTTTGGATCTACCGTAGTTAGCATCTGCAAAATATTCAACACTAGTATGGCCGTGATTGCTATACAATATGCCAAGACTAGGAGCTCCTTTCAAGTAACATAGAATTTGTTCCAATGCTTCCTAATGTTTGACTGTAGGTGTGGACATGAACTGACTAACAACACTTACTACAAAAGCAATATCTGAACGAGTCACAATGAGATAATTTAACTTTCCAACTAACCTCTTGTATCTCTGGATCATCAAAGGGATCACCATCATCTTTCATCATATGCACATTAGGAGCCATTGGACTATTGCAGGGTTTGACTGCCAACTTTTCAGTTTTTGTAAGTAGGTCAAGAATATACTTTTTCTGAGACAAAAGAATTCCCTTCTTGCTTCTACTTCTACTCCCAAAAAGTACTTCAAATGGCCCAGGTCCTTCGTAAAAGACTCGAGAGAGGAGATCCCATATAATCACTTCATGTGATTACAATGTCATCAATATATACAACAAGAAAAATAGTGCCAACTGCTAATTGTCGGTAGAAGACTGAGTGATCACATTTGCTCATTTTCAGCCTAAACTCCTGAACTACCTCACTGAACTTGCCAAACCAAGTCCGGGGACTCTGCTTCAAGCCATACAATGACTTCTTCAAATGACACACTTTGCCATACTCCCTCTGAGCAACAAAATTGGGTGGTTGCTCTATATACACTTTCTCTTTAAGATCACATTGAAGGAATGCATTCTTGATATCCAATTGATGTAAACGCTAGTTCTCAAAAACAACTAAAGAAATGAACAAGCGGACATAAAATGAGTTTAGCAACCGGGAGAAGGTGTCTGAATAATTCACTCCATAAGTCTGAGCATACCCTTTAGCCACAAGTCTAGCCTTGAGTCTTGCCACGGAACCATCTGGACTAACTTTAACTGTGAACACCCACTTGCATCCCACTGGTTTCTTTCCTTTGGGTAAATCCACCAAATCCCATGTGTGGTTTTCCTCTAAGACATGTATTTCCTCAAGCATTGCACCCGATCATCCAGGATGATTCAAAGCCTCCTTCACTGTTTTGGGTACAAAGATAGAGTCTAAAGAAGCAATAAAAGATCTAGATGTAGAGGATAAATGGTCATAAGAGACAAATTTAACGATGGAATGTGTTGATTTGCAAGTCCGTGTACCTTTGCGAAGAGCAATAGACAAATCAAGGTTTTCTGGAGGATCAGTCAGAGGAAGATTCGATGACAAAGAAATTGGTGCAGGATATGTATCATCGATCTCTCGTCTCATCGAATAAACTTGAACAATTGGCGACCTTGTTGGGGCAGGTACTAAAGGCACAATAGTTGATTGGTCCTCAATAGAGGAACTAGGAGATGGAAGAATAATATAATTTGATTGTTATGAGTAACCTGATAGACTAACCATTCATCTTCCTCCCCATGACTTGTTGAAATGGGAGGTGCATAGAAAAATAGTGTAGTCTATGAAAATACCACATCATTTGACACCAAATATTTGCCAAGTTCAGTAGAATAACACCGATACCCCTTTTGAAGACGAGAATAACCCAAGAAAACACACTTCAATGCCTTAGGATCCAACTTAGTAACAGATGGTCGAACATCTCGAACATAACACGTACTTCCAAATACCTTCGGTTCCACGAGAAATAGTGACTTATTTGGAAAAAGAACACTGTAAGGCATATTGCCAACAAGCACAATCAATGGCATGCGATTAATCAAAAAACAAGCCGTAGAGACTGCATCGGCCCAAAATTGTTTAGGAACTTTCATTTGGAACATAAGTACCCCAACTGTCTCAAGTAGATGGCTATTTTTCCTCTCAGCAACTCCATTTTGAGAGGATGTATCAACACATATAGACTGATGGAGAATACCGTGTTGTCTCATGTATGACTAAAACAATTGTGACATGTATTCTTTGGTGTTATCACTCCTTAGAATACACACCGAAGCATCGAATTGAGTTTTGACTTCATCACAAAAGGCAAAAAAGTGAGTAAACACTTTACATCTACTCTTCATAAAATAAATCCAAGTCATTCGAGAAAAATCATATACAAAACTGATAAAATATTTATGCCCAGTTTTGGAAACAACATGACATGGTCCATAAATATCAGAATGAACTAATTCAAAAGCCGACTCAGCTTGCTTATTGACCCCTGGACCTAACTTGATGCGATGGTGTTTTGCAAATCGACATGATTCACAATCCAATGAAGAAATATTCTGAAACTGAGGACATCGCTTCTTCAAAAGAGGCAAAGAAGCATGCCCCAATCTACAATGTGCCTCAAATGGAGACATGACGCTGGAGCAAACAACAGACCGAGACTCCCGTTCATCAAGGATATAGAGATCATCAGATACATGTCCTTTACCAATAACCCGATTTGTCATAAGATCACGAAACAAACAATGATCGGGATAGAACGAGATATAACAATTAAGGTCTCTCGTAAGTTTACTGACATAAATCAAATTAAATGCCAACTTTGGTAGACTTAATACATATGACGAGGTAATAGAGGAGGTTGGTTTAACAGTTCCAGATCCAACAATGTTACAAGTTGATCCATCATCTACTGTAACCGAAAAGGGTGCTTTGTATGATTGAAAGCTAGAAAATATATTAGGTTTACCTGTCATGTGATTTGTGGCACTTGAATCAATCACCCATTTATTTGAAGAGGTCATAAGGCATGTTTTATCTGATTCAAAAAAAGGAGTAACTGAAGATGATCCCTTCACTAATTTCAGATATTGAGAGAATTTAGCAAATTCTTCGGTAGAAACTAGAATCGTTGGACTAGGAGCTGTAGAATCATTCACCATTTTGTTTCTTTGGTTTCTTAATAGTAAATTTAAGAAACCAGCAAACTTCCAGTTGCCACACCAATAGAGATAGTCCAAGAACTCAGTAACCAAAAGGATCACACAGATAAAATCACCTCACAGATTAGAAAGCCAAAATTTACCAAACAAATCAGAGAACAGAAGTGTCACACAGGTAATGTCACCCCACAGATGAGAGAACCAAGATTTACCATGTAAACAAACACAAAAATATGGAGGAATTTCCTTGTATTTCATTCCATAATGAAAAAGGTATAAATACATCTGCACTAGGTTCTAATCAAGGAAAAGCATAAAAGAAGATATCCTAAGAATCTGTATATATCTCCTAAGCTATGTACATAATATTCAATGTAGTCTATATTCATTCTGTAACATAATGTAATACAACACATAAGAGGAGTTCTTTTGAAAACTATGCAAAGTATCCGGTTCCTATCACTGAACTACTGTAACCTGTAAACTTATGTGCAGGTTGAGTGAGCTTGCCATGTTCTGATGACTTTTGATACGGTTTTCTCAGCTTCAAAGTTCAAACAAAGGTATGATTCGAGAACAAAATAGCTATTAGGACTTTGTGTCTTTTTGCATATCCTTTCAGTTGTGATTTTCAAAACCGCATGGCTGGGCAGTAGTTACAAACAACGAATGTATTTGACAGATGTATTATTCCTGTGTTTTCCTAGTCAACTTATAATGAAGTATGAATAGGCTATCATTTTAAGCTAATCTTTACCAGGGTGCTGGTATCGTGAATATATTGGTATACTCTTTGCAAGTCCAGCTCTATATGCTTACCTTCGAGTCTTATTTATGTTTAGTTAAGAACAGTGTACGTTATAACGTTGTTTACTTGTTCAAGCTATTACCACTTGACAAAATTTTGGTGCAGCTCATGTATTAAGAAAAAAGGGTTTTGTAGATACTTTTACATGCCCGTATATAAACCTGCTTTGCTTTCGGGAAACCTTTCCTTTTATATATTACCATAAGATTTAGTTTTAAAATTTGCCTCACGCTGTCGGGATGGTGCCAACCAGTTATTTTGTAAGTTAGGAGCCAATGTACTGATTGCCATGGAAGAGTACCAATTTTTATTACTCTTTCTATCCTTAGAAGAGAAAATGAGAACCAACTAAATTTGAGATCTCAATGGGCTAAAGGGGCACTAGCCTGTTGAAGATTTCAATGATCTTTGCTAATAGAAATGACCACCCTAAGTATCAGCTACAAGTAATCGATTATCGTCTCATTTACTCATGCTACATTTTACTTACAAGTTAGACAATACCTATTTTCTTTCTTTCCTAAGGTTTAAAACATCATGGTACTGAATGTTGTTAGCTTGTTCAGCCTGGATGGCTGCTTTGCTGATTCAGTAGGACACTGCTCCCTAGTTTTGATCTGCTTTCCTTTTGTCCTAGTCAACTTGCTGGCTGGAAAGTGCAACCGTGCCATCAGTGGTCTTGGCGCTCGTGTCTTCTTGTCAAAACCCCTCACACAAACAAACCCTGTGGAATACAGTACTTGATCAGAAAACAAATAAAAGGTTTTGCAGCAAGGGATAACACTTCTTTCCCTTATAGCTACATGAACAATTACTGCTTATATGATTTCTCCGAAGAATGTATGAGGAGAAAGGGAAACTCGCCGACATGCTTAATCTGATGCTTGGTGCTTATGCCGGCTTAATTTGATACCAAGTCTTTTTGAATTTGCATAATGATATAACATGCACGCTTTTCATTGATTTACTTAGTAGAAATGGATAAGAAGCTAAGACAAGCATTTGGACCTCTGTGGACTTGAGGTTTTCGATCTACATACCTCTCCAAAAGCAATGTTGGATACTTTCTGTGGTTAGGCCTGATTAGCAGAAAACACACTTATGAGATTTTACTCCCTAAGCTTTTTAAAAAATAAGTAAGTTTCATCCTTTAGCTTGTTTACCTTTGAATATTGTTGGTATAGAGGTTCCGAAGTAAACTGTCCGTCGTGGCAGATTCCATAGCCAATCTCTTGGGACATCAATTGGCTTGAGGCTGGATTCATGGTCCGCAAACACCTGAGAAATAGCAAAAATGTTAGTAGTATTAAAACCTTATTAATTGCAAAAAATGCTTGTGTTTGGCATGCTTGAGTTGAGGAAAAGTTGGTTATATTCACCTCGTTAACCTGAAAGTATGTACCATTGAGCGGAAAGCTTCCTCTCATAGCCGTTCTACATGGTATCTATTAGAAGAGTAATTCAGAGATGATTAGGTTTCTCATATCACTTTCCCATGACAAACATTATAATAGTTTCTTCTCTTTTTCTTACCAGAATTGTCCCTCTCACTGTTTGAGCATGTGCTTCACATATGCTAGTGCATGCAAAACATGTTTCATCATCACATAGTAAACCAGTTTCTTGGGAGTTGCACTGTCTTCCCGGTGGCTGAATAGAATCTGCTGTTTCACCTGATAAGGGTTTGGCGTACATAAGGGAGAATTAATCTATTCAGAAAGCCTGACAAAAAGCTAACCTGTTTAGCCGAATTACCCTCTACCGCTGCAATGCAAACTACTAATGACATTGGAACCTGGACTTACCCAGTGCAGCTTAGCTATGCACATTGTTCCGCACAAACATAGTTTTCTAATTCATTAGTTTACGGGTTACAGTAGTTCAGTGATAGGAACCAGATGCTTTGCATAGCTTTTCAAAAGAACTCATCTTATGTATTATATTACATTAATTGCAATCTTACCAGGTGTCCATATTGCCAGAAGATAGGAGCACGGATCATCTGGTTCTCTTTTCTCGAACTGCAACATGAAAAAACGTAATTATTGGGAGAACGAATTTCAATATCAGCTCACGTGCTTCTTTTATATGCAAATAAAACTGATGTAGTATAACTAAAAAGGGCAGCCCGGTGCACTAAGCTCACGCTATGCGTGGGGTCCGGGGAAGGGCCGGACCACAAGGGTCTGTTGTACGCAGCCTTACCTTGCATTTCTGCAAGAGGCTGTTTTCACGGCTTGAATCCGTGACCTCCAGATCACATGGCATCAACTTTACCAGTTACTCCAAGGCTCCCCTTTTGATATAGTATAACTGATAAAAAAAACTGATGTAGTATCACTGACCCCTTCCAAAAGAGGATGAGAATCCGGAAGTTCATATCTGTGGACGGAGAAACGATTGGTAGTAAGTACAAACAAATTTATAAGAATTGCATAGCCTAGGAAAAAATAGGCTACCCTCCTGTATTAGGTGATCTATCAGAAGTCTATTTCATGATGTAGATTCAGGAGCATCCACTTACACTTGATGTTCAGTTCTGAGCCGGCTTATATGCTTAAGTTTAGGCGTGGGAATTGAAGCAGCTTCTGGAGTTAAAGCTACTAAGGCTTTTGACATTTCTACCTCTTGAAGCTCCATATTGTTTTGCACAAAGTTCTTCACATTTTGAGTGAACTGCGCCATATTCAATTCAATTGTAGGAATTTCATTAGGATCTTCAAAGTAAGCATCTTCAATATCGATTTCAGGAGCTTCTTGCTCGGGCTCAGGTGTGGCAGGCTCTTCGACAATGGGCTCTGGTGTTGCTGTCACTTCAATAATAGGTGCAGAGTAGATCAATTTAGGATGCTCTAATGGTGTTTGTTTAGCCTGGGGTAAGGGCAGCGGCTGTTGACCGAAATTCTGGAATGGATTCTGTCCAGCTGCTTTGTTCTCTGTTGCACTTGCAATACTTTTCTCTTCTGGTGCTGGCAGGGCAAGCCTTGCGCTGAATGAGAAATGTGTCAAGTACCGTATTTGAAACAGTGCATTCAGTTTTTAGACTATGAAATTTGCTAATCCAGTTATAATTTATTACTTGAATGTGCTGACAAGAAGGGTGGGTAATTGCTTAGTTTGTAAGTTGAGATGTAGGAGTTCTATCTTATACAAGAAGAAATCCGTGAATATTAAAGTTTCTGCAAAAGTTGCTTCATCACTGAGTGAATGACAGTTTGTCATACGCTTCGTGGATGATTTAAATACTGGCAGGTTAATTTAAATGCAAAGTTGTATTGTCTTGAGTAAGAGTAAGTAGATTCGTCAAATCTAGTTTCAGCAGCCACATTGTTGGAACTATGATTCCTTGGATTTAGGTGTAGAGAAGCTTGAGAAGAACTAGTAAAGATAGACAACCAAGAGATAACTAATTTCTTGCAAGAAGTATATAGAATAATAGGCAAACCTTGCAAAAGCACTTGCAAAGTGTCTGCATTCTCCTCTCATTGGACATGCGTTGCAGTTGGGTTTGCTTTTTGTACAGAAGACCTAATGAAGTAGCATGAAATTGATTTAAACTGAGATTGCAGATATACACTAGTTTGAGGGAAGGGTAACTAATGGTATTGGCATACCTTTCCAAAAGTGATCATATGGTAATGCAACTCATATCTGTAATCAAGTAGGATTTGAATCAGTAAATGCATCACTTGATCAGAAGAAAAAGTAACTTTTTAATTATAAGTAGTATGCACGTATATCATTTGTTACTCCCTTTGAAGAAATCAACTGCCCTGATCTATAAGTCTCTCTGCACTTTCTTAAAATCAAAATCTTTTCTTCCACTATGCAGTATACTGTTATAATTGGATGTTTTCAATAAGCTGACATGGAACCACTCACATTTAATAGTAAATTGATGCTTGTCAACCAGTCATGGGCAAAATAGTGTTAGAGAAAAGAATGTTACTTACAATGTTCTCTGATCAAGCTTGCAGAGACGCGGCCAGAGGTACTTTTGAATTGACTCCAGCACTGGGTACCTGTAGAAATACAACAGAGTTAGACTATGTCGGCAATTTTAGAAATTTACGTACACAAGATACTCACAGTTCCAGAAGATGCAATTGTAGAGACTCCGGCAGTGGCTGCAGGGGCACCCACCCCAGTCTAACGGCTATACGCCCAACGTTTGTGTCAACCTTATTAAAGACATGATTAGTGGGTACACAGGCTATTTCATATTAATTACCTCTTCAAAAATTGGTTCAGAAATCTTACAGGGAAAGCAAGGTTGTGAAGTGTTAAAAGTCGCACACACTCTACGCTCTTCAGGCCCAAGCCCCTGATGCTTAATAGATACTCTCTGATACCATGCGTGTGAATTTGTTTAGTTGGAGCAAGGAATAATATAACATGGAGAAATTATTTGGTCAACTGAAAGCTTACTTTGCTTTGTCTGGCGGAACATCTCTCAGCCATTCAAGATCTATACTTCCATGTTCTCTAAAAATCCGATTAAGGAAATCCTGCAGTTCAGTTTTCATTGAACAGTCTCTTAGGTTTGGAAATTACTGTAGTAGATGAATCAAGGTGCTCAGATTTTTAAAATAATTAGGCTGTAAATTGCAATTTACAAATTTACACGTATGTACCTTGATTCTCTCTGCTAGCATATTGTTCATTCCCCGTTCTCTAATGGTATGGGCTATCTCATTGACATCTGCACACCTCACAGCGTCCCAGTCCAGTGAATCCATTGTGTTTGCTGTCCTTTCTCTTTTCTTACCGTTGCTCTGGGCCTGTAACCTTAAACTGTCCCAGTCAACATCCTGTTTCTCTTTTCCAGGGCGTTCCTTTTTTGCTCTAGTATTGCGATTTGCTCTGTCTAATGTGCTACCACCATGATTTGTTTTGTTGTTTGGGTTTGACCTCGAAGCTGTGTGCTCAGACTTACTTGGATCAACAACTACACTGACCTCTCTGACATCTACAATGGCTTCTGTAAATGCTGGTGCTTCTGCTACTCGCTGCATATTGTAGTTGTTCTCTTCAATTTGAATTTGTAGCTCAAGATTGACTACTGGATCATCAATTGTTGCTGTGTCCATCTTGTTTTGATGGTTATCGCGTGAGATGTAAGTCTCACTTATCTCTCCATACAGTGCTTGATTTTCAGGTTCTGCTGATAATTTACTTTGTATGGGCGCACCGAGTTCTCTAGAGAGGTCTGAAAATTTTGCAGCTTCTTCCAAATTGTCTTTGTACTTGGTTTGTTGTGCTCCTGAATTAGACATCGCACATGAGCCCAAATAGCTACAAGGATAGTCATTTTCTATTGAGCCTCTGTGATTCTCCTCATCCTTCTGAAAGTCTGAACGACATGTCACATGTTTTAGTTGGACATGTATATCCTTTTCCGCTAAGATGTTTTCACTTTTCTGATCCTGGACTCCATGTGATTTTGAAGTTCCTGCCATCTGTAGTAACTTCAAAAACGAAGTGGAGCCCGAAAAGTTACTTGATTCAGTTCTTTCAGAAGTTTGAACAACTGAAAAGTTCACAGAATCTTGAGAAGCAAGTACAGAATTCTGAGAAGAGAGCAAATCGTCTGGTTCTACTTGATCGCCCAAAGAACTTGTTGCTGCATTAGCTGTAGCTGATCCATACGTTGTTGATTCATGATGCACACATGAACTTTCTCTAGAAGAGCCAGGTTGCTGCAGTATAGAATTTTCAGTTGAACTAGTGCAGTTAGTGCTATTTTCACTTGATTCACTGCTGTGAACAGCTGTTTTTTCATCGTCTGAGTCTGCACTGGAGATTTTGAAAAACTCCTGACCAAGAGTTGGTTGATCGTCATGCCATCCAATTGTATCATCAGGATCCTGGGCACTCACTTCAGGTTCTTCAATTATGATCCCTGTTCTCTCTTCATGCTTTTCGATACTGGTGTTTGACTTGAGAGGGAACCGAGCAGCCATTGACATGAATGCAGAGCTATAAAGTGGATAAAGTGCTTTATTGAACTTAATATTTTAAATTTCTTATGGATGTACGAGTTCAGGGAAAACAAAATTGTGGTTTCGAGTCCAGCTTACCTAGAAAGGTGGTCTGAGACATTCTGTGTCAGGAAAACTCCAACTACAGAGTCTACAACAGATCCCTTCCAAGGAGAGAATCGCCTGTCTCCTGGATCACCCAAAAAGTAGAAGAAATGGTCAATGAAACAAAAGATAACAATGTCACATGCACATCTTGTTTGTTTCTAGTATATGGCCCATTGTGAACTAAATTTTCTAGATGACTAAAAGGAAAAACAACAAGGTAACATGGACTCTTGTTTGAGGTTGATGATTGGCATGCAATGCTAGTGTTAGTCATGTCTTCTATTTGATAGTCACTACAAAGATGATGTGAGAACTTTTTACAATGTACCTTGAACAAGACGCATCCGTGCGACAAATGAGTCTACTCGTCCATGAAAAACTCCACGTTCTGATTCCCACCATTTTGCCTTGTCTTCATCTGTACCATCAATGCCTTCACTATTTATGTCTTGCAGCAAAAGCTTCCAAACCCTAGTGGTCTCATCATCAAGGTCAACCTTGGGGCGCGGTTGTCGTTTTCTAACAAATGATCCTGAAAAAGGGACAATACTTCCATCTCTTTGATAAATGACAAGGGCATTTTCCGCATATTGGTATTGATGGATGCTTTCTCCATTTAAATCAAGATGCTGTAAGCGTTCGGCAATTTCATCAACTGGAAATCTCCATGGTATAGCTGGTACAGAACCTGCATCCAATTTCATGAGCAATTAAAGTCCACATTCTTATTTGATAGGTTATCAGAAAGTTATGAATATAGCTTCAACTACCCCTTGCATTTGTTGTGAACTGTTGTCGGGCATACATATGAGATGCTGTGGAACTGACGAGGATGCTTCTCTTTGACCGCTTTTTTGTTTTCATTATTGCATGGGTATCGGCAACCAGGGCTTCCATGCATGTATTCAACTGATCTGAATTTTCATATCTTTCTCCAAATTCAGATACCATTGCTTCTTTGACAGGAGTAGTAGGAAAGTGTCTACAAATTTCAAGCAGTGATGCTAGGTCACGTACTTTACTTATGCTTTTTGATCTTTTTCTTCTTAACCCCTCTGCTTCCACAAAAGCTGGTACAAGTTCCTGATTCTGCATTCTGTTATTAGCTTTATCATTTGCAGGCGTACTGGCTTGGGAAAGACCAGTGTAGCACCGAGACAAAGACAGATAGTTAATTTCACATGTAAAAGGCTTAGTGTTAGATGTTCCTGAGGGATGGCTCTTCTCTGTCCTCTTTTTCTTGTAAATTGCAGGAAAATGCATCCCCTGGGTACTGTGAGCATAAGGTTCATTTGCTGGGAGAATTGCTTTATATGCCTGCATGGAGTTAAAATAGGCTCCCCTGACATTTGTTCTGTAAAGTTCTGCTTCATCAGTTCTAAAAGAACGTCGTCTTTTCAAGGCTCTTTCTGGTGTTTCCTGGATCAAGCATGCGCTGCTGCTGCAGTTGGAACTATTCGGGCTCTTTGGTGTCATTTCTAAAATCCCTGCCTGTTTATCATGAGTTTCATCTGAGAAAACGATTTTACACTTTCCTCTTGAGACTTCATTTTGATTGCACATGGTAATATTACCATGATTCAGGCCAATCTTCTTCAGAGTTGAAGGGTCAGGGTATGTCATTTCATGATGTGTTTGGCAAGTTTTCTGCTCCTGATTCGAACATGTGATGTCATAAACTGAGCCCAGTTCTGTCTTTGCTGTTGTGGCTTCAATGCCCTTTCCAGGATGCACACTAGAATTGGATTGATTCTCGTGCAAATCCTCCAGAGTTGAAGATGGCCAGTGTGATGAGTTCTCATCATTTAATCTGCTTTCAGAGTCAAAATGCAATGATTTCCTGCAGGATCTTCTAGGACGAGAAACATTTGGTGGATCAATGGTTCCCTCTTCGGTAGGATTTGGTGTGGGCTTGTTGACTTGATTTCTTCTGAGATACGCCCTCTTTGCTCTTTGGATTTGTCCAGTACTAGGAAGATGGCCCTCGTGACTAATCATATTGTTTACCTTGTCTGAGGGTGTGCCTAGAGGTCCCTCAACCTTGTTTTTTCGGACATATTTCCTCCTTTCTTTTTTAATTTCCTGTGAACTATGCTGCTGGGGGGTCTTTGGTTTAGGAGTCCTTTTCTGCTCGCCTTCTATGACCACTTTAGGCCTGTGCTTCTTCCTTCTTCGTGTCTGCTGTGGTGTATTATTCTGTTCAGCATCCTGTTCGTCCGCCTTGTACAGCATGTGATTCTCCTGCAATTCTGATATGTTCAAGACCAGCCTTGACTGCTCTCTGTTCTGTTGGACATCATTTGCTTCTGCTCTCTTTAATGTATCTTCGCTTGACTGTACGTGTCTTGCTGTTGGTGTCTCGTTAATGTCTAGACTTGGCGCATCAGATGCTAGCCCTTTGTTCTTGATTTGATCTGGTGTTATTGGTTCAAACTTGAATCCATTGTTGCTGCTCAAGCCCTCATCTGTCATTCTGGTTGGTGAATTCAGGTTAAAAGGGAATCTCGAGCAAATAGAGCTTCCATCTGCATGATAGGTACCTCTTTTATATTAGTATATTGGGGAAATCTCGGAATTGAAACAACCTTTTTTAATGATTCTGGTTGACTATGCAAAACTATGAAAATATTATTTGATGTTTGGCTTAGTTAGTGTTTCACACAATAGAACATAACGCAGCAATGATGAAGCATGTACCACATGTCTTGATTTTTTTAAAATAAGATTAACAGGACAAATTGAGAGAGCATCACTTATTGTAAAGGCACACAATCAGAGAAAACACACGTCAGAGATGCTATACGTCACCTGTTTGTTTCACCTCTGATTTTAGTACGAGGTACCTGATTTTGTAGTCTGTCTTGGAACTTTATCTAGTATTTACTAGGATGTTCAACTCAATGCTAGTTAGTTTGTTCACGAGGAATCATATTTTCTACTTGAATCTAAACTGATCACTGATCTTATTCTATTCTGTTCTCTATCCTTTTGCAGGTCTTAGTTATCTGTAAAGACAACACTTCCATTGAGCCACATTGAAGACACTTATACATATACACCGAATGTGATAATCGTAACCTGGAGGTTTCTCCAGGCATTATACATTTCTATTATGTCATGATGATGATGAGTCTGAATATTTCAATTCTTTACCTGCATCTTGAGAACTGACGAGGGAATTGAAAGAACCATTCGCGGTAAAATTAGTATCTGCATTTGCATTTTCAGTGGCGGCTGTGGAGCCAGCAGCATGTGCTAGGGCCAAGAGATCTCCGAAAGAGCACACATTGCTCCATTTGTCTAAATCATAGGTAGACAAGTTATTGTACGTTTTAATATTGTTGTCCCCATACATTCTGGATTTTGTCCCTGCTGCTGCTTCCCAAGTGTCAAAATACGCCGTTGCTGAATTCGTCGAACCACAGCATGCAGCCACTTGTCGACCTTCGGGTTCTTGCAAGAAATTCCTCAATTGTAACTGGTTCACTTGGCTTACTCCTTGCCCTTGTGAATTTTTTCGCAACTCCGCCTCATTAACTTCAGCTGGCTGATTTTGTTGCCTATTACCCCAGATTGGTAGCAAGCTTGCTTTTGCTGGAGTTGTTGGAAACCATGAAGTGCCAATCTGAAAATCATCTGCTTGTGGAATTAAGCTTCCTTGCCTTCCGTCCATACCGCGGCGGCAGAGACAGGTAAAAGTCCAATTTTTCTGCCTTTATTTTCCTTAATTTGACAGAAATGATAAGCAGATTTTTGCAGTGATAAACTCAAAGTAGGCTTTTATAGGAAAAAAAAATAGAACTGTTCTATGAAATCATCCTGCGAAAGAAAACCATATAAGACATAAGGAAATTAATTAAAAAAATTTCAGGCAGAGAAACAGAATATCTGAAGAATCTTCAAAAACACAATTTTAAGAAGCCCTTGTACTCAAATTTGTAATATCTATACCAAAACAATTTTTTTCCAGTACAGATCCCACAAAGACTGGTCCTGCCATGGTGGAGTGAGTGAGTGGTGGGTGAAAATGGAATGTAATTAGAAATTTCATTTTCATTAATTTAACATATAAAATATCAAAATTAGGTGTGATCAGTGAAAGATTGCAGCAATCTGACTGAAAAAACAAAATCTGCATAAAATCTTTGATTTTTTTTATCAGGAAATGCTTCTTTGTTCAACTTTCTTATCTACAAATTAGAGAAAATCCACATGTAAGTGTGGTTAAAAAAATTTGGGAGCTTGGTGAATTTCACTGACCTGAAGAAACGGAATTCTGCCGGAGATCTCACAGAGACAGTGGACGGCAAAGGAGAAACTGAAAGTAGGAGAAAGAAACTAAAACAGAAATACCAGGGCTTTTATTCTTAGACAGAAATAAGCTTATAACTTCTTCTCCCGGTAAACCAATATTTTATTCTCTCTTCTTTAATAAACTAGTACAATAAATAAGATGTTAGAGATACAGACTCAGGATTTAAAGTTTATAGATTTTGAATTTGGAGTTTATGAATTCTGAGGTTTAATATTACATAACGGTGAATTTATTATTTAAAGTTTATGAGTTTTGAATTTTAATTCTTTTGAATTATTATGTCCTGAACTCGTAAGTTGAATATATTAAATAAAATTTTAAGATAAACATAGTGTTGTACCAAATTTATTAGTTTCTGCTGAATATGTACCTTCTACTCTATCTCCACACATGCATACATAGTGATTTTCTCAATAAATATATAAAATTTGGATCAAAGTTGAACTCATACTTTTCATGCTAGATTTGTTTCTGGGTACGTTCCCGGTATGGTATAGGAAAAATGTTTGCTTATACTCGATATTTAGACTAAATGATACTGTTTTACATGATTAAACTATAAATTGAGATGAAAAATACATAAAAATTAACCCAATTATGAAAGTATACGTAAAAGGTACATGTCCTGTATTCATGATTGAAATATCTGGTGTGATTAAGTTTTTTTCCGTACGTTAGGCAGAACAAATAGCCAGGGGTATACATGTAATTTCCGCGGTCAAACAACTAACACGGCGTGTGAAGCGGCTAAAGAAGCTTGATTCACTTGGCGAAAGTTTGGCACGTGCATATCGCGTGACCTGACGAGTTTGGTTTTTTCTCTACTGGCTTTTGACGCCGTGCATTATTAAAATCATTTGCATGAGTTCTCAGGTCTCTTACGGCACCGTCATTGACGCAGTTTGTGGTCCCCATTCAGTAGTGCAATTAAGCACGCTTTTCTAATTAGTATGTGAGGGTTAGTTTCGGTAATTTGCTTTTGCTTCATTCGGTGCCTGAGGTTTATCAGAAGGGCCACCGGTTGCTTTGGTCTTTCGATACAACAAGTACTATATATTGGTAGACAGTTTTTGGCGCTTTTTTTCGTGGGTCCTCCATTCAAAAATCAGTTATTTTTTGGTTAGTGTGCTGTTACTATTATTGTTATCGTTATTGCGTGATTTGACAGCGCAACTTCTTTGCGCCAAATTTTGATACTCTCTTTTAAATTAATTTTTTATACGCATTTTTTAATTGATAGTAAAATAATATTTTTTTAAAATAATTATTTACAATTAAATGTTATGTCTATTATAGTATATATTAAACACAATAATTTTTCTAAAAAGGTTTTATTGTTAGGAGAAAAATTATTTGTTACTTTGTGTGAAAATTGTCTTTTGAGTTTTCTGTTTCTTGAGAACTTTTTAGTTTTCGTTAAGAACTACTTTAAGAACGATGATGTTTTAGTTCTGGGTAAAATTTAAAAAGCGAATAATGCTGATCCTAATGGAGGAGATTATAAGATCATTTATGTCTTGATGCTCAATTTCTCTTCTTTTTTTCTTTTGAAATTTAATCTTTTCTCCTGTTTTTCTTGGTTTGAACTTTTTGAGAAATCTTTTACTCATCAGTTTTGCATGTTAATGCTCTCTGTTATATTGACACATTTTTATACAATAATAACATATTGAGTGTAATTTTACAGGTGGGGTCTAGGAAGAGTAGAGTGTACATAGACCTTACTCCTCCTAAGGTAGAGAAGTTGTTCCTGATAGACCTTCAACTCAGAATAAAATAATAATAAAGTAGGTCAAAGAGGGGGGGGGGGGGGGGGTGAATAATATCTACACCCAAAGAATATGCTAAGTAAGAATAAGGGACAATTAACAGAAATCGAAGGGCAAGAAACTACAGAAGATGACTACTAATAAGGAAGAATATGCAAGACACCGCTCGACTACCTACTAATCCTCTACCTAATTCATGCCTTCCACAATCTTCTATTTAAGGTCATATCCTTAGTAAGCTGCAACTGCGGTATGTCCTATCTAATCACCTCTTCCGAATACTTTTTCAACCTATCTTTACCTCTTCTGAAGCCATCCATAGCCAACCTCTCACACCTCCGCACATCTTATTTTCACATGGCCGAATCCTCTCAACCTCGCTTCCTTCATCTTGTCCTCCATCGAAGCCACTACCACGTTGTCCCGTATATCTTCATTTTGAATCCAATCTCTCCTAGTATGCCTACACATCTACCACATCATCCTCATTTCCACAACTTTCATCTTGTGAATGTGAAAGTTCTTGATTGGCAAACATTTGACCTATACAACATAATTGGTCTAACCATCGCTCTGTAGAACTTGCCTTTAAGTTTTGGTGGCACCTTCTTATCACACAAAGACTTTGGATGCGAGCGTTCATTTCATCAATCCCGCACCAATATGATGTGTGATAGCATTGTCAATTTATCAATTACATTGGATAATCAACCTAGGACTTGAAACTCTTTTTCTTCTGGATGAATGTGTGTGAAGCCTCACTCCCAGGCCAGCCTCACACGTCACACCACTGGACTTACACTCCCAAGTATTCTGTCTTTGTCCCGCTCAATCTGAACTCTTTATATTTCAGAGTTTGTCTCCAAACCTTCATCTTAGCGTTAACTTCCCTGTTGATCTTGTCAATCAGCATTATGTCATCCGCAAATAACATATACCATGGTACCTCTTCTTGTATATGCCGCCTTAAAACATCCATCACTAAGACAAATACAAACGGACTAAGAGTTGATCCCTAGTGCAATCCCATCATAACTAGGAAGTGCTCTGAATCTCCTCCCACCGCCCTTACTCGGTCTTGGCTCCCTCGTACGTGTCCTTGATCGCCCTAGTGTACGCCACAGGTACACCTCTAGCCTCCAAGCACTTCCATAGAACCTCACTAAGGACTTTGTCGTAAGTCTTTCCTAGGTCGATGAACACCATGTGTAGGTCCTTCCTCACTTTGTACTGCTCCACTAGTCTCTTTACAAGATGAATGACTTTTGTTGTTGAATGCCGACATGAATCCAAAATAGTTCTCTAAAATAGCCACGTCACTCATCACCCTCATCTCCACCACTCTCTCCCAAACTTTCATAGTGTAGCTTAATAGTTTTATGTCCTATAGTTATTGCAATTTTGAATGTCACCCTTATTCTTGTACTCTTCCAAAATTCTACGGGAATTTCGTCAAGTCCGATCGCTCTTCCCCTGTGATACATTTTTATATTTAAAAATATTTTTTGTTATTTTTAATGAAATAATTTATAACCGGAGTTGAATACTGTGTTATTTATGTCGCCACATAAATGAAACGACGATAATATTGAAAAATTTGATGGATAATATAGGTATGAGTTGACTTTACAGCCAACAATGTTCTAACTTTTTCTTTAATTTGATGAAAATGTTATTCATTATCTCAATTTATATGAATTTATTTGATTTAGTACAGAATTTAAAAAGAAAAACTTGTAAAATTTATGAATATGTTATAATTACTCATGTAAAATAAAACGGATGGAATTTGTTATTGACAGTTAAGCGTTTAGAGCCAAAAAGTGCAAAATTGCTAGAGCTTTGTCCAATAATGACTCAGGAAAAGCAACGGATAAGTTATAGGTGCACGTGACTTACCTAACAAATGATTTTTTTTAGTTTAAAGTATACTTTTTTACTTTATTGTTTATTCTTTCTCGAGACGTATTGAAGATATAATTAATTTCAAGCCGTCAACGAAAGAGGGTAGCATCTATTTGTTTTATGTTTATACTGTAATTGCTCAAGCAAGTGTTATTTGTAGATCTTCACTTTCTCTTTGGATTTGGTTGCACCCAGTGATATCTGGTGGGATAGAAGCGGTAGGAAGATGCATGATTAATGTGTCTAACTACTATGCTTTTCTTAAATATAAAATATAATATTCTCTTAATTTTAATTAAACACAAAATTTTAAGAAAAATATGAAGATTTAGTGACAGTGGGAAAAACCAACGTATTATTTCATTTGAATAAGTTATTTTTACATCAATGGATTCAATGCCATAAGTAGATTTATTTGTAAGCAGTATTAATATTTGAAGAAGTAAATAAATGAAATAACTACTATAAGGACAAGTGTTATGTTTTTAAAGTATATTCTCAATCTATTTTTTTTACTTATTATTATCTAGATATACATATTTAGTACAATTTTTGATGGAGCGGTATTTTGATTCACGCGAGAATGGGGCCAATAGAAGTGTAAAATATACTTTTCCAGTAATCATATTTGGCCGACAAAAGCTAAAATATTAAAATGAATTAAATCAAATTAAAGGAGTCAACATGTAAATTAGAAAGATAATTAACGTAAAATATTATTTTCATACATCATGTTTTTGAGTGTATGATTTACACTCGCTAATTAAACTTATATTGTTAGTAAAATCAAAACTCCACGAGACCTTGTTTAGTATTGTTTTAGTTAGCTTATCTACAACTAGATTAAACAAGTAGGGGCTATATGTCAATCCTTGATGTACGATCCACTATGTTATGGAAGATTCCTCCATATATAAGACTATATATCATTTAACTATAATGATATATCTGTCTAGAAAACTACTGTGTTTGTTTCTTAAGTCGTGTGGGTCAAAGCACTTGCTCGAACCCAATGGTAGATTGTAGCTTTAATCTTTTCTCCTCCTACTTATACTTTTAGGAGTTAATATTCAATTCATTGAGTGATTTATGTCAATAGAAAAATTATTTTGATATGACTTGTTAGATTCTTTTGGCGTAACTTTAATATTTAAAAAAGACTCTTCTCACCTGTTTTTTTTTTCTTACATAAACTTTTAGCCTTTTCTAAATAACGGTCCTACATGAGTCAGCTTATTTTATTGTGTACTTAGTACTACCTTGTATAAGTTTTTGAGTGTGTCTGGTGACATGGTCACCATCTTAGTGAAAGTTCGTACAAAAAAATTACAAGCAAAACTATAATATTAAATACGGCTTCAGTTGTATTCATTAATTTTTGTTTAAATTATATATATATATAATAAAAAATTCACTAAATAATCAAATTCATAACGTATAAAGTTCAAATTTTAGCTCAATATCAGAAGAAGACTTCTTTTAAGATGATGAAGGGTTCACAAAGTAAATAAACATCACTTACAATTATTATGAGATTATGTCTTATTAGCTCTTAAATTGTGAGATGATATTAATCTCCCTTGGGGAGCCTTTTATTAATATCAAGGTATATATAGAGTACAATATTCATCCCTTGTACAATAAGAATCCTAAGTCTATACAAAAGAGGAATTCTAGTCTTATCATAATTATATTTACATAATATATGAAAATATTCTAATTATGGGTAGGGAATATATTGTTTCCTATATTTACACGTTTACACACCCCCTCAGTCGGAGCGGGAGGAGGCCGGACGCTGAGACTGGATCTGAAGTCAAGAAATAACTGTCTGGGAAGTCCTTTGGTAAATATGTTTGCATACTGATAGGATGATGGAACATGTAACACTCTGACATGGCCTAACGCAACTTTCTCACGAACGAAGTGTAGGTCTATCTCAATATGCTTGGTTCGCTGATGTTGAACCGGATTATGAGAAAGATAGATGGTAGAGATGTTATCACAATACACAATAGATGCCTGACGCAAAGGACACTGAAGTTCTAACAGTAAATTTCTGAGCCAACAAATCTTAGCTACTACATTTGCAACGCCTCTGTACTCGCTTCGGATCGGAGCGAGATAGGATAGCTTCGTCGCTTGCACCAAGTAATCGATTATCCCCTAAGAAAACACAAAAGCCGGAGGTGGAGCGTCGCGTGTCCGGACACCTTGCCCAATCGCATCCGTATATGAAAGCAACATGTCTGGTGCAGAGGGGTATAGGTGCAAACCATAATTAAGAGTGCCCTTAATGTATCGAATGATACGCTTAAGAGCAGTGAAATGAGGCTCCCTGGGGGCATGCATGAATAAGCACACCTGCTGAACAACATAAGCTATGTCTGGCCTGGTGAATGTGAGATCCTGAAGTGCACCTGTAAGGCTCCTATACAGAGTAGGATCAGAGACTGGAGCACCATCCATAGCACTGAGCTTAGATTTGG
The DNA here is from genome assembly GCA_034509755.1 of Anisodus tanguticus. Taxonomy (NCBI): domain Eukaryota; kingdom Viridiplantae; phylum Streptophyta; class Magnoliopsida; order Solanales; family Solanaceae; genus Anisodus; species Anisodus tanguticus. The sequence continues at coordinate 42,188,331 of CM067559.1, read as the reverse complement.
AATCAACTGGAGTAGGCACCTCTTTGCAGTTCGCCATTTTAGCCCTATACACAATCTCTTCTGCATACTTACGCTGACACAAGAACATATGATTGGCAGACCTGGTCACTGATATCCCCAAAAAGTAACTCAGCTTCCCCAAATTTGGACTTGAGCAAGACAATAATCTAATTTTTCAATCCGTCGGAAGAGGCAGTAAGAACAATATCATTCACGTAAAGTAATAAGTAAGCAGTGCTACTACCTCGATGAAAAATGAAAAGTGATGTATCACTCTTGCTGCATACAAACCCAACCTGCAAGATATACCTGGCAAATCGATCATACCACGTATGGGGGGCCTGCTTCAGGCCATATAGTGACATACGGAGACGGCACACATAGTGAGGAACTGCTTGGATGGGTGAACCAGACCGGTGGCCGATGCGTATGTAGATCGTCTCTCTCGGATCCCCATGTAAGAATGCATTCTTCACATCAAGCTGATGGATCGGCCAGTGTTTGCTCATGGCAATGCTCAAAACTGTGCGAATGGTAGCCGGTTTGACAACCGGGGCGAAGGTCTCACCACAATCAATGCCCTCCTGCTGATTCGTGCCATTAGCCACAAGACGTGCGTTATACCTCTCAAGATCCCCAATGTCTCTGAACTTGTGACGAAATAGCCACATATAACGAATGACATTCACCCCCTCAGGTCTAGGTACTAGATCCCACGTGTGCTGTTTAGTTAAAGCATTGAATTCCTCATATATAGCCGTATTCCAATTAGGGTCTTGTTTGGCCAATTTTGGGTTCTTTGGAAGCGGAGAGATGGTTTGGGCAGACAAGTTGAAATGGACTTTGGGTTTGAAGATTCCATGCTTTGAACGAGTTTCCATTGGATGGGTAGGGACAGTGGGTGGCGGAGTGGTGTCTGAGACGGGGGGTAAAGTCGGATAAGGAGAAGGTGGGGGCGAAGCCGTCGGAGGCGCCGCGACTCCTGGATCGAGAGTCACGGCGCTAGAAGGTTGACATGCTTCTCTGAAGTTTGGGCGCGCGGCGCCTTAGCACAGGGCCGCGGTGCTTGTCGACGGTGTTTCAAAATATTGCTCTCTGGAAATCAGGCGGCGCCGCGGCGCCTCCTCTCGAGGCCGCGGCTCTGACGACAGAACAGAGGATGTGAGTTGTTTGATTATGAGGAGAGAGATGGCAGACTCGTCAAGAAATGAGTAGTCCTATTTTTGGAATTTTGGAAGATTCAAAAACGGGAATGTGGTCTCGTCGAATGTGACGTGACGAGATATGTGGATCTGACGAGTCGACAAGTCATAACATAGATAGCCCCTATGGTTTGGCGGGAATCCTAGAAAGACACATGGAGTGGACCTAGGAGCGAGCTTGTGAGGGGCGGTGGAGCTAAGGTTGGGATAGCACAGACAACCAAAAATCCGTAGATGATCATAAGAGGGGATTCTATGGTAGAGGATTTCGGTAGGGGTCATATTGTGAAGAGTGCTAGTAGGGAGAATATTTAGAGTGTATTCGACATTTTAGCAAAGATAGACCCGAAAGGGTGGAGGGAGGGAGGCATGAATCAATAGGGTGCGAATCATATTGTTAATGGTGCGGATGATTCTTTCAGCTTTACCGTTTTGTGGTGAGGTGTGAGGTCAGGAGAAGCGAAAGACCATGCCATTATTGGTACAAAAGCGGTGAAACATAGAGTTATTGAATTCACGACCATTATCGCACTGAAATGATTTTATGCCTTTTCCAAATTGTGTTTGAATGAACTTGCGAAACTCAAGAAATTTGACAAACACTTCCGATTTAAATTTAAGAGGGTATAACCAAATGTAGTGTGAAAAATCATCAAGCAACACAAGATAGTATTTATGACCGAGAGAATTAGAGATAAGAGATGTCCATAAATCCTCATGTATGATATCAAAAGGAGCAAATGTAACACTAGTAGATGATTTAAACGGAAGACGAATATGTTTGTCTAAAGAGCAAGAAACACAATTTTGGGCAAGTTTCCCATTACAAGCAATGAAATTGTTGCCTCTAAGAAAATTAAAAACTGGGACTCCTGGATGACCAAGCCTATTATGCCAAGTTGAAGAAGAAACAACCGCTAGAGTGACGGGAGAGCAAGATCTGGCAGCGGAGGTGGAAGTGAATGGATAGAGATCTCCCGTGTTATTGCATCTCGTAAGAGGTGTCCCCGTATGAAGATCCTTCACAGTAAAACCAAAAGGATCAAAATCCACGAGAGACGAGTAATTATTACGAGTAAATTGGCGGACGTATATGAGGTTCTTAATCATGTGTGGGGCATATAGGGTGTTTTTGAGGGAGAAGGGTGGATGAGGAGGTTGTGTGTATGAGGTACCATAACCCTTAACCGGAATGCGTTGTCCACTACCAACGTAACATATTGAGGATGCTTTAAACTAAACGGTTTAGGAATAGTACATGCAGACCGGGTGACGTGAGATGTGGCGCCCGAGTCCATGTACCAAGTATTGTCGTCGTTGCATAGAGAGGTGTCGAACGCCCGACCCAACTCGGTGGGTGTTATGCCGGAGGAGGGGCTCGCGGGATCGACCTTGCATGAAGTGGGCCTCTTGTGGGGCGGAGCGGGGCCTAACAAACCGGAGTAAGAATACGGATTGTATGGCTGCCGGTACTTGGAATGGACTTGGCGCCGCGGCTCGCATTGGGGCGCGCGGCGCTCGAGACGAATCTGTCGAGGAGCCGCGGCCCGGTTGTTCTGCGATCTCTGTTCTTTTGCTGCTTCTTGGTTCTCGCGTAACCGCGACCCTTGCCACGACCACATCCTCCTCTATCGCCGCGGCCTTTTCCACCCTTGCCGCCGCGGCCCTGCCGCTGTTGGGAGTTGTCTGGTGGCGTTTGATCTTGGGGTTGCGTGTCGACGCCTAACACCGCTAGGCGTGCTTATCCCGCTTAGCACGACGGGTTTCTTCGAGCAACAATTGTGAGCGAGCTTTGTTAAAACTCGGTAGCGGATTTGCCTGTTGAATTATGGTGGCCAAAGTATCATATTCGCCCTTAGTAAGGCCGAAATCATTTGTAGCACCATTTTATCGTCGGACAAAGCGTGCCGATGTTGGAGAGTTGATCCGCTAGAAGTTTAAGTCGCTTGCAAAGATACTCGGAGACATTGGAGAAGTTTTCAAGACGTGTTTTGTTGAACTCGTTCTTCCAAATACACGGCACGAGTGTGCTTGTTGTCCCGAAAAATTTCCTCCAAACGATTCCACAAGTCAAGGGGTCGTGGAGTCGATTTCATGATAGTAAGGAGCAAATCCCGAGAGATACTACCATATATTCATTGTTTGACGCCGGCGTCGAGACGATGCCAGATAGAATCATCAACCTCCATAGGGCGCGGAATAGTGTCATCAATATGGTCAAGCACGTTATAGAGACATGCATGATTGCGAAAAAGTTCAACCCGGGGAGAATACTTTGGTTGTTTTCTTGATCAAGAATAATGGGAATATGGTTCTTGATGTTGGAAACGATGAGGGCGGGATGAAACGGGGTTGATGACTTTGTGGTGGGATTTGTGGAGGTAGAGGCGTCAGAAAGTGTGGAAGAATCAGGGATAGCCATTTAGAGAAGAGAAGAAAGGAAGAACAAAACTCGAAAAACAGGAAGAAAATCCGGGAGGGCCGCGGCGTAGGAGAGGCAGCCGGCGGCTGTGGAAGAGAAATGTTTTTAGGGTTTTGTTTATTTGGCTCTTGATACCATGTGAGATGATATTAATCTCCCTTGGGGAGCCTTTTATTAATATCAAGGTATATATAGAGTACAATATTCATCCCTTGTACAATAAGAATCCTAAGTCTATACAAAAGAGGAATTCTAGTCTTATCATAATTATATTTACATAATATATGAAAATATTCTAATTATGGGTAGGGAATATATTGTTTCCTATATTTACACGTTTACATAAATGATTTTGTAATTGTATTAAAAATATTATTAAATATATATATATAAATATTTAATTAAAATTTCATTAGATACTCAAATTCATAAGTATAAAGTTAAAATTTTAGCTTAATCTCAAAAGAAGACTTCTTTTAAGATGATGAAGGGTTCATAAAGTAAATAAATATCAATTACAGTTATTCTGAGATTATGTCATATTAGCTCTTAAATGAGAAATCATCTTCACTTTTGGCAGTAACATGTGATTTATTCCATCTCATCTCAATAATGATGATAGTAATTAAAATCTCGTGAATCTGCAGATCTATTAATTGCACAGAGTGCGAGTCTTATGCCAGGAAAATGTCTAACCGCCCAAGGTAAACCAAGGTTAATAGTATTTTGATCTCTTAATTATTGATATATTTTAATTTTAGTCCCTTTGAGATCTAATAAACACTTTAACCTTCAATTTGTTAAAATGCACAATTCTTGATTCCTTTATTGGTGAATATTTATAAATTTATCATAATTATTATCTATTACCTTGTCCACCCCTTAATTATGATCTTTTATGATTTAATGATAATATGGTCTAAAAATAATTCAAATAGCAATCAAGGTGTGACATAGTGTTTACTAAAGTGGAGATTGAAAATTATGAAGTCTGTTCAAAATCTAGCGAAAGCAAAAAATATTAAGTTATCTTTTTTATTTGTTCAAGTCTTGGTGAATGGAGTTTATTAGTAGTTGTGCTGAGATGGAATTAAAAAAATTAAATATAATTAATTGAGTTTTGCAATAATTAAAAAAATTAAATTAAAACTTGCAATAACTGAAATACTGAATAATGAAAAGTGACATAAATCGTAAAAACAAATTCATTTCATTGTGGAAACAGTCGGCCATTGTTTACTAAAACGCCTCGTGACTCTCGAGGGCCAGAGAATCTTATCTGCTTTTTTCACATTTTCATTTCGCTGTTTGTTTGTGTTTTTTTGGACCAGGGTCTTCCACTGCTTACTGCTAAGGCTACTCATAGCACCGGGCTTTTCTCGTGCTACTCTTCCTCTTGTTGACACGTGGATCATGAAAAAAGTGTGGTTAGTTGATTTTGTCATATTAAATAAAACTGCATTACTTAGTTTACGTTAGTCTTTTTATGATATAGATAATTCTTACATTTAGAATTAGTTTTTAGAGTTAAATTAAGGCAGAGGCGTATCTAGAGGCACGTTCATGACTTTATCTGAGCTCAATAACTTTTGTCTAAGATCATTAATATTAATATGATCAGTGTAATTTATGAATGGGATCTTAGAAAGTAGTGTATACGTAGACCTTATTCATACCTTAAGCAGGTAGATAGGTCATTTCTGATAGACCTTTGGCACAAGTAAAACACAAACAAAATATTTATGTAAACATATGCAATAACAACAACTAGATAGTAAAAAAATTGAAAAGACAACACATAATAATAAAAAGTTAGGAATAAAAATTATAAAATACTAAAATAATAAAATGACGTAAATAATACTAATACTATTAGTAAGAAAAGCAAAACACGTACCTACCTACTACTAGGTAAGTTGAAGACATGACATGTCTTTGGCTGATCATCTCTCTCCAATACTTTTTCGGTGTGCCTCTACCTGTCCCCAATAAATTTTGTCCACATGTTGTGTATATATATTAAAAAATTATTATATATATTAGCTTTTATAGGAATGATTTACAAGAATTGTCTATAGGGTGAATGTGAAAGAAATAATCCTTGGATTATTTTCATTAATTCAAAGATAATATATACAATTTACATATTTTCATAATAGGAGAATCTTATTCCTATTCTACTCCTAAAACCTTATTCCTTGATTATTTTCATTTTCAAAGACAATATATACAATTTACATATTTTCATAATCCTATTCCTATTCTACTCCTAAAACCTTATTCTATTTGGAGACTAACTATACAATTATGGTAAGAGTACAAGACTAATTAAGGTACACTACAACTATACAAAACCGTGTACAAGAATGATACAAAAACGTCAAAACCGAGACTAAATATACATAGGATATACACGTGCATATCATGTATATCTTATGTATATTTAGTATATTTAACAAAATGATCTTGAATTCGACCCGCTTGTTTTATGGGTAAAATTTAAGTTTAAAAAGTTTTGTTTCATGAGCAAATTTTTTTACTTTTAATTTCGTAAGTGTGCTTATAAGAAAGTGAAGGTCAAAAGTTCAAAACTATCCATTCACAAGATTATTGAGTATAATTTTCTGGTTTTTACTGTTGAGGTAGACCAATATTCATTTCTTGTCCCTCGTAACACAAATAGTTTTTCGTGCTACGCTTCCTCTAGATGACACATGGAATGTGAATTAAGTGTGGTTGGTTACTCTATTTTGTCATGTTAAATTACTTGGATTACTTTTGGCTATTTGTATTTATGTGAGTGTTTGTTAGGAAGTTTCTTTAAGAAAGCTGACATGTTAAGTATTATCTTAGCTCGAACCGTGGCGGATTCAAGATTTTCATTTAGGAGGTTCAAAAAAATAACATTTTGAACACTTTAAACCATTTGAGCTAACATTTTTCATTTGTTTAGGATATTCAAAAGTTAATATATGTACATAAATACAAAATCTATTCTATATATATAGTATAATTTTTACTGAGGATGTTTGGGTGAATACCCTCCCCACCCCTAAATTCGCCCCTGAGCCCGAGTCTCATAAGTCCAAAGTTGATTGTGTGGTATGAAACGGTTTATGGATGAGCCATAATAGTCTTCAAGGCTTTTTTATTCACTTTTCTACGCTATTTGGCCCTGCAAAACATTTTCAATATATACAAACTTCTGGTGATCCCTTTTTCCGTTAGTATAAAAACATTATATTATTGGTCAATTTAATGAATTATAGCATGTTTTTTAGGTTAATGTACTAAAGTCCTGATGATTTGTCATGACTTATGGCAAGATAAGTCTTTGCCCATTCATCCTACTTTTGACGATCTATTGAGGTTTATGATCAAATTCTGACTCATAAACTAAGTAAATCAAAATTTTAATTGTGGCACGAAAATATCGTATTTGTGCAAATTGTGCTCAGCCTGGAGTTGGTTTTTCTTGGTCTGTGATATTGTGAAAAGTGAAACTCAATTTGGGCTTCATGGACATTATATGCCATTTGATATAGGCCCCAAATGAATGTTAGAGAATAGAGGCTAGATTTCAAACTTTGTTTTGAATTAGAATAATGATTTCAACTCCTAATAATTAGCTTTTAAATTTAACGTATGTATATATTTATTTATTAATATAAGTATTATTTTTTCAGTGACGGTCCTAGGATTTTCTAGAGTGCGAGCCTCATGTTGCTCTCAATCGCCCTCCTGATCAAGAGGCGCCATCCGCCTTATCTAGGAATCAACATAGGGGTCAATCCTACTCTACTAGCGCTAATAGGCAGCATAGGGGAAGAAGCGCTACATCTAGGAATCAACGACACAAAAACTTTGTTCTAAGTCGGCCCTTTCCTTAGCGGGCTTGGGACTAATGGTTGGGACAACAAATATTACTAGATTCTATCATGCTCGTAACTGGACATCTACCTCCGCTTATGCTCAAGTGTTGACTAATTTATTCAAAAGTTAAGTTGATAACTCTGATTCATTTGAAAAGATCATTGTCTGAAAATAGAGTCCTCAAGGGAAGAAGAGAGACTAAACAAGATATTATAAATACCTCTAATTGTATCAATTCTTTAGAAATATAAGTCTTCCACCAATTTTTTGCTTTAGAAGAAAGTAGTTTTTTTTTGCTATTTATTAGCATAATTCTATCGATAAAATGTGTTTCATATTTCTTTATAGAAGATACATCACTTCTTAAATATCACTTTATAAGTCAGCGATGTTTCTTGAGTATTACATGGTACTATAATGTTGCTCCAATTTGATATCTTATAACATATCCTATGCCATTTTTTTTTATGTATTTAAAGTTGCATCATTTTTTTCAGAAAAATATATTTTCAGTGATTTTATTTGTTATTATTCTGCCTAAAAATTAGCCATTTTTCGGATTCTGTACGTAGCGAAAAATTAGTGACCCACTATTTTTCCTCTAGAAGATAATTGACTTTTAAAGTCACTTTATAAGTAAACCACTCTTATCAAATCACATACAAGTAATTGTTCTGGTCAATCATGGGATACATGTGCACAACCACGCTGCTAAAAGTCAACCAAAAAAGAGTTTTAGACTTTCTTTTTCTTCAATCAAGAAAGTATTTTTTTTTAAATTAAAGACTTCACTATACGAAAAGAGAAGCAGATAAAAAAGATCAATAGCCTGATATTAATTTTTACAGCATAAGTTCCTGTGATTTGATAAGAATATTTTTATCCTACTTTTTAAAAAGGTATAGGTTAAATTTGCCACAATCATTTTAATCATTTTCTTTCAACTTTAAGAAAGAAGAATCTTAAGACATTCGTGAATAAATTACGAACCCTACTATACAAATGTGGCATCTATTTTGCGGTTGAAGTAATCATTAGTATACGATGATATTACCTAATTAGCAAGAAATTCATGCTCTCCTCTTATCGATCTTCTTCTTAGCATCTGTTGTTTTGACACAATTTTTTTTTTCTTAAAAAAAAACAGTTCGAGAAGGTTCAACTGCGACAGAAATGAATTTTTTGATTATCGATATATAAGAAAATTTCAGTTATTTTTATATATTAATTTGAAATTATTGAAAGAATTCATAAACTTCAAATTAGTATAATATTATAACCTAGCCATCATGAGAGATATTTTTCTCTATTTCATGAGGTTGATATTCTATATCTCAAAATTTACTCATCGTCTCGTTTTTGAGAAAATGTCACGTTTTTAAAAACATTGCTTAAAGTTACGCACCTACATACAAGTTAAGCTAATTGATGTTTCTAATCCTACTATGAAATCAAGATAAGTATTTGAGTGCATTATTGACTAGGGTGATCCAACTCTAAAATAATGGAGTAAATGATTAAAGAGTCTCCGTCTCCACGCCTACATGATTTAACTAGGGAGGTCCATTTGCTCCAACGGGTCACTTACTTTTTATTGGATATAAAATTTAAGTTAAACAAAGATTATTAGTAATATGTAAGTCATGTTGGAAATTTGTCTTTGGTGGGGAGCTGCGTCCACCCATATTTAATGAATTAAATACTAGGATTCCGCATGTTGGAGGCTTTGTCTCTCCACATGTGCATAATCTACTAAGTGAGTAGATGATCGTAGGGCCAATGATCGTCAAAAAAGATATTGGTCCACGAAGTAAGGTGTTTGAGGCATGAAAATATGGTGTGGGACAAATCTACTACATCGGTGGGAAAAGGAAGAATTGCTCTCTTTATAAGTCTCTAAATTGGCTAAGGGTTTGGAACCCCAAGGGGTATCCCATGTGTTTAAAGAAGGGAGGACCTAGATGTGATTGGGTTCAAGGCTAAGCCCACACGCGCGCGCCGCCGCCGCCCGTCCGGTCCGGTCTCGGTCGTGGGTCGTCTTCTGATATTATCTCTTTGGGCCCTGGAGTTTCTGGAAAGATGAATTTGGCAACGGAAGGCAAAAAGTTTCTGCCTACCGTTTGGACTGTTTTTTGGATGCATTAACTAACATTGCTTAAAGTTACGCACCTACATACAAGTTAAGCTAATTGATGTTTCTAATCCTACTATGAAATCAAGATAAGTATTTGAGTGCATTATTGACTAGGGTGATCCAACTCTAAAATAATGGAGTAAATGATTAAAGAGTCTCCGTCTCCACGCCTACATGATTTAACTAGGGAGGTCCACTTGCTCCAACGGGTCACTTGCTTTTTACTGGATATAAAATTTAAGTTAAACAAAGATTAGTAGTAATATGTAAGTCATTACCGTCAAATGTGGGTAAAATATTAAAAGTATTCTTTAAAATGAGTAGTGATGAATAAAATTTATCTATATTTGATATTTATATCAAACCAACAGTTGTACACATCATGCCAATTGATGCAACACATCTATCCTACATATTTATATCCATTATAGTATCACTTTATCACGGTTAAGTGATAAATATGTATTTTATTTTTAACTATTAAGATGATTTTTTTTTGTTTAATTTAAACACCAAATGTGGATAACTATTTACTGTGATGACAAAAGCTTTACCTGTCTTTTTATTTATTCTCTCCTAACGTTTATATCAAATGGATCTACACAAATCATGTCATAAAATAAAATAAAATCTTAAAATAAATAATTTCAAAATGTGGAACTGTTATTTTTTGGGAGTGACTTAAAAAACGTGTCAAGAACTCATGGACTTATAACCCAAGATCAGAATAAATAATGAATCGACCAAAGTCTAATTAGTAATTACTAGTTTCACTCTAAAATATTGAATATATATTAAAAATACATGTCAAACTCCCTTCTAGCATTTATTGAATCAAATGATACAAAAAAGCATTGAATTGATGAAGGAATATGATGACTCAGTAGTTGATGACCACCACCGCTTAGAGCTTATTCCAACGTGGGGCAAGTGTACTTATTCACTGACCATGCAACTTACAAGTGGATAGTTATTGTAACTTGTTATTTAATCTCTATACAAGTCGATAGTGTTTTTCTTTTTGAGTTTTCATTGCTCACTAATTTAAGTGAAAAAGAAAAAGTTATGTACTATCCGTTCGAGTTTTGTTTCCAGGAGCAGAGATGGAATGAAATAAGCAAGGGTATACTATCTCAGGGGCACACCTGGAGCCAGACCACCCTCCTATAAAGCCTATTTAACGAAAAAATATTTCTCTAACATGATTGATTTCTACTTAAAATTCAGAAATTTAAAGTTTTTAATTAATGATGGACAAATCCTACCCATTCCCCACATTGTGTATTGGAATGTAAGTGGATAGCTATTATTGAATGACTATGCAAAGTGGATAGTTTATTCAATGTCTATCATCACAACTTACTAAGCACCAAACTTACATAAACTTTATACCCAAGGCCAAAACCTTTGTGTTATAGGAGTAGTTTTTTCAATTAGCTGTTATTAGATATTTTACTGGCCCGATTAGCTTAAATTCATGTTGAGAAAGTTCGTTAAGGTGATAAAGCGCTTTCTACGGAGTACGACATTTTCAAAATTCAAATTCAATTTTTTTAATTAAAAATAAGAGTGAATGGTTGTTTTATAACTTAGTTTAGCTATGGAGAGTTCAAAATACTTTTTCTAATATGATTTTTTTTATCTATTCGCATCGGGTGTGGTCTAGTAATCAATAAAGTAAATTAAAAATTATGAGATCACATATTTAAATTCTAGCGGAGATAAAAGATACTAGCTAATTCTTCTCATCTATTCAAATCTTGATAAATAGAATTATGTAATACTTATTTTAGTGGAATATAATAGGTACTTCGTAAAATGAATCGATATATGCTTAAATGATTCGAAAAACATGATTATAAATTTATTTTTAAAAAAGTTTGTTTTCACTCACTAGAAAGGAACAAAGAAATAGTAGTACTTGGTACTTACCATGTTGAATATTCTTCATGGCTGGCTAGCTGGCTTTTTGGCTTTGCACTAGTCTCTAGACATCTTTTTTATGACCATTTTGACCTTTTTGTATTAGAAAAAGACTACTCTGCTGCCTAACTGTGAAGTCTCTCTCACACACAAGACTCAAGAGTATCGAGGTTCTTACTTCTAACTTTATATAAGATTTTTTATTGAGACGGGGTACTTTATGTTAACCCAGTGTTAATTTTTTCGGTTTTCATTCTGTGTTCGGTTTCTATTTTCATTTTTAACTAATCTTGGATCACATCATGTAAGGCCTATTAAAGTGGAGAAAATGATCTCTATCACGACCTTTTCACTTCTCAAGGTTTGAATCCGACACTTCTGATTAAGGATAGAGAGATTTTATCCAATTAGTGACGAAACTAGATATTTATTGAGTAACTTTTGACCTATATAGGCAGTATAACTTTTGACCTATGTAATGACCCGTCCGATCATTTTTAGCTAAATATCCTTATTTGACTAAATTACCTTTCCCGTAGACTCTATGTGGGGTTTGTGACGTGCGGGATGGGTGGCACGGATCCTGAGGTCCATTTATATGCATTTCGAATGAAAAATCTAAAATTAGAAACTTAGAGTTGGATAGTTTGACTCAAAGTTGACTTTTGGCTAAATGGATTCGTTTTCGGGTTCCGCTGCTTCCGGTAGTTCCAGATGATCATTTATGACTTAGTCGATTCATTGGTTCGCTTCCGAGGAAATCAGATGTATTTTGTGGCCTTATTTGTAAAGTTTGGATTTTAATTTCTCTCGGACGATTCTTTAGAAAAGTATGCCTTAACTCGGTTAAATGGGAAATTCGAGGGTAAGGGCAAGTTTGTAGCACTGTTTACCTTAGACGAACATGTTTGGATTGTGTCCCGAGAGTATCGGGAGTGTTTCGGGTGTTGAATGGGAGTTTGGGGTTGTTTTCCCTTTTGTTGGTGTCTGGTGTCCGCCTCGGTGAGAGGTTGGCTCGCCGAATCGGAGTTGAGAGATGGTGAGTTTCTGCCGTGGCGGAGACGAGTTCGTCGTGACGCTAAGGTGAGGTGTCAAGTGACACCGCCTCAATGGGGTTTTGTTTGCCGGAGTGAGTCCGCTCCAGCGGAATCACTGTATCAGGTGTCCTACAAATTCATTAGGTCAGAATTCTTTCCCCCAAATAGCAATTCTCGAACTTAGAGCCGCCATAGAGCATTTTTCAAAGGTCTAAGAGCAAATTTATCCTTAGGATAAGTTATTCTTCCTTTGTTAATTAACTTTATGCTTCTGAGTTCTTTATTAATGGTGATATAGTATGAATATAAGTTGGGAAATATGAGTTATGCTTTCTTGTGAGAATAAGAGAGTTATGTTATTGATTAATGGAGGTTTATGAATTAGTTTACTTGTATTATTGTGAATTAGTGATGGATATTGTTAGAGGATTATGTTTTAAGTCTTAATTTGGTTATAGAAACCTATTCCAATTGGGAAAATTTCTAGGGTTTTAAATTGGGACCTTTTTATTATTGTTCAATTGAGGATTCAAATGTTTGTAGATTTCCAATTAACTTAAGGATATGACTACATATTATGTATTTCAATTGTGTATTCCTATTCTATCATAGATGGTGGTAACACACTCCTAAATTTGCGTGTTAGTAGGTTTGATATGATGTCGCGCGGTAGGGTATGAGTTGTGCTACCATAATATGGGCGCGTGATCAAGTTTAGTCTCTAGTGATGATTTGAGGGTATGGTTGATTGGGGTTATGTTTGTGACTCTTCAGTTCGGTGGTAACTTTGAAAAGTGGGAATGACAATTCAGAGATGCAAAAGAAAGAATTTGGATAGATCAATCTCCGTTGTATGAAGGGAAAAATTGGTATCTGACGTGTTTGTTGGGATAAGTTGCAAGGTGTAAGAGGGAGGATGTCGTATATGCTATGAAATGTTGAGTTGGCTTCGATTTAACAATATTATAATAGTAGAGTAGAATTAGTGGTTGTGAGTTCTTTCAACGAATGGTTTTCTGATCAAAATCACGTGGTGGTGTTACTTGTGATGAGTGAAGCTTAGTGAAATAGACAGTCACGTTTCTTTACCTAAAAAGTGTGTTCGTGGGTTCACTTGGAATTTTCGAGTTTTTTTCCCCGACTTTTTAGTTCAAGGTTGTACTTTTTCTTTGATGGTCCAAAAAACCAAGGTTTTACCGGTAGATTTATAGTGTGGTTATTCTTCTTGTGTAAATGGTATTGTGGGTTTGTTTTCCTTTTAATCAAAGTGGCTTCAACGTTGTCATTTTTTCGGTTTCCTAAATGATCATGGTGAAGCTTTGTATTTTGACTTTCTTTTGGGTGCTTTTCTTTCTACTTATTATTAAACTTGTTGACAAATTGTACAATTGGTGCTCATAGTGTAGGTTTTGTTGGGTTCAAAACACATAAGTAAGGCTCAACGAAAGTTTAAAAGTTTTTGTTTCTTACTTACCTCAACAATAATTTTGGTCTGATTATACAACAATGGAACTTGTAACATAAAACATTTACTTATAAGTTAGTATTATCTGGAATATTTATCTACTATAAGGTGCACACGCGACTGCCCCCTCCGATTTCAAGCTCCAAGCTTCAATGTACTTCTCTTTCGGAAAGCTAGGAAATCCGGCAGAGGTTCGAGAGTATTTGATTCTAAGTCTCTAAGGCTTAGAATGTTTTTCAGAATTGGTGTGTTGAACAATGAGGTGAATGCCTCTATTTATAGTTAAAAAATAGGTCAAAACCGGATTAAGGTTTGACCTTAAGTCGGACCCAAAAATCGAGGCAGAGGCGCCGCAGCCCTAGGGTATGGGCGTCGCGGCGCTCGGCATGCGTCTGCACTGCGCCGCGACGCTCGACTTTATTTTCCGTGCATTCTTAATTAAATCCAAAATCTAATTTTGACTTAATTAAAATAATCATTATTCATTTAAATGTCTCGATTTCAAATCGAACATTTTAATTACTCTCTCAATACATCCTTATATCGAAACGGACAATCGACATAGTGTGACCCTATAGGCCTTCTCATATCGACATTAATCAAATTAAGGTCTACATGGAACTCCTAGACGGCGCCGGAAGACGAACTCAATATGTGAAGTACGTTTACACGAATCCAGTAAACTTAACATTTATGTGGTAAGATAAAATCCTTTCATTTACTACACACCCGATCAAGCTTAAGATTTGTCAAGTGTCTATTCAAATGACTTAATCATTGTATCTTATCTATATTAATTGACAACTAGACCATATTCTAAATATGTCTATTGCGTTGTCCAACGACTTAGTCAACCTAATATCACTGAGAATCCGAGTGTTCTCTTGAATATACATCCGAGGAATGAATCCTAATCTTGGCTCAACTGCCACCTTCAATCCACATGGTAATGTACCAAATACAAGTCGTATCTCAACCTATAAGGCATTTGAGCTTAGGACGGGATCAAAGTACATTACTTTGTAGACAAGGCGCGTATTGACCTCAAGTCTAAGGACTTCTATCTCCCACACGCTGATCATACTTTAGACAAGTATAACAAACATTATATCAGCAGGGTATACCAATACTTCCAAAGTATCCATGTGTCCATCACGAATAACTATTACTCGTAGCAGGTGAGACATACTACATCCTTTAAGGATGTGATGCAGACCACATGTCGACTTATCACATATCATCGATATTCCATTCTCGATGATCATTAGTCGAGGCTATTTTAAGAGTTACGCTCTATAATTAATATCTCACTCTATTAATGACAACGTAAGCTCAAGAGATGCACATTAATGAATAATTACAAACAATCAAATAATAATTCAATAATTGCAAATGCCAAAATATTAATCTCCATTAATAATAATATGAATATGTATAAAATACATTTGTCCTAATACAGATTGTCTTTAGGACATAAATATAATTTCACATAAACATTGGACAATTTGCACGAAAAAATTAACTTCTGAGTTATTGAAGAGTTGACCTTTTTTTCTTCTCTTTTCTGTGTATAAACGAGACTCTATTTCCATATCCAACCCAAAATCAACATTTCCATAGTCTCTATTTCTAACATTTGCACATAATCTGTTTCTACTATATATGACAATATCCAACAACAACGATGAGGTGGTCAACGATTTCTACCCCTACTATCAACTCTATAAAGATGGTCGAGTAGAGCGTTTCTACGAACTTTATGGTATAACCGAAGTTCCACCATCACCGGAAGATCCAACCACCAGCATATCATCCAAAGACGTGAATATCTCGCCTAACGTCTCTGCCAGGCTCTACCTTCCAAAGAACATTACCCCCGATCAAAAGTTGTCCGTCTTAGTGTATTACCACGGCGGAGGACTTGTGTTGGGGTCTGCCTTTTTTCAAACGGAACACAATTACCTCAACCATTTTGTTTCTAAATCAAATTGCGTCGCCATATCCGTGAATTACAGGTAGGGGCGTCAAACAAGCTAAAATTAGCTAAAAAGTATCATAACCTAACCTCTCCAACTTTTACTAAAATTTAACTTTCTTTGTTTGTTCTTTCAGTAATTAATAATATTTTTTTTATTATGGCTATATATAACTGAAATAAATAATTCATTGATTATTTTCATTAATGAATGGGGTATATATACAAGTTACAATCTCCAAATATGGAAAATCATATTCAGATTATACTTCTAAATCATAATCATACTTGTATAAGAATTTTACAACTATGGTAAATTTGTACACTAGTTTAATTAGAATCCTAATCCTATTTGAGCACGGTACCGTGCTATATTCTATCACACCCCCGCAGTCATAGCGGGCGGTTGTCGTACGCTGAGACTGTCCATAAAATCTTCAAGTAGAGCTGAGGGAAGACCCTTAGTAAAGATGTCAGCAATTTGGTATCTGAAGGGCACATGTAAAACACGTACTTGTCCACGAGCTACCATTTCGCGAACAAAGTGAATATCCATCTCGATATGTTTAGTGCACTGATATCAGACCGGATTGCAGAAAGATAGACTGCATTAACATTATCACAATAGACCAAGAAGATTTTTGAATAGGAAAGTGTAATTCTAATAAAAGATTATGCAGCCAACATGATTCAGATACCACATTAGCCACACCTCGATATTCAGCCATTGCATTGGATCGCGATAATGTAGCCTGACGTTTCACAGACCACGAGATCAAGTTATCCCCAAGAAACATACAATAACCTGATGTCGAGCGTTTGGTATCAAGACAGCCACCCCAATCAGCATATGTATGACACAAGAGTAGAGACGGAAGAATGATATAAATACAATCCATAATCAAGTGTGCCCTAGATGTACCGTATAATGCGTTTGAGTGCATGCATGTGCTCAATCCGTGTGTCATGCATGAATAAACACACCTGCTGAACTGCATAAGTAATATCAGGTCTGGTGAAAGTAAGATACTGAAGTGCCCCTGCAAGATTGCGATAATGAGTGGGATCCTCGTATGGTGTGTCCGACGTAGTACTCAGCTTTGGTTTGGTATCAACCGGAGTGGAAGTAGACTTACAAGATGATATACCAACTCTCTCAATAATCTCTGCAGCATACTTCCTTTGAGATAAAAATAGACCACATGAATGATGTGTTACAGCAATGCCCAAGAAATAACTCAAGGATCCCAAGTGTTTCATTGCAAATTCAGAACTGAGAATTGACATGATAGAGTTACGCATATTATCATATGAAGCAGTCAATATAATATCATCTACAAATAATAAAATATATGTCAGAGAAGTACCACGATAATATATAAATATAGAATGATCAGACATGCTATGAGAAAACCTAATAGTAGATACATAATCTGTAAACCTCTTATACCAATCCCGCGGGGCCTGTTTAAGCCCATATAAGGACTTCTTCAGCAAACAGACATGATGAGGGTGATTGGGATCTCAAAACCCAAGGGCTGATGCATATAGACTGTCTCTTTAAGATCACCGTGTAAAGAAAGTATTTTTTACATCAAACTGATGAATAGGTCATGCTTTTGATAGAGCTAAACTAAGAACAGTGCGAATGGTAGCTGGCTTGACCACCGCACAAAACATCTCACCACAATCCACGCTAACCTGTTGAGTTTTACCATCACCTACAAGACGATCCTTATGCCTCTCAAAAGAACCGTCTGAATTTTCTTTATGAGTAAAAATCCACATAGACCGAATAATATTAACACTAAATGTACACTAACTTTGTCACACATAATCCAACTCACACTTAATAAGTCTCGAAATTCGGCAAAGCATAACGCTGCAATATCAACATATGCCGGGGTAGGCGAGCCGACTAACTCCCACGTCTTATTTTAACATATCCACGGGATAATAGAGCATGATATGGCCGACCAAAACAGAGTTATAACCCTTACATAAGTACAACCCACCACTGTCTGCGTACAACATATGACGGGACAAGGCCCCGTCGTGCCCCTAAATACAAACATAAGTCTAAAAGAGGTTCGGTACCAAAATGACAAAGCTCCGGATCAAAGGAGCTTCCCAACCCGCCGAGTAGGGACCTAAACCGAGGACCACCAACCCGAGCACCAGTACTGCGGGCATGAACGCAGCCCCCGAGGAAAGGGGGTCGATGCGAAATAATGCACCGAGTATGTAAACATGAAATACGCATATGAGATCATAAGTAGCCAACGAAACATGAGATCGGTATAAAAGTCGTGGATCCAAATCCAACCGTGCCATAAACAATAAAAGTTAGTTGCCTTATAAAAATGAGAGTCAAGTCAAGAAAACATGAGTGTCTCCGTCCATATACATATATATACATCTGTCAACATAACCCGGCCCACTAGTGCGGGACTCGGTGGAATCATATCATAACCCGGCCCACGTGCGGGACTCGGTAAAGTCATCTCTCATCTATGGATCCATCCTACGTAACCCGCCCCCAGTGAGGGTCTCGGTGAACAATGCAAGGTCGTGCACGCAGTCGTAACCCGCCCGGGACTCGGTGAGGTGAAGTAGTAACACTTAGCACGAACAGAGATATCATGAGTAACCATATGCAAGTAAAAATTATCATTTGACTCTCAATAAAATCATTATAATAATGTCATAATAAACTCTTTGCTGAAAATCATAGGCACTTCTCATAACAATCCTCTTTAGGAATTAAACTGTATAAGAATCAAGTACGTCCGCCGTACCTTCATTAAAATAAAAATCATGCCAAAGAAAGAAGGAATAGTTCACATACCTCTTAGACGAACTAATCAACTCTATATTAGAGTACGTCTCGATTTAGAACTTCAACCTATAATAATAGTAATACGTTCGTCAATTCTATGGTCGCTAGCATACTTATATCGAATAACGACTTCTTATTTTATATAAAAAAAAAATAAAAATAAAAAATAAAAAAAAATCGGGCAGCACTTCCCCTGTTTATACATATTTCCACAACTTCCAAACGAGGCTAATAACATCAATAAACAAGCACCAATTAAGGGCACAACCAAAACAACAATAAAGGGAATTTACACACCCACTTCTCATGTAAATTTAGCCTCTTATTCCACCTTAAAAACAGCCCATGTTCCAACAACAACGAGGGTAGAATGTGAAGCCTTTCTATGCCTTTCCACACCCTTATTCCTTTAGGGCTTACCTTAGCAATTACCACACTTAAACATGCATAATGGTGACTAAATTTTCAGAATTATAACACCACAACACAGTCCCCTGAAACAGTCCATATACATCACAACATGTCCAACAATTTCATAACTCTTATCTTAATTCCTATAATCCAAATTTCGGATTTTAATACTTCCATATAACTAATTCCAACTAAATCTCCATGTTTCCTTTCAATTTCATCATGCATTTGTCCCAAGTTGGCAACTAGCCAAAAATGGTCACATGGTTATGTGGTAGTGAGGATTTAGAGCAATTAGAATTAAGATTAAAATGTTGTTTTGATTTATAAATACCCCTTTGACTACGAGTAGCGGGCCCCACTGCTTTCGCCACTGATGACTCGGTGAAAAATGTAGTCTAGGATTGGGTGGATTGAGGGGCAATGTGCGGGACGGTGACGAATTAGTAAAATTCAAACCCACTTCTTTTAACTCCCGCCTCGCCTCAATGTCATAATAATTTTTTTTTTAATACAAAACTATTCCATAACTCCATTGGGGGCGGAAGTCACGTGTATAGCCGATAATGGAGTGGAATCTTGGAACACTAGAACAATGCGAGATCGGTGCGGTCCGTGTTATGTGGTAGTGAGGATTTAGAGCGGCCCTACGAGGGCGAAACTCGAGATAGAATTTGGGCAATGTGCGGGACGGTAACGGAGCGTGTGGTCCGGTGGTAGTGGGCTTGCTGGCGTATTTTGGTCACGGAACAAGCATGATAAATGGTGGATAATATATGGTGAGACCTCGTCATCTAAAAAATTATACAAACTAGGCACGAGAGTACTCACTTTAGCAAATGGAAATTGGGTTTCATCAAAAAGAACATGGGGACTAATTATGATTTTATTAGATGATAAATCAAAACATTTGTAACCACGATGTTTAAATGGATAACCCAAAAACACATAAGCGGTAGAACAGGCTTAAAGTTTGTTAATTGCAGTTGACGGAAAAAGTGGATAGCATAAACAACCAAAGACTCTAAGATGTGAATACGAATGAGTCTTATTATAGATAATTTTAAGGGGAGATTCATATGCTAACCCTTTGGTAGGAAGTACGTTAAGGAGGTAAGTAGCCATTTGTAGTGCATGATGCCAAAAGGAAGGGGATACGGAAGCATGGGCTAATAAAGTTCGGATATTATTATTAATGGTACGAATTTTTCGTTCGGCTTTCCCATTTTGTGAGGACGTATGAGGACAAGAAAAATAAAAAACTATGCCATTAGCATCACAAAATTCCCGAAACAACATATTATCGTATTCCTAGCCATTATCACATTTTAAATTTTCCATTCGAATTGGGTACGGATGAATGTTCTAAATTTTAAGAAAGTGGAAAAAATATGAGACTTTTTGGATAACGGAAAGGTCCACAAAAAATTAGAATAATCATCCAAAAATAAGACATAATAACGATGGCCCAGAAAAATTAAAATGGGAAATATCCATAAATCACTATGAATAACGTCAAAAGACATCAAAGTATGAGAAGTAGAGGCTACAAATGGTAATCGAACATGTTTCCCTAACGGACAAGAAGAATAAAGTGGAGTACTACGCGTACCCTTACAAGAAATAAAATTGCTTTTATGCAAACACGAAATAATAGACAATGCCGGATGACCCAAACGTGCATGCCACAAGGAAGGAGCAAGGGCGGCAAAAGTAGACGGCACGACTTGACTCGTGGAAGTGGTGGTAGTTGTGATTGGATAAAGCTCTCTCCTACTATTGCATCTCATTAGAGGTATCCCGTTTTAAAATTATTCACAGAAAATCCAAAGGGATCAAAATTAAAAGAAACCCAATTATCAGTGGTGAATTTTCGGACAGACACCAATTTTTAATAAAGTTAGGGGCATGAAGGGTATTTTTAAAACTAGAGGTGGATGTGGGGGAGACAAAGTTGTATGTCCATAACCGCGAATTGAAATTGAGTTGCCATCACCAATAATTATACCACGATTTTTGCTCAAATTTGAATAAGACGAGAGAGTACCTTAATCAGACGTCATATGATAAGTGTCTCCGGTGTCCATATACCAATTCACGTCCGGGGGATTTAAGTCAAGTGTATGCATTGCGACTTCAATATATGTAGGTGTCGGGATCGAATTTGGGCCCGCAGCATTGAAGGCCTGTGGGGCCGAGGCCCAAGCAGGCCTGCCTGCTGTCCCGACCCATTATTGTACTGCATTCCACTATTTGGGAGCAAGAAACTGGGCCTTGGAATTTTGCTGGAACTGAGCCCAGTTTCCCGGATAAGGCGCGGGCGGAAAATAAGGGTTATTGGGCCAATGGCCAATGGCCACTGGTCCAGCCCCACTGCTAGTGGGCCTACGGCTGGGGCCAGTTGGCCTGCGGCCCACTGCTCCGAGGCCCACTGTTGTAGCTG
Source organism: Anisodus tanguticus (assembly GCA_034509755.1). Taxonomy (NCBI): domain Eukaryota; kingdom Viridiplantae; phylum Streptophyta; class Magnoliopsida; order Solanales; family Solanaceae; genus Anisodus; species Anisodus tanguticus. The sequence continues at coordinate 42,166,607 of CM067559.1, read as the reverse complement.
TCACTGTTCTGTCCTTTGCCGTCGTTACCACCGTGATTGCCACCGCTGTTTTTGCCATTATTTTTACGATTTACCCTTTTTGCCGCCACCGTGGTTATAGTTTTGGCCTGAATTTTTGGAGAATAAGTGAGGGTCGTCTGACGTGGTCATCATTACGACGGAATGTGCTCCGATAGCCGTCTTTTTAGCCAAACCGACCTCTTCTAACGCGAGCATGGAACGGGTCTGATAAAATGGTGGCAGAGGATTACTTTGACGAAGTATTGTTCCAACGCCATTGTAGGCCTCAGAAAGGCCTACAACCATTTGAAGAACAAGACGATTATTGGTGACGGGCTCACCAACGTTGCAGAGTTGGTCCGCCAATTCTTTCAGCCTTTTAAAATAGGTCGAGACGTTAGGAAAATCTTCCATGTTGACATGGGAAAATTCCTGCTCAAGAGTGACAGCACAGAAATTTTTGTTATCTTGGAATATATCACGCACCCTATTCCAAGTAGTCATCGTCTTAGCGTCGGGTTCAATAATCGTCTCCAAAAGGTCTGTAGAGATTGTGGAATAAATCCACTAGGGAAGGGTAGCATCAAGGGTTGTCCATGACGTAGGATCATCCTCGGGGGTAGGCACCTTCGCCTCACCAGTTACCGAGGGGATTATGTGATGGAGGACTTGATGCGAGCGTGCGTGAACTTTGAATAATTCCACCCACGTCGCGTGTTGGACGTTTTCCATCTCAAGAACAATAGGGATGTGGTTCTTGATGTTGGAAAATGTAAGGGCGGGATGAAATATGTTCTTTGACGTAGACATAAGGAAAGAACAATAGGTGAATTAGGGACTAGGAAGAAAATTTGGGAATAGAGGAGGAAAAGTGCACGGAAACTGAGGAAGGGTTCACGAAAATCGAGCAGAAATCGAGAAGAGCGGAAGTATTTTTGGGAGAAGGTATTTTAGACCTAAACTTCTGATACCATGAAAGAAATAATCCCTTGATTATTTTCATTAGTGAATGTGGTATATATACAAGTTACAATCTCCAAATATGGAAAATCCTATTCATACTATACTTCTAAATCCTAATCATATTTGTACAAGAATTCTACAACTATGGTAAGTTTGTACACTAGTTTAATTACAATCATAACCCTATTTGAGCACGGTACCGTGCTATATTCTATCAATAACATATAAAATAAAATAAAAATTAAAAATATTTTAAAAAGGTTTCTCATGAATCAATTTAAATTATATATATATTCAATTTTTAGATGGGCTAAATTGGATTGGGTCAAAAATAAATTGAATCAATAAATGAGCATGTCAACTTGAATTGGTTGTGCTAACCATATTTTTTCATTGTGTAACTTTGCCACCCCCACCCTCGGAGTGATCCCTTTATGTAGGGACACTGAAGCATATGTGAATGCACCATGGCACCAGCTTTTTGCCAGAATCAGTAAAAGACGATAAAAGCATGCATTAAAGTTAGAACATATAAGGATGACTCATCTTACTTTTTAGGGCCACTGCCTACTAAAAAATTATTCACATCCAGTATTTATATTGAATTAATAAATATATAATATTATTCATATATTTCTTTATTACTTAATTATGATTAAATGATATATATTTACTATTAAATTTTTAAGTGTTAGAATTGAATTATTTAATTTGATATAGATAATGCGTACAGATAAGTACTCAAACCCCTCTATAACTCAACCACCACCCACCTCCATATATATATGTCAATTTACTCATTTTATTCTGTGTATTGGAGTCATTGCTAACCCCACCACTTTCCAAACTCCAAAAAAGGTGTTTAATTAAATATTTCCACACAATTACCGAGTTGTTGTCTTGTTCATTCATAAATATCCACAGCCAAAAGGAGTGAAACATGCATTAAGACAAAGAAAAAGAAATACTCCAACTACAATTGTTAATCAGGGTTGCATTTTCAATGTGCATACATACGGGCGGATCTAGTATGTGTTAGAATAATTATGGGGCAATCCCATTATTATATCTAATCACCATTAATCATGCATATGATGAAGATTGTAATATCTTTAATTTAGAATTGTAATCATATTAGTTAGGGTGATTGTAAATTAGTATCTTATATTTTAGGCTAATTAGATAAGTCTTTCTTAAGACTAGCATTATACATTTGTATATATATTTTATCATTGAAAGAAAATAAACTCAAGGAATTAATTTCCTACCGTATGAAAAGTACGGCTTCGACAATATATATACACACATTAAATATATATATATATATAATAAATTTCATAATTCAAAAACTTTAAATCAAATATTCATAAATTTTAAATTATGAATTCACCTATCCCGTATGAAGATTGGATATATATGACTACATATTATGTTGGACTCTATTTATTTAGTAAGTCCCTTTTGAAGCTTAAAGCACTAGTTATCTGAATTCACAGAAATTGGAAGCAATTTATAAGCATAGCACGTGTAAGTTCATTGTTTAATATTCATGGCAACCAAGAATGTTTGACGAAGAAATATATAAATAATAGAAACGATTCTTATAATAATGTCAATGAGAATAACTTTGTAGACTACTACAACATAAGAAAACGAGAACCGATCGAGTATAATATTTTAAAGGACTTTCATCTAATTAGCCTGGAGAATAGGTTAGAGATTGCATTCTCGTCACATGAAATTGGCACGTAGGTTGGTGGAAGGTATCATACGAAAAATATCAAATATTTGATGGAATAATTGAGATGTCTTAATAAAGAAGACTGTATTAAGGTACAAAAAGATACCGATCGATGGGTAGTAGTGGTTGATTAAAAATTTTATATGATGGAGTGATATGCTGGTTAATCTATGTATACCGGTTTGGAAAAGTAAAAGATGAATTTGGCTGGCTATTTGTGTAACTTCTGTAACTTTTTGCATGGAACCAGAGTACTATTATTGACTGGGCCAAAATTGTATCACGATTAGAGGGCTTGGTTTGCTTCATCTTGGTGTTCATTCAACATCTTGGGCCTTAATTTGGATCACGATTAGGAGTTAGAGGGCTTACCTTGCTTCATGTTAGTGTCCATTCTTCATATTGGGCCTTATTAGCCATTTACATTGCTTGTATACACACATTTTATTGTATAATGTGTATAATTACAGTGTATTATACACTAAGTTCACCTGCCCAAAAAGCAATATTGTCGTTGCCACATCTCTAGGAACCCCCCACCCCCCACCCCCCCCCAAAAAAAAAAGATAAGCAACAATAGCCATCCCTCAGGACCAACAAGGGAGTATACAAAAATATTCACCTATTATCCATCGGTTATGCCTTTTGGCCCCAGAAAGCAATTCAGCTTGATATCTCAATAAGTTGTATTGACAGAACAAAACCACGCCGAGCTAAACACTACATTAGGACACTGCTGTTGTATATCTAAATTTGCTTCAATTTGCAGTAGATTAAGAGAATGATTCAACTTTGCATCTTGAGCACAACTTGTAGAAAACTTTAAGTTGGAACCAACTACAACAACATACCCAGTATGCTCCCACAAGTGAGGTCTTGAAGGGTGTACGCATACCTGACCCCTACCTTTTGAAGTAGGAACCATGATTCTAAAATTAACATGCTCCAAGATCACAAACCATGTGAAGTAATTCCATAGTTGGCATTCAATACAAGAAGCAAATAATTTTTTATTTAAAGTCTGTCATGATCAAGTACATCTAGTGTACAAGTTGGTTCGGGCAAAACTTTCAAAAGCTAAGCAATCGCCTACAACCCGATCTAATGTTGATCCTAACTGAACAGATTAAAAGAATACTTCCGTAGAGGAGATGCAAAAGCTGCTTAGATAAGGCTATAGCCCGGTTTTGATTTAATATCCTTTATTGCGCTTGTCTCTTCTCCTTCCTGCTGGGTGGTACGGTAGAGTGAGGCAAATCACGACTCTAATGCACAGCAACGTGGACAAATGATTGAGCTAGTAAACATAAGGTAAGATCCTGTAAGGAACAAGTTTACGGTATTCTGCCCACACGTCTTTGTACTTCTCTGCACATCGAGCTTCATCCCTTCTCTCCCTCCATATTAGCAGAATAAGAAGATATATGGGGTAAAAGTATGGAACCATGGAGCTGCATGCATACACGAGCGATGTGATTATTTTCACTACCAAGCAAATTGTCGTTGAAATTGAATTAGCAAGAGTTCAACATTATTACCTTATACCACAAGGCAAACTAAAAGACGATGCCAGCAACAAATCCCCAAGGTAATTACAGTGTCGTGCAATGCCCCTTCAGAAAATATAGAATGATTTAGAATTTCAAAAATTTGAAGAACTGAAGAGATGTGTCATTTTTGTTACCAAGCCACATTCAGGGGCGGATTTATGGGGCACGTAAACTCATGATTTTTCCGCCAAATAGGTAATTTATGTACATATTTCCTAGAATTGATCTAATATTATCTGCGGACAATCATACTCCAAATAGGCCAAATAGGGCACTTGGTTTAATGTCAAGTTATTTACCCAGAGGAACAGTGTTCAATTCCCACTTAATACTTTCTTTTTTCTCCTATTTTGTGGTGCACCCATGTTATAGAAATCCTAGATTCACCTCTAGCCACATTTGATGAGCTTTAGAAGCCATGCCATAATCAGGGGTCCTTCTCACACAAAATAATAATACATGGATTACTTTATAAAAGATCATAGGTCCTTTCTCACAAAAAAATTCATTCGGCTAATGCGAAATTCAAAAAACGCAATCATATAACTTCATCCTGGCACGTAGGTCTGGTTAATATTGAAAATTTTCCACAAAGCTCACTAAAACTAATGTGACATTTATGGTATGCACGAGTGGTGGCTATGCAGCTAAATCTAGACCTGATATTGGCAATATTAACAGCTTCTTTTCAACTAAAAAGCACTCAAAAACTTTCTGTGTTACCTTTTTAGATCAATTTTTTAGACAAAACTCAAAAAGAAAATGTACTCCCTCTATCCAAATTTCTGAGACGCAATTTGTATGAAGTCAAACTTTTAATATTCTATTGAGTTTAGAATGATAAGAGTTAATATCTTGAAAACGTAATAACAGCAGAATCCATTTTCACTTTTTAGCGCCATTCGCCAAATCTTGAACTATTTTACATTGATTTAGACCAAACTAAAAAGGGCAGCCCGGTGCACTAAGCTCCCACTATGCACGGGGTCCGGGGAAGAGCCAGACCACAACAATTTAGACCAAACTCCGTTATGAAATTGGAACTTTTATGAATGTTGAAATATTTATCAGTACTCTAGGGATGTTAATACTTAGCATTTCTTATAGTCGTAATTAACAGTTATCATCTCCCGGAATAAGTTGTTCGGTATCCACTGTTTTACTTTTTTTCTCAATGTTTTCACGAACAGTCGAATATTAATCTAATTCTATTGAATATTTGCACAGTTCATGTGCTTTTCCAACAGCTTGCCTACATGTTAAAAACCAAATTAACAAATACAAAATCATTCTCAGTTTGGAGTCATTTGTGTTATTGAATATAAGATACAGAGAAAATGTGTTTTGATTGAGTTATTTAAGCTCCACTTCTTTTTTCTTTTGAATCAAAAGTCAAGCAAAATCAAGCAGAGCACTAAGTTCGAAGTTGGATTGAGAAGTAAGAGTTTGTAATTGTCTAATTGAAGTTGTGTGTGTGTGGGGGGGGGGGGGGGGGGGGGGGGCTGAATAGATAAATTCTCTTCCCACGTAGCGCTAAGAAGCAAGTTCCGACAACCTATGATGAAATAGCACCAAAAAAGGGAGAGTAGAAAAACTAAGATCAAGAGCTTACCAATAGCCCGAAGCGAGCAACTTCCCCCCAATAACTTTTGGAGGCCTGCCCCATATGGGTGCCTTGGGATCCTTTTTAAACAAATGCTTCTGCTTGTTGGCTCCTCTGAACACCATGTACCTTTCAATCCAAAACAGGTGTCCATGTCAAGAAGCATTAGCGACAGCAAAGCAGAAAATTGTCTGGAAGACATGAAGTAAGTGCAATAGTACAGATGGCACACAAAAGTTAATAGTAGTAATTAGAGGGCCTTGCATGCTGGAAATATTTACCCAATAAGAAAGACGAGGCAATTGGCAATTACTGCTGCTGTTGTTAGCTCCACTTTGTTAGTCAAAAGCCACCAACTCTGACAATGAAGAGAGAGATTGTTAGATAGTAAACAGGCTAGTCTAGCTTTGTATACTGTCCCACATTGAACAAGTGTAAATATCTTCGTTATAAAGTCTATATAAATAGATAGAAGCATGAGACATTGAAAACCACGCATTCCCATACACTCTTTTCTCCCATGTTATATTTCTCATAAATATTTTAGAACCCCAAAGTTGAAAACCAGAATAAGCTTTGTCTATCTCTGTTTGTTACTCTTGTATGCCATTTTCTTCAAATTACTTTGTGGCTGCACTGAAATGGAGAACTCGCGCTCCTATATATTATTAGCCCTTTTCTTGATAAGGTAAAGTCATTAGCCCTCTTCACACTTCCTTGCACACACCAACAAACTTGTCTAAAATACAATCTGACACACAGCAATCGTGCTTGTACCCATTATCCAAAGACAAACTTATTAGATTCCTTACCACTAACCAACCCAGCCATGAAATTGGCACCATGACAATCACAATCGTGCAAATTGACACTAGATCCCCTATCGTAGTTCTCATCAATTCAACCACAGAGAAGACTACATAAGATTAGACTCTTACAGTCTTACTTCAACCTTCAAACACAGAGGTTTGTTTGCATAGTTCATAGTCCCTCAAAACTATATGTTAGAAGAGAATTCAGTTACATCCTATACATATGTGTTATTCTGATATCAAAGGGTGTCATATTTACATATAAGCAAGGATAGAATTATGTGTGGCAATAAGAATTGGTTATTTGTACATGCCTGAATACTGAAGGTGAACGGTATAAAGACTAGATCACCAAAAACCAGCATGAAGCCCAACCTCTCTGCTATTATATCCCAACTGAAAAGGGAGAAACAAGATTTTACACAATTGTAAATGCTCAAAAACTAAATGGAGGAAGATAATAAGACTATAAAGAAAGGGAAAAGTAAGAGGAACAGATGGGGGTGACCACCATCAATATATAATCATTGGCTGACAAAACAAGCATATCATTCTGCCAATTATTAGACATTTTGAAGCTTAGAAAGGTCACGCCTTGAAAATACAAATTTGGATCAAAATCTTGCTCCCAATAATCTCAGACCAATAGAGTAAATTTTACATATTGAATTGGTACTCGTACAAGAATTAAAACATTTATGTACAAATCAAAACCACTCACTAAAGCTAAAATAGGATCATATCACAATTCAACATTCTCTATTATCACTCCCAACTAACATATCATATCATATCATTCTGCCAATTATTAGACATGTTGGGGCTCAGAAAGATCTAGCCTTGAAAATACAAATTTTGGATCAAAATCTTGCTCCCAGTAATGACGAACGACAGCAACATACCCGGTATAGTCCCACACGTGGGGTCTGGGGAGGGTGGGGTGTACGCAAACCTTACCCCTATCTTTGTGGGGTAGAGAGGCTGTTTTCGATAGACCCTCGGCTCAAGAAAATCGTTTTTCAGAACAGGTTTGAAAAATACAAGAGTAAAAACTATGATGAAAATACTGAAGAAAGAAAAGTATAGACATCAAAAATAGTAAAGATAACCGAAGTAGAAGAAACAACAGTAGTAATAAAATTGAAGGGGAAAGAACAGAAAAAATTAGTTCTTTGTTTCACAGCAACTTTTCTATCTTGAAAAGGTTAAGGGAGAAGAAAGCTGCCAACTTACGTGGAGGTCATGAACTCTTCAAAGAAGAAGTAGTCAAGGATGTATAGCTGCAATTAAATGCATAGAAAAGAATTTTAAGTATCACAAGCATATACTCAAGAACCCAAACTTGGAAGTTTACAGCCACCAACTTACCCCACAAAACAGCTGGTACAGAATCATTGATTGGCTTAATTTGGCCTCTAGAATACATTTTGCAAGAACTGAAAGATTGATAAGTAACCATCCCATCATACCAGCTCTAACAAAGAAAAATCTACAGCAGAAAGTTCATTATTAAGCAGAGAAGTCAAAAGAAATAACCAAATAGCCTTGATATTGAAGATGACAGTCATTATTAACAAAAATAAATATTTTGACCTATCAAAATCTCCTTGACTAAGAATTTAACCATGATTATCCCGGAAATTGAGTTTCAGCTCATGAGAAAAATATAAGTTTTACATGTGAAGAAACTATTTTACTTGGGTAAAAAGCAAGTTAACTACACCTCAATCCCAAAATAGTCGAGAGTCGGCCATATGAATCATTAATATCCATTTCAATCCATATAACCCATTTCACTCCAAACACCACTAGTTCACTTCACTCTAAACAAAATAGATTCTCGAACAATAGGTTCTCTAAATTTTCTTCCACTCAGATCGCAAGAAAAAAAATCGTTTTTAGTGCTAAATAAGCCTAAATTAAAAAAGGTGAATAAAATTTACTATTTGCTGACATGACAGCTTATGGATTGGTCATTAACATGACAGGATTATGCAAAGTTACTAGCGGGCGTATCCAACAAAAAATAAACTAAATAATCAAATTATAACATGATGAAAACTTTTAATTCTCGATTTGTTCACTTGTCACAATGGTACAAGACAAGGGCTAAGGTATGAGTACATACTTGAGATCAATGCCCAAGAATTCAGGATTTAGTTGTATCCCGAACCACCTAGTCAAGGAAATAGGATAGAAGAAATATCAGGAGAGTATTTGTTACCGATGAAATCAAAAGAATCTGCACAACATAAATATCTTTCTCCAATGTGGTGAAACGACAAGATGATTAATTGCCACACAATCCACTTCACTTAGAAAGATCATATTTAACTTAGAAGCAATTATAGGCATAGCAAAAGTCACATAACTATCACTTTTTTTCACCATAGTCACTTAACTATATTTTCTAACACAAAAGTCACAAAACTTAACACCTACTAGAAAATTAAACTTTCGATAGATAATATTTTTTTTATTTTCTTATTTTAATATAATATATATAAATCAATTAAAAAGACCCGACCCAATACTCACATTGCAAAAATTAAAATATTAAAAAAAGAACCAATCCTTCCACCAAATATACGATCCTTTTCTCTAGGGGCTCTCAAGCCAAAAATGTGTGTAAATAAAATATTCATTCTAGGATAAATTTTTTCAGTTTGATAATTTTCTTTTTTTTTCTTCATAGTTTTGATGCAATTCAAAATCATTTTTCTATATGATTCATTTTCATGAGCGGAAATAAAATGTTGTGGCTTGTGATGCTAACTGTTAGATGGTGAAATTTTCATGATTGTGGTACTCAAACAAAATGTATCGGAGGAGAAAATGACCGTAGATAAGCTTGTCCTTGATTATTTAATTATATGCTCAACGAGTAAAATTTTTGGAGAGTTGTTCTTGAAAAAACTTACCTTTGTAAATACTATATTGTTTGAGGTAAATATTAGTTAATTCTGGTTAATTTACTCGAGACAACGCTTTTTTTTTCAATCTTAGGGCATATTGGCCCTTTTTTCCAATATATATTGAAAAGTATTACATTTTGTTGGATATTAGGAAATTGAATTTTATGGAGTAATAGTTATTGCCATTTTCATCGGAAGTAACAATCTTGTGATAATTCTTTTAATTTTTTTCACCCTTTTGGTATTTTAATTTCTGCTTATGGGTTTTGGGTCGGATAGATTCTTTTTAATTGAGTTTCTATTTATTAGATTAAAAAAAAAATCTTACCCATCGGAAGTATGATTTCCGGTAGGTAGGTGTAAATTTTGTGTTTGTAAACTCAAAGTTTTGTGACTTTTGTTTTAAAAAATATAGTTAAGTGACTTTGGTGAAAAATGTGATAGTTATGTGACTTTTATGTTAGAAAACATAGTTAAGTGACTTTGGTAAAAAAAAGTGATAGTTATGTGACTTTTGTGTTAGAAAATATAGTTAAGTGACTTTGGTGAAAAAAATGATAGTTATGTGACCATTTATGAAATTTACCCTTCTTTAATACTCACAAGCTTGATTAGCCTTACTAATTGTTACTATTACACGGGTGTTTCATTACTCAACATTACAAAAGTAATTGCTGACAAAAGAAGGCGAAGGAGGATCATAAAAGAGCATTATATAAAGAAACAGAGAAATTTTATCAGGCCCTAGCCAGCAATTCAAGAACTAATTCATAGAAATTATTTTTGACCTTTAGAATAGGAAGAGAACTATTTAGAAGTGTACGCAAGATTACTCAGAAATAGCAGCACTACAACTTTACTAACTGATAAGATAACCCACATGAAGCATGAGAAATATCCTTTTCTCATTTTTCATTTGTCTTTTTCAAATGCCCATTGATGAACACTAGAGGGAGTAGACTTCATGAAAAAGTTACAAGACTTTAAAACTTCTGATGACTCCTATAACCTCAATTGATAAGGAAGACCACATAGAATAAAAGAAAGGAAATGAGATGAAGGGAGAAGGATATCCATTTTCCATTTTCGATTTGATTGAAGAACAAAGACACTATAATAGGAGAGTTCCTAGCTCTTAGAATGCAGAAGGCCAAAATAATTTATCAGTCTCAAGTCAGCTTAAGTTTCACCATACTGGTACTGTGTTTGACCATCACCATCTATAAATGCCACGAACAACTGCCAAACTAATGTTACCCTGATTTCTATTGCAGAGGCCTACACAGTACACACACTGAGCTGAGGATTCTGAGTCAACAACATAACGCACATACTAGATAAATCTTTTTACCCCATATTAGTGAAGTGTTCTCTTCAATGACAAACTTAACTTGTCATTTGTCAACCCAGATCAAACTATTCTGTTTAAGGGAAAGCTGAAATCAATGAGTTTTCACAGCTAAATTCTTCTTCTTTTTCTTTTTCCTTTTTTGACAGAGAAATTCCCGGTTATTAAGGTCCAACCAGAGTCGACTGAGAAAGCTAACGGCTACTGATGATCATTATTATAACAGATATATTTTGTACCCAAGATGGCTTAGATTATGATAGAATGAGAGTTCACACTTCACAGATAGATATATGTTGTTGTATATCAGATATTGTGAAGTGTGAACTCTCAATTCTATAGTAATATATGCCATCTTGGGTACAAAAGCTGAAATATGGTACTAAATGACTTTGAGGAAATTAAAATTATTCACTCACACTCTTACTATTTTATATCAAATAAAATCTTTTGTTGACTGGTAATTTCACAAAAATTCAGAAACTGTCTTAAAATACACGAGATAGATCAAAATATGGATGGCTTTACCTTATCCAAAAAAAAAATCGAAGGATGCACGGAAAGACAGTTCAATAAAGAATGATACTCCATTTAAATAATTCCGGTGGATTCTTTCCAATCTACTTCCTATGCCGTTTTATTAAGAACTTTTCAGAATATAAACTTCAGCATAGAGTCGAGTGAATTACCAGTCATGGATTATATTTCCTGAGACATGAGGTTTAAGCGATGAACTCTTCGCACGTGAGTTGCAGCCTACCAAATAAAGCCACAATGTCACCTAAATATCATTCATAGAAAATTAGGATGTCAGAATGAAACTTGTAACTGGCTGGAAAGAACAAGAAAGTTTGTGTCAATAAAAACATAATCAAGAATAAATTACTTTCTTATGGTAAGACAATCTTCACTTACGAGAACACTAAAGATAAATGTTGTGGACAAAAGCTCAAGCCCTCTGTCTGCTATTGCCTGCATGCATTATGAATAGGTGATTTCATCTCTTTATGAGTATACCAAAAAACAGAAAACTTGACAAATGCATTTGAGTAGTGCAAACACACAACACTACGGAGTATGGACCTTCTCATTCTTTCAGCAACATTTGAAGATGCAGTGTGCGAGAGCAATTTTTGGAGCCAAATATAGTGCTTTTAATGAATCAATTCAACCACATTAAAAGCAGAATATGCCCTTCTATTTCAATTTTTTTGTACTTAACCAAGTTATTCTCTAGGGATAATGAAGATAAATCAGATTGACAACTTTTTTTGCACTTAACCGAGTAAATCTCCAGGGATAATGAAGATAAATCAGATTGACAACTTTTGTTGTAGTTAACCAAGTAAATCTCCAGGGATAATGAAGATAAATCAGATTGACAACAATAGAAGCTAACAAGAAAAACAAAAGTTAAAAGTATAATTTCAAAAAAAAAAGGAGCAAAACAAAAGATAGGTTTTACATCAGTTGGGAGTCAAATCAGCAATACTGTTGAAGCCTTTGAATTGAAATGAGAAAGCCATATGATGTCACAATTATTTCTTTTTTGACTGATTTATATCCCAATTCCCAAATTCAAAGTTATTACAACGAACGATAAAATTCACGCAAAAATAAACAGCTTATCAATCTCACCGCATCAGAAATGCAAGGAAAAGAAAGTGACTGCAGAATGTTTGTTCCACTGGAGTTGAGATACTTGAGAACAGTGATTATAAATGCTCTCTCATCAATACTACACACAGAGTATAGCATGAAATTGTTCCTAGCTCGTCTCACATAAGAAGTGTTTGCAAACAATATTATAAACATAATGTGAATGAACCCATTAGCAACTAGTACAATAACATTATCTGACCAAAATGTACATCCTTTGCTTCAAAAAGAAACATTTCATACTCACAGTAGGTGAAACAAGATTCGTCTGCCACCCAACTCCAAGAAGCAAAACCAACAACAGAAGTGATAACAAACCTGAAATAAAAACAATAAAATCACAATCTGAACTCTTCCTAGATAGAGAAACATGAAAATATACAGGGGCAGAGCAACATATTAAGTATGCCTTTGGACCAACCCAACAGCTTTTGCACAGACCCTATATTTCTATTAGGAAGTCCATTAAAATATGTATAAATATTTAATTGCGAACCCATTAACTAAAACAAGCTAATAAATTTGTTGGCAAGTTCAAAATCCATAAACTTCAAATCCTGGCACAACCTATGAAAATATAGGGGGGCAAAGCTGCAGTATTAAGTAGGAGTTCAGACCAACCCAATAGCTTTTGCTTAAACCTTAGGGGTTGTTTGGTTGGTGGGATAAGGGATAACAGTTCCGATATAAAATGTGGGATTATCAAACCAACCCAATAGCTTTTTCTTAAACCTTAGGATCATTTGGTTGGTGGGATAAAGGATAACAATTCCAGAATAAAATACATAATTACTTTATCACGCGTTTGGTTATGGGTATTAATTAGTCCCGGAAATCATTTTCTACTAAATGGTGGGATTAGCTATCCCATATAGAAGGTGGGATAGCTAATCCATGGGATATCCTTATCTATCCCATAACCAAATGACCCCTTATAGTATTAGGGGTCGTTTGGTTGGGGAACAAGTTATCCCGAAATTAATTATACTGGAATTAGTTATCCAAATTGTTATCCCACCCTCCCACAGGGATAAAAATAACACTACAATTCCGGGATAACTAATTCGGGATTAGTTATATCAAAATTTTATTCCAACCAAATATGGAATAAACTCATCTCAAATTTAATCCCGGATTAATTATCCTTTTTTTTTTTGAACCGAGAATCTATCGGAAACAACCTCTCGACCTCCCAAGGTAGAGGTAAGGTCTGCGTATATCCTACCTTCCCCAGACCACATTTGTGGAATTACACTAGTTATATTGTTGTTGTTGATTAATTATCCCTTATCCCTTGTACCAAACTAGCCCTTATGAAATCCATTAACTAAGCATAAATATCTAATTTCTAACCCAACAACTAAAACAAGCTAATAGATTCGGTGACAATTTCAGAACCCATAAACTTCAAATCTTGACTTCGCTTATCAAAATATACATCAATGCACACATCATATAGAGAAAAAAACAAAGAAATGGGTTACCATTGCAACGATAATGGAGGCGAGTTCCATCAGATAAAGTCACACCAGGAACAAGTTTTCCGGGTAGAATAGATCCAACGGTAGCTAAATAGAGAAAAAATGAGAGTAACATAACAGCCTATATTCACCAAAATTAACAAAATCAGCAAAAAAAAATACACATAATTTATATATATATAGTCTAAGAGATAAGTAAAAAATGCTGACCGAAGTCCATGATGGAGACAGTGAATTGAAGAGATGATTGAGATCCATCGTTAGCAGATAGTGAAGTCCAGTTCAGTTCAATTCAATTCAATTTGGTAAGTTAGGTGGAGATATCCGCCTAGTATTTATATTTAATTATGCAGAAATTACAACTGCTGTTTGGGCTCTCAAATTACACAACGTGCAGGGTAGATTGTGTACATTTTCGAAATAATCGGCTCGATTATAAGCACAAGCAAAGTAAGAATAAATTATGCGGACCTAAAGGAAAAAATTTCACAATTTGCGACTTGAATTACCACTATTAAAAACATGACCAAAATGTCGAAATATTAATCACGTCAAAATCAAAGTTATAAACCTTGATACATGAATATCATTTTGACGATTATACCCTTGATTAAAATATAATTGTTTTAAAAACTTTGGATAAATTCTGCTCAACTTGGGGTGCAAGGACTCTATAAAATATTAAACAGTTTAAATTTTAGAGAAAAATTCTTAAAGTTTGAAATATGTAGTTCGAACTCTAGAAATATTTCAACTTTTTTTAGGATATTTTTTCAGATATTTTCATCGAATTTGAGTTCACTTTTAAATTCTTACAGAACTCCGTGATAGAATCTAGAGTTTCACTGGTCAAAAGAAAATAAAACAATACGTAGAAGATAGCTAATTAGTGAAATAAGAATAATTTTAATGTTTTTTACCGTACCCAAATAAAGAATGATTGGGTATTTTTGTGGTTCAGAAAAGTCTCTTGATATTTATTTATAGCTTACTTAATTAAAGGAGGAATGAAATAGGACAAGTGAACTCTATGTATTTAACCCTGCGCAAAAACTTGATTTTACGAAGACAGATAATCCTATCTTGAACGTGGATTAGTTTCTCTGGTTATTATTGAATATAACATGTCAATAAGATTGTAGATATCTAGTTTTAAAATTATGCATTGCTATTTATTAAGAACCATATGTAATTTGTGTTGTATATTAGGGTAATGGATTTAAAGATAGGTTAGGCACACCGAAAAATGATATTATCTTTAAATGTATTAATTTCTCCCTCTCCGGTGTAAAATGTTCACTAAGGAATTAATCTTAACCTATAACTCTCAGAAATTCAAAAGTTACACTCTAATGAAATTCAGAAGCAGAAATCGCAAGTATACAATCTAGATTTTGATAGAAAGAATAAATCACAGAAAATGGAATAACACTGCATTTCTGCAAAGCAAATTATTTATAGATATTCGATGGTTGCCCCGAAGCGTTGTAACACTTCCACGAAGGGATACTTCGTCCACTAAACAGTTCCGTTATAAAACTGTTTTCGTTCCCTCTCTATTTTAAATATTTATTTATTTATTCCTTATAATATATATATAAGAGAAAGTTTTGAATTATTGAAGCTATTATTGGTTTCCCTTCATAATGAACGGGAGCCAAGAGTTTGACCAACATGTTAAGCCCATTAATTCTTTTATTGCCACAAGGAAGTTCAAACTCCTACTCAAACACCAATGCGGGACAAATGACTCTTACTCAAAACCAATGTGGGACAAATAAATCTTACTCAGAAATTAATGTGGGACAAATGACTCAATTATGATGAAAATACTCATATCCAATGTGGGATATATAACAATCTCTCACTTATTTACATGCATAATAAAAATAATAAAATATATATAACTTGCATTACACAATAAATAGCCATGAAGTGGACTAGGCCTTTAACTTATGGTTGAATATGAAACACTAAGGAATCACATTCTAGTCGCGTATGATTTCTTGCTCCTTTTTAATCTTGGCAGCATCGTGGGCCTTATGATGAATCCTGGATTCACAAGTACTCTAGGATCTTACCGAATGATCCCTAAGAAGCGGCCTATCACTTCTATACTTGTATAGGTAGACTTATCAATAATGTCCACAACGCATCCTACAAAGCTATAAGTCTATTAAGTACTTAGAATCCAACATTTACCTGTGTGTGTGGTAAACAAAAGTGCATAGGTCAGATATAGAGCTTTCGAAATAGTATTACCCCCACTATTTTCAAGTTATGCACTTTGAGATGTATCCAAGTTTCCATCTCGCCAACGTCTAATATTGAATTGCCTTTTTAACTCTCATAATAAGATGCCAAATATATAACTTGTACCTTAGAATAGAGTTGGTTTCAATCAAGACATCGTTCGTATCGGCAATAGCCTCATATCTCGCATGACCTTTTTTTTTATCTTATCTCCCGATAACGATTTTGTTAACGGATCTGCTAGCATTTGATTTGTTGGAAGATATTCAAGTGTGATCTTCTCCTTCTTACCATACTTCGAACATGATTAAATCTTATAGAAATATATTTACTATGATCGGATATTCTCTCATTCTTTGCATTGTAAATTGCAGCTTGATTATCATAATACAAAGTTATAAGACCCTTCTTCGGTTCTATAAAAGGAATAGTTCTTTGGAATCTTCTAAACCACATAACCTTTTTGGCAGCCATTGACATGGCTATGTATTCAGATTTTATTGAAGATAAAGCAACACAACTTTGTTTTTTCGAAGCCCAAGAAACTATGGCACCTCCAATAGTAAATAACCATCCACTAGTTGACTTAGAATCACTTGCATCTGATGCCTAATTTGCATGACTAAAACACTCAAGTGTAGATGCATTGCAGACCATAATTCCTTGTTGACTTCAAGTACCTTAGTACTCGTTTTAGTTCCTTCCAATGATCTTCTCCCGTATTGCTAGTAAATCTACTCAATATGCCAATAGAACACTCAAGATCAAGTCTTGTGTGATTCAACACATACATAATACTACCGATTATTTTGGCATATTCTTCTTGATTTATAGTTTCTCCTTCATTTGGAACTAAATTTACGATTGGATTGATAGGACTTGTACTATCATTGCAGTCAAAGTAATTAAACTTCTTTAACACTTTCTCAATGTAATGAGATTGTGTTAGAATGTAAGTTCCACCTCTCTTGAGCACTTTGACTCCCAATATGACATCGACAAGACCTAAATCCTTTATGTCAAAAGCTTGCTTTAAAAACTCTTTGATTTTATTCACACATTTTATGTCAGAACCAAAGATAAGCAAGTCATCAACGTATAAAGTCACCACTACTTTATACTTAAGAGTAACCTTAGTAAAAACACAACTTTCTACTTTGCTACTCTTAAATCCGAACCCTTTAATTTCTTGCTTAAACTTTTTGTACCATTTGTCGTGGTGCTTGTTTAAGCCCATACATGAACTTCTTTAATTTGCATACTTTATGTTCTTCACCTTTAATAACATAACCTTCAGGTTGATGCAAATAAATTTCATCATCCAAGTCTCCGTTTAAGAACACAATTTTAATATCCATTTGATGAACCTCCAATCCATACATAAATGCAATAGCAAACATGGTTCTGATTGATTTGAATTTAGAAACGGGATAGAATGTCTCAAAATAATCAATCTCCTCATTTTGATTATAACCTTTGGCTACCAATATGACATTGTACTTATCAATAGTACCATCAGTTTTGAGTTTCTTTTTTAGAACCCACTTGCAACCAATAGGCTTGGTCATAGGAGGTAAATCAACAAAAGTCCAGGTTTGGTTTTTAAGTATAGACTTTATTTCATCATCTATGGCTCTTTTCCACATATCAGAATCTGATTGTGACATAACTTCTTGAAAAGTTTTTGGATCTTCTTCTAACATGTAAGTCAACATATCAGGACCAGAATTCTTTTCAATTCTACGTCTCCTACTTCTCCTCAATTCGATTATTTCATCATTCTCCTTTTCTTCTAACTTCTCATCATTCACAATTTCATTTTCGGTTGCATGCTCATTAAGACCAAGTTTACCAAAAAAATAAGTATTTATTTATATTTTATCAGCATCACGAATATTCAAGTGCTCATAAAATATAGCATGCGTCCTCAAATACACTATTATCATGAAACCTAATAAATTTATATGCTTTACTCATAGCAGAATAACCAATAAAAATAGATTTAACTGCTCTACTACCAAGTTTTGGCCTTTTCAAAGTTGCGTCCAAAACATATGCAATACAACCCCATACCCTTAGATGTTTAATATTAGGCTTACGCCCAATAAACAACTCAAATGGAGTTTTCATATGTTTCTTGTTTACAATCCTGTTAGTAATGTAACAAGAACTCAATAGTGCCTCTCCCCAATAACTCATTGGTAATTTTGAATGAAGTAGCATGGCACTAACCATTTTCATTAAGGATCTATTTTTCATTTCGGCCACTCCATTTTGTGGTGGAGTATTAGGTGCTGAAAATTCTAACAATTCCATTTTGTAAACAAAATGATATAAAATCGTTAGATATATATTCACCACCCCTGTCCGATCTCAAACATTTGATCCTTAAATTGGTTTTATTTTCAACTTCCTCCTTGAAGATTTTAAACTTATTAAAGGCCTCATCTTTAGTTTTAAGCAAATACGCACATGAGAACTTTGAATAATCATCAACAAAAGTTATGAAATATCTTTTACCACCTTTAGTAATATGCTCTTTATTATCACAAATATCAGTATGAATAAGTTCAAGTAAACCATTTGTTTTGTAACAACACTTTTGAAAGAAGATTTAGTCAATTTGGATTGAGAGCAACATTCACAAGTTTTTGTGGTAAATTTTTTAGAAGACTTTGGAATAAAATCATTTGAAATCATGCGATTCATAGCATTTATACCAACATGTCCTAGTCTATAATGCCAATTAACATGATCATCAATATTAAGTAAAACATCAGAAAAGTAAGCAGAAGATACAATCTTATTTTAGTCAACATTTAACAAGTACATCTTGTCTTTCATGTAGCTTTTTCCTACAAACTTCCCATTCTTATTGATAGTCACTTTTTGGGAACCAAAGGCCACTTTAAAACCATTTTCGTCCAATTTGTGGACCGATACAAGATTCTTCCTCATAAAGGGGATATGATACACATTTCTCAAAGTCAAAGTATTTTCCGAAGTGAGGGGAAGAACAATAGTTCCTACATCAAGAATTTCGCTTAATGACACATTTCCCATGTAGACAGCCTTGACCTCTTTCACCATTTCATATGTCTTGAACAAACTCTTGTTTGGGGTAACATGGCATGTAGCACCCGAGCCCACCCACCAATCAGTAGTGCCATTGTTGACAAGGCATACTTCAGACATGACAACAACAAAATCTTTGTCATCAACCACACTGGTTTGTTCCTTTTTCTTGTCTTTCCCCTTACGGTGACGACATTCCCTAGCATAGTGGCCAGGTTTGTCACAAACATAACAACTTCCTTTCTTTTTGTTGTTGCTATTATCCTCATTCCCACTTTTCTTAAAGAATTTCCTCTTCTTGGACGTTCCTTGGTTTCCCTTAAAAGTTCCATGAAGGTTTTATCATAAACATGATTCACACCATCATTCTTCGAAGAAACTGAACCATCTTTTTAAGGCTTTCGGTCTCAATTTGAATACCCTAAAGAAGTTCATCTAGAGATATATATTTCTTCTTATGTTTCAGTTTCTTTTGGTAATCTTTCCACGAAGGCGGAAGTTTATCAACGATGGTTGAAACTTGAAAAGTTTCAGAAATGTGTTCACCAACATCAACACATTCTGTTGCTATATCATTTAACTCGTTAACCTGATCAATGACCAGTCGAGAATCCACCATCTTGTACTCAACATACTTGTTAACCAAAAAAGACTTATTCCCAGCATCTTCATTGACATACCTTCGTTTTATAACATTCCGGAGTTCTGTAGCAATTTTGTGGATGTGAAAAACGTTGAACATTGTGTTGTTCAGCGACTGCAAAATTGTGTAATGGCAAACGAAATCATCATTTTTCTTTTTCTTTGCCTTCTCTGTTACCTCAGTCTTTTGTGCCTCCGTTGCATCCGGATCAGTGACTTCCTCCGGACAGCCTTCAAACAAAACATAGAATACCTTTGCAATTGTCAAAAGGTACTCCATCTTTAAACTCCAACGCTTGTAGTTGAGCCCGTTCAACCTTTTCAATTTGTCTCCATCGTTCAACTGCGCCTTAACCAATACCGACTCTATTGCAGAAATTAATACCTTTAAAATTGTTGCAAAATAGGGTAATGGATTTAAAGATAGGTTAGGCACACCGAAAAATGATGTTATTTTTAAATGTATTAATTCCTTCCTCTCGGGTGTAAAAGGTTCACTAAGGAATTAACCCTTTAGGATACAAAACCTATAACTCTAAGAAATTCAAAAGTTACACTCTAACGAATTTCAGAAGCAGAAATCACAAATATACAATATAAATTTTGAATGATAGAAGAAAGAATAAATCGCAAAGAAGAGAATAACACTACATTTCTACAAAGCACCAAGTATTTATATACTCAATTGTTGCGCAAAGCATTGCAACACTTCCACGAAGGGATACTTCGTCCACAAAACAATTATGTTATAAAACTATTTTCGTTCCCTCCATAATAAACGGGAGACCAAGAGCTTGACCAACATGTTAAGCACATTAATTCTTTTATAGCCACAATTAAATTCAAACTCCTACTCAAACACCAATGTGGGATAAATGACTCTTACTCAAAACCAATGTGGGACAAATGATTCTTACTCAAAAACTAATGTGGGACAAATGACTCAATTATGATAGAAATACTCATATCCAATGTGGAATATATAACAATTTGATCATAAGCAAATGCAATAAAAGATTCAGTTGTCGACCGAAGTTTGTAGACATGTTTGAAGAAGAAAAATATGGAATTTAACTTACTGGAATAGTTGGGTAACATTTCCATGAATATCACTGTTAGAAATTTGGTCTCTGCAACACCACCTTTTTTGTTATGAGATCAAGGTGAGAAGCAAGAAAAGGAATGTAAACTTCTTGTAGAAAGGCTTTGGACCTTTCTTTTCTTCTATTCTTGTGAGAATTTTGATATGTAATTTCAAATTTTCCTTCGTAGGATTAAAATGTTTGCAACTGTTTTTAACTTTTGTTAGTAATTGGATTAAAGGCACTCATTTTAATTGACGGAAGGTTAAGGTTAAATGCACTTGCCTGAATAGCAGGATGACCAAAACTAGAATAAAGCTATAATTCAGAGATAAAAATTGTCATTTTCTCAAACAAAAAAGAAAAAGAAAAGAACAACAATATATCCATTGAATTCACAACGTGTGATCTGAGGAGTGTAAAGTGTACGTAGACATTATCTCTATCATGATATCCCGTTTAAATTTCTCCTCAATATTTATTTGGCCTACCTTACTCTCGTGAACCCGTCCATAGTCAACCTCTCACACCTCTCGCACTTGGTCATTTGTGTCTCTTCTCTGCACATGTCCGAACCATCTCAACCTCGCTTCCCGCATCTTATCATCCACCGAGGCCACTCCACTATGTCCCGAATATCTATCATTTCTAATCCTATACCTCCTTGACACACATTCATCTCAACATTCTCATTTACACAACTTTTATCTAAAAAAAAAAAAAAAGAGAAAAACGGTAGTCTGCGAAATAGATGATCGAAACCCAAACTCAAGTCTCCCGCAGTCCCGCTTATAAACCCGCAAACTTCATTCTCTCTCCCAAAACCCTAATTTTCCTCTAAAACCCTAAAAGCAGATATGGAGTTTTGGGGTAACTCTCTTTCCTTCACACATTGCCTATTTGATTTTTTCTGTCTTTGATCTTTCCAATTTCAGTTGCTCTTTCATGTATTTTATGTTTGTTTAATGTTGATGTTGTGTGTGATTTTTTAACATATTTTCTTTTTTTTGCTATACGTCTTGTTTGATTTTGTATAAACATCAATGAAATCTTATTACTCTGGTAGCATAAATGTTGAGGTTAGTACAGATATATGCATGTTTGATCCTTTGCTTGCCTGTGACCAAATTTACTTTGTTTCTTTCTTTTTTGGGATTATGTTCTTTTGTGGTTCTTTGATTTTCACCAATTACTTTGATACTATGAAATGACCTGTATTAGGAACATGAACCTCTTAACTTGTAAATTGGACTTTGATACATGAAATGAAAACATAGTATTTAAAAGTTGTTTTGTCGGAAAAATGGGTTTGTTTTATGTGGTTCACAATGGGTGCTGCGTTCATCCTACCCTCCCAGACCCCACTTTATGTTATTACGTTCGGTATGATGTTGTTGTTGTAATGGATAGATGCATGATGATGCCGAGGCACCGAGCTATGGTACTCTTGTGACCAAATTTATTTTGTTTCTTTTTGGGATTATGTTCTTTTATGGTTCTTTGATTTTCACCAATTACTTTGATACTATGAAATAAGTGTTCAGAACATGAAATTTAACATTGTAAATTGGACTTTGATACAATGAAATGAAAAATACGATTTGAAAGTTGTTTTGTCGGAGAAATGGGTTTGTTTTATGTGGTTCACATGGTGGATGCATTTCTTTTGAGCTAAGTGTATAAGAAACAACCTCTCTACCCCACAAAGGTAGAGGGAAGCTCTTCACACATCCTACCCTCCCCAGATCCCACTTTGTTGGGTTACACTGGGTATGTTGTTGTTGTTGTTGTAATGGGTGGATGCATGATGGTGCCAGCTATGGTGCTCTTGTGACCAAATTTTCTTTGTTTCTTCTTTTTTGAGAGTATGTTCTGTTGTGGTTCTTTGATTTTCACCAATTATTTTGATACTATCAAATGACATGTGTTAAGAACGTGAATCCCTTAACATTGTAAATTGGACTTTGATACAATGAAATGAAAAGATAGGATTGAAAAGTAGTTGTTTCTGAAAATGGGGTTGTTTTTATGTGGTTCATAATGGGTGGATGCCGAGTTATGGTGCACTTGTGACAAATTTGCTTTGATGCAATGAAATGAAAAACTAGGATTTAAACATTTTTGTTAGGAAAATGGGGTTGTTTTATGTGGTTCACAATGGGTGGATGCCTGATGATGCTCTTGTGATCAAATATACTTTGTTTCTTCTTTTTGGGATTATGTTTTTTATGGTTCTTTGATTTTCACTTATTACTTTGATGCAATGAAATGATATGTATCAAGAAAGTGAACCATACCATTATAAATGAACTTTGATACAATGAAATGAAACATCTTCTTGCAGAAATGCAAGGTAAGGTTGCGTACAATAGACCCTTGTGGTCCGGCCCTTCCCCGGACCCCGCACATAGCGGGAGCTTAGTGCACCTGGCTGCCCTTTTACCCTTTTTGATACAATGACATGAAAAGCTAGAATTTGAAAATTGCTGTTTCAGAGAATGTTTTCTTTAATATGGTCCATGATTATGCCGAGTTATTAGCTCTTTTTTTCAAACAATGTGCAATAAGTTGCGCATGTTGTTTATTAGCTCTGTAGTTTGAGCAGAGAGTACTTGTTTCTTGAAATTATAAGTATGATTTGTGAAGTTACCAGTTTAAAAAAAAAGATGATTTGGGAAGCGTTTTTAGGATTTAAACAAGTTGTAAACAATTTTACACTGTTAGTGTAATTTAACATGTTGTATCGGATTACTCACCATATTTTTCCAGTTAGGTTTTTGTGGATTTTTTTTGTATTATCAGTCTATACAAGTTAGTAGATTCTTAACTATAAGCCTCAAGTTAGTATAGCTCGAGAGTAAGGGGCCTTGATTGAGGGTTCGAGTCACCAATTTTTCTTTTCCCGTTTCTGATACCCTTTTATAAGAACATGTTTAATTTTTTACTTTTAGTTAATTTGCAATTCCAGAACTTCCAATTTTCTGAATTTTATTTCTACCTGTGTTTAGGTGCTGAGGTGAAAAGTGGAGAGCCTTTAACTGTACAGCCTGGAGATGGGATGGTTTTGCATCTTTCACAGGTTTTTATAATTTGCTACAGCTTGATAAGCTTAGTTATTTTTAGTTGTCATTATCTTATTTGCTATGTTTTCTATCTGCAGGCATCTCTCGGTGAAGTGAAGAAGGCAGAAAGTGTCTGCTTGTCTTTGAACATTGATGGCAAGAAACTTGTTCTTGGGACACTCAACTCAGAGAAGGTGCCTCAACAGCAGTTTGACCTTGTTTTCGATAGAGACTTTGAACTATCACACAACTTGAAAAGTGGGAGCGTCTACTTTTTTGGATACAAGGCCACTAACCCATTTGAGGAATATCCTTTTTCATATGTCTGTTAACTTCTCATTCTTTTAAGTATTTACTTATCTTTCAGTGTAAAATTTTCTGTTTATTTTGTTTCCTTGACCAACTTCTTTGGTTCACGGAAGATGATGAAGACTTTGAAGATGGTAAATGCGCATTCTCTTTTTTTTGGACTTCTTTACTGTTCTGTAAATTAGTTGTTGACTGACTGATGTGCTTTATGTGTTCAGAGTCTGATGAGGACATCCCCCTCACTCTTAATGGTATGGAGAATAATGCTATTTACCAAGATAATATGTCTATTTAATAAATTTAACAATACTTTTTAATTGGCTAATATTATTGCCTGCATGGTTAACTGGCTTCAGGAAAGCCTGAGAATAAGGTTAAGGAGGCAGGGAAATCAGGAAAGGATTCTGCTTCAGGAAAACAGAAGGTGAAGATTGTGGAACCTAGTAAAGATGATGAAGACGAGAGTTCTGATGATGAAATGTCTGAGGATGAAGATGATTCTGAGGTACAATTGTTTTTATATGTTTACGGTGTTAAAGTACTATCATAGTCTTTTATAGTACTCCCTCCGTCCCTATTTATGTAGCACTCTTTCTTTTTAGTAAGTCCCAAAAAGAATTACACGTTTCTATATTTAGAGTAACAATTTAACTTTAAACCTCTCATTTTGCACTTGATGAGATGATTTATAGCCACACAAATATCTATTGCTTATTTTAGACTAAGAGTTTCAAAAGTCTTCCTTCCATTCTTAAACTCTGTGGAGTATCAGTTAGGGCTCAGTGAGGGTGTCCGCTGCAAGGACAAAAAATGGGTAATACTTGTTTAAGTTTGTTCAATGATTTCCCTGAAATGTTAAATTGGCCTTTTAATTTGTGGTGTCTGATAACTTTTAATGTTATAACTTTACTTGATCAACTCTGGTGCTGTATGGAATGGGCTGGATTTTTTAGAAGTGCTTTAATAGTTTTGAATTATATTGAATGACCGAACAGTTTTATCTCTTTATGCTCAGAAGCATTCTCCGATTAATGGTGCATTGCAAAATTGAAATGCAAGGCAGTTGCTTTTATCTAGTGTTGTGGCTGTAGCTTGTGCTTTTCTGTTACAAGAACAAGAACAACATACCCACCCACACTTTTCTATAACAACATTTCATTATATCAGCCATTTTTCTTGGAATCGATTTTTAATGCGATGTTTTATTGTATGTTCTGTAAAAAAACATTTGGTTATAGCAGCCAAAGAATATCTAGACAGACGAGCTGTTATATAGAAGTTTTATTGTATTACCTTTGTGTCTTCAGGGTGAAGATGAGGATGATGAGTCTGATGAGAGTGAGGAGGAAACACCGAAGAAGGTAATCTATTGTCTATTGATCTTCCTTTCCACTTTCTGATTCTTTTGGAGAGGATGATTTATGGTCATTATGTTGCTCCATCTCTGTGTTTTAGGCTGAGCCAGCAAAAAAGAGGAAGGCAGATTCAGCTACAAAGACACCTGTCACCGATAAAAAGGCAAAATTGACAACTCCTCAAAAAACAGGTTCGTCTCGTCCTTGTATTTTTTAGTACTTTTGTGAAGTCTATGCTCTGCATATCACTTGAAGGTGCTAATTCTCCTTTTTGATCGGGATAACTTGACCAGTGTATTTGTAACACAAAATAAGTAATTTGCTACTTGTTATCAAAAGGCTCAGTTTTGTAGCATAACTTGTGTAAAGTACATAGAAGTGTAGGCTATCCTTTTTCACCACTATTGGCTGATTGCTCAATTTTGTGGCATAACTAGTAAAATTCATATATGGAGGATCATGTTTTTGATTTTTTCCTATTGGGTGAATGTAGATGGCAAAAAAGGGGGTGTCCATGTAGCGACACCTCACCCCTCAAAACAAGCTAGTAAGACTCCAAAATCAGCCGGCTCTCATCACTGCAAGCCATGCAACAGGTAGATTTTAACCCAAACAAAAGTAGTTAAATTTGTTATAAGGTGCATTTGGATTTTCAGTGCATTCATTTACTTGGTTCCTTGCAGGAGTTTTGGTTCTGAAAGTGCTTTGGAATCTCACTCGAAAGCTAAGCACAGTGCTGGGAAGTAAATAGACACGGAGACACCCGTGGGTAGACCCAACTGGTCTTGTTTGGTTTTGTCAACTATGATCAGAAGAGAGCTTTTTAGTTTTTTTTTTGGGGGTTGGCTCATCTGTTGTAGAGGCAAAAAGGTTCCTTAAACGTCTATTTTAATGTTGTTAAGACTTTATGTTCGATGAGATTTGGATTGATTCAAAAAATGTTTTGCCTATTAGTGATCTGCTGTATGTTCCTCAGCTTACTTTTTATCTATGCCAGTTTCTATAATTACATCATGTTCTCTCCTTCTCTCGTTGGTGAACATCTTGTATTGGTCCAAGGAGATAGTTTCTTTTGTTTTCACAAAACGTCGAAAAAAACTGAAGGCTACCCACAAATGATATATTCACTAGCAGATTTGGGTATAGTGAGCCTTCCATATGCTCATATTGCAGTGCACCTAAATCTGAAACCCTTTAGCATATTTGTTTGGAAAGTGAAGCTGCACTGGTTAGCTGAAGCTACTAAAAGATTTCAATTCTTTATCCTACATTGTCTTTCTAGTGTTAGTTGTTGGGGATTGTTTAAAAAAGATGTCCTAACAGATATGGTGGAACAAATCTGCTTTGTGATGGAGAAGATCAAGCTTCCACTTTATATTATCTTAATCTAATAATGGCTTAAACCATCTCATGAAATTCATGGAGATTGGATATGCCTAGACAATTATAAAAAGGCCCTAATTGACCCAGACTACCAAATCATTATCATGCAATCAATAAGCCTTCCTAACAAATTGCTCATCTTCCGGAGGATATCAATGAATTGAAACTAAGTAGACTTGAATAGAAGGAAGGTTCTTTGTGAAAGTAGTTAAAGAAGACAACTTTCAGCTTACACATTGTTTTAGATATGAGTTTCTATAACGACTTAAAATTATTTAATAATTGAGTTTACAATTAAATATTTATAAATATTTGATGAATTTAGGCTAACTACTAGGTTCTTTTAAGCGATCATTTAGCAGAATTTGGTTCTATATAAGATTTTTAGCTATCATATGTAATGATCAATTTGGTATGATCTTACATATTTTTCTCTCCCTTCTCTCTTATTAAGTATTTAATAATTCTATTTTTATCCTTCACACTAATTTTTAATAATAACTTTACTTTGTACCCTACCTTTTCTTTATAATGTTTATAGCTTATATTCTCAACTTTCTTCTGCGTGATATTATGAAACGAAGGTGATTAATACAATCTATATCAAACATTATATTCATCAAATATAATATACTTGATAAATATATTATAAAACGATATGTAATTTCACCGAAACAAGTTGTAAAGCACAAGAATAACACGTCTTCACATTGAATTGTTGGAATAAAGGCTAGAATGTTACCCTATATTTGAAGAGTAAAATTTTAACAATGCAATCTCAATGTGTCACATGTATTGCTACGTACTTGTCCTCATGCCATATTTCCTATCTAAAATACATAGTAAAAACCTAAGGGTAGAGTTGAATCTTGGTGGCTAGAAGAAGATCGTTGAAGTTATCGACAGTGCAACTCCTCACAGAGAATTCCAAATTCTTCATGTCTCGAATTATGATGTCTTCTTGAAATTCATCGATGAATTCCTCAAAAAAAGAAGAAGATAAATATCCCTTTAGAACCTCATATTTCACCTCCTTTTCGCTCACGTACACAATAAAAAATAGATTATGACATTTCTTTTGTAACTTCTTGGCACTTAAAATCTTCTTCTTCTTATTCTTATTCAACAACATCTCCTTAACCTTTTTGCAGAATCCAAAAACTACCATTGAAACTTTTAGGATGATAAGAGTAGAGAAATATTTTGTGAGTATTTTTTC
Organism: Anisodus tanguticus; assembly: GCA_034509755.1. Lineage (NCBI taxonomy): Eukaryota > Viridiplantae > Streptophyta > Magnoliopsida > Solanales > Solanaceae > Anisodus > Anisodus tanguticus. Next base: position 42,138,155 of record CM067559.1, on the reverse strand, counting down.
AATCTTTGGAGAGCATATATATATAATGAGTTTTTAGATTCTAATCCTCATAAAAGTAGGATTAGAAGCCCCTACTTTCCGAATCCTTTTTGGACTGGGTTTTATTAACCGTGGGTAACAAGTTTGCACAATTATCATTTTGGAGTCAAATATTCCAAATAAATCCTAAAAACCAATTAGTAGAAAGTATAATCCAATTTGGGAACTAATGATAGTGAATGGCTTAGTACCTAATCCAAGGGGCAGAACTACCGTGAAGTGCCGGCTTAAGGGTAAGCAACTTGTAAAGTAGGGCCTAACTCAACCCCAAAAGCTAACTTGTAGGGTGAGGATTGTCCAAGTCCATATAAGGAGTACATGCTCCCATTCCATATCCGATGTGGAACTCTTAACACTCCCCGCACGTCCAGACCTTGTTAACTGGAGCGTGAATAATATAATTTGGGGGCCCAACATCGGTGAACAAAGAATTGATATGGGTCTGGCTCTGATACCATGTAAAGAATGAATCTTGGACCTAACTCAACCTCAAAAGCTAGCTTGTAGGGTGAGGATTGTCCAAGTCCATATAAGGAGTCCATGCTCCCATTCCAAAACCTAAACACTATTTTTTTCCTCCCCTCAATTTCTTCTTTTCCGAGAATAGAAAGCGCTCTGCTTTTCTCGAACAGAATAACCGAGTTGTCTCTACCATACTTTATTCTTTTCTATCAAGTCACTTTCTGTCAGAAGCAAAGCACCACACTTTTTTTGTTTGTTTGTTTGTTTGTCTTATTTGGTTCAACTACCCGATAAACATCCAACAAGCAAAAACAAAATCTTTGCTTTCTTTTCCTCGAAAACAAAACCTTTCTCTTCTTTTTGTTTTCTCTTGAAAGAAAGCACATTATTTTTCTTCTATGTTTTTTGTCCTTTACCCGAAAAAATAATAATAATAAAAAATATCATAGTATATAAATATTTTCATGGCAGCCTACCAGTACGCTTCAGGCCAATCATTGGGCCATAGCGATCCGACCTTATTTTCTGGAGCCCAGCAGTCCGTTCCAGGCCTCTCCCAATTCAATTTGGGCCCGGATTTTGTCACATTGGCCTCTTGACAGCCTAACAACGCGTGGTATATGGATACGGGCGCCACGTCTCACCTCATCAATAATTCTGATAATCTTACTCAACTGCGAAATTTAAATACTCCGCAGTCTATTATGGTCGGTAACGGTCATGGCATTCCAATTCAAGGACTTGGTAACACCCTTACCCCACCACCGCATCCCTACTTCTCTCTTAAAAACGTCTTTTATGCCCCACACATCATCAAAAATCTAATTTATGTTAAAAAATTTGCCACCGATAATTCTGTCTCAATGAATTTTGACCCGTTTGGATTTTCTATAACGGACATCCGTATTGGAAAACTCCTTACGAGATACAATAGTGAGGGGGACCTATATCATTTCCTACCCACATCCGCTGCTAGTGTCACTCCTCCCACTATTCTAACAACCATATCTCCCTCAACGTGGCATAGTAGACTTGGTTATCCAGTTCTCGCATTTTTTATTCTTTTAGAAACCGAAATTTAATCCAATGTAACAAAGGGAACCTTTCTCATAGTTGTTCCTCTTGTTAGTTAGAGAAACATGTTAGACTACCATTTACGACTTCTATGAGTATTACTTTCTCTCCCTTTGATATTATTCACGCTGATTTATGGACATCTTCCATAACTAGCAATTTAGGCCACAAATATTATCTAGTATTTTTGGATGCTCAAACTCAAATCTCAAGTGTTCTCCAAATTTGTTGAGTTTCGTACACTGGTTAAAACACAATTTGAAAAAGATATAAAATCGTTTCAATGTGATAATGATCGTGAGTTTAATAATTCCTTATTTCATAAATTTTGTGCGGCTAATGGCATGATCTTTCGATTCTCATGCCCCCATACCTCCCCTCAAAATGGAAAAGCCGAAAGAATACTCCGAACCATTAATAATATGATTCGTACCCTCATTTTTCATGCATCTCTCCCCCCTAACATTTGGGTAAATGCATTAAAAATGACAAAAAATATTCTCAACATCTTACCTACATGTGCGATTCAAAATGGGATACCTACCGAAATTCTCTACCGTTGGATCCCTACCTATGACCACCTTAGAATTTTCGGTTGTATGTGTTACCCAAATATGACATCCACGGCTCCTCACAAATTAGCACCCCGATCTACTCCGTGCGCCTTCCTAGGTTTTTCGTCAAACCATAGGGGTACCTGTGCTATGACCTATCCACCGACAAAATCATAATCGTACGCCACGTCACTTTTGTTGAGTACGTTTTCCCGTTTGACAACATTCAAAAATTCTGAGTCACTGATTACCAATTCCTGGATGATTTGGACACATCACCTCTAGTCCACCGTATTCTCCGACATGCTGCCACTACCGGTGGGCAACCTTCCGCCACCACCACCGCTACCTAGTCACTATCAATGCCACCTAATGTCGTCGACACAACACCAACTCCGATGTCTCTATCGCCTGCCCACTCTCTGCCACCATCACTGCCGATTGCCACCACCACTGGCAATCGGCCCACCTCCGGCAGCGTCACTGCCTCTCCAGTTCAGTCCTCATCTCTGCAATCGCCGACTACCACCCCCACTACTTGTAGTCGGCCCATCGTTCCACTGTCCCAATCGGTCACCATCTCGACCATCCACCGACAACCGTCACCAATGTATCCTGTGTCACCGCTACCCTGTGTCGCCATTCCAACCACCCCAGTGTCCCCACCATCGATAACACCACTGCACCGGTAACCTGACCAACTAACATTGTCTGCACTCAGAATCTTGTCAACCCACACCATTCCTCGTCGTCGACCCCATCAACCCGTAGCCCCAACCCACTAAATTGGACTAACTCCCCGACCCAAAACACCCAATCCGACAACCCAACACTCCATAGCCCAACCCAGACTATGTCGACCAAACCCGACACCTATAAGACACCGCCCCTGCAACTGGAACACCTGACCCGACCCAGTTCCAAAATCACCGACCCAACCATGCCCCATCACATCCTATGGAAACCCGTGCCTAACACGGGATCTTCAAACCCAAAGCCCAATTTAAGCTATCCACACAAACCATATCCCCAATTCCCAAAAGTCCAAAATTAGCCAAATTAGATCCTAATTGGAATGCTGTCATGCGTGAGAAATTTAATGCTTTAATGAAACAACATACTTGGGATTTGGATCCTCGATCGGAGGGGGGTGAATGTGATCCGTTGCATGTGGCTTTTTCGTCATAAATACAGAGACAACAGTGATCTTGAAAGATATAAGGCGAGACTTGTGGCCAATGACACTAATCAGCAGGAGGGTATTGGTTGTGGTGAGACACTAAGTCCGGTTGTAAAATCGGCCTCTATTCGTACGGTTCTGAGTATTGCTATGGGTAAGCATTGGCTGATTCATCAGCTTGATGTGAAAAATGTGTTTCTACATGGGGATTTGAAAGAAACTGTTTAGATGCACCAACCACATGGCTTTGTCCATCCAGCAGCCCCTCAGTATGTATGACGTCTCCGTAAATCACTTTATGGTTTGAAACAGACCCCTAGAGCGTGGTATGAGCATTTTGCATAGTACATCATGCAGATTGGGTTTATATGCAGTAAATGTGATACTTCTCTATTTATTTTCCATCGAGGTAGTAACATTGCTTATTTGTTGTTTTATGTGGATGACATTGTGCTTATTGCCTCTGATCTATTGAAAAATGAGATTATTGCATTACTAAAGACATAATTTGATATGACAAACTTGGGCAAGTTGAGCTATTTTTTGCGGATATCAGTGACTCGTTCTGCAGATACTATGTTTTTGTGTCAGCGAAAGTATGCAGAGGAGATAGTGTACGGGGCCAAAATGACGAACTGCAAGATCATGTCCACACCGGTTGATTTTAAATCAAAGTTTAGTGCTGTGGATGGTAATCCAATGTTCGATCCCACACTCTACAAGAGTCTTGCAGGTGCACTACATTATCTTACTTTCACCAGGCCTGACATTGCTTATGTTGTTCAGCAGGTATGCTTATTCATACATGCCCCAAAGGAGCCTCATTTTACCGTCCTTAAGCATATCATTCTATATGTGAAGGGCACACTTGATTATGGATTACATCTATACCCCTCAGCACCGACCAAGTTGTTATCATATACGGATGCTGATTGGACAGGTTGTCCGGACACGCGACGCTCCACCTCCGGCTACTGTGTGTTCTTAGGGGATAATCTAATTTTTTGGTTTGCCAAGAGGCAAGCCACTTTATCCCGTTCAAGTGCAGAAGCAGAGTATAGAGGCGTTGCTAATGTTGTTGCTGAGATTTGTTGGCTCCAAAACCTTCTTTAGAGCTTCAGTGTCCCTTGCGTAAGGCGTCTTTGGTTTACTGTGATAACATATCCGCCATATATCTATCTCATAATCCGGTTCATCATCAACGAACCAAGCATATTGAGATGGATATTCATTTTGTTCGTGAGAAGGTTGCTCTCGGTCATGTTAAGGTGTTGCATGTACCTTGTTCATATCAGTATGCGAATATATTCACTAAAGGTTTGCCTAGACAACTATTCCTTGACTTCAGATCCAGTCTTAGCATCCGACCTCCTCCCGACTAAAGCCATTGCTTTAGCGCCCCCCCCCCCCCCCCCCCCCCCCCCAAAAAAAAATTAATTAAAGGCCCCAAATTAAAGAATTAGTAACATTATTATTAAGAATATACTAGATTTATGTTTATTTTTTTGGGAATGTAGAGGTTATTTTGAAACAAATAGATGTTCTTAATATAAATATTCCATCCGTCTCAAATTATATGACACTTTTCGCTTTTCGACAGCAATTTGACTAATCTTTGAAGCTAAATTGAGTTATATCAACTAAATGTTTTAAAAATTTAGATGTTTAAAAATTATACAATAAGTACTATAAGTTGCATTTCTTCTCATGTCAAAAGGATGAAAAATGTATAATTTATATAGTTTGAATCTCGATAAGCAAAAAAATTCGAATAAATAAACATGCAATATGGGAAAAGATAATTAATAACGATATTGATAATAGAAAGACAAACAAAGTCTCTTGTAATATTTTTTAGAGTTGATTGTTTCTTATAAAGAATCAATTCAAAATAGACTTAGAACTATTCCAAATATATAAAGTATTTTAATATCTACGTACACTCTATCCTCTCCGGATCTCATTTATTACACTTGATTTATTGTTATTGTTAGAAGTTCAAAATTGAGATCAGTGAATGCAAAGAATTAATTGATAAGAAAATTATCTTAACCATCAATGTTTCTTATAAAAATATCGCGAGTAGAGTTATCAGATATCTTTGATGGTGAAAACTAACATGTAGTTGAATGAATAGTCAAGATACGTACAAAATGGTCATATACCATCGTTACAAACAAAAAGGAAACAAAATCAAATAAACTTATATAAAATGGTTTTAATTAATTTTAAGGGCCAATTTCTTAAAGTATCCTCCTAATCCTTTAACAGTGAGTCACCACCAACTCAATTGGTTACCCTAATTAATTTTGTTCCTTATTGCTAACGACATACATTCTCATATCAAAAGAATCACTTGTAGTCGTTAAACCCGGTGTGCCTGTATTGATTTTCATAAAATATTATTTACATACATATATAAAGAGATTAAAGTTTTGGACAAAGAGGTAACACTCTTGATTAGGTGTCTTTGCCACTGGTATCAAGGAATATGGCTTGTATGCGACAGTCGGCGATTCAAACCATAGTATCACGAGTTTTAATTGTTAAAGTGACCCCCTACCCCTGATCATTTAAACTTGAAATCTTGATTCCGCATATAGGGAAGTGGGCCCTCGGCTATTGAGAGGACTCCTATTGTCTTTCTTTTATTTACTGGAGTTTCTTGTTCCCGCGCTCCTGGTACCGAAACCCCCGGTAATCTCTTGCAGTGAAATATGTAGAAAAAAAAAACATTTTCACATATTTCTACGTGAAATAAGAGACCAGCGCAAAGCCCGGAAGAGCAGAGTCCGTCTTCAAGGCCTTGCACTTGTCTCTTACATCATGCACCTCCAAATTCAAGATAAATTTCTTCACAACAAAGTGGGGAAAAAAGAAGAAGCAAATCCTTGCAAAATAAAAGATGAAAAACAGTACCAAGAACCAAACAATGTGATGGAGAAGATCAAACTTCCCCTTTATATTGTCTTAGTCTAATGGCTCAAACCACCTGATGAGATTTTTATTTCTACTATACTTCTGGATATAGCAATGGAAATTCATGGTGATTGGACTCAAATGGTGCCTAGACAAGGGGTACAAAAAGGCCCTAATTGACCCAAGATATCATGCAATCAATAAGCAATCAGCTACCTCCTAACAAATTGCTCATATTCCGGAGGATATTAATGAATTGAAATTAAGCAACTTGCTATAAGAATTTAAGAAATAGATATAGGCTTACAGGTTGAAGTCTTGCCTAAACTTTTCACACAATGATAACAACATTTAAAAAACAAAAACGCTGAAAACTTTGAAATTTTTGTCCATCCATCCCATATTTGGTTAGAAGAATTTGGTAACCCCTCCCCCCTTCCCAAACTCCGACAACCGCAACACACACACACACACTAAATGAAGTGCTGATAATAACCATCTTTTTATATGTTCTTTAATCTGTAAAGTTTTTAAAGGTTATTTGTTTCACGCCAGAAACAACAAGAGGAGACTGGAGAGGAAAATGGCAATAAACAAAGAAATTAATTTGTAATGATGAAAAAGACTATTAATGATTGATTTGGTGCGATCACATTTTCACCTTATTTTTTCTCAATCTTCTCTATATTAAGTAATTAATAATTTTATTTTACCTTTTACAATACTTTTAAAAAAAAAATAATTTTACTTCGTATCCTATTGTTTCTTTATAATGTTTTAAGCTCATATTATTCAGATTGCTTGTGCATGATATTATAAAAAAAAAAGATAATTGATACAATTTATCTCAAACAACTCTATAATTGTCATTCGTTATAATAACATTTTTCTATAACATGTTTTCTCCTAAATCAAATTTTTATGTTATATTTTACTTCTCTATAACATCATTCTACCTATAACAATAATGACATTCATTATAATTGTACACTCTCTGTAAAATTACTTTTATTTAACAATCATACTCAAATATTATCTAATGATATTCTTTAAGAAATATATTATGTACAAAAATAAAATATTTAAATTCTCAATTAATTTTAAATGCATACGTTCCTTAGATTTTAATTCTTTATCGGTATGGTATAACTAGTTATGAATTTATTAGTCTTTTAGTTTTTAATTAATTGAGATATGAAATCAATTCAGGTTTTAAAATTAACAAGTATATTATTTTCGTTTATAACATAAAAAATACATAAACTTAATTGTTTGCGTACTTTTGTTTATAACAATTAAATGAGATCTAAACATCAAATTATCAGTATACATACGCAACACCTCACTATAGCAACCATAATTTTTTTGAACAAACGGTGCCATTTTAAAGAGATTTGACTGTATTCATCAAAATAAATAAAAAATAATATATTATAAAATGACATGTAATATTCGTCGAAACAAGCTATAAAGCACAAGAACAAACACGTCAACATATTGAATTGTTGGTGTAAGATTGGAATAATTTCCCTTAACGATTTCTTTCATTAATCACAATATATATAGTTGTACAGAGGTTGATTCCTAATACAATAAGAATCCTAACTTACCTTAAATAGTTGATTCCTAATACAATAAGAATCCCAAGTTACCTTAAATATACATCTATCATAATTATAAAATATACGGAGAATATTCGCTAATACTCCCCCTCAGTCGGAGCGGGAGTAGGCCGAACACTAAGGCTGGATCGGAAGTCGGTGAAGAGCTGTCTCGGTAGTCCCTTTGTGAATATATCTGCATACTGATAGGAGCAACGTACGTGTAATATTTTGACCTGACCAAGGGCAACCTTCTCACGCACAAAGTGAATGTCCATCTCGATATGATTGGTCCGCTGATGTTGGACCGGATTGTGAGACATATATATGGCAGATATGTTGTCACAGTAGACTATAGACACTTTTTGCAGTGGACACTGGAGCTCCAAAAGAATATTTCGGAGCCAACAGATCTCAGCAACGAGAAAGGTGTAATCGGTGATCTGAAATTTTTGGAGATTTGAAAAAGGAAAGGTCGTCTCATCAAATGTGACGTGACGGGAGACAATAATTTTGCGAGTGGCTATGTCATAGCACAGGTAGCCCCGATGAGTAGGAGAGATACCAACGAAGACACAGGGCGTGGTGCGAGGGGCGAGTTTGTGAGGTGCAGTGGAGGCTAGGTTGGGGTAGCATAAGCAGGCGAACATACGGAGATGGTCATAGGATGGGAACCTACAGTATAAGATTTCGGTAGGGGTCTTGTTTTGGAGAGTGCTAGTTGGTAAAATATTAAGAAGGGATTCTACCATTTTTAACAGCATAGACCCAAAAAGGCGGTGGAAGACAGACATGAAACAGAAGGGTGTGAACCATGTTATTGATGGTACGTATAATTCGTTCAACCTTTCATTTTGGGAGGAAGTATAGGGACAGGAAAAATGAAAAACCATGCCTTGTTTAGAGCAGAAATTGTGAAATGCCGAGTTATTAAATTCACGTTCATTATCACATCGGAACGATTTGATAGATTTTTCAAACTGTGTTTTAATGAATTTTTGAAATTCAAGGAACTTGGCAAAAACTTCAGATTTGAATTTCAGTGGGTAAATCCAGACAAAATGTAAAAAATCATCTAAGAATACTAGATAAAATGTGTGACCCAAAGAGCTAACAACCGGAGATGTCCACAAATCAGCATGAACAATATCAAAAGGAGAAAAAGTAATAATGTTGAATGACATAAATGGAAGACGGGTATGCTTGCCAAGCGGGCAAGAAAAGTAGTGTTGGGCAAGTTTCCCATTATTACATTGAATACGCTTAGTAGTCCTAAGAAAATTAAAAACAGGGTCTCCGGGGTGTCTAAGTCTGTTGTGCCAAGTTGAGGGAGAGATAGCCACAAGGGATAGAGGTGATTGAGGTCTGACAGCGGATGTTTGAGTGAAGGGGTAGAGGTCTCCCACACTATTGCAGCGCGTAAGAATTTTCCTCGTATTGAGATCCTTCACAGAAAAACTAAAAGGGTAAAATTCGACAAACACATGATTATTGCGAGTGAATTTTCTAATAGAGATTAAGTTTTTAATGATGTTAGGGGTGTAAAAAACGCGATTTAGGGAGAAAGCCTGGTGGGGATGTTTGGTATGTGTATTACCGTAACCTTCAATTGCAATGCAATGACTATTGCCGACAGTAATAAATTGAGGACACTGTAACCGAAGCAGTTGAGATAAGTTACCTGGCGACCGGATGAGGTGAGATGTGGCTCCGGTATCCATGTACCAATTAACGTCAGGTTGTTGAAGGTTCACGGTGTTGAAGGCCTGGCCCAAATCGGTGGGGGACAGGCTGCTGCCTTGCGGATGCTGATTGACTGCTACCAGATGGGCCTGTTGCTGCTGGTGAGCCTGCCGGTTGGCAGGGGCGGAGCCCAAGAGGCCTGGCTGCCAGCCTTGCTGGAATTGGGCCCCTGATGTCGGATAGGGGCATGCAGGCGAGGCCCAGTTCCCGGTATTGGGCCAAGGGGGCTGTCCAGCCCACTGAAAGTAGACAGCAGGTGCTAGGCCTGGCTGCTGCTGGTTTCGGTTGCCCTTGCCACGACCCTTCCCTTTATTGTTGTTACCGCGACCTCTGCCGCCACGCCCTCCGCCGCGGGACTTCTGGTGGTGGTGGTCTTGCGGTGGTGGCTGGGTGGAGGTGGCTGCCGGTGGTGTCATGCCGTCAACGACTAATGCCTTGTGATTGTGCTCCTCTTATTTAGCACGTCGGGTCTCTTCCAACAAAAGTTGCGAACGTCTTTTATTGAAGCTTGGTAGGGGGTCGGCCTGTTGAATCATCGTTGCAAGTGTATCATATTCACCTTTCGGTAAACCCGCAACTAGTTGAAGTACCATCTTGGTTTCTGAAACAGATGTCCCTACGTTGGAAAGTTGGTCGGTTATGAGTTTCAATTGTTTACAGTATTCAGACATGTTGTTAAAATTCTCGAGACGCGTATTGTTGAATTGCTCTTCCAAATACACGGCCCGAGTATTTTTATTATCCTGAAAAATTTCTTCTAACCGTACCCAAAGTTCACGTGCCGTAGCACCTATTTTCATGATAGTACACAACAAGTCTTTAGAGATGGTGCCGTAGCACTATATGATCTAGAGATGGTGCCGTAGATCCACTGTTTATAGTAGAACTTTGTCTCATATTTTTAAACTTTGAATTAAACTACTTAAATTTTCATGTTTACCAATAAAATTCTTTACAACTAGAACCAAAGTATTGTATTTCAACAAATGATTAATATTTTATTAACTTGAAGAACCTTTCCAAGTTATATAATAAGTTAGCAATACTGACTTTTTTGCATACAAAGATATAAACAATAAACATGTGCAAATAACTAGTTATATAATAATAGTAAAGTTTAGGGTCTTTTAACTTTTTGGGGCCTAGAACGATGTTTTAGTGGCTTACTTGAGCCATCCATACTCGTGTTTCAACCCCTCTTGGCTCACGTACACAATAAAAATTGCATTCTTGTATCTCTTTTGTAACTTCAAAGCGGGTGTTTAGTGGCCTTACTAATAATCCTTTTTCAGAAATCAAAAATTACTATTGATGAATTAACCTTTTAACTTTTACGAGGAAAAAAAAGTAGAAAAAGACTTTGTGAGTATTTGTGATACTTTGTTAGAGTGTATATATATAATTTTTATTAAAATCCTAATCATGGGGAAAGTAGGATTTGTATTATTTTTACTATTATAGAAGAATGAGTGGTAATGGAGATCGACATGTATGCTCGATGACATTAAATAATTTGTGGATGACACTTTAGTCATTTCAATTAAGTTCTGACTTATGATCGATCCAAAATAAGTTAATTACTTTGCATGTTTTTTTAGTTTTGATTGTGGAGACTTTTTAGCCCTTTGACAATTGACATAGCAGTAAACTACTCCTTTAAGTGGGACCATTTTCATTATAAATGTGGGATTATGGCCGAGTATTTTTTCAATTTAACTTTGACTATTTATCCTCTGCAGTTATGATTTAGAATATGTACTTTAAATTTGTTTTGCTGTATGTTATTTTTTTGTTTTAATTTATGTGATATTTTTCATTTTTTGGGATTTAAATAAATAAATTTGACAATCATTTCAAAATAGGTTTTTAATAATATTGACATAAAAAGAATTATAACTTATAGTACTTTTCATATAGTTTTTGAATATCTAAATTTTAATTTTAAAATATCGAGTTGAATTAATACAATTTAACTTCAAAAATTAGTCAAATTGACTATCGACAAATAAAATATATCACATAAATTAAGACGGAGAGTAATCTTCGAATTCCAAGAAATTATTTTTTGATAAATATTGAATAATTTACCAATGTTTAAGTCACCCAAGATTCATCCTTCAGAACTCAATAAAAATGAAGTTGAAGTCCCCCGGGAACTTAAAATCCAGCTGGAGGCCCACATCGTGTGTTCGAACCTTGGTGGGAGCAATTTGCTTTCTTCCTGGTAAGACCTTATAGGTGATATCAGTTACTCTGTTCTCAAACCCTGGTCATTCAGGCATATCTAGCGAAATTTATTGGTAGTAGTGCTGAGGGATCGGGACTATTATCTCCAGGAATAGTTTGGTGTAAGCCGGGAAGCTGGATATAAAAAAAAATGAAGCTGAATCTCAAAAGTACTAGCAAAGAATTGCGAGTCATGACAAACACTGAAATAGATTATGATAAAAATATACACAAAACTAAATTAAGGAATTCTTTAAATTTGTTCACGTCATTTACATAATCCAAAATATACTTCGTCTCATGCCATATTTTTTAAAATCTAAAATACACTAGTCAAACTCTAATGGTAGAGTTGAATCTTGGTGAATTGAAGAACATATTCAAATTCATAGAAAGTGCAACTGCTCACAAAAAATTCCAAATTCTTCATGTCTTGAATTTCAATATCTTCTTGAAAGTCATCGATGAATCGCTTGAAGAAAGAAGAAGACAAATATTTCTTTGGGACCTCGTATTTCAATTCCTCTTCTCCCACGTACACAATAAAAAATGTGTTCTTGCATTTCTTTTGTAACTTGTTGGCACTTATAATCTTCTTCTTATTCTTATTCTTATTCAACAACATCTCCTTAACATTTTTGCAAAAACCAAAAAATTCCATTGAAACTTTAGAATGATAAGAGTAGAGAAATATTTGGAGAGTGCTTTTCCGATACTTTGGAGAGCATATATATAATGGGATTTAGAATCTAATCCTTATAAAAGTGGATTCCCCGACGAACGAATGCAATACATGGAAGGGAAAGACCGTGGATTTCGTAGAGCATAGAGCGGGATTCATATCATGATAAAAGTAGGATTAGGAGCGCCTCCTTTCCATATTGTTTTTGGATGGTTTAATTTTTCTATTTACTTTTTTTTAAGCGTGGGTAACAAGCATCCTTTTGCACAATTGTCATTTTGGAATCAAATATTCCAAAAATAAAAACCCTAGAAACCACGTTAAGAAAAGCAATTACACACACTAAGAGGCTGCACCTTGGTACTTTTTAGAATACGATTTAGCTAGGTTATAAATATATATACGTTGATAACATCCTTTTAAAAAATATATATATATATAATTCGTGTAGTTTAACCTAGTTAATTAGATTACTTAAATTATTTTTGTCAAGTTATCAATTAATACATATATATCACAGAAACATTCCTCTCCGAATTGGGATTTACGGACATTTGTTTAGCATAAAAAAAGATTTTATGAGTCAGGTATCGAGTTGAATTGGAGATTGTTGGATAATTTTGGTTGGGTTTAACGTTGTTTATTTAATCGCCACAACAATAGTGATATAAGTAGAACCAGATGGGATAGGAGCTAGCGATTGTAATAATATGCTCACATTGGTGACATTATTCTTAATGTTATCAAAGAAGCAATATAAATTAATATTGTATATTTTATATTAAGGAAAGTATATTTTGTGTATATTGTAGTGTATTTGTTACCTAGATTAGGATATACACTTACCATAATTGTATAGTTAGAATTATGGTAGAATAAGGTTTTAGGAATAGAATAGGAATATGATTCTCCTATTTTGTAACTTGTATATATATATATTCAATCAATGAAAATAATCAAGGGGATACCTGTGATATATACTGTTGTATATTCAGTGTATATCACAGATATATTACCTTTGTTTAACAAATATGCCCCTGGATCAGGAGTGGTCAAAGCTTTAATTGTATATGTACGTGTAAAGAACTCGAACATGAAAACTGAATAATAATACGAAGCTCAAACGCAATAGCGGAATGATAATACGATCTGATGATAATACTTCAATTGTTATTGATCAAAAAGGTAACCTAAAATGAAATTGAATTTTTGGTGCGTTCGCTGAGATTTGTGAGAATTAAATTTTAATAAAATAATGCCATGAGGTCCTGAGGTACTATAAAATGGAATCGTGATCTGTCTCTTGTACTAGGGCATTTCAAAATAATAGGTTAATTAGTAGATTGAATATCACGAATACTCAATAGTAAAGGTGCATTTGGATGTTCGGTGCATTCATGTATTGGTTCCTTGTAGGAGTTTGGTTCTGAAAGTGCTCTGGAATCTCACTCGATCAGAAGAGAGCTTTTTAGGTTTTTTTGGGGGTGGGGGCGGGCGGGTGGGTGGGGGCTAACGGAGGGTTGAGGGGAGTTCATCCGAATCTCCTTCAGCAGAAAATTACACTATATATATATATATATATAATAGATATTAAATTTTTTGGCTTCTTCGTGTATTTACTTTCTAATATTTTGAAACCGCTTAATAAAAATTCTAGCTCCGCCACGAGAGTGGCGCAGGGGGAGGAGGGGGGGGGGGGGGGTCGGTTCATCTGATGTAGAAGCATGTCGTTAAGCTACATTATACTGCTATGGTTAACTATCTCTGGGTTATTACTTAGGTCAAATGTCTATTTTGATGTTGCTAGACAGTTATGTTCGATGAGATTTGGATTGATTTAGAAAATGTTATTGCCTATTAGTATTTTGCTATATGTTCCTAAGCTTCCTTATAATCATATGCCAGTTTTTAGCCGTCTAATAGTTGAGTTAGACGGTATAATGGTTGAACTATCAGAAGAAATTATGTGTCTCTATACTAATCCTTATGGTCTAGAATATTCAATATAATTACCCAGACGATTTTTATCTAATGGTATATGATCTATTCTTTTCCAAGTACAGTCTTTTGCTTACACAAAAATTTAAAAATTTTGTTCAGGTTTTTAGAAATTATTATTTTTTCAACCAAACACACATCCCATATCTGTTGGCAGAGTTTGGTTACCCCTCTTAACGAAGTGCCAATTTCATTGGTGATTAGACAAAAACAAACCATCCTTATATTTTTTCTGTAACCCCTAAATTTTTTCAAAAGATAGTTTATTTCACGCCAAAAACAAAGAGAGAAGTTAGGGAAAAAAACAATTAATAGCTTGTTTCGCCAAAATTCTAAAATCTGCTTATTTTAAAAAGTGCTTTTCAAAAAAGTATTTTTGTCGAGAAATAGTTTGTGTTTGACGAATTAATTTTAAAAACACTCATGAGAAGCAATTAGTGATTGATTAAGCGTTTAAAAAGTGCTTTTAAGTGTATTTTTCTCAAAAGAGCTTTTCAAAAAAAGTGCTTCCGGGCAGAAGTAATTTTTTTAGCTTCTGAAAAACTGTTTATGTTACTCCTCAAAATCACTTATTTTCTCCCAAAAGCTTGTTCAAATACCTCAAAATTTTCAAATAAGCACTTTTTGAAGAAAAAAAGGTAATTTTGGAGAAAAATAAACTTGGCGAAACAGGCTATAATAATGACTCATGAGGAAGAAACAAAGAAATCAACAGCTTGTTTGATGGGTTAACTTACCTAATATCCATCCTCTTCATTGTTTTTTTCTTATGATACCCTTATTTCTTACTTCTATTTAATAGTTCTATTTTTTATACCATCCTTATAATTATTTTACCGATACATTTTTTATCTTTATATTGTTGGTTCATGACATTATGAAAAACAAAAAACGATACAATTTATTTAAATATATTCATTAAAATAATATACATGATATATTATTGAACGATAGATAACAAGTAACAACCATCAAATAAGAACAATACTTCTTCAAATTAAATTGTTTGGAAATAAAGGTAGCAATTAAAGACAAGAAACAAAGGCCCTATAATATTTGAAGAATGAAATTTTATCATTACAATGTCAATGTGTCACATAGTATTGCAACTTCGTTACATGCAATATTTCTTAACTTTTTTTCCACAAGAAAAAACAGAAAAATACAATAGCAGAAATCTAACGAAACGTCTGAATCTTGGCCATTTGAAGAAAATATTCAAAATCATCTATACTGCAATTTCTCACAGCGAATTCCAAATTCTTCATGTCTCGAATTTTGATGTCTTCTTGAAATCCATCGATGAATTCCTCGAAAAAAGTAGAAGACAAATATTGCCTTGGAACCTCATATTTCACCCCCCTTTCACTCACGTAGACGATAAAAAATGCATTCTGACATTTTTTTTGTAACTTCTTGGCACTTATAATCTTTTTTTTATTCTTATTTAACAACATCTCCTTAACCCTTTTGCAGAAACTAAACACTTCCATTGATGAATTAATTTGTTAAGTTTTACGAGAAAATAGTGTAGAAATGATTTTGTGAGATACTTTGTTTTAGAGCACATAAGGATATATATAGGTTTTTTTCACAATCCTAATCAAGGTAGGTTTAGTAGAGACTGTTTCCTAATTTGTTTTTGATTGGGCTTTGGGTCGTCTAATTTTAGTTATATTTTTTCGTAAGCGTCGGTTACAACTTACAAGCTTTATTTTGCACAATTATATCAAATATTCCAAAATAAAAACCACGTTAAAAAAAACAGTTACACACACCTTGGTACTTTAGAATACAATAGTGGTGGAATAGAAATTTTATCAAGGGTGTTCGAATTTAGATAGATATATATAATATATCTGTAATACGTAATAATTAACATATCTATACAGTATAATTTTTTAACGAATAGTGTTCAGTTGAACACCTTTAATGGGCTGTGGCTCCTCCACTGAATATGATTTAGGTTAATATATACTAATAATATAATGTCTTGCACATTTGCCATTGTGGAATAATTTTTTTTGAATGAAAATAAAGTTGGGATATGTTTGTTTATTTTTTGGCTAAAAAGATTAAGTGTCAAGTCATTAAAAAAGTGATCGAGTGATAGATATGTTACTTTCCAGTTTGAGTGATCTTTTGCGTGAAATAATAAAAAATAAATGGAGTTTTTAATACCAGAGAAAAACTAATTACTTTATTCAATTATTTTCAATAATTTACTGACTATTTAAACAGACTCGTGAAACTTCCTATTGCATTGAACAACCAACATATGGAAGAATGTTTTAATCGTACGTTGCTTCAATCCCTTATTCCGTGTTCTCCTATTCTTGAAAAGTACGCTATGCATCTTGACTTATTTTTTCATTACTTCTTTTGCTCGGCTCCAATATAAGGCCAGTTGCTTACTTGCGTACGAAGAAAAGGGCAGACTAATCAACAATAATGCGCACACGTGAAAATGACCCCGCAGGCTGACTCTTCCAATCCAACTCTATCGAAGGAGAAAAAAAGCTGGGACTACGACTTGCTCCTCAGCTCACTTCATTTTCAAAAAAATTATCTTTTAAGTGCATGTCTCAGCAACACAATGAGGGTTTCGCTCGTTATAAGACTTAAAGTGACCTAGCATGACAAAATATTCTCCGAGGACATGAAATGTCTAATTTTTTGTCAGAATATCCACAAAGATAGATTTCGTTCATTATCACAATGAATTATATATGTTTGTTTGATACACTATTATTAATATATATATATATATATAAAATATTGGGTATTGAAAAAATTCAATTAAAATTCCCTTTCAAATTATGACAACTAACATCTAAGAATAATCAACAATCAATCAATTATACCTCCATTCAACCAGTGGGGTCGACCATATGGATCATCAATTTCACATATATGAACTTATCTCTAAGAGTCAAATAGCCAAACCGAAATTCCGATACAGGAAAAAGATCCTAGTATATTGACGGTCATTATAAAAATAGTTACAATTATATTGAATCATCACATCGATATATAATCCCCATTATAAAAGCACAACAACCATAGTGATATAAGTAGAAATATATGGGATAGACAGGAGCTAGCGATTGTAATATGCTCATATTGATGACATTATTGTTAATGAAATCAAAGAAGCAATACAAAATATGCTTTTGGATCAGGAGTAGTCAAATTTTTTAATTGTATAAGAACTCGAACATGACAATTGATTTATAATATAAAACTCAAACGTGACAGCGAAATGATAATACGCAATAATGACAACACTTTAGTTGTTATTGAGCGAGAAGAAAATTCAAAAGGAACTCAATTTTTTTATGTGATCGTCTAGGAATTGAGAGAATTCAATTTTTCTAAAGTAGTTCAATAGCTCCCGATGTATTATACAATGACATCGTGATTTGTTTCAAGTGTGATATTTGGAAGAAATAGATTAATTAATAGATTATATATATATATATATATATAATTCATTAATAAATAAGAAAGTAAAAAACACATTAAATAAAGATGTATGGCTATATTTTCTTTCTTTCCACAATTATAATATTAAACAGTATTTTTAAAACTAACTTCCGAGAGTTTGCCCGAGAGGTTAAGGGGAAAGACTTAAGATCTTCTGCATATAAGTGCGCATGGGTTCGAACCCTGTAGCCAGCAACATAAGCTTTTCGGGTTTATTTATTTCAGTTTTTAAGCTTTTCGGGTTTATTTATTTCTGTTTTTAAGCTTTTCGGGTTTATTTATTTCTGTTTTTAAGCTTTTCGGGTTTATTTATTTCTGTTTTTAGTATAATTATTGCTTTTTTTTCTTTTGTTTAATTTGATTTTTTCCCTAATCCTTTTCATTTTTCCATTTTTCACCTGTCTCTTTTATTTCCTATTCAAACTTTATTCTTTTCAATTATTTATTGTTTCTCTTTTATGGACTTTAAACTAACGTAATGCACCTCGACTAATTCACTCAGACTATTATTTTTCTTTTATTTAACGCATTTGTAAATTTGAAAAGCGTTCATTTTATTTTATTTTTGGCTTCCGAAATTGGCTGTATTTTCTGTCTTTCTTTCTTTTTTCTTCTTTTTCCCTTTGCCTTCTTTCATTAGTTTAACATTTTTTTCTTTAGATTTTCAGAGAGAGTTCCATTCATGAAAAGACAAAAGATGTATGGCTATATTTTCTTTGCATAGTAACCTATGGTGAGGTTTGAAACTTATGTTTAAATGGTTAATGGTGAAGTAATAAGTAATGCAAGCAAATGACTACCTCCGCATTAGGCATATGTCCAAATGTCCACTTCTTTTTTTTTTTGGTTAAAATAAAGCCTATCAATGAAAGCAATTGGTAACATCTTAAAGTAGGTAGAAAGAGATGTAATGCTGACTGTATTTGGTATCTGATATTCATTGTAACCCAACTCAAAACTTATTCAATGAGCACTGCTAATTGTTGTTAGTTTCAAATTTTCGAGGATGCCTTTTCAATAAACGTTGGTTCCATTTCATTGTGTCATTCATACCTGTCTGTTGAAAGAAATAATTCCGTGATTATTTTCATTGATTGAAAGACTATATATATAAGTTACATATTTCCATAATAGGAGAATCTTAGTCCTATTCTACTCCTAAAAACTTATTCTACTTGGATACTAACTATACATTTATGATAATACAAATATTATGGTAAGTGTACAATACTAATTACATTACAACATTACCTAAACTAGGATACTAAAATACTACTAATCCTACACGGTACAAAGGGAATCCGAGAGCCAAATATACACAATATACACATGTATATCATGTGTATATTTAACACACCCCCGCAGTTATAGCAGACGGTCTTCGAACACTGAGATTGTCCCTAAAATCTTCAAAAAGGACCGAGGGAAGACCCTTTGTAAAGATGTAGACAATTTGATACCTTGACAAGACATGGCAGATGCGTACCTGACCACGAGCAACCTTTTTGCGGACAAAATAAATGTCCATCTCGATATTCTTAGTGCGCTGGTGCTGAACCGGATTACCAGAAAGGTAGATGGCACTAATATTATCGCAATAAACCAAGGTTGCTTTCTGAATGGGACAATGAAGCTCCAACAACAAATTACGTAACCAACATGATTTTGAGACCATATTAGCTACCCCTTGATATTCTGCCTCGGCCCTGGATCGGGACAATGTCGACTGAAGTTTCGCAGACCATGAGACCAGGTTATTGCCGAGAAACATACAATAGCCAGACGTAGACCGTCCGGTGTCCGGACAACCACCCCAATCAGCATCTGTATACGAGACAAGTGTGGATGTCGAGGAGGGATATAAATGCAATCCATAGTCCAGCGTACCCTGAATATACCGAATGATGCGTTTGAATGCATTTATGTGCTTAACTCTGGGATCATGCATAAATAAACACACCTGATGTACAACATACGTAATATCTGGCCGCGTGAATGTAAGAAACTGAAGGGCCCCTGCAAGACTGCGATAGCCGGTCGGATCCTCATATGGTACGCCGGTCGCGGCACTAAGCTTAGGCTTAGTATTAACTGGAGTGGAAGTGGACTTACAGGATGACATCCCAGCCCCCTCAATGATCTCAGCTGCATATTTCCTTTGAGATAAGAACAACCCACCTGCATGACGAGTGACAACAATCTCCAAAAAATACCTCAAGAGCCCCAAATTTTTCATAGCAAACTCAGAGCTGAGCATTGTCATGATAGACTGACATAAGACATCGGAAGAGGCAGTCAAAATAATATCATCCACATATAACAGAATATAGGCCAAGGACAAACCACGACGGTAGATGAACAAATAATTATCCGACCTGCTGTGAGTGAACTCAATAGTCGAAACATAGTCTGCAAACCGCGTATACCAGGCCCATAGAGACTGCTTAAGCCCATATAAGGACTTCTTCAACAAACAGACATGATGGGGATGTTTAGGATCCTTAAATCCCAAAGGCTGATGCATAAAGACTGTTTCCTTGAGATCACCATGTAGGAAAGCATTCTTTACATCTAACTGATGAATATGCCATGCTTTCGAAAGAGCCAAGCTAAGCACAATGCGAATGGTAGCTGGCTTGACCACCGAACTAAACGTCTCACCACAATCTACACCAACCTGCTGAGTCTTACCATCACCCACAAACCGCGCCTTATGTCTGTCAAATGAACCATCTAAATTATCGTTATGAGCAAAATCCACATGGACCTGATAATATTAATACCAGATGGACGAGACACCAACTCCCACGTCTTATAATCAATAAGAGTATTATATTCATCGGTCATAACAATTTTTCAATTCGAGTCATTTAAGGCAGACACAGGATTACGGGGTAAGGGTGATTTAGGTACATTAGAATGTAAATTAAAATGTCTTTTTGGTTTAAACACATCCCGTTGACTACGAGTGGCCGGTCTATGACTCGAGGAAGAATTGGGCGGATTTCGGGAATTTTCTAGGCTTGGGATGGACTGGCCACGGTAGTGGGCTGGGCTCCGTCCCAACCGGACCGCTTCCGAATGGGCCGAATCGGCCCAATCGGCCCAATGGATCGTAATGGGAATTGCAGTGTGTGACGGACCAGTGGGACCAGCGGGCTGTGGGCCCACTGAAGAATTTAGGGTGTGGGATACGTCCGAAAAATGGTGAATAATATACGGGGATATACTATCATCCAAAAAATTATACGAACTAGGCACGAGAGTATTAACTTTAGCAAATGAAAATTGGGATTCATAATAAATTACATTGCGATTAATGATGATTTTATTAGAGGATAAATCAAAGTATTTGTAACCACGATGATTAGACGGAAAATCCAAAAACACACACGGAGTAGACTGGGCTGAAGTTTGTTAATTGTGGTGGACGGAATAACGGATAACACAAACACCCAAAAACTCGAAGATGTGAATATGAAGGAATTTTATTATATAAAATTTGAAGGGGGGAAGAATACAAACCTTTGGGAGGAATAATGTTTAGGAGATATGTAGCCATTTGTAGAGCATGTTGCCAAAAAGACGGGGGGTACGGAAGCATGAATTAATAAAGTTCGGACAATGTTATTTATGGAACGAATTTTGCGTTCGGCTTTTCCATTTTTTGAAGACGTATGAGGACAAAAAACAAAAATTGATCCCATTATTAGCACAGAATTCTCGAAGCACCCCATTGTCATATTCTTTGCCATTATCACACTGAATATTTTTGATTTCTCATTCGAATTGGGTTCTAATGAATGCTCTAAATTTTAAGAAGACGGAAAAAACTTGAGATTTTTTCGCTATTGGAAACATCCATAAAAACTTAGAATAATCATCCAAAAAGTGAACATAATACCGATGACCCAAAGAACTAAGAACATGAGACGTCCATAAGTCGCTATGAATAATATCAAATGACATTAAAGTATGAGAATGAGTGTCTACAAATGGCAACTTAACTATTTTTCCTAAAGAACAAGATTGACAATTCGGAGTGCTACGCTCACCCTTACAAGAAATAAAATTGTTTTTCTCTAAGGAAGACAAAATAGACTAACCCGAATGACTTAGACGAGCATGCCACAAGGAAGGAACAAGAGCTGCAAACGATGACGACAAGACTTGACTCGATGGACCGAAATATTACATGATAAGATAAAGATCTCCCCTACTATCACACTTCATGAGAGGACTCCCCGTTTTGAAATCTTTCACAGTGAACCCAAATGGATCAAATTCTATGGACATATAATTATCAACGGTGAATTTTCGGACAGACCCCAAATTTTTAATCATCTTTTTAGCATGAAGGGTATTTTTCAAAATAAGGGGTGGATGAGGGGGAGACAATGATTTATGATCATAACCACGAATTTGAATTGAATTACTATTACCAACAATTATACCACGATTGTTGCTCAAATTGGAATAAGACGAGACAGTACATGAATCGGATGTCATGTGAGTAGTGGCGCCCGTGTCCATGTACCGATTTGGGTCCGAAGAATTTATTCCAATCGTGTGCATCGCGGCATCGATGTCGGTAGAAGTGGGGCCCGCTGTATGATGGGCCTGGTGGGGCCCAGGCCTGCCTCCCTGCTGACCCGATACCTCACTGGATTGCTGGACCGAGGCTGGGCTAGAGTAGCTGGGCCAAAAAGAAGGCTGAAATTAGGCCCAATTACCTTGGACTGGAGGCGCTGAACAACCGAGATTGTTGGACCACTGCCTACTGGTCCAGGCCCACGGCTAGGGGGCCCAAGGCTGGGACTAGTGGGGTTGAGGCCCACTGTTGATGGGCCTCAGCCTACTGCCGCCGGTACTGCTGACGTTACCACGGCGTTTGCCACCGCAGTTTCTTCCATTATTTTTCCTAGCATTCTTGCCGCCACCGTGAGCACGGTGTTGTCCCGAATTATCAACACACCCTGGAGAATTTGTGGAGGACGTCATCATGACCACGAGACTTGCCTCGGTAGCCGCCTTTTTAGCCACTCCGGCTTCTTACGGAGTAAGCATGGAGCGAGCTTGATAGAACGTTGGGAGAGGGTTACTTTGATGAAGTAGGGTCCCAACGCCACTAAATGCCTCGGAGAGGCCATCAACCATCTGTAGAACCAGACGATCTTCACTAACGGGCGCACCAACGTTGCGGAGATGGTTCGCCAATTTCTTCAACCTTTTGCAATACGCTGAAACATTCGGGAAATTTTCCATGTTAACGTGGGAAAAGTCCTGCTCAAAAGTAACAACTCTAGAATTCTAATTGTCTTGAAATATGTCACGCAACCTATCCCAAGCAGCCATTGCCATAGCGTCTGGCTCAATAATCATCTGCAACAAGTTAGTAGAGATAGTAGAATAAATCCATTGAAGGACGGTGGCATCAAGCGTTGTCCATAACTTAGGATCATCCTCACGTTGAGGCATCTCCGTATCCTCAGGAGCCGCGGGGATAATGTGATGGATGACTTGATGCGAGCGAGCGTGAATTTTAAACAACTCGGCCCACGTCGCATATTGGACGTTTTCTATTCCAAGAATGTGAGGTATGTGATTCTTGATGTTAGAAACAACACGGACAGGAGAAAATGTGCTCTTTGTCGTCGACATAACGAAAGAACAATAGGTGATTTTGTAGAAAATTTGGGAAGAGATGAGGTAAAAGTTAACACGAAATTCGAGGAAGGGGCACATAAATCGATGTAGTTTTTGGCCGAGAAGGGGCATGAAAACTGAGAGAAATCTTGGAGAAGAGCGGAAGCAATTTAGTCCTAGACTTCTGATACCATGAAAGAAATAATCCCTTGATTATTTTCATTGATTGAAAGGCTATATATACAAGTCACATATTTCCATTAATAGGAGAATCCTATTCCTATTCTACTCCTAAAACCTTATTCTACTTGGATACTAACTATACATTTATGGTGATACAAATATTATGATAAGTGTACAATACTAATTACATTACAACATTACCTAAACTAGGATACTAAAATACTAATAATCCTACACGGTACAAGGGGAAACTGAGAGCCAAATATACACAATAAACACGTGTATATCGTGTGTATATTGTGTGTGTATATTGTGTATATTTAACACATGTAACCAGTTTATGGATGACTACTACGTGCTTATAACTTTGGTTCTTGAAAATTCATGCAACGGAAGAACTTTGAGACTTTCTAAATCAAAAATATTCTCTTAAATGAAGATATTCGTGCATAGATGGCGACTCAAGCTATTTCCAAAACTCCTACTGATATGAATTTGTGTCATATTTGGTTCATTTAAAGGGTAAGGTAGTAAGTTCTACCTACAAAAAATTCTCCATTCAGTCGGAGGTGAAAATGCTTTACACTTGAATATATTTGAATCATTTGGAACTGAATTCAAACTAAAGTCACAAGGTTGCATATGATACCAATACCATAACAAATATAATAGCCCTCTATTGGAAGAGTTTAGAACTTTCACATATAGGCAGCCTGATGCAAAAAATATACCGTGTTAATAGGGTCCAGAAAAGAACTGCACCTCAAGGAGTGTGAACATGTGATGTAGATAGTGTAAGCTAATGCGGACATTAATGACTGTTTTCACATAAATAAGCTAAAAGAGTTTTCACACTAAAGTTTAACTTGACACAACTTGAAAAATCTAACTTCACACTATAAAGTTCAAAATACACACTGAGTGTAGAAGTCTCTATCAAGTCACAATAATTATTA
Organism: Anisodus tanguticus; assembly: GCA_034509755.1. Lineage (NCBI taxonomy): Eukaryota > Viridiplantae > Streptophyta > Magnoliopsida > Solanales > Solanaceae > Anisodus > Anisodus tanguticus. The sequence continues at coordinate 42,113,406 of CM067559.1, read as the reverse complement.
CATCATAAAAATAATAGAGTGAACTTTAAAATAAAACATACTCCATCTGTCTCAAAATGTTTGTCTTACTTTCTTTTTTAGTCCGTTTAAAAAAATACCTCTTTTCTTTTTTGACAATTTTTTTGTTCCAACTTTCCACATGGTATATTTAAGATCACAAGATAAAAGGATATTTTGATACATTCTACATATCTTTTTGAATGTCATTTCACGCTGATAGGAATGGGGCCGTTTATTATATTTAAACTTTTTGATTGATCAATGGTGTACCATGAGATGCTTCGCCCGGAGGATCATTCATGGTGAAGATCTCAACATGATCTACTCGGTCAAGTCTGATTAAAGCACTCCAACCTACCAAAAAAAAAACCGGCCTTTTGGCTTAGTTTAAAGGTCAATTCTCGAAAATGCTTATTTAAGCTATTACTTTAGAAGCTGACCTTCAAAAGATCGGGAATAGAATAGTGGACGCTCTATGTCCTTGAAGAGATGATAAAAGAGAGAAATACCGCTTTACGGGATGAAAAAGACCGCTAGGCGAGTCTGAGAATGAATGAATAAGTACAGGGTTCTTCCTACATCAATTAGTTGGAAAGGCGAAAACACGTACTTCTGAGGAGGTCTGACTTAGAGTTCGCCACGGGGGCAGCATAGACCCAACGGAGGTGCTGGTTCAAGTTCGGCTCGTGACTAAGTCTTAAGTCAAGTTGACGATCATTGTCTAAGTCTAGTATGACATCGGTAGGAAGATAATGAAGCAGATAAGAGTCGGTTTCTTCTTGTTCCGAAGGGCGGGTTGGGACAATTCCCCAATTAAGACTTTCTCTCGACTTTTACGGAGCTTTGGGGGTGCAAATATTCGGCAATGGGACTTGCTTTTAGCTCAAATAGAATTTGAGACGTGAATGTAAAGCAAGTGTTTTGGAAGTTGGTCCAACCCCTTTGGTTTATCATAAGAAGAAATCTCGGAGATCATCAAGGCCTACCATATTAATGGTTTCTCTAGTATAGGCCCAAGCCCCGGAAGACAAATGAGTCTTAATAACGTAAGCAAGAATGTCGAGGTGTTGTCAAAGCCTCTTTAATCATTGAATCATTGTTCAACACTTTCTCTCGCATGCCTTTGTGATCAATGGGAGCAGCAAAAGATCAAACTCCACCCCACTCGGCTCAAGCCGAGGTCGAAAGCCACTTACTTGATTGTAAGGAAGGAAAGGAGTGGAAGGCCACTCGCTTATATTGGCCCTTCCACTTTGGTGTAGTTTTCATTTGTATTGGTACTGAATGAACATACCAAACAAAGGCGAGCAATATAAGCCCTTCTCCGGCCTGGGAAAAGCAACAAACTCTAGAAGCTAGGGCTTTGTTCACCTTTGGACACGAACACTATTCCGTTCTCAGCGGAAACTCGCCTTAGAGATTGAACGGCAATAAGATAAGTCAACGTTCAAAAAACTCAAAGGGCAAACAAAGGAAGTGCAAGCTAACTAATGGCAAGGGCCGGAGATAGAGAGTGATGAAGGGGGAAAATGAGCTTGGTAGCTTGCTCCAGTCCAGGTTCAGAGGTTCAGAAGCCAAAAGCCAACGTCAGCAGAAAGAAGGAGAAGACGGAAGGCTGTATTCAAAATTTATGTCGAAATTGGCCAGTGCAAAGATAATCATTGATGTTAGGAGTTCCAACGCACTACTCAAGTAGGCTTTCCTACTGCCATTGAGAAGAAATGCCCTTGACGCATTTCCACTTGCTTCAAGCTTTTCTAGCTAGTTGCTATAATTCAATAGTGATTCGAGAAGGAATTGTTAACAATTACAAAATTCAAGTCTTCTTTACTTTTTTAAACTCCGTGCAAAATCAAAACTAGACAAATATTTTGAAATTGAGGGAGTATTCAGTTTCGCTATCGTTAGATTGTGTGGCAATGTGAACCAACGTCAACAGAAAGGAGGAGATGGAAGGTTGTATTCAAAATCTTTACATTTAAAACAAAATGTAAAAATCTTCATAAAGTCGGTATACTTAAGTTTAAAGGGATCCTTCACGTAATCAAATCATCCACGAATTTCATTTTATTAAAGCATCAAGAAATATTGATCACTTGAAGGAACCAGGCAACATAGGTTAAGCTTCCACCCAACATAGCAGAATTTGCTAGTCCACAATATATTAGGTATAGCAAAGAGAAGCTTGAGATTTGAGAAAACTAAAACCATCAAAACATTTAATCAAAATACAAAACATTTAATCAAAATTTTGGACTACAAATTGTTTTTATTTTTTATTTTAGACTACTACTATCTCTTGAATCATAACCATTGAAATCATCAAAAAACTCACGAAAATATTGACATAAAATATAGAGAAAGAAAGTAGTTGTAAATTAATGAAACTTTAAATAATCATAACTCTGATATCCGTTTTACCCATTTTTTTTTTTAATTTTGAGTATTTTTTCGAGACGGAACCGACCCAAACAACCGCAAGGCGGTTTGACACAGCCAATTTTTACGAAAACGTCCGTTTTCCCAATCAATTTGTGTCCTCCAAATCGATTTTTAATTTTTCTTTAGTAAACATCTCACGATACACAATAAATTTCAACATCGAAAATTCATAATAAGGTAGGTGTAAATGTCAATTCCAGTTTTGAAAATTCAATTTAAAAATAAATAAATATTCTCAACCCGAACCGACCCACTAGAAAAAACCGATAAAATCCGATACGTTCGGCGATATAAACCGAATATATTAATTTTTTTAAAAAAAGTTGTATTCATTTTTTTTTTAAAAAAAAACAATTTTTATTCGATTCATATTTTTCGAATATAAAACCGAATCGATATACGTCCACCCCTAGAACAGTTAAAAATGAGAAATGCTGACAAGCCTATAAGAAAACTCTTCTCAGTTCAGAACTATTAAAACCTCACAACCAAAAACTGTTTTGAGTCTGCTGTTATTTCAAAAAGGGTCATACGCTATCTCAGGAATGACCCATCCTACAAAGGGATTTATTTTGCAGAACAATCACATCTCAACATTTAACAGTTCAGATTTAGTAGGGCTCGACGGGCTTGCGGAAGCTTGCTCCTGCGTACACAGCCTCTGATCCGAGTTCCTCTTCAATCCTCAAGAGCTGCATAGAACGGGAAAAAAAATCAGAAGTGTAAAAAGACTAACAAGGGAGCTGGAGAATGTTATTTCTTGAAGAGATGAGCATCTTTCGTTGCGGGGAATTTTTTTAATGGCAGTAAACTTGATGGATAATTAATTACCTGGTTGTACTTGGCAAGACGCTCGGACCTGCAAGGAGCTCCAGTCTTGATTTGTCCCTGAAAATTTCCAGGAGAATATACTCGTTAGCACCAAAAAATTTAGTATGACTAAAACCTGTAGATGATCATAATCTAGAATGCTAGAAAACAAAATTACCGTTGACAAACCGACAGCGAGATCAGCAATGAAGGTATCTTCAGTTTCTCCACTGCACCAATTAAACAAAAGATCATTAACAACTAATTTCATGGAATAATAAGAACATGGCCACTTAGGATTTTTTTTCTTTTCTTGTGCAAGTGGTATTGCGGAGGATCAGTAGATCTTTACCTGCGGTGACTGGTCATTACACCCCAACCTGCCTTCTTAGACATTTTCACAGCTTCGATACTCTCGGTAACACTGCCAATTTGGTTAACCTGACACACATTGAGTAAGAAATGATTAATCCGAACTCAATGAGAAAAAATTCAGTATCACGGCCGAAATATATGATTTTTATTAACTGATTGGATGATACCTTAAGAAGAAGTGCATTGCAAGACTTCTCTGCAATTGCCTTGGAAACCCTCTGCACACATAATAAATAATTATACATGGTGATATAAACACCTATAGAAATTTCCCAAGCACTCAAGAACTAAGGATATATATACGTTTTCTTTTCAATGGCAAGCGAGAAATGTTGTTAAAGTGTCAACATTACCTTAGGGTTGGTGACAAGGAGATCGTCTCCTACAATCTGTACTTGCTCCCCAATTTCAGTGGTGAGCTTAGCATAGTGCTCCCAGTCATCTTGGTCAAATGGATCTTCAATTGAAACAATAGGGTACTCTGACACAAATGACTTGTACAAATCCTTGAGTTGGTCACCTGATATCTTTGCTGAGCCATTATTGTTCTGCGAACAAGAATAAATACGAGCAAATCTCAATAACATATCAACAATTTGACTACAAAACTAACTCGGAGAAAACCCCGAGTGTGAAAGAAAGCAATGCAAGCTCTCTAGTTTCAAATTTAGCCTATATAGTCACAGACAAATTTTGTAGCTAAACAGCAAATTTCGTCGCTAATCTTGTTAAGCGACGGATTATAAAAAACTTTTCTTGGTTATGAGCGATTTAGCAACAGATTGGTGACGAAGTTCGTAGCTAATTCCAATTTTTTTGGTAGTGTAAGTAGTCAATACTTTCCTCTTCTTTGAAGTTCAGGTCATAAGATTTGTCCTTTCCGTAGAATTCAGATGCAGCAACATCCATTCCAATGACCACCTATATGGAAAAATCATTTCACCCTCCAGATTATCCAACAACAGCTATGATTACAAAGTACGGTGTGACTCTAAAATTAATTGAGATAATTCACCTTTCCGGTATAACCTGCTTTCTCAATGGCTGTCTTGAGCAATTCAAGACCTTCCTTGTTCTCCTAAATATTTGAAACCATAATCATGTCAATCCACTAGGTAAACATTCAACTAAAAATGGTACATCAGCATAAGAATATACTTCACCTGGATATTAGGAGCAAAACCACCCTCATCACCAACATTTGTGGCATCCTGCCCGTACTTCTTCTTAATCACAGACTGCAATTAACGCTTATTATCAGACAAAACAAGATAAAAAGGACAAAGAACAATATGAACAAATTCAAACTAAAATGTGAGACTAAATGGAGCCAAAGAAACCAATCATTCCTCTAAATTCAAAAGCATATATAGTCAGGCTTCTTTATAAGAGCGTCATTTGTCTGGATATTTTGGCTGCTACAGCAAAATGCTGTTATAGAAAACATATAATATAACATAACATTAAGAATCGGTTCCAACGAAAACTTGGCCATTATAGTGAAATGTCGTTATAGAGGATGGTTGTAATAGAGAGGTTTGATTGTATACTAACTTGGTCGCGTAAAACAATATTTAGAGATAATAGAAGCTGTGTCAAACCTTCAAATGGTGATAGACTTCACACCCCATCTTCATGGCCTCCTTGAAGCTAGCAGCTCCAACAGGCAGGATCATGAATTCCTGCAAAATAACTACTAATGAGAATCTTTCATCTAAACAGAACTCAGATACATAGTGGTGCCAGATAAATGACATGCCTGCATTGCAAGTTTGTTTCCGGCATGAGATCCACCGTTAATCACATTGAAGGCAGGAACTGGCAATACCAACTTCTTGTTACCAGCCAGATCAGCAATGTGCTGCAAAGAGAAGAGGCAGTTTAAATAAGTAAACACATGACTACAAATTAAGCCAATTGCACATAAAGCCGTAAATTCTCCTAGAAGCTTAAATTTTCTTCTCCTTTTTTCCGTGCGTAGGGACAATAACATATGGATTTAGTAAGATCACAGTTGCGACTCTATCAATTAAACTAAAGGGTGTAGATAGATCTTGTAGGCAATTGGACAAGAATCAAGTGATATTTGAAGTTCAAGTTCAAGTTGAAAATCGGTATTTGGTAGTTAGAAATTGTGTTTGGACATGCACGTCACTAGGGGGAAAAAGTCAAGTTTTGTGAGAAACATTTCACTTGAAAAACTAGTCAATAAAAAACTCATCAAAAACTAACCAACAAATAATTCTAATGTGTAACCGAACAGTGTTTTGAAAACTACTTTGTGAAAGAAAAAGAAAAAAAAAGGAAAACATTATTCATGTCCAATAGGTTAGAATGTGCATTAGACTCCATGTAAGACAATTCTTCAGTATACCTTGTAAAGTGGAATATTCCTGACAGCAGAACCAGCTTTGCACACAGCAAGTGACACAGCAAGGATGGCATTTGCACCAAGCTGAAGAAAAGCCAACACAGTTAAAACTCATGAACGGTGAACTTCTGATAATAGAAGAGCGAACTTGAGACTTGGCATAAATATTAGTAATACCTTTTGTTTGCACCAACCCCACTCGTTTTGAGTTCCATCTAATTCATGAACCATGAAGTTGTCAAGACTGGTCTGATCAGTTGGGTCCTGCAAAAATAATAATCCTTGTATTTCAGTACAGGATAAATGATTTTTTTTAATACGGAAAGCATATAAATGTGAAAATAAACATTTCTGTTACATAATAGTGTATTGTTTTTGTATATTTGGCTAGGAAATGTAATTATTTTTAGCCGAACGGCCAAATGTGTAACTTGCCCAACAGTAAAAGCAGCTTAACAAGGAAATGAACTATTCAAAAAAAGATATGAACTGGGGGAAAAACAACTAACCTTTCCGATAAGAGCAGGGCCAATAATTGAGTTGACATTGTTAACAGCCTACAAGGGCAGAACGGGGGCAAAAAAGGTTAATCAGCACTGAGAGGTATAATCATCAAACTAAGGCTTTGGAGTGAAATACCAACCTTTGAAACACCCTTTCCAAGGTAGTCAGATCCTCCATCCCTCAATTCAAGGGCTTCATAGACTCCTATTATTAAGCAAACGGAGAGGATAAATCCATTGTAGCAAAATAAAGGGGGCAATAACAAAAAAAACACATTTTCCAAGAATGTTGTTAGTGTTTAAGACAGAACAGAAGAGAGCCAACATTTAGGACACGTTTGGCCATGAGAATTTTTCACTTTTTGTTTTTAAAATCAGCATTTGGCCATGAAAATTCCATTTGTATTTGGAATTTGAAAAACGCCTAAAATGTTGTTTTCATTTTTTTACATTTTCGGTACATTCAAACAAACAAATATTCTTTACAAAAACTATAACCAAACACAACCCTAACTTTAAAATTCCAAATAACATGAAAAATATTTGGTTTTCATGGTCAAACTCCTACTTAGGACCCGTTTGGCCATAAAAATTATTCACTTTATTCCAGAATAGTTTTTCACTTTATTTGAAAATAAGTGTTTGGCCATGAAAATTCCAAATCTAGCTTAGAAGTTATATTTTAAATTTGAAAAACAACTTATAACCTATTTTTTCGCTCACTTTTCACTTTTAAAATTGTATTTAAGTACATTCAAGCATGAACATTATTCCAAATATCTTTGTAAAAGGTATAACCAAACACAACTCCATCTTCAACTCCAACTTCATAAATTCCAAATAAAGTGAAAAATATCTGGAATCTATGGCCAAACACCTACTAAACTCCGATTTCAATTAAACGAGCAACATAACAAACGGATTACACATCTACATACATATTTTCAACACAATATAATCAATCTCAATATCAAGTAGATCTTTACCTGTGGATGCACCACTAGGAACAGCAGCTCTAGCAAATACACCGTTTGAGCAACATACATCAACCTATACATATACACAACATACAAATCAATACATCTGGAAAAATAAACACAAAACAATTTAGATATTGACACAACAATTTAAGTTCTTATGTACTGATGAATGCAAAATATAGTTTATATAAATAAATCATTTATTAACCAATTATAACTAAACTGCAAAATAAATATTGATTGATAATTATGCAAAAAAATGGATATTTCAAAAATATACAGCTTTTCAAAATATTTACGCCAAGTAACCCAATACACAATATTATACAGCATTATACCTGGGGAAAAACATTATATATAATGTATCAGCCTTGTATAAAGTGTGCACTAGGTATTTATACACAAATATGAGTTAAATCGGGTGTTTATACACACCGTATGGGCTACGTGGCGTAAATATTTTCAAAATAGAACATAGAGTGTAATTTTCCCAAAATAATTGCATCAACAACCAATCTAATTAAACCAGTTCATAAATCGAAACAAAATCCACAAAAATTAGAGTATTTAAGAAAAAATAGCACATAAGTAAATATAACTAAGCATAAATCTGGAAACAGATCGAAAAAATAACAATAAAATATTTTAAAAGGTGGAGATCTGTTGAAGGAAGATGAACCTCGACCGTAGGATTACCACGGCTGTCAAAGATCTGACGGGCTTTAACAGATTTGATAGTTGCCATTTGGATCTGTTTCTTTTTTTATGAATATATGAAGAGAGAATAGCAGTGAAGTGAAGAGTGAAGGGATACCCACGTATATGTAGAGAAACTTGGGTTAATTACAGCCGTTGATTTGGTTTTTAGGATCTTAGATTAGTGATGTAATATTTCTTTGTTGAATTTTTTATTTTAAATTAATTAATAATTGCACTTTTGATCCCTAAGTTATTCGTAAATTTTATTTTAATCTTTGTGATATATAAAACTTAATATATTTAACTTTTAATTAATTAAAACATGTGTCATTTTAGTTCGTTTATGTGAGTATTTTAAATTTAATAGATTCAACTTTTAATAGTACTTCTTAGTTGAATTATTTATTATTTTAATAGAATAATTGTGTTTTTGATTCCTTAATTATTGATAAACTATGATCATGATTCTTATAATATGACGTAATTTATTTAATTTTCAATTAATTAAATGTGTCTTTTTTGACCCCTTAATGTAAAACATATGTTTAATTTGATTATTCTAAAGTCATTTTACTGTTAAATATGAAGTAATTGTATAAAGTTAGCATAATACATGATTAATTAAATAATAAAATGATTAATAATTATGATATTTTGCGAATATTAATAAGCAAATGGACTAAAAGTGCATATTTAACGAATTGAAAAAATGTATCTAGTTATGAATCATAGGGACTTAAATCTAATTTAGTAATAACTAAAGGATCAAAATTGCTATTAACCGTTTTAAAATGAAGTGAATAAATTATTACTATATTCTAAATCTATGTGCTTTAGAAAGCCCCTCGAGTATGTCGAAATGTTGTTACTTCTAGATGTAGGAGTGGGTTCCGACTAGGGATGGCAACGGATCGGATCTGGATCGGATCCTACTAGATTCAGATTCAAATCCAGATCCGTTTTTCATACCTGAATCCAGATTCGGATCCAGATCCAGCGGGTCCATAAAAATCATATCCAAATCCGGATCCATCGGATCCGCCGGGTCCACGGATCGGATCTGGATCCACATGTAAAAAAATTTACCTTGCTAAGATTATTTTTTTTTTGAACTGACAAACGATTTTTACTTAGCTAACAGTTTAATGTTTTTCAATTTTGAAATGTTCATATGAAATATTTTGTTCGTTGTCTCGTTTTGATTGTGAGCTATTAATTAAAAATGTTGGACAATGACAATAGTTGTGGAAAATGCTGATTAGTATTTCCACAATGCAGAACTTGCATGTGCTTGGAATCTTCATAAATGAAGTGAATATAATTTTAACTACTTGTCTATGGAGATGTTAGTCATTCACTAATATAACATTGATTTTATTATCGAAGTTACCTCTTTATTTTTTTGTTTTTGAGTTAACGCGGGGATAAATTAAACTTGTTTTGAGAATTAAACTTGCAAGGATGTGCTTAGCAATTTTAAGAAAATACTTATAAAATTACATTCTAGGTTATGAATATATTTAATAAAAAATGGATCCACGGGTCGGATCTGGACCGGATACGGATCTCAAATACAAGATCCAGATCCGATCCGTCAGAAACGGATCCGGGTCTGATCCGGATCCGTCGGGTCCAAATTTTGAAGATCCATATCCTATAAAACGGATCTGGATACACTGGATCCGGACCGGGTCCAGGATCCATTGCCATCTCTAGTTCCGACGAAGAAAAGTTGTTTTAGTAATTTTTGTCTTTTTTCAAATTTACAAAGTAATTCAACTATAAATATCAAACGTAAAATCTAACAAGCGTTACTCCATTTCCAGGTGATTTGTTCGATACCAGATCACTGTATTCACACTGATTGATAGATTATATTTACTGTATTTAATGTATTACATAAGTAACTTGTTATTTAGGAAATATTATAATGTTAGTGACAGTTTTGGAGATATTGTATCGAATTAATGTATAACTATAATTAGATACAAACTGAGATTGTGCTATAGAAGGTTTTGTCCACAAATGATTTACAAAAACATCTTAATAGTTAGAAACTTGATTGGCAAACTAGGTGAAATAAATGTTTGCATTATGAAGCCAATAACATTCATAATGTTACTATAAATATTTTTTTAATTATGATTTTCTCAAATTCTCTTCAAATATTTGTGTGAAACTATCTTTGATATAAGCTTTCCAAGTACATAAATTTTATTTTTAAAATTTTGAAGAATTTATTACCAAACACATATATATGAGAAAGATGTTTTGCATAATTAATTGGGATAGAGAAAGTATTATGAGTGTTATTCATATTCGTCTAGTTCTTTATTAAGTAATAGAAATCACATTATTCATAAATCATCAGATGGAGACATTACCACATATGACGACACTTGTGCTGCCATATAATCTTTTCCTCACATATTTGTTTAGAAAAAACTCTTTATAATAGCAGAAAATGATTATTCTCCTTGAGAAAACTATCTCATAAGAAATTACCATAAATATAGGGTAACAAAAAAATAATATTTTATTTATTAGCTTATGCAATGCTAAGATAAAAATTATGTAAAATTTTACCGTATCTTTTCAAACATAACAATAGTAAGCATAAGAGCTTGCATTTCTTTTTCTTCGTTATTCGGAATGCACTAATTCAGTTAATCGAAAGTCGCGTCAAGAAAGACTCATTTAAAATAGAAGTATTTTCTATTAAGATTTTTTTCATTCTCAGAACTCGAAGATTAAAATTTACTTACACCAAGTATTTATATCAAATTAATACGATTTACCATAATGAAATAATTTAATAAAATAAAAAATATATTAATTAATCAGCTTGATGTAAACATAAAGTTTATTGAACTTAAACCTAATGCTTTTAATTAAAGGAGATAACTTGCATTTTATTATAGTGCAACGTGGTCAAAAAGAAGGAAGTGTGGTTTCTTGGGCAACAAGAAGAGAACACAACTCGAGACTTATGAAACTGCTACTCTAAAATCACGAGAATATTCCTCTTATTGTGCCATTTGGGTACCATTTGTCTTACTTCGTGGGGTCACGAGAAAATGTAATGGGGCTGCAGGTAGGGCTGTTCACGGTCCAAACCCGGACCGGACCAGTTTTAAAGAAAATTTAATTTATTTTGCATTAGTTTTGTTATAAATCTGATACGTTGAAGTAATTTGACTAATTTAATCTCAATTAAAAATTTAAAAAATTTCTCAAATCTTGAACAATAATGATACTAATGAAATCCTTACACCATCAAACATCAACATCAATCTGCAACAAAAAGTTTTAATAAAAAACTAATTAGTTCAAATTTAATATCAAATAAAAATCACGAGGAGTTCATATTTACATTATATAGTATTAGATGATTGACCGTTTACCTTTTCATTACTTTGCATGAAGCAAATACAACTTCTAATTCACCAATCACCATCATTCAAAGTAGAGTTTTCCAATTCTGTATAATAATAATAATAAACAAACAAAATAATAAAAGTGAAGGTATAATATATTATTTTGAAATTATTAAGTATCATATAATTTTAGAAAATACATTTCTCAAGTAGCTCCAATTCCTCTAACTTTTCCTCTACATCAATCCTCTTCTCTTTATCTTTTCGAGGGCGAAGCCAATCTTGGGCACAAATAAGAGCTTGCATCATCTTTTATTGGTATACAAAGTGTAAATAATAAAAATTGTTATAGAAAAATTAATAAGTAAAAATAAAAAATAAATGAAGAAAAATAGAAAAATGATGAAAACATTACCTTAGTAGTTAAGGAGCTCCTAAATGGATCTAGATGACGACTCCCTGCACTAAATGCCGATTCAGATGCAACAGTGGATATTGGCATTGCTAGTACATCACGAGCTAAGTATGCCAATATCGGATATCTATGAGCATTCATCTTCCACCAAGTTTGTATGTTCACCTCTAGCTCATGCTCACCTAATTGCTCGTTCAAGTATCTTTCAAACTCTGAGGTCGAATATCTACCATTTGACCTTAAAATTCTCACTTGATTTTCAATATCTTTTTTCAAGTCAAAAGAATTCGGTTGTGAAGAAGTAGATCTACTATTACCATTGGATGAGTAATCAGTATGAGGAGTGAAAGGAGCATACATTTTCCTATAGTCACCAAACAAGGAATTTGCTTTACGATACACTGCTTGACCCAATTCTTCATCTTTAGGTGATGAATACATTCGACTCAAAATGAGTTTCAATCCAACAAATTTCACCTTTGGATCAAGAATGGATCCCGTGTAAATCAACACATTCATCTTATCAATATCACCCCAATATTTGTCAACTTTTGTTTCATGTCTACGGCCATAAGATTAAAATCTCTATCATCACTAATCATCCACCTATTTAACTGATCAAGAACACGAGCAATGTAAAGAAAGTGTGATTACTAGTTACATATAATGAAACAGAAACAACATCGATCAAAACCTTAAACTCTTTTAAAAAAACCGCTAACCCTTCAACCACCTTCAATCATCATCAGTGGGAGCCCCAAATTTCTTGATTCATCTTCCCTAATAGTACAACTTTGATTTTCATCATAAACTTGTTGAGATTCAATTTCAAGATCACTAATATAGTTATAATGTTACATAAATAAAATAATACACTAACGAATTAAAGTAGCGTTTTAATATAGTTATAAAAATAAAATAATACACTAATGTAGTATAATATACCGTATGAATCTAATGATGAGCTACAATAATAAATGATTTTTTAAACATAATATTACTAATAAATGATTTTTTTAACGAACTAATAAATCAATTTTAATCATAACTTCACACAATTCATACCAGAGACATATAAAAAGTATGAAACTAAATAATTAAATAAGCATTAACCAAATGAAAAGACATGGGAAGCAAATAAATTATAATCTTGACTTACTGTTGTTGATGAAGAAACACTGATTAAGGGATTAGAGTTGAAAAATTGGAAGGAAAAATTTAAAGTAAAGAATTAGAGGTTGGCAGAGACATGGAGTGGCAGGCTGCTAGTGCTGGTATTCAAGGGTTTTTTAATTGCGATTTGCTTCGTAGCCGTCATTAGCCGTCATATCTCAAATAAATGATATAATTTTCTTGAGAATATAATAATAAATTAATAATTTCCTTGAGAATATAATAATAAATTAATAACTTAACTAAACTAGGAACTTAATCTTAGTAAAAAAATGACTATAGCCTAACGTAAAGGATTTCTTTATTTTTATAATCGGGTCCGGACCGGTCTCGGGTTATTTCGGATTTAGACCGGACCGGACCGGAACCCGGAAAAAAAATTCCCGACCCGAAGACCGGACCGGTTGTCTTGGGTCCGGACTTTCCTGGTCCGGTCCGGTTCGGTCCATTTTGCCGGTCCGGACCGGTTTTTGAACAGCCCTAGCTGCAGGAGATTTTCAAATTTGTCACACGAGATATTTACCCTCTTGCCTTTTTAAAATTTTTACGTTACATCTTGAATTAAGATTTAAAAAAGCTAAATAAAGAGGAAAAAAGAAGTTCGTAATTACAACAAATGTGACCTCTCTAAGACATAATCTGATCGATGGTTACCAAGCGCAAAAAAGTTGAAAGAAGAGCATGAAAAGAAACCATCTACACATAATTAACATGAGAGATATTAGTATATTACCGGAAAAAAAACATGAGAGATACACTAGAAAACTTACTCGTAACACGTGTTTACGTAACATTTCTGTTAATTTATTTTTACATAACAAGTATCAACTTATTCTATAATTAAGTGATTTAATAAGGTACTAATCAACCATGGTTGAATGAGAAGTCCATGTGCATATAAATGTTAGTCATGTAATTATGCAAGTAGAATTTATCGTAGGTATTAAAGTAAAATATTAATTAATTAACACATGAAAGAGTCTAGAATTTTTTCTTTCGGAATTCTACAACATGATGAAGAGCTGATTGAAATATTTCATGTAAAATGTGTTGTTTATAAAGGTGCAGGAAACGGAAATTACAAGTAACTGCTAAGTAATAGAAAAACTGAAATTACAATTCAACAACAAACTGAAATTACAATTATGTTGAACAAGAAAACTGGAACTGTTTTGTGTATGCTGAGTCGAGTGTTGCACTCTGTCTTTAAAACAATATTGCCCCGTATGTATCCCTTATACGTCCTGGACAATTGTCTCCCAAGATAAAACAGCAATGGAACAATTGAGCAAAGGAAACTCAAGTGCTACCGTGAAGAATTTTGAGTAATGAAATGATGCTTGGAACTTGTAGGAAGAACTGAAATGTGTTTCTGTTTATGTATTTTCGTGTACCTCAACAATGGTGACATGGGGGTCTTTATATAGTAGAAGGAGGGGCTGATGAACTGCCTCCATAAGTGTCATTACTGGCCAAGTAATGACCATTATGGAGGTAGTAATACCACCAAAATAAATGGTGAAAATGTGCAACGGATTGGCCATTTAAGAAGAGTAATTCAGCCAAAATAAATGGCTGAATTGAGTGTTGTTGACGTTTCTGATCTCTCTGCCCAATTCTGACTTACTAGAAACTTTAGGGACCAAACTATACATCTTGAAACTTCAGGGACCAAACTGTACATATGAAAGAATTCTGGTCCAAATTGTACATATGAAACTTCGGGATAAACTGTACATCTGGCAAAGTTCTCTAGTCCAAAAAGATAATATCAGAAGAAGCACACCACACCCCGTGACCCTGAACTCGGAACCAGACGGGACGGGCGGGCGGCGGCGGCGCGCGTGTGGCCTTTCCTTGAACCGAAGCACATCTATGTCCTCCCTCCTTTAAACACATGGGATACCCTTTGGGGTCCCAAACCCAAGCCAACTTTGAGTCTTATAAACAAAACAATTCTTTCTTCCTCCACCGATGAGGGAGAATTGATCTCATACCACACTTTTCCATGCTTCAAACACCTCACTTCGTGGACCAATATCTCTTTCATTTCTTAATGAAATTTGACGATTCTTGGCCCTACGGTTATCTACGTACTTAGTAGATCATGCACGTGTGAAGAACCGGATTCTCCAACATGCGTAACACTAGTGTTTAAGCCGTTAAAGTTGGTCGGACGCAACTCCCGCCAAAGGCAAATTTCCAACAATCTCCTCTTGAAAGAGATTTTGGCGCACTCACATGGTGCCTTTTCATTTCCAGCAATATTTCAGCGGACCGATGTTACATAAGGAGAGATAGCTTCAGCTTTGAACCTTCCATAGTTAAATACCATCGGACTTACTTACTGCCCGGTGAACGTGATGTCTTGAACCGTCAGTGTTTAGTGTAAGCCAAGTCAATAGTACCAACACAACAAATTTCCTTACTCTCTTCTTCGTAATGTTTTGTCCGTTGTGGCCATGGATAACTTCTTGAATTCTTAAGTGCGTTCATTTGATGCGGCCCGTCCTCGCACTTAAATATGTGGTCTCCTACAAGGTATCCTGCCACAAGTGTTAGGAACCATTAAAAGTTTCCCAAAACCTAACTTCAACTGTTGAGGATCATTAAATGTTTAGAAAACTTAACCTTTACCCATACTGCAGATAACACTTAACGTCTATCGCGGGAACGGCTTTGGATTTGGTGTTTCTTTATAGAAATCACTATCCGAAGTGCTCATGCTTCCACCGAAGCGATCAACTGAACCTTTACAGCTTAGTTTTCCCATTGAACCAAATTACTGGGATCTCCAATTAGTAAGGTTGGGTTACCACTGTATTAGTCATTATATTTTGGGTTTTAAGCCCATTCCCTTAGACAGACAAGCCATTTGATACTTGGGTAAGCCTTTTGTCAATGGGTCTGCTATATTATCCTTTGACTTAATGTAATCAATGGATATTATACCCGTGGTGATCAGTTGCCTAATGGTCTTATGCCTCCGTCGAATATGACGAGACTTGCCGTTGTACATAGCATTCCGTGCCCTTCCTAGAGCCGACTGACTGTCGCATTGGATCATTACCGAAGGTACGGGTTTGTTCCAACACAGAACATCCTCTAAGAAGTCATGAAGCCACTCAGCTTCCTCTCCTGCTTTGTCTAAAGCGATAAACTCCGATTTCATTGTGGATCGGGCGATGCAAGTTTGCTTAGAGGATTTCCAAGACACAACCCCACCACCAATTGTAAATACATACCCACTAGTGGACTTGGTGTTCTCTATATCAGATATCCAGTTTGCATCATTGTACCCCTCTAGTACAGCTGGATATCTCGAATAGTGTTATCCAAAAGTTAACGTGTATTTCAGGTATTGTAATACCCGATTCAACGCCTTCCAGTGATTATCACTCGGATTACGGGTGAACCTAGCCAACTTATTGACTGTATAAGCAATATCATGTCGGGTGCAGTTTGTTAAATACATCAAACTACCGATCACCTGTGCATATCGCTCCTGCTATACATGTGCACCAAGATTTTTATCAAGCTTTTGATTTGTATCCATTGGTGACTTTATCGGTGAACTGTCTAACATCTCGAACTTTCTCAACACATCCTCGATGTAGTGAGACTGAGATAAGACCAGTCCGTCAGATGTCTTAGAGATTTTAATCCCTAAGATGACATCTGCGATACCCATATCCTTCATGTCGAAGCATTGTTTCAACATGTTCTTAGTCTCTAGGATTACCCTAGGACTGCTTCCTGTGATCAACATGTCGTCTACATACAGGCATATCATAACAAATTAGTCAGAGTTACCTTTCGTGTAGACATATTTATCACACTCATTAATGGCGAAACCCTTCGATAGTAGATTACTATCAAATTTTCCATGCCATTGCTTCGGGGCTTATTTCAGCCCGTACAGAGATTTGACAAGCCGACAGACTTTCTTCTCTTGCCCTTGAACCACATACCCCTTGGGTTGGTCCATATAAATTTTTTCTTCCAAATCACCGTTTAGGAAGACTGTCTTGACATCCATTTGATGTATCTCAAGGTCACGCAAAGCTGCAATCACAATGAATACCCGTATGGATGTCATCCGGTATACCGGGGAGTATGTGTCAAAGTAGTCAAAGCCTTCTGTCTGCCGATAGCCCTTGACTACCAACTTGGCCTTGTACTTGTCTATAGACCCATCTGCTTTGTATTTCCTTTTGAGTATCCATTTACAACCCAACGGTTTGTTTCCCGGAGGAAGATCAACCAACTCCCAAGTATGGTTATGCAGAATGGAGCCTATTTCACTCTCAATAGCTTCTTTCCAGAGCGGTGCTTCTGGAGTTGACAACGCCTTAGCAATTGTCCTTGGTTCATCATTAACCATACAAAGTCAGGACCGAGGGATTTATCCTTCCTGGCCCTTTTACTTCGCCTTAGATCCATCTCTGGAGTCTCCAAGTTCTAGGAATCTGGAATACTAGATTCCGGATGTTCAGCCACCTCGAGATCCGCTAGATTTGGATCATCTTGATCCGGGCCGTCGACGACTCCCGATTCTTGAGAGCTTTGTGCATGACTTCGTTTGCGAGAGGTTGTGTCTTTTTCCTTTCTAGGAAAGGTGCCTTCAAAGAATAGAGCATTCCTTGATTCCATGATTGTACCCTGGTGGATATCTGGAATATCTGACTTATGCACTAAGAAGCGATAAGCACTACTGTTATTTGCATATCCGATGAATATGCAATATACAGTCTTAGGCCCAATCTTGACCTGCTTTGGCTTGAGTACTTCAACCTTTGCCAAACAACCCCACACCGTAAAATATTTGTAGGTGCGTTTCTTTCCCTTCCATGATTCATATGGAGTTTTATCCTTACCCTTATGTGGGACTCTGTTAAGAATCGTATTAGCGGTAAGGACGGCTTCTCCCCATATGTTTTGGGGAAGACCGGAATTGATAAGCAAGGCATTCATCATTTCCTTCAATGTGCGGTTCTTACGTTCCGCCACACCGTTTGATTGAGGTGGGTATGTAGTCGTCGTTTGATGAACAATGCCTTCTTGGGCACAGTATTCCTCAAAAGGCGCTACGTATTCTCCCCCTCTATCACTACGAATGGATTTAATCCGTAGGATTAGTTGATTCTCAACTTCTGCTTTGTAACGTCGGGACGCTTCAAAGGCTTCATCCTTACTTTTCAACAAGTAAAGGTAACAATACCTTGTGCTATCATCAATGAATGTCACAAAGTACTTGTTCCCCCCTCTAGTTTGTGCGAACTTCAAATCACATATATCTGTGTGAATAAGTTCTAGAGGAGCGGTATTCCTTTCGACGGATCGAAAAGGAAGCTTGGTGAGTTTTGCCTCTACGCACACCTCACACTTATGTTGAGGGTTTACGTCGATAGACGGCAACAACTCCATCTTTACAAGCCTTTGGATAGACTTGTAGTTAACGTGTCTTAATCTATGATGCCATAAATTAGATGACTCAAGCAAATAAGAAGAAGGTTCAACTTTATTTCCTTGACGCAATACAGACATGGCATTCACTTTGAAGAGGCCTTCACAAAAGAAGCCCCTCCCCACAAATATGCCATTTTTAGTGAGTACAAACTTATTGGATTCAAACACTAGCCTAAAACCAGCATTAACCAATAAAGGTCCAGAAATTACATTTTTTCTAATCTCTGGGACGTGCATCACTTCCTTCAGAGTAAGTTCCTTGCCGGAAGTCATCTTCAGGACTACCTTTCCAACCCCCAAAGACGTCGAAGAAGCGTTGTTGCCCATGAACGCTTCTTGTCGGTGACCGGCAAGTGTACATGGAGAAGGCATCTTTGTTGGAACAGATGTGCCTAGTAGCACCTGTGTCCATCCACCACTGCATCGGATTCTCAACCAAGTTGGCTTCTAGCACCAATGCAGAGAATTCCTCGATCATGTCATCCAGGAGCGTGTCCTTGACGACGTTAACATGCGCCATGCCTTTAGACTTGCCTTTCTGTTGTTTCTCAGTCTTGAGCTTGCGGCATTCCTTGATCCTATGACCAGGTTTCCCATAGTGGTGACAGTTACCTCTGAACATCTCCGCCGCGCGGGCCTTGCCGTCTTTCTGGAACTTCCGCTTCTTGCTTGAGTTCCCTTTGGCCTCAGCCAGATTCGTTTTTGCCTCAGTAGGTTGTCTACCCCTTGGCAAGGTTTTCTTATTATCTTCCTGGATTTGGAGTTTGATAATAAGCTCTTCAAAGGTCATCTCCTTTGTCTTGAGTTTTAAGTAACTCATAAACTCATTCCACGACCCACGACCCACGACCCGTGACCCGGAACCGGACGAGACCGGACGGGACGGGCGGGCGGCGGCGGCGCGCGTGTGGGCTTTCCTCGAACCGAAGCACATCTAGGTCCTCCCTCCTTTAAACACATGGGATACCCCTTGGGGTCCCAAACCCCAAGTCAACCTTGAGTCTTATATACAAAACAATTCTTTCTTCCTCCACCGATGAGGGAGAATTGATCCCATACCACACTTTTCCATGCTTCAAACACCTTACTTCGTGAACCAATATCTCTTTCATTTCTCAACGAAATTTGACGATCCTTGGCCCTACGGTTATCTACGTACTTAGTAGATCATGCACGTGTGAAGAACCGGATTCTCCAACATGCGTAACACTAGTGTTTAAGCCGTTAAAGTTGGTCAGACGCAACTTTCGCCAAAGGCAAATTTCCAACACAATTGGCTTCAATGAAGTTGAATGAAACAACAACTAATAATAGAAGTGGTCCAAGAAAATATTGACTTTGTTTGTTCTATGAATTCTTTGTGGTCCAATAAACTTGAGTTGTTCAAATTTGTATCTGGCAAAAAATACAGGCACTGCAGGTGTTTGGAGAATTGCTGCAATAGATGAGGCTGGAGGTTGGAAGGACAGGACAACGGTCGAAGATATGGACCTCGCTGTCCGCGCCAGTCTCAAGGGATGGAAATTCTTGTTCCTTAGTTCCGTCAAGGTACATATTCCCCCCCGTCTGACATTTCTCATCCTTTATCTCGAAATGATAGATAGATAAATTAGCGCTACAATTTACGATCTGTAGTCCATTTATCCGTCTTTTAAGGTTTCTGCACATATTATCCGGTTGACATTTCTTATTCGTTGTCTCGTAATGATTGATAAAGAAACACTATATTATATTATCTATAGACCATATTATGTCTTTTAAGGTTTTTGTACATATTCTCCGGATGACATTTCTTATCCGTTGTTCGAAATGATAGATAAATAAACTCTATAATATCATATCTGTAGTCCGTATTATTTGTTTTTTAAGGTTTTTGCACATATTCTCTGTCTGACATTTTTATCCATTGTCTCGAAAGGATAGATAAATAAACACAATAATATACGATCTGTAGTTGTGGTGATCATGTATACAAATAGAGAAAGTGACATTATAGTAACTTATGTCAAAGTGAATGTTGTTAATAACATGTTGCTACCCTTGTTCAATCATGTAGGTAAAAAACGAATTACCAAGTACATTGAAGGCCTATCGTTATCAACAACATCGTTGGTCCTGTGGCCCAGCCAATCTCTTCAGGAAAATGTGTATGGAGATTATAAGAAATAAGGTAACTCCTAAATAGCCATTGCCATATTTCAATTTCTTAGCCGAATGCTTACTACTCATCTGAGTCCCCGTTTAACTTCTTTTTTGTCATCTTTGTTTGCTTCCAGAAAGTGTCTTTGTTGAAGAAGCTTCATGTGATCTGCAGCTTCTTCTTTGTGAGGAAGGTCGTTGCCCATATTGTGACTTTCGTATTCTACGTTGTGGTATTACCCGCCACTGTATTAGTACCTGAAGTTGAGGTTCCAAAATGGGGAGCTGTTTACATTCCCGCAATCATTACGCTGCTGAATGCAGTTGGAACTCCAAGGTCAGTTTTCCTTGTACTCGCACTACATCACTCTTCGCTTCCTTGATACATTAGATTTTAAATCATCGATTATTCAAACATGCCTAAATCATGAACAACTACTTGATGAATATGTTCCTGTGGACATTGTAAAGCGCAAACCTATGTTGCTCGGATTCTTCGAAAGTGTCGTCAGGTGTGTGTCATATCCTCCAAAAATAGTGCATTTTGGAGGATCTGACACGGATGTGACAACATTTTTGGAGAGTCTGTCCGAGCAACATAGGCGTAAACAATGCCTTACTCCTTTGAAATTGATCATGCATTATTAATTTAACTAACTTTTTTTCCCTGAAATAAAAATGGTAAATGTGAAATCACCATATATTTTTTTTTGAACTAGAGATGTTGAGCTTTTGCTCATGTTGATTTGAAAACAGGTCACTCCATCTGCTGGTATTTTGGATCCTTTTTGAGAATGCCATGTCACTTCACCGAACGAAGGCCACCTTCATCGGCTTGTTGGAGGCAGGAAGAGTGAACGAATGGATTGTCACTGAGAAATTAGGGGATGCCCTGAAGTTAAAATCAGCTGCCAAAGCATTTAGAAAGCATCGAACGAGGCTTGGTGACAGGTAATATTTCGTCTTACAAATATGTGTTTTCTTGAGGGCTTAAGCAGTTCAATTTTCATGACTGATAAAGTTTCCTATCGTTCAATTATCGACAGGATTCATTTTGTTAGAGCTTGCAGCTGGCTCGTACCTCTTCTTCTGTGGATGTTACGACATTGCCTTTGGGAATAACCACTTTTTCCTCTACCTCTTCATTCAAGCGTTCGCCTTCTTCAAGTTGGCACGTTCGTGCCCACCTCTTAGTCAGCGCTCATGTCTGATTTAGGGTATGAATCTTAAGCTTTTCACCCTGTGCTTCCCCTCGGTAGCACCACAAAGAAGTGGTGTTTTTCAGTGTCATCGCGCCTCTGCAGTTTCTCCTCCATTTTCTTGTTTTGAGTGCTTTTTGTTCATTTGTAAAAAGAAGCAAAGTTGGTTATTCTTTTGGGTTGAAGCATAAAAGGGATTCGATCTACCTCTCGAATCCTATATGTTCTCTTTGTGTATATTCCAGAAATTTAAGGGCTATACAGTAGAAAAAAAGAGTCCTATGGTGAAATGCAGCATACATAGAAGATAGGCAAGAAATAAACAAATGAAAATACACAAGAAGTGTTGGAAAATTGCCTTTGGCGGGAGTTGCGACCGACCAACTTTAACGGCTTAAACACTAGTGTTCCGCGTGTTGGAGAATCTGGTTCTTCACACATGCATAATCTACTAAGTAAGTAGATGACCGTAGGGCCAAGGATCGCCAAATTTCGTTGAGAAATGAAAGAGATGTTGGTCCACGAAGTGAGGTGTTTGAAGCATGGAAAAGTGTGGTATGAGATCAATTCTCCCTCATCGGTGGAGGAAGAAAGAATTGTTTTGTTTATAAGTCTCAAAGTTGGCTTGGGGTTTGGGACCCCAAGGGGTATCCCATGTGTTTAAAGGAGGGAGGACCTAGATGTGCTTCGGTTCGAGGAAAGCCCACACACGCGCCGCCGCCGGTCCGGTATTATCTTTTTGGACCAGAATTCTTTCATATGTACAGTTTGGTCCCTGAAGTTTTAAGAAAGTTAGATTGGGCAGAAACAGAACGTCAACAACACTCAATTCAGCCATTTATTTTGGCTGAATTACTCTTCCTAAATGTCATCCGTTGCACATCAAATTCACCATTTATTTTGGTGAATTACTCCTCCATAATTGCCATTACTTGGCCAGTAATGACAGTAATGTGGGCAGTTCATGAACCTCTTCTCCAACTATATAAAGTACCCCTTGCACCATTGTTGACACACAGAAAAACAGACGAAAAAAACAGAAACAAAGAATCAGTTCTTCCTACTACCTTCCAGCATCATTTCATTACTCAAAATTCTTCATGGTAACACTTGAGTTTCCTTTGCTCATTTGTTCACTTGCTGTTTTATCTTGAGAGACAATTGTCCAGGACGTTGAAAGGATACATACGGGGCAATATTATCTTAAAGACAGAGTGTAAACACTCGACTCAGCATACCCAAAAACTGTTCCAGTTTATTATTCAAGTTCTTTATAATTTCACTTCTTGTAATACTTAGCAGTTACATGTAATTTCCGTTTCCTGCATCTTTGTAACACAACAGAAAGTAAAAGGGATAATGACTAGTGCTCACAGGCACAAAATAGTAGTTGAATCTGTTTTATTTTCCCTTCTCAGATGTATTTGGTTACAATACAGAGTGAAAGTTCCAGAGTTAATGTTTCCATTTCTCTACATCTATTGTTCCAGCTAATCAGTGTCTGAGTAAAAAAATTAAATTAAAAAAATCGACAAAGTCGTAAGATTAATTGTTGAATCACTGTTGTCACTACAATTATAGCTCCTCTTAAGGAGAAACATGCACTCAAGAATGAGCACATGTGCCAGCGCAGCGTGTCTGATGTTCGTACTTGACTTGTTGACAATACATCCTCATGAGCCGCTCCGAGAACTGTAGTGCGAAAGGTGCTAGCTAAGAAGTAGACCCCTCATCGCCCTAATGCTTAATCTCCTGGGATTCAGAATTCTTTTGAAAGTGAACAAAGCAGTATTACCCACATTTGGGAGAGGCAGATCAGTGCCCAGATTTTTTGACAAATGAACTTTTGCCTTTTCGAATTTTGAGCCTTGGAAATCGAAAAGACTGATACATTCCTTAATTACAGATTTTGAAGGGGTTTCATTTAATTTATCACCATCAATTAATAAACCTTGAATACCACTTTATATATAGAATGTGTCGAAGTAGTACAATTTCACAAAGTCTTCTTCAAATTAAATTCAAGTATGGAAATGAAACTTCCTAACTTCAAATTGAAGAACGTGATTTATGATAATGATAGTAGTGATTATGAAGATGAAAACAACACTACTGGAAAAGAGTTGGGCCTTCCTTTAGAGAAATTGAATTGGGCCCAAAACGAAATTGCTTGTGCTTAATCCTGGTGGGCTGCTAGTGGATCGAGTTTATCGTCGCAACGAGTCCACTATTCGGAGATACACCCCTGACCTTGTTCACGGTAATTGTTTAGGTAATTTTTGTGTGTGTGAACGTGTGCACGCGTGTTAATTTGTTGTTATGACACACTTCATTTTTTAGTTGATCTTTTTAAGAAAATTTCTACTGTTTTAAATTTTTGATCCGATGTTTGATACTCGTTTATAGACACCGTCTAATTTAAATTTATGTTGTGTAAAATATAATTCTAACGCTCGAACTTGAGATCTTTAGTAGTGACATCTCTACATAAAAGCAATTTATTTTTGAACATTTTGTTTTTTACCCTAATGAAATTACTTAAAGTCATAAAAAAATTATGATGTGTTTTGGATTATGAATTTAAATTTATCAAGAATAGATAGTTTTCTCATCAATAGATATAATAGGAGATTTCCTTATTCTTTTAAAAATTCCTTCTGTATTTCTTTCAATCTATGTGAATATATCAAGTTATCTATCAATCAATTTGAAAGTAGCACGCTCATTTTGTCCTTTTATTTACGTTCACCACAAAAACATAGCCACATATATAAAGAAGCAGATGAAGCAGCTAGAAGTACTCACTTCATATTCTCTTTCTATGTTGTCCCCAGTCAAGCATTAGAACATAGAGAGTACTACATTGATATATCTATCAATTATAATATCTTTTTTGTCTTTGTTGTGTATCGAAACAGTCTTCAAGAGACTTTACTGTGATCAGTTTATGAAGTTTTGCCTTGAAAGATTTGAAGTGGGCTTGTAGTCGTCCGCTATGGAGTTAGTATTAATTACTCTTGTTGTATTGTTCTAATTCTCGAGTTAATCTTAATAATTTTTCAGTTGTCCATATGATAGTCGAAACATGGATCCTATTTTAGACAACATTATGGTTGGTCTTCGAAGGAAATTGCAATTTGTATGTTCCAACGTACGTGAAAGGACATCCCCTTGGACAACCTGCGATAACAGACTCTCATCCGTATTGGGATTACTATTCTGAGAGAAGCTCCTGACTTCTAATTACTATTCTATCAAGAAGTTTTAATGGTTTTCCCATAACATAAGTAAATCTCTTCTTAGTAGTACTTTTTTGATGCGTTGGTGTGGCCTTATGTTTTTGCAAGTTGCAAGTCTAGACGTTAAAGATATATTAGTGCTTTATGTGAAACGGATTTGATAGCATTTTTGAAACTTATGGAGTTAAACATACCATAATATGTGTGGTTGTAATGTTAAGAGTAAAATGTAAAGTGTAATTCTTGGTTTTTTGGATTTTCATTCGTGAGTAACCCTTCCGTTAGGGGATGGTACGAAGTATTAAGAAAGATTGAATGTTACATAGTTGCTGCTCGCGCACGGAGCTCGCCGTTGAAGCATCAAATATGCTTATACTTGGCAAATAGAGTTTGATTAAGATTAAACAGAATCAAAAGGAAAAGTTGTTTCCAGGTTTTGAGGTACATAATTCTTATTAGAATAAGTTAAAAATAAAAATATTTTTTTACACGGTAAAGTTGCTCACCCAAAAAAATAGCCAGCCGACATAATATGTGTGTGCGCGCGTGCGTGCATCCATGTATAATTTATGTATAACATATGCACATCAGTCAAAGGTTGTTATTTTTTATCAAGCAGCTGACCATGTAACTTTCCAAAAGAAAACGTGTCATATAAACTAGGGGTGAGCGGATCCGGTTACCCTAACTTTTTTGAACTATCCGGACCCTACCCAGTAAAAGATCGATTCCTAAATTTACTATTCGGAACTTACCTGTAGCAATCATTACTCGGAACCTATCCGTACCTTGCGGTTCCGGGTAGGTTCTCGGGTACCCTGTAAATTTTTGTTACGGGAACTTTGGTTATGTCTACAGGCCAGCCCTCTGGCTGTTCTTGACAGTACCTTGCGTGAAAGCGCTTTAGAGGTATAAGCTGACTGTTAACTATAGATTTTTCCTAGAGTGTGAATAAGATATTCTGTTTTTTATTGGTAGCATCCGAATCTGCTTTTGATTTTCTTTGTTGTCATATTCGCCAATATCTAAAAGTTCAATGGATTAAATTGGTAATGGTGGTCGGACATTGGGTTGTACATGGTTGCAAGTGGATAGCTTCTTGACTATGTTGGTTCTTGTGATGAAACGGCACACTGGTGATGCCATTTTAATGGGTGTTATCAGTTTCAATTTATAAGAAAGCAGAACAGATTAGTGCTACTGGAAAAAATAAAATTTATGTTCCTAATTATAGGTTCCGGGTCCGAGTACCCTGTTTCTATTTGTCGGAATCAGAACCGAACCCGACATTGATCGGTTCCTAAGTTTACTATCCGGAACTTACCCGTTATTATAATATATCTACTCGGAACCTACCCGTTAATATCGGTTCCGATCGGATATTTGGGTACCCTGTACCCGTGCTCACCCCTATAAACGGAAACGGATAAAGTATGTTTTCACAAAGGGGCAAAAGAGCATATTGTCAACATAAGAATGATTCAGTGTCCTTTTACTTCCAACTGACGTAAGTGCAACTACAGCATCTCCTCCTAAATAACATCCTTAAAAGAAGTAAAGAACAAAGATCTATATAAACGTTACAACAACCAGAAACAAAATATATTAGCCCTCTTCTAGTCATGTTTGTCAGCATACTTCAAAATCTCTAATAAGGCAGTCCTAATGATTCCTCAAAAATACAATCAGCACAGTCAATACAAAACAAGGAATCAGCTAAACACAGAACAACTATAGTCAAGTTTGGTTCCGACTCATCGAGCTAGCTTACTCCATAGGTATAGACAAGTTAATATCGGGATATGGTCTCTGCTCGAACGTTGGTTCCGATCCGTTACAGTCAGAAGTGTCGGTAGAAGTGGAATTCAGCATATCTTTGTTGCTCGTGCTGTTATCGGACTCTCCATGCCCGTGCTTATGGATTGGTATTTGAGATGTCTGAGTCAGAATCATGTTTCTATAGTTCGCGCAGTGGAAGCTCCTGGCTTTGGCTACCTTGATTATGTATCTGATTACTCCGATTTGGACTCTAATTACCATTCTATCAGGAAGGTTAATGGTTTTACCATATTACCATAACATAAGCAAATCCTTTCTTAGCAGTAGTAGTACTTTTTGATGTAATGGTGTGGGTGGTCTTATGTTTTGCAAGTTGCAAGTTTTCGTGGTTTTACTTGCCTATGGGCTAGAAATGATACAACTATGTTTACCTAATGTTTCAAGTACCTATTGCTCACAATGTTGATGGTCTATTATACTCTATGTTTACTACAATATCTGAGGAATGGTTCAATGACAAATTAACCGTGCAGTTCCTATGCAACATAAATGTCTTGACGAAAGAAAAAGTAACAAGCTTTTGTTCTTAATTTAAATGATTCCCAACGTAATTAGACGTTAAAAATATATTACTGTCTAATGCAAAAAGGAACTTTTATGTCAACATTTATTTGGTTATAAAACTTATGACCTTAAACATATTATAACATTTGTATGATTATAAAGCTTCTTATTAAAACTAAAATGGAATGTAAAATTAAATTCTCTTTAGAACGAACTAAAAGGAAAAAGTGTTACATAAATTGGAACGGATATTGTTTTCACATAGAGGCACAGAGCATATTGTCAACATAAGAATGAATCAGTGTCCTTTTACTTCAGACTGACATAGAAAGCAACTACAGCATCTCTCCCTAAATATAATATCCTTAAAAGAAGTATATAAATGTTACAACAACCAGAAAACAAAGATATATTAGCCCTCTTCTAGTCATGTCAGCAAAATACTTCAAAGTCTCTAACAAGGCAGCCCTAATGATTCCTCAAAATTACAATCAGCACAGCCGAAAAAACAAGGAATCAGCTAACACAAAAGAACTATAGGTCAAGTTTTGGTCCGGCTCATCGAGCTAGCTACTCCATAGGTATAGACAGGTTAATATCGGGATATGGTCTATGCTCGAATGTTGGTTCCGATCCGTTACAGTCAGAAGTGTTGGTAGAAGTGGAATTCGGTATATCTTTGTTGCTCGTGCTGTTATCAGCCTCTCCTCCGTGGTTATGCATTGGTACTTGAGACGCCTGAGTCAGAAACATGTTGCTCACTGGTGGCGCTTGTGATACAGGTCTTACCATTGAAACGGGGTCCGGAGAGGAGCTGTGAATAACGGGAGGCATTCTTGGTTCGATCTGATGATGCTTCTTTTTGTTGTGTGTTTTAAAAGCATTCGGCAAGAAACTTCCGACCACCATCTAGCAATATAAGAAGAAATTACATCAATAAGTATGCTAATGATGGCTCTGAATGAGGCATACATAGCAGGCATCAACTTAAATCATCGAGAATAATTGGCCTATGGATCTCGTATGAAATAATCTCTATTTCTGTCAATCGATACTTCAAGATTGTTAAATTTCCCTTAGTTCTTCAGTTAAGCAATGGATGTAGACTTACAGAGAAAGATGAATGCTTTGTTAAACAATTTCCATTCCGTTCAGAATTTCCAACCAGCAGCATCATTAGTCTTAGCAGGCTTTAGGATCAACCAACCACGATATGACCATAAATGGCATTACGTTTCTTCTTTTTCTTTTAAAAAGTAGTACTGCATGTTATGTTATAAAACATTTTTGAAATTGCAGAAAAATGATTCGGCCACACACACCCCGTCTACCGGGTAGAACAGAAATGGTGCACTCGACAAGCGAGGCTGACTAGGACTTACTTGGATAGGGAACCAGCAAAGAGAAGGAAGAGCTCTCAGGAACTTACAAACTAGTGGAGTATTATATACACACATTAAAGGACTTACTTGGATGGGGCTTGCAGCCGTAAGCGAACCAGCAATACCACCACCAATAACACGCCCATCTGGTCCCGCCAGTGAAACACTTAATCCACCAGACCTACTTTTCATGCCGCCGTTTTCAGAAACAGTGTATGATCCAGTTAATGCTAAGATCTCAAAGCGGCCCTGCATGGTCAGAGCAACTAAATATGAACTTTCCAGGACATAGAAGCTTATATAGTAAATGGCGCAAAGAGATTATAACACTATATAATTATAGTAGTAAGCATATAGGTTAGTTACTCATCCAGGCCTGCTTTTCCTTTCTAGACGGCAAAAACACTCACATAAACCAAAAAGAATTAGGGAGTATCTAAAAAAATGAAACAGCCTCATCCAAGTGAGACGATTATAGGGCATTTGATAAACATTTTCACCCAGACGTCCAGGGTTAACTTTATTTGATCCTCGCCTTCCAAATATTAAATGATGCTAAGCAAAGTCCTTTGGAATGAACAAAGAAATAGCCTAGACAGGAGAGTGGAACTCACACAAGTAAAATAGCTAATACCATTTGAAAGAAATTACTAGAACAGATAAAGAAGTGACGGATATCAATTTAAAAGATTCGCTGTATATGCAATAAAAGACTTGGATTTCAGTCATTATTGCACTTTCATTAATAAGCACAGGAGCTTCCTCAGGAAACATTGCTACTTTAAAAGTTCAACCATGTAAAAGTGACATGGCATATTCATTAACACAGTGATTCGAACAATAATTATCACTTTTCTATGAAGCGTTTTTACTAATAACTTTGGCGTAGATTCCAGTAATAAGCTAATCTTCCTATGCACATGTAAATGCAACACTAAATCAAGGTTAGCATGTACACCGAGGGAGTTGTTAGTTAATTTCCTATAAATGGTAGTAATACAAATTTTCTAGACCAAGTAAAGGCCAAGCCACCAGGCCATAGGCGGATCTAGATCGAAGGAAGGGGGTTTATCCGAACCCCCTTTGTCAGAAAATCACACTGTGTATATAGGGTTAAATATTTGCTTATGTTATATAATAAATGTTGAAGAGGAGCCTTGGAGTAACAGGTAAAGTTGCTGCAAGGGAAAAAGCCTCTTGCAAAAATGCAAGGTAATACTGCGTACAATAGACCCTTGTGGTCCGGCCCTTCCCCGGACCCCGCGCATAGCGAGAGCTTAATGCACCGGGCTGCCTTTTTTATATAATAAATGTTGAATCCCCTTACCACAAGCCAAAAGCTCTGCTCAATGGTAAAGGGAGTTCAAATTCTCTTACAGGACAAGTCAAAAGCTCAGCTCCTGCCTCTACCACTGCACCAGACACCAACGACTCTTTACCAGCTAATACATATAACAGTGGTGTACCAACTGGCATGCGCCTCCAGTATTCCACCGAATACATCTTATCTCCCACCAACACTAATACCGAGTAACTCCGCTAACGCGAGGACAAATGGGACATTTTTAAACAGAGAAGGAAGGAAAAAAAGACCATGTCTCTGCAGAGAATCCAGCCTCCTAATCATTAGACCTTGATCATGAGGATTTTCTTTTTTCTTTGTTTTCTTTAGGTGGGGGTGGTTGAGGTAGGGCAACAACAATAACAGAAGAACCCCATGTAGCTAAAATCCAGTAAAAAGCTGATGCAATCTTTAAAACCTTATGTTACTCGGACTCTCCAAAAATGTTGCCACACCCGTGTGAGATCTTCCAAAAAGATCTACTTTTGGAGGATCCGACACACACCGTCGATATTTTTGAAAAGTCCAGCCAATCCCCATAGGACAGGGCAACAACAATAACAGAAAATTCAGTAAAAGCTGATGCAATCTTGAAAAAGATACAAGTACAAGACTAGGAGAAAAGAATGAAACAAGAATCATATAATCATACCTCATATGTCAAAAGACCGCCAGAAGAACCAGGCTGACGAATGGTAACATTAGAAACAGCCCCATTTGCAGACAAAACACAGATCCCTCTTGAACCCTTCTGCACAAAAGAATAAACTTTCCCTGCCACATCCTACATACACATCAGAGTACAATCCATAAAAATTTCAGAAAATCAAAAGTAAAAAAAAAAAAAAAAAACTTAGATCTGAAAAACAGGAAAAAAATCCTAGTATTCATTAAAAGAAGAAAGAAAAAAACTACCTCTCCAGTATGAACAGTAACAACATGTGGCATAAAATCTCCTCCAGCTGTATGTGCAAATAGTTCACCTGCATTAGACCAAAAAACACCATGTCTACGTCAGATAAAAGTATTAGGTAAAACTAACTAAACCAAACAAAACCAAATATTGGATCTTTTTGCTGTGTTCATTTCAGATGTACCCAAAAATACAAAAAAAAATTAGCAATTTTAGGGTTCTTGTACCCTTCTAATCAACAATAACACAATTACTTCCTCCATCTTTCATAAAGAAAATAACACCCACAAAGCCAAGCTCAGAAATAATGAAATTAAAACACAAACATAACAACAACAAATCTCACTAGTGGAGTCTGGAGATGGTAGAATGTACGAACACCTTAACTCTACCTTGTGGGGGTAAAGAGACTGTTATGTAGACCCTCGGCTAAATTAGAACACAAACATAAGAAGAATATTTTTTCCAAGGATTACCCCAAAAAAAGGAGGAAACAAAAAGGGGGGAGGGGGGGGAATTCTAGGGTTCTTGCCCCTTCTAATCAAAAAAGCATTCGGCAAGAAACTTCCTCCATCTTACCCAAAGAAGCAATTAATTGCAAGTTACTACCAGAACCAGCAGGTTTGCCACGTCCTCTTTTAGTAGTAGAGGAAAAATAACCACCGGAAGAAGGCGGCGACGTTATAGTAAAACCTGTCGGCGATGCCACTCCACCACCAGCAAGTGGCGGCGAAGTCACTGCTCCGCCGCCACCTGCTGCCGCTTTAACGGCAGCTGCTGCAGCAACAGCTTTTATATATTGAGGTGTTAAATTTCCATCAGCATCATATTTTCTTGGTCTCCCTCTCTTCTTTTTCTCACCACCACCTACCCCATTACCCCCAACCACCCCACTACCCACCACCCCTAGACCACCACCCTCAGTTGCTCCTATACTCATATTCATGTTCATACTCATAACTTGGGGTACTACCCCACCACCCCCACTGTTGAAACTCCCATTTGCTGTTGCTGGTGGTGCTACTGGCGGCAGTTGTGGTGGTGGTGGTGAGTCATATTCCGAGTTAACACCGAGTGACCCAGATTCTGTACTCTCTTTGTCTTCCATTTCCATCATTTTTTTCACACAAATATACCCAAAAATCAAGAATGTAACTTTAAATAGAGTTTAAATTAAAAAAAAGTAAGGGTTGGTGAACAAATGGCGCCATAATAAAAAGGGTTTATTGTTTTGAGATTATGAGCAGTAAATTTGTGTTTTTGGAGTTTGTAACGTTGATGTTCCTCTATTAATGGGGCATGAATAATTGAAAACACAAAATAAAGAGAAGATTAAAAAAAAAAAAAACTGATATATTTGCCTTTTGTCTAGACTCTACTACACCTACTACTGTTTGTTAATAGTGAATTGAAATGACAAAGAAGCCCTTCAATTTACTTTTTATTGGTACAACGAAAAAGAGTCAAAACTACCTCTGAAGTACAAGATATTGGCTTTTTTTACCCTTCATTAAAAATTGATTTTGAATCTACTCCCGCTATTATCAAATGGTAAAATTTATTTACATCGAATATTTATATTAAAATAATTTAAATTATCATAATTAAGTAATTTAATAAAATAAAAATATGAACTAATTAATCATAATTAATGTGCTAAATTTTAAATGTAAAACACATGTCATGCATCTATTTGTTTGACTTTAACTCTTGGTATGCGTAAGTTTTTAGTGTGGCTCGTCAATGTCCTTTTCGACTAACAGATGTTATTAAAGATTAATTAATTTATACTTAATTTATTTACACTCGGTAAAGTCATGTGTCCAGCCAAATCGATGAAAATATATTCGGGACCAATTTTTGGTTAAGTATAAATAATTTCATTTCAAATAGTTTAGGGGTAATTTTAACTTGTTATCATTAGATTTTTTCGTAAATAGGACAATAGGAGGATAGGTTTTAAAGAAAATATTGTATTTGTCATCCTATTCATAGAATATTTAAATTAAATTCATTTGGGATTTGATAAATTTTAAAGTTTCTAATTCTTGTGATATCTTGTTGTATATTTTTGACTAGTTGTCAATAACTTGTCTATATTAATTAAATCATAAAATTCCGCTAAACATTATAATTTGAGTGGAAAAAGGAAGTATGTTATGTTTTCTTTCTCCAGTTAGAAATACAAAAAGAGAAAAAGAAAAACGTATGTTTTTGGCAAACAAAAATGAAAATGCAATCCCTTTAACCATAATGATTCCTTTTATTGTACCCTTTTTCTTCCGTTACAAAATAGATATTTTTGAGATTAGAATGTAGTTAAATTATTCTAAATAAAACAGATTTTATATTCATCGCAAAAGTTTTAAATGATATAATTTTATTATTGTCATATTCTAATAAAGATAGAGCAAAAATATGTTTTTGTTTGGTTATGGAGTTTACAACAACTGTAGTGGATTAAAAGTAAGAGAAAATTAGCTGATTAAAATTACTTAATAAGGATAAAGGTACTTTGAAATTTTAATTAATAAAACAGATCTATAAATAAATAATCAAGTCTTTGGATAGAAGTGCTGAACGTGATGATAAGTTGTTTAAATGATTAGGAAACTCACGTATTTTTCAATTGCAATAAATTGTATATGGCAAGGGTTAAAATGTTTTAATTGAAATAGCTTTTTCTCGCTCTCTTCTTTATTTCATGTTAAAAAGACAAGACCAAAGTAAATATAATTCATAAAGATTTTCCATGACAGTGACATTACGTTTGAAAATCTGCAATCCGGTTATTAGTATATTACTTATTATTATAAGTCGTTTGGTACGAGGAATAAGTTATTCCATGTAGATAAATTTGGTGGCATAAGATGAGATAATTAATTCCACCATTTATGTGTGTCGTGAGATAACTTATCTCACATTTTATCTTATGTAGATAGGATAGAGTGAAATATAAAAAAGTTATCCCACCAACTAAACATGAGATTAATTTCAATCTCATGTGACTAATAATTCAATTCCATCATATATCTCCTGTCAAGAGGGGATTGTGAAAATTTGCTTTTGGCGGGAGTTGCGTCCAACCATCTTTAATGACTTAAACACTAGTGTTCTGCATGTTGGAAACTTCGGTTCTTCACACGTGCATAATCTACTAAGTAAGTAGATGACCGTAGGGCCAAGGATCGTCAAATTTCGTTGAGAAATGAAAGAGATATTGGTCAACGAAGTGAGGTGTTTGAAGCATGAAAAAGTGTGGTATTTAAACCAATCCTCCCTCATCGGTGGGGGAAGAAAGATTTGTTTAGTTTATAAGTCTCAAAATTGGCTTGGAGTTTGGGACCCCAAGGGGTATCCCATGTGTTTAAAGAAGGGAGGACCTAGATGTGCTTCGGTTCGAGGATAAGCCCACACGCGCGCCGCCGCGCCCGCCCGTCCAGTCCGGGCTCGGGTCGTGGGCTTCTTCTGGTATTATCTTTTTGGACCCAAATTGCTTCATATTTACAGTTTGGTCCCTGAAGTTTCTGATAAGTTAAATTAGGCAGAGAACTTGTGCTTTTGCTATTGGTTTTTGGAACGTTAACCAACATTAATATGCACTCAATTCAGTCATTTATTTTGGCTGAATAACTCTCCCTAAAAGCTAATCCGTTGCACATCATTTCACCATTTATTTTGGCAGAATTACTACCTCCATAATTGTCATTACTTGGCCAGTAACAATAATTATGTGGGCAGTTGGTAAGTCCTCTCCTTACAACTATATAATGAAGCCTTTGCCAATTGTTGAGACTACACAGAACATACAAACGAAATCAGATTCTCCCTACTACTTTCTAGCATAATTTCATTACTCAAAATTCTTCAAAGTAACACTTGAGTTTCCTTTGCTCATTTGTTGAGTTGTTGTTTTATCTTGGGAGACTATTGTCCAGAACGTAGAAATGATATATACGGGGCAATCTTGTCTTAAAGACAGAGTGTCATTACTCGACTCAGCATATCAAAATTATTCCAGTTTTGGTTCCAGTTTATTAAAATTTCAATTTGTTGTAATTTCATTATGTTGTAATACTTAGCAGTTACTTATTTTCGTTTCCTGCATCATTGTAACCAACAAATTTAAGACAAGATTGTGCTTGCTGTAACTGCTTTAACATGACTGGAAACACTGTTGATGTCGCTGCTGCTGCCAATCAAGGCAGCAATTTTGCCATCCCTGTTGTTGCGGCTACTGTTCAAGGCGGCAACTCGTCTGCCTTCCCCATTGCTTTGCCTAAGGCACGTCCGCTACCTTACTGCTCCACCCTCCGCATTCCACCATGAACGCCTTGAAAAATTCATGGGCTCAAACTTTAAGAGATGGCAACAGAAGATGTTGTTCTCTTTGATTGTTATGGGAATGACACATTTCCTAACAGAAGATCCTCCACAAGGTGGAGATGAAATGGACCATTCGCCTTCTGAAACGGGTGAATGGGGCCTAGGTATCCATGTCATTAATGGCATGAAGATGGTTCTTGATGCATGGAATCTTAATGATTTCATGTGTAAGAATTACATATTGAACTGCTTGACAGACCCTCTCTACACGGTGTATTGCACCGTTGGCACCGCCAAAGAGTTGTGGGAAAAACTGCAAAATAAGTACAACTCACAAGATGCAGGTACTAAGAAATTCATCGTTGAGAAATTTCTAAAATTTCAAATGGTGGATAGTAAGACAGTGATGTCGCAAGTCCAGGAATTTCAAATGATTCTACATCACCTGGATTGGGTAGGAATGAAACCAAATGAGCAGTTTTTTATTGCATCGCTGATTGAAAAGTTACCTCATTCGTGGAACGAGTTTATGAGTTACTTAAAACTCAAGACAAAGGAGATGACCTTTGAAAAACTTATTATCAAACTCCAAATTCATGAAGATAATAAGAAGGCCTTGCCTAGGGGTAAACAACATGTTGAGGCAAAGTCAAATCTGGCTGAGGCCAAAGGGAACCCAAGTAAGAAGCGGAAGTTCCAGAAATACGGCAAGACCCACGCAGCGGAGATGTTCAGAGTAACTGTCACCACTGTGGGAAACATGGTTATAAGATCAAGGAATGCCACAAGCTCAAGACTTAGCAACAACAGAAAGCCAAGGCTAAAGGCAAGACGCATGCTAACGTCGTTAAGGACATGCTCCTGGATGACATGATTGAGGAGTTCTCGGCGGTGGTGCTTGAAGTAAACCTGGTTGAGAATCCAATGCAGTGGTGGATGGACACAGGTGCTACCAGACACATCTGTTCCAACAGAGAGGCCTTCTCCACTTATACACCGGTCACCGACAAGAAGCTATTCATGGGAAAATGACGTGCTGGGGGTAGGAAAGGTGGTCCTGAAGATGACTTCTGGAAAGGAGCTCACTCTGAAGGAAGTGATGCATGTCCATGAGATTAGGAGAAATTTAATTTCAGGACCTTTATTGGTTAATGCTGGTTTTAGGCTAGTATTTGAATCCAATAAATTTGTACTCACTAAGAATGACACTTTTGTGGGGAGAGGCTTCGTCTGTGAAAGCCTCTTCAAAGTTAACGTTATGTCTATAATGCGTCAAAGTAATAAAGTTGTAAGTTTCTTCTTACTTGCTCGAGTCTTCTAATTTATGGCATCATAGATTAGGACATGTTAACTACAAGTCCATCTAAAGGTTGGTAAAGTTGGAGTTGTTGTCGTCTATCGACGTAAACCCTCAACATAAGCGTGAGGTGTGCGTAGAGACAAAACTCACCAAGCTTCCTTTTCGATTCGTCGAAAGGAATACCGCTCCTCTAGAACTTATTCATACAGATATATGTGATTTGAAATTCGCACAAACTAGGGGGAACAAGTACTTTGTGACATTCATTGATGATAGCACAAGGTATTGTTACCTTTACTTGTTGAAAAGTAAAGATGAAGCCTTTGAAGCGTTCTGACGTTACAAAGCAGAAGTTGAGAACCAACTAAGCCTGCAGATTAAATCCATTCGTAGCGATAGAGGGGAAGAATACGTAGCGCCATTTGAGGAATATTGTGCCCAATCATGCATTATTCATCAAACGACGCTCCATTCTCACCTCAATTGAACGGTGTGGCGGAACGCAAGAATCGCACATTGAAGGAAATGATGAATGCCTTGCTAATCAATTCCAGTCTTCCCCAAAACATGTGGGGAGAAGCCGTCCTTACCGCTAATACGATTCTTAACAGAGTGCCACATAAGGGTAAGGACAAAACTCCATATGAATCATGGAAGGGAAAGAAACCCACCTATAAATATTTAAAAGTATGGGCTTTTTTGGCAAAGGTTGAAGTACCCAAGCCAAAGCAGGTCAAGATTGGGCCTAAGACTCTAGATTGCATATTC
Organism: Anisodus tanguticus; assembly: GCA_034509755.1. Lineage (NCBI taxonomy): Eukaryota > Viridiplantae > Streptophyta > Magnoliopsida > Solanales > Solanaceae > Anisodus > Anisodus tanguticus. Next base: position 42,075,841 of record CM067559.1, on the reverse strand, counting down.
ATCAGATATGTAAATAACAGTAGTGCTTATCGCTTCTTAGTGCATAAGTCGGATATTCCAGATATCCACGAGGGTACAATCATGGAATCAAGGAATGCTCAATTCTTTGAAGGTACCTTTCCTAAAAGGGAAAAAGACATAACCTCTCGCAAATGAAGTTGTGAACAAAGCTCTCAGGAATCGAGAGTCGTTGACGACCCGGGTCTAGATGGTTCAGATCTAGTGGATCTCGAGGTGGCTGAATATCCAGAATCTAGTGTTCCAGATTCTCAGAACTTGGAGACTCCAGAGATGGAATTAAGCGAAGTAAAAGGGCCATAAAGGATAAATCCTTCGGTCATGACTTTGTAGATTATATGGTTAATGATGAACCAAGGACAATTGCTGAAGCATTGTCAACTCCAGAGGCACCGCTCTAGAAAGAAGCTATTGAGAGTGAAATAGGCTACATTCTGCATAACCATACTTGGGAGTTGGTTGATCTTCCTCCTGAAAATAAACTGTTGGGGTGTAAATGGATACTCAAACGGAAGTATAACGCAGATGTGTCTATAGATAAGTACAAGGCCAGATTGGTAGTCAAGGGCTATCAGCAGAAAGAAGGTCTTGACTACTTTGACACGTACTCCCCGGTATCGCAGTTTTGCGTGACCTTGAGATACATCAAATGGATGTCAAGACAGCCTTCCTAAATGGTGATTTGGAAGAAGAAATTTATATGGACCAACCCGAGGGGTATGTGGTTCAAGGGGAAGAGAAGAAAGTATGCGGCTTGTCAAATCTTTGTACGGGCTGAAACAAACCCCGAAGCAATGGCACGAAAAGTTTGATAGTACTTTACTATCAAAGGGTTTCTCCATTAATGAGTGTGATAAATGTGTCTACACGAAAGGTAACTCTGACTCATTCGTCATGATATGCCTGTACGTAGATGACATGTTGATCACATGTAAGCGGTCTAGGGTAATCCTAGAGACTAAGAACATGTTGAAACAATGCTTCGACATGAAGGATATGGGTATCGCAGATGTCATCTTAGGGATAAAAATCTCTAAGACGTTTGACAAACTGGTCTTATCTCAGTCTCACTACATCGAGGATGTTTTGAGAAAGTCGAGATGTTTGACAGTTCGCCGATAAAGTCACCAATGGATAGAAATCAAAAGCTTAATAAAAATCATGGTGCACCCGTATGCCAGGAGCGATATGCACAGGTGATCGGTAGTTTGATGTACATAACAAACTGCACCCGACCTGATATTGCTTATGCAGTCAATAAGTTGGCCAGGTTTACCCGTAATCCGAGCGATCATCACTGGAAGGCGTTGAATCGGGTATTACAATACCTAAAACACACGTTAACTTTCGGGTTACATTATTCGAGATATCCAGTTGTACAAGAGGGGTACAGTGATGCAAACAGGATATCTGATATAGAGAACACCAAGTCCACCAGTGGGTATGTATTTACAATTGGTGGTGGGGCTGTGTCTTGGAAATCCTATAAGCAAACTTGCATCGCCCGATCCATAATGGAATAGGAGTTTATCGCTTTAGACAAAGCATGAGAAGAAGATGAGTGGCTTCATGACTTCTTAGAGGATGTTCCGTGTTGGATCAAACCCGTACCTTCTATAATGATCCATTGCGACAGCCAGTCGGCTCTAGGAAGGGCACGAAATACTATGTACAATGACAAGTCTCGTCATATTCGACGGAGGCATAAGACCGTTAGGCAGCTGATCACCACGGGTATAATATCCATTGATTACATAAAGTCAAAGGATAATATAGCAGACCCGCTGACAAAGGGCTTACCCAAGGATCAAATGTTCTGCCTGTCTAGGGGAATGGGCTTAAAACCCAAAGTATAAGGACCAATACGGTGGTAACCCAACCTTACTGACTGGAGATCCCAGGAATTTGGTTCAATGGGAAAACTAAGTTGTAATGGTTCAGTTGATCGCTTCAGTGGAAGCATGAGCACTTCGGATAGTCATTTCTGTAAAGAAACACCAAATCAAAAGTCGTTCCCGCAATAGACGTTAAGTGCTATCTGCAGTGTGGGTAAAGGTTAAGTTTTCAAAACATTTAATGATCCTCAATAGTTGAGGTTAGGTTTGGGGAAACTTTTAATGGTTCCTAACACTTTTGAAGTGAGGTATAGCAGTATACCTTGTATGAGACCACCTATTTAAGTGCGAGGACAGGCCGCCTCAAATGAACGCACTTAAGAATTCAAAAAGTTGTCCGCGGCCATAACGGACAAAACATTACGAAGAAAAAAGTAAGGGAATTTGTTGTGTTGGTACTATTGACTTGGCTTACATTAAACACTGACGGTTCAAGACATCACGTTCACCGCGCAGTAAGTAAGTCCGATGGTATTTAACTATGGAAGGTTCAAAGATGAAGCTACCTCTCCTTATGCAACATCGGTCCACTGAAATATTGTTGGGAAAAAGCACCATGTGAGTGCGCCAAAATCTCTTTCAAGAGGGGATTGTTGGAAATTTGCCTTTGGCGGGAGTTGCGTCCAACCATCTTTAATGACTTAAACACTAGTGTTTCGCATATTGGAAACTTCAGTTCTTCACACGTGCATAATCTACTAAGTAAGTAGATGACCGTAGGGCCAAAGATCGTCAAATTTCATTGAGAAATGAAAGAGATATTGGTCCACGAAGTGAGGTGTTTGAAGCATGAAAAAGTGTGGTATTTGGACCAATCCTCCCTTATCGGTGAGGGAAGAAAGATTTGTTTAATTTATAAGTCTCAAAATTAGCTTGGGGTTTGGGACCCCAAGGGGTATCCCATGTGTTTAAAGGAGGGAGGACCTAGATGTGCTTCGGTTCGAGGATAAGCCCACACGTGCGCCGCTGCCACCCGCCCGTCCGGTCCGGGCTCGGGTCGTGGGCTTCTTCTGGTATTATATTTTTGGACCCAAAGTGCTTCATATTTACAGTTTGGTCCCTGAAGTTTCTGGTAAATTAAATTGGGCAGAGAACTTGTGCTTTTGCTATTGGTTTTGGAACGTTAACCAACATTAATATGCACTCAATTCAGTCATTTATTTTGGCTGAATAACTCTCCCTAAAAGCTAATCCGTTGTACATCATTTCACCATTTATTTTGGCTGAATTACTACCTCCATAATTGCCATTACTTGTCCAGTAACAACAATTATGTGGGCAGTTGGTAAGTCATCTCCTTACAACTATATAATGAAGCCTTTGCCAATTGTTGAGACTACACAGAACATACAAACGAAATCAGATTCTTCCTACTACTTTCTAGCATCATTTCATTACTCAAAATTCTTCAAAGTAACACTTGAGTTTCCTTTGCTCATTTGTTGAGTTGCTGTTTTATCTTAGGAGACTGTTGTCCAGAACGTAGAAATGATATATACGGGGCAATCTTATCTTAAAGACAGAGTGTCATCACTCGACTCAGCATATCAAAACTGTTCCAGTTCTTGTTCCAGTTTATTGAAATTTCAGTTTGTTGTAATTTCATTGTGTTGTAATACTTAGCAGTTACTTATTTCCGTTTCCTGCACCATTGTAACCAACAAAATTACCCCTTAATAACTTGATAAAATAAATCCATTAGTTAGTAATTGTTATGCTTTAGCATTTAAATCTATTTCAATTCACATTAAAGTAAATGTAATTCATCTATTACCACAAGAATTCGATAAAACGTGAGCCGTGAGGTCAAGTTATTTGCATGTGTTAGTTCATCATTTCGTATTTTTGTTCCCGTTCAAAAATTAAAAGCAGTAGATGTATAAAGTATATTGAAATATATGTTTCTAGAAGTTTAACCAATGAAAATAGAAAACACAAAGTAATGAATAGATAGCATCTTTTCACGCTTAACTATATATTTTGGATTTAAACTTTTCTAGTAGGCGTTTTTCTTTTGATGGACTCTTCGTTGTATGAATCGGAATTAGTCAGATCAATATATGTCCATCATCTCATTCAATTCTCAGGAAAAAAATTTAATTATCCAATACTATTATAAAATGAGTTGTTGATACTAAGAAAGCAACATTTGTTGCAGGTTCAACTAAAATTGTAAAAACTGAAGCAAATTGCCTTTCTTCTCGTCGTTCTCTACTATATGCCGTTGGTGATGAATTTACGAGAATAGAGTGTTGTCTCGTTTATTCTTTCATATTAGTAGAAATAACATTATTTTTGTAATTTCTTGTCCTTCATTTTCTTAATATCTGTTGTTTCTTGTACATTATTGTATTATTGTGTTGTAGTTATTATTCAGAAGATTTTGTCATGCTTTTCATAGTATTTTTCCACGACTTCTTTACTTTCATTGTTTCTTTTTTCGAACTGCTTTGAACTGTTTTCCTTGAGTTGAGAGTCTATTGAAAACTTTTCTACCTCCGAAGTATATATGAGTAAGGTCTGCGTACATTTATTTTTTTCAAATCCTACTTTGACTTTGTTGTTGTTATTTATTAGTGGCTAGACAAAACTCCGGTCTTGATTTGTCGAACTGTTTTGGTATCGAGTGATTATAAATTTAAATAAAATTGAAGTAAAAATAGAAGACATGGACATATATAAAGGGAAAAGAAATAAGAGAAAGGAAAGAAAATGACAAATGATAGGGACATGAATGACCAAAGAAAAGTTATTTGGGGGGTAAAAGCGACTTTAAGCATTGTTAATACGCAAATGAAAAGGGCCGATGAAAGTATTCAAACCACAAAAAGCCAGTCAACTGATGATGTGCTGTTAAAGCTTCAAATCCTGCCATAAAATAATGCTTTAATTTAATTTTTTATTGTTAATTAAATGTACAAATCCCTAAACAGAGTCCTCTACGCCTATTTAAAAAAATCAAAATCCGAGAAACATTGGGTTTGCTTAGTTCTCACTACACTAGGAACTTTATACATTTTTTATTTAAAAAGAAAATTAAGCTCTTTAAATGCAAAAGAAGAAAAAATCCAACCTAATTATGGCCTTCTCAACTGTAATTTTGACTTTTTACCTAATTACTCCTTGGAGGATAAGTTACTTTTCCAATTTTAGGGCCCAATCACCTTGAAATATTGTTTTAATATTTTAGATATTGAACTTTAATATAATAATCTATAAAATATTAAGATATTGTTTTCAAGAGTATATTAGGTGAAATAATAGTTTGTTGACTAATTTTCAACTTTCATAAACTTTTTTTCCAACTTAATTCATGCTCAAACATTGCAAAGCCATTTTGTTCGTTTCAACTACAATAATTTTTACTCTCTCTAGTCCAAAATAATTGATATTTCAAAATATCAAGAAGGTAATTAATTTTCCCCCTAATTTTCTCTTGACATATTCCTAATTAAATATACAAATTTAATGACGTATATAACAATCAAAAAGAAAAGAAAATCACAATTAAGCATATCTTAGTCAAAATTGCTCTTAATTTTTAAGAGTAACTGAATTTCTTAATTCAATGTCCAAACCAAAAATATCAATTATTTTGGATGGGAGGGAGTAATTAATTTGGGATTGTGACAATTATTATGTCTTGTGCCATTTTATGTTCTCATGAAAAAAATGTGAGGAAATGATCTTGCATGTGCACTTACAATTCGAATGAAAAAATAGGATTGTACAAATTAAAATCAATTTTTTTTGCTGATCTTATATGTTACTATTTTAATGATATCATCCGTAAAAAGATTATTAATAACAATATATTTAGCATAATTCCATAAGTGAAGTCTGTGAAAGATAGAGTGTATGCAAACCTTAACTTTACATTTATGTTGTGAGGGTAGAGATGTTGTTTTTGATAGACCATCAGTTCAAAAGAAGATTGATCAAAGCAGAATTGAAAGATAAATCCAATCAGCAAGATGAACAATATAAATGAAGCAACATGTAATAATAGAAAGTGAAGAATAAAATAGTAGTGCATACTAACTAATACCACTACTAAATTGTGAAGTATAATATATGTTGGAAATTTGCCTTTGGCGGGGAGGTGCGTCCACCCATATTTAATGAATTAAACACTAGTGTTCCGCATGTTGGAGGCTTTGTCTCTTCTCACTTGCATAATCTACTAAGTGAGTAGATGACCGTAGGGCCAAGAATCGTCAAATTTCATTGAGAAATGAAAGAGATATTGGTCCACGAAGTAAGGTGTTTGAGGCATGGAAATATGGTGTGGGACAAATCTACCACATCGGTGGGAAAATGAAGAATTGCTCTATTTATAAGTCTCTAAATTGGTTAAGGGTTTGGGATCCCAAGGGGTATCCCATGTGTTTAAAGGAGGAAGGACCTAGATGTGCTTGGGTTCAAAGTTAAGCCCACACGCGCGCCGCAACCGCCCGCCCGTCCGGTCTCGGGTCTCGGGCTCGGGTCGTGGGTTGTGGGGACTTTCTGATAATATCTTTTTGGACCCCAAATTGCTTAATATTTACAGTTTGGTCCCTAGAGTTTCTGGAAAGTTGATTTTGGGAATGACGGAAGGCAGAAACTTTCGCCTACCGTTTGGGCTGTTATTTGGAGCATTAACCAGCCATTACTTGGATGTTAACTACTCCATAAACAGTCCTCCTTCATGACCATAAATCAGCCTCTCTAAATGGCCATTAACAGCCCTCTCTAATGCCATTAACATCCCTCACTAATGCCATTAACAGTCATGTTTGTGGCAGTTGAGGAGTCCCTCCTCCATGCTATATATTGATGCATTTTGGCTCAATTGTGTTCAACCAACATACACGAAAATAGCATCACAAAACAGTGACCAAACACACACATATACACAAGATATACACAACAGAGACACACTATATACACAGAGACAAAACAGAAGAGAAAGTCAGTCCAAACGTTGGACGAAAACAGAAACTCTTCCTTTTCCATTTCTTCAGCAAGTCGATTCATATTTGTTTTCTTTGTCAGACTCAACCTATTGGCTTTGTAGTGTTGAGATTAAAGTGTTGTTTTATCTTGGGAGACTATTGCCCGCTAACGTAAAAGCATATATACGAGGCAATATTGTCTTAAGGACATAGTGCAATCACTCGACTCAACACACAGTTGTAACCATCCAGATTTAGTGTTTCTTGATTTCAGGTTATCAAGATTCAAGAGTCAACAACTTTGCGGCAGTTCTGAAGATTGACTATTTGTTTATCCTTTCGAACACTTGTAATATTTATTTACTTCCCGTACTGCTTTACAATAGAAAACCAACAATATAGACTAGCCTTGCCTCCATAGATTGTGAAGTATAATATAGAGAATTTCATAAATACCCCCATCCCACCCCGCCCCAAACCCAACAATCGAAAAAGTCGCAATTAAATAAAATAGTTCTTTGGTAGGTTTATAAGGGTCAAAAACACATCTCAAGTATCACTTTTTTTTTTTAGTTTTCTACCTGAATTAATAGGTGTGAGAGTTTCCTACCTAAACTATCATCAACTAGTTAGCAAACCATACCTCAACTATAGTCATTCACTTTTCCTACCTGATAGTTGAGGTAGAAAAGGTGAATAACTGATAGTTGAGGTAGAAAAGGTGAATAACTGATAGTTGAGGTGTGTTTTGCTAACTAGTTGGTGAAGTTTAGGTAGAAAACTCTCACACATGATAGTTCAGATAGAAAACTCAAAAAAAATTTGATACTTCAAACGTGTTTTTGATTCTTAACTCTTAATTTAAAAAAATGGTGGTATTTTCATGGGGTATTTTTTTCATGTGAAACTTGATTGAAACAATTGAGAATATTCTCGTCATTTCTATTTACAGCCAGCTTAGCAAAACAAATTAATAGCTGTAAAATCAACTGTTTAGGAAACTTTAAACTATTAGTGTAAATTATACGCGGTAACATATTAGATGTTGTCATTTTAACCTATAATGATTTTTTTCTAATATTTAATTAATAACAAGTGTAAGATATACATGTAATTCCTTGCCTCATAAATGTTGCATCTAGATACCAACGTTGTTAGAAACCATGTACAATTTCTATTTTTCTTTCATATACCAATGTAGATATCATGTCCATTAGAAGTCTATTTAAAGGCTATAAAAATCACAAAAGAAATAAATTCAACAATATATACAAGATTTTATCGAGTAAACTGAAGCATCCTTTAAAAAACATCAATTTTGCAAGTTAGAAGAAGTTGGTCATTAATTTTGAATAAGAAAAGTAAGTTTTAATTAAATCGGTGTTGTTAAAAAAGTTTGAAAACATGAATAAAAATTTATAGTTCAAACTTAAAAAAATGAATGTCAGCTTCACAAATATTTGTAGTTTAAACTTCAAACATGTATGTTTGAAGTTTGAGACTTCCAAGCTTAATTTCATATGCATATGTCGGAAGTTTGACCTTTAACAAATTAAATTTTAGACGTGTTGTGGATAGTAAAATTCACTTTAAGAAAATTATCAAGACAAAAAAAAAGTCGCAACAATCGTATTATTTGATTTCAAATATAAGTGTTACAATCTCTATGAATCCTCTGATTCGTCTTTTCGATTGACACGTGGCATGATCCTATTGGCTTCTTTGCTTGACTTGGTGTGCTATGTTATCTGACACGTGGCACATAACTGGGCCCATGGAAGATGACATCTTGGGCTAGGCAAAGTGGGCTCATCACTTGTATCCCAATTAAATGGGCTAGCCCAATGTATTTAGACCATTTTAATTAAATCCATATTTATTGAACCTAAATAATTAACCCAATTATATTAGATCATAATTTATTTATTTGAACTAATATATCTTGAATATAATCCAAATTTCTTATGTATTTAAATTCAATGAAATTTCATTATCCACAAATGTCCCCTACTTCAAATTTTGTCGAGAGATAAATTTGTCGAACTTCAAAGACTAGGCTTGAAGTAACAAGGAAACATTCATCTTCTCCATTCGGTAACCCAAAATATTTTATGGGAATAATATATGATTATAGTGTCATTTATCTTCAACACCATTCTAACAGAGCCGAACCCCTTGTATTCCAATAAATAAGCAATTAATTTAATCCTTTCTTATTTATGTAGCATGTGAGCCAAGTGACTTCTCCAATATTTTCTTTACTAGGAGTAGTTTTTACTACAAATGGACACTCCATCCAATGGCAGTAACCAAGCATTGCATATTACATTTTCACTGTATGCACGTGGTATTCATAAAGTTGAGAGTACTTTGTGTTAAGATAATTATGGATATATGTCATTAGATGATTAGCATAGAATTTTCTTCATTACATCCAAATTATTTTCATCATATCAATGTAATTAGGATGATTAGTATATTCTTAGCCTTGATTGATTTATATATATATATATATATATATATTGTAATCTTGAAATGAAATGAGACGTGGAATTAACTTCCTTCATGATATCAAGAGCCATAAATTAACCTCCCATTATTTTTTGCCCTAACGGTCGGCCTCACCCAACCCTACCCGAAAACCACCTTTCGGCCAACTAAACCCTAGCCGAAAACCATTTTTTTTCGGAGTCCAAAACATAACCCTAACTAAGGTTTCACAAAAACTAATCCTAGCCGAAATACTACCTCCCTACCTTTTTTTTCCGCACCTTCTAACCAAACCCTAATTAGGGTTCTTCATCTCCCTCACTCTAAACACCAAAATATCTTTTCTCTTCCCAATTTCTTGTATTTTTTTGGGTAACAATGGCCGACATACAAAAATTTCATCCCGCTCTTTCCGTAAACAACGTCAAGAACTTTATTCCTATTACCCTTGAGATGGAAAAATGGCAATACGCTTCTTGGGCGGAGTTGTTTAAAATCCATTGCCAAGCATACGAAGTCATATACCATATTATTCATCTAAGTCTTCATCGGAGACCACCGTTGTTGATACCAATTTATGGTGTCGTTTAGATGCTATAGTCCTTCAATGGAATTACAGCACCATCTCAAATGAACTTTTGCACACCATTTTAGAACCAGACTCTACGGCTCAACAAGTTTGGGAGCGTTTACAAAATATTTTTCAAGATAATAAAAATTTCGGGCGGTATATCTTGAAAACCAATTCACCAATGTAAAATTTGATGATTTTTCAAACGTCTCCGCATATTGTCAAGAGTTTAAAATGCTTGCCGATCAACTCTCAAATGTTGGTGCACCGGTGATAAATCAAAGGTTAGTTCTCCAATTGATTGCAGGATTGAATGAACAATTTGATGGTGTGGCTATGTTCATTCAACAAAGCAATCCCTTACCACCATTCTATGAGACTCGTTCGAGATTAATTCTTGAAGAAATCCGAAAGCAAAAATAGGTGACGGGGGCGACAACTAATGCCGGTACCACTCTTATTTCCACAAACACTTCTAATGATGATTTTGGCACTTAAAATTCTGGTTCCGGTAGTGGTTCGAACCGACAAAATAATGCATCAAAAAGGGGTCAAAATCGTAACAATAACAAAGGGAAAAATAATGGTGGAAAGAAATGGGGTCGGGGTGGCGAGACAGTCACCGACCACACAAGAATGGGGCCAAAACAGACGCGGCCGCAACGATGGGGCCAAACACCCCCACCGGCGCATCCCAACTAGCTGCGCGGCGGCACGGCCAACCAAGGCGGTGGGGCGTACCCACCGTGGGGATGGCAGCCGCAACAGCAATGTGGGTTGCCCCACCCTGCCCGTACCCCACGGCTCAGTGGGCTCACCCTCCTCCCGCTTCTAGATAGCTCGGGGTTCTTGGGTCTCGTCCGCAACAAGCTTTTACAGCCCATGCACCATCTTCCACAAATTATCCCCCCACAGATATTGAACATGTCATGACCAACATGAATCTAAGTGTTTCCGATGATTTGTGGTCGTGGTACATGGACACAGGGGCAACGTCTCACATGACGACATCTCAAGGTAATCTCTCATCTTATTTTAATATGAGCAGTAATAAAAATATTATTGTTGACAGTGGGCAAGAAATTCCAATTCGTGGTATTGGCCAATTAAATCTCCCCCCCCCCCCACCTTTTTACATTTGAAAAACATCCTGCATGCACCCAAACTAATTAAAAACTTGATATATGTACACCATTTTACAACTGACAATAATATTTCTGTTAATTTGAATCAATTTGGGTTTTCTGTGAGGGATTTTCAGATGGGAATGCCACTAATGAGATGTAATAGCACTGGTGATTTGTATCCTATCACCGCCACTACCAACAACTAAGTCACCAATCCATCAACTTTTATAGCTATTTCTCCCATTTTATGGCATAACTGGTTGGGACACCTGGGAGCACCGGTGTTCAATTTTCTTAGAAATAATAAATTTGTTAATTGTAACAAACTCATGGACTCTCATGTTTGCCAAGCTTGTGTTTTTGGGAAGCATGTTAAACTTCCTTTTATGTTATCTGCTTCTAATACTCTTATGCCATTTGATCTCATGCATAGTGATTTATGGACATCCCCGATTTTAAGATCGGTATGTGATAAGTATTATATGCTTATTTTGGATGATTATTCGAATTTTCTGTGGACATTTTCCATAGGACAGAAATCGAAAGTCTTCACCACTTTTAAACAATTTAGTGTTTTTATCAAAACCCAATTTGAGAAATCCATTAAAGTTTTCAATATGACAATGAGGGAGAATTCATATATGACCCATTTAAGGAATTTTGTCACCAAAATGGAATGTCCTTGAGTCTTTCATGTCCACATACTTCTCCTCAAAATGGGAAAGCCGAAAGAAAATTCTGAACAATCAACAACCTAATTCACACACTTCTTGTGCATTCGTTCACACCACCGTGTTTTTGGCATCATGCTCTTCAAATTGTCACATATCTTTTAAACATTCTTCCTATCAAGCTACTCTCAAACCTATCACCCATACAAACCTATCTTTTATTCCTTCCTATACACATTTGAGGGTTTTCAGGTGTTTATGTTATCCCATATTTCCATCCACAACCATTAACAAACTTCAAGTCCATTCCACTAATTGCATTTTTTAGGATACCACAAAATCATATGGGATATAAGTGTTATGATATATCTAATGGGAAAATTATCACCTCTCGTCACGTTGTTTTTTATGATACTACATTTCTGTTTGCTAAATCTCACGTGGCATCCCCATCTTCATACAAATTTTTGGACGTTGGAATACATCCAATTTTGAATCACCATCTACATGCCCAACCCGTTAATGCCACAGCTGGACCAGCCCAACATGCACCGGCCCACCAACAAAATAGGACTGGGCGAGTCAGAGTCGAGGAGCACATGGCTTCCTCCTCTTCGGCCTCGGCCCAGTCCATTTCCAGTGACTGGCAGGCCCAAATGAGGGAGCCCACTGCTCCTTAATCTAATTCACCAACCAGGCCACCTAGCCCATCTCTACAGCCCAAAATAGAACCTCCTATCGGCCCAATTCACAAACACAAAACCCACTGCGTCATCCATCTGTCTCGGTCCTACCTCAGACTGTTGAAACCCGTTCCATGCACGAGATTTTTTTTATTCAAGCGTCAATTTAACCTAACCTCTTCGGTCCAACCATCAGCACTATCAAAATATCCCAAAGCAGCCCTATCAGACATGAATTGGAAAGCTGTCATATTAGACAAAATTTATGCTCTTATTAAAAATAAGACGTGAGAATTAGTGCCCTGTCCATCTAATGTGAACATCATACGTTCTATGTGGGTTTTCTGTCATAAAAAATTCTGACAACTCTTTGGCGAGACACAAAGCTCATCTTATTGGTGATGACAAGTCTCAGCAGGTTGGCGTGGATTGCGGTGCAACATTTAGTCCAGTAGTTAAACCAGCAACTATTAGGACTGTTCTTAGTCTGGATCTGTCTAAATCATGGTCCATCCATCAGCTAGACGTCAAGAATGCCTTTTTTACATGGTCATCTATAGGAAATAATTTACCTGCACCAGCCTTTGGGCTTCCGAGATCCTACTCATCCGGATTATGTTTGCTTGTTGAAAAAATCATTTATATGGTTTGAAACAAGCCCCCAGGGCGTGGTATAACAGGTTTGCATGGTTCGTATCCACACTGGAGTTCTCACACAACAAGTATGATCAGTCTTTGTTTATTTACAAGAAGGGAAATGACATGGCATATATTCTTCTCTATGTGGATGACATCATTCTCACAACATCATCTGAGTCACTTCGCCAGTATATTATAACATTTCTTGCTTCGAAATTTGCTATGAAGGATTTGGGCCCTTTAAATTATTTTTTTTGGCATTGTTGTAACTCAATATGCATGTGGTCTATTTATCTGTCAAAAGAAATACGTGGCGGAGATCATTGATAAAACTGACATGTCCTCGTTCAAACCGTCACATACGCCGGTTGATACAAAGGCAAAACTAAGTAACTCTATAGGTACTCCATACAGTGACCCAACACATTACCGCAACTTAGAAGTGGAATTGCAGTATCTTACCTTAACGAGACTTGATATCTCTTATGCAGTTCAACATGTTTATTTACATATGCATGATCCGAAAGAAGGGCATATGGGGGTTCTTAAATGAATTATGTGGTATGTTAAAGGTACTCTTAATTTTGGGTTGCATCTGTATAAGTCCACAATTTCTAGACTTACATCCTATACAGATGCTGACTGGGGTGGCTGCCCGGACACACGGCATTCCACCTCTAGTTATTGTGTGTTGTTAGGAGACAATATCATTTTATGGTCGTCGAAACATCACCGACACTGTCTCAGGCTAGTGCTGAAGCAGAATGCCGAGGGGTAGCTAATGTGGTCTCTGAATCATGTTGGCTCCGTAATCTTCTTTTAGAACTTCATTGTCTAATTGAAAAAGCAATCGTGGTTTATTGTGATAATGTGAGTGCGATATACTTATCAGGTAACCCTGTCCAACATCAACGCATAAAACACATAGAAATAGATATCTTGTTTGTCCGTGAAAAGGTTGCATGTGGACAAGTCCGATGTATCGTCATGTTATCAGATTACAGATACTTTCACGAAAGATCTTTCGCGCATACTGTTTGATGATTTCACAAACAATCTCAGCATACGAGAACCTCCCGCTAAGACTGCGGAGGACTGTTAATACATAATTATCTTCATCACATCCAAATTATCTCCATCATATCAATGTAATTAGGATGATTAGCATAGATTGATCTTCATCACATCCAAATTATCTCCATCACATCCAAATTATCTCTATCATATCTGTCGCGCCCGATTTTGACCTGCGGGCTTCGCGACGCGATGGCGTCGATTCCCTCCGGATGGATTAAAAATGCTTGCTTGAGGAGTCGCCACCTAATTATTCTAAGGTGAATTAGGGCACCTGAATGTTAACTAAAAGCTGCAAAATAACTCCAATTTTGTAGTCTGCGAAACTAATGAGATTCTAGGTAAGGGTTCTTTATTATCCTAAAGGGAAGGGGTTAGGCATCCTTTAAGATCCGCTAACTTGCGGTTATCCGATCAAATTCAGGTTAATTGTTATGCTAAGAAAAATACATGTTTTTACAAATATAAAAATAATGTTACAAGATGTTAATAAAATGATGCATTTTTGTACAAGTATGCATTTGTATGGCATTAATATACATGTAAAGCTGAAAAAAGTATAAATATGCATTTATATGAAAATTGATAAAAATATATGCAATGTAAATTGTATGGGTGACGAGCCTAAAAATAGATAACCTAGCGATGGGTTTCCAATTTTAGACTACCCTATCAATTAATTCTATCTATTCTAAATGTTTCAATAATTTCAGGAGTACAATAATATTACAATACATAATGAAAATAAAGATGAATTAAAGAAAGTAAAAGACAACAACAAAAATAAGAAATCTCCGAGGGGTATTTGCCTTCTTTGACTTTATCTTTGCAAGTTTGTCAAGAATAAACGGTTAGAAACAATTGAATATACATAACTTCGGATTCGTATCCAAAACAATAAATGTTTTGATTACGGAGGGCTCAGACTCAAATTTTGAAAAGATCATTCCAATCACGTCGTGGCTGCGAACGCATGACTCGTTGGTCATTTTAGTTGCCTTGCCTACCGAACATGTTGGTCTCTTGGGTGAAAAAGATTTAAGTTTCATCCTTGCCCAGAAGTTTTATTTTCCGTCTTTACAAATGTGGAGGCCTCAAAAATCGACGGATATTTTTTCATCGGCCAAAATGCGTACTTAATTAAAAAAATAGTAAACAAGAAAAACAGACATATCCGTGGCACGGATGTTTAAAACAGAAAAACGAAAAGAAAAAACGAAACAAAAAAAAAAGCGCGGCCTCTAATTTAATTTCATCGGCCTAATTGCAGTATTAGTTAAGACAATAAAACAGAAGAACAAAAAGATATACGTCGCACGGATGTTTAAAAAAAACAGTAAACAGAAACACAAAAAAAAAGCGCGGCCTCGAATTTAATTTCATCGGCCTAAAATGCAGTATTTAATTCAAGCGGTAAAAACAGTAAAACAATAAAACAGCAAAAAGCGCGGCCTCAAATTTAATTTCATCGGCCTAAATGCAGTATTAGTTAGAATGATAAAGCAGCAAAATACAAGATATCCGTGTATGAATATTTAAATGCCAAAATAAACCAACAGTTTGCAATTAAAACGTTCGACCCGAATTATGAAATTTTCGGACCGACTCGGACAATGAACAGTGATCAGGCCCGAATTTCGGGTTGACCCGACCCGGAATCACACATTTTTTTTTTTGGAATTTTCAGATAACCAACAACAAAATATTAATACACACAAATCTGGAAATTTATTCGAACCGGGTCGACCCGGAACAGTGACCCGACCCGGATCGGATATTTCAACCCGAATCAAATTCTTCCCAAATTTTCAGATAACCAAAAGCACAATATAAACATACAAAAAATCTGGATTTTAACCGAACCGGGTCGACCCGACACGGGTCAGTGACCCGACCCGAATCGGATGTTTTTCAACCCGAATCGATTTTCTTCCAAATTACAGATAACCAACAACAAAATATAAATACACAAAAATCTGGAATTTGACCGAACCAGGTAGACCCGACCCGGAACAGTGACCCGACCCGGAATAGATTTTTCCCACATTTCAGATAACCAACAAGAAGATATAAAAGCATAAAAATATGGGAAAACTTACCTAAATCGGGTTGACCCGACAGTGAGCAAAAAGGGCGAAATAATACCCGATTTCCGACGTAAGCTCCGACCAAAACTCTCTTTTTTCGGACAAAAATCCACAAAAGTCGACCCCAAACAGTGAACAAAAAAGGGGTAATTTATGGATGGGTTTTCGGATTTTAGGGGGTGTAGATATGGGTGAAGTGATGGGGTAGGTTGGGTGGTGTTGGGCGACGGTGTCGGCGTTGTGGTGAGTTGGTCGGCGATGTGGCGGCAGTGGTGAGTTGGTCGGCGATGTGGGGTCGCGGGTATGGGGGCTGGTTGGTGTCGGCGTCGTGGTGGTGATGTGGGTGTAGGGTCGCGTCGGCGTAGATGGGGTAGGGTGGCTGGTGGTGTGGGGTGTTGGCGAGGTGACCGGCGACGTGGGGTCGCCGGTGTTGGGGGTGTGTGCGGCGGATGGAGTGTGTGAGAGAGAGAGAGAGAGAGAGAAAATCTGAAAAATGTTTGTAGGGTTTTGGTTTAAAAGGGGGAATAAAGGGAATTGGGTATTGGGCCGATCCGGGTGGGCTTGCGGTTTTTGGGGCTGGCCGAATTGGGCCACGGGTAGGGGATAAATGGGGTGATTAGTTGGGCCTTGGATGGGGTCCGAAAATGGGTTGTTTTTATTGTAATGGGTTGAGTAGAAATTGTTTTTGGGGAAATGAAATGGGTTATGGGTTTAAAATATAAAAAGGAGGTTTTATTATATAAAAAGAAAGCTTTGTAAAATTTATAAATTATAAAGATGATAATATGATAAAATATAATATTTGTGAAATGCTTGATGCTTAAATAAAAAATAAAAATGCAATGTCGTTTTGGGAAAATAAAATAACATATAATATTAGAATAAAAGTATGATTGTGATATTAAAATGCAAATGGCAGTAAAAAATGCAAATAATAATAATAATAATGATATATATACATATATATGCCTGTATTTTAAAATTGTTTTAAAATGTCAAAAATATTAAAAATTGCAAATAAAATCAGAAAAGATGGGACAAAATTGGGTGTCAACAGATGCCCCTCTTTGGCCGGAGACGATGAAAGAGTTTTCGGACAAAGAAGTTGACTGAGTAGCCAAATTTGTCCGAATCATCTGGACTCGAGGGAAGGTTAAGGGTGAGTGGGAAGAAATAAAATCCCGATGGGAGAGAGAAGTTGCAAAAGATTATGCACATTCAAGAAAAAAAATGCCCCAGTGTCGACTTATGATGACACTGGTTGCAGATGTGGCGAGATAGTGGGGGAAGGGCTAAATGATGTTCGAAGTACTTCCCAATGTAGATGACGTTGATGCATAGGCGTGATGAGGTGACGTCGTTGCTAAGACGTTATGCAGATGGCGCCGTTGCATAGGCGTGATGAGATTAAAATACCCGCATTAGAAGGTGGGTGCCTGACTGAAATTGAAATACCCGCATTAGGAGGTGGGCGCCTGACTGAAAATGAAATACCCGCATTAGAAGGTGGGCGCCTGACTGAAATTGAAATACCCGCATTAGGAGGTGGGCGCCTGACTGAAATTAAAATACCCGCATTAGGAGGTGGGCGCCTGACTGAAATTAAAATACTCGCATTGGGAGGTGGGCGCCTGACTGAAATTGAAATACCCGCATTAGGAGGTGGGCGCCTGACTGAAAATGAAATACCCGCATTAGAAGGTGGGCGCCTGACTGAAATTTAAATACCCGCATTAGGAGGTGGGCGCCTGACTGAAATTTAAATACCCGCATTAGGAGGTGGGTGCCTGACTGAAATTTAAATACCCGCATTAGGAGGTGGACGCCTGACAGAAATTTAAATACCCGCATTAGGAGGTGGGCGCCTGACTGAAATTTAAATACCCGCATTAGGAGGTGGGCGCCTGACTGAAATTTAAATACCCGCATTAGGAGGTGGGCGCCTGACTGAAAATGAAATACCCGCATTAAGAGGTGGGCGCCTGACTGAAATTGAAATACCCGCATTAGGAGGTGGGCGCCTGACAGAAATGTAAATACCCGCATTAGGAGGTGGGTGCCTGACTGAAATTGAAATACCCGCATTAGGAGGTGGGCGCTGACCGAAATTTAAATACCCGCATTAGGAGGTGGGCGCCGACCGAAATTGAAATACCCGCATTAGAGAGGTGGGCGCGCCCGACCGAAATTAAATACCCGCATTAGGAGGTGGGCGCCTGACAGAAATTGAAATACCCGCATTAGAAGGTGGGCGCCTGACTGAAAATGAAATACCCGCATTAGGAGGTGGGCGCCTAACTGAAATTAAAATACCCGCATTGGAAGGTGGGTGCCTGACTGAAAATGAAATACCCGCATTAGGAGGTGGGCGCCTAACTGAAATTAAAATACCCGCATTAGGAGGTGGGTGCCTGACTGAAATTGAAATACCCGCATTAGGAGGTGGGCGCCTGACTGAAAATGAAATACCCGCATTAGGAGGTGGGCGCCTGACGAAAATTAAATACCCGCATTATGAGGTGGGCGCCTGACTGAAAATAAATACCCGCATTATGAGGTGGGCGCCTGACAGAAATTAAAATACCCGCATTAGGAGGTGGGCGCCTGACTGAAATTAAAATACCCGCATTAGGAGGTGGGTGCCTGACTGAAATTGAAATACCCGCATTAGGAGGTGGGCGCCTGACTGAAATTAAATACCCGCATTAGGAGGTGGGCGCCTGACAGAAATTGAAATACCCGCATTAGGAGGTGGGCGCCTGACAGAAATTTAAATACCCGCATTAGGAGGTGGGCGCCTGAAATGACGTCGTTGCTTAGACGTGATGCAGATGTCGTCGTTGCGTAGACGAAATGTAAAATGACGTCGTTGTTTAGACGTGATGCAAAGTGTGACCCTAAGGTCGAATTGATATGTCATCAATCTAGATTAAATGTTAATGCGCAGACATAAGCGATGTAAAAGGAATGGATAAGGATGAGAAATATGACCCTGTGAGTCGAAATATCGTCCTTGTACGAGCATAGCAGCTGGGACCCTGTAGGTCAAGATGATGTTTTTTTTTTTTGTACAGACGCCCAATAGGAACGTGATCCTTGTGGTGAGCGGCGATGCGGGAATTCTTTGCGAAATTAAGCCTCATGTCGCGGCTTCCGCCTTTGTCAACTTTGAAGACCCGCACTCAAAGAAATTTGTGAGTTTGGGGGCGGGGGGCGGTTGATTCGCATTGACTTTGTAGTTTTTTGCCCTTGACGCTTGCAAGCTTAGACGGTTTAGATTGAAGACTTAGTTGTCCGGCATTTTCCAGTCTATTGGCATATGCTTGCGTGAACCCTTTACAAATGCCCCGGTTCGGAATATATGAAGATGCTTTGAACTTTCAACCGGACAAAACCGAGTTTGTACGGGCAACTTGCTTGTCCTATCAAGGCGATCATGTGGGCCTATTGCATTGTGTGCAAGATAATGGAAGAAAATTTTCAATGGTGTGACCGAAGCCGATATAGGCCGCCTACGTATTCCGACAAAGGAAATCAGGTCATAACGTAGTTCGCTGCCAGTAAAAGGAATTATGAAGTTTTCCAAAATGGGACCGAAGCCGATGTGGCTGCCTACGTATCCCGCCGAGGGAATCAGGTCATAACGTAGTTCATGTGGCAAAAGAGATTGTAAGGATTTTCCAAAATGGGACCGAAGCCGATGTGGCCGCCTACGTATCCCGCCGGGAAATCAGGTCATAACGTAGTTCATGATAAACAAAAAAGGATTGTAAGGATTTTCTAAAAATGGGACCGAAGCCGATGTGGCCGCCTACGTATCCCGCCAAGGGAATCAGGTCATAACGTAGTTCATGACAAAATGATTTTGTAAGGGTTTTCTTTTTAGAAAGTTTTTTTTTTTTTTTTTTTTGAAAATATGAAAAAGACAGAATCACATCTTGACTTCAGTTGATATCAACAATTAGTAATGTGCTTAGGGTTCCCATTACTGCTCTATGTATAACGAGACTGACTCCAGGGTAATTCCTACAGCTTCAGATGGTACCTCAGACATACCTGAGTATCGACACTCGCTTCAAGCCAAGGTTTTGACATATATGCATCCTCATGTTTCAAATGCCCTCACTGAAAGAAAGTCCCATTCTCATATGTATTTCAACATTTTGAACTTTGGGACGTGTAGAGAAGTACACTCACCCTCAGAAAGATGTTCAATGCATTTAATTGTGATACCATAGGCTTGGCCGTCATGTAAGTATCCACTAATGTGAGAACCCTTGGTATAGGATCATGTAGGGCTTGTTATGGGTTTGTAATGTAGGCTTGGGGAAAGGAAAGGATATCATTTGGGTAAGGAGTGACTAATCCTTCCTTGAGCGTTGGAATATGTCCGCGCTTTGTATTTGTGTGCCTTGATGCCGATTTGCTTCTTTTTGCCCCCTTTATTTTGTACCGACTTCTTTTGAATATTTCGTTTGGAGTTTTTTCCCCCTTTTCGGAGTTTTTTTTTTTTTTTTTTTTTTTTTTTGATTTTGATATTGTCGGGGCTTTTTACTTCATTTTTTGTGAAGTCGTCCCTTTGTTTTGTTTTGTTTCCTCTTTTGGGAACATTGCAACTTCAACTCGGATCATTTTCAGCAATTTGCACATTTCTGATGCGCTCAAGGAAGTCGGGCCAAGAGAGGATAGTGCGTGCACGCACTCAGAAAGGGTATAGGCATAATATGTGGTTGTTAAAAAAAAAGGCTTCAGGCTCAAAGGGGAAGTGCTACGGATAATGTTATTTGGTAAGCTGGAAAGGCTCAAACGGATCAAAGAAAGCCTACGATCCTTTCCTATACCAAGTGTTACTCAGGATTTCGCCTCAACAAACATTCGAGCCAAGTTCTAGATCACAATGCAATGCAATTGAACTAATTCTAAAACTCACCACACAATGCATATGAAACGATGAGGTTGGCTTCGTTCATACCTTGGAAGCATGCGAAGCAAAAAAATTTAAGTGTCAACACAGACGGGAATAAAAGGTACCAGAAGAATCTATGGTTTACCACGAAGTCAGTCTTCTCCGCTTGTTCTTTCCTATGCACACTCTTAACTGTGTTGGTATCAACCAAGTCCATCAATGATTCTTAGAAAAAAAAAATATATATATATTTTTTTGTATTATTTTTTTTTGTTTTTTTTTTTTTTGTTTTTCAATAAAGGGTACCGAACCCAAATAGGGCTGCCTACGTATCTCATCTTTGACGAGAATCAGGTGTGCGTAGTTCGTTCAGATAGGTTATAAAAATGTATGATTGAAAAAAGATTTATCCACGATAGAATAGTAAGTGAAAACTGTATAAAACAAATGATTGTCCACTATGGGACGAATGCAAAGTAAAATGACTGTCCCGGATATAATGTATGCAATGAAAAAAAAATAATTATCATGATAAGATGTAATGAAAAAAAAAGATTGTCCATTAGGATGTAATGGAAAAAAAAAATTGATAATCCGGAATCTCTTTTTTTTTTTATTTGATTTGATTTTTTTTTTTAGGGGTGTCGCACCCGAGAAGGGTTACCTACGTATCACACCGTATGGTGAGAATCAGACATTCGTAGTTCGTAAGGATATATTGTAACAATGTATGATATAAATGAATTATGTAACGAAAATTAAGTATATCAACTGAATTTGCAAAATATATATAAAAACAAGTATAGACAACTAGAGTAACGCCTCGTTGACTCTGGTGTTGGCTGACTTTTTCAAGTCAAAACATCTTCCGGTCGTCTTTGTGAAAGCCCTTTGGCTTTGTTCTTTCCCGGAGTATATCCAGAGATATTGTTTTAAAACGACCGCCGCCGACTGTTCGCGAGGATGATTTCCTGCAAAGATAAGAGCACCGGGTGAAAGGAGGAAAGTCACTAAAGGAATAATAAAATGTAGGAGTGTGAAAGTATGGTAAAAAAAAACTCCCCTGATTGATGCACGAGGTCCGAGTCTTGATGTTCAAGAACGCTTTATCCTAGGGAAGTGACTCAATTTCTGTCCCTTTGTTGCAAGCGACATGGTATGATATGTAAAGAATTGAAGAAGGTATTTATTGCATTAAATAATATGTACAAAGTTAAAAGAAGAAAAATAGCAAACAAATTGTGCGGGAATTAAATATGCGTCCTAACATGCATGGAGCCTCTCTTATGCCAGAGGTGAGCCTAAACGCCAAATATGAGAGATTATGACAAAATAATCCAAGCTGTCACTGCAATGCTTTTGTTGGAAATGAAGACAAAACGTAAGTACATTTTCCAATATCGGCATGTCATGATTAGGCTTGGATTAGTCTATCATTATCAAGCTACAAATAATATGCTGATGGTCGTTGGGGGAGCGAGACCCGTCGACAATTTTGGAGGATTTCTTAATTGTGGAGTCAATGCCAAGGATCAACCCACCTAATGTGTATGTATGCATGACTTAAAAATAAAAGGTGGTTTAGCTCTATCCTAAATTTTCTAAGATTTGGCTTACTTGACTCAAGGTTCCCGAGCGGACTACTCGAGTGAGAAGGCTACGCGGCCAACCGGATGGTCCGGACACTCCGCGCATATACCAACTCTCCTAAAATTTTGGAAATTTGAAAGAAGTCTCCGGTGCGCAAAACACACCTCGCGTGTAATGTGTGATAGTGTCAATTTTCCAGAGTGGAAGAAATATGAGCGGAATGCCAATTTAAGGAAAGCGGTAAAAGAATATAGCAATTAAAGCAGTTAAACATACAAAATTTCAAAAAGAAAACAATTAGAAGCAATAGAATAAATAAGAAGCAAAATAAAACGCAATAATAATTAACCTGAACTTGCTATGGTTAAGAACCTGATTCCCCAGCGGAGTCGCCATGCTGTCGCGCCCGATTTTGACCTCATAAGCTTCGCGACGCGATGGCGTCGATACCCTCCGGATGGATTAAAAATGCTTGCTTGAGGAGTCGCCACCTAATTATTCTAAGGTGAATTAGGGCACCTGAATGTTAACTAAAAGCTGCAAAATAACTCCAATTTTGTAGTCTGCGAAACTAATGAGATTCTAGGTAAGGGTTCTTTATTATCCTAAAGGGAAGGGGTTAGGCATCCTTTAAGATCCGCTAACTTGCGGTTATCCGATCAAATTCAGGTTAATTGTTATGCTAAGAAAAATACATGTTTTTACAAATATAAAAATAATGTTACAAGATGTTAATAAAATGATGCATTTTTGTACAAGTATGCATTTGTATGGCATTAATATACATGTAAAGCTGAAAAAAGTATAAATATGCATTTATATGAAAATTGATAAAAATATATGCAATGTAAATTGTATGGGTGACGAGCCTAAAAATAGATAACCTAGCGATGGGTTTCCAATTTTAGACTACCCTATCAATTAATTCTATCTATTCTAAATGTTTCAATAATTTCAGAGTACAATAATATTACAATACGAATGAAAATAAAGATGAATTAAAGAAAGTAAAAGACAACAACAAAAATAAGAAATCTCCGAGGGGTATTTGCCTTCTTTGACTTTATCTTTGCAAGCTGTCAAGAATAAACGGTTAGAAACAATTGAATATACATAACTTCGGATTCGTATCCAAAACAATAAATGTTTTGATTACGGAGGGCTCAGACTCAAATTTTGAAAAGATCATTCCAATCACGTCGTGGTGCGAACGCATGACTCGTTGGTCATTTTAGTTGCCTTGCCTACCGAACATGTTGGTCTCTTGGGTGAAAAAGATTTAAGTTTCATCCTTGCCCGAAAGTTTTATTTTCCGTCTTTACAAATGTGGAGGCCTCAAAAATCGACGGATATTTTTTCATCGGCCAAAATGCGTACTTAATTAAAAAAATAGTAAACAGTAAAACAGTACATATCCGTGGCACGGATGTTTAAAACAGAAAACAGAAAAGAGAAAAACGAAACAAAAAAAGGCGCGGCCTCGAATTTAATTTCATCGGCCTAATTGCAGTATTAGTTAAGACAATAAAACAGAAGAACAAAAAGATATACGTCGCACGGATGTTTAAAAAAAAAAAAGAAACGTAAACACAAAAAAGCGCGGCCTCGAATTTAATTTCATCGGCCTAAAATGCGATATTTAATTCAAGCGGTAAAAACAAGTAAAACAATAAAACAAGAAAAAAGCGCGGCCTCAAATTTAATTTCATCGGCCTAAATGCAGTATTAGTTAGAATGATAAAGCAGCAAAATACAAGATATCCGTGTATGAATATTTAAATGCCAAAATAAACCAACAGTTTGCAATTAAAACGTTCGACCCGAATTATGAAATTTTCGGACCGACTCGGACAATGAACAAAGGTGATCGAGCCGAATTTCGGGTTGACCCGACCCGGAATCACACATTTTTTTTTTGGAATTTTCAGATAACCAACAACAAAATATTAATACACACAAATCGGGAATTTATTCGAACCGGTCGACCCGGAATAGTGACCCGACCCGGATCGGATATTTCAACCCGAATCAAATTCTTCCCAAATTTTCAGATAACCAAAAGCACAATATAAACATACAAAAAATCTGGATTTTAACCGAACCGGGTCGACCCGACACGGGTCAGTGACCCGACCCGAATCGGATGTTTTTCAACCCGAATCGATTTTCTTCCAAATTACAGATAACCAACAACAAAATATAAATACACAAAAATCTGGAATTTGATCGAACCGGTAGACCCGACCCGGAACAGTGACCCGACCCGGAACAGATTTTTCTCACATTTCAGATAACCAACAAGAAGATATAAAAGCATAAAAATATGGGAAAACTTACCTAAATCGGGTTGACCCGACAGTGAGCAAAAAGGGCGAAATAATACCCGATTTCCGACGTAAGCTCCGACCAAAACTCTCTTTTTTCGGACAAAAATCCACAAAAGTCGACCCCAAACAGTGAACAAAAAAGGGGTAATTTATGGATGGGTTTTCGGATTTTAGGGGGTGTAGATATGGGTGAAGTGATGGGGTAGGTTGGGTGGTGTTGGGCGACGGTGTCGGCGTTGTGGTGAGTTGGTCGGCGATGTGGCGGCAGTGGTGAGTTGGTCGGCGATGTGGGGTCGCGGGTATGGGGGCTGGTTGGTGTCGGCGTCGTGGTGGTGATGTGGGTGTAGGGTCGCATCGGCGTAGATGGGGTAGGGTGGCTGGTGGTGTGGGGTGTTGGCGAGGTGACCGGCGACGTGGGGTCGCCGGTGTTGGGGGTGTGTGCGGCGGATGGAGTGTGTGAGAGAGAGAGAGAGAGAAAAAATCTGAAAAATGTTTGTAGGGTTTTGGTTTAAAAGGGGGGAATAAAGGGAATTGGGTATTGGGCCGATCCGGGTGGGCTTGCGGTTTTTGGGCTGGCCGAATTGGGCCACGGGTAGGGGATAAATGGGGTGATTAGTTGGGCCTTGGATGGGGTCCGAAAATGGGTTGTTTTTATTGTAATGGGTTGAGTAGAAATTGTTTTTGGGGAAATGAAATGGGTTATGGGTTTAAAATATAAAAAGGAGGTTTTATTATATAAAAAGAAAGCTTTGTAAAATTTATAAATTATAAAGATGATAATATGATAAAATATAATATTTGTGAAATGCTTGATGCTTAAATAAAAAATAAAAATGCAATGCCGTTTTGGGAAAATAAAATAACATATAATATTAGAATAAAAGTATGATTGTGATATTAAAATGCAAATGGCAGTAAAAAATGCAAATAATAATAATAATAATGATATATATACATATATATGCCTGTATTTTAAAATTGTTTTAAAATGTCAAAAATATTAAAAATTGCAAATAAAATCAGAAAAGATGGGACAAAATTGGGTGTCAACAATATCAATGTAATTAAGATGATTAACATAGATTGATCTTCATCACATCCAAATTATCCCCATCATATCAATGTAATTAGGATGATTAGCATATTCTTAGCCTAGATTAATTTATGTATATTTGTATATATATTATAATCTTGAAATGAAATGAGACATGGAATTAATTTCCTTCACTTTGTCTCCAACACAACTCCTACGTGGTCTAGGATTGATGATCATGCACTTTCTTAGTTCTTTGTGAAAATAGTTGTGGAGTCCATGTTGGTCTAGGAGTAATATATTGTAGCCGCCTCTCCAAGTTACATTCTTGAACCCAACAACTGATCCCACATCGGAAAATACATAGCTAACAACCGCCTTTAATCATCTATATAAGGTTGTGTTCTCTCTAATTTGTCATCATCAATCTTCGCTCTGCCTGTAAGTCGCTTCAAGTTCGTCTTTAACATGTATTTTTCAGCATTTTATTTTATTTTCCTTTCGTTTTCTTCTCTTATTTTCTTTTTGTATATCAACATGACGAGTTCTTGTTCAAGGGGATGACTATTTCAATGGATAAGGTAATCTTAAGGCGCAAAGGGATAGATACGCATTCTTGCCTTAAGAGAGGTAAGGTAATCTTAAGGTGCAAAGGGATAGATACACATTCCTGCCTTAAGAGCGGTAAGGTAATCTTATGGCGCAAAGGGATGTATACTTGTTCCCGCCCTAAGAACGGTAAAGTAATCTTACGGCGCAAAGGGATGGATTGTTTTCCCCGCCCTAAGAAAGGTAAGGTAATCTTACGGCGCAGAGGAATGGATACTCGTCCCCGCCCTAAGAACGGTAAGGTAATCTTATGGCGCAGAGAGATGAATTCTCGTCCTGCCCTAAAAATGGTAAGGTAATCTTATGGTGCAAAGGGGTGGATACCCATCCCCGCCCTAAGAAAGGTAAGGTAATCTTACGGCGCAAAGGAATGGATACTCATCCTCGTCATAAGAACGGTAAGGTAATCTTATGGCTCAAAGAGATGGATAGTCATCCCCACACTAAGAAAGGTAAGGTAATCTTATAGCGCAAAGGGATGGATACTCGTCCCCACCCAAGAACGGTAAGGTAATCTTACGGTGCAAAGAGATGTATACTCGTCCCCGCCCTACGAATGGTAAGGTACTCTTATGGCGCAAAGGGATAGATACTCGTCCACGCCTTAAGAATGGTAAGCTAATCTTACATCACAAAGGGATGGATACTCATCCCCGCCCTAAGAATGGTAAGGTAATCTTATGGCGCAAATGGATAGATACTCGTCCCCGCCCTAAAAAGGGTAAACTTGAGAAGCCTTGGAGGATTTGACGACTTCATCTTGAGGATGTAGTGGATTTGAAACTTCAACTTGTAAACTTGGCGGATTTGAAGACTTCAAATTGCAGACTTTGCAGATTTGAAACTTCAACTTGAAAACTTGGATGATTTGAGGACTTCGACTTGCAAACTTGGTAGATTTGAGACTTCAACCTGCAGACTTGGCAGATTTGAGATCTTTAACTTGCAGACTTGGTAGATTTGAGACTCCAACCTACAGAATTAACAGATTTGAGATCTTCATCCTACATACTTGGCAAATTTGAGGACTTCAACTTGTAGATATGATAGATTTGAAACACCAACTTGAAGACTTCAATTTGAAAATTTGGTAGCCCACTAAAATTTTGTAATCATCTTGTTGAAGAATCTCATTTTCCATAGATGTTTACCCCCATCGAGCCATCAACATTCGGTGAATGTCCAACGTTCACCGAAAAGGTATTTGTAGATCTGACCTTCATATTCCAAATCAAGTGGGTTCCTTTTCATCATGTTTCGTTTGAACAACACTTATGGTAACACATATTTTTTTACTCATGAGACTGAACTTAGAATAAAACTCTAAGCTGCCTACGTACCTCGGTAAAGAGGATCAAGTCATTCCGTCGTTCATAAAAATGAGTTTTTTTTCCTAACTTTTGCCTAGGCCGCCTCTTGCGAGATTTTCAACCTACTAGATATTTTTTGTCCTCACTTTTGCCTAGGTCGCCTCTTGCGAGATTTTCAACCTAGCGGACATTTTTGTTGTGTTCTAACTTTTGTCTATGCCATCTTTTGCGAGATTTTCAACCTAGCGGGCATTTATTTTTTAGATCGTGCACAATTTATACTCTTGTGGGCCAGGAGTGACATGTAGTTTATGCTCGTAAGTCAATGAGTGTCATCTTGCTTCAAGGATAGTACTTCTTCAAGAACTTTACATTAATTGGACCAATTCTCACGTCATTTGTATCAGCGAGCTTGTAAGCGCCATTTGAATACGCTTCTTGTTCGACATATGGTCCATCTCACTTCGAGGTGAATTTTCCCTCAGACTTATGAGAAATGATGATAGGTCTTCTCACTGCAAGTACTTGATCTCCAACTTAGAAGGATCTGAAGCGAACCTTCTTGTTGAAAGCACGAGATAGACGGGCTTGATAACATTCGAGATTCAGTTGAGCTTCCAATCTTTTCTCATCAAGTGCTTCTAACTCTGCAAGACGCAATCGAGTATTTTCTTCTTTGGTGAGCCCTTCTTGAATCGCAAGTTGTAAATAAGGTATTTGTCGCTTAAGTGGTAGAACTGCTTCAACTCCATAAGAAAGCGAGTATGGGGTCGCTTGTGTCGGTGTGCGGTAAGTCATTATATATGCCCACAAAGCTTCTTCCATCCATTCATGCCAATCTTGTTTGGACTTGGAGACAACTTTCTTCAACAAGTTACATAGAGTCTTATTGAGTGCTTCGGTGGAATAGAATATTTACGCTGCTTGAAACCGAGGAATGCCGAAGCGGTAGATGATATTTACTCGGATGAAGTTCGCAACATTCTCCTTCTTTACTTCTTTAAAAGCAACAACTTCAGACCATTTTAAGAAGTAATTAGTTGCAGCCAAAATGTATTAGTGTCCACCAAAATATTTTGACAACGGACCAACAACATCCAACCCCCAAGCGTCAAATGACTAAGATGCGACAGTCGGGTGTAATAAAACTGGCAAGCTTAGCAGCTTTGAGCGTAGTCCAAGCAATCTTTCACTATCGTTGGCCAATAATATCCCATCATTTTTATATGGAAGTGGAGCTTGGGTCCGGATTGATGTGATCCATATACTCCTGAATATGCTTCTTGCAAATATTGAATTGCTTCATCTTCCCCCAAACACCGTAAGAGTACTCCCTCGAATGATCTTCTATTTAAAGTATTCTTGTAGTAAAGGAAGCGAGGTGCACGATGACATATTTCAATTCTTCTTTTTGGTTTTTTTGGCAGTATCCCATAACTGAAGTACTCAATGATGGATTGTCACTAGTCCTCCTTCGCAGCTTCGGAAACAACGACGAGATGCTCAAGTTCATTATTTTCTCCTTCATCTTTATTTGGCGGAGGTAACTTGTCCATTTTTAGCAAATAGTAATTTATGCTTGATTAGACAAAGTTATTATTGAAGCTAAAGCAACTAAGGCATCCGTTTGCTTATTTTCCTTCCTTGGCACGTGCTGAAGGCTCAGATACTCAAGCCATCCTATCAACTTCTGAGCATAACCATGATAGGGGAGTAATTCGGTCTTATTGACTTCATAGCTTTCCAAGAGTTGATTGATCACCAATTAAGAGTCCCCAAAGACTTATAACTGCAACTGCTTCATGTCGACAACCATTTCAAGTCCAAGTATCAGTGCTTTATATTCAGTAACATTGTGTCAATGTAAATAAATATGGTATAACCTCCCCATGTGAAGTAACAAACACTACTCCAGCACCAGCTCCGCCGTGATGTGTAGCGCCATCAAAGTACATCTTCCACGGAGGTTGGATTTCAATGACCATTGCATCTTCATTAGGAAGTTTATTGGTTAGCTCCCAACCATCCGATATCGGATGATCAGCCAAGAAATTCATCAATGACTGCCCTTTTATAGCCTTTTGAGAGATATATGTGATCTCAAACTATTGAAACTGGAGGTACCATCTTTCTAGTCGATCATTGAGGATTGGTTTTGACATTACAAACTTGATGGGATTTGCTCTGGAAATAAGATGAACACTATGAGCTTGAAAGTAGTGCTTCAACTTCTGAATCGAAAAGACTAGCGTCAAGCACAACTTTTCAATTGGGGAGTAATTAAACTCATTCGGTGTCATCATTCTACTCAAGTAATAAAGAGAGTTTTCTTTGCCTTCACTAATCTCTTGAGCCAACAACACTTCGACCAACCTCTCTTGTGCTGAAATATATAGTATCAATAGTTTTCCAGGTACAAGGGCTAGGATTCATTAAATACGACTTGATATTCTCAAAGGCATTAGTATAAACGTCATCCCACTTGAAAGGAACACCCTTCTTTATGAGCTGACTAAATGGTTGGCATCTTCCAGCTAGATTCGAGATGAATCTCCTAATGTATGCTAGCTTTTCTTGCAAATTTTTTAACTCATGAATGTTTCGAGGCTCAGGCATTTTCAAAATTGTATCAACTTTGGCTTGATCAATTTTAATTCCTCGATGTCGAACAATGAAACCAAGGAACTTTACAGAAGTAACTCCAAATGCACATTTCAATGGATTCATTCAAAGTTGATATCTTCGAAGTCGCTCGAACACCATTCTCATGTCTTACAAGTAATCACCCATCATTATTGATTTTACCACCAAGTCATCGGCATAGCATTCAACATTTTTTTGGAGCAAGTCATCAAAGATATTCTGCATAGCTCTTTGATATGTGGCACCGATATTTTTTAAACCAAAATGCATCACCTAATAGCAATAAATACCCTTGGGTGTATGAAATACAGTAAGTTCCTCATCTTTTGGTGACATGCAGATTTAGTTATAGCCAGACGAATCTGGAATAGAAAGAGGGAAATCATCCTTAGGGCATGCGTTGTTGAGATCCCTAAAGTTAACACAAACTCGGATTTAGCCTGTCTTCTTCCTTACGGGAACGATACTTGAAATCCATGTAGGGTATTTAACTTCACGAATAAAGCCATCTTTAATGAGTTAGTTCACTTCATTTTCAATCAAGGGAACCAAGTCTGGTCTGAAATGTCTCTGGGTCTGCTTAATAGGATGAGCACCATTCTTGATTGCAAGATGATGGACTACTACTTTAGGATCTAAGCCAAGCATCTCTTTATAACTCCAAGCAAACACATCCCTATATTCTTTGAGTATCTCTATGTAAGCGTTTTCTTCATCAGCTGTTACAAAAGTACTTAGGTATGTAGGCCTTGGATCTTCCTCAGTACCACGATTAACTTCTTACAAAGAGTCTACAATGGTCTTCACCCCTTCTTCAAGTTCTGGCGGAGCTTCTCCGACATCTTCATCCTCTTAAGGATCTCTATCATTAAAAGATATATGGTAACACCAAGAAATATCTCCCAACTCCTCGTCAACCTTTATTTGAGATGAGGTATCTTGATCACTTTGCATAGTAATATGATACGAAAAGCCCACGCTTTCCTCGTCTTCATCACGCTCTTTGGTATAAACCACAATATGCAAATTTGCTTTTAATACCTCCCCACGTGAAACCACAAGTTCTGTTTGTAGCCTCATTCTAGAAGGAATCAAACATAGGAAATCCTTTTGGGCTTTTAGCGAAGCTGGCATTTTCATGCTTTGATAATTTCTTTGGAACTTGTTCTTCCTCTTCATATTCACTGGCCCTAACCTCTCAAATACAAGCTTTTTCAATTGGCTTTCCAAGCCGATCAAACACCAAAAGCCTTTTGATGGAAGCAACAGATTCATCTTCCACAATGATGTAGTTGTTACTTGCTCTTTTTATAGAGATGCAGACTAGCGGAGGTTGTTTGTATCCCAAGCCTTTACGTGATTGCATTATGGCGGCTTCTGCTGGAAGTTTCTCTAACTCTGATAGCTCGTTGGGATTGTACCCAGTCTTGACAAATAATTTGTAAGCATTTGGATCAAAGCCTTCATTGGTACATTTCGTAAAGAGTTCTGCATTTTGCGGTGGATTTTGAGTCACGAACTTTCCAAGTAGCTTTGAGGATAGATTTATCATGTCAATTCACTTGATAGGAAGAGTTAGCTACCCTAACACATTTCCTTGAGTGTCAGATGATTGATATTTCTCTTTCTTCACCTTTAGAACGTAGCGGAGTACGGGAGTTATCTTCTTCTTCTTTTGGCTGTGATCTTTAAACTCTTGGCCGCTATGACATCGTCGACTTTTACTTTCTTCACAATATAGTTCTTCAAGTAGAACTTTTCATCGGCAAAGTGTGACTCAGCTTCTGTGAATGCCTTTTCATCAACAACTATCTTATTTTCGACACCACCTTCAAGATACTTCAAACATTGATAGTAGAAGGATGGGACAATTTTGTTCTCATGTATCCATGACCTGCTGAGCAACATATTGTATGAAGTCTTTACGTCCATCACATGCATCCATGCACTTGATTGCAAATCTTCTATGGTGATCTCCAATTTGATAGCACCTATGGCTCTTTGCCCCCTTGATTCAATCATTGAATCATCAGGCGGCTTTCAGAAAGTTCTTCAATCGTGATGCCAAGCTCCTTCATTGTGCGAATAGGAAGAATGTTAACTCAGATTCGTCATCTATCAAAATTCTATTTATCCTCTTCTCGAGTGCATCACCCACCATATACAAAGGACGATTGTGCATTATTTCACCAAGTAGAAAATCGTCGTCAGTGAATGTGATTTTTGTAGCATATGTGTGCACTTCTTGGAAAGAGGATTTAATAAGCTTTTCAGATAATGATGGAGACATCGCTAATAGACTTTCATTTTTTATTTTTTCTTCATCGGTATTGAAGCATGATGCCTCAAAGCTGTCTTGAGCAGTCATAGTGACGAACCAACTTGGGAATAATTTCTCCAAATTCACATGACATCGTGGTTTTTGGTAGTGGTCTACCTCCACTTTTGTCTTCTTCGGATGCTCAACTAGTTTTTGCTTCTTTGGTCTTCTCACCATTATCTTCTTAGTTGGTTGTTTAGGAGATTCTTTTCGTGGACATATTTTGTAGCGCCTCCGCCGAGTCACTAAAATCCAACCTTCATCATCGCCTTCATCAACTGAGGTTTTCTCTTTCTCCAACAGTTCTTCTTCTTTATGTTCTTCAAAGCTGCATATATGGATCGAGAGAGCCAAAGATGATAGAGACTTGATTAGAACTTTCCTTCTCATCATCGAGCATAATCTTCTTTTCATTAGCCAACTGCATAACCTTATCCTTAAAGACAAAGCACTTCTCAAGAGGGTGACCCACGAGTCGGTGATACTTGCAATAGTTTAAGTCATTTATTATTCCAGATTTATCAGGCCACTTCATCTCTGGTAACTCAATGAGTTTCAGCTCGAGTAGTTTATCAAAAATTCCAGGGACATCAGAATTCATGAATGGGGTATTCTTTTCCTTGCATCTCCTTCAAGGTCATTTTTTGGCTTATGTTGCCTTGATAGGAAATTGCTTTCATACTCTGCTTCTTGCTCTCCTTCGTAGTAAACTTTATAAGTGAGACATTAACGTTCATAGAATCTTTGTTGTCAGTCTTGGGCACAAACTTGCTCTACTTCTCGGTTTCTTGCTTGTAATTTCCTTTGCACGGGTCGTAGACATGCATCACTTCACTTTCAGTAGAGGACATACTGATGTCTATGTCATGAGCGCGAGTAGCTAGTTCTTCAAAGGATCTTGGCTTAATACCTTGCAGGATATAAAGAAGTACCCAATGCATTTCTTGGATGCACATCTCTATGGCAGAAGCTTCACTAAGCCTATCTTTGCAGTTTAGGCCTGCATTTCTCCACCAATTGATGAAGTCAATAACTAGTTTGTCCTTCCTTTGGCGGGTGTTGGTAATTTCCACCATGCTCACAGTACGCCTTGTGCTATAAAAGCGGTTAAGAAATTCCTGCTCTAGTTGCTCCCAGCTATCGATAGAATTAGGCTCGAGGTTCGTGTACCAATCGAAGGCATTCCCTATAAGGGAGTGGACAAACTGCTTGACAAGATAGTATTCATATGTTCTAGTGTTGTTACGAGTTTCAACAAAATGTGTAACATACTGCTTTGGATTTCCTTTGCCATCAAACTGCTGAAATTTGGGAGGTTGACAGCCAGCGGGCATCGTGAAGCTGTCAATCCTTGTTGTGTACGGATTTACATACGTAAGAGAGGACTTACCGACAACTTCATACTTATTCTTGATAGTCCCTTCTATGAACTCCTTCAGTTGCTTAATTGGAATCATACCTTCAAAAGAGACTGGAATTTCCTTGGTGGGTGATGTTTCTTTTACGCGAGGTTCAGTCCCTTGTACTTCTGGACCTTTCCCCGGTGCGTGGCTGGATTCTCCTTCCATTAAGTCATCTATCTTGTCCATCAATTTGTTAATCCAAGCATCTTGGTTTTGCACATGCTTGGCCAAACCGTCGATTACTTTTGTCAAGTTTGCTAATGTCTCATCCATTGATGAAGTGTTAGTCACCATTACTTGCATAATTGTTGGTGATGTTGGAGAATAACATGGATTGTCAAATAGGTT
The DNA here is from genome assembly GCA_034509755.1 of Anisodus tanguticus. NCBI lineage: Eukaryota > Viridiplantae > Streptophyta > Magnoliopsida > Solanales > Solanaceae > Anisodus > Anisodus tanguticus. The sequence goes on along the minus strand of CM067559.1, from coordinate 42,041,163 downwards.
GATATTCGACTGGCTTAATTCATGTGGTGTGAGTGGAGGATCCGCCGCTTGAAGTATCATCATCTTTCTTCATGGAAGCATTCTTGGATCCAGAGAGATCAAGTAGAGCTAGTCTTCTTAATCTTTTTAGCAGCACTACTTCCTCATTCTGATGCATCGGTAGAGGATCCCGTTCCTTTTGAGGATAAAGATCCAAAATCAAGAGTTTATCGGACGATGCTTGTTGTCCCATCATGCTTGTTTTGCTCCTCGTAATTGGTCCAAAGCTTCCAAAGGTAACATCGAGGATGCTTTCCACATCAGTAGAGAACTTAGAGTCAGCAGCCTTAGAGGAAGATGACTTGGAGTTGATTATTTTTACGCCATTTGATACTCTTGAACATTGATGATCGAAAAGTTGAGATGAGAGGTAGATATTGTCCCACTGGGCGTGCCAGAATTTGTGGCTAATAAAATTTGCGTCAAGAAAATAATAATCAAGACAGAAAAAATATCGCAACAATCGTATTATTTAATTTCAAATATAAGTGTTATAATCTCTACGAATCATCTGATTCGTCTTTTTGATAATAAATTCAAGGGCTTTTGAGCTTGATCTTGACTTGTACTTGAATTCAAGGGCTATTGAGCTTGATCTTGAATTTGGTAGTCTTGATCTTGACTTGTACTTGGATTCAATGGCTTTTGAGCTTGATCTTGAATCTTCGTCTTGATCTCTAGAACTTGTAGAGAAATCCTTGAGTGGTTGAATGCTTGTAGCTTGTAGAGAAATATGCAGCTTTTGATTCACGAGCTCTCTCTTGCTTCTTGTTAGAATTCTTTTTCCTTTTCTGAATTATGAGGCCCCAATTTATAGTTGTAGGATAGAAGAGTTGCGATAAGGACAGACTCCTCTCGGCCAATCTGATTCAAGTTGACATGACGATATTTGATTGGTCGAAACATGTCACTTGGTACACATGGCTCTTTTTCATTGGCCTTTGACTTGAATAGACATGTTGTGTCATTTTGACATGTGGCATGGTCCTATTGGCTTCTTTGCTTGACTTGGTGTGCCACGTTATCTGACACGTGGCACGAAATTGGGCTTCATGGAAGATGACATCTTGAGCTAGGCAAAGTGGGCTCATCATTTGTACCCCAATTAAATGGGCAAGCCCAATATATTTATACCATTTTAATTAAACTCATATTTATTGGACCTAAATAATTAACTCAATTATATTAGATCATAATTTATTTATTTAGACTAATGTATCTTGAATATAATTCAAAATTTTTATGGATTTAAATTGAATGATATTTCATTATCCACACGTGTATGTTGGATATTTGGCCTTTTTTATTAAGAAAAAGTATTTAAAACTACTTCTCTTTTTAAATAATACTAATTGTAAAATGAACCCTAATGCTGTCTTTTTCGTATTTTAACACTTAAAGTACTTCTTGGAACAACTATTTGACAAAAATATTTGTCAAACTTGCTAAACATACTCATGATGTGCTTAAAATTTCTTTAAATCTTCCCCCATTTTTAAATACTCATATTTATTTGAGTTGATGAATTTTTTTATTTGAATATTATTTCTATATGCTGATAATATAATAATAAATTACAATATTAAGTCATTTAAAAGATAACTACATATGATCATTCACAGAAATAAGATTAATAACTCATAAAATTAGATGAATTACCTATTACAACATGTTAAAATATACTAAAAGTATATAATTCGTTCATACAAGTAAAGTAAATTCTAGTATCTATTTTAGCCAAGTTCAACTAAACATGTTAAAAGTAAATGGACTTCATCAAAGTTTGAATGATATTATCTCAAATACTACTTCATCGAGGCTGCTTTAAGATGATGAACAATATTTGATTTTATTTAGGCATCTCTTTATGTAAATCTTCACTTTTACTTTCCTTAAGCCAGATGAAAAGAAAAACTCTATCTCTGCACATATCCTGGAGAAAAAGGAAGGGATAATTATTCTTAGAGCTCCATGATTATTGGTGAATTTCGATTTTGATTCTTGTAAAATTTAGTTATGCACATTTAATACCTTCAGTTAAGTAAAATATAGTTTTGGTCCTCTTATATAAACTATTTAGGTTATTTTTAGAATCATATTAATTTTAAATATGAAATAATAATATAAATTAAACGTAAAACATTAATAATTTAGTGATTTAACAATTTATAATTAGTTAAATTCATGAAGATTCATAGTCGAAGCCTCAAAGGAAGAAATTGCACGGTTTTCCTTTAAAATGAGTTGGTCTTTAATTTTTGTCATTCAAATAAGCCAGTCTTTAATTTCGCCCTTCAAAGGTTCTTTAAGAATGCGAGGCATAATTTATGAAATGTTATTATGCGAAAATATAATTTTATGCCCAATAAAAAATTTGTTTGTTATGAAGGTAAAAAATTAAAGGCCAACACAAAATAGCGGCAAAAGTGCAAATGACTAGCCTCAAAGGGATCTAAAGCACATATATAAACTAATTAAAATTTAAAATATGTCTAATCAGAAATCACAAGAACCAAAATTAAAATTATTAATATTTAAGGGACTAAAAATATTAATCTCCCAAAAGTAAAAGACAAATTAAGTAGGGGGAAGAGTGAAAATAGAAATTTTATACAGAGGAAAGGTGAAGTAATATGAAAAGAAGTAGATTCCCTAGTGATAAGCATGGTGGAAAATATCTAGATTACCAAAATTAATTGTTTTATTAATATTTAATCAAGCCATGATGTTACAGCTAAATATAGTTTAAAACTCCCTTTCGTCTCAAATTATTTATCGTGATTATTAAAAACAGTTGTCTCAAATTATTTATCATTTTAGAAGTTTATGACATAATTAATTATTTTTTCTCTATTTTTTCTTTTATCATTAATAAAGATGACACATAAATAGAGTTAACATTTAATGGAGAGAGATTATAACTTAGATATAAATAATGATAAAGTAGATTAAATATCTATTTTAATTAATATTTCTTAAGAATATATAAATAAAAAATACGATAAATAATTTGAGACGGAGGAGTATTAAAACACAAAAGATAGGGTTCTAACATATGTCTTGGTAAAGCAGTAGGTCATCTACATGCATCAAAAAAAGAAAATAATCCGAGTATTCAATAGTCCCAACAACAAATTAATTATTATAAAAAAATAAAAAAAAATTAGGTCTATCTTTATAAGGAAGAAAGTCCAAGTATTCAATGGACAAATATTAAATTAATAATAATTCCTTTGAGTTGTCAATTTTAGAGGGAGCAGGGGACCACTTGACCAGGGAGATAATTTATGGATTGTTATCCAATATCTAATTAATATATTAAAGCTATAAAAGCTAATTTTTATAGTAAAAAACAACTCAAATGCTTTTATGTTATAAAATATCTAAAAATTCCAGAAAATGTTAAATCGGTCATAAAAACACATATAAGCTACTCGTGTACAAATCAAAACCGTGAAAGTCGAAAAATATATTGCATATATATATATATATATATACACACACGTTTAGCAACTCATGTTGTGGTTATGTTACATTATTTACAAATAAAAAGTAAATCATCCAAGCTAATACTTGATATTTTTCACTATATAACATTTCACGAATCCTTTATAAATTGAAATTTTCTTGTTTTTCTTAAGTGTTGCCACGTGGATATAATCGAGTTGTTAAAGTGGTAATTTATCATGTGATTTCAATTTAGATATCATTTTTTTGTGTTTTTATTTTTCTATATTATATGTGCATATTTGAGTTATTTTATTTCAATATATATTACATATTTCTATAAATTAAAAGTTAAATGACAAAAAATAATTATATTTCTTTCCAAGGGATCCAAAGATTTTCCACTATCGAAAATACAAAATCTAGTTATAGATAATAAAGAATAATTTGATAAATAGACCGCTATTTTGTAATTTTCTTTGTTTCAATTTTCTTTTTATTCTTTGGGGAAATATAATTGGATGAGCATGAAAAAATAAAGCTGCAAAATGTGATAATTAAAGGCTAAAAATTCAGAATCTAAAAACACTTTACGGCTCTCTCCCATGTGATTTGATTCTTTAATATTCACGCCCCCAAGACCTTATTATTTGCTTAATTAATTAATTAATTAATCAATTTATTTATTAATTTACACAAATCGAAAAAAACTTCTAATTTTATATTAGAAAAAGAATCATGAATATCTTGAACTCAAAGTTTGTGCTTTCTCACGTTAGTCAAATCTTACCCCCCAACGAAAAGTGTGCACACCTAAATAACAAAAAAAAAATTATTTAATATTTGCGTATTTTGGTATTTAAGAGATTTAGGCATGAGAGAGATAAGATCAAAAGTTCATCATTTCTTGCATTAATTCAAACTAATTGGTGAAAGCTGAATTGCAAAATATTACCTTACAAGACAATACTAATCATGTTATTATGGGTAATTATCAATTTTAAGGATAAGGACGAGTGATTAATTTGTTAATCTTTATGGTCAAGAATTTAAGATATAATAGCACTTTTTACGACTGTTTCATTTCCTTTTCTTAACATATATATTTTGGAAGAAAAAACATCTCATTTATAGTAACTATATATATACATATTTGGTGATAATGTTTTTATTTTCTTATGTTGACTAGTTATTATTCATACGTCTCTTGAAAAGTCTTTGTTGTAATCTAATTCTAATGAAAATATCATGTCTTATAAACTCGGCAAATATAAGAAAATCTGCAGGGTTAACAACTAATTTACGAGACTATTTTTTTATTATTAAATCGAAAAAGTTCATTTTTCTAAAGAATAGATGGAACACAAGAAAAGAAAAGATATGATAGGTGGTCGAAGAGCACATATACCCAATTTTGGATCCACTATTTAAGTCATAGTACATAAAATTTTATTATAAATTTGCTTATTTCCAAACAGTTTCAGATTTGCAACGTCACATGAAGTTAAAACATTTTCGCTTAACTTTAGCCATATATTGTTGAATTTAGTCACCTTTGCCAAAACTTCAGAAACATATGACTACAATGTTGTTTTTTGTTAATCTACAATCATATGTGGTTAAGTTCAATAATATTTTGCCTGAAGTTTAGATATTATGTCTAAAGTTTATGTACATATGACTGAAGTTTAGCCATTTTGTCTGAACTTTAGGTAGAAAAATATCTGAATTTTAGCCGTATATAAAATTTTAGATATTTTGTCTGAAGTTAGCATTGTCCTAACCACACCGTGTGTTGAAGCTGTTATGAAGAGCCATGTTCAAATCGAGTACCCCATGAAATTTGTACGATGTGATAGGTTCTAACTTCTATATTCTTTGTATTTTCTCCATCTACTTGCCTCCTACTCACGGCCCAAATCAAAATTGGGCTTAAGGTTATTTCCAGGTTTCTGTTGGCCCTCTTAATAAATGGGCTCCCCAGTCTTACAAATGATTTAGTGGACTAGGATGTGTGGGCCTAGGTTTATACTGGATCGACCATTTTTCTTGTCAAAGTCCATACGAAAAAATTGCCTGGATTGACCTTCATACGGGCTGGTCTTTAATTTTTGGCCCCTCAATTTGCTGATCTTTAATTTTTATCCATACTTCTCATTTAATGAAAATTCGTGGTCAAAATACCATTTATTCGCGGGTCTACTAAATTAGAGATTCTGGGTTTAAATTCTAGCATAGGCAAAAAAAAATCCTAGTCCGACAAGGCAAATTTTCATAGGAATTATGCTTATTCGGCCAAAGTTATATATGGACTATGCCCCTTTGGGCATAATTTCTATGTAACTAGCCCGACAAGGCATAAGTTTAATTTTTTTTTATATAATTATGACTTAAGGGGCATAGTTTTTATGTAACTACATATAAACTACGAAATCAGAGAGAATGGGTTCGAACCCCAACAGAGTAAAAATAATAATTTCGCAAGGCAAGTTTTCATAAAAATTATGTCGGACAAGGCATAATTTCTATAAAGGTACATAGAAACTATGCCTTGTCCGACATAGTTATGTAGTACTAATTCGCAAAGCAAGTTTTCATAGAAATTATACCGGGACAAGGCATAGTATCTATGTACCTTTTCGCGAATAGACATAATTTCTATCAAAATCTCGCCTTGCGATTTTTTAACTCTATTGGGGTTTGAACCCAGAACCTTATGGATATTTTCGATTATTTTTTTTAGGCGAATGACAAAAATTAAAGACCACAAATTTGAGGGATAAAAAATTAAAGACCACCCCAAAATAAGGGCAATCGTGCGAATTGTACAAGTCCATAAAGATACTTTTTATGGATCAATTATTCAATAATACAAGATGTTTCTAATACAGAGTAATTAAAAAATTCACTTTCTAACTATCACGAGGTTTAATCGAATATAAATTCAATAAAATACATCTTTTATTACTGGATGGTGATTTAGAGGCCTCAACATCTTTCTATTCCGTACATATTTGTTCCTAAATTATTTAGCATAAATAAAGAGGCTAAAGTATAAGACGTCGTCTCTTGTACAATACTTATTTTTGTTATAACGACACATTCGGGCTAATGCGATGCTTCTATTCTTTTTTATATATAACTGTATGGAATTACCCGATATCCGTTTGCACGTTCAAACCAACCAGGCCCAATAAGTGGAAATAAAAAGTTTGGGCTTCTTAAATTATTCTGGAAATGAGCCCATAGGAAATATTCAGTCAATTAATTGCACGGTTTGTTGTTCAAATGGAATGGTCTTTAATTTTTGCCCCTTAAATGAAACTTATGCCTATTGGGGTTAGGGATGGCAACAGATCGGATATGGACCGGATCCTACTAGATCCAGATCCAGGTCCATTTTTCATACCTGGATCTAGATCCGGATCCAGATCCAGATCCGGATCCAGATCCAGATCCATCGGGTCCATAAAAATCATATCCAAATCCGGATCCATCGGATCCCCGGATCGGATCTGGATCCACATGTAAAAAATTTGTCTTGCTGAGAATGTAACCTTGCTAAGAATTTTTTTTTGAACTGACAAACGATTTTTACTTAGCTAACAGTTTACTGTGTTTTAATTTTGAAATGTTCATATGAGATATTTTGTTCGTTGTCTCATTTTGATTGTGAGCTATTAAGTGAAAATGTTGGACAATGACAATAGTTGTGGAAAATGCTGACTAGTATTTCCACAATGAAGAACTTGCATGTGCTTGGAATCTTCACAAATGAAGTGAATATAATTTTAACTACTTGTCTATGGAGATGTTAGTCATTCACTAATATAACATTGATTTTATTATCGAAGTTATCTCTTTATTTTTTAGTTTTGAGTTAACGCGGGGATAAATTAAACTTGTTTTGAGAATTAAACTTGCAAGGATGTGCTTAGCAATTTTAAGAAAATACTTATAAAATTACATTCTAGGTTATGAAATATATTTAATAAAAAACGAATTCACGGGTCGGATCTGGACCGGATATGGATCTCAAATACAAGATCCAGATCCGTCAAAAATGGATCTGGGTCCGATCCAGATCCGTCGGGTCCAAATTTTGAAGATCCATATCCTATTAAATGGATCTGGATCCACCGGATCCGAACCGGGTCAAGGATCGACTGCCATCTCTAATTGGGGCATAAGTTTTTTAAATTATCTGGTACAAATTGTGTCAAATTTTTTAAAGAACTTATATCTCGATAGACATAAATTACATTTGAGGGGTAAAAAGTAAAGACCAACATAAAATAAGGACAAAGTGCAAATGACCCATATAGGCAGACAAGTCTATGGGCCTATACTCTTATGTTCGTTTTAAAGGCCCAAAATATTTGTCTTTAGATTTTTTTTTCTTACTAATAAAAACTACAAAATGACAGCCAACTACTATACTGATTTATGCATGTACATAGGAGGAAAAAATTGAATTCGTTTCATAAGCTTTTGAAATACCATCTCTTTCACTCTGCATTACTCTGTCTATTTCATTTTTTTCTTTTATTTAAGAAAAAATAATTATTTGTTTTTGAAGATCTCTAAGTAAATAGCGACAAGACGTGCAATAATTTCTCGATCACAATTTATTTGTAAATAGAAAATAATATGCTACAAAAACAATTACAAAACATCTGATTTTCCTTGCCTATGATGTGTCCTTTTCATTTCCTCAAGTTATACATAATCTAATATGTATTTAGGGGTCGTTTGGTTGTTGGTTCGAAAATGGAGTTATTCATGTATTAAAACTAGTACAACTAATATTATATTTGGTAACTTTTAATTGTTTTGTATAAAATTTAGCATATTAGGTATGGTATTTGGTTACCAATTTACAATGGCACATAAATATAATATGTATAATTAGTTATGAGTCTATCTATATACTGTTTTATGCGGAGTAGAAGATGGAACTCTACCAAGGAACCAAATCACCCCTTAGCTAGACCGGAGATTTTAGTAGTCCAATTAAATTGATTGTCGGAATTTCACATTATTGGTGAGGTTTCGATTCCACACCTTGTAATTACCTATCTATTTCCTCTTTTCTTCTCCCCTAAATATATAACAAAAAAGTACTGTAAAATGTATGTATTTAGAGCATGTATTTGAAAGGAAGGTGAAGAGTTTTCTGAGGACATGACCATAGATAATAAGATATGAATGATGAGGATTAGGGTAGAAGATTAGTAGGTAGTTATTATTATTCTCCTACCATCTTATTCTTTGCTTTTAGTATTACTTGTTGTTTTCTTTTCTTCGATTATCGTATTATTTGTTGTTAATGTTCTCTTCTTCATTGTTTTCAACATGATTTCTCCACTATTGTAATTCCTTTACATATTTGATTTTTGATATGCTTTACTTAAGTTGAAGATCTATTAAAAACAATATCTCTATCTTCACAAAATAAGATAAAGTTACATAAGCACCACCCTCCTCCCCATTTATGGGATTACTAGGCATGTACATGGCCGATCTTGACATTTAGTAGGCCTCTTGCAAAATATAAATTGAGGGCCCCTATTTAGCAAATAAGAACGATAACTTCAAATATTAATACATTATCATTTTGAACTTAGTTAGCTTACATTTGACTATAAAACTTCATGGACTTAAAAATAACTAAAGTGATTGTTTAACAAAAATAACCAAGTGATTGTTTAATGAAAATAATAAAAATTGGAACATGAAATTCTTGCTAGCAGACTTGAACACGCTTGAATCACCATCATCATTTGTTTTCACGAACCATCATCTTCCATCTGCAAAGAAACAAATCACACAACCAATTATGTAAAGCGGTTTCTTCGAGCATTTTTTGAAGCAAAATCATTAACGTCTAACCCTGATCCTTTACATTATCAACATTACTGCAGATCTTAAACATAAAGTAGAGAGATTCAAAGCTAGAATTGTTGCAAAGAGATACAACCAACAAGAGGGAATTGACTATCAGGAGACTTTCTCTCCTGTTGTCAAAATGGTAACAGTTAGAACAATGTTATCTATTGTTGCATCTAAGCAATGACATATCCATCAAACGAATATTTATAATGTTTTTTTGCAAGAAGATCTTAATGATGAAATATACATGGACCTTCCACAAGGCTTTGTGAGCCAGGGGGAGCATAGACCAGTGTGCAGACTCAAAAAGTCATTATATGGTCTAAAATAGGCTCCTAAACAGTGGAATGTCAAATTAATAGAAGCTCTAGTGAAGTTGAAGTTTATTCAAAGTCAACATGATCATTCACTCTTTATTAGAAAAATCGAAGAAGGAACTATGGTTATTCTAGTTTATGTTGATGACATGATGGTAACTGGAGATAACTTGAAATTAATTGAAGAAGCAAAATCATCATTACAACGAGTCTTCAGGATGAAAGACTTGGGAGAGTTGAGGTACATTCTTGGCATTGAATTTGCCAGATCCAAAGAAGGCATAATGATGCATCAGAGGAAATACTCCTTAGAATTGATATTTGAACTTGGTCTATCGCTTCCAAACCAATTCAGACTCCAATAGATACAAACATCAAATTGACAACAAAAGAGTATGATGATTTTTTTCAAAAACAACTATAAATCAACAATATTGCAGATCCTCTATTAACATATGTCTGTGCTTACCAAAGACTCATAGAAAAGTTGTTGTATTTGACAACCACAAGACCTGATATTGCATTCAATGTACAAACTCTAAGCCAATATTTACAGCATCCCAAGAAATCTCATATGGATGCAACATTAAGAATTGTTAGATACATCAAACTACAACCAGGACAAAGTGTTCTAATGTCTCATAATCCTATCAAGTATCTAAATGTCTTTTGTGATGCTGATTGGGCATCTTGTGCACACTTTAGAAGATATGTGTCCGGTTTCCTTACTAAGCTGGGTGATTCTCTAATCTCATGAAAGTCCAAGAAATAAACAATCATCTCAAGGAGTGGCTTATTAGAGTACAACATTATATTCTAAAGTTCGAGTTAGGTTTATTAGACATTTTCATGGTACCTAGCTTGAGGGCGAGTGTTGAAGAAAAGAGATCAAAATGACTAAAGGTCATAACAGTCTTTTCACTGTGTCCATTTATTAGTTAGTAGGTGGTTAGATCAACTTAGAAGTCAGTGAGTTAGTTAATGATCATATAGTTAGTTAGATTAGTTATGATTAGATGACTAGCTAATCTCTTCTCAAATACATGTATATATACACATTAAGTACTACATAGTAAAATACACATTGAATTACAATCAATACATATGAATTTCCTTCTCTCTCAACATCATCTTCTTCCTCATTTCATTCTGAACTTTCTCTTCTTTTCTTCTTCATAGAACTCTTTCAATGGAGTTATGATTCAGTTCAAATATTGATCGACCTAAATTAGGAAGTAGAAGCAATTATTTTTGGCTCCTTCATTAAAGATACAATAATAATAAGACCAGTACTTTTTTACATTTCATTAATCTATGATTTAATTACAAAATTTTGAAAACGACTGTCACATGTACAATTTCATTAATTTTTCTATTTTCTTCTTTGGAATTGATGAATTCTGTGACAAAAAAAACGGGAGGAATTAAGAAACAACAGAATCTTAAAATTTGCTGCTTAATTTGTCCTCTACATAATATACAACAAAGACAGCTCATATACTAAGAATTTACGTGCATTTAATATTTATATCAAATCATACTAATTTAGTATAATTTAATAATAAATTAAAGTGAAAATATATATTAGTGATAGAAGTGTATTTGAAGATATGTGTCATATATTTAGAATTGGGTATACACCCATTACGGATAATATTTTATCATTTAGATCATATTCCACCTCTAAGTGAGATATATATCATTGGCAATTTGTGCTTTAGTCGTGGTGTTTATGACAAATTTTAATTTTGATCCAACAACATTTGATTATGCATATGTAATATTTACTTAATTGATATGTGCGCTTTTGCTCTCCGTACTTGTGACTCTTGACAACCATAACAAAGTATTAAGTACTAAATCATTTATTTATCGGTATATATATGTTAAATTGGTATAATTATTTCATATTTCAGGACATTATTTATAGTTCTAAGAATAAAAAAAAACATATATTTCTATATAAAGGAGCAAAAGTATATTGTAATTAATTAAACATTTAATATTTTTTTAAATATTATAAGAACCAAAATAAGAAGCTAGCGATAATTTAGGACCAAAGGTCCAATATTCCCTTGAGATTATATTGGATTTCCTTCAATCTTTTTGGTTCATATTGGATTACTAGCCATATACGTATCTATTAACTTACAACTGAACTTAACCAAAAAAAACTTTACAATTGAAAAACTTTTAAAAAATATATATATATTTCTTTTTTTAATTAAAGAAGAAATTATCCCAAGGATTACATTATTAGCCGCCGTTCCAATACATTCACCTAAACTAAAGGGAATGTGATATACAGAATCTTAGATTGGGACGGCTCACCTAATACGGCTAGTTCTGAAAAAGTACTATTTTCTCCTTGACATTATATCTTTTTAATAATTACATTCTTGGCTAATTTATTCAACTAATTAAATAAACAAAAAATAAGAAGCTACAAGTGGTAAAGATGTTGTTTATTATTAATTTTAATATTTTTTTTTATCTAAACACATATTGATAATTTATAAAATAAGTTTGAGCATTCTAAAATATAAATATGTTCCATCTTAGTCATATTATAGATGTAATATATAGCATTTTCTGCTAATTCAATAATATTTTCTACGTTTATAGAGTTTTTATTTTTAATTTGTATGCTTATTTTATTAACTTACTTTAACATATTAAAAACTAGATATTCATAGGATTTGCGCCTCTCCTCGAAACAGATAAAACGCCTTGTCTTTATACCTATAAAATACTGTTTAAAAATAATTTTCAGCACGTTAAGTTTATTAGCTATTTTTAATAAGTTAATTTAGACGGGGTATCGATCTCAAAGGATTATCACAGAAAGAAAGTATGATGTCCTTTGTAATGTCATGAGGTATCTTTAATACTACTTAATTTTAGTTTGTTTCTGATCTTAAACATGCTTTATCCAACATGAAGTCATTGATTTGACTAAAATCCAATATTTATTAGTCAATAAGCAATACTTATTTTAAAAATTCTTTTTGGAAAAGTTAAACCATGTTATCTATTCCTCAATCCTCATGTGTTTCTTTAAAGACATTTCTTTTAGGACATTTTTTCATAGACCATGCACTTGTTTTGGCTTCTCTTATTCAACTGACATCTGCGATACCCATATCCTTCATGTCGAAACATTGTTTCAACATGTTCTTAGTCTCTAGGATCAATCAAAGACTATTTCCCGTGATCAACATGTCATCTATGTACATGCATATCATGACGAACGAATCAGAGTTACCTTTCATGTAGACACATTTGTCACACTCATTAATGAAGAAACCCTTCGATAGTAGGGTACTATCAATTTTTTCGTGCCATTACTTCGGAGCTTGTTTCAGCCCGTACAGAGATTTGACAAGTCGACAAACTTTCTTCTCTTGCCTTGGAACCACATACCCCTCGGGTTATTCCATATAAATTTCTTCTTCCAAATCACCATTTAGGAAGGCAGTCTTGACATCCATTTGATGTATCTCAAGGTCATGCAACACTGCGATCGCAATGAATACTCGTATGGACGTTATTCTAGACACCGGGGAGTACGTGTAAAAATAGTCAAGGCCTTCCTTCTGTCGATAGCCCTTGACTAACAACCTGACTTTGTACTTATCTATAGACCCATCTGCTTTATACTTCCATTTGAGTATCCATTTACAACCCAACGGTTTGTTTTCCGGAGGAAGATCAACCAACTCCCACGTGTGGTTTTGCAGGATGAAGTCTATTTCGCTCTCAATAGCTTCTTTCCAGAGCGATGCTTCTGGAGTAGACAATGCTTCAGCAACTGTCCTCGGTTCGTTATCGACCATATAAGCTACAAAGTCAGGACCAAAAGTCTTATCCTTTCTGGCCCTTTTGCTTCATCTTAGTTTAGCCTCTGATGACTCCAAGTTCAGAGTATCTGGAACACTCAGTTCCGTACAATCAGCCACTTCGGAGTCCACTAGATAGGCACTCCTAATTCTTGTCGGCCATGAGAGCCTCTGTTCATAACTTCGTTTGTGAGAAGTTGCGCCTCTTTCCTTTCTAGGAAAGGTATCCTCAAAGAATTGAGCATTTCTTGATTCCATTATTGTACCCCCGTAGATATCTGTAATATCTGACTTATGCACTAAGAAGCGATAAGCACTATTGTTATTTGCATATCCGATGAAAATGCAATCTACAGTCTTAGGCCCAATCTTGACCTGTTTTGGCTTAGGCACTTCGACCTTTGCCAAACAACCCCACGCTTTCAAATATTTATAGGTGAGTTTATTTCCCTTCCATGATTCATCTGGAGTTTTATCCTTACCATTATGTGGGACTCTATTAAGAATCGTATTAGCGGTGAGGACAGCTTCACCCCACATATTTTGGGGAAGACCGGAATTGATGAGCAAGGCATTCATCATTTCCTTCAACGTACGGTTCTTGCGTTTAGCGACAACGTTCGATTGAGGTGAGTAAGGAGCCATCGTTTGATGAACAATACCCGATTGGGCACAATATTCCTCAAACGACGCTATGTATTCTCTCCCTCTATCACTACGAATTACCTTATTCCGCAAGCTTAGTTGGTTTTCAGCTTCTTCATTGTAGCGTTTGAATATTCCAAAGGCTTCATCTTTACTTTTCAATAAGTAAAGGTAACAATACCTTGTGCTATCATCAATGAATGTCACAAAGTACTTGTTCCCCCCTCTAGTTTGTGCAAAATTTAAATCACATATATCTGTGTAAATAAGTTCTAGAGGAGTGGTATCCCATTCGACGGATTGAAAAAGAGTCTTTGTGAGTTTCGCCTCTACGCACACCTCACACTTATGTTGAGGGTTTACGTCGATAGATGACAACAACTCCAACTTCACCAACCTTTGGATGGACTTATAGTTAACATGTCCTAATATATGATGCCATAAATTAGAAGACTCAAGCAAGTAAGAAGAAGCTTTAATTTTATTGCTTTATTGCTTGGACGCATTACAGACTGGGCGTTAACTTTGAAGAGGCCTTCACAGACGAAGCCTCTTCCCACAAAAGTTCTGTTCTTGGTGATTACAAATTTATTGGACTCAAATACTAGCCTAAAACCAGCATTAACCAATACAAGACCTGAAATTAAATTCTTCCTAATCTCAGGGACATGCATCACCTCCTTCAGAGTGAGCTCTTTTCCAGAAGTCATCTTCAGGATTACCTTTTCAACCCCCAACACTTCAGAGGATGCATTGTTTCCCATGAACAACTTCTTGTCTGCAACAAGAGTGTATGTGGAAAAGGCATCTCTGTCGGAACAGATGTGACGGGTTGCACCCGTGTCCATCCACCATTGCTTGGGATTCTCAACAAGGTTTGCTTCGAGCACCACCACTGAGAACTCCTTAATCATATCGTCAAGAAGCGTGTCTTTGACGACGTTAGCATGTGCCTTGCCTTTGGCCTTCCCTTTTTGCTCAGTCTTGAGCTTGCAGTAGTCCTTGATCATGTGACCAGGTTTTCTATAATGGTGGCACTTCCCCTTGAACTTCTCCGCCGTCTGGGTCTTGCCATCTTTCTGGAACTTGCGTTTTCTTGCTTGTGTTCCCTTTGGTCTCAACTGATTTGCCTTTGCCTGAGCGGGTTGCTTTCCCTTAGGCAAGGCCTTCTTTTATTTTCTTGAATCTGGAGTTTGATAATAAGTTCTTCAAAGGTCATTTCCTTTGTCTTGAGTTTTAAGTAACTCATTCCACGAGGGAGGTAACTTCTCAATTAGTGATGCAACCAAAAACTGCTTTTTTTTCATACATTCCAAATCCAGGTGATGTAGAATCATTTGGAATTCCTGGACTTGGGACATCACAGTTTTGCTATCCACCATTTGAAATTTCAGGAATTTTCCAACGATGAATTTCTTCGTACCTGCATCTTGTGCGTTGTACTTCTTCTGCAGTTTTTTCCCATAACTCTTTGGCGGTGCCTACGGTGCAATACACCGTGTAGAGTGGGTCTGACAGACAGTTCAAAATATAGTTCTTACACATGAAGTCACTGTGACTCCATGTATCGAGAGCTATCTTCATGTCATTGATGACATGGAAACCTTGGCCCCCTTCACCGTTTCATTAAGTTGAGGGTCTATCTCATCTCCAGGTTGTGGAGGACCTTCTGTTAGGAAACTAGTCATTCCCGTCACAGTCAAGTAAAAAAGCATCTTCTGCTGCCAACTCTTGAAGTTGGAGCCCATAATTTTTTTTGGGTGTTCATGGTGGAAACCAGAGGGTGGAGGAACTGTAACGTTCCCTTGAGCAATAGGAAAGGAATTGGGTGTGCCTTGAGCAGCAGTGGGGAAGGCAGAGGGGTTGCCCTGAGTAGTATTAGCAGAACCAGAGGCTAACTGTTCTTGTCCAGTCATCTTTCTTAGCACTTACAATAATCTTATCTTAAAATTGTGAGTACAATAAGTGCAGGAAATGGGAAGTAAGTAAATATTACAACTGCTAGAAAGGATAAACCACTAAAGATTACTAAGTTTACAACGAGAAACTTATAATCTTTTGCTCACAAAACTGGAAATAAGAACAAATATAAATTCTTGTGACTTGGCTGAGTCGAGTGATGACACTCTGTCTTTAAGACAAGATTGCCCCGTATATATCTTTTTACGTTAGTGGGCAATAGTCTTCCAAGATAAAACAACAACTAACAAATGAGCAAAGGAAACTCAAGTATTTCTTGTGAAGAACTTGAATATAGAAAGAGTGCTAGAGAAGAAGAAGTTTTCTGAAAATTTTGGTTTGATTTTCTCTCAAGTGTATTAATAATTGAGCCAAATGCATCAATTTATAGTGTAAGAATTGTCTCTTCAAGTACCAAGTAATGACATTGAATCACCCATGTAATGGCAATGAATTGGCCAACTAATGACACCAATTTATTAACCCAAATAATGGTTGATTAATGCTAGAATGAATGCCATTGATGGCAGCCCAAAAGTCTCCAAAAAATTAGATTTTTGTCTAAGACTTTCTGCCAGGGAAGCGCCGCGGCCCTTCTTCTCGGCTCTGCGACCCTTTCCGATCCATTCCATCTTTACACTATGCACACTTTTTCCTTCGTTTATCAACGTGGAACACTTGTCATTTGGCCAATGACCGTCCATCATTCTATGTCTCAAACATTTACTTACGTACCAATATCTCTTTCACTAACGAAATTTACAATACTTGGCACTACGAGTGCACGTGTGTGAAAATGATGTTTCCGACGTGTGGCCCCCCAATTGTTCGAGTCATAAATAATGGGATAAACTTAATTCCACATTAGTAAATTTCCAACATTGTTTTGATTAAAAATATCATTGAATCTTTCAGGAATTTCTCCGTTGATTATGGTCAAAGTACCCAAATCGGTTGACCGAATTGGATACAGATCCCTTACCCACACCCATATCGTGTCGACACAATTGCGACACTGAAAATAAAAAGTCCGAACAACATAGGTAGAAACAAGACAATAAGTATGTTGGAATGCGATTTTTTATGTGCTCAAACTAACAATTAAATGGAAGTGGGCTAAGCATGTCTAAATAAAACAAATTAAAAGGGTTTGTGTTGGACAAATCAATGATTAAGGACGAGATATCTTGATGTTTTCCTAATTAACCCATGATCTTCACATGTTTGATCAAGTTTCATAACAAGAACTATTATAAAACATAACAAATCTCATTGAGAACTTGAATAAACATGAACATTGTTAAGCACATCATATGCATAGTATCTCTGAAATCACAATGAAAGATTGTGTTCAAACAGCCCATAGATATTTATTCAGTTCATTAACTTTAAATTTTTATTTGTTAAGTGTTCGATATCTATTCTGAAGTCCGATTAATTTCAAATTCTCATTATAAAATTTTACTTTTGAGGGAATGCTTTTCACCAAAGACAACTTCATTCTCAAAGCTCGACCATGAACCTCTCGGTAATAATAAAAGGATACTTACTACCACAACCAAAGATGATTAACTCTAATTCTTTCTTTTATTTGATGTCCGACACCCGCTTTTGACTCGATTAATCAAATAGATTCAGTCTGTGAAATTCCACTTTACCGATGAATCATTTCTATGGCAACTTTATTTTCAGGGCTTGAATACGAGACCTCTCAGTTAATAATGAATGAGTTTTACCCCTCCCAACCTTTGATGTTTAACTTTAATTTTTTTTATTCTATGTCCAGTATTCTCTTTTGAGTGGGATCAATTTAAATTTGCACTATGAAATCTCATTTTAGGAGTGAAATAATCTATTAAAGATGACTCAATTCTCAAAGCTTGAGCTCTTAAATAAGGGATATTTATTCCACCATTCCATTTGCTTGTCAGCTTTAATTCAGCTTTAATTAATTAATTCTTAAATATTACGCCCCCAAAAAAACATCTCCATTAAATTCCCCTAATAGAGCCAAAACAAGAAAATTAAATTACAGTGGCATCTCGTAAAAGTGAATATATAAAAAAACATAAATAAAACTTTAAGATATATCCAAATAATATAACCTCGGTTCTTACGGCGCACTTTAGCCGTAGCCCCCTTTTTATTATTAGCCTACTCATAACTTCTTGAGTGTGAAGTAGCACCACTCTACTTCTTTCCCTTATTCCGTTTCGGTCCCTTCCTATTTTGCGCTGGTGGTGCGTACGTTATAAACCTTCACACCCACAGCTTAATTCTCTCTCAAAGAATCAAATGTTTCTTCAGATTTTTCAGTTAACTTCTCATTTTCCAAACAAAGGGTAAGTTTTAGTTTTCTTATTTTTTTGGGTATTTTTGTTGCTTTTTAGCTGCATTTTTATTGTAAAGATTTTTTTTTTTGCTGTTTATATTATATTTGATGGTGAAGATGATTTAAGTGAATAAAACAGCTAAAAATGGAATCTTTATGTTTTGGGGCTACAATTAATGTTTAGCTTGTAGAAAATAATTTATTATTTGGTTATATAAGTTGAATCTTGATTTTCCAAAAAAAAAAAAAACGTTTGTTTGTCTCAATATATTTTTGGGAATTGATTTTTAGCTGCATTTTTGTTGTAAAGTGTTTTTTTGTTGCTGTTCATATTCTGTTTGATGGTGAAAATGATTGAAGTGAAAAAAACAGCTAAAAATGGAATCTTTTTTATATGGGGTTACAGTTAATCTTCAGTTTGTACACAACAACATACTGTGAAATCACACAACGTGGGGTCCGGAAAGTTTAGAGGGTACGCAGACCTTACCTCCACGTAGGTAGAGCGGCTGTTTCCAGGAGATCCTTGGCTCAGTTTGTAGTAAAGAATTAATTTATTTGGTTATTTATTGTTTGAAGAAGATGGGTTAAAGTTGAATCTTGATTTTCCAAAAATAAAATAAAATTTGTGATGGTTTTTATTGTTTGTTTCTTTATAAAGTAAATCTTTATTTTTGTTAAAATAATGGCTGATAATTAGTTTCCTAAGAACCCCTTTTACAATTTAAAGATGCCCTTAATGATATATTTTGGATTTTCATGTGTTTGTGTTGTCAATTTTGGAAATAGGGTTCTGAATTTTCTTGATTCTTTGAGGTTGTGAGCTTATGAAACCTGCAAATTACTAGCCAGGAACTAGATTGTGGCTTGTGGGTTTGTTTTGTTCTTGAATTTCTGAGTTATTCTCTGTTTTGAGTTTTGTTTTCTTGTTCTTTTAGTTATTCTGAAACCTGAATGGAAGTGAATAGCCAAAATAGGCCAAGCTTTGTGCTTTTTTTGAGTTTTCGGAGCAATAATTTGCTGAAAATGTGTTAGTGAAAGTAGTTTTTATTGGGACTCTAGTTATTTGCTTTGATAAAAATTGTATCTTTTTAAGGATTTCAAACAATTAGATGAAATCATATTGTTCTAATAGTGGTAGAAAACCAGAAAGAAAAGAATCTTTGTTATTCTTCTTTTCCTTTTTCCTTTCTGAATATAAATTGCAAAAGTTGTCAGATTTTCTTGAAATTCCCATTAAAATGATGAGCTTTATCAGTCAGATCATCATAGCGAATGCACGTTGTGGTGGTTTATGTGATGTTTTTCGAATTAGTTGTCTGGTCATTGTCATGGTGGTTAATGTTCTTCCTTTTCAAACAGGTAGGTGGAGTTCATGAGACTATAATCTAGTTTCTGTATTTTGTATCGGGGCATGATGGGAGTTGAAACAGTGACGGAGTCGTTTTTCAATTTGTGGAGAACTTCACGGAAGAGCTCAGATTCGGAGCTTGAGAGAAAGCACGAGATCGGAATTCTCGCGTTTGAAATCGCAACTTTGATGTCGAAGGTGGTTAACTTATGGCAGTGTCTAAGTGAAAGGCAAATCGACAAGTTAAGAGAAGAAATCTCGAGTTCACTTGGCATTCAAAAGCTCGTTTCCGAAGACGACGAGTACCTTATGGATTTTGCTATTGCGGAGATAATTGACAATTTGGGATGTCTGACGAAATCATTGGCTACACTCGGTAATGTTAGGGTTTTCCCTTAATTGTGTTGTATTTCAAAAAGCAAACCATATTAAAGATTATGCATCTTTTAGTATATTTCTCTTTGTTGTCCGATTTATTGACATTCAAGGTTTGCAATTATTCGCTTCCGCATAACGCCTTGTTATTTCGATGCCAACAGGTAAGAGGTGTGCTGATCCAATTTATCACGATCTCGAACGGATTTTCGAAGATCCGGTTGAAATTGAACTCAACGGGTGTGCATGGAGATATAGGGTTAAGAAAATGGAGCGGAAGGTTAAGAAAATGGAGAGATTTGTTGCGGCCACAACTCAATTGTATTCAGAGCTCGAAGTGCTCGCAGAGCTTGAGCAAACGTTGAGGCGGATGCAGGCTGGTGCTAGTTCAGGTCAGATGAAATTGCTCGAGTTTAAGCAAAAGGTTATATGGCAACGGGAGGAAGTGAAGAATCTTAGAGACATGTCGCCTTGGGTTAGAACATACGACTATACTGTTTGGCTTTTGCTTCGATCTGTTTTTACAATAATCATGAGGATTAAGTACATATTCGGAACAAATCAAACGGAAGTTCCCGGAGGAAGCAACTATTTTGATCGCAGCCGGTCCATCTCTGCTCTTACTCTGTCGTCCGTTTATCCATCGGAAAATAACACGTCGGAATCTTATTTAGGTTCTCTAGGCAGGTCATTTTCGAGCCTCGGGCTAAGTGGAAACAAAGATAGACCGAGTAATAGAAAATCTCTCGCTCGGCAGTCATCTGTCTTTTGCGGAAAGCCGCCACAACTGAGATCATCCAGGCGGTTTGCTAATGTGGGACCATTTAAAGGCTGCATAAATAGCGGAACCGATTCGCCTGTTCTTGAGAGTTGCATGCCTTCCAACAGCGACCACTCAAAGCCGGAAGACAGTTTCCAAAAAGATACAGACAATGGCGTAATTTTGACAAAAGCTTCTCTTTTTAATTTCAAGCGTAAGCTGTTAATCACTCCTGAAGATACTCTCGGTTATGCTGCTTTGACACTTAAGTATGCGAACATCATCATACTTATAGAGAAACTGGGCTCGGCTCCACACTTGATAAGTCTGGATGCAAGAGATGACCTGTATAACATGCTGCCCGCTAGTATCAGAAACTTGCTGAGGTTGAGATTGAAGGTATTCACCAAATCAGTGACTTCGTCTATTTACGATAATGCCCTTGCATCGGAATGGAGTTTGGCACTCGGAAGGATATTGGAGTGGTTGTCTCCACTCGCTCATAACACGATAAGGTGGCATTCTGAACGGAACTTTGAGAAACAGCGACTGGTTTATGGGGCTAATGTGCTTCTCGTGCAGACCCTCTACTTCGCTAACCAGGCAAGAACCGAAGCAGCGGTCATAGAACTTCTCATGGGTTTGAATTACCTTTCAAGATTCGGTAGACAAGTTAGTGCAAAACCGTTAATGGAGTCATCTTGCGGTAGAGCTAGTAGTGAGTATTTTCTCCACAAGGATAATAACCCGAGCGTGTACCACATGTATCATGATTAATATACACCTAAAGGACTAATTAGAATTGCTTAAAGATGAGTTTGTTGTTTGGTTGATTGAGTTTGTAGTGAGGTTTTGTATATTCTTTGTTTCTTACTGCTGCTTAAGGTTCCATTTAATAACCTAAACTGTTCATTCCTCATGTTGGCATAAAACTTATGTTGTTCTCTTGATTTATATATACTCCGGAACTTTGTTATTTGACAAATTAATGCTAGCCACTTTGTCTTGGATCTCGATCGATTTTGAGACTCAAGTGTACTTTTATTGTATGAGGGATCTACTGACCGTACTTTATTATCTGCCCACTTAAGATGTTGCAAGTGCTCAGGTGAATATCGATGAACCCAATTGTCGTATATTAACTTGATTTTGCTGTAGGAACTCATAAATGTTAAATTCTGAATTCGCCTCTAACTAGAAAATAAATATTTAGTATGAGCAGTTTGTGTATGTCATGTGTATGGACTGACTATATGGTGTTATGACAAGTTTCAGTTGTAGCAATTTTTTTCTTGGGGGTGCATTTTGAAGCATGCAACCAAAGTATACACGCTTATGTTAACTTAAAACTATTCGACATAGATAAGTTGAGGGAAGCTAACAGTTCATGTAATATAGTGTATGTTAAACATGTTCAGTGTAGAGTTGAATTTAGAGCGGGTTTTGTGGAGTTAACAGAAGTCATTGCTTTTGACTCGAACTATATATACATTAAAAAATAAAAATATATACATATAAGACCACACACAAATCAGAACCTACCAAGTATTTGTTGGATTTACAAAGGTTGCAGGAAACGGGAATTACAAGTAACTGCAAAGTAATTCAAGTACTGAAAATTACAATAGAATAATAAAACTGAAATTACAATTTTGTTGAAGAAGAAAAACTGGAAACTGTTTTTGTTTGCTGAGTCGAGTGTGGCACTCTGTCCTTAAGACAATATTGCCCCGTATGTATCCTTTATATGTCCTGGACAATTCGTCTCTCAAGATAAAACAGCAATGGAACACTTGAGCAAAGGAAACTCAAGAGCTACCGTGAAGAATATTGAGCAATAAAATGATGCTTGGAAGTTGTAGGAAGAAACTGTTTTTGCTTGTGTATTTTCGTGTATTGTAAGTGTATTGTTAGTGTGCCTCAACAATGGTGCAAGGGGTGTTTATATAGGTGAGGGAGGGATTGTTTAGCTGCCTCCATAACATCCATTATTGGCCAAATAATGGCCATTATGGAGGTAGTAAAGCCACCAAAATAAATGGTGGAAGACACCAACGGATTGGCCATTATAGGAGGAGTAATTCAGCCAAAATAAATGGCTGAATTGAGTGTTTGGCGTTTCTGCTTTGACTGTCCAAATTTTGACTTTCTGGAAACTTCAGGGACCAAACTGTACATCTGAAAGAATTCTGGTCCAAACTGTACATATGAAACTTCTGGGATCAAACTGTACTTCTGGCAAAGTTCTCTGGCTCAAAAAGATAATATCAGAAGACCCACAGCCCACAGCCCATGACCCACGACCCGAGACCCGAGACCCGAGAACCCGGAATCGGACCGGACGGGAGGGCGGCGGCGCGCGTGTGGGCTTTCCTCGAACCGAAGCACATCTAGGTCCTCCCTCCTTTAAACACATGGGATACCTCTTGGGGTCCCAAACCCCAAACCAATTTGAGTCTTATATACACAACAATTCTTTCTTCCTCTACCGATGAGGGAGAATTGAACACAATACACACTTTCCATGCTTCAAACACCTCACTTCGTGGACCAATATCTCTTTCATTTCTCAATGAAATTTGACGATTCTTGGCCCTACGGTTATCTACGTACTTAGTAGATCATGCATGTGTGAAGAACCGGATTCTCCAATATACGTAACACTAGTGTTTAAGCCGTTAAAGTTGGTCGGTCGCAACTCTCGCGAAAGGCAAATTTCCAACAATCCCCTCTTGAAAGAGATTTTGGCGCACTCACATGGTGCCTTTTCCATTTCCAGCAATATTTCAGCGGACCGATGTTGCATAAGGAGAGGTAGCTTCAGCTTTGAACCTTTCATAGTTGAATACCATCGGACTTACTTACTGCGCGGTGAACGTGATGTCTTGAACCGTCAGTGTTTAGTGTAAGCCAAGTCAATGGTACCAACACAACAAATTCCCTTACTCTCTTCTTCGTAATGTTTTGTCCGTTTTGGCCATGGACAACGTCTTGGATTCTTAAGTGCGTTCATTTTGAGGCGGCCCATCCTCGCACTTAAATAAGTGGTCTCCTACAAGGTATCCTGCTATACCCCACTTCACAAGTGTTAGGAACCATTAAAAGTTTTCCGAAACCTAACCTCAACTATTGAGGATCATTACAGGTTTTGAAAACTTAACCTTTACCCATACTGCAGATAGCACTTAACGTCTATCGCGGGAACAACTTTGGATTTGGTGTTTCTTTTCAGAAATCACTATCCGAAGTGCTCATACTTCCACCGAAGCGATCAACTGAACCTTTACAACTTAGTTTTCCCATTGAACCAAATTACTGTGATCTCCAGTTAGTAAGGTTGGGTTACCGCTGTATTAGTCCTTATATTTTGGGTTTTAAGCCCATTCCCCTAGACAGGCAAGTCAACTGATCTTTGGGTAAGCCCTTTGTCAATGAGTTTGCTATATTATCCTTTGACTTAATGTAATCAATGGATATTATACCCGTGGTGATCAGTTGCCTAACGGTCTTATGCCTCCGTCGAATATGACGAGACTTGCCGTTGTACATAGCATTCCGTGCCCTTCCTAGAGCCGACTGACTGTCGCAGTGGATCATTACCGAAGGTACAGGTTTGTTCCAACACGGAACATCCTCTAAGAAGTCATGAATCCACTCAGCTTCTTCTCCTGCTTTGTCTAAAGCGATAAACTCAGATTCCATGGTGGATCGGGCGATGCAAGTTTGCTTAGAGGATTTCCGAGACACAACCCCACCACCAATTGTAAATACATACCCACTGGTGGACTTGGTGTTCTCTATATCAGATATCCAGTTTGCATCACTGTACCCCTCTAGTACAGTTGGATTTCTCGAATAGTGTAACCCGTAATTTAACGTGTATTTCAGGTATTGTAATACCCGATTCAGTGCCTTCCAGTGATTATCACTCAGATTACGGGTGAACCTAGCCAACTTATTGACTGCGTAAGCAATATCAGGTCGGGTGCAGTTTGTTATATACATCAAACTACCGATCACCTGTGCATATTGCTCCTGGTATACAGGTGCACCAAGATTTTTATCAAGCTTTTGATTTTTATCCATTGGTGACGTTATCGGTGAACTGTCTAACATCTCGAACTTTCTCAAAACATTCTCGATGTAGTGAGACTGAGATAAGACCAGTCCGCCAGACGTCTTAGAGATTTTAATCCCTAAGATGACATCTGCGATACCCATATCCTTCATGTCGAAGCATTGTTTCAACATGTTCTTAGTCTCTAGGATTACCCTAGGACTGCTTCCTGTGATTAACATGTCGTCTACATACAGACATATCATAACAAATGAGTCAGAGTTACCTTTCGTGTAAACACATTTATCACACTCATTAATGGCGAACCCCTTCGATAGTAGAGTACTATCAAATTTTTCGTGCCATTGTTTCGGGGCTTGTTTCAGCCAGTACAGAGATTTGACAAGTCGACAGACTTTCTTCTCTTGCCCTTGAACCACATACCCCTCGGGTTGGTCCATATAAATTTCTTCTTCCAAATCACCGTTTAGGAAGGCTGTCTTAACATCCATCTGGTGTATCTCAAGGTCACGCAAAGCTACGATCGCAATAAATACCCGTATGGATGTCATCCGGGATACCGGGGAGTAGGTATCAAAATAGTCAAAGCCTTCTGTCTGCCGATAGCCCTTGACTACCAACCTGGCTTTGTACTTGTCTATAGACCCATCTGCTTTGTATTTCCGTTTGAGTATCCACTTACAATCCAACGGTTTATTTCCCGGAGGAAGATCAACCAACTCCCACGTATGGTTATGCAGAATGGAGCCTATTTCACTCTCAATAGCTTCTTTCCAGAGCGGTGCTTCTGGAGTTAACAACGCCTGAGCAATTGTCCTTGGTTAATCATTAACCATATAAGCTACAAAGTCAGGACAGAAGGATTTATCCTTCCTGGCCCTTTTACTTCGCCTTAGATCCATCTCTGGAGTCTCCAAGTTCGAGAATCGGAACACTAGATTCCGGATGTTCACCACCTCGAGATTCGCTAGATCGAACTATTCGGATCCGGCGATCAAGGACTCCCGGTTCTTGAGAGCTTTGTGCATAACTTCGTTTGCGAGAGGTTATGTCTTTCTCCTTTCTAGGAAAGGTACTTTCAAAGAATAGAGCATTCCTTGATTCCATTATTGTACCCTGATGGATATCTGGAATATCTGACTTATGCACTAAGAAGCGATAATCACTACTGTTATTTGCATATCCGATGAATATGCAATCTACAATCTTAGGCCCAATCTTGACCTGCTTTGGCTTGGGTACTTCAACCTTTGCCAGACAACCCCACACCTTAAAATATTTGTAGGTGGGTTTCTTTCCCTTCCATGATTCATATGGAGTTTTGTCCTTACCCTTATGTGGGACTCTGTTAAGAATCGTATTAGTGGTAAGGACGGCTTCTCCCCACATGTTTTGGGGAAGACCAGAATTGATAAGCAAGGCATTCATCATTTCCTTTAATGTGCGGTTCTTACGTTCCGCCACACCGTTTGATTGAGGTGAGTATGGAGCCGTCGTTTGATGAATAATGCCTTCTTGGGCACAATATTCCTCAAATGGCGCTACATATTCTCCCCCTCTATCGCTACGAATGGACTTAATCCGTAGGCTAAGTTGATTCTCAACTTCTGCTTTGTAACGTCGGAATGCTTCATCCTTACTTTTCAACAAGTAAAGGTAACAATACCTTGTGCTATCATCTATAAATGTCACAAAGTACTTGTTCCCCCCTCTATTTTGTGCAAACTTCAAATCACATATATCTGTGTGAATAAGTTCTAGAGGAGCGGTATTCCTTTCGACGAATCGAAAAGGAAGCTTGGTAAGTTTTGCCTCTACGCACACCTCACACTTATGTTGAGGGTTTACGTCGATAGACGGCAACAACTCCATCTTTACCAGCCTTTGAATAGACTTGTAGTTAACGTGTCCTAATCTATGATGCCATAAATTAGATGACTCAAGCAAATAAGAAGAAGGTTCAACTTTATTTCCTTGACGCAATACAGACATGGCATTCACTTTGAAGAGGCCTTCACAGACGAAGCCCCTCCCCACAAATATGCCATTTTTAGTGAGTACAAACTTATTGGATTCAAACACTAGCCTAAAACCAGCATTAACCAATAAAGGTCCAGAAATTAAATTTCTTCTAATCTCTAGGACGTGCATCACTTCCTTCAGAGTAAGTTCTTTGCCGGAAGTCATCTTCAGGACTACCTTTCCAACCCCCAGCACGTCAGAAGAAGCGTTGTTGCCCATGAACATCTTCTTGTCAGCGACTGGCGTGTACATGGAGAAGGCATCTTTGTTGGAACAGATGTTCCTAGTAGCACCTGTGTCCATCCACCACTGCATCGGATTCTCAACCAAGTTGGCTTCTAGCACCAA
This sequence comes from Anisodus tanguticus, assembly GCA_034509755.1. NCBI lineage: Eukaryota > Viridiplantae > Streptophyta > Magnoliopsida > Solanales > Solanaceae > Anisodus > Anisodus tanguticus. The sequence goes on along the minus strand of CM067559.1, from coordinate 42,013,759 downwards.
TGCAGAGAATTCCTCGATCATGTCATCCAGGAGCGTGTCCTTGACGACGTTTGCTTGCGCCTTGCCTTTCGACTTGGCTTTTTGTTGTTGCTCAGTCTTGAGCTTGCGGCATTCCTTGATCCTATGACAAGGTTTCCCACAGTGATGACAATTACCTCTGAACATCTCTGCTGCGGGGGCTTTGCCGTCTTTCTGGAACTTCCGCTTCTTTCTTGAGTTCCCTTTGGCCTCAGCCAGATTCGCCTTCGCCTCAGCAGGTTGTCTACCCCTTGGCAAGGTCTTCTTATTATCTTCTTGGATTTGCAGTTTGATAACAAGCTCTTCAAATGTCATCTCCTTTGTCTTGAGTTTCAAGTAACTCATAAACTCATTCCATGAAGGAGGTAACTTTTCAATCAGCGATGCAACAAAAAACCTTTCGTTTGGTTTCAGTCCTTCCAAATCCAGGTGATGTATAATCATCTGGAATTCCTGGACTTGGGACATCACTGTCTTGCTGTCCACCATTTGGAATTTTAGAAATTTCTCAACGATGAACTTCTTAGTACCCGCATCTTGTGCATTGTACTTCTTTTGCAGTTTTTCCCACAACTTTTTGGCAGTGCCAACGGTGTAATAGACCCTGTAGAGAGGGTCTGCCAAGCAGTTCAGTATATAGTTCTTGCACATGAAATCGCTATGATTCCACGCATCACGAACCATCTTCATGCCGTTAACGACATGGATACCAAGGCCCCGGTCACCCGTTTCAGCAGGCGAATAGTCTATTTCATCTCCAACTTGTGGAGGATCTTCCGTAAGGAACCGGGCCATGCCTATTACCATTAAGTAGAACAACATCTTTTGCTGCCATCTCTTAAATTCTGATCCCATGAATTTTTCAGGGCGATCATGGTGATGTGAGGAAGAAGGTGGAGCTCCAGCAGTCGGGAAGGCAGCGGTGTTACCGCCTTGAACAGTAGCAGCAGCAGCAGCAGTGTTACTGCCTTGGCCAGTAGCGGCAGTGGCGGGGAAGGTAGCAACGTTGCCTCGAGAGGCAGCAGCAATAGCAGCAACATCGGTCATATTTTCAGCCATGTTATAGCAGTTACAGTAAACGAATATTGTCTTAAGTTGTTGGATTTACAAAGGTTGCAGGAAACGGAAATTACAAGTAACTGCAAAGTAATTCAAGTACTGAAAATTACAATAGAACAACAAAACTGAAATTACAATTTTGTTGAAGAAGAAAAACTGGAAACTGTTTTTGTTTGCTGAGTCGAGTGTGGCACTCTGTCCTTAAGATAATATTGCCCCGTATGTATCCTTTATACGTCCTGGAATATTCGTCTCCCAAGATAAAACAGCAATGGAACACTTGAGCAAAGGAAACTCAAGAGCTACCGTGAAGAATATTGAGCAATAAAATGATGCTTGGAAGTTGTAGGAAGAAACTGTTTTTGCTTGTGTATTTTCGTGTATTGTTAGTGTGCCTCAACAATGGTGCAAGGGGTGTTTATATAGGTGAGGGAGGGGCTGTTTAACTGCCTCCATAACAGCCATTATTGGCCAAATAATGGCCATTATGGAGGTAGTAAAGCCACCAAAATAAATGGTGGAAGACACCAACGGATTGGCCATTATAGGAGGAGTAATTCAGCCAAAATAAATGGCTGAATTGAGTGCTTGGCGTTTCTGCTTTGACTGTCCAAATTCTGACTTTCTGGAAACTTCAGGGACCAAACTGTACATCTGAAAGAATTCTGGTCCAAACTGTACATCTAAAAGAATTCTGGTCCAAACTGTACATATGAAACTTCTGGGATCAAACTGTACTTCTGGCAAAGTTCTGACCCACACCCACGATCCGTGACCGGACCGGACGGGCGGGCGGCGGCGGCGCGCGTGTGGGCTTTCCTCGAACCGAAGCACATCTAGGTCCTCCCTCCTTTAAACACATGGGATACCCCTTGGGGTCCCAAACCCCAAACCAATTTTGAGTCTTATATACACAACAATTCTTTCTTCCTCTACCGATGAGGGAGAATTGAACACAATACCACACTTTCCGTGCTTCAAACACCTCACTTCGTGGACCAATATCTCTTTCATTTCTCAATGAAATTTGACGATTCTTGGCCCTACGGTTATCTACGTACTTAGTAGATCATGCATGTGTGAAGAACCGGATTCTCCAACATACGTAACACTAATGTTTAAGCTGTTAAAGTTGGTCGGTCGCAACTCCCGTCAAAGGCAAATTTCCAACAGTATTGACTCTAGATTCTTTGTAAGGGCAAAAAGGAAGACAAAGTTGGGCAACAAAACATTTTTCCAGGCTGTTGGGGTTTTAAGTATACAATATTTTGTTTAAACGTTCTTGGTCAACAGTGGGTCAGTGATGTATACATTTTTAGTGGAAGAAAATTTTAGTTAATTTGGAAAAATGATCTTGGTTCTAAACCTGGGAGAAATGATTAGGTGTGGTGCTGACTGCCAAAAAGTATTTTAAAAGAAAACAAAAGGAAAGTCACTTTTAGGTTCTAAACCTGGGATTATCTTAATGGCTCAATGATTCTAGCAAAATATATACCAACAGTTGTAGCCAAAAGTGCGAAAAAAAGAAGGATGTATGCTTGTACACAATCCAATAATTTAATGAGTTCAAATATCTTTTCTGCATATGTCTTTTCTGCATAGGGGAGCCTTGAAGCAATGATAAAATCGTTTTCGTGTGACTTATAGGTTACGGGTTCGAGCCGTGTAAGCAACCACTGATGTTTGCATTAGGGTAGGTTGTCTACACCACACCCCTTGGGGTGCAGGGTAGGTTGTCGCCTCTTTTCCGGACATGCTAACACATAATGCTTTGTGCACAAGACTGGCTCTTTTCTGTAAAATGCGTAGGATCTTAACATGTTTAACCTGCGTAACCGTAATCGTTTGTAATCGTCATTAGTGTAATAAATATATAATAAGTGTATAATTAATATATAATGTATGCACACTCAGTGTATGCACTTATACAATAATTATAGACTAAAATTTGTATAAAATAAATATTTGAGTTAATTATTTTTTATTGTGGACTTTATATTGAGCTGTTGCATAGCGTAAAATCCCCAAGCATATGCCTTTGTTGCGCTTCCATCCCTTGAATCCTAAGTATGTTGAGGTGGACTATATGAATTCTCACTTCGAATCAGTCAATTTAACCTCGTCTTAGTCCAAGAAATTATGATACGCAATTAGGTTAGCACGTCATAACAATTACAGTATTGTGATGGACTGAGGGTTCGACATGAATAGACTAGTTTAACATTATTATCAACCCACCGCAATCTTTCTCTTTATTGAGGTGTGAGATCGATAATATGAGCAACCTTGCATAGACATGATTAGCAATTTATCAACAGAGCAAAGAAAACGAAGTCATTAGCACATTAACATGCATATAAATTAATGAGCAGTAAGCTCAGGCACAGATTAGTACTTGATGTTTCTTTTTTGTTGGTACTGTTTTTTGAGGGTTTGAATTTTCTCACTGTTTTATTCCCCACACCTCATTAAAGGCCAAATCCATCGACATAATCAATTTCATATACGTTTATTAGTGATACGGATTCAAAATTTGAAGTTCATAGATTTTTAACATATTAGAGTTCTATATTAATAATTCACACGTAATAAATTAACTTTTTCAAGATAAATATACGATTTATGCTGAAATTTTTGATTTTTTCGAACCCATACCCCGAACTATACATTATTCTGATTATTGAACTTTATTCATTTTTTGTTTCTGCTTTGTTGTTACTCAAAAACATTTTTTTGGGATCGAAAATCTCAAATATTTAAAAAATGGCGTGTTTAATAGGAAAGAGTGTTTTCCTACAAGCTTGACTAAGCATGTTATTATTACTAAATATGAATATTAATGAAAATTTATCTGTACTCGATATTTTTACTAATCATACGTATTAATTTTTCATAGTTTGTTTATAAATTAATGTGAAAATATGTGTTAGTTAATTAGGATTCAGTGATAAAAGTGTAGATGAAGAAATGTGTGTACTTTTAGATTTATATAAATATCGAGTGCGAATAAATATTTATTACTATATTTTAGATAGTGAGTGTCATACAACATTATCCAATTTGGGAGGATGTGAGAGTTATATAACGAATCCGAACTAAATCCGTTAACATAAGCCCAACCGTCAAACCCAATCTGAGATCCGAACCAAATTAGAAACTACTCAGAACTTGCATAGGTGTTAAGGTAGCACTTCTAAATCTATCAAAAAAAAATTTTTTTTTTTTTTTGAACATTTCTTAATTCCTTGACAAAATTTTCACCACGTGTAGTTTTTTTTTCCTTCCAGTTACATTGTTTTTAGCTTAATATTAACAGCTTAGATAATCGGCGATGTTATCTTGGCATAAAGTACGAAAATTGTTGTAGTTTGATGGCTGGTCTAAGCGTAGTCAGGATTTGAACTTTATGGGTCGAGTTTGGAATTATATCTAAACTCATTCGATTTATTGGGTTCGGAATCAATTAATTTGTACTAGTACTAATTTAGTGAATTCTTTTTAAGCAAATACGTAGAGTTCCAGCCAAAATTACTGGGTTCGTCGGTTTGGATGAACCTGTAAGTAATAGCTCTTGAGTCTAATGATAGTCTTTAACTATGATGAATTCTTTGAATACATAGAGCGGAATGGAATTCGAAATGTGTATATGCAGTGTACGAGTCAGTCTACTCGGTGGTGTATTCAAGATTTGAGCTTTATGTGTTCGAGTTCAGGATTCTACTCATTTGATATATTGGGTTCAGAGTCAATCATTTGTACTAATTTAGTGATTTTTTAATACATGTATATAGTTTGAGCCAAAGCTATCGTGTTCATGGGTTTGGATGGACATGTAGTAATAGCTTGTGAGTCTAATGATAATCTTTAACTATGATGAATTCTTTGAATACATAGAGCGGAATGGGATATAGCTAATCCCAATTAATTTGGGGTGGAGGAGTAAGTGATTTGTTAATGAATATTAACACCTTAGGCTTGAGATGGTGCGCAAGACGGATAAAATGTGATTAATTGTTTAGGTCATTGGTTGGACTCAGGGTGATATGTTTAGTAATCGTGTCATGTTCACTGGCCTGTGTAAGATGGGGGATATTTCATTTTCTGCTAATAATTAATTATTGTGTATTGTCGGCCTGTGTTTTCTTGGGACGAAGAATTGATGGAACAATTGACAGTAATTTTTTAATTTCAGCTTGTGTATAACATGTTTGTTTTTTGTACCACTCTTGACATTTTTGCTTATTTTTCGAATTTCTGAAATCCTTTTTTCCTTTTGATTAATGTTTATAATCCAAAGCTGAGTGTCTTGGAGGGAACCTGGTAAAGTTAGTGTCTTGTGACTTGGAGGTCATGAGTTCAAGCCGTGGAAATAACCTCTTGCAGGAATGCAAGGTAAGACTGCGTACAATAGACCCTTGTGGTCTGGCCCTTTTCCGGACCCTGCGCATAGCGGTAGTTTAGTGCACCAGGCTGCTTTTTAGTCCAAAGCTGAGTGACCTAGCTGGAATTGGTGATGGTCCTTGTGGTAAGATGTTACTAAACTAATAAAGTATAATTTTTGGCGGTAGTAATTTGCATGTTGGCTGTATTTACTTTAATGTTGCTCACAAATGTTGATGTTCTGTGAGAAAGCTTGTTGGGTTAGATAATATGCATAATTAACTGCGGAATATCTAAGAGGTTTGCCAAAATTAGCAGGAACCTATCAAGGAAAGAGAGGAAAACAGAGATAGATTATGGTGATGAGTTGTTCACCGCATGGTTATGCAGAAAACGATCCGGTGTTGTTCTTCTGTTTCGACAGTGTCTGAGTCCATCCAGTTTGATCTTAAGACTTATTGGTCAACTCTGTTCTGGCCAAAGGTGCCAAAAGATCCCCACCCATCGGTGTTGAATTTTACAAGATGAACACTTGTTCTTTCCTTCCACTTTTCTGTTTGTTCTTCATTTATTTCTCTTAGGTGATAGAGGACACACTGGTCCACCCTCAAAGGTTCTAACATTAAATTTATTGCGTTTTTTTTGTAGAATAATAAACTAAAGCATCCACATTGTAGATTAACCTTTAGTTTTTGTCATTAAGGATTCTCATCTCCTCCACAGCTGCACGGAATAACTGGATTTTATTCCATCTTGCTGTCTTTGAAGCTCCTCTCCTTCCACTTCAGGTTCGGGGAGCTAGAGATGTTTTTCCATACTTTCTGCATTCAGTTCTAGCTATTTCTGCACCTTCTAATCGACCTGAACAACATATATCAGGATAGAGCGTATGGCTCCACAAATTCGTTTTCCGCTAGGAGCGACCCCGTATATAGATTATAGAATAGCACTGCGGAAGTATCTACTCGTTACGGAATCTCAGGTGTCAAAGTGTGGATTTCTGGAAAGCAGCCTTGATCAACTATAGGAAAGTACCTGACGTTGGCTCACGTTGCCACACAATCTAACGACAACAAAACTGTCTCCTCTCCTAAGCTTGAGAATCCCCGCTATGTTTCCGACTTGAACTTACCTTTAGATCCACAAACAGATCCTTGAACCGATTGTGTGTATGGGGGGTGGGGTGGGGTGCTGTTCAGGTAAGTGAACTACTGTTCCAACTGCAAGTAGTCATGTATATTCACAGCCTTTTTTATGATAATGATACCTTCTTGGTACTATTTTCTTTTCCAATAAAGTACGTTATCTTATTAAAAAAATATGCACAACCTTTTACAATCAAGCTTCTAAGTTGTAATGCTTGAGCTTTTCCAGCGTAAGCAGCTTCCATTATATTAGCTATGTTTATCCAGTTGAAGGGAAAATGTTTCTAAAAGTAGAACGGTAAACATTTTGTAGACTTTTTGTTTTTTTTATAATGACAGTGTTCATACCAGTTTGCACGCACTTTAACTAATCCACTGGGTACTAGGTGAATTCTACCAACATAGATATCAGGTAATCATGTCCACCAAAAATTAGACATATGAAAAGAATTCACCTGGCGCAAGGTTGTTACTTCATGTCTTCAACCGCTTGGCCCTTCTCCTAGAGGTGAAAACATTACTCCCTCCGTCCCATTTTATATGAAGGTCTTTGACTTGGCACGGAGTCTAAGAAATAAATGAAGACTTTTGAATCTTGTGGTTTAAAACTAGCCAAAGATATTTGTGTCTCGTTAGGCGTATAAGGTAAAGTTTAAAGTTAAATTGTTGTCAAATAAGGAAATGTGTCATTTTTTGGACTGACTAAAAAGGAAAGTATATAAAATAAATTGGGATAGAGGGAGTATAAGATTAAGTTCAGATTTATGTTCTTTTTGGTGCAATATGAGCAACGTTAGCGATATGAAAAGCATAGTGAACTTCATCTGCCTTGTAGAGTAGAAGGAGCTGATTTTTGTAACCTCTTGCAAACTGTTTCTACACAATCTTTCTGCACTCAGGTGCAATGAGATTTATCTTATTGTGCTTATTCAGTTTTATTCATGATACAACTTTACTCAAATTCTCGAGGCAACTGAATATGCAACTGTAAGTAGGTTAAGCTACTTAATACATCACATTTTGCAAGACTGATGTTTGATTTTGTGTAATATGCAGATAAATTTCAATTGTATATGATATTATAGTAACTCTAATAATTTTTTGTGATCCTCTGATTGAGCTTGAGATTTCTGTTGTATTGATATTTACATCTGACCTTGGTCTGTTTCTATTAGGTTCATGCTGCTTCATTAATTCATGATGATTTTCCCTGCATGGATGATGACCCAACTCGACGAGGTCTGCCTGCAAACCACAGTTTTTGGTGTAGATATGGCAATTTTAGCCGGGGATGCCTTGTTCCCTCTTGGGTTCCAGCATATTGTGTCTTACACCCCAAATGATCTCGTCCCCGAGGATCGAGTCCTCAAGGTCATTACAGAGATCGCTCGAGCTGTGGGTTCCACTGGTATGCTGCTGGTCACTTTCTCGACCTTGAGGGTGGACCAAATGCTCTTGACTTTGTTCAAGAAAAGAAATACGGGGAAATGGGCGAGTGCTCCGCCGTTTGTGGAGGTCTCTTGGCTGGTGCTTCGGATGAGGAGATCCAACATCTAAGAAGATACGGTCGAGCTGTTAGTGTCTTATATCAGGTTGTTGATGATATGTTGAAAGCAAAGGAGACTGAGGACAAAACCGAGGGGAAGAAAAAGAGAGGCAAAAGTTATGTCAGCGTTTATGGCGTTGAGAAGGCTATGAAAGTCGCCGAGGATCTTAGACTGCAAGCTAAGAGAGAGTTAGATGGTCTCGAGAAGTATGGCGATAAAGTCATGCCACTTTATAGTTTTGTAGATTATGCTGCAGATAGAGATTTTAGCATTGATGACCAAGTCTAGATCATATTTTAGCATTATTGTGTCATGTTTCTTCATGACATTTGACCTAAACTATTAACTTTGTTGTATGGAGAGGTGTTGTTAATGAAGCTATAATATCTATATCTCAGCTTCATACAATCAAACCTCTATAACATCGTTGTTTGTCCGGATAATTTCTGGCTGCTATAGCGAGATGTTGTTAAAGAACATATAATATAGCAGAATATGAAAATCGGTCCAAAGAAAAGTTGGTCGTGAAATGTTGTTATAGAGAGGTCTAACAGTAGAAGTCAATCTTATATTGTCAAATTAGGAACCATATTTTCTGCTTTTATGATCAGTAAGGTTTGATTGCCTAAATATTGATACAGAGTTCCAAATTCCCATACAAGGGGTCAGCTCTATTTAACTCAGGTATATGTAATATTGTTTCTGCAAAGTTCCATGTAATTCGGAATTGAAAAATGTATAACCTTACGTCCTTAACTAAGGAAAAAAGCAGATACAGAGTATTAAAAAATCTCCTTGAAGTTATGCTAATGTTGGAAATGGTGAAGGATCCTAACGTAGCTGTCCGAGGTGAACTAGAGATCTGCTCATACATCCCAAAATATGGCGTTTTTGGCTTCAAGAGCAACCAAAGAATCTATTAAAACCAATGTGAAGTACTTTTTAACAGACTGTAGCAAGTAATTTATTGCGTAGTTAGGTTATCAAATTAAGATTACTGTAGACTATCTGTTTTTGTAGGTCTTCTTAATCCAATGATGTAAAGAACAATACATTGTCAGTGCATAAAAGTTAAACTTTTCTGCATAAAGTACGAAGTTAAACTCTCGTAGTTTTGCTTAGATTTGAATACCTGAGTAGTTGGTTCTAAATTAGGCCATACACTTGCTTAGGCGAATCCAGGATCCAAAAAGTGGTTTCAGTATGAGTGTGCTCTTTTTACACATACATTTTATCTTATTTTGCATATGTATACATAGTTTGAGCTAAAAACAACGGATTCAGTTGAACCCACAGAACCCGCTTAGATCCCCCTCTGCTATACAAAGATGGATAGGGGATGCAATGCCATCACTAATACTTCTTAACCTCTTATATAAAAGAGAAGACAAAACTAGTCATATGTTTGGTATACATTATTTCTAAAGCCTCCTAAGGCTGTAAATATTCTAACTCTAAGCTTAAGATAATTCAAATGGATAAACAGAACTAATATCTAAGCTTTTTATTACAAGAAAATTCACAAGAAAGTCAAATCTTATGTTATGTGTGTCTTCATGTCAAAGCATTCCAATTTAACCATATGTTTTTCTTGGTACTGCAGTCAAAGCTTAAGATAATTCAAATGGATAAACAGAACTAATAACTAAGCTTTTTATTACAAGAAAATTCACAAGAAAGTCAAATCTTATGTTATGTGTGTCTTCATGTCACAGCATTCCAATTTAACCATATGTTTTTCTTGGTACTGCAGTCAAAGGATTGAATTTCCTCACTGTCATTCCCATCCTCTCCTTCATGTCCATTGTTTTAGGAGTGACATTACTAGGAAGCTCTCAATCGAATTCATTAAGCAACGAGCCTAAAATGAAGTGTAACATTCGATTACCTAAAGGAAATCCTACGCACATCCTTCTACCAGCACCAAATGGTAAAATCTCGAAACATTGTCCTTTGAAATCAGTCTTCGAGTTAAGGAACCTCTCGGGCTTGAAGTCCAAAGGGTCGTCCCAGTATTCAGGATCTCTTCCAATTGCCCAAACATTTACGAACACTTGAGTGTCTTCTGGTATGTCATACCCCATGAACTTAGTGTCGTGCATCGCTCTTCTTGGCACTAAAAAAGGAAGAGGAGGATGTAATCTTAGTGCTTCTTTAACCACAGCTTGCATGTAAGGCAAGTTGTCAATGTCACTTTCTTCTAACTTCATGTTTTGTCCTACTATCTCAGAGATCTCTGCTTTTACTCTTGCCATTGCTTCAGGGTGGCGTAGGAGCTCTGTCAAAGTCCACTCTATGCTGCTGCTAGTCGTCTCTGAACCGGCTAAAAACATTTCCTGCATTTCATTTCTAATCAAGATTTACCTCAAGAAACAAAGACGTACTTTGTATGTTAGCATTCTTGATTTCAATATGAAGAGTAGGTGATATCAGTGCAGACTTAACTTGTTTGGGCCTGAGGCGTAGTTGTTGTAATGTAGAACAACTATGTACATTAGCATTCTTGATTTCAATATGAGCAATAGGTGATATCAATGCAGACTTAGCTTGTTCGTGACTGAGGCGGAGGTTGTTATTGTTGTTGCAACAACAATGTACTATGTATATAGCATTCTTGATTTCAATATGAACAATAGGTAATATCAATGCAAACTTAGCTTGTTTGGGACTGGAGCGTAGTTGTTATTGTTGTTGTAACAAAGAAGTACTATGTACATTAGAGTTCTTGATTTCAGTAAGAACGATAGGTGATATCAATGCAGACTTAGCTCGTCTGGGACTGGAGCGTAGTTGCTATTGTTGTTGTAATAAAGAAGTACTATGTGCATTAGCATTTTTGATTTTCATATGAACAATAGGAAGAGAGAAACAAGTTTCTTACCAATATGAATATGTTGATCTGATGTTCTGATAACTTAGCTGGTTCATCTTTCCCACTACCCTCAAATTCAAGCAACACATCTAAAAAATCTTTCTTTTTTTCTCCACCATCCTCGCGTTCCTTCATCCGTTCCTTGACATACGTAGAGGCGATCTCTAGAGCTTTTCCCATTTCGCGATGCATCTTCTTCTTTAAGCCTTGTAGATCGAACTTCCTAAGACTCGGAAAAATGTCTGAGATATTTGGATTGACAGACCACTCCATGATCCTCATCATGGCGTTGAAGAACTCGAAGGCCTTTTTCGATCCTGGATGAACTAAATCACGCGACAACATCAAATTTCCTAGCATATTAAACGTTGAAAGGAACACGAAACGTGTTACCTCAATCCCATTTCCCTTAATGTCCATAGAATTCACTTCTTTCTCAATCCAATGAAGCATGTCATCCACACATTTTCGCCTGATATGCACCGTTTCATTGATCCGTTTGTGCACAAACATTTCAACGGTGCATAACCGCCTTAGCACCCGCCAATACGTGCCATACGGGGCTATAGCTAAGGATCCTAGGTGGTAGTCATGCACTAACATGGTTTCGATGATTTTGCGCTCCGCAAAGGCGAAGTCAAGGTTCTTGAAGAACTCAACAGCTATCTTGGCTGATAAAATTGACATGGTCTTGACAGAGCCAATTTTGAACCATACAACAGGGCCATATTTGTGTTTAAATCCTGCAATTGTTTCATATGGCAATGTTCCAAGATCAAACATGTTGCCAAAAATTGGCAAACCAGGTGGTCCTGGAGGCAACTTGTAAGAACAAGAACTTCTTTTGGAGAATACTATGATTACAGTTGGTACTATGATGATTGTAGACCAAACTACATAGTTCCACTCCCAATCCATTTCCTCAGATTTTCAAGTTTTCGTGTGTGTTGCTTCTCTGTTTCTGCTATTTATAGATGTTGGAAATAAGAGTCCGTTCACTCACAAGGGGGGCTCCAAACGCCTACGAGGGTAAAATAGTATGTTAGGGATTACTATATATGTTGTTAGGACTCTTCAAAAATGTTTTCGCACCCGTATTGGATCCTGCAAAAATGTACTATTTTTGGAGGATTTGATATGCTTCCGTCAGCATATTTGAAGAGCTCAAACAACATAAATTATCAGTCCCTAATTTCTCTTATATAAGTACAACTATAATATATAATTAGAATATACGAGAGACAACTTTCATCCATCTCGCTCTTGACCGCAAAACACCAGGGTTTAAGTTGTGATATAGGTGGTTGCTACGACATAACGTGGCAACTGCTATCGACCAACGACTCCAGCCGTAGTTCATTTCAGTCTTCCTCTACCAGAAGAACCTATAATTCACTGTTTAATTTTACTTTTGATGAAAACTTTTAATGACATATTTAAAATAACAATTTTTTTTTTTTTTTTAAAATTTTTATGGCAAGTCAAAGTTTGTCACATAAATTGAAACGGAGAAAGTAATATGCATTGAACTTGTTGCCATTTGCCACCTTCGAGATATTCTTTGATTATAATAATATGATTTTTGAGTATTGGTGGCGTAGTGAAACAAAAAATGAAGATGTATAATATTCTCATCTCCAAACTTTGATGCAGCCTTGAATTTTTTAAATAGTTTTCAACTGAAATAGCTGCAATATTTAAGGTATTTAAAAATAGAAATCGATCTGGCCATGTTAGTCAGATATTGACTCACATTACAAAGTGATTATCATACTCCTCAGTTCATAATAAGGGATGTTCCTAGAGATGGCAATGGATCCTGGATCCGGTCCGGATCCGGTGTATCCAGATCCGTTTTATAGGATATGGATCTTCAAAATTTGAACCCGACGGATCCGGATCCGTTTCTGACGGATCGGATCTGGATCTGGATCTTGTATTTGAGATCCGTATCCGGTCCAGATCCGACCCGTGGATCCATTTTTTATTAAATATATTCATAACCTAGAATGTAATTTTATAAGTATTTTCTTAAAATTGCTAAGCACATCATTGCAAGTTTAATTCTCAAAACAAGTTTAATTTATCCCCGCGTTAACTCAAAAACAAAAAAATAAAGAGGTAACTTCGATAATAAAATCAATGTTATATTAGTGAATGACTAACATCTCCATAGACAAGTAGTTAAAATTATATTCACTTCATTTATGAAGATTCCAAGCACATGCAAGTTCTGCATTGTGGAAATACTAGTGAGCATTTTCCACAACTATTGTCATTGTCCAACATTTTTAATTAATAGCTCACAATCAAAACGAGACAACGAACAAAATATCTCATATGAACATTTCAAAATTGAAAAACAGTAAACTGTTAGCTTTGTAAAAATCGTTTGTCAGTTCAAAAAAAATTTCTTAGCAAGGTATTTTTTTTACATATGGATCCAGATCGGATCCGTGGATCCGGATTTGGATATGATTTTTATGGACCCGCTGGATCTGGATTCAGGTATGAAAAACGGATCTGGATCTATCTAGTAGGATCCGATCCAGATCCAATCCGTTGCCATCCCTAGATGTTCCCGTTAGAGTAATTATGTGGATATCTCATAATTACCTTTCATTTATTATAATTGATAGTGTAATATATTGTAATTATTATGATTGTAATTAGTATTTTATATTTTAGGTAAGGTAGATTAGTCTTCGATTATTTTGTGAAGGGGAAAGTCCCGAAGGCGAAACCCCCCACCTGTACCAGAGGCCCCTTGGCCAGGTGGGATGTAAATCGAGGGATATGCGCGAGTGACAAATACAAGGGAGAGGACCAACGGGACACGAACCCAAAGAATAGCCCTTGCAATATTTCAGCAAAGACTGTCACCACACGAATTCGAACCCGCGACGTCGGAGTGGTTGTACCCCAATCACCTTGCCACTTACCAACTCACCTGTGCCCCGGGGGCGATTAGTCTTCGATTATTCAAGCATAGGATGATTGTATATATGTTGTATCTTTGAGAGATTATTGATCAAGAAATCATTTCCTTCATGGTATCAATAGCCAAAGATTCTTTGCCCTAAACTCCTCTCTTTTCTTTTTCCCTTAGCCGATATCTCCCTCTTTTTTCTACTATTTTCGGCCTCCTCCTAGGTTTAGTACTACTAAACACTAAACCTAAATAACTCCTCACAACCTAAACACTAAATTAACCCTAGCCGATTACTACACCCCATCACCCCTCTCTCGGCTAGACTTACCCAACTTTAGGTTTCTTCCATCCATTTCCATCTAAAACACCACTTCCTTCTCCTCTTCTTTTGATTCTAAGTGGAACTCATGGCTGAAAAACAAACCTTTCATCCCGCTCTTGCCGTTAATAACGTCAAGAACTTTATCTCCATAACTCTTGAAATGGAGAAAGGACAGTATACCTCATGCGCAGAACTATTCATTATTCACTGCCGTGCTTATGAGGTGATTGACCATATCCTTCCATCCGAGTCACCATCGGATACCACTACGGTGGACAAGAAATTATGGTCTCGGTTAGATGCTATAGTCCTTCAATGGATTTATGTCACAATTTCGAATGATCTTCTCCATACCATCTTGGAATCCAATTCTCTGGCTCAACAGACGTGGGAACGGTTGCAAAACAATTTTCAAGATAACAAAGTTTTCAGAGACGTTTATCTTGAACACCAGTTTACGAATGTTAAACTGGATGATTGTTCCAATATCTCCTCTTATTGTCAGAAATTAAAGATGCTTGCGAACCAATTATCCAACGTTGGTTCGCCCGTGACAAATCAACAGTTAGTCCTTCAGTTGATTGCCGGATTGAATGAACAATATGATGGGGTTGCTACATTCATTCAACAAAGTAATCCATTGCCTCATTTCTATAAGGCTCGTTCGAGGTTAATTCTCAAGGAAACGCGGAATGCAAAACAGGCATCTTTTGGAGCATCCACCGCCGACACCGCTCTTGTCTCCACCAATTCATTTTCCACCAATTTAGAGTCCCAAAATTCTAGTTCATGGGGAAATAATAATCGTAAAAATAATGTCCAAAAATGGGGTTCAAATCGTAACAATAATAAAGGAAAAAATAACGGTGAAAAGGGACGCGGACGGGGCAACGGACAAACTGCCGGCGGCAGTGGCCTGTCCGGGCAGTGGCGGAAATCAATGGGGGCAGTACCCACCGTGGGCCTGGGCCCCACAATGGGCTGCCCTGCCATGCCCATAACCGACGTCATTATGGGCCCGACCTCCTCCTTCTTCAAATCGCCAACTCGGTATTCTAGGATCTCGTCCACAACATGCATTTGCGACCCAAGCACCATCTTCTGCCGGATATGCACCCACGGACATTGAACAAGCCATGATCCACATGAATCTAAATATTTCAGATGAGTCATGGTACATGGATACAGGGGCTACGTCACACATGACAACATCTCAAGGTAATCTTTCGTCTTATTTTAATACAAGCAGTAATAAAAATATTGTTGTCAACAGTGGGCAGAAAATTCCAATTTGTGGTATTGATTAGGTAACACTACCTTCTCTCCACCCACCTTTATACTTGAAAAATGTCTTACATGCACCAAAACTGATTAAAAATTTGATCTCTGTTATACGTTTTACAATTGGCAACAATGTTTCTGTGAATTTTGATCCATTTGGTTTTTCTGTGAAGGATTTTCAGACGGGAGGCTACTCATAAGATGTAATAGCACGGGAGACTTATATCCCATCACTTCTATTTCAACAATCACATGGTCAAACCTTCCACCTTTGCAGCCATCTCTCTTAATATACGACACAATAGGTTGGGACATCCAGGAGCACCGGTTTTTAATCAATTTAGGAAGAATAATTTATTTTCTTGTAAATGACATTTGTACTCTTCTGTTTGTCAAACCTGTGTGTTTGGTAAACATGTTAAGCTTCCGTTTTCTTCGTCTACTACTCATACTTTTATGCCATTTGATATTTTGCATTGTGATTTGTGGACATCACCCGTTTTAAGTGTTGCATGTCATAAATACTATTTGCTCATTCTTGATGATTATTCAAATTTTTTGTGGACCTTTCCCTTAGGACAAAAATCACAAACCTATAACATTTTGAAACAATTTAGTGTGTTTATCAAAACTCAGTTTGGCAAATCCATTAAAAGTTTTCAATGTGACAATGGGGGGGGGGGGAAATCTCTAAATGCCAGATTAAAGATTTTTGTCACCAAAATGGGATGTATGTAGGTCTTTCATGTCCACATACCTCTTCTCAAAATGGAAAAGCCGAAAGAAAAATTTGAACAATCAACAATATGACTCGCTCTATCCTTGTGCATTCGTCCACACCACCAAATTTTTGGCACCATGCCCTTCAAATTGTTACATATCTTTTAAATATTCTTCCTAGTAAATTAATCTCCAATGTGTCACCCACTCAGGTATTATACCACCGTCTCCCATCAGTTACACATTTACGGGTTTTTGGATGTTTGTGCTATCCCTTGTTTCCATCCACCACCATCACAAACTTCAGACTCGACTTACTCCTTGCGTGTTTTTGGGATACCCACAAAATCATAGGAGATATAAGTGCTTTGATATGTCAAGTGAGAAAATCATTATTTCTCGTCATGTCATATTTGATGAATCCACATTCCCGTTTACAACATCTCGAGCGGTATCCTCACCTTTATATGATTTTCTGGACGACGAAATTCATCCAATTTTGAGGTATCATCTAAACTCTCAAAATAATAGTGTAGGGACATCACCAAATCCACGGCCTCACAACACGACCCAACCACAAAATGTGAATGGGCTGAAACGAGAAACCGAGGCCATTGTCTATCTTCCCTCGGTCTCGCCCCAATCCATATTTGGTAGAAGGCCAGCCCAACAAATAGAACCCATACACCTCTACCCGTCATACAAACCCCATCCCGTGACATAATGGCCCAATCTAGTGGCCATACCGAGCTTATTGCCCCGACCTAAAATCCCGTAACCACCCAGCTATCCAGCGGCCCAACTATTCAACCACGGACCATGGAAACCTGTGCAATGCACAAAAATTTCAAAATAAACACCATTTTAACCTAACCACCTCAGTCCATCCATCATCGATACCAAAAAATCCCAAAGTTGCCTTATCTGACCCGAATTGGAAAGCTACCATGTTAGATGAATTTACTACTCTTATTCAAAATAAGATTTGAGATTTTGTACCACGTCCCTGCCATGTTAGATGAATTTACTGCTCTTATTCAAAATAAGATGTGAGATTTGGTACCACGTCCCTGCCATGTTATATGAACATAATTCGGTCTATGTGAGTTTTTTGCCATAAAAAGAATTCTGATGGTTCTTTTGCGAGATACAAAGCTCGTCTTGTTGGTGATGGCAGGTTGGAGTAGATTGCGGTGAAACATTCAGTCCGGTAGTCAAGCCAGCAACTATCAGGACTGTTCTTAGCTTGGCACTTTGCAAATCTTGGTCCATTCATCAGTTGGATATCAAGAATGTATTTTTACATGGCCACTTGCAAGAAATGGTATACATGCATCAGCCGTTGGGGTTTCACGATCCTACCCGTCCAGATCATTCCTGTTGAGGAAATCCGTATATGGTCTGAAACAAGCTCCTAGGGTATGGTATAACAGGTTTGCAGGATTTGTTTCCAAATTGAGATTCTCTCACAGCAAGTCAGATCAGTCACTATTTATTTATAGGAAGGGCACTGACATGGCATATATACTTCTATATGCTGATGACATTATTCTCACAGCATCCTCAACTTCACCTCGTCAGTCTATTATGTCCAATCTTGCGACTGAATTTGCAATAAATGACTTAGGTTCGTTGAATTATTTTCTTGGCATTGATGTCACTCACTATGCAGGTGGTATGTTTCTCAGTCAAAAGAAATATGCCGAGGAGATAATTGACAAAGCAAGGATGTCTTTCTGCAAACCATCACATACTCCAGTTGACACTAAGGCGAAGTTGAGTAACGCTGCAGGTACTCCATACAGCGACCCTACACATTACCGCAGCCTAGCAGGAGCATTGCGTATCTGACTTTTACGAAGCATGATATTTCCTATGCGGTCCAACAAGTTTGTTTACACATACATGATCCTAAGGAAGAACATATGAGGTCTCTTAAGAGGATTTTGCGGTATGTTAAGGGTACTCTTCATTTCATACTTCATCTGTATAAATCCTCCATCTCGAGTCTTTCTGCCTACGCCGATGCGGATTGGGGTGGCTGCCCAGACACATGTCGTTCCACTTCTGGCTATTGTGTGTTTTTGGGAGACAATTTCATTTCATGGTCATCCAAACGTCAGTCAACACTGTCTCGGTCAAGTGCAGAGGCAGAATACTGAGGGGTGATCAATGATGTTGTTGAATCATGTTGGCTTTGTAATTTACTACTGGAGCTCTATTGTCCGATTGAAAGGGCAACAATGGTCTAATGTGACAATGTGAGTGCGATCTACTTATCTGGCAATCCTGTTCAGCATCAACGCAAGAAACACATTGAAATGGATATCTTATTTGTCCGAGAAAAAGTTTCTCGTGGTCAAGTCTGTGTTCTCTATGTACCGTCCCGTTATTAGATAGTTGACATATTCACAAAAGGTTTTCTGCGCGTACTTTTTGATGATTTCGGGACAGTCTCAGCATCCGAGAACCTCCAGCTAAGACTGCGGGGGATTGTTAGAGTAATTATGAGGATATCCCATAATTACCTCTCATTTATTATAATTGATAGTGTAATATATTGTAATTATTATGATTATAATTAGTATCTTATATTTTAGGTAAGGTAGATTAGTCTTGCATTATTTAAAGCATAGGATGATTGTATATATGTTGTATCTTTGGGATATTATTGATCAAGGAATCATTTCCTACAGTTCCAAATAATTACAACAACAACAACAACATACCAAGTGAAATCCTACACCGTGGGGTCTGGGGAGGGTGGAGTGTACACAGACCTTACCTCCACCTTAGTAGGTAGAGCGGCTGTTTCCGGGAGACCCTCGGCTCAAGAGAAAGCATAATCATAGGCAAAGCAAGAAAAGCATAGCAAAGCAAGAGAGACGGTTAGACTCAGACGATAAATTAAAGCAGTATGAACATGCAGCTAATAAAACCGAATACGCCATGGTAGCACATTCTATTAACCGGAAGCAGTAGCTAACACAACTAAATAGGATAAACAAAGTACACTAAAGAACACATAGCAGCAGAAATCAAACTACATGGGACTATAAAGCAATAATGTGCCTATAAGTGTGATAGGCTAATCGAGCCTACAGTAATAACACTACAACTATCATTTTATAAGCGTAAGTAGGACTACGCTTGACTACGTACTACTCCTAATCCGTGTCTTCCACAACCCCTATCTAAGGTCATGTCCTCGGTAAGTTGCACCTGCGCCATATCCCGTCTAATCACCTCTCCCAATACTTCTTCGGCCTACCTCTATCCCTCTTGAACTCGTCCATAGCCAAACTCTCACACCTCCGCACTGGGGCATCCATGTCTATCCTCTGCACATGCCCAAACCATCTCAACCTCGCTTCCCGCATCTTATCCTCCACTGAGGCCACTCCCACTCTCACTCCTAAATAATTAAGAAAGCATTAAGTTTTATCTTCCAATTTTATCCTTATTTAAGTAAATAGAATTTTATAGTTACTAAGAATTCATTAAAAATGGAGTACTTTTTCTAAGAAGTTTAATTAAAGGTAAGCTAGTAAAAACACTTCTTATATTTTAGGAGTGAGTAATTTTCTTAAGGGGTGTGTCCAAGCTAAAAACACCACTTATTGTGAAATAAAAGGAGTAATTACTTATCTCTTCTCAAATAAATAAAAACGAAGTAATTGCGCAGGGTAGCTTATTTGCATCGCGGTATTTAAGTACAAATACTTGCTAAACCTTTTGCATCCGTAGTTAATTGAGGGTTACTCTCCCTTTCTCCCTTATATTTCTTTTTGGGGGGTTTAAATCTTTTTTGTGTAATTAAGGTGCCAAGGCATGTTTATTTTAAGTTACTGCAACAAGCAATATCACACTACTACAACAACAATAACATACCCAATATAATCTTCATCAGGTATAGTCTGAGGAGGGTAGAGTATACGCATACCTTATCCTTACCTTCACAAGGTAAGGAGGCAAACAAGCAATATCACACTGAGAGAACGAATAATCATACATCACTTGGAAGTTTAACATTAAAGTAAATTTAGTTATATATATGGCCTGAACTTCAAGCAAAAATGATTGAATGACCTAATTCAAAATTATCTAAAGTTAGACGTTGACAAGCCAAACTTCAGACGGATATCTCTGAACTTCAGTCTCGCGCTGCCTCAAGTTGATTAAAAAGTGGATAAACATGTGAAAATTTAGTAACTCCGGCTATGGCTTAAATGGGGATGTTTGTACACTTCGTACAATAAAAACATGACACTTTTACTGATTTTGGCTAATAAATAAATGCAAAGAATACATCAATAATAAGTTTATATTTCTTTCTTCTTGTTCACCTAACTTGGACAATATTATTGCGTGAACATTTTCATTTATTTAACTTAGGTCTTCGCATATTCACTCACATGTAGACCTATTTGTTTTTGTTGTACCAACCACGTGAAAGTATTTTTTGAAATTAGTTACAGTGTAACTCAAGCTTAAGATTTGCCTACTCTAAAATCACGTTGAATTGAGTGAACATTTGATTAAAAAGTTTTAAACTTTTAGAGGATAATTATTTTAATTTTATTTAATTTAGTCCTACAAAAGCATACCACTGCGACTTGCTGACTTTTCCATGGACAAAGGATCTTTACCGAAGCTAGTGCAAAAATCTGAAAACCATAAAAAATATATGCTTGTGAATTTTGGTTAGTTATTCGAATTACTTTTCCAGAATGGTAGATTATTATTTATTCCAATCCGTTCTATTTTAAATAAATAATTTAATATAAATATCTCATAGTGTTAGGAAAGAAAATACGGAAGCTTTGAAGGTATTTTAATGGAGGAAACCCTAGTGTGCCGACATGAAAAGAAAACGGAAGGAGAACATATTTTCGTGTAAAACAGAAAAAATGAATTCCTCAATCTTATTTCTCAACCCAAAGGTGTATTTATAGTTACATACAAACTGTTTACATTTGCAAATACAGAATAGAAAATAGGCTAAAATTGAAATGTAACTAATGCTAAAGAAACCGGGTATATATTGTCAAACCGACATAGTAAAGAAAGAAGGTTTTTTCTTTCTCTCTTTTTTAATAAAAAGCACAAACCTAGACAGTCTTAGAAAACTACAATAAATAAAAATAAACTATTAGCACTAATTTTTTTCAAATAAGATTAAGGTAAATGTAGATTTTAAAATCCACCTTTCACTAATATGTTGTTGGTTAAATTTGTTAAATCACTTTGACGATTAGAAAGATCCAATTCCCGAAAGTTTTGCAAAAAATTCACTAGAAACTAGGATATTACAATGTAATAAGTTCACTAGAAAATACGATATTACAATGTAATAAATTCACTAGAAAATAGGATATTAGTACAATGTAATAAATTCACTAGAAAATAGGCTAAGTAGTAAGTTTATAATGACTAAATGGATGCCAAATATATTCGAGGGAAAGTGACTCACATGTCACATAATATTGTTGATTTTCTACCTAATTCTTAAATATGTTCCAAGTGTCTGCCTTTAATTTCACATCCAATACAACATGAAGGAGAAGAGATTGCAAGCTCTCCTTTTTGAATCACAAATGAAAAGTTAAAGTTTATCTTGCTTCAAGCTTTATTTTTGGATAACCGAGACATTTCCGAAAATAGTGAATGTATGATTCGAAACTCGATGGATAATGGGTCTACCTCTCTAACTCTTCTCCATCTAAATACCAACTTTTGTTTAATTTGCAGCAGAATTCGAACTCGTGATGTCTGTCTAACCATACATCACGTGTTGCGCTCTTATCATTAGATCGATCAAAGTCATAAGTGAGTATTACGCTAAGGCTAAGAAAATTGAGATTAAAAGTTAGAGTAGTGAAAGTTGACATTGAAAGTATATTTATGTCCTAGAGACAATCTGTATTAGGACAAATGTACTTTATACACATTCATATTATTATTAATGAAGATTAATATTTTGACATTTGCAATTATTGAATTATATTGTTTGTAATTATTCATTAATGTGCATCCCTTGAGCTTGCGTTGTCATTAATATAGTGAAATATTAATGATAGAGTGTAACTCTTAAAATAGCCTCGACTAATGATCATCGAGAATGGGATATCGATGATATGTAATAAGTCAACATGTGGTCTGCATCACATCCTTAGAGGATGTAGTATGTCTCACCTGCTACGAGTAATGGTTACTCGTGATGGACACATGGATACTTTGGAAGTATTGGTATACCCTGCTGATATATTGTTTGTTATACTTGTCTAAAGTATGATCAACATGTAGAAGATAGAAGTTCTTAGACTTGAGGTCAATACGTGCATTGTCTACAAAGTAATGTACTTTGATCCCATCTAAGCTCAAACGCCTTATAGGTTGAGATACGACTTGTATTGGGTACATTGCGATGTGGATTGAAGGTGGTAGTTGTGCCAAGATTAGGATTCATTCCTCGGATGTATATTCGAGAGAACACTCAGATTCTCAGTGATATTAGGTTGACTAAGTCATTGGTCAACGCAATAGACATATTTAGAGTATGGTCTAGTTGTCAACTAATATAGATGAGATACAATGATTAAGCCATTTAGATAGACACTTGACAAATCCTAAGCTTGATCGGGTGTGTCGTGAATGAAATAATTTTATCTTACCACATAAAGGTTAAGTTTACTGGATTCGTGTAGACCTTAATTTGATTAATGTCGCTATGAGAAGGCCTGTAGGATCACACTATGTCGATTGTCCATTTCGATCTAAGGATGTATTGAGAGAGTAACTAAAATGTTCGATTTGGAATCGAGACATTTAAATGAATAATGATTATTTTAATAAAGTCAAAATTGGATTTTGGATTTAATTAAGAATGCACGAAAAATAAAGTTGAGTGTCGCAACGCCCATACCCTAGGGCTGCGGCGTAGTGCAGGCGCATGCCGAGCGCCGCGGCGCCTCTGCCTCAATTTTTGGGCCAGGCCCAAGGTCAAACCCTAATCCGGTTTTGACATATTTTTCAACTATAAATAGAGGCATTCACCTTATTATTCAAAACACCATTTTCTGAAAAACATTCTAAGCCTTAGAGACTTAGAATCAAATACTCTCGAACCTCTGCCGGATTTCCTAAATTTCCGAAGTCGAAATACATTGAATCTTGGAGCTTGCAATTGGAAGGACAATCGCGTGTGCACCTCACAGTTGATAAAGATTTCAGATTATTATAACTTGTAAGTAAATGTTTTATATTACAAGTTTCATCATTGTATAACCATACCAGAAATTATTGTTGAGGTAAGTAAGAAACATAACTTTTAAACTTCCGATTTGCCTTACTTATGTGCTTTGTACCCAACAAATTCCTTTAGTGGTATCAAGAGCGTAGGCTGGTTAAATGATTATATAACAATTGAATAGAATAATAATATGGGTTAAACATAAAATTGGATTAAAACGAGGTTTTTTGAAATCCTATATGTCTTGAATGAATGTTGACCTTTTGGTATCACCCTAAATTATCTCCTACGCTAACTCGAAGAAGTTATTCCGCTCTAACTCGAACTAAGCCAAGTGCGTTGTCCGGCTCATTGCACGGTGCACGGCTAAGAACGAGTAAAGAACGGATGATGGTCGATATGGACGTTATTAATAATGGTGGGTGATGATAAATGACCTGTGTATTGATCCCTAAATTGGATTTAGGGGTTGAACGATTTTTTGAAAATCAACACAGAAACATTTGTAAGGACGTCAGCGCCGCGGCCCTATGGTAGGGCACCACGACTCTGACTAGGGTTTCAAGGAGGCGTCGTGGCGCTAATGCTTCATTTTTTAAAATATGAACTCACTGGACAACAGGCATCGCGACTCCATGGTGGAGCGCTGCGACGATAATGCATTTTCAGAAACAGAAATGTTTCTGCCTCTGCAGCGCCGCGGCGCTAGTGCATTTTTTCAGAAAATTAGGGTTACTGCCTCAGTGGCGCCGCGGCGCTAATCATTAGCGTCGCGGCCCCACCTGTCCAAAAAGAAAAAAAAAGGAAAAAAAAATCCGAGTTTAGAATATTTAATATTTAACCCAACATTATTATTACACAGTATATTATTTGATAAGTATATTGTTTATGTGCTAAATGTCAAATTGTTTGTCATTTACATTTCTAGAATAGTGTCCGCTATAACTGTCTGGGCAGGCGGCGTCCAGTGTTTGATTAAACCATCTTATATCATGCATGGCATCAGACCCTTCAACTTCATCAGTGTTTGAATCTAGTACTACTTCAACTGATAACTTATCACCAATTGACAATCCCATTCCTCCCTGCTCAACAACATTCTTAACCACAACCTGTTCTTGTAGGGACATATCAGTATGTGTATCATGAGTAGGAAAATAATCAGTATCTGAACCTGCAATATGTGTGTCACCATCACACTGTCTGATCTTTCCAAAAGGAAATATATCCTCATAGAAAGTAACATCCCTACTGACAAAAATAACTCTGTTATCCAAATCTAGTAGTTTATTTCCCTTTTGTCTAGTTGTATATCCAAGTAGCACTGACTTAATGACTCTAACATCAAACTTGTCCATTTTGACCAGATTAGTAGCATAACATAAACACCCTATCACTTTCATAATAGACAATGAAGGTGTCCTTGTAAACAACTTCTCATAAGGTGACATATTTCCTATTATCATAGATGGAATCATGTTAATCACATAGACTATTGCTTCCACACAGTCTCCCCAAAACCTTGCTGGCAGATGGCTTTGAAACTTGACGGCTCTGGCAACTTCCAAAATATGTCTATGTCTCCTTTCTACCACTCCATTTTGTTGTGGAGTGTATGGACAACAACTTTGATGTATAACTCCATATTAATTAAACAACTCAGCACAAGAACTGTTAATGAATTATGTACCATTATCTGTTCTAACATTCTTAACCATCATATTAAATTATGTTCTGATTAATGCAATCAAATTCCTAAGAACAGTGGCAACATCAGACTTAGTATTTAATAGAAACACCCAAGTCCATCTGGTGTAATCATCAACTACTGTAAGAAAATACCTCATCCCAAAATAAGTGGGAATCTTATAAGGTCCCCATACATCAAGATGCAACAACTAAAAAACCAAAGTCTGACTTACTACTACGTGTATATCACGAAAACACAAGAACAAACAAGCCGTGTGTACTTGTATATTTAGGTAATATATTGTTGTATTTAATTAGCATTATACACTTATTATAATTATAGAATTCTTGTACAAATAGAATAGGATTTTGGGAGTAGAATAAGAATTAGGATTTTCCATATTATGGAAATTGTAATATGTCCTCGTGTAAGTCTACTTCCACTCCTGTTGATACTAAACCCAATCTGGGTGCTGCGGCTGGCTTACCTTACGAGGATTCCACCAACTATCACAGTCTTGTCGGAGCTCTTCAGTATCTTACTTTCACGAGATCGGATATTACATATGCAGTACAATATGTGTGTTTGTTTGTGCATGATCCTAGGGTTGAGCACATGAATGCGCTCAAATGAATTATACGATACATCCAGGGAACACTTAACTATGGCTTGCATCTTTATCCGTCGTCGACTTCTACACTTGTCTCGTATACAAATGCTGATTGGGGTGGTTGTACGGATACCAGACGCTCCACGTCTGGCTATTGTATGTTTCTTGGTAATAACTTGTCTCATGGTCTGCGAAGCGACAATCTACATTATCACGCTCTAGTGCAGAGGTCGAGTATCGAGGGGTAGCCAATGTGGTCTCTGAATCATGTTGGTTACGTAATCTTCTCTTAGAACTTCATTGTCCCATTGAGAAAGCTATCTTGGTTTATTGTGATAATGTTAGTGCCGTCTATATTTCTGGTAATCCGGTTCAACACCAGCGCACTAAACGCGTCGAGATGGATATCCACTTTGTTCGCGAAAAGGTAGCTTGTGGACAAGTACGCGTCTGTCATGTCCCTTCCAGATATCAAATTGCAGACATCTTTACGAAGGGTCTTCCCTCGGTTCTATTTGAAGATTTTAGGGACAGTCTCAGCATATGAAGATCGTCCGCTATGACTGTGAGGGTGTGATAAATATACCGTGATATACACGCCTTGTGTATACCGTGTATATCATGAAAACACAAGAACAACACAAGCCGTGTATACTTGTATATTTAGGTAATATATTGTTGTATTTAATTAGCATTATACACTTACCATAATTATAAAATTCTTGTACAAATAGAATATGGTTTTGGGAGTAGAATAAGAATAGGATTTTCCATAATCAAGAGATTATTTCTTTCATAGCCTTCACCGGAATTGCTTTCTTTAAAATAATTCTCATTCTTTCATTCATGTCCAAATCCATTGATTTCATCCAATCAGCCAAAACCCAATCAAACTTATGCAAAACTGACCCTAAAGCCAGTGGTAGCACACGAAAAACTAGGGGAATAGCAGGGCATATCCTTCGACCAGAACCAAAATGTATGAACTCAAAATGATGACCCTTATAATCCACAGTGTTTGGTTCCAAGAATTTCTCTGGCTTGAACTTTAAAGGATCTTTTCAAGTTTTCGGGTCCCTTCCAATTGCCCAAACGTTAACAAGAACTTGGGTTTCTTTTGGGATGTGATTGCCAAACATGGTGCAAGAATCCATTGCCATGTGTGGGACTAAAAATGGAAGTGGAGGGTGTAACCTTAGGGTTTCTTTGATCACTGCGTTTAAGTATTGGAGCTTGTCTATGTCTTCTTCTTCTAGCTTATTCGAGGGGTTGATAACTCTGCTTATCTCATTCTACCAATAGAAGTAATATTAGGACCAAACCTAAAATTTCATACTCCATTTTCACTTCTTTATTTTCTTCCTTTTGAAGACTTAGCTTAGTGCGTCAAGGTTTCTTCAACAATCTGCATATTAAAGGAAATAAAATCAATTAACCTATAATAAAGTGGCTCTTCGATCATATTAAACCTAATACGATAACTCTAGGTAAAACACTTCATATTAAAAGTGACTTCATTCTCAAAATTTAATTTATATATATATATAATTTTTGACCTATATAAGATATTTAATTTTCTATAAACACAATATAATTTTCTTATGTATAACTACAACTAACCACCTTCACTCTATAATCTATGTGGTTTTGCCACTGATCACTAACCAGAAACTAAAAAAATGTTGTAATTTCCCAGGATAAAAAAAAACGAGAATGACCATAATTAAAGAAAAGATTATATATAGAAAAAAAATAAGAATATGAAATACTTTTCATATTGTGCTAATTTAATAAGCTTTATTAGTACCTCTTCTTGAATTGAGCTTTCCTCCAATCGCTAACTAATTAAGAGGGGAAATAAGCATGAAAACCTGATAGTCAGCTCAGAGTTTCTCAAAAAGTTAAATGTGATGTACATTTAGTGGCTTACCCAATGGGAGTATATATATATATATATACTAACTTTTTTTTACCTAGCTAAGGAAGAGAATGCAATCCTAGCAATTAATCCTAGTAATTAATCTTATCAATAACGGATTCAGAATTTTTAAATTATGGATGTTCAACTACCTATAAGCTAGTATTGTTATTTCTTGAAATTGGGTGTTCAGTCAATATATTTGTATTTTATTACTAACTTCTTATATAAAAATATAATTTTTGTGGCAAAAGTAATAAATGCTTGAGCACCCAATAACGTCTACAAAGGTCCGGGCAAACACACACATTTACTTGTTGGGAACATGTTGAGTTGTTGGACGTTATATTCTTGGGCCAAAATTGAGATAAGTTAAGGCCTAACATTTCTTAAGACGTCTTCCTAAACATGGTTAATTAAAGTGATTCAAGTACGATTTGTAATATGGACGCATGTTCCTGGAGACGACCGGATGGATGTGTATCGCACTATGTTTGCCAAATTGTACATTATTGAACTATGAAATGTATATTATGTTGAAATGAAACTTTATATTCTATCGAGAAACAAGTGGGCTATTTCTTTGCAAAACTGTGCTCAATTTCATATGTGGCAATTCCGCCGAGATCTCTTCGTTAGTTGGGGGAAGAATCCGCCCGAATCGGATTTTTTGAGGAACGTATCGAGAGAGAATTGGATTTGGTTAGACAATGTGTGGTTGGTAAACAAGGATAAATTTTTTGCTAGATCCCGTATTTCCTTGGGATTGTAGTTCAATTGGTTAGAGCACCGCCCTGTCAAGGCGGAAGCTGCGGGTTCGAGCCCCGTCAGTCCCGACGGATCCAATAAATATATCAATAAATCTATGCACGGATAATGTAATTTTACACTACTATATGTTACTTATAAGATCACTACAAATAAATCTATATAATAGGAATTAATTTATAACTTGATAAATATAATATATAATTAACCTGCCCTTATAGTCTTTGAATTAACTCTAGTTTCACTGAGAAAACAATTGTATTTAGGTAAGTTCAATTAGGAAAGAACTACCATATACTATTGGATGCAAACAAACAATATATTATCCAAGTTAGTATAATGACAGTGAGAAATTAGTATAATATGCTCTTGGATATTTTATCTTTTTTTTTTTTAATAATGGCAATAGATTAGCAGACAATTCCTTAGCGGTTAACTAGGGTCTTAAACCCAAATTAGTTGGCCTAATTAATAAGGAACCAACGTAACCCTCAATCGCCATTAGCTTGCCAAATATTTACTAGAATCCAATTCAATTAACCTATGCAAGAATAGTCCATTTAATAGTTAAGATACAATTCATTAATGGTTAAGATATTAAACCCAAATTAATACTATTACTTTCGCCCAATAGGTTTAACCCTGAATTGTCATAAGCTTGCCAAATATTTGCTAGAATCCAATTAATTAAGCTTTTCAAGAATGGTCGACACATTAATATACGGGGAAGTGCACAAGTAGCTTATTTTTGAACCCCCATTTAGTCATAGTCACAGTTTATAATATTTTGTAAGTTTAGCCACCTCAAAATAACTTCTCTGTGCCCAATTGAAGTTACTAAATTTTTGTCGGAAGTTATAAATTATGCATGAAGTTTGGCAGGTCGCCTGAAGTTTTTCTTGCCAGCTCAAACTTTTGATATTTTTTTCTCAAATTTGGCTTAATAGTCCAAATTTTTTGATATTCTCAAATGAAGTTTGATTTGACAGCCTAAAACTTCTGACATTTTTTAATAAAGTTTGACACATATGCTATACCAACTCTAAAAAGAGTCGTGTCAACTGTTATTCCTTAATCTATTTTGAAATATTGATGAATAACGTTGCATTTCAAGTATACATCAAATTAGAAGTATGTAATTAAGTAATATTAATATTTCAAAGACAATTACTTTATCGTTTACGGTCAGTCAACTGAACTATGGCTCTCCTTAATTAAATTAAGGATTTTCACGTACTAGCTAGGTTCTGATATTTTTTTTATAGTAGTATATAATTTAATTAGTACAAATCACCCAACACTCAATTTGTATTTTTGAAGCTAGCTTCGATAGAATTGTTGAATTCTGCATTTGGTTTTGAAATTTGAAAGCTTAGGATACGCATGAATTTTTTTTCTAAAACTAATTACTGTGCAAATAGGCTGCCCAACTAAAATTTACTTGTTATAAATATTATTTATTGTTGTGAATGACTATCTCTACAAGAAAAGTTAGGGTTAGTAATTTTAAGACAAAGTCATTTTTCTATTATAAATAGAGATGTTTCCATTCATCGTATTTACATCACTCAAGAGAAATAAAGAATTTTCCCCTCTTCTCTCTTACTCCACAATATTATGTTCCAGTTTTATTATTTTATAACACGTTATTAGCATGAATCTCTAATTTTTTTTTAGTGGAGCTTAATTTTGTTCTTCACAAAAACCAAAACTCCATCAGTGCACATGTCCCCGTCAAGATCTAGTCGTGCTTGGTTAAAGTCATGTATACCTCCTCTTTTGCTACTTAGTATTTTTATGCGTAAATACATATGGGAATCAAATTCCACTTACATAAACATGATTTTCCTTTGGTATAATGTTATTAATATATTCTGTCAAACATACTTAACAATGATCTAGTGGAGGCCTCTTAAAAGATGCAGGTTTTGATATTTTCAAGTCATGCGTTTTCAGTTGCCCTAATTAGATTACTTTTTATTATTATGTTGGAGCGCACATCAAGGTAAACTAAGGCTGGCCAGTGGGCCGAGATGGCCCGAGCCCGCCCCGACCCCGACCCCATCCCGAGATTAGTAAAAAAAAAAAAAAAAAAAATCGGTAGCGGGATTCGAACCGATCCCGAGCCCGCCCGGATCCCGAGCCCGTCCCGAGCCCGCTCCTAGTCCCCCCTTTGCAAATATAACCGTTGCACCAACGACCATTTTAGATTTTGGCCGTTGGGCAACGACCATTTTTGGCCCCCCCCTACCCCTTAATATTTATTTTTAACCCATAAGTTATTATATTTACACTTTAACCCAATTTTCCAACTATAGATAATTAATTTTCTCTTCATCTTTCTCACAAATCTTCCTACAATCTCTCTAATCTCTCAATATATCTCTCTACAAGTCTACATTGTTTACTAAATATTCAATTTTATTTATTCATTTGGGAATTGGGAGTGAAGTTGACAACTAGCTTGAGGATCTTCCATCGAGCAAAGTTTTAATTTTCAACCTCTCGATTACACGTCGACGTTACGTCGGTTTAGTAACATTCGTTCCTTCATTAAATTATTATTGTATGTTTATTTTATTTAGCGCACTTAATTTTATTACCTTTAATTATTTATTATCATAATTAAAATGGAAGGATTAAGAGGTATGTTTAAGGGTAAGGGTAAGGGTAAGGGTACTTCTTCTAGTATGGGCAACCAGGGCAAGTGTATTCTTCTAGTCATCTTATTCCTACACATGATGATTTTGTTGATAATCAACATTTTCCTATAATACCATTAGATTTAGACGATGAGCTATTTTCTGGAACTCAAGAAGACTTTAATTTAGACTATGATCTAGATGATACACCCACTAATGTTGATGACAACACACCCACTAGTGCACCTTCAACTGAAATGCATCCTATTCCCCCTAGTATGAGACGAGGTCCAGCAAACCGACCATTAAAATCAGATGCATGGATATTTTTTGATAGGGACGTAGAGAATCAAGTAGCTAGATGTAAAATTTGTAAAAATGTTTTAAAATTTAAAACTTGAAAAGGTCACGGTGGGACGGGGGGTTTAATTAGATACGTAGTAAGTGCTCATCCAGCTAGGTATGCCCAATATCAGACTTCAAAATCGGGTGCGCAAAGGCCCGCTCCATCGGGACAAGGTTCACATACTGATACTGTCCCGGACCAAGTACAGGGTCAAATTAACCCTATGACGGGGGGAATTGTAGGCCCTAAATACAATAAACATAGAGATAGGGAAGCAATATCAAAATTAGTTGTTGTGGAGGGTTTGCCCTTTTCATTTCCTTCATCTCCCGGTTTTATTCATTACATTAGAGATATATATAATCCTGCTTTTAACGGTTTTCCTCGATCAACGGTTAAGATAGATGTATTTAAATTCGCACATGAATATCAACAATATTTACGTTATTCATTATATCATTTTAATGGCAAAGTATCTATCACGTCTGATATAGGTCGTAGTACTAAAGGCCATGATTATTTAATGGTAACTTGTCATTGGATAGATTATAAATGGTCTATGCAAAAACGTATCTTAGCGTATAAATATATAGATGATAGGTACACTGATACTTTTATTGTAGATAATATTTATCAAGTGTGCCATTATTATGGAATAACCGATACCAATTTCAACCGAAGAACCACAGGAAATTATCAAGCAATTAGAACAGGTTTTTTTGAGAATGTAATTTTTTTTAATTGCAATTTTATTATGTAATTTGCAACTTTTGAACAATACCACAAAGTTGCAATTTAGACAATTGTATTTGTATTACAAAAAAATCATATGTCTATTAAATAATATAAGAGGCACAAAACAATCTTGGGATGTTTTTATTACACTATATTGTCTTATTTATTGAGTTTTTTTATACATATGTTATTTATAAAAAAAAAAAAGGAAAATCCGCCGGAACCCGCCCCGATCCCGACCCCGACCCGACCCCCGCCCCGACCCGATTCCGACGGGACGGAGCAAGTCCCGCCAAACCTGACCCCGCCAGACCTCGCCAGATCCGACGCCGCCCCCTTCGCCCATCCCGCCCCGACCCCGCCAAACCTGGCCCGCCAGACCCGAGCCCGGCCCACTGGCCAGTCCTAAGGTAAACTCCACCGGCAAATGTAATATTTTTACAGGGTTTCTATGATTATAATACATACATACTTTTTTGTATTATATACCTCGACTTGCTCCTGAAGTACCAATATTTTAAAAGAGGTTATAAAATATTACAATTTGATATGGTTAAGCGTTGTTCAGATGATTATGTTCCATTTATGAAGAATAAGAACTTTTGATCAATGTTACAAATACATATCTATTTCCCGAAGTGAATGTGATGATTAGTAAAGATTAGAAAGACAAACGTGCTCTTGATTGTGAAAATATCACCAACCACCTCCAGAATAGGTAGGATAATTGAGAAATAATATTCTAAATATTTTATGTTTTACTCCCGAAGTAGTAAATTCAGAAATCTGCTCCCGAAGTAGTAAATTCAGAAATCTGCTCCCGAAGTAGTAAATTCAGAAATCTTCTCCCGAAGTAGCAAACTCTTAAATCTGCTCCCGGAGCAGCAAATTTTGAACTCTACTCATTAAGTAATAAAACCTTGAATTCTATTCCGGAAGTAGTAGAACATTGCAAGTAGTAGAACTCTTAAATTTATTCCCGAATTAGTAGAATTTCGAACGTTACTCCCGAAGTGATAAGAATGTGAAATCTATTCTAGAAGTAGTAAAAAAAAAATTAAATTTACTCCTGAAGTATTAAGACATTAAAATTTACTCTCGAAGTAGTAAGAATTTGAAATTTACTTATGAAATTATAAAATATCAAAGTTTACTCCCGAACTAGTGAAACATTAAAGTCTTTAAAATTTACTCATGTCGTAGTAAAACTTAAAAAAAAATATTCATGAAGTAATTAGATTTTGAATTTTACTCCCGAAGTAGTAAGGTTTTGAACTTTACTTTAAAAAAGGTTCAACTTTGAAATTTACTTCTGAAGTAGTAAAATAATAGAATTTTCTCCCCAAAATCTGTTGTAACTTTATAATGCATGTAAAGATTTTTCTTATTTTTCTGTAAGTTACTATTTTAGTTATTTAAGGTGGCAAAATAGCGAAGAAATTTTTATATTTAATTTGCTGCAATTTTCTTAAAATGTTGGGATGTACTATTAAGGAATGGTTCTATATGTATTTTGATGGTCTATAAGTATTGGTATGATTTTTGATAAGTAGAAAAAGGTTTGAGAAATATATTGATTACTTGAATATTATTCGTTGACTAAGGGTACACATGACTCTTTATTCCTTACATCTTTATGAGTGTATATTGATTACTTGAATATTATTCGAACTCTTGAAGAGTTTCCAAAAACAATAGTTTATCTGGTGAAAGAGATTGAATTGAGAAATTTGCAGAATTATTTGGTCATGAAGTGCCATATTTATACGCAATTGATGCATTTATATATTTTGCTATCCCTATGAGGGATTATAA
This sequence comes from Anisodus tanguticus, assembly GCA_034509755.1. Taxonomy (NCBI): domain Eukaryota; kingdom Viridiplantae; phylum Streptophyta; class Magnoliopsida; order Solanales; family Solanaceae; genus Anisodus; species Anisodus tanguticus. The sequence goes on along the minus strand of CM067559.1, from coordinate 41,979,707 downwards.
CGATGTTGTTCTATATGACAGTTAAATCATATAGAGATAACATATATTTATATATCAAGTCAGGAATGCACTTGGAGTGATCCCACATAATTTTTCTTGCATGGTTTTTAATGAGGCAGCCAAAATTCGTATTATTAGAAATATGTACTCTTTTTCCTTCACAAGAATTTTTTTCAATGATTTTTTTATTAAGATTTTAATGAGACACATTATCTACCAAATAGACATTCAAGTGGGAGTGTTATAAATATTATTTATTATTGTGAATGATTATCTCTATGAGAAAAGTTAGAGTTAGTAATTTTAGGACCAAGTCAGCTTTTTATTATAAATAGAGATGTTCCCTTCATTGTATTTACATCCCTCTTCTATCTTTCTCCATAATATTCTATTCTAATTTTATTATTTCATAACATTACTCTATTTATTTCTCCATTTTTTAAAGTTAATTTGACTAATTTTCAAAGTTGGATTAGATTAAATCAACTTAATATTTTATAATTAAAATTAAAATATTCAAAATCTATATAATAATATTATAATTTATAATTCTTCTCATATTAATATAATAAAAATATATTTTTAAATATTAATCAAAATTGACACAGTTTCAAAAAGCGAAAAATGAAGGAGTAAATAATTTTGGACAAAGGGAGTATAATAATTAAGAGACAATCCCTTATGTGGCTATGATATTAAAGAAAGATTCCTGCTGCTGCAATAGCCATTAGCTTGCCGAACATTTTCAACAATCCAAACGAATTAAGCTACTCAAGAATGGTCCATGGTAATAAAATTCATAAACAAAAGTTTAGGCAGCTCCCATTTCGTCCATCGTTATTACAAGAATCACTTCTCCAGCTAGCTACTAGGTATTGTATTTTAATCTTTGTACGCTTTATACCAACCTAATTGTGAGGAAATTAATGTAATTGAAAATTTGTTGATGTTATGAAATTTCAAATTCTACTAATAAAATTTTAGGATACGGACATGAACTTTTGCATATAAATTTTGAAACTCCACGAAAGTAGTTATTTTTCAAAGATGGATAGAAAAGTACCCAATGAATAATATTTCTACACTAGTCCACCATCATTTTTTTTAAATCCAATTCAGTTATGTTTTTTAAGAAATCACAATTTATTTCGTTATCTATTTAGTAAGGTTTGAATGGGCCTGTTTATGAGACTATCCAAATGGACCAAAAGATGTTTCTAATGGGCCAATGTTTATCAGATATTTGCAACATTACCAAAGTAGCCCTTACTATACAAGGGGACGGAGCGCTAAGAAAGAGAAAGCGTTATCACTATACGAAATGAAGCATCGGCTAGCACGCTAAGCTAAGATCAACCAATTTGCATAACACTCCTCATATGACAACACAAGTATCTAATACGTATCTAGCATGTATATAACTGTTGGAAATTTGCCTTTGGCGGGAAGGTGCGTCCACCCATATTTAATGAATTAAACACTAGTGTTCCGCATGTTGGAGATTTTGTCTCTTCTCACATGCATATTCTACTAAGTGAGATGACCGTAGGGCCAAGAATCGTCAAATTTCGTTGAGAAATGAAAGAGATATTGGTCCACGAAGTAAGATGATTGAGGCATGGAAATATGAAGTGGGACAAATCTACCACATCGGTGGGAAAAGGAAGAATTGCTCTCTTTATAAGTCTCTAAAGTGGTTAAGGGTTTGGAACTCCAAGGGTTATCCCATATGTTTAAATGAGGGAGGGCCTAGATGTGCTTGGGTTCAAGGTTAAGCCCACACGCGCGCCGCCGCCGCCCGCCCGTCCGGTCCGGGCTCGGATCACGGGTCGTGGGCTGTGGGGACTTTCTGATATTATCTGCTTGGACCCCAAATTGCTTAATATTTACAGTTTGGTCCCTAGAGTTTCTGAAAAGTTGATTTTGGGAATGACGGAAGGCAAAAACTTTCTGCCTACCGTTTGAGCTATTTTTTGGAGCATTAACCAGCCATTACTTGGCTGTTAACTCCTCCATAAACAACCCTCCTTCAATGACCATAATCAACCTCTCTAATGGCCATTAACAACCCTCTCTAATGGCCATTAACAACCCTCACTAATGGCTATTAACAGCCTTGTTTGTGGCAGTTGAGGAGTCCCTCCTCCATACTATATATTGATGCCTTTTCGCTCAATTATGAGTGACGAAAAACAGTGATGCACATACAGTGACGAAAAACAGTGATGCACATACAGTGACGAAAAACAGTGATGCACATACAGTGACGAAAAACAGTGATGCACATACAGTGACGAAATACAGTGGCACATACAGTGAGGAAAGACACACATATACACGAGATATATACAACAGAGACACACTATATACACAGAGACAAAACAGAAGAGAAAGTCAGTCCAAAAACATTGGACGAAAACAGAAACTCTTCCTTCCTTTTCCATTTCTTCAGCAAGTCGATTCGTATTTGTTTTCTTCGTCAGACTAAACCTATTTTCTTTGTAGTGTTGAGATTAAAGTGTTGTTTTATCTTGGGAGACTATTGCCCATTAACGTAAAAGCATATATACTGGGCAATCTTGTCTTAAGGACAGAGTGCAATCACTTGACTCAAAGACACGATTGTAACCATCCAGATTTAGTTGTTTCTTGATTTCAAGTTATCAAGATTCAAGATTCAACAAGCTTGCGGCAGTTCTGAACATTGCCTATTTGTTTATCCTTTCGAACACTTGTAATATTTATTTACTTCCCGTACTGCTTTACAATAGAAAGCCAACAATAACGACATCTCAATGTTAAGCCAAAAACAGCATATTGCATTTTGCTCAACATGATAGATCACAATTTAATTATATCACGGTAAATTTTCTTTATTTTTTTTCTTTTTGTCTTTTTACACAACTTTTGTCCTCATCACAATCTAGTATCTTAGAATCAGCCTTATGTAAATTATTTTTAGTGATTGTCCTTGTTACCCTTTGTATGCAATAGGTATAGCCTTCAATGGAATTGCTTTCTTTAAAGTAATACCCATTCTTTCATTCATGTTCAAATCCACTGGCTTCATCCCATCAGCTAAAACCCAATCAAACTTGTGCAGTACAGACCCCAAAGCCAGTGGCAACACACGAGAAGCAAGGGGAACTGCTGGGCACATCCTTCGACCAGAACCAAATGGTATGAACTCGAAATGATTACCCTTATAGTTTACCGTATTAGGTTCCAAGAATCTCTCTGGCTTGAACTTTAAAGGATCTTTCCAACTCTTTGAGTCTCTTCCTATTGCCCAAACGTTAACAAGAACTTGGGTTTCTTTTGGGATGTGATAGCCAAACATGGTGCAAGAATCCATTGCCATGTGTGGGACTAAAAATGGAAGTGGAGGGTGTAACCTTAGGGTTTCTTTGATCACTGCGTTTAAGTATGGTAGCTTGTCTAAGTCTTCTTCTTTTAGCTTATTCGAGGGGTTGATAACTCTTCTTAGCTCATCTTGGACTTTCTGGAGAGTGGTAGGGTTGTGGAGGAGCTCTGCCATTGCCCATTCTAATGTGCTTGTAGTTGTATCTGTTCCTGCTGTGAACATCTCCTGATAAAAGAAGAAGTCAATTCCTTTAAGCTTAACCTCTATATACTGATAGAGATATCACATTTTCATTTGATTACTTGATTATGTCTTCAACAAGAAGCATGTGTAATATTTAGGGGGGGGGGGGGGGGATTGTATCCACTAATTAAGAGATCAATTGAAACCTTTTAGTGAATAGTAGTATAGTTAGAAAAGTGAAAATAACAAAAATGACCCCTTTGGGGTAGGTTCAAAGCAGGGTGTTCCTTAAGTATGCTTTTTGAATAGTTTTGATTCTAAATTTGTCAAAAGTGAATATTTATGATTTCCATGCGTTAGATTTGATAGAAATTGTGGAAAAAGAAAAGTATTTTAAGGAAACTCAAGGTGTAGTTTTTACAATTTCTACTTTCATAGAGAGTTGTAAAACATTTGACGAAACTAAAAATCCCCACTTTTGACAAACTTAAAGAATCAAATTTACCATGAAGTTTTAACTTGAGAACTCTTAACTCAACACCCTTACTTGGATCTACTAACTTACACTGTGAGTGTTTAAATTCACTTTTATGAATTCCATTCCCATTTAGTCAAATGGTTGACTGGAGTTTTTTAAGTAAATAGAACCATCACACGAAGTATAGCTCAACTAAATATGATACTTTAGTAAGTATTAATTTGCGGTACGATTCGTTGGTTGGAACAAACAATATATAAAGATCAAGGAAATATTTTAAATTTGAAATTGTTGTGCAATAACCATTATTATTGGACTCATTTAACTACCACTTTGGTGTTTGTCACCAAATCTTGGGGAAAAGGTAAATTGCGTTATATTATTGACAATTATACTTTAAATCGTGGATCAAGAAGAAGATCCATTTCAAACTACCAAACTTCCATATGGACGATTAGGTTAGTTTCATTATTCAAAGAAAGAAAAGAAGAGAGAATTCATTAACATTTAAATTCATTATTCTAAGCAGGTCACCTAAAAATATTTACATTGAGTCGTTCATAAAAAAGGTGGAATTAGTAACTAGAAAATCAATGTGTAAAATATGTTGTTCGTGTAAAAATTCTTTATAAGATCAGTCTATATAAGTTAAATTTTATAAAAAGATATTATTTCAGATCGCACATAAAGAGTTTAATTTATAGTAACTATGAATATGCATTAGGGGTTTTGCTTTTAGCACTTTGATCTCAAGATATTTGAGCACATAGAGAGTACTTACAAAAAGAATGACATTAATCGTTCGAGATGAAAACCTAGAAGGGCCCTCCACACCATCACCACGATATTGAAGAAGCACATCTAAGTAATCCTTCTTCCTCTCTTCACCATTTTCCATATCTTCCATTCTTTCTCTAAGGAATCCACCAGCTATATCAAATGCCCTTTTCACATGAAATTGCGTCTTTCTCCTAATACCTTGTGGATCAAGCCATCTCAACATAGGAAAAAAATCGGCCATATTAGGTTTCCCTGCAAATTCCATAACTTTCCCTGCATGTACGGTGATAAAATTAGCTCATGAAAACATTATTCATCTAATTCGCCTAAGTTCGAGCGAGTTAATGACCCCCTCATCCATTTATTAACTCAGCTCATTTTGACCCGTCTAATTCAGCCCATCTAAAATTTGGATAATTTAGACTAAATGTGTAGCCTAAATTGACACATGAGAACACATTATTTTTTAAAAAAAGACTTTTTTTTTATTTGATATATTATATAGTCATAATAAAGAAAAAAATATTATGTTAAACAAATTCTATATAAAAAAAAACAAAGGAATTCAAACTTGGTAATGGTTGGGCTAGTTAGGTTATGATCCATTGTTTAGCCCATCTCAAACTCAGGTAACCTTTTGACGAGTTAATGACCCGACAATTTTAATCCGTTCAAAATCAACTCAATCCACCCATTTGATACCCTACCTCAACAGCGGAGCTAGAGTATTGGTTATAGGTTTGGCAGAACCTAGTAGCTTTAGCCAAAATCTTGTATTTGTGTAAAATGTCCACTTAGTATGTATAAATAATTATCCAAAACCCACTAAATTGCTCTTTTAATATCCAGAACTCATAAACTCAAAATTTTAAATTCGCTTTTCCCTACCTGCATGATAAAAGAATTTTGCACCCCTGTCTGATTTTGGATCCAATAAATCCTTTGAGATCATAAGGTTTCCAATTAGGTTAAATGCCATCAAGAAAAAGAACCTCCCAACATCAATGGAAGTAGTGCCACAATTTCCTGCGTCTTCCATGAATTTAACCATTTGATCGATGCATTTTGTACGTACACCTCTCATGGCATCGAGGCGATTTGTAGCGAAGAACTCCATGGTGCATAATCTCCTTAACATACGCCAATGTGGACCATATTGATTAGTGATGAGTGAACCCTCGTTTCCAAAATCTCCTTTCATGGCTTCGTAAATCTTCCTACCTGTGGCACCCAAGAGTGTGGCCTAACAATTAAATTTTACTAAAATAGTTTTATTAACTAATTAAACACATAAAAACAATGGAAGAGGAGGGTTCAAATTCCAACATATATGACATCACTATTATTAAAGTATCATTGGTCCTCAGTTATTGATAAATTCTGATTTTAATACTTGTGATATATGATTAAGTATATTTAACATTAATTAATTTAAACATGCATTTTTATCCCTTTCTAGTTTCTTGTGAATATTCACAAATTTAGCATATATAATTATTAACAGTTTCACCACTTAATTACTCATATGTTATGATAAGTTTGTGATGTTACTTCATATTTAACAATAATATATTTCTAAACATAGTCCAAAAATATAACATATTTTCAGCATAGAAGGACTAAAAATACATTTTCAATTAATTAAAGCTTAAATGTATTTAGTAAAATATTACAAGGATCAAAATTAGAATTTACCAATAATTCAGGACTAATAGTGTTATTATCCCCAAAAAGTTTCCTATGTGCAAGCAACCAATGAGTGTGGTCTAGCAGTTAACGAAGGTGATGAAAATCATGAGAGAACGGTTTGCAAATTCCACTATATACGAAAAGAAATGTCCATGTATAATCAAGGTATGCACAATCTGAATCACCGTTATTTAAAGAAAGAGATTGCTACCTGCAAGCACCATGTCATGGTTCTTGAACATTTCACGTGCCACTTCATTTGAAGAAATAACCACGGTACTCATTGAACCTAACCAAAGTGTCATCATAGGACCATGTTTGTTGGCCAATTTTGCAAATGATACATGAGGTGCAAAACCTGACTGAAAAATGTTGATCACTAGTTGCCACCACCGTGGTCCTGGCGGCAGCCGCCCGTATTCTTCCAGCCGTCGTTGTCGTCGCTCGGTCACCATTGCCCATGCTACCCATAGAAGTATAATTAGGACCAAACCTAAAATCTCATACTCCATTATGACCTTTTTTTCCTTCAACAACAACCTACACGTTAAAGGAAATGAAATTAGGGTTGTGATTCTTCATGTTAGTAATATTATTTAGTACATCGTATAGTTTCTTACTCTTCGATGTGTATTGTTATATATTTATTGCGCATTTGCTTTGTATTTTGCAGTTATATTTTTTATATGCTTCGAATTCTTTTTCTGTTCTTTTTTTTTTCTTTGAGCTGAGGGCTTCGGAAACAACCTCTCTGCACCCACAAAATGAGGGGTAATTTCTGTGTACATCCTACTTTCCCCATACCCCACTTGTAGAATTACACTTGATGTTGTTGTTGATTCTTCATGTCTGCTCTTAATTAATTAAAATACAAGCTTTGTCCTTTTCTTGCTATTTTTTTCTCATAATATTTGACCTGTAAATGGATGCAAGAATCTATAACATCTAGTTCATCGACAGGTGGTTAATTAACGATTTGAGAATCAAGTTGATTAAGAAAGGTAGGATTTCAAGTCATGACGTTGTTGGAAAAATAATTACACTAATTTTGACACATAAATTTTTTAATGGTGGAAAGAATGTATTGAATAACTTGTTCAAGAAAATCACGCAATATTAGTAATTCATAAAACCAAATGACAATTAAAGATGTAAAACTTTCTTTGAGAATTTGAAATTTGATACTAACAATATTTACGTGTTAAAATTTATAAGTACCCATTGAGATTAATTAAAAAAGGGAAGTCTTGTGCCCTTAACTTACATTATGCACGGGGCGTCAGAAAAAGCTGAAGCATATTAATGTTTTATGTACGCAATCTTACCTTATTACGTAATTAAATATATTATTCTCTTGGATAAATTAAAAAAGCCCACCACGAAAGAAAAACAAGAATTACTGCATAGATATAAAAAATAAAGGGTACCATTAAGTTAAAATCATTATGACAACCAATGTCTAACATGTTTTTTAAAAGAACTCCACTAATTTATCACAATATCTAAGAAGTAAACTGCAACTAATTTTGTTTTCAATGGAAAAGAAGAAATGAAAATTCTCAAAAGTTGTTCTCAAAAAGCATGAAGTGAAACAAACACATTTTATTAAGTTTCTGATGAATGCTTGAAATAAGGATTAACATATTTGAAAAAGAAAAAAAAAACACATTTTCCTGAATTCAAAATGAACATAAAATACTTTAATACCTCTTCTTGAATGACCACCTTGAGCTTTTTTCTCCAAAAGTTGACCAACCTGTTAATTCCAGAATGAACATAAGCTCCCCAAAAAAAAAAAAAAAGAATGGCTGTGAAGAAATACAGAATTAAGAATGAAAATCTGAAATATTATTGATAAGACAACTCAAAGTTTCTCAAATATATAGTTAAATGTGGTGTTTTTAGATAATAAGGAGCAAAAAAGATTGAGGAATCTACCTGATATGTGATCTATAAATTCTGTGTTTAGCCAATGAGAGTATTTATAGAGAATACTAATTAACTGTGCAATCCCAGTAATCATCAATTAATTATATGAAATTAATTTGTCTCTTTTGATGAAAACAAAGCAATATCGCATCTTCATTCTTTAGTTCAAAATCTACTTTTTAAACTGTTTTTTACCTCGATGTTTATAGATTTAAAAGCAATTATTGATCACTTTTTTCATGGAAATTATTTTCCTAATCTTTCGTCAAGCGAGATTAATCTTTCGATATATAGATTAAGTTTAGGTGCAATACGATCCATATACATGTTGCATGCAGCGTCCAACCCAATCCAAATAGCTGAATCAAACAATGAATGGACGGTAACATTTTAAGCAAATATATTTAGTAATCAAATCACTTTCAAGTTTCAAACGATTGCATGTAAACTCTCCATAATTGGTAACCATTTAAATGACATAATAATACAATTCAACATGAGATCATATAAAAAAAAAAAAGTTAAATTTCACGTAATCATTCATCGTAAAAAGAATTTACTATCTTTTGTTATTCAAATTTTATGTGCTCGTCATCTATCATTAAAAGAATTTTGACGTAGTTTACCCTAAAAAATAATCAATGAACTGTACATAAGAGGCATCTTTTGACATAATTAAGTAAACAAAAATACCTATGTACTAGCAATTCACTATTAAAAAAACATAATGTGTGGCAATAAAATTCATCACTAATCTATCACTAAATAGCCAGTGGTTAATAATATTTTTTGATTATCCATTACTTAATAAAAACATCGATGGAATTTTGTTATTTAGCCATAAAAGTTGTTTGCCGCTAGTTCCTATTCTCTTTTTTTATAGTGATTTAAACTTTCAAGTGAGACATTAATATGTTAGGGTTTCCACTGAATTACTTACCTTGTTTAGATTCTACCATAATTGTGTTTTATTTCAAAAATATTTTCTTGGTGGAAAATGTTTTCTTGGTGGAAAAGATCTCTTCCATATTTGAATAATCCTTTTTTGGAGGAAAAGTTTCGAACTTCTGTCTATAAAATAAAGATCCGTCTCTCTCACAAACAAAAAAAAAACACAGTAGCATCCACAATATAGTCGTTTAAAGAGTCTTGTTTAAGGGGAAATTATTCTCTCAATAGTTTTTATGCTTTCTTTATATTAGTTTTTTCATCTGTAGGTCGATTGACCAAACCAGTTTATTATATTATGAGTCTTTTTATAATTTCTCTTTGTTATCGTCGTTAAAGATTTGTTTTGATAGCTTTCGCATGACACCCTGTTATTTCGATTCAACAAGTGGTATCAGAGTCAATGGTTCAGCCAATGATTGGGCGATGTTCAGGACAGGTTGAAGGCGAGTTCAAATCAAGAGCAACTAATTTGGCGATAATGAAGATTTTAGTCAAAAAATAGTCCAAACTACTACATGTGGAAATAAAATCTCAACCATATTTTCAACAATCCTGATGCTCTATTTTTAAAAAACAAAAATCAATTTTAAATCATGCTTACTTTAACGTGTGAGCTCCAATTTTCTATTCATGCTTACTTTTAACGTATGAGCTCAAATTTTCAATCCTTGCTTACTTTTAACGCTTGGGTCAATTTCAACTCATGTTCACTTTTAAAGCATGAGCTCCAGTTTCAACATGTGCTCACTTTTAAAGCACAAGACTCAAATTTTCAATTGTACCTACTTTTAACAATGACAAGCAATATTGATGAAGATTATCTATATGAAGATGGTTAGGGTTTGTCCTGAATTTCTTACCTTATTTAGATTCTATCATAATTGTGTTTTATTTCAAAAATGTTTTTTTAGTGGAAAAGATCTCTTCCATATTTGAATAATCCTTTCTTGGAGGAAAAATTTTGGACTTCTATAAATTAAGGATTCGTCTCTCTCACACACAAAAAAAAACAGTAGCATCCACAATGTAATCATTTAAAGAGTCTTGTTTAGGGGGAGATTATTCTCTCAATAGTTTTTATGCTTTCTTTATATTAGTTTTTTCATATGTAGGTTGATTGACCAAACCAATTTATTATATTATGAGTCTTTTTATAATTTCCCTTTGCTATCGTCGTTAAAGGTTTGTTTTGATAGCTTCTGCATAACATCATGTTATTTCGATTCCAACATAATATAGGCTATTCATTGTGTTTAATTAGGTCAAGAAATTTATGAGAGCATCCAAAAGTTGATAATTGCAAGATATAGTTCTTGTCCTAAGCTTTTATCTTAATTCTTAAAGTAACCTTGTGTATCTATAGATTCTCCTAAGCTACCTACAATATTCAAAAGGAGGGTGAGAGGAAGATACAAATAAACTTGTCCTATTAATATTGTCCAAGTATCAAAGTTTAGTTTAGATTAAAAAAAAAACACCAGGTGAAGAAGAATAGCTGCAATCTTGGTCAAATGCATTTCAATTTCCATATATCTCACTTGGGCAAAATGGGATAAAAAAGAAGAAAAAACTTTGAATAAATTATTTTCTTCAAGAAATCAAATGAGTATACAACTAATTCATCAAATGATTTGATCCGTATTTTATTTGGTAAAGTATTATTAGAATTTGGTCTTGTCTTTTCTCATTAAGTACCTGACGAAGGAGATGAGGACTTATCAACCTGGACCACCATATCATTGTTGTCCTAAGATGTGGTCCCTAATTATAATCAAATGATCCCTTAACCAATCTTCTCAAAGGAAAATAAAAGAGAAAATGTATAGTTTGATCCGTATTTTTTCTTGGTAATTAAATTATACTCTCTCCGTGATATTCATTTTGGGACAACTAAAAAAAAAATGATGTCACATAAATTAGGATGGATGAAGTAATAAACAATTAATATTTTTTTGAAGTACCTAACGAAGCAGATGAGGACGTATCAGTCTGGATCACAATATCATTATCGTCCTAAAATATACTCCTTAGTTATAATCAAATCATTCCTTAACCTAATCTTCTCAAAAGCAATTAAAAGAAAAGAGGATATATAGTTTTTTTAAATAATATATGCACAATAAAACAAATTTGCATTTGAATTGAGATATGATTGAACAGATATGATATTCTCATAGATTGTGATAGCAGAGCGGTTTGACCCGGCTCTGTAAAATATAAATTGTTAATAATCTTGTTCTTTTTCTTCTATTTATTGTTCTTTTTGTTAATTCTTTAAGTTTTTTTTTTTTAAAAAAATAGTAAATTTAACAAAAATTCCACTTAGTGGGGGACCTTGAGCAGTTTGATGTGTACCTTTGATTGTTTGGATGATTGTTACGCATGGTTTCATAATATACTGTATCGTATTGTATAATATAATATTGTATTGTATAATATCGTATTGTGTTATATTATTTTAATGAATATAATATTTGGATAGATTGTATCGTTTGTTGTGGTTTAACAACATTTTTATTGTTTAGTTTGTTTGTATGGTACTGTATAATAACATATAAGTTTACTAAAATACTATTATCCCTTAATTACAAATTAATTTATATATATTAATAAAACTAAGGTAAAGGATAAAATATATAGGAACTTTAAAAGGTAAGTAGGTGGTGGGTGGTTGTGGGGTGTTGAGGATGGTTGGTGGGGGTGGTGGAGGGGTGGGTGGTGTGGGGTGGGGGTGGTATGGGAGTGGGGGTGGGGTGGGTTTGGGTGTCATGGAGGGGGTGGGTTTGGGTGTCATGGAAGGGGTGGGTAGGGTGGGGATATAATGGACAAAAAAATACGTAACCACGCAAAAATAACTAAATATGTGGTTCAAAAAATTGAGTTTTTTCATGGTTATATAACCATAAAATTACAACGAGTTTACGATAGCTTACAACATAACTTTAAGAACAATGAAAACAAACATAGTTTCATAGAAAACAATACAATAATGAACTAAAGGAAACAACCATCCAAACAGGGGTTGTCGTCCATTGGTCGTAGGAAAGAAAAAAATACTACGTATAAAAAAATTATGTTTTTTTATATTCATTCCATTTTCCCAATCTTCTTAAGAAGAAAAAACTCATACTACTAATAATAACAAAAGATGTCAACATTAACTTTTGTATAATGACAATCCAATTAATATTTGTCGCAATAAATTTTGATGATCAATGCTGTTTTTTTCTTTAGTAATTTTTTTTGGTTGAATTTTCTTTAGTAATTAACAATTCAGTTAGTTTCAATTAGAGAGAGGGTAAGATTACTTGATGAAAACAAATTTGTTGGTCATTTGAAGTATCACATACGATCGTAGAACACCACTTAAACTACGTTCATTTTACGATACTTAAACAACGAAATAGCTAATAAAAAGATAGATTAATTCGTTGAAGAGTCGTATTCAATATCTATCATTAAATTTGTCTTTTATATCAGCTCTATAAATATTAAACTCTGAAGTTCACATTTCTATCAATATCCCCATCCTAACTTAACTCCTAATTTTAGTATTTGGCCTTTGTTTTGTGCCATTGGTGCCCTTTTATGAGTTCTAAATTGTAGCATCAAATTGAGGACCACTTTTTTCATACTCCATCTGTCCATTTTTATTTGTCTATATTTGATTTAACACCTCTTAAGGAGCAATAAATAAAATAATTGTTTTATTATATCACCCCTATTATTATAAATATACTTTAAAAGTAGTTCAGCCACTAACAATCTCTTGAAGTTTCCGACCCAATAATTAATAACAAGGGTAAAATAGATATAAAATGGTAAATTATCTCTTGATTTTTCGAACTGGACAAGTAAAAGTGGACATTTAGTTTTAATATACTGGATAAATAAAAATGGACGGAAGGAATATATCCCCACCTTTTAATTTTTATGAAGAAACACAATAGGAAAATATTCCACCTTTTATCCGTAAACCCGACCCAGCAAAATTAGCCCGTTTTCCTTACCCGTTTGCATAGTCATTTTCTCTTTTCCAATTTTTCAATTTCTTTTTTAGTGTAAGTTCATAATTTTGATGTTTTATGTATTACTAGATGATATTCGTCAGTGAAATTAGCAATATTTTTCTGGTTTAGTTTATTATAATAATAAAATGGGAAAGTATTAGGTGGAAGTTTAAGAAATGAAAAGGAAAATGGCAGATATAGAAGAGGTGGTCCTGGTTATGAACGATTCTTGAGTAGTAGTCTACATATAATCAAACGGTTCTATAATGCTATCGTTTTGACGCCATTTGTCCAATTATTATTTGATTGTTATAATGAATGGTTGTTATACATCTATAATAGTATTGATATTTACGTCTATTTGGTTTTTACAGACAAAAACTACGCAAAGTGATTTTCTCAAAAAAATTTATGTTATAAATGAAAAAAAATTAAATGTAAAATCTCAAAAGAAATACATATTTCATTAATAAAAATTTGGAAAAGCTAATACATTGTTAATGAATCCATAACTACTTGTATTGTGCCTACAAAGAACTAAATTCTCTGGAGCACATGTGTATTCTAAAACTAATTGAAAATTACAAAATTTCAAGTTTAATGAAGGAAATTTACAGTTGTAACTTGCTTCTCAGGTTCCGGTCTCTTCATGGCAACATAAGGTTTGAATTGGCCAAATGTTTTGTCCAAACTAGGGGTGGCCAGTGGGCTGGGCTCGGGTCTGACGGGCCGGGTTTGGTGGGGTCGGGGTCGGGGCGGGACGGGCGAAGGGGGCGGGGTCGGGTTTGGCGGGACTTGCTCCAGTCCCGTCCCGCTCCCGATTCCGTCGGAATCGGGTCGGGCGGGATCGAGCTCGGGGCGGGTTCCGGCGTGTTTTCCATTTTTTTTATAAAAAAAAATAACATATGTATAAAAAAAATGCAATAAACAAGACAAAATAGTGTAATAAAAACATCACAAGGCTGTTTTTGTGCCTCTTATATTATTTAATAGACATATGGTTTTTTTGTAATACAAATACAATTGTCTAAATTGCAACTTTGTGGTGTTGTCTAAAAGTTGCAAATTACATAATAAAATTGCAATTAAAAAAATTACATTCTCAAAAAAACCTGTTCTAAACTTCTAATTGCTTGATAATTTCCTGTGGTTCTTCGGTTGGAATTGGTATTTGTTGGTCAAATTGATCCACGTCGCTTCCACCACCTTCGGATAAGATTTCGTTGTAGTTTTCGTCTTCTTCTTCGTTGATCTCCGGTTGACCGCACCTTCTCCGCTCGTATCGTATCAATCTCTCGAATAATACTTCAATTTCCAAGCTATCTCCGCTAATGAGTGTCTCGTGGTCTCCTATTTGATATCTGCTAGGCATAAAAAGCTCTTTCGTACGCAATTGATGACGCTTGAATGTTCAAAACATCTCGGGCCATCAATGAAAGTGTCGAAAGGTCTTCTCATTCCCCTCCAAGATATTTCGGCAAGTCTTCATGTCCATCTTCATTGATAACTTCTTAGTACGGTACGAAACCCCGCAAAACAAAAATATCCAACTCGCTAATTTGGTTAGTAGAGGTACGGCCGCACATTCTATTTCTGAGGCTTTCAATACTAACCGCAGAAACAACATGTCTTTTGTGAGGTTGTGTTGAAGATGAAGAAGATGGTATGGAAGCCGGTAAGTTACTAGCATTTTCTTGTTGGTAAACCTATATATTTTTTTGCATTGGTCTTCTACGCTAGAAAACAATTCTTCTTTATTTTGTTCAATAGGTGGTGGGTGATTTAGATTTTTTGGACTTGGAGGTGGTAGTACTTCTATACAATCGTAAATAGTTTCAATAAGTGATTTAGTACCGTCTATTTTAATAGTCGGATTTAATACAGCACCAATAATATAAATAGTGGGAATAGGAATAAAATATTTTTTTATTTTGATAAACATTTTTTAATAGCTTGCCATATAAGCTGATTTTTTCATATATTCACTAAGTAATAAAAAATATTAGAGTTATATAAAACAACATAGTTGAAATAGTAGGATAATATATACCGAAAAATTCTTTTGTGGCTTGAAAAAATTTCTCTAAAAATACAATAAGTTCGGAAATTTTTACCCAATCACTATCTACAATCATATCAACTGGATTATATATATCTCTAATGTAATTAATAAAATCGGGAGATGAAAAATGAAAAAGGCAAACCCTCCAAAGCAACTAATTTTGATATTGCTTCCCTATCTCTATGTTTATTGTATTTAGGGCCTACAATTCCCCCCGTTGTGGGGTTAATTTGACCCTGTACTTGATCCGGGACAATATGTGAACCTTGTTCCGATGGACCAGACGTTTGCGCACCCGGTTTTGAAGCCTGGTATTGGGCATACGGCCTAGGGATGGCAACGGATAGGATCTGGACCGGATCCTACTAGATTCAGATCCAGATCCGTTTTTCATACCTGAATCCAGATCCGGATCCGTCGGGTCCATAAAAATCATATCCAAATTCGGATCCACCGGGTCCATGGATCGGATCTGGATCCACATATAAAAAAAATTGCCTTGCTAAGAATTTTTTTTGAACTGACAAACGATTTTTACTTAACTAACAGTTTACTGTGTTTCAATTTTTCATATGAGATATTTTGTTCGTTGTCTTGTTTTGATTGTGAGCTATTAATTGAAAATGTTGGACAATGACAATAGTTGTGGAAAATGCTGACTAGTATTTCCACAATGCAGAACTTGCATGTGCTTGGAATCTTCACAAATGAAGTGAATATAATTTTAAGTACTTGTCTATGAAGATGTTAGTCATTCACTAATATAACATTGATTTTATTATCGAAGTTACCTCTTTATTTTTTGGTTTTGAGTTAACGCGGGGATAAATTAAACTTGTTTTGAGAATTAAACTTGCAAGATGTGCTTAACAATTTTAAGAAAATACTTATAAAATTACATTCTAGGTTATGAATATATTTAATAAAAACGGATCCACGGGTCGGATCTGGACCGGATACGGATCTCAAATACAAGATCCAGATCCATATCCGATCCGTCGTAAACGGATCCGGGTCCGATCCGGATCCGTCGGATCCAAATTTTGAAGATCCATATCCTATAAAACGGATCTGGATCCACCGGGTCCAGAATCCACTGCCATCTCTAGGCATACCTAGCTGGATGAGCACTTACTACGTGTCTAATTAAACCCCCATCCCACCGTGACCTTTTTCAGTTTTAAATTTTAAAACATTTTTACAAATTTTACATCTAGCTACTTGATTCTCTACGTCCCTATCAAAAAATATCCATGCATCTGATTTTAATGATCGTTTTGCTGGACCTCGTCTCATACTAGGGGCAATATGAGGCATTTCAGTTGAAGGTACACTAGTGGGTGTGTTGTCATCAACATTAGTGGGTGTATCATCTAGATCATCGTCTAAATTAAAATCTTCTTGAGTTTCAGAAAATAGTTCATCGTCTAAATCTAATGGTATTGTAGGAAAATGTTGAGTATCAACAAAATCATCATGTGTAGGAATATGATGACTAGAAGAAGTACCCTTGTCCTGGTTGCCCCTACTAGAAGAAGCACCCTTACCCTTACCCTTAAACATACCTCTTAATCCTTTCATTTTAATTATGATAATAAATAATTAAAGATAATAAAATTAAGTGCGCTAAATAAAATAAACAAACAATAATAATTTAATGAAGGAATGAATGTACCAAACGCCGACGTAACGTCGACGTGTAATCGAGAGGTTGAAAATTGAAACTTTGCTCGATGGAAGATCCTCAAGCTAGTTGCCAACTTCACTCCCAATTCCCAAATGAATAAATAAAATTGAATATTTAGTAAACAATGTAGACTTGTAGAGAGATATATTGAGAGATTAGAGAGATTGTAGGAAGATTTGTGAGAAAGATGAAGAGAAAATGAGTTATTTATAGTTGGAAAATTGGGTTAAAGTGTAAATATAATAACTTATGGGTTAAAAATAAATATTAAGGGGGTAGGGGGGTTGGGGGAGGGGGGAGGCCAAAAATGGCTATTGCCCAACGGCCAAAATCTAAAATGGTCGTTGGTGCAACAGTTATATTTGCAAAGGGGGGGTTTCGGGCGGGATCGGGTCGGGCTCGGGTTTGGCGGGCTTGGGGCGGGCTCAGGACGGGTCGAGACGAGACATTGTCCCGTCCCGGTTCGAGTCCCGCTACCGAATTTTTTTTTTTATTCGGGGTCGGGGCGGTGTCAGCTCGGGACAGGGTCGGGCCGGGTCCCGGGCCATCGCGCCAGCCTTAGTCCAAACTGTCAACAAAAAGGTATTTGATATTAGAATTAGCATTATTATTGTGAAAGGAAAATCAATTAATATTTGAGTAGGGTTGTAATAGAGAGGTAATTTTAGAAAGAGTGTACTGTTAAAATTATGGTCGCTGTTTTTATGAGTAAATTTTGTTATAGAGATAAAATATAACCTGCGGTTTCAAAAAAAAATTGGCGCTATAGTGAAATGTTAAAGATGATAGTTTTAATAGAAAGTCTGACTTTATTAAATTCTAATCCATATTTTCAAAGAGTTGAGAACTTTGAACCTATTAAACTCTAGTAATTGGGGAGGTTCAGGAAAGATGTGGTATTGGACTGATTCTAGTTGTACTCACTATGACCAACTTATGAAATGAATAATATGTGTCATAGATTATTAAGGAATGTTATTTCGGAAACAACTTCTCTGCCCTACAAAGGTAGAGGTAAGGTTTGCGTACATTCTATCCTCTCTAGATCTCATTTGTGTGATTACACTAGATATGTTGTTATTGTAAAATCCCAGGGAAATTCAACGAAAGAAAACATTAAAAAAAAATTGGATGGATATGCATAGGTTATGACTTGACCAATATGAGAGTTTTGACTGGATAAAAAGCTTTCAGTAATGTTCTTCAAATGTCGGCTTCACTAGTTTTTCCCTTCTTTATTTGTCTCTTTATGTGTTTAAACATGATTGTCTTTTGTTCCTTGTGGTGCACATGTCATGGATGATTGTTCAATTGCGTACTGTTAATAGTTTTATCATTATCTATCATATTAAATTCAAAGATTATGTATTATTGTGATGGCTTGTATATAAATTCTTTTGAAGATGTGGTCCTGCTTTGTGGGGGACAAGATTGATCTCTCTTGAAATTTGATTGAAATTATGCTTCCATAAGAACTGCAGGCTAGTTTAAGGTGGAAGAAATGTGTAATGGAAGAGCATGCTATTTTTTAATATGATGATTTTGTTTTTTTCCTGCCCTAATGTTTTGGATGTAAACTAAAAGTATCTTAATGGTCCTGCCTCCTTGGATTGGGGTGCTCATCTTGAACAATGTGTATCTTGAAAATGATATCTGTGCTTATAGAATTGAGAAACACATTTTGAGCTTGAACAATCGGCAAAAACAATAACAACAACATATTTATTTAATGTAGTCTCACAAAGTAAATTTGGAGAAGATAAAATATACGCATACCTTATCTTTGCTTTTAACAATCCACAAAAACAAGATCCATTATTTATGGGAGGCAACCGTAAATTTTGTTGGGAGTTTTTGCTCTATATGGTACTTTATAAAGCAGTACGGGAAGTATTTAACTATTACAAGTATTCGAAAGGATAAACAAAGATTTCAATAATTCAACATGGAATCTGAAATTACAATATAACAACAAAAGTGAAATTACGATTTTGTTGAAGACTGAAAAATGGAAAATGTTTTTGCCGAGTCGAGTGTAGCACTGTCCTCCTTAAGACAATATTGCCCCGTATGTATCCTTTATACGTCCCGGACAATTTGTCTCCCAAGATAAAACAAAGAATGGAACCCTTGAGCAAAGGAAACTCAAGAGCTACCGTGAAGAATATTGAGTAACGAAATGATGCTTGGAAGTTGTAGGAAGAAAACTGTTTTTGTTGTGTATTTTCGTGAGCTTTATGAACTCGTTATTTTTCTCGTTCTTTGTGGTGCTCAACAATGGTGTAAGGGTGTGTTTATATAGGTGAGGGAGGGGCTGAAAACGCCTCCATAATAGCCAAATAATGGCCATTATGGAGGTAGTAAAGTCACCAACATAAATGGTGAAAGAACCAACGGATTTGGCCATTATAGAGGAGTAATTCACCAAAATAAATGGCTGAATTGAGTGCTTGACGTTTCGTTTTGACCATCGAAATTCGAACTTCGTGGACCAAACTGTACATCTTGAAACTTCAGGGACCAAATCGTACATCTTGAAACTTCGAGACCAAACAAGACATCCGAAAGAATTCTCGGTTCAAATCGTACATCCGAAACTTCGGGATCAAACCGTACTTCCGGCAAAGTTTTCTGCCCAAAAAGATAATATCGAAGACCCACGCCCACCCCACGACCCGTGTGACCCGTGACCCCCGTGACCCGAGACCCGTGAACCCGAACCGAACCGGACCGGACGGGCGGGCGGCGGCGGCGGCGCGCGCGTGTGGTCTTTCCTCGAACCGAAGCACATCTAGGTCCTCCCTCCTTTAAACACATGGGATACCCCTTGGGGTCCCAAACCCCAAACCAATTTCGAATCTTATATACACAACAATTCTTTCTTCCTCTACCGACGAGGGAGAATTACACACAATACCACACTTTCCATGCTTCAAACACCTTACTTCGTGAACCAATATCTCTTTCATTTCTCAATGAAATTTGACGATTCTTGGCCCTACGGTTATCTACGTACTTAGTAGATCATACATGTGTGAAGAACCGGATTCTCCAACATACGTTACACTAGTGTTTAAGCCGTTAAAGTTGGTCGGTCGCAACTCCCGCCAAAGGCAAATTTCCAACAATCCCCTCTTGAAAGAGATTTTGGCGCACTCACATGGTGTCTTTTCATTTCCAAGAATATTTCAAATGGACCGATGTTGCATAAGGAGAGGTAGCCTCACTTTGAACCTTCCATAGTTGAATACCATCTGACTTACTTACCGCGCGGTGAACGTGATGTCTTGAACCGTCGTGTTTAGTGTAAGCCAAGACAACGGTACCAACACAACAAATTCCCTTACTCTCTTCTTCGTAATGTTTTGTCCGTTTTGGCCATGGACAACGTCTTGGATTCTTAAGTGCGTTCAATTTGAGGCGGCCCGTCCTCGCACTTAAATAGGTGGTCTCCTACAAGGTATCCCGCTATACCCCACTTCACAAGTGTTAGGAACCATTAAAAGTTTCCCAAAGACCTAACCTCAACTCGTTGAGGATCATTACAGTTTTGAAAACTTAACCTTTACCCATACCGCAGATAGCACTTAACGTCTATCGCGGAACGGCTTTGGATTTGGTGTTTCTTTTCGTAAATCACTATCCGAAGTGCTCATGCTTCGACCGAAGCGATCAACCGAACCTTTACAACTTAGTTTTCCCATTGAACCAAATTATTGGGATCTCCAGTTCGTAAGGTTGGGTTTCCACCGTATTGGTTCGTATATTTTGGGTTTTAAGCCCATTCCCTAGACAGGCGTAACACTTGATCTCCGGTAGTCCCTTAGTTAGTAAATAAGGAAGTGACACCCGTGATGATCAACTCGCCATACGGTCTTATGTCTCCGACGATCGTGACAGATATGTCCAGACGCCGTCATCCGTGTCCTTCCTAAAGCCGACCGGCTAGCCACAAGGTAGAACTCGCCGAAGGCACGGGTTTCTCCCAATAAGGGACGTCCTCTAATGAGTCGTGAAGTTACTCAACTTCTTTCATGCTTTGTATAAAGCGATAAACTCCGATACCATCATGAATCGGTCGATGCAAGTTTGCTTAGAGGATTTACCAAGAACCACCATACACATTTACTTGTGGCTTTGGTGTTCTTCGATCGATGTCCAGCTTGCATCACCGTGTTCTCTCGTAACCGTTGGACATCCGTAATACTATAATCCGTAGATAAGCGAATAATTCGTATATCGTCATATCCGACTTAACGCCTTCTATTGATCATGTATTAAGATCATCGCTGAACCTTAGTTCAACCGATCTCGTTTGTTGGACGATACTGTGTCGGTTGTAGTGTGTACAATACATTGAACTACACGTGACCCGTGCATATCGCTCATTGTCTATGGGTGCACCATGATTCCAATCGCTCTATGATTCATATCCATTGGTGGCTTCAACGAGACTCGTCAACTATCGACTGGGTCCGTTAGATGTCTTAGAAATCCAATTCCTAAGATGTCATCTCGTGATACTCATATCTTTCATATCGAGACTTTGTTTCAATATGATTTTCACTCTAAGACCGTTGGTTTTCCAACTGCGTTGGCTTTCTAACTTCGAGTCAATGTTTCGTGATCGTATTCATTGTTTCGTTTTATCCGAGACTTTCAGACCAAAATGTTAACATTTCGGGGACCAAAATGAAAGTTCAGAAGAAGCCCAATAGTTCAAAGAAACCAATTCGATCCTCTTCTTCCAACTCTCCGGTTTAGAAGGTTGTTTCAACACCCATGCCATGTAAGATTACAATGGCCCCGGATGTGAAGCTACTCACGTGGGAGCACTTTTTACAACCCAAAGGTTCTTTTCCCGGAGGAAGATTAACTATTACACACGTATGGTTCTATATATGGAATCTATTTCTCCCTTTAGCTTCTTTCCAAAGCGCGCTTTTGGAGATAACAATTATTTGTTAATTGTCCATGGTTCGTTCTCAACCATACAAGCTAGAAGGACCGGAACAAGTCTTTGTCCCCTCTTTGCTCCGTCTTGGTTCAACATCTAGAATCCCCGAGTTCTCGCAGATCCGAATATTAAGTTCCGATAGACAAGAACTTTCGAGTCATGAAGATACGGAACGTCTAGTTCCGGACAAATGCCCTCGCGGGTTCTTGTTAACCTTGAGCAATTGCTCCTTTTTCCTTTTCCAAGGAAAGTTATCTCCAAAGAATTCAAAGCATTCTTTGACGCCAAGAGGCGATCAACACTACGTTATTTGCGGATCCAAAGTGGATATGCAATCTACATCCTTAGGTCGAACTTGACCCGTTTCGGTAGCCCATCTTTTACCAAGCTACCCCTCATAATTTGGGCGTACACCTTCGCGCTTGGCTAACACCGTTAGACCGAGGTGAGAAATGAACATTCGTTTAATGAACGATGCTTCACATTCTCCCTCTATCACTACGAATTTCTCAATCCGTAGGCTTAGTTGATTTTCAACTTCGCTTTGTAGGCTTCAACAACTTCATCTTTGCTTTTCAACAAACAAAGGATTCCATACGTTGTACCATCATCAATGAAGATCACAACGTACTTGTCTCCCCCTCTATTTTGTATAAACTTCAAATCACCCAATTAGGTGTGACTAAGTTCTAGAGGAGCGGTGCTTTCTTTCGCTATTCCCTTGACGGAATTTGGAAAGGTGATTTTGCCTCTTCATCTACCTCACATTTATTTAGAGGGTTTATGTCGACGTATTTAAGGCAACAATCTCAACATCGTTAGCTTTTGAATGACTTGCTATTTAACGTGTCTTAATCTATGATGGCATAGATGCACGGATTACAAATATATCATTCATTTGGCTACAAACGTATTGTACCATTCTTAGTTATTACGTACCTATTGGACTAGTCTCAAACTAGCTTGACCAACAAATCGTCCTTAAACCAAGTTAGGAATATGTATCACCTCATCTTAGAGTGATCACAATCCATGAAGTCCTATTGAGGACAACCTCTCCAACCCCTTCTACTTTAGAGGTGGCGTTGCTTCACATGAACAACCTCTTGCCCGTGGTTAGGGCATAACCGGATCATATGTGATCTAGATACTCTGGCCCACTCTAGTTTCTTTGCGATCGAGTGTCCAATTTCTTTACTGCCTTTATTTAGGCCTTCAGATCATTTAGGACCTGGAAACTCTGGCCCACCTTACTAGGTGTCCATTACTTTTCCTATGAAATGAATTCTGGCACCACTCCAGTCGCCCGGAGGCTTTATATGACTGAGTGTCCAATATCATCATATCAAAGAAATTTTGGCCCACTCCAGTCGCCCGGAGGCTTTGTATGACTGAGTGTCCAATATCATCCTATCAAAGGAATTTTGGCCCACTCCGGGCCTCCCGAGGCTTTATGTGACCGAGTGTCCAATATCATCCTATCAAAGGAATTTTGGCCCACTCCACGCCGCCGGAGGCTTTATGTGACCGAGTGTCCAATATCATCCTATGAAGGATCTTCGCCAAATAGTATGACAGTTCAACGTCTTTAGCTTTTAGACTCCTTTCGTTAAGATTGGTGCCCGTATAATTCTTGGCGCTTACTTAAGAGTGGTAACAGTTTTCGCACGCCGGTGGATCTTACTCCCTCGTATGTGCGAACATACTTTACACACTTTAATAATTACACTTAAAAGAACGGATCTTCTTAAGTCGTTTACAAAATCCAATCTTTAAACGGAAAAGAAGATGAGATTAAACTTCTGATTTGTTAAAGCATAAGGAATATAAATTATTTTCATATTCCTCCTTACTTTAATCCATTTTTAATCGTACATCATTTAATCTTTATTCTTGACAAGTAAGAAAAATACTTATCCCAATTTCGGATTCTGGCTCACTTCAGTCACTTCATCAGACTGAGTGTCCATTTCCTTCTCACCATTATTCGGATCTTTTGTCTGGGACAGATATAGGCCTTCTGCTGCAAGATAGAATAACATCTTCGCCTTTCTCCTCTTGTCCCGCTTGACATCCTCGTGCTCTCGAGAGCGCTTGTTTCCACCGCCTTGGTGGCGGTGACACCATGAACACGTTCATCATCATCACTCTCTTCTACCGTAAAACCATTTCCATATCCAGATTTGGTCACACAATTTTTGACCGACATCTTTCGAATACTAATAGTAATACAATACAAATATTGTCTTAAGTTGTTGGGAGTTTTTGCTCTATATGGTACTTTATAAAGCAGTACGGGAAGTATTTAACTATTACAAGTATTCGAAAGGATAAACAAAGATTTCAATAATTCAACATGGAATCTGAAATTACAATATAACAACAAAAGTGAAATTACGATTTTGTTGAAGACTGAAAAATGGAAAATGTTTTTGCTGAGTCGAGTGTAGCACTCTGTCCTTAAGACAATATTGCCCCGTATGTATCCTTTATACGTCCTGGACAATTTGTCTCCCAAGATAAAACAGCAATGGAACCCTTGAGCAAAGGAAACTCAAGAGCTACCGTGAAGAATATTGAGTAACGAAATGATGCTTGGAAGTTGTAGGAAGAAAACTGTTTTTGTTGTGTATTTTCGTGAGCTTTATGAACTGTTATTTTTCTGTTCTTTGTGGTGCTCAACAATGGTGTAAGGGTGTGTTTATATAGGTGAGGGAGGGGCTGAAAACGCCTCCATAATAGCCAAATAATGGCCATTATGGAGGTAGTAAAGTCACCAACATAAATGGTGAAAGAACCAACGGATTTGGCCATTATAGGAGGAGTAATTCAGCCAAAATAAATGGCCGAATTGAGTGCTTGACGTTTCGTTTTGACCATCGAAATTCGAACTTCGGGGACCAAACTCGTACATCTTGAAACTTCGGGGACCAAACTGTACATCTTGAAACTTCGAGACCAAACAAGTACATCCGAAAGAATTCGGTTCAAACTGTACATCCGAAACTTCGGGATCAAACGTACTTCCGGCAAAGTTTTCGGCCCAAAAAGATAATATCGAAGACCCACGCCCCACGACCCCGACCCGTGACCGTGACCGAAACCGGACGGGACGGGCGGGCGGCGGCGGCGCGCGTGTGGTCTTTCCTCGAACCGAAGCACATCTAGGTCCTCCCTCCTTTAAACACATGGGATACCCCTTGGGGTCCCAAACCCCAAACCAATTTCGAATCTTATATACACAACAATTCTTTCTTCCTCTACCGATGAGGGAGAATTACACACAATACCACACTTTCCATGCTTCAAACACCTTACTTTGTGAACCAATATCTCTTTCATTTCTCAATGAAATTTGACGATTCTTGGCCCTACGGTTATCTACGTACTTAGTAGATCATACATGTGTGAAGAACCGGATTCTCCAACATACGTTACACTAGTGTTTAAGCCGTTAAAGTTGGTCGGTCGCAACTCCCGCCAAAGGCAAATTTCCAACAAATTTTTACCCTAGAATTGAACCACCATTAGATATTATAATAGAGCCAACAGGCCCTCGACCTCCAACCATGAGTTTGGGTCTTCGAGTTACTAACCCATGTTTGGATGGTTGTTTCCCGTGGTTCATTATTGTATTATTTTTTATGAAATCATGTTTGTTTTCATTATTCTTAATATTATGTTGTTTTGTGTTGTAAACCCGTTGTAATTTCATGGTTAAATAACCATGAAAAAACTCAATTTTTATAATCACGGATTTGGTAGTTTTTGCGTGATTATGTATTTCATTTTTCCATTATACCCCACCTCACCTCACCCCACCCCACCCCCAAAAACTCTATCACACCCAAATCCACTCACCCCCACCCCACCTACCCCCACCCCCACCAACCACCCCACCCCCTCCATCACATCACACCCGAACCCACCAACCCCCACACTACCACTCACCAGCCCACCACCACCCACGACTCCTCACCACCATCCACCCCCCACCCCACTAACCACCCACCACCCCCATCCCACCACCCTCACCCACCGCCTACTTATTTTTTAAAGTTTTCATTTTATCCTTTACCTTAATTTTATTAATATACAAAAAAAATTAATTTGTAATTAAGGGTTAAGAATATTTTAGTAAACTTACATGTTATTATACAGTAACATACAATCAAATCAAAAAATAAAATTATCATTAAACCACAACAAACAATACAGTCTATCCAAACTTTTATTCAGTAATACAATACAATACAACGTCATAATATACCATACCATACTGTATATTAATGAACCACGGGAAACAACCATCCAAACAGAGGGTAAGGGAGCAAGGTGGGGATAGCCACTTTTTGACTCCTGGGTGCGAGGTATTTTAGAGCTAAGTGCGTATCAATCAACCGCAAGTTGTAACTAAATAAAACTCTGACGTTTCAAATCATATTTTCTTAGTATACTTATTTGTGCATTAGCCTCCGCAATGTTGCCAAGTGTTGTTTTTCTTGGTTGTTCAAATTACTCCAAGAGTAGAACCAGTGGAAGTGGTCCTGATATTTGAGGAAGTTTAGAGAGGATATGTTCTTGGACTGATACAAGTTGTACACATTATGGAAATCTAACGGTCGCTTAACTATCATTTTTTCCACAAAAGTCACTTAACTATCACTTCTAACACAAGAGTCACTTAATTTTGATAAACTCACACAAAAGTCACTAAAATTACTTTCAAGTGTCACTAAATCACTTTCCCGTGAATAACTTATTTTTTACTCTTTTTTTCTTAAAATCTCACAAATAAAATTTTAATTTAAAAGGTTCAACACGACTTGATCCAAAACCCATATAAAAAAAGTAAATAACCTTTCGTATTCTTCCATTTTCACTACCATTTTAAAATTACTGTATCTTTTACCTTGTATTTGTTTTTACATTTTTAAGTTTTTAAAAATTTATTACTCTATACATAATCGTTAATAATTTGTGAAATTAGCAATTTAAACCATAATGCAAATGACCCTCTACAGAAATAATACTTATAGTGTAAAAGTTATTTAACAAATCATAAGCAATCATAACTTCTAAAATTAATAACCTAAAACTAAGGCATGTAAGTTCCTATATCAAGTAAATTTGAAATTTATGATTACAGTATAACATTTTACTAGAGACTTTCAAAGACTTGCCGGTAAGAAAGTATTTCATATGTTCCAATTTATGTGACACTTTTTTTTTTCGAGATTTAAATTATGTACACTTTGATCGATATTTTATAATGTATTTTTAATCATGACATGAGAAAAATAGTAACTTATAATACTTTATATTTTTGAATATCCAATTTAGCCTCACAAATTAATTTAATTGACTGTCATAAATCGAAATTAAATATGTCATGTAAATTGAAAAGGAGGGAGTACAAAATAGGTGGGCTTTTAGTTAGGAGAAGAAACATGTTTTCTAAGAAATAAAAAAGTTTGATTTTGTGACTTCCAGGATTTGCTGATATCTCAAACATATTAAAATGGTAGAGAAATGAGAAGAATATGAAAGGTTATTTATTTTTTTCAGATGGGTTTCGGGTCGGGTTGAACTTTTTAGATTTAAATTTAATTCATTAGATTTTAATAAAAAAAAGAGTAAAAAATAAGTTATTCACGAAAAAGTGTTTTAATGACACGTGAACGTGATTTTTGTGTTAGTTGCTCAAAGTTAAGTGACTTTTGTGTTAGATATTATAGTTAAATGACTTTTGTAAAAAAAAAAAAGTGATAGTTAATTGACCATAATTTACCCGGAAATCTGAAAGGAATAAAATCTGTCTTTATAGAATCCTAGGGTTTCAATCAACAATATTAAGCTTTTAATATTTTATGGATAGATATGCAAAGGTTTGACTTGCTCTAAAAGGTCTCCAGTAATGATAGTGAAAGGTTGCCTTCAATCTGTTTTATATTTGTTTTATGCATTTGATTGTGGGGAATCATTGTTTTTATGTGGTGCACGTTACATGTTATGATTGTCGAATTGAATTTTATCATAGGTCATATGATTCCTATTCCATGTATTATTATTATTATGGCTTGTATATAAATACTTTTGAAGATGTGGTCCTGCTGTGGGGGACAAGATAAATTTGGTTTTGAGGTTGACTGATATTATGTTTCCGTACGAACTGCAAGCAACAAATTAATGGGGAAGTTAACTGGAATAATTTGTTTTTTATGAACTTGATTTTTGGGTTTAAACTAAACGAATCTTACTGTTGAAGTGAAATTTTTCGAACGCAGTGGTCCTGCGCTGGGATTATCATATTATGGGGTGGCGTTTTTCTTGAAAATGATATATGTGCTGATAGAGTTAAGAATTAAGATGAACATCTATCATGGTTTATGAATCAGCAAAATGTAGATTAGTTATCCAGGGGAAGCAACTGTAATGCTTGTCCACATTTAAATGTTATGGATGAATTTGTTAGTTATTAGAAACAATAGCTTAGAAATTTAGTTTAATTAAACTGATTTTGTAACCTAAAAACTAAGTTTTCTTCTGAATAAAAGACTTAAAATGGTCTTTAACTTAATTGACGTAGTTTTTACTCCATTTATCACTTCATTTGCAGTTATTTCAGTTCCTTGTCCATATGATTGTTGTCTGTAGTTACAATAATTGTTATTCTTTTTACGTTACATATGTGTTTTTCGAAGGGGAGCATTGGCGTAACTTGTGAAGTTGCGGCCTTGTGACCAGGAGTTACGAGTTCGAGCCGTAGAAATAACCTCTTACAGAAATGTAGGGTAAGGATGCGCATAATAGACTCTTGTGGTCCGGTCCTTCCCCGGAGCCCGCACATAAAGGGAGCTTAGTGCACCGGCTCTTTATTTTTTTATTTTTTTTTAAACTCCGGGGAAACCCGCAGCCTCTACCATATCCTTTGCCCTTCGGTTAAGCACTCTGTGGTGAGCACTGGGTAAACTCACTCTTGTGCAATCGCTCGTAAATCACACAAAAGATGTAAAGCGCACTAGGTAAACCCCGTGCTACGAGCTATATTGAGAAGGCATTGTGGGGGGATTTGATCCCAGGCCACCTGTGTGGAAGCCACCCACCAAACCAACTCAACCACAATATCACACTATATTAAGAGTAAAAAAAAGCCGATGCAATAATAATTGAAATATGAACGTGGAATCGGGAAGAGTTGGAAAAATAAAAGTATTTTATGCGCGGGATCACACCATACATACGTGTTTTTCATTGTTTCTCTTCCTAAAGAGTGTCTAAATTGCATTTTGTGCTTAAGGCTCTTGAAGACAGTTTGAGCTTTTTATGCTTGTCTCCCTTTTCGAACACTTCTTTTGCCCCCAACAGACTTCTTCTGGAGAAGCTAATGACATAAAACATGACATACGCTGAAAAACTAGTTTAGTACATCATTTGGGGAGTGATAACTGCTTTTCAAACCAGCTTTCAGAAAGTCAAAGCTTGTGATATTGTTATATCTGGATAGGCCTTAACCAGTATAAAAAACCTTCATTCGTGGTTTCGATTGTTCTTAAAATTCGTAAGTAATATTCGAGGAATCAAACGAATTTATAGCCATGGAAGTATCGTTTCGAAGGTTTGCAACCTTTCCGAACAACCACCGAAAACTCAAAGTGGGAAATTTAAATATGGAAAAGAAACCGGGTCGCGGTCGACACGCGGATCCGGCCGGGTCGCGGTCGACACGCGGATCCGCCGGGTCGCGGTCGACACGCGATCCGGCCGGGTCGCGGTCGTGTCACCAGTAGGATTGGATAAGTTAATTAATTTAATTAAATAATGATTAATTAAATAATTAAATAATTAAAAATTAAAGAAAATTTGGTCCAAAAAGATTATCAATCAATCAGATCATTTGACCGAATCCGAATCCGAATCCGAATCCGTAGCCGTAGCCGTAGCCGTAGCCGTAGCCGTAGCCGAAGCCGAAGCCGAAGCCGAGCCGAGCGACGACGACGGCGCGAGGGGTCCTTGCCCCCTCAACCCTTTTACTGACAAGAAGGAGTAATTCTACTTATAAGTAGAAGAACTTTTCTTTCCACTACCGATGTGGGACAAATGCTTATTTTATAAAGCAAGAGGGAACTCCCACTTTTCTTTCCACTACCGATGTGGGACAACTCCCACTTTTCTTTTCAATCATTTCCCATTCACCAATATCAATACCCAACAATCCCCCACATGAATGGGGAATGGCTATAATATAAAAGTGCGGACAAGTGTGATATACAAGCGAGAATTGACTGCATCTGGATAAGTAGGTTTCCCTTTGAACTTTCCGTAGTGAACTTATATCGGATATACTCGATCAATCGGTAGATTTGATATCTTTGAACCGTCGAACTTTGTTGTATACCTAGACAACATAAGTCACACAATCAACCCTCAACCATTTATGGTTCTCACGGTTGTGTTCGTTTCCCATGAACACTTCCCGGTTTCATGAGTGCGTAGAGAATGGGCCTTCACCGTCATTCCCTTTAAAGCGGCTTACACTTAACACTCACATAGGTGATTTCTAAACATGTGGTCCTATAGCCACATTATCCGGTCATACACTTTGCGTAATTAGATAATCATTAAAGAACTTTAATGCTTTATTAACTCATTAACAAGCCATGAGGTTTTATCCTTATTTCTCGAACATTGTCTTCATCCGAGAATGGGTTGAGTTATTTGACAATGTTGAATCGTCACACAACTTTGTTTGATCTCCTTGAACCTAGCTCTTGGGATCTCCAGTCCGCTAGGTAGAGTTACCGCCATGATGACTTGTCCTCGGCCCTTAACCCCATTCCCATTGATGATCTACTAACTCCCTCTCTAGATAAGCCTTTTGTAAGCGGATCCGCCACGTTATCTCTTGACTTTACATAGTCAATCGTGATAACGCCACTAGAGAGGAGTTGTCTAACGGTATTATGTCTTCGTCGTATGTGACGAGATTTTCCGTTGTACATTACGCTTCCCTACTGCCCTACCTATTGCCGCTTGATCGTCACAATGTATACATATAGGAGCCAAAGGTTTGGGCCGTAATGGAATATCTTCTAAGAAATTCCGAGCCATTCAAACCTTCTTCACCGCCTTGTCTAAAGCTATAAATTCAGATTCCATTGTAGAGCGGGCGATGCATGTCCGTTTTGATGATTTCCAAGACACCGATCCACCCCCAATTGTGAAAACATAACCACTCGTGGATTTAACTTCGATGATCCTAGATCCAATTTGCATCACTATATCCTTCTATCACGGCGGGATATTTGTTATAATGCAAAGCATAGTCTTGGGTGTGTTTTAAATACCCCAAGACTCGTTTTATTGCCATCCAATGAGTTTGATTGGGATTACTCGTGAATTGACTCAGCTTGCTTATATCACATGCTATATCTGATCGTGTACAATTCATAATATACATCAAACTTCCCAAAACTCGTGCATAGTCCAATTGTGAGTCACTTTCACCTTTATTCTTTTGAAGTGCAAAACTTACATCAATTGGAGTCTTTGCAACATTGAAATTTAAATACTTAAACTTGTCAAGTACTCTTTCAATATAATGAGACTGCGATAATGCTAGACCTTGTGGAGTTTTATGAATTCTGATACCTAAGATCAAATCAGCAACTCCTAAGTCCTTCATATCAAATTTGCTAGCCAACATACGCTTCGTAGCATTTACATCGGTAATATCTCTACTCATTATCAACATGTCATCAACATATAAACAAACAATGACTTCATGATTTGGAGTATTTTTAATGTAAACACATTTGTCACACTCATTAATCTTAAATCAATTTGCCAACATCGTTTGGTCAAATTTCGCATGCCATTGTTTGGGTGCTTGTTTAAGTCCATAAAGTGACTTAACAAGTTTGTACACTTTCCTTTCTTTACCAGGAACCACAAAACCCTCAAAGTTGTTCCATGTAAATTTCTTCCTCCAATTCTCCATTTAAGAAAGTCGTCTTGACATCCATTTGATGGATTTCAAGACCATATACGGCCGCCGTTGCCACTAACACCCGAATAGATGTTATTCGGTTATCAAGAGTATGTGTCAAAGTAATCAAGGCCTTCTTTTTTTCTATAACCTTTGACCACAAGTCTTGCCTTATATTTGTCAATAGTGCCATCAGCTTTCATTTTCCTTTTAAAAATCCATTTTGATCCTAAAGGTTTATTTCCAGGAGGAAGATCAACCAATTCCCATGTATGATTGTTCAAAATTGATTCAATCTCACTATTGACCCTCTTTCCAAAATGTCAATCGAAGAAGACATCGCTACTTTAAATGTTTGAGGCTCATTTTCAAGCAAGAATGTCACAAAATCTGGTCCAAAGGAAGTAGATGTCCTTTGACGTTTGCTACGCCTTGCATCCTTTTTACTTGGTGTATTTTCCTTTGGTTCTTCCCGCGGTCGTTTAGATCTTTCACTTGACGACTCACATTCAGTTTTATACGGATAAATATTTTCAAAGAATTCAGCATTATGTGATTCAATTACCGTATTAACATGTATTTCGGGATTGTCCGATTTGTGAACCAAAAACCGACAAGCTTTGCTGTTTGTAGCATAGCCAATAAAAACACAATCCACAGTTTTTGGTCCAATTTTTACCCTTTTGGGCAAAGGAACTTGGACCTTTGCTAAACACCCCCACACTTTGAAATATTTCAAGTTGGGTTTTCTTCCTTTCCATAGTTCATATGGAATATATTGTGTTTTGCTGTGGGGCACCCTGTTGAGTATTCGGTTAGCTATAAGGATAGCCTCCCCCACAAGCTTTGCGGTAAATCGGAACTTATTAGTAAGGCATTCATCATTTCCTTTAATGTTCGGTTTTTCCTTTCCGCAATTTCATTTGATTGTGGTGTGTAAGGGGCAGTAGTTTGATGAATAATTCCATATTCTAAACATATCTCTTGCAAAAGGAGATTCGTACTCTCCACCCCTATCACTTCTAATCATTTTTATCTTTTTATTCAATTGATTTTCCACTTCGTTTTTGTATTGCTTAAATGCATCAATTGCTTCATCCTTACTATTAAGCAAATACACATAACAATATCGAGTGCAATCGTCAATAAAAGTTATAAAATACTTTTTCCCACCGCGAGATGGTATTGACTTCATATCACATATATCAGTGTGAGTTAAGTGTAAAGGATTTGAATTCCTATCAATAGACTTATATGGATGTTTAACAAACTTAGATTCAACACAGATTTCACATTTAGATTTATTACACTCGAATTTAGGCAATACTTCTAAATTATCCAATTTTCGCAAGGTTTTGTAGTTGACATGTCCTAAACGAACATGCCATAAATCATTTGACTCCAATAAGTAAGACGAAGCTGAATTCTTATTAATACTGTCAACAACCATTATATTGAGTTTGAAAAGGCCCTCGGTGAGGTAGTCATTTCCTATGAACAAATCATTCTTACTTATTACAATTTTCTCACTAACCAACACACACTTAAACCCGTTTTTGACGAGTAGTCCTATTTGAAACTAAATTCTTCCGAATTGTTGGAACGTGCATAACATTGTTGAGAGTCGGGACCTTGCTTAAGTCATCTTCGAAGTATTTTCCCATATCCTTCAACCTTGGTTGTTGCAAAGATTTCCCATAAACAAGACTCTCTTCGGGTCCAGCGAGAGCATAGGTTGCAAATGCTTCTTTTGTAGCACAAACATGTCGAGTGGCACCGTAATCAAGCCACCACTCCTTTGGGTTCCCAACCAAATTGCACTCCGATAGCATTGCACACAGATCATCCATATCATCATAGTTTTCCACCATATTGGCTTGTCCTTTTCCCTTGTTCTTTTTCGGGAGACGACAATCTGGGGCTTTGTGGCCAGCTTTCCCACAATTAAAGTAGTTGCCCTTGAACTTTTTCTTGTTGGAATCCTTTTCCTTTCCGTAAGGCCTCTTCCTTTTCTTGTTCTTTTTCGAGCAAAGATCTTCAACGATGTTTGCCCCTTCAATTGGTGAAGTCTTACGTATTTTCCTCTTCTCGATTTTGTTATCTTCCTCGATCTTAAGACGAATCACAAGATCTTCCAACTTCATTTCCTTTCTTTTGTGCTTGAGATAATTCTTGAAATCTTTCCATGAGGGCGACAATTTCTCAATCATTGCAGCCACTTGGAACGCTTCATTTACTACCATACCTTCAAAGAATAAGGTCATGGAAGATAAGTTGAAGCTCTTGAACTTGGGTTCCAACGGTTTTTCCATCCACCATTTTGTAGTCTAGGAATTTGGCAACCACAAACTTCTTCAAGCAAGCATCTTCGCTTTTGTACTTCTTTTCAAGTGCACTCCATAGTTCTTTGGAGGTCTCTACCGCACCGTAGACGTTGTACAAGTCATCTTCTAAGGCACTCAAAATGTAGCATTTGCACAAAAAATCAGCCTGTTTCCAAGCCTCGGTAACCATGAATTGTTGGTTGTCGTGCATGTCGGCGGCAGTACCGGGAGGGTCCTCATTGGTGAACTTTTGCATACCAAGGGTGGTAAGCCAAAAGAACATTCTTTGCCGCCATCCTTTAAAGTTGGCACCGGTGAACTTCGCAGTTTCTCAGTTTCTATGGTGGCACAGGTACGGGTTGTAGGAGTAACCGCCGGTGCGTATTCGCAGAGGTAGTTTCAGTCTCAATTGCCATTATTCGTTTGTCACCGTCAAATTGACAAACCGTTTTAATTAATAAAACCGAATAGCAATTCAATCACGTACTTAAACGATGAAGATTTTATTTCTTCAAATCGCAGTATATTATGAAACTTTAGTATTCCAACGAAGTTTTTATATCTTCGAGTCGGAATACTAATATTCATATGGAGTAGAAAACTACACAAGTTTTAATCTCCAAACTGAAATACAAAGAACGATGAAGTTTTTATGTTCTTCAAATCGTTGTACAAGTATGAACTTTAATATTCCAATGAAATTTTTATGTCTTCAAGTCAGAATATGAAATTTCATACGGAGTAGAAAACCACACAAGTTTTAGTCTCCAAACAGAATACAGATTAATCTAAAAATATAATTTCCTTAAGATTGTTATTAATCTGTATTCCAAAAAAACCAGTAAATAATAAACACTGAAAATAAACAGAATCAGTGTTGAAAAAATAAGAATAATTTTTTCAGAATATAATCAAGCCCACTTAGTTCAAAGTGTGTCCTTAAGGAAATTATTCCCCTCACAGTACTCGAGGTTGATGGAATATCCTCTCCCAGGATAGAACGATTATCTTACCAGAATAGTAGTACTCCAAATTCAGGTAGCGGCGAACCACTCAACGGCATTATATCACACAGAATTTATTTGTGCAGAAGAAGAAGAAGTTTGTATTGTTCAGAAAATTCGTAAGTAAAATTCTGAGAAATCAAACGAATTTATAGCCATGGAAGTACTGTTTCTGAAGGTTTGCAACCTTTCTGAACAACCACTAAAAACTGGTGGGAAATTTAAATATGGAAATGAAACCGAACTCTGGGGCGAGGGCCAAGGTGAATCAGGATTAACGATGAGAAGCGGTCAAATCAGTAGCAAAGGCACCAGACGGACGGTTGGTTGAACCGGCGATAGCTTCGCGATCGATAGCTCGGTGAGGTACGCCACCCGCCCTACTTCTAATGATAGATAGAAAAGGTGGGAGAGGGGCCGAGGGACGGCAAAGGTACAAAAACAAAAACTCACTAACGGGTAGGATTGGATAAGTTAATTAATTTAATTAAGTAGCCTGTTCTTTTCTTAGGTCTCTCGTATCCTAATTTTCACGTGTGGAGGAAAGTACTGATGGCTTCCCTATTGTACATTTAACAGCAAAAGAGACCAATAACTTAAAATAGAAGTATTTGAGCTTAATAAAAATTGAAGTATTTGAACACAGACATTCTGTAAGTCAAATGGAGGAATGCATATTATTGTCCCTGACCAAACAAATTAGTGAGTCCATAATGGTCAGAAGTTAGATGGAGGATAATGTTCATATTAGCTGTCCCTGATTGCTAACTGAGAAAACATTGCTTAAGACATCTAATTTTGGTAAGGAATCACAAGCTGATGTTGGTAGTCTATGACTGGTCGCTCATATAACATGTCGAACAATAATTGCTAGTCCTAGTTAACATCACAGAAGATTGATATTATCCGCCATACCAAGATTCAGGTCCCTGAAAATGTTTACAAATTACAACACACCAATACACCGTCCATTGCACCACTTCCTTG
Organism: Anisodus tanguticus; assembly: GCA_034509755.1. Lineage (NCBI taxonomy): Eukaryota > Viridiplantae > Streptophyta > Magnoliopsida > Solanales > Solanaceae > Anisodus > Anisodus tanguticus. The sequence goes on along the minus strand of CM067559.1, from coordinate 41,943,314 downwards.
ACATTAATGACTTCATGCCAGAATAGTTGGATGTTTGATTAGGCCTTTATCTAATATGGATATCTGAATATTACGCGCTACAACAAGGTAGACTTCTGTTCTGCATCAAACCATGCAGGAATTGAAGACAGGTTAGGTTTGCCTTTCTCTGTTGGATTTATAATTTTCCTCAAACCAGCTGAGTAAGATGTTATTTTTCTAGGAACTGCATGTCTTCACTAAAGTTCTCATCTCCTTTGACAAAATTAGTGAGGTTATTGTTTTCCGGTATCCGATATAGCTGCCTGAATGGTCTATACATTATGATTTATTCAAATTCTCCACTACGATCTCTTGCCAATAGGAACAGTGAGGAAAAAAGTCTGAAATTTCTGTTCTTAGCAAGTTTTTCTCAAGTTGTGGGTCAAAAATGGTTCCTGATTTGATTCTGAGTGGTTTATTATCAATCAATCAACTTGTGACGCCCCTGATGGATAATGAACCAATGATCGCGGGTTAAGAACAAGGATTGACATGCTTCTAGGTTGTCAAGCTTGTGAAGAAGGATGCATATGATTCCTTAGACAAATCCTACGTCGGAAAGGAAACGAAAAGTGAAGTTCTATAAGATAGAGAAACAAGTTCGCATGGTACGCATTCTTTTGTGCTCAATGATGGTATAACTCAACTCCCCAAGGGACATATTTGTGAGATTTTTGGCTAAAGTGGACAATGCGTGCCATGGACTTGGGTTGTGACAAATATGGTATAGAGTCGGACTCCTGCAGCATGATGGTCGGGCAAACCTCAGCGAGGATCCTAAGTCCCTTAATGGATGTATGTGATACTCCTGGGCGAGTCAAGGACTTGAAGGCTTCTAGGCTGGCAAGCTTCTAAAGAAGGAATGCATATCACACCTTAGGCAAGGCCCCTCATCGCAAAAGGAGAGAAAAGTGAAGCACTATAAAACATAGCACAAGTTCAAATGGTACACACGTTTTTTGGATCAATGATCCCATAGACCAAGAGACATATCCGTGAGGTTTGTTGGGCCAAAATGGATAACATGTGTCATGGGCTTGGGTACGACACAATTATACCCAAATCCCTAATTAGTTGGGTCAGCCTATCGTCAGAAGACTATTTTTAAGTAGATTGTCAACCTACAACAACTCTCATCCCTTATATGGACTTAGGTTCAAAATGATTTCTTCCCTGTCTAATGCTTTAGCTTTAAAAATGTGGGTCGTCATATTTCACCATGATATTGACATAGGTAGAGGTTCTATGGTTGATTTCTTTCTACCTCCATTACAGATTGTATGTGTTTGGCTAAAAATGAAAGCATTCAGATTGAGGCATGTTAAAGACCTGATAGAAAAATATTAATCTCTCCCCTCTCTAAGAGTTAAGTGTTTTGGTGTAGCCATAGTACTAGGTCAGAGGGTCTATCTAAAACAACATGTTTACCTCACAAAGTTTATGGTAAAATTTGCGTATATCCTACCCTCCTCAGACCCCACTTGTGGGATCACACTAAATTTGTTGTTGTACAGTACAAGGTCAGATAATTTGCCCATAGAAGCTATAAAAGAGATTTCCATTAGCAAAGTCATGGTTATCCATTTAGTTTTTCTTGAAAGCTAACAAAGAATAACTTTTCTTTTCTAAAGCTTCAAAGATGAATTCAAATGTATAGGAGGAGTCCTGCATTTTGTTTTTTTTGGTACACAAAATGATTGTGAAAGGATTTAGCTTAGGCACACTTTTGTAAAGGATTTAGCTTGTACATCTCAATATGACAAGAGGTAAGGCAAAGTCCCCCTTTTCTGTTGTATCTTTAGCTTCATATCTATAAAATTGCTCTTTACTACTAAAACAAAGTGATGATTATGCACTTCTATGTATGTGAAATGGCACCAAGGGAATTAAAGTGGATTGTGAATCTTGATGTCTCGGGTTCAAATTCTTGCAAAAGAAAAATATTAGTAGGTGATTTCTTTCATCTGTTCAAATCTTGGTGGACAGCATTACTGTTAGCTATGTTGTAAAGATACCCCGTCGAAATTATCGAGGTGTGCATAAATTGATCCGTACACCACGGTCATCAAAAAAATTCAAAAGAATGAATGGAGAAGGAAAATTGAAGTAATTCAGACTAGAATTGGAAAAAGTAATACTTCATATTGCTAATTTTCGTGTAGAAATTGGATTTATGTACAAATTGTTTATTTTTAGTTAATAAAGGAGTATGTTAGAAGCAGTGAACCGTTATTAGACACAAATGCTTTATAATATTTATGTGACTACAAATGCTTCTCATTAAGGGTATAATAAAAAATATAAAGTTAATTATTTCTAAATATATAATTATATCATTCTATCTTTGTACTGTATAATAAATGAATAGTGTCACATAAAATAATACAAATAGTTGCTTGGCGTTTGAATATGTTCCCAGATCAGAAGTTTTGGTGAGATATATTTTTATTATTAGGTTGAGGGATTAATTTAGATCTTGACAGTGTAATAATGATCGTATTCGCCGGTCACGCCTTCAATATAGCTATATGTTGTTGCATGTCACTTAATAGTGTAAAAAATTATAAATTGACAAGGCACAGAAGTCAAATTTCTTACTAGAAAGCTCTAAACAGAAGTGGCAAATCCATTTTCCTTCACTTTATCCGACCAAACGAATTATCAACTTATCTAGAGATCTTCTTAAGATATCATTGCTTAATTTCCATCAAAGTGGTTTCCCTGTGGGAATCTTTTATTCAGGTATAAATTTATCCACCACCCATGATGTGGTGAGATATACGTTATTTCTTCATTGTTAATTAAAAGTCTCAGATTTGAGTTCTAGCATGAAATATATCTTATTCATATAACCTAACTATGAGTAATTAGTGTGCATCTTAATTTAATCAAAAGTTTGGTGTAAATACTGAGTGCGACTAAGTTTTTATCGAACCAAATCTCTTCATTTTAATCAAAAGTCTCGTGTTTAAGCTCTGAGGATGGAAAATTATTTCATGGGAAACACATTCCTCTTTAATAGATCCCCATGGCGCAAATTTAGATTAGTTCTATTAGTTTGTACATCATCCCATAGAAAATGTATAGATTTTTTTTTTCAATTTTAGTTCGATAATCTGAGAAACTTTTTTTTTTGTATATTGTTTTTAAGGAAAACGAAAACTATTGGTAGGCAGAAAGAAATAATAGAGAAAATAGCTTTACGAAATTGATAAATATAATGTCAAGTATTTGGAATCTGATAAATATATATGTGATATACACGGCATATACATTGCCATGTGTATACCATGTATATCACGGAAACACAAGCCATAGAGACCGTGTAAATCACGGTTTTTTAGGAGATGTTTTTGTATATAATTAGCATTGTACACTTACCATATTTGTAGAATTCTTGTACAAATAGAATAGGATTTTTCATATTATGGAAATTGTAAATTGTATATAACTCATTCATTAATGAAAATAATCAAGGGATTATTTCTTTCATCGTATCAGAAGTCTAGGTGCTTCTACCAATTTTTTCCTCTCTTCCGTTGCCTCGGTTCTCGTGTCCATTCTCGAAAACCATGCCCTCTCTTCCTAAACTCTCTTCCAAATCCCTCCTTCACCTATTGTTCTTTCGTTATGTCTACGTCAACGAACATGTTTCATCCTGCCCTTACTGTTTCCAACATCAAAAACCACATCCCTATTGTTCCTGAGACGGAGAACGTCCATTATGCGACGTGGGCAGAATTGTTCAAAATTCACGCAATCTCACATCAAGTCCTCCATCACATATTTCCTCCCGCTGTCCCTACACCCGCAGAGGATCCTTAGTTATGGATCACTCTTGATGCTACCGTCTTTCAGTGGATTTACTCCACTATTTCTACCGACCTTTTACAGACAATCATTGAACTGGACACTACGGCTATGGCTACTTGGAATAGATTGTGTGATATATTCCAGGATAACCAACATTCTCGAGTTGTCACCCTTGAGCAAGAATTTTCACAAGTCAGCATAGAAGATTTCCCGAATGTTTCAGCTTATTGTAAACAGCTCAATGAATTGGCGAACCAACTCCGTAACGTTGGCGCGTCTGTTACTAATAACCATCTTGTTCTCCAAATGGCTGCAAGCCTATCTGAGGCATATAATGGCGTTGGGACTCTACTCCGACGAAGTAATCTGTTTCTCCCTTTTTATCAAGCTCGTTCGATGTGCACGTTAGAAGAAGCCGGCTTGGCAAAAAAAGCAACTACAGGTGCAAGTTCCGTGGAGATGATGACTTCATCCGATAACTCACACAGGTTTGTTGACAATTCGGGCCAAAACCGTAACAACGGTGGCGGCTAGAAGGGTCAAAACCATAAAAATAATGGCAAAAATCGCGGCAACAACAACGGCGATAGACGGAACAGTAGCAACAACGGCAGTGGGCCTCGGCCCCATAGGTCTTCACTGTTGCGGGCCCGACTCCGATCCCGACACCTACCGATATTGAGGTCACCATGCATACACTTGGATTAAATCCTCCATACGCAAATTGGTACATGGACACCGGCGCCACTTCTCACATGACGTCCGACCAAAGTACTCTCTCGTCTTATTCCAATTTGAGCAAAAATCGTGGCATTATTAGTAGTAATGGCAATACAATTCCAATTCATGGTTCAGTAATACAACTTTGTTTCCCCCATTCATATTTTGTCTTGAAAAATACCTTTCAAGCCCCTAACTTAATTAAAAATTTGGTGTATGTCCGAAAATTCACCACTGATAATTGGGTTTCTGTTAATTTTGATCCTTTTAGATTTTCTGTGAAGGATTTCAAAATGGGGATACCTCTCATGAGATGCAATTGTAGGGGAGATCTTTATCCAATCACGCCCGCCTCCAGTTTCTCGAGTCAAGTCATGTCATCGACATTTACAGCTCTAGCTCCTTCCTTGTGGCATGCACGTTTGCATCACCCTGGGTCGTCTATTTTTTCTTCCTTGCATAAAAACAAATTTATTTCTTGTAAGGGTACGCGTAGTACTCCAATTTGTCATTCTTATTCATTAGAAAAACGTGTTAGATTACCATTTGTAGCCTCTACTTCTCGTACTTTGATGCCTTTTGACATTATTCATAAGGATTTATGGACTTCTCCCGTTCTAAGTTCTGTGGGTCATCGTTATTATGTTCTATTTTTGGATGATTATTCTAATTTTTTTATGGACCTTTCTGTTAGCGAAGAAATCTCATGTTTTTCCACATTCTTAAACCTTAGAGCATTCATCCGTACCCAATTCGAACGGGACATCAAAATATTCAATGTGATAATGGCAAAGAATATGATAATAGGTTGTTTCGGGAATTTTGTGATGCTAATGGCATAGTTTTTCGTTTCTCTTGTCCTCATACGTCCTCACAAAATGGGAAAATTGAACGAAAAAATCATACCATTAATAATATTGTATGAACGTTATTGGTCCATGCTTCCGTACCCCCTTCCTTTTGGCATCATGCTCTACAAATAATTATTTATCTCCTTTACATACTTCCTACCAAAGGGTTGGCATATGCATCTCCTCTTAAAGTCCTCTTTAATAAGAATCATTCGTATTCACATCTTCGGGTCTTTGGGTGTTTATGCTATCCACTATTTCCGTCCACTACAATTAACAAACTTCAAGTTTGTTCTACCACTTGTGTATTTTTGGGTTATCCAACTAATCATCGTGGTTACAAATGTTTTAATTTATCGTCTAATAAAATCATAATTAGTCGTCATGTTATTTTTTATGAAACTCAAATTTCGTTTGCTAAAGTGAGTAGTCCTGGGCCTAGTTCATATAATTTTTTATATGACGACGTCTCATCGTACATTATGCACCAATTAATGGGCCGATCCAGTGACCACGAACGTCGCGAGTCACACCGCTTCGGCTGCCACAACCCACCGCTTCGCCCTGCTTTCGTTGTTGGGCCGATCAACCAGCCCCTGCCGAGCCTGCTTCTGCCCCAGTTTCTGCTACAGTCCCGCCTTCGGTTTCCGGTTTGGGCCGCGGCCCACCGCCCGCCGGCCGCCCATCGCCCATTCGACTTTTCCGCAAAATCCACCCAATTCTCCCCCGACACACAGACTTGTTACTTGTAGTCAACGGGATATTTTTAAACCAAAAAGATATTTTAATCTCAATTCTAATGTTCTTAAATCCCCACTACCTTGTAACCCAGTGTCTGCATTAAATGACCCGAATTGGAAATTGGCTATGAACGACGAATATGATGCTTTTATTGAAAATAAAATGTGGGAGTTGGTACCCCGTCCTTCTGGTGTTAAAATTATTCGGTCTATGTGGATTTTTACTCATAAAGATAAATCTATGGTTCTTTTGTGCTACATAAGGCTCCTCTTGTAGGTGATGGTAAAACTCAACAGGTTGACGTGAATTGTGGTGAGATATTTAGACCGGTGGTCAAACCGGCTAGCATTTGCATTTTTCTCAGTCTGACTCTTTCAAAGGCATGACTCATTCATCAACTAGATGTGAAGAATGTTTTCTTACACGGGGATCTTAAGGAGATAGTCTACACGCATCAGCCCTTGGGGTTTCAAGACTCCAAATATCCTCATCATGTCTGTTTATTGAAGAATTCCTTGTATGGGCTCAAGAAGGCCCCACAGGCTTGGTATAAGCGATTTGCAGACTATGTATCTACTATTGTGTTTTCTCACAGCAGGTCTGATAAATCTATGTTCATCTATCGTCGTGGTACTTCCCTGGCTTATATTCTCTTATATGTGGATGATATTATCTTGACCGCTTCGTCTGATGATTTACGCAAGTCTATCATGACATTACTCAGTTCTGGGTTTGCTATGAAAGACTTGGGGCCCTTGAGTTATTTCTTGGGAATTGTTGTCACTCGTCATGTAGGTGGGTTATTCTTATCACAACAGAAGTATGCCGCTGAGATAATTGAGCAGGCTGGTATGTCCTCGTGTAAGTCTATTTCCACTCCAGTTGATACTAAACCCAAGATGGGTGTTGCGGCTGGCTCACCTTACGAGGATCCCACACACTATCGCAGTCTTACAGGGGCTCTTCAGTATCTTACTTTTATGAGACCGGATATTATGTATGTCGTACAACATGTGTGTTTGTTTATGCATGATCCTAGAGTTGAGCACATGAATGCGCTCAAACTCATCATATGGTACATCCAGGGAACACTTGAATATGGCTTGCATCTATATCCATTGTCGACCTCTACACTTGTCTCGTATACAAATGCTGATTGGGGTGGTTGTCCAGATACCAGACGTTCCACGTCTGGTTATTGTATGTTTCTTGGTAATAACTTAGTCTCATGGTCTGCCAAGCGACAGTCTACATTATCACGCTCTAGTGCGGAGGCCAAGTATCGAGGGATAGCCAATGTGGTATCTGAATCATGTTGGTTACGTAATCTTCTCTTAGAACTTCATTGTCCCATTCAGAAAGCTACATTGGTTTATTGTGATAATATTAGTGCAGTCTATCTTTCTGGTAATCAAGTTCAACATTAGCGCACTAAACACATAGAGTTAGATATCCACTTTGTTCGCGAAAAGGTAGCTCGTGGACAAGTACGTGTCTGTCATGTCCCTTCCAGGTATCAAATTGCAGCATCTTTACTAAAGGTCTTCCCTCAGTTCTATTTAAAGATTTTAGGGACAGTCTCAGCGTACGAAGACCGACCGCTATGACTGTTGGGGTGTGATAAATATACATGTGATATACACGGTATATACACTGACCTGTGTATACCGTGTATATCATGGAAACACAAGCCACAAAGAGACCGTGTATAACACGGATTGTTAGGAGATGTTTTTGTATATAATTAGCATTATACACTTACCATATTTGTTGAATTTTTGTACAAATAAAATAGAGTTTTAGAGTAGAATAGAAATAGAACTTTCATCATATTATGGAAATTGGCTCATGATTGATCATTATCATATTTAATTCTGTTAAGATGTCACAAATTTGTCCTAAATAAAGGTATAGGGCCTAAAGTTTCAAAAGTTAAAAGTTGTTGTGGAAAATTTTATGCTGATTGGACTCACCATCTGATAAATGATTTTGTCCTTGTTCCTTCTTTAACATAAAATTAAAATAAAAATAAAAAGATAGTAATTTTCTTCAAGTCAACTACTCTCAAAAAAAGATATTATTTGTCATAGATCAAAAAATCAATATATAAACATTCCCTGTGTATTATTAAATAATTCGTGGGAAAAAATGACATGATTTTGAGTTTCTTAGTCGTAGACTCGTAGTATCATTAAAAGCAGGAGTATTTGATTGTTCTAGGTTATGAAAACTATTGCAAACTTTCAAATCTCAATAATTTAACTTGAACTTTTCATTTTACCGCTGATGATAATTTTTTATAACCATGGGTGAAGTTAGAGTGGAGGGTTCATCTGATTCCTCTTTGCCAGAAAATTAGTGTGCATATAGGGTGTGTTTGGTATGAAGGAAAAGTGTTTTTCATGATTTTTTTAAAAATAAGTGAGTTTCTTACTTAATTTTTAGTGTTAATTGATAAGTAAGCGAAAAAATATTATCCCAAAAGTATTTATATGTAATTTAGCAAAACACTATGGGGGGTTGGGGTGGGAAGTGGGGGTTCGGGGATGGCAGGGGTGGGGGTGTAAGGTGGGAAGGAGACAATGAAATTGGAATGTTAAATTTTGATCAACCAAACATAAAAAAATTGAAAACATTTTTTGAAAAATATTTCCCTCCATACCGAACACACCCATAAGGTCAACTTTTTATTGTACAAATATAAGATGTTGATCGCGTTGGTTTCTACTTTATTCTCGTGTTTAATTATTTTTTAAAATTTCTTTATAAAATCCTGCTTCAACAACTATTTACCCATAAAAATGTTATGATGTCCTGTCTAAACAAGTTTCAAAAAATTTATTATATATATTTACAAGTTTCATTTTTTTTAAATTATATAATTAGTTAAATTACCTCATATAAATTTCTAAAAGTAACTGATGACTTTTTAAAAGAGAGAAAGAGCACTTGATAGGTAAGTTTCACCTTAGCCTATCTCTTTGTACTGCCTAATTGCTAGGGTGGGGGCAAAACTTTGCTTTATTCATGACTTAAAGCTACAACTTTTATTAGTGCTTTATTATATATATTAAAGTAACAAAAGGACTAATCATTCCCAAACTTCACAAAATATAAATTAGTGTAGTAGTAACAAAGAAGAAGACAGATAGATAGATTTGCATACCGCCCATTTATTCAAATATTAAATGTCCTAGATATTTGTCCTTGTATAAGAAAAATTGCTCATAAAGTTTAAAAGATAATTGCATGTATGACAAAGATTGAAACTTTTCAAAAGAGAACAGCAACACAGTATTCACAATACTTGATGCACTCTTAAGATTTTCGAGGAATATGAATGAATATACATGAGAAGTATGAAAAAATGTAAGTGATTATTAAAAAATTAGACCTTAGAAGGTATGTGAAGCTAAAAAATTAGACCTTAGAAGGTATGTGAAGCTATCTTTCCATGAATTAGTCTTCTTCCCATTATAATAATAGATCTTTCACTTTATCGTAGCAGAAACCTCACTGATCTTCTCGATCAGTTAATCTAACCATAGGAATTTCCTCCGGCTTGCAATCTAGTTGAAAAAAATGATTTTACACTTTTCATAACAAAGTTAAAGAAAGTCAACATATTCTTAAAATTGGGAGTCTGGCTGTCTATTTAATTATTGTTCCTACTTATTCATTTGCAATTACTATCACAAGAAAGTCGCTCCTATTTCTAAAAGCTATATTATGGAAGAAAATATTGAGAATTTTCTTGTGGACAATGAATAAAATGTAATATAAATAGTATATCAAGAGGTAATTCGGATAAGGATGGTGTTGATGTGGCGTTTAGAGACGTTGGAGATTATTTTTGTGTCCTCCAAGAAATCCTTTACATGACTTGAATCAGCAAAGAGAAAGGTCTGAATCCGAGGAAAGGAGTAGATCGGCGCTAGTTATATCTTTTTTCGAAGTGGAGCAATTGATTCTTGCTCGCTTAGAAGGAAGAAGGGAAGCTCTTGAATCTAAGCTAGTTGAAGAAGCACGATCCATTATTCGACTCATAAATTATTAAATATTTTCCATACTTATGATAATTATGTATTAAGAAATCTGCATATTAATTTGTCTCCCCCAGAATATACATATAATAGCAAGTAAATATAGTATTGAAGTTATGAATTCAATCCTAGAAGGAAGACCATATTTCTATCTAAAAGACTAAAAGTCACCTAAATGAAAAGACTAGAAAAAAGGAAAAGAAGACTCTTTACCTAATGTCTACTCTCTTTTTACTCTTTCCCTTTACTTGATTCCATTTGGTATGGGAGTGAAGAAAAAGAACATCAATCATTTCCATAAAACCACCCCTCATATGCTCATGCACTATCTTTAATCATTTCATCAACTTTTCTTTCTCTCCAAAACACAAAAAATTATAGTGCCAAGATTGAACTCAAATTCTCCTCTAGCTTAGTGTACCGAGCTGTCTCTTTTTTATTGAACTCAAATTCTCCCTCCCTCCTTGTTATTTCGAGATGATCTAAAATTTAAATTTATAGGTTTAAGTTAAAATTATTGTGTTCTGTTAAATTCATTATGTTACCAGTCAGTGCGATGAAAAAAAATTATTCGCCCCTTAATAACCTCAAATCAATAAATGCAAGATCAATTCATTCATATCCTCATTCATGGCTTAACTATTATGCATTTCCATTTACCTTTAAAATTATTTATGATTAAATTATTATTTTGATATAAATACGGATTGTGAGTAAATATTTACTGTGAAAAAGACACCTACCCAAATGTCATCTAGTGATATTATGGACAAACACATATATAATGTTTTCTTTTAACAAATATATGTGTGTGTGTGTTTTGTGTGTATTTAAAAGAATATTCAACTGATCATTAGTCACTTTCTCACCCTCGTCATTGTCTTCTTCCTTCTCTTAATTTCTTACTACTTATAAAAAAAACAAAAAAACAAAAAAACAAAAAAAAGACAATGTATACAAACTCAACTTTATTGTACTGTTTTGTTCCTAAAACTTCACATCTAATCTACACTCTTCACAAATTCAACTTTTTTGTATTCTTTTGCTCCTTAAATTTCATACTATCACTAAGTAAAAGTTACACGTCCTTGATATTTATTATCAATTCAATAAATACATAATATGTATATATCTTAATATATTACTTTTCTAACTAAATTATAGTTAATTATACACGTTGTCCTCTTAATTTCTAAAACTATGATCAGATAAACCTCTCTATAATAATATTGTTTCTCATAATATTTTTAGTTGGTATAGTGAATGTTGATATAGAGAATATATAATGTAACATAACATGAAGGATCGGTTCCAAAGAAAATTATAGTGAATGTTGTTATAGAATGGATGACTATTCTAGACCACAAATTAATGCTTTTTGGTGTAAATATCGAGTACGGATTTTTATCAATTATAGTCAAACCTCTCTATAATTGTCATTCGCTATAACAACATTTCACTATAATTGTCTGATTTTCTCCGAATCTAATTTTTCATGTTATATTTTACTTCTCTATAACATCATTCTACTTATAACAGCAATGACATTCATTATAACGCTACACTCAGGGACGAAGCCTCACATGCCCCCACTAGGGGTTATAGACCCCAACAAAAAAATACTATTACTATATTAACAATTGCCAAAAAGTCCCCACCCACAAAAAATATTAGCCCACAACCTTTTGCTACTCTTAAATTATCCAAGGCAATAAATTTGCAAAAGGAAATCCATAAGCCCAACAAAAGAAAAAAAGTACTAGTCTATGAATACACAACAAAATCAACGTATGTGCTTTTTATGTTCATTGCTTTGCTCATCATCTTCAGTTGAGTTTAGTAGCGGTTGCAAAGTTTCACTTTCTTCCTCAATATCTTTTTGAAATTACATCAAGGGTTGTAAATATGGTTGGAGGTTCGAGTAAGAGGCAGGATATTCTCAAAGACATACAAAGTCAAAAAGTAATGGAAGCACTAATTAAGGGTCAACTTGTTAGTGGGCGTGGGCTAAACCAAGAAACTAACTTGCAACGTCCAGGTGATACTCGTTGGAGCTCACATTATAACACTTTAGTTAGACTCATTGGCATGTTTGCAATCGTTATTGAAGTACTTGATGTTATAATGGATTATTCGGAGCAAAGAGTTGATGCAAACATGTTTTTAAATGCATTACAATCATTTGAGTTTGCATTCGCTATGTCATTGATGAAAAAGATATTGACGATTACCAATGAATTGTCATTAGCATTGCAAAAAAAAAGAGCAAGAGATAGAGAATGCCATGAGATTAGTGGAGATTTCAAAGCAAAGATTGCAATATTTGAGAGACAATGAATGGGGTTCTCTAGTTAATAAAGTTTCTTTGTTTTGTTCTAATCATGAGATTGTTGTCCCTAACATGAATGAAAAGTATGTATCTCCTCGGCCACCCTAGCCCATTGAGTGCTCTACCTCGGACCATCGACATCATACGCTCTACTGAAATAGATTTCGCGGAAAACCAGCTATATCCGATCGGTCCAAGCGGAGAACTGAAGAAAAGACTAACGATACTTATTTTCGCATCGAGTGCTTTTATGGTGTTTTGGACAAACAACTTATGGAGTTAAATAGCCGATTTTCTGTGACAAATGTTGAATTGCTTCTTTTTGTTGGGTGTCTTAATCCTAGCAATTCATTCTTTGCATTCAACAAGGAAAGTCTCGTCAAGTTTGCTCGATTGTATCTTCGGGAGTTTTCTTCACATGATCTAGAGTTACTTGATAATCAACTTGAGACTTTTGATATGCATAGTAACATTGAGTTTTCAGAAATTGTTGGCATTGGAGATCTTGCAAAGAAGATGGTGGAAATAGAAGACACGGAATCTATCATTTGGTTCACACGCTTCTTACCCTAGCATTAATTTTGTCAGTCGCTACTGCAAGTGTAGAGAGAGCCTTTTATGCTATGAGCATCATCAAAGATCGACAACGAAATCAAATATCGGACGATTGACTTAATGATTTATTAGTACCTTATATTGAGAACGGAATTTTGTATGAGATCGGTAACGAAGCCGTTATGCAACGGTTTCAGACTATGAAAACTCGTCGAGAAAAATTGTGATTATATTTTCATTATTCTTGAACGATTTGTATTTATGTTATTTAGAATTTAAATTATTACCAACTTTTTAAAATTTGTATAATATAGTACTAGCCCCCTCGAAGAAAATTGGCTGGCTTCATCCCTGGGTACATTCTTTATAAAATTACCTCTCTATTACAGTCATACTCAAATATTGTGTAATAATATTTATAAGAAGTATATTATGTATAAAAAATAAAAAATAAAAAATATTTATGACAATCATCATTAATGTCATGCACATAGTAAATTTTAAGTATCTAAAAGGAAAAAAAATGTTTCTCATAGTGATCTGATTAGACTTGAAAAAATTTAAAATCATGTATTTTCAATTCTTTATCGGTATGGTACAACTAGTTATGAATTTATTTTTAGTTTATTAATCTTTTTAACTTTTAATTAATGAAATATGAAAATCAATTGAGATTTTAAAATTAATAGTATATTATTTTCGTTTATAACATAAAAAGTATGAAAAATAATTCTTTGTAAATTCGACATCACGTATATTTGCAAATTCGACATCACGTATGTAACCAAAAAAAAAGGGCGATAGCAGAAGACCTTGCACCCTATCAGGAGGAACGTGAGTTTAAAGATTACTTCAACAGTTAAATGAGATCTAAATATCAAACGTCAGTATACATATATAACAATATCTCACTATAGCGGTCATGAAATTCTCGGAAAAAAACTGTCATTATAGAGAGATTTAACTGTATCTAATCCACAATTGTACCCAAATCTAATTTAATTATTATAATAAAATGTTGTTATAGAAAGAATGACTGTACTAGACGGTAAATTAATACATTTTGGTGTAAATATGGAGGGCAGGTTTTTATCCACTATCTAATCTATACTGTATAGAAATTCAACTTAACTATTATAATGAAATGTCGTTATATAAAGATAATTGTTATAAAAGGTAAATTAATATGTTATGGTGTAAATATCTAGTGCGAAGTTTTACCCATTATCTAATCTACACTGTAAACAAATTCAACTTTTTTTGTACTCTTTTGTTCCTTAAATGTCAATCTTCTAATCTACAAATTCAACATTTCAACTTGTTCTTTGTTCTCTTCCTTTTTATTTTTCAAAAAACTCAACTCCACTTCCCGCTCTCTCTATGCCTTAAACCCAAGAAAATGAACCGTTTATTCCTCCTCCTCACACTTCTCATCACCGCCGTGACCGCCGCCATAGACGGCGGCGCCGGCAACGACACCGCCGCGCTCCTCCTCTTCCAATCCCAAACCGACATACACGGCACACTTCTCCACAATTGGACACTTCCAACTAACTCCACCACCGCATGCACCGCCCAATGGGTCGGCATAAAATGCATAAACAACCGTATCTCCGCCGTGATCCTCCCATTCTTGAATCTCCGGGGACCCATCACCGCCCTCGCCTCTCTCCCCCTTCTTCGCCTTTTAGACCTTCGTAACAATCGCCTTAACGGAACCCTTCAACCCATTACTCAATGTACTAATCTTAAGCTCATTTACCTCTCCGGCAACGATTTTTCTGGCGAAATCCCGCCGGAAATTTCCAACCTCCGCCGTCTCCTCCGCCTCGACATATCCAACAACAATCTAGAAGGTTCCATTCCGATCCAACTCGCAAATCTGACCCGATTACTCACACTTTGTTTACAAAATAACCAACTTTCTGGAACTATACCAAAATCTTTAAATTTTCTTGAAAATGTTAAAGAATTGAACTTTTCGAATAATGAGCTATATGGGTTAGTCCCAAACGGTTTATATAACAAATTTGGTGAAAATAGTTTTGAAGGTAATGAGGGTTTATGTGGAATTGGGAATTTACCTCAATGTTCATACACTGGTGAAACAGTACCTTCAAACCCTAGTTCTTTGCCTTCATCAACAACAGCAACAATCGAAGAACCCCGCGAAAAAAAATCGCGAAAAGGGTTAAGTAGAGGTGGGGTAGTAGCAATAGTGATGGTCAATGTGGTGGCATTGTTGGTCGTAGTGTCGTTTATGGTGGCGTATTACTGTGGGAAGTATTCAAGAGAGAGTTATTCAATGTCAGGTAGTGAATGTGGGAAGAGGAGGAGTAGTTATTCGAGCGAAAAACGAGTTTACGCTAATTATGGTGGTGGTGATAGTGATGGTACAACGGCTACTGATAGGTGTAAACTCGTGTTTTTCGATAGGAGGAAGCAATTTGAGCTTGAAGAGTTGTTAAGGGCGTCGGCGGAGATGTTAGGGAAAGGGTGTTTAGGTACTGTTTATAAGGCTGTTCTTGATGATGGGATTGTAGTTGCTGTGAAGAGGTTGAAAGATGCAAATCCATGTGCAAGAAAGGAGTTTGAGCAGTACATGGATGTTATTGGGAAGCTTAAGCATCCTAATATGGTGAAGCTTAGAGCTTATTATTATGCCAAGGAGGAAAAATTACTTGTTTATGACTATTTGCCCAATGGAAGTTTGCACTCTCTTCTTCATGGTAATAACATTAGGAGATTACTTATGTCTGAAGATTAAAGATTGTTTTGTAGTTCAAGATCGTCTTTTTTGGGGTTGTTAAGATCTACATTGCTCCGACTCTTAAAAAATGTCAACGGTGCGTGGCGGATCCTCCAAAAATCCCCAGAAACAGTGCGATTTTGGAAGATCCGACACCGGTGCTGCAACATTTTTGGAGAGTCTGAGCAACATAGGTCGTCTAAAGATTAAGATTGTTTTATAATTCAAGATTGTCTTCTCTTTTTTTTTTTTTTTGGGGGGGGGGGGGGGGGGGGGGGGGGGGTCGGGTCCTCCAAAAATCTTCAAAAACAGTGCAATTTTGGAGAATCCCGTGTCGGCAACACTTTTGGAGAGTAACATTGGTTAAGATATTGATGGTTTTTTCCTTTATTCTAATAGGAAACAGAGGACCAGGGAGAATTCCATTAGATTGGACAACAAGAATCAGCTTGGTACTAGGGGCAGCTAGAGGGCTTGCTCATATTCATGAAGAGTATGCAGATTCAAGAATCCCACATGGGAATGTGAAATCATCCAATGTGTTGCTTGACAAAAATGGGGTGGCTTGTATTTCTGATTTCGGGTTGTCATTGCTTTTGAATCCTGTCCATGCCATAGCTAGATTGGGAGGATACAAAGCCCCTGAACAATCCGAAATCAAGAGGCTATCACAAAAGTCTGATGTTTATAGCTTTGGTGTACTGTTATTGGAAGTGCTTACTGGTAGAGCGCCCTCGGAGTACCCTTCACCTACTAGGCCTCGGGTTGAGGAAGAAGAATTGGCTGTCGATTTGCCTAAATGGGTTCGGTCAGTAGTCCGGGACGAGTGGACTGCTGAAGTGTTTGATCAAGAATTGTTGAGGTACAAGAACATTGAGGAGGAATTAGTGTCAATGCTACATGTAGCCATGGCATGTGTAGTGCCACAACCTGAAAAAAGGCCAACTATGGTTGAAGTTGTTAAGTTGATCGAGGAGATTAGAGTTGAACAATCTCCATTAGGTGAAGATTATGATGAATCGCGTAATTCTCTTTCCCCTTCACTTGCCACTACCGAAGATGGACTCCCCGGTTACTGATTTTTCGATCTTTTCTCGGGTGGCAAGGGTGTTTCATGGTCCTAATATATGTTCAAATTGGCAGCATCTTACTGCAAATGGCAAGTTGCTAAGTTATGGACTTATGTTTCCTCTAGTATGTTACCAGTAGTTATTTGGTTGCTTTGTGTTACTTGGTATTTCTGCACTTATGGAAAATCTGATGAACCAACAAGCCTAAGAAGTGCAGCAATCAGTCCATTGTGTAGTTTTTTCTTAATGTAATGTAATGTAATGTTAACTCTTTGTATTTAATTCATTTTCAAGATTGTGTTCCAAGGTAAAGCTTCACTCTAGTAACTCTATGGTTGGCATTGTTTGACTTTCAAATAACTTGTAGGGCTATAATATCTCAAATATGTCAGATATAATTCACACATATGATCCATTAAGAAAATATATAAAGATGTCACTTTTTTAAATGAATTAATAAAGAAAGTGTTAAACAAAGTGGAACACGACAGAGTTAGGGTCTAGAGTTCAAATGAACCTTTTGTCGAAAAATTATATAAAATTATTTTTTATGTATATATAGTAAATATTATGTCTTATTTTTTTCGTGTGTTTACTTTATATAAATTTCATCAATGAAAAGTTTGACTCCGCCATTGAGTGGGAGTATGATATATTTATACCGAGTCAATAATATTGAAACTCTCCAAGTCACATTTTTCACAATATGCTACTTTATTCTATCCTAATTTATATTGCTCTCTCTCGTATAAGAATTTTTCAATATAAAACCAAATCAGTGCAACGTTTGCGAGGTTACACACAAATTAAAAAAAAAAAAAACTTTGTGGACACTCATCAGAATATTTTAAAAAAAATCAATATGCCTTGGGTGATCTAGCTTGGTACAACACTATGAAACAACACAATAGAGTTGAATGTCTCGAATCTTATTTTGCTTGAGTTATTCAAAAATAGTGTTGGGCGTGTCGGATCCTTCAAAAACTATGCATTTTTTAAAATTTTGACATGAATATGATAACATTTTTGAAAAAATCTGAACATAAATGACTACCACAATGACAGGTGAAAAATTCTAAGTGATCTGAACAACATAAATGAATGGAAGGGATTTATGAGAGTGACATTTTTGTTCTTTCTGTGGACTATGGTATAGGTTAAAAAAACAGTACATAGCCTTAGTTTGTGGTTTGGTATGGAAAATAAGAGACAATCCGAGAAAGACTTGCAGATGTTATACGAACGTATGACAATATGTTCGGGCTCTTTCTGTAATGACATTGTCTGACACGGATTCGTGATTTGAAATTTATAAATTTCTATGACAATATCAAAAAAAATATAATAATAACTAGATTGGTATTAAAAATTTTATAGCGAATAACTAGGCAAAAAATGCTAGGTTAACATGAACCTACGTGTTATATTGTGGATCCGCCCATGGACATCATCATGAATAGTAGAATTCTACCCCTCCCTTCCAATTTATCAATATTTATCTTTATTAATTTGTTCTGGAAAGATTGATATTTCTATATTTGAGAACATCTAATCACACACTTCTCATTTACCCTTAATGAATAGCATGTATCACACAAATATTATAACATATTTAAGACCACAAATTTCAAAACTCTTCATTTTTTCACTTAAATAGACTTTGGCTGATAGCTAAATTCAATCTTTCAAACCCCATAACATAAAAAAGTTGTGGAATGCATAAACCCCTTCAGAGATGGGAGCGACTTTCTTGTGATAGTAATTGCGAATAAGCAAGTAGGTAGCAAGATTGACCGTTATTTCAGGAAAAGATTGGCATTTTTGTTCCTTTCCTATCCTAATAATAATTAATAAGTAGAACTTCCACTTCAACAATAACAGCATACCCAATGGGATCCGGAAAGGTTATCCCTATCTTGAAAGATAGAGTAGCTGTTTCGGATAGACCTCAGCAGGGATTGACTTGATTATCTTCAAAGATCCCAAAAACTATGTATATTTAAGGCAACTATATTGTTGACCTCAATGCATTTTAAGTTCTAAGACGGCAAATGATAAAATACCTGCCTTCCAAGAACATTAACTAAAATCACTACACATGTTTAAGCAAAAGAAAAATCTAAACTACAACATACAATTTCATCAGTTCCACGAACTAGATGATATCTTAATCTCTGTAATAATCTAAGTTAGGTCCAATTACCTTCTTCCCATGTTATAGAAATAAATCCGAGTAAAGTCATGGGGGTTCAACTGGGAAACTCCATGGCCATTGCAGCCTCAATGCTGCTCTCTCTGTGAATCTATTTATCTTTAATAAACTAACCTCAAGAATTCCGTAAGATGAAGGTAAATGACACATATAATCAAGAAAATGCTAGCTAGTCTGATCAATCAATGTACCCACCTGCTCTCCACATAACGCTCTTGATATATTTCCAGGCCCATGAAGATTGAAAATAACAACTGCAAGAAAAGCAAAGCATGTCAAAGAACGTTTATTCTTCAGACTGGAACTAAACACACTTCCATTAAGGGTGGGTGTGTTCGGTACGAAGGAAAATGTTTCCCGCAGAAAATGTTTTTTCTGGAAAATAAGTGGATTTCTTACTAATTTCTGGTGTTTGGTAAGTATGCAAAAAACATTATTCAAAAACATTTATATATGATCTATGCAAACACTATGAGGGATGGGGCTGGGTTTAGGGGTGGTGGGGATGGGGTGGGGGGGAGTGGGTGGGGGACGGGGGGCTATGGGGTGCGAGTAGGATGTCTTGGAGGGTCGGAAGGAGACAACCAATGTGGAATGTCGCTATGGAAGTCATTTTCCTTATAATTAAGGAACTTGTTTTACAAAAAATTTGATCTATAGAATAGTGTCGGGCAATGAGGGGAGCCTTGGAGTGACTGGTAAAGTTGCTGCCACGTGACCAGGAGGCCACGGGTTCAAGCCATGGAAACAGCCTCTTGCAGAAATGCAAGGTAAGGCTGTGTACGATAGACCCTTGTGGTCCGGCCCTTCCCCGGACCCCGCACATAGCGGGAGCTTAGTGCACCGGGCTGCCCTTTTTTAGTGTCCGGCAATGAAAAGAGCGGATACAGAAAATACGGACCAGGAATTGCATTCTCCTGGCATAATGTAACAGCCATCATATCCAATGGGGAATCACCTCCGGAAACCAGCTCCCTGAAGGAAATATGCTCAGCAGCAACATTATTATTTTGGGAGTCACAAACATAGACGCCGTCTACATTTGTACCCTTAAGTAGTGCATCAGCATGAACTGATAACGAAAACATTGAATCATTAAACCACTCAGAAATAGTTTCAGTAGTAAAAACAGACATTTCAAGTGTAAAGTTTCGTACTTTCAGAAGCTCTGAGTGCTGCCGCTGTATCCGTGGAGAAGAGAGGATTCCCTGTGCCAGCTCCAATACCACCAAAGATTACAACTCTACCTTTTTCAAGATGACGTATAGCCCGTTGCCTACTGTATGGCTCAGCAAGCTCAGGCATGGAAAATGCACTTTGCACACGAGTCTGCACACCTACCTTCTCTAATGCCGACTGCAGCAATATGGAATTCATCATAGTTGCCATCATTCTGCAAGATTAGGAAATGATGGGCAAAATTAGCTCATTACATAAGAATGGAGAATACCTGTACTAGGCCTGGAAAGTGAGAGCAAACTATCTCAAGTCAGTGAACTAGGTCATCTATCCGTCAATAAGATTAACTCGACCGAAAACTCTAGCTCCTCCTGCTAAAAGCTAGTTGACATTTAAAATCAAATTTTGGGGCTGGAATCATGATTTAGTCCAACTTCATTTTCTCCATGTCAAAAGTAGCCTTGTTTCTTCCACTAGCCATATTCAAATTGAGTTTTTTTGTCAGTTTATACACGTTGAACTAAATACTTTAGCCAAATATTTTTCATACCTAATATATAAATAAAAAGCCTGAAATCCTGTGACCAGGGCATCTCAAATTAAGTAACCATGCCCATGTTTGTATAAGCATGTATACTGGAGTTTTTATGTTTTGATAAAACACATTAAAAGATCCATTCCACAATACAAGCCCCTATAATTCATATTATAGATCATTTAGAAAAAGTTGCTCTGCGCGTCATAGACCCAACTCTCTAGATTCTTTTTTCCTCATTGCATTCCAACTATTTTGTCATTCCAATATCAACATGCACAAGGATAAAAATGAAGCAATCATAATATAATCTTAATAATTAAGAGCTCAGAGAGTTAACATAGATATAAATAGCATAAAAACCAAAAAGTACAAATAGGACATAGAAGTTAGAAACATTCACTGGACTATAAAGAACATTGGTCCATGAGGATGTGATTTTACCATTCCGTATCTTGTATGAAACTAAACCGAATGAGTGACAGCAAAACTTATACGTAGCTAGTAATTGCACAACAAACTATAAATGAGAGAGGAAGAAATTACCCAATTTGATAGGCAGTACATCTATCCAATCCAGTTGAATTTACCCATGTGTCTCCACAAAAGAAATTGCGCCCGCCAACTACTATTGCCACCTAAGGAAACAATTAACATGCTTGCTTGAGGGAATCAGATTACAGAAAAGATACTAGTCCTTGGAAAATATTTCAGAAGCTTTACGGTCTGATACCTCTATACCAAGACGACAAGCTATTGAGACTTCTCTAGCAACTAGCATCGCCACCTGGTATATTCAGAGATTCAAACTTTATTATCAGCATTGACAATTGTTAAGAATGGATCTTGGGCC
Organism: Anisodus tanguticus; assembly: GCA_034509755.1. Taxonomy (NCBI): domain Eukaryota; kingdom Viridiplantae; phylum Streptophyta; class Magnoliopsida; order Solanales; family Solanaceae; genus Anisodus; species Anisodus tanguticus. The sequence goes on along the minus strand of CM067559.1, from coordinate 41,921,643 downwards.
TAACTCAACCCCAAGTCCAAGTCCATATAAGGAGACCAATTACCCATCTCTAATCCGATGTGAGACTCTTAACACTCCCGCATGCCCAAACCTCGTTAACTGAAGCGTGGACAATATAATATGGGGGCCCATCATCGGTGAACAAAGAATTGGGATGGGTCTGGCTCTATTACCATGTTAAGAATGGATCTTGGGCCTAACTCAACCCCAAAAGCTAGCTCATAGGGTAAGGATTGTCCAAGTCCATATAAGGAGACCAATTACCTATCCCATATCCGATGTGGACTCTTAACAACAATAAAGTAGAGACACTTGCCTCTTTTACAAATACATAGTACGACATCTCACTTAATTAGGAAACAAAGTAAAAAATGTAGCAGCATTAATATGACAACTTCTTGCTTGCCAAAATTGACTTCTCTGACACAAGCTGAAAAGTTTTTATGCATTTATCTTGCTGGTAATACTGACTACGTTTTGTGATAAATTCACTTCCTTAGAAGGCCATACAATTGGAAAGCCACCCAAGAGGTCATAACATGGTTCTTCATTGTACATAGTAAGAAAGTAATAACCGTCCAATGAGATAAAATTTGAAATACTTCCGCAGCAGCTTGAATTCAACTGGTAAAACTTCTTAGGCAAAGGTGAAACTAGAGCACAATGGAAAAAGAGACATATATGCTAGAATAAAATTAGGTGCGATATAGTTCCTTATAAAAAATAGTTGGAATTAAGTGTTAGTACGTTTACCTTAGGTCCGATAAGAGTCTTCTAGACTTGTCAGAGAGTAATATGCCAGTAAAAAATCTAGAGAACATTTAGAGGTAGAGAAACTAAATGCATATAATATTTGACAGAGATAGACTCGAATGGAACTAAATGCATATAATATTTGTGCTCTAGACTGTTAAATGCCACATTGACTAATAGTCAAAGTGTACGAAAAAAGTTCATCAACATTACAATCATTCTGAAGTTCAAACTTAAAATACATGTTTAGCTTCTTGACTTAAATAAATTGTACTTCATTCATTTGGTAAATATAAGTTAGTCCTCCATTTTTGCAATAGGTATGTCTCGATCAATAGATCCACTGATTTGTCATCCAAATTTGCATGTAAAGAATGTCAACATAATGTACATATGTAATATCTTGAATATGACACTTAGAAGAAATATAATCACATAGCACATCGTCTCCAAACTACCATTAAATTTTTCAAACCCAATTTGTTTCTTCCAGGGTTAAACAAGTCTTGCTTCAAAATATAAAAGGATACTGGAATTAAATTAACCTTTGGATCAAGGTTGTTTGGATCATTAGTGTTTGGTGTGGCTCCAGCTAGTGCAGCACCACTAATTTTAAGAACTACCCTTCTCCACCTTGGACCCATTGAAGATTTTGACTTTACAATCTGTCCACTGGGACTGGGCACTGCTGTTCCATATCTGAAGCAAGTTAGGAGGAACAGAAATGTTAGATAATTCGTCAAACAGGAAGAAGAAGAACACTGTAAAGTATTTTATATGCAGATTCCCACTAGAATAAGACGGCACATATAATAAAAGCACATACAAGAATGCTTCCCGATCACTCTCGCTTAGCAACTAGCTGCTACAGCAAAGAAAGAAAAGACAAGGAACTCCAGTTTCTCCTTTGATAAAACTAATCTACATTTAACTAATTAGTTCTGTACAATGGACCACTTGAAAAGTAAAAATATATTCTAAGAAACAATTGAAGATTCAACTTTTCCTACCAATTAGAACACAAAATTCACATCTAAATAATATGACTCACATAAGGACTTAGAAATAGTACAACTCACTCCAAGCCAATAAAGATTAACTTTGATAAGCAGTTCCCAATGTATCGAAAAAATAATTCAATTCATTCAACATATGCAAAGATTTATCTTTTTTCCAGCACAAGTTCATATGACACTTGCAGCACAAAAAATAGCCTAAATGGAAAACCAAAAAGGAGAAATTTTCATTTCAGCAGAGGCAAATCAAGCTTGTTATACAAAAAACATAAATATTTTCACGCGAATCAATCAACTACACCTCAACGCCAACAATTAGGGACGGTTATATGAATCCTCCATATCCATTATGCTAAAAAAATTAATCAAATGCAAACAACAACTACGCCTCACTTCTTCAATTTAAGCTCATTTCATATCATCATCGTGCTAAATATTTCTATCCATTGCAAAAAAAAAAAAAAAGAAATTAAATTGTCATACAATTGGAACTAACAAAAGAAAAGGTATTACCTTTTCGATTGCTTGCTAGTACCAGAGTTGGTCATTGCAACAATGGCTTTGTCCTCCTCAGATGTAGCTTTTACTGCTACTGAATTCCCAACAATTTGCTCCATTTGCTTAAACCACGGCCAATGACTCATCGTTATCCCGCCGTTACTCATCCTGTGCCTTTCCAATTTATACCTCTTCTTCAAATTATCTACTTTGTTCTTACACTGTTCAACACTCTTCGATTGTTTCTCACACCTTTCGCTCACCATCGCCGCCACTTCTTCCCAATCTCTACCTCTCAAATTACCTCTATTCAATTGCACAAATTTCTCCATATATGCCTCGAGTAAACACGCGATCGCTGTATCACTCCATTCTTCTCTGTCCTTCCGGTACTCTCCGCTGCCGCCGCTGCCGGAGGAGGAGATGAGTTTCGATCTCTTGTAGTTATTATACGGTGTTATTGTTCCGTTATCGCTGATATCCTCTCGATCGGTTGTTCGTTTGTCGTTTGATAAATTAACTCGAGATCTGTTCACATCGGCGTCGTTTTCAAACGGAATTGAATCGTTTTCGTACGGATTCACTCCGATATGATACGGCTGCGTGTTGTTATCGCTGAATCCCTCACCGTCGTCGTCATCTCCGGAGATATTTTTCGGACTACCGGCGGAGATCGGCGGGGGATGGAGTTGCGCCGGCTTGTAGCGGTGGGAGAAAGGTTGTTGGTGGTGGTGGTGGTGGTAAGGAGGGTTGGGCGGGTGGTTGGTGGTGGTGGTGGGAGTGACGGTGACGGCGGCGTTATCGTCACCGAGGAGAGAGAAATCATCGTCACACGAGGCCATTGGGGTTGACGTACGTTAGGGTTTGGAACGGAGAGAATAGACGACGTGAAAGGTAACGTTTTGTGAGGTTCACCGTTAATGGAATGCATTTGTGAAGAATGGGAACCGTTACAGATGTTGTTGACGATTGACGAGTCCGTTAGGTAGGAGAGTCACGTAATTTGGGGCCCTTAAACGTTACAACTTACAATTGCAAATGAAATCTTTTTTTAAAAAAAAAAAAAACATGCAAATGAATGTGTGATATTACTAGTAATACACCGAGATGTAAACAAATAAGAAAAATTCACTTCACATATTTTTTGCTTTTATTGAAATTTTGGCAGCCAAATAGAGTACACACGGACCTCTCTATAACATTTTATTGTAACGATCATATTTTTTTAAACTTATTTTCATATAATATTATATTTATATTTTTTATAATAACATTTCGTTATAATTAAAAATATTCAAACAAACAATGCTGATATAACTGATGGTATATTGATGGTTGATGATAATGAATTATCGATAGTGATTGGTTGATGGCTAGTGGCGACTATTATCATAAAGTCATAGAGCATAAAAATAATTGTCTCAAGTACCAAAAACTATAAATCATTTCAACAATAAACAACTTTTCCGGCGTTATTCATAATATATGCAACATTGTGTTATTTGAAGTTCTAATTTACATGACTAATGTGTCTACATCTTTTATGTGCCTTTTCAAAACAAAATATTTTGGTCATGACTAACGTGTCTATATCCTTGAGTAAGTGGTTTTGGCGTAAAATTACAGCACCCAAGGATTAATCAGAGGCATTAAAAAACAAAGGGCCATAGCCCATTGAATTTGACATTTTGATAATTGGTCAATGTGAAAAATTCCTAAGGTTCAGGGGCCCTGCCCAGCTAAAAAATTTCGACGGGTCAGGGACGATCCGTGACCCATAGGGTCCCCGAAAGGTCAGGGTTAGTGTCGAATTTTTAAAAAAAAATAGGGTTAGGGTCGGACCAGAATCGAGCAAACAGAAAAAAAAAATCATCCGATCCGGCACTGACCCGACCCGACCTTTGGACAGGACCTGCTTAAAACAATACGCCTTTTTCTCCTACCTAGAGTTCGACAAATGTGACTTTTCGACACGTATGTTCTTATAAATACACACATTTGACTTCATATTGTATACTATAATACGTTGGAAGAGAATAAGAATATCCATCTTAATATTCTTGTTGTTTTTTTCCATATTATCATACTTTAGTTTACTTCATAACAATATCACTTTATCCGTTTAATTTTGTATGTCTTAATTTGATTACAAAATTTATAAATATCATAAAAAGGTAAAAAATTGTGGCCTTGAACTAGAAATGACTATAACATATCAAAAAATAGCTTTTGAATATGGTAAAAAAATACTCATGCATGAGTATTTATATCAAATTGATAAATATAAAATATTATATATACACTTTTTAACACTTATCATGATTGATTTGTTAATTCATGAGGCTAATTGTTTAGATATGTATAAATACTTGATGCGGGTAAGTATTTATTTTTTGAATCCTATGACATTAGATATGTTAGGTCAATAATCATTCATATAAAAGAATGCCAATAATGAAAATACTATTAATAAAAAGTACTTATAGTTATGTTTTAAACGATTAAATTGTATAAATACTTTTATACAATTAGCACATTAATACATATCACTTAATTCGGAAAAGATAATACCAATTAGAATATTAGTGCTATCCATAGTATTTACATGGTCCTCTTTTTCATCTGGGTCGTTCGAATGTACTTGATTATTCTGTTTCTATTTAACTTTCACAAATTCTAAAAATTCATTACAGTATTCAAATTCAAAACTTAATGTGTTCTCTAATACTCAAACTAACTTTTTAATCATTACGTTGTTATTATTTTCTATTATCACAATAAGATAACAAATAACGATAGTATTTTTATATGTGGAATTTGAGAAGGGTGGTATGTTTGCAACCTTTCTTCGTGAAAGTAGAGAAACTATTTCCGATAAATTCTTATTTAAATAAAGCATATCAAAATCAGTAAGTAAGAAAAGAAAGTACAAGAGTGAAGAAACCGTACAAAAAATGATAAAGAGAAAAATAATAACAACAACAAATAATAAGATAACAAAAGTAAGGGAAACAATATGTAATAATAAAATTAAAAAATAAAATAATAGAAAAATATGAATAAAAATATTGATAAGAGAAACTGGGAAATACTAGACTAATAACCTTCTTTCATAATTCTCGACGGACACACAAATTAAAATAAATATTTTAAATTTGATAAGATTGTAGTTAGTTACCATCGTACCACCAAATGATGTGGTGTAGCAGATGGACTTCTCCTCCCTTAATTAGAGGTTTTAAGTCAAAGCTTTGGGTATGAAAAAATCTTTGGTATGAAGTATTTTTTTTTATAGACCTACGCAGTGTAAATTCGGATATAGTTAGGCTCTAATGTGGATAGCGGACATCAACAAAGAAAATTGAGAATATTTATTGTTTTAGTTATATGAAAAAGGGAAACGGATCAAATTTGTCCCTTTAATATGTAAAAAGAATCAAATTTACCCTCTCTTATACTATTGAAATAAAAATACCCATGTTGTTAATTAAATGGCTCAAATATACTCTCCTCCGTTATTGTTGTCAAAGGTGAAACCTCAATTCTATGTGGCATGCCACGTAATCATGCCAAGTCATTTAACGTCCTCCTCACTTACCTTCTTCTTCCCCCATTAACACCACCTCTCCCTCCACCATCAACATCACTATGACCGCCACATTATCATTGGTGTTCAACACCACTGTCGAAGGAATTATATCTTGAATATTAAACAGGTAATCGGTACTTGTATTAGCTTGATATCTTGGCTGATTATAACCCCTAAATTGTAATGCCTTGAAAAAGCAAAGAATTCACTGTGTGGTCGATTTAATTCCCTCTCACTCAAAATGTTCAAATGACACTGATGAATATAATGGCAGTTATGGTGGTGTTGATGGTGGAGGGGAGGATGTGTTAGGGGTGGAAGAAGAAGGGTAAGGGAGGACGTTAAATGACTTGGCATGATTACGTGTCATGTGACGTGGTGCCACATAGGATTGAGGATCCACTCTGGATAACACTAACGGAGAAGGGTATATTTTTTGAGCCATTTAGTTAACGGCAGGAGTATTTTTATTCCAATAGTATAACGGAGGTTAAATTTGACCATTTTCCCTATGAAAAAAAAAACGTGTCATGTGCTTAGCACACAGTCTTGTATACAAAAAGAACCGAAAACCATACGCCAAACTGGAGTATTCAGTTTTTTGGTTCTCTCACTGTGATCTCATTTCTATATAAATGTTCTCATTTTTTCTTCTTTCCTCAATTCATTTGTTAATTTTTCACTAATAACAAAACCATGCATTCCAATCACTTACTTGTTGAAGAACCTATTAGGATGGCTTCCATTTTGGAGCCATCAAAAGCTGTAAGTACTTTAGATCTGTTTTTTTCATATGATTTATGTATTTATGGTGATAATGAATCATCCTTTGAGAGGATGATCTATCAGAAATAGCCTTCCTAACTTTTAATATAGGGCCCACCCGTAGAATTACATATGTTGTTGTTGTTGTATGGTGATAATGAATAATGGGTTTGCTTTATTTTTTTGAATATTGGCAGAGTTTTTTTCCAGCAATGACAAAGATTGTTGGAACATTGGGTCCGAATTCTCGATCCATTGAGGTTATTTCAGCATGTCTTAAAGCTGGAATGTCTGGTAATTCTTCAAAACTTCAACTTTTTTTAGAAATATTGTGATGAATGGTGTACAACAGTAAAAGGGTTGTTTGCTTTTGGAGAAATTTACATAAATAACCGCCCACCAAAATAATATCCCGCAAATGTATATTTCTTGTGCTTTTTTGATACCTAATAGTGTATATTTATTGTATATTTGGGTAGGTAATGTAATTTTTTTGATGAAAAGGTGAATAGATTTCATTAAAGAGTACCAAGAAGGTACAAGTAGCTAATGTAATTATTTTTGGGCGACCGGCCAAATGTGTAACTTATCGTTGGTTTTGTTGTTGTTTTTTTGGAAATATTGTGATGAATGATGTAAAACAGTAAAAGAGTTGTTTGTTTTTGGAGAAATTGACATAAATAACAGCCTACCAAATAATAGCCGACAAATGTATATCTTTTGTATATTAATATATATTTGGCTAGCTAATGTAATAATTTTTGGGAGACCGACCAAATGTGTAACTTATCGTTGGTTTTGTTGGATTTGTAGTGGCAAGATTTGATTTTTCATTGGGTGATCTGGAATATCACCAAGAGACATTGGAGAACTTGAAGGGTGCTATTAAGAGCACCAAAAAGCTTTGTGCTGTACGTATCACCTTTTCTTTTTCTTTTAAAATCACCTTTATTTTATTTAGCATGATGATGGTATGACATGAGCTTAAATGAAGAAACAATGATCCAATACAGCCGACTCCAACTTGTTTGGGACCTGAGGCGTAGTTGTTGTTATTATAAAATAACTTGTTGAGGATGCTGTTGTTGCAATTTGTTCTTTCTTTATTATGGTGTTTGTCCTGGTCTTTGTAGATGTGTTGATTTGACAAAGGTAAACAATATACTCCCCCTGTTTTAAAAAGAATGGTGGTGTGTGAACTAGAGGGTCAACAAATCTGATTTTTTAGTATGATTTGGAAGGGTCAACAAATCTGATTTTTTAGTATGATTTGGAAATTGACTTCTTTATTTTTTTTAAATAGGGATGATAGTACTTTTGGTCCCTCGGTAATTGGTAAATTCTAATTTAAGTCCTTCAACTATTTGAAATGTGTGTTCTTTTTCCCTTTATGTTGAAAATATGTTACGTTTGAGTATCTTTTAGAACTATATTACTTCAAATATGAAGTAATAGTACAAGCTTAACATAGGAAATGGGTAATTAAGTGGTTGAACGATTGATAATCATGGTAAATTTGTGAATATTCACAAGCAAAGGGATCAAAAGTGAATGTTTTAATTAATTGAAGGTCAAATGTTTTCACTCAAGTATCACGACGACTAAAATCAGTATTTATCACTAATGGAGGGACTAAAAGTGCTAATAACCCTTTTAAATAAGAGTTATGTATGTAGAGATTATAAAAGATGTTCTATGAATCACAAGCGTTAATTGTTAAAACATATCTTAACAAATGTTTTACTGGGATACTTAAATAAACTGAGGGACTCATCAAATAGTAGTTATGTTGTTAATTTTGAGACAAAGGGGTTATTATCTTGCATATGTACTTAATTAATGGCTAGATTTGTAGATGATCTACTCTCCCTCCACATTGTGCATAGTCTTTATACATACAAAGTTTCAAACCTCTCTATAACAACGTCAGTTGTTCTGATATTTTTTGGTTACTATAGCGAAATGTTGTTATACAGATCATATAATATAACATAACATGAAATCAGTTCCAAAAAAAAAAACTTAGTGGTTATAGTGAAATGTTGTTATAGAGGATGGTTGATATAGAGAGGTCTGACAGTATGCGGATTTAGTTACGACTATGTCGTTGTACATATTGAGCATTGTCTTGAAACTTGACAAAGGGTGTTAATAGTATTTTGTTTTTATCTTGCCAGGTCATGCTAGATACTGCCGGTCCAGAGTTAACGGTTGTTAACAAAAGTGAGCAACCTATTTCACTTAAGGCAGATGAAACTGTTACTCTTACTCCTGATGAAGGCCAGGAAGCATCTTCTGAAGTGTTCCCAATCAATTTTGATGGATTATCCAAGGTTCAGTTAGTTACTATCTGTTGTCTTTGCTTTGCCTTTTTCACCACAGTGTATTTTGATAAACAAAAGAGTGTTTCCAAAGGAAGTGAAAAGAGCAAATTCAATCTGAGGAGAGAACATCAATATTGTGGATTGGGAGGGGTGAATTTCTTCATGATACTAAAATATGATGTTAATTCTTCTTGCAGGCAGTGAAGAAGGGAGACACCATTTTTATTGGTCAATACCTCTTCACAGGAAGTGAAACGACGTCTGTGTGGCTGGAGGTATAACATAAAACCCTACTTTATTTCCTCCAGCCACCCTATGTTTTCTTAATCACAATTATCACATTTCAACTGCTCCAGTAAGAAAGTAGCTTAAGGTTTGTTTGAATCCGATGATTAAGAATTCAAAATGTGATTGCACAGGTAGATCAAGTGAAAGGGGATGATGTAGTTTGTGTGGTAAAGAACTCTGCCACGTTAACTGGGTCATTGTTCACTCTGCATGCTGCTCAGATTCATATTGATTTACCTACACTCTCAGATAAAGATAAGGAGGTAAAGTTACTCAAACTTCAGAGAACCCGATAAAGTCATAAAACTCATTCTGTTCATTACATGTGCATATAGTGAAGTTTATGTGGCAGCAATCCATTTCGATTGATTGTGGTGTTTTTGGCATGCTACTTGAATCAGGTTATTAGCACATGGGGTGTCAAAAACAAAATTGATTTTCTTTCATTATCATTTACCAGGCATGCTGAGGATGTTCGTGAGGTAATGATTGCACCGTCTTCTATTTATTTTCTTCTGTTTATCTCTTTTCTTGATTCGCTGAATCACATTGATGCTTTGCTATTGTGCTGTCATTCTTGATGATTTGTGTGGGCACCTCGTCTAAAAGCTAAACTGTTGAGAGGGGACAGGATTATTTATTTGTTTATTTAGGTCTATAACAGTTTGAACGCCAAATCGAATTCATTGGTATATTTTTCTTAATTTCAGGCGCGTGAATTCTTATGTAAGCTGGGTGATCTAAGCCAAACTCAGATCTTTGCCAAAATTGAAAGTGAAGAGGTTAGTTGGTACACCGTTATTTTCTGTCTGATCTTTTTCTTTTGGATAGTTCTTTGTGAGATTGTTATTGAATATCATGAATGGTCAGGCTTGCAATTCACTTCTTTCTGTGGTGATTTACGTAGGGCTTGACACATTTTGATGAGATACTACAAGAGGCTGATGGCATCATCTTTTCACGTGGAAACCTTGGCATAGATCTCCCACCTGAGAAGGTAAGTTTTCTGTTGTAAATCATGTATAAGCGGTGAGCCTACTCATGCAATTACTTTTCAGTTGGCACTTGCAGCATGTAACCTTATAAAATGGAAAATGTGCCAACCAACTAGAATTAGTATTCACTAATGTGAAAGATATCAGATATGTTCCGCAAAGTTCTACGAATTGCTAGCTTGACTTATAAGTCGGAAAACACCACTGGCAAATATAAAGACCCAAATGACATACATAGGCCTTTCATTCTCCGTGTACACCTCGATCTGCTGAAGACAATTGTGTAAGTGAAATTTGTCAAATTATGACAATCATCAATTGTTTTAACTTTACATGAATGATCAAGTTATCCACTCTTAACTCTAACAAAGTGGTCTTCTAGAAGACATATAGCCTTAAAGGGTCAATGTTGTCCTTAAGTGTGTCGATTTTTTTTTGTGGGTGAAATGGATCCATTTTAGTACTCCTAGACACACCAATCTCTCCTGTTAACTTATCTTCATTCCAAAATTCTGAATGGCATTATAATCGGCATTTTGTAGTAGGATGATCATTCAACTAATTTTTGAGTGGTCTACAGGTGTTCTTGTTCCAGAAGGTAGTTGTTCACAAGTGTAACATGGCTGGCAAGCCTGCTGTAGTAACACGTGTTGTTGATAGTATGACTGACAATCTTAGGCCAACTCGTGCTGAAGCAACAGATGTTGCTAATGCTGTCTTGGATGGTAATTAATCTGGCTTCCCATCTTAGTGGCTCTACTGTCCTATTAAGTCCTATTGTCATCCTCCATAGACATCTTGTTAGTTTGTTTCTGGTAGGAGCTTTTGACATTCCTATTTAACATTTGTGGGCAGGCACTGACGCAATTCTTCTTGGTGCTGAGACTCTACGTGGATTATACCCAATTGAGACTATTTCCACTGTTGGAAGAATTTGTGCTGAGGTGATTTTCATTTTTCCTTGTGTGAAATAAGAGGATCTGTGTGCGATCTCATAGTTTACTCTTTTGGAAATATTTTCCACGTTAAGAACATTCTACAATGTGTTCCATTTGAACACCTTTTTACGATCAAGGGATTGGTAAATGATTCTATAGTGCTTTGATCTATCAAGAGACATTTCTCACTAAGGTCTGCACTTGTCAAGATTTACGGCATAGTATTTTTCTTCGATATCACCTTTTCTGATGAGGAGTACTCTTAGGGGTCTGGTTAGGAAGTAAATAATTCATGTATTAAATGTTCGGTAGCATTTTAGTTGCCGTGTATAAAATTCAGTACACCAAGTACGGTGTTTGGTTACCGGCTTATAATCCGCATAACTAATACATGTATAAGTTATGAGGGAGTCTATGCATTATTTTATGCAGGATAGAAGATGGAATGACTAATACATGAATAACTAAACTCTGTATAACTAATACATGCATAACTCTAACCATCAACGAAATAACCCTTAGTCCCTACCCCTTCGTAGTGTGGCAAATGGCAATTACCACCTGCTGAGTTTTTGTTTCAGAGAAGATGGTGAGTACTTGTAGGCCTAATTAACAATTAATTTCCGTGCAGGCAGAGAAAGTTTTTAACCAAGACCTCTACTTCAAAAGGACAGTCAAATTTGTTGGGGAGCCCATGTCTCACCTGGAATCAATTGCTTCCTCTGCGGTATTCTTTTGAACATGTCTCCCTCTCTAAAAATGAGGAGAGAATTCTGGATATTTAATTGCTTTCTTCATTCGGGGTACAAGTTTACAGAAATAACTATATATCCACTTGCCATTTAGGTGAGAGCAGCAATTAAGGTGAAAGCATCAGTAATAATTTGTTTCACTTCATCTGGAAGGGCGGCACGGTAATCTCTCCGTTCTTACCAGATTTCTTAGAATTTATAATATTATCTTTATTTTTAAGAGCTGTAAATTACTAAATTGTTATGTTTATGTGCACAGGTTGATAGCCAAATATAGGCCAACAATGCCAGTATTGTCTGTCGTAATTCCTCGACTCAAGACAAATCAATTGAAATGGAGTTTTAGCGGTGCATTTGAGGTGTGTCCCGAAAAAATATGTGGAAGTTGCTCCTTATTCCTTTTATTTCATTCACATTGATGCTGACGGATTTTGTATATTTTTTACTTCTCCATGTTCAGGCAAGGCAGTCTCTTATTGTGAGGGGTCTTTTCCCAATGCTTGCTGATCCTCGACATCCTGTAAGTCTCATCATCATGGTGTTTCATATTTTCTGTTTGCATCACCTTGTATTTATTTATTTGGTTTTTATCACCTCACAATGGTAATATTTGCTCATACTTTGGTGCCTTGGTTGGAATATTTAGTTATCTTCTTGACAAAGGCGGAGCCAGAGTTTTTGAAGTTTATGGATTCTGAACTTTACACCGAACTTATAGCTTGTTTTAGTTACTGGGTTCGCAATTAAATATTTATACATATTTAATGAATTTCCTAATACAAATACAGGGTATAAGCAAAAGCTTATGGGTTCATCCGAGCATGTACTCGTACTATAGCTTTGCCCTTGAATCTTGATTATACCTTCTTGTTTCCCTTGGGACTAATCTTAAGCTTACTTATTCTTTCCATAGGCTGAGTCAACAAACGCATCAAACGAGTCGGTGCTGAAAGTTGCCCTTGATCATGGGAAGGCCTCAGGAATTGTGAAGTCCCACGACCGAGTTGTCATCTGCCAGAAAGTCGGAGACGCATCGGTGGTTAAGATTATTGAACTTGAAGATTAAGCTCTTATTTTACCCTCATTTTTTTGGATGTGATGGTAGAGTGTTAAAGCTAGCCATCACAATTGAGGTTCTAATCTAAGGTTTTGGTAGCTATAATATGTGGTTCCAAGTATAGGAGTCTTGTTTATTGTCCTCTTGGTGTTATGGAGATGTCCATAACAAGCTAGTTTGTTCTGTTTGGAGCTTATTCACATGCAGAAACACTATTGCCATTAGTAATAAAAAAAAAAGTATGTTTCTGTTCACGATGCTCGGAGTCTTAATAGTGCTAAGCCTCTGGCATTTGCGTGGATGAGAAGTTTTAAAGTTGAATTGCCTTCAAATATGAAAATGTATTAATAGAGGAAATAGTGTCACATCAAAATGAATATTAACTTGGAGTCTGGTTACTTGGTTCACCCTCTTGAATTAGTAGACTATTATCAATGGCCTTATGAAAACGAATCAAAAAAGAAGTTATATTGTTTCTTTTAAATTTTCAATCGTGGTAGTATGTTTACAATTAGGTTCAATCTTGTTAGAGATTACTTATATGCCAATAGTCTCAATTATTAAATGTACAAAACTTGCTAGAGAAACTAAAATTTTATAAATATTTGATTGAAACAGGTTTAAATTAAATAACAAGGATAGTGAAAATTTATATAGTTGATCCTACTTTGCTCGAGATTGAGTTGTAGTTAAACCTGAAGTTAATTGATTAATCAATTATTTGTAATTATTACATTAGAAAAGTCAAATGACGGATTGAGCTGAATTTGAACAAATCAACATGAATTACATTAATAAATATGTGATTTATTAATGAGCTGGATCAAAATGGCTAAATAACGGCTCAGAATAGAACACGTCCAACACTTACCAACTTTTAGTTTTATTATTTTTCTCATAATTTAAGCAAATAAAAAAATTCTTCTTTTTCGAAAAACTTTTCCCTTTATTATCGACTATATCTAGCATAAATAAAATAAAACTAGAAATTAAATATTCTTGATAGAGTTTTTCGTGGATCGTTTAGATGAGAAATCTAGCCTAAGTCAGTGTAACTTTTAGATGTGTTGAATTGTTCATATCAAAATGAGTTGACCTTATAAATGCGCGGATCATTAATCTGCCATAACTTGAATAGACCGGATGAGTCATGTTTTAATATATGTTTTTGTTATATAAAACAATAATTGATATATTTTTCCTTGAGCCGAGAGTATATCAGAAATAACCTCTATACTTTCAATAGGGTAAAGTGTAAGTATACTCTACCTTGGTGAGATTTCACTGGGGTTGTTATTGCTGTTATATAATTTAATAACTAATAGATATCACAAGAAGCGCCCATGGCCTAATGGATAAGGCGCTTGACTTCTAATCAAGCGATTGTGGGTTCGAGTCCCACTGGGCGTGTGCTCCGTTTTTTGAAAAAAAAATACCAACACTAATTGTTGCTTATGTTGACAGTTCTCAAAATTCAATCTTTACAGCATTTTAATTTGTTCTTCATTAACATAACTTGATGACTAATACAAACCCATTCTCCTCAATTAACATTATTTGATGCCATTGATGATTTCAAGAATCAAGCCTTTTGTCACCTTAAAGGGGGAAGATAACAAAACAAATGAAGACAAAATCTAAGAGTAAGAAAAAAACCTTCATTCAAGATTCAAATTTGGAAAAAAAACACAAGACAAAAGCATAATATATTTATTTACATAATTGAATCTTGATTTACAACTTTCATCCAGTAATAGAAGAAGGATCACTATTTGGCTGCTGCTGATGATGAAAATCAAGAAGCTCAAGTTCTTTTTGCTTCAACAAGAGCACACCATTCTTTCATTCTCCAACTTTTTCCTCAGTTATAAGCTTCTCCCATTTCAACCTTTGCTTTTGTAGTTCAAAAGATTGGCACATATAACCAACATGTTGTTCTTCCAATTGCATCATTTTACTTTTTTACCATTGCCTCTTCTCAAGTGGACTCATTCTGTACTCAATTGGTGTACCATTGGTGATAATAAAGATCCAATTGTTTTGCCTCTTTCTTGATCTTTCATCCATGTCATCGTCGTCTTCGTGGCCATGGTTGTAATAAGGCTTGAACATTTGTCTGACTATAATCATCATATTACGGGTAAAATGATAATTTTAAAATTAAATTAAATATAGAAAAGAAATATTCTATATTTAGACCCTTGTGGTCCGACCCTTCCCCGAACCCCGCGCATAGATGGAGCTTAGTGCACTGGACTGCCTTTTTTTTTATTATAGAAAAGTCACATTGTCTTTGGAACAAATTAAAAAGAAGTATCACATAAATTAAACAGAGAAAGTACTACTACTACTACATATCAGATCGATATTATTTTCCTAATTTTGCTAACCAAACAACCCCCAAGTAATGGAGGGCAAAACTGTGAATTTAGAGTAGTTAGGCAGATCGGATGTGGAAAAGAAGATTTTGACTTTATTCTAAGGCTGGCCGTGTCGGCCCGATCCCGGCCCGTCCGGATACCCTCCCCGATCCCCTAAAAAAATTTGCGTCGAGGTTCGAACTCGAGACGGGACCTGGGCTCGTCCCGATCCCGATCCCGATCCGACCCGCTCGAACCCGACCCCGTCCCTCCCCGACCCGCCCTGCCAACCCCCTCCCCTTTGTAAAAATAATCATTGCAACAACGGCCAAATTTCGATTTTGGTCGTTGTGCAACGGCTATAACGACCATTTTTGGGGGGCCCACCCCATAAACCCCCCTACCCCCTTAATATTTATTTTTAACCCCTAAGTTAGTATATTTACACTTTAACCCTATTTATCAACTATAAATACCTTATTTTTCTCTTCATTTTTCTCACAAATCTTCCTACCATATCTCTAATCTCTCAATTTATCTCTCTACAATTCTACATTGTCTACTAAATATTATATTTTTTTTGCTCATTTATATCAAAGTTCAAAATTGTGAGTGAAGTTGTCAACTAGCTTGAGGATCATCTATCGAGCAAAGTTTCAATTTTCAACTTCGATTACATGTCGACGTTATGTCGGTGTTTGGTACCTTCATTCCTTCTTTAAATTATTATTGTTACTTAATTTTTATTATCGCACTTAATTTCATTTACTTTAATTATTTATTTGTATAATTATAATGGAACGCCTTAGACGTATGATTAAGGGTAAGGGTACTTCTTCTAGTAATCTTATTCCTAGTCCTGATGATTTGATTGATTTCGCTCATGTCGATGAAACTGCTTTTTTAATGATATACCATTAGATGATAAGGTATATTCTGCATCTGAACCAGACTTTATTTTTTATGACAATGTAGATGACACACACACTAGTGCACCTCAACCTCAAACTCAAACTGAGTCTCAACCTCAAATTGAAACTGGAATGCCACATATTCCTCATAGTATGAGTCGAGGACCCACATAACGAAAATTAAAATCAGTTGCATGGTATTTTTTTGATAGGGACAAAGAGAATCAAGTAGTAAGATGTAAAATTTGTAAAAATATTTATAAATTTAAAACTGGAAAATGTCAAGGTGGGATAGGAGGTTTATTGAGATATGTACAATGCGAGCACACGGCTATGTGGAATCAATACCAGGCCAAAAAATATGGTGTGCCAACTGAGTCGGGACAAGGTTCACATAGTGTCCCCGACCAAGTACAGGGTCAAATTAACCCGATGAGGGGGAATTTTTGGTCCTAGATATGATAAACACAAAGATAGGGAAAATATGACAAAATTAGTTGCGGTGGAGGGTTTGCCTTTTTCATTTCCTTCATTTCCTGATTTTATTCATTACATTAGAGAAATGTATAATCTTGCTTTTAACAGTTTTCCTAGATCAACTGTTAGAAGAGACGTTTTTAAATTTGCAAATGAATATCAACAGTATTTACATTATGCATTATATCATTTTAATGGAAAAGTGATCTCACTTTTGATATAGGCCGTAGTACTAACGATAATGATTATTTAACCGTTACATGTCATTAGATAGATCAAACTTGGTCTCTGCAAAAACGTATTATAGCATATAGATATATTGATAATAGGCACACTGGAACTTTATTGCACAAAATATTCATGAAATTTGTGATTATTATTGAATAATTGATAAAATTATGACTATTACATTAGATAATGCTTCTTCTAATGATTATGCTATAAGACTTTTAAAAGTTCGATTAACTCAATGTTTTCCTGATCATTTTCATATAAGATGTGTGTGTCATATTTATAACTTAGTTGTAAATGATGGCCTAAAACTTTTAGAAAACATTCTTGATAAAATACACTTTGCTATAAACTTTATTTTTAAAGGTAATAAAATACAAAGACGCAAAGAGTATAAAAAAACTTATCACGATTGTGGATTACCTTATAGAAAAATTCCTAAAAAGTAGCGACTAGGTGGAATTCTCTATATGAACAACTACTTGTTGCTTACAATTATAGAAGACCTATAACTTTATTATTTAACCCCCATAATAATAATAATAATAATAATAATAATCTAAGGGATATGCTTGTAGATAATGATTGAGAATTATTTTTTAGAACTTATTGGATTTTTAGAAAAAAAATCAAGCTACTTAAGAATTTTCTATTATTATCTACTATTTCAACTGTGTTATTTTATATAGCTCTAATATTTTTGTTACTTAATGAATATATGGAAAAACAAACTTATAAGGCATCTATTGAAAAATATTTTAAAATACTTTTTCCTATTCCCACTATTTATATTATTGGTGTTGTATTAAATCCGACTATTAAAGTAGACGATTGTAAAACACTTGTTGAAATGATTTATGATCGTATAGAAGTATTTCCAACAGACCCAACTGAAGAACCAACTCACAAACCAACTAAAGAAGAAGTTATGTCTAGTATACATAATGAATGCAAAAAATATATATGTATTACCAACAAGAAAGTGCAAATAATCAACCGGCTTCTGTACCATCTTCTACTACTTCGCTGCAACCTTATAAAAACATGCGGTTTCTGTCGCTAGTATTCAAGGCCTTAAAAATAAAATGTTTAGTGGTTCAACTTCTTCACAAGTTAGCGAATTTGATGTTTATGTTTTGCAGGGTGTTGTACCGTACAAATTAATTGTCAATTATGAAGGACATGAAGACTTACTGAAATACTAGAGGGACAATAAGAAGACATTTTTGACACTAACAAAGATGACCCAAGATGTGTTGAACATTCAAGCGTCATCAACAACGTCTAAAAGCGTTTTTTCTGCGGAAAGATTTCAAATAGGAGAGCACAGACATTCATTGGCGGGAGACACATTGGAGATTGCAGTTCTATTCAGAGATTGGATTCGAGCGGAGCGTAGAAGCTGCGGTCAACTGGAGATCAACGAAGAAGAAGACTACAACTACAACGAAATCTTGTCCAAGGGAACAAGAAGCGACGTCGAAAAATTTGACCAACAACTTTCAATTCGAACCGAAGATCCTCAAGACATTGTGAGGAAATTAGAAAAAGTATGGTTAACTATGTAATTTTTTTAATTGTAATTTTACTATGTGATTTGCAACTTTTGTACAACACCACAAAGTTGCAATTTTGAAATTGTATTACAAAAAAATCATATTTCTATTAAATAGTATAAGAGGCACAAAAACAACATTGAAATATTTTTATTACACTATCTTATTCAATTATTTAAGTGTTTATATATATTATTTTTAAAATTAAGTGTCTAAAAAAAACCTAAATCCCCCTACCGACCCCGCCCCACCCCGCTCTATCCCTACAACACTGGTCCCCTTTTTCGACCGGATGTGGGACGTGGACGGGATATCGAACTGTCCCGCTAATCCAGCTGAAGCCCCGGTCCCGACCCTTACCCCTTCATGCCCCTCCCCACTAGCCACCCCTACTTTATTCTCATAAAAGGATATGTATAACTTGTAATGCAAGTTATACAAAAAAACCTAAGGTAGTGGTTTTATGGTGCCCTCCATTTTGCATAGATGGTTTTCTTAGGTAAGATTGTAGAGTCTTCTACGGATCAACTAGGGGTGGCCAGTGGGTCGGGCTTGGGATCGGCGGGTCGGGTTTGGCGGGATCAGGTCGGGGCTGGATGTGGGAAAGGGCGAAATCGGGTCGGGTCAGGCGGGATTTGCCGAAGTCCCGCCCCGATCCCGTCGGAATTGGGTCGGGTCGGGATTGGATCGGGATTGGGATCCCAGGTTATTTTTTTGCACTTAATTTAAAAAATAACATATATATAAAAAACTCAATATATAAACAAGACAAGATAGTGTAATAAAAACATCCCAAAGTTGTTTTTGTGCCTCTTATATTATTTAATAGACATATGATTTCTTTGTAATACAAATACAATTATCAAAATTGCAACTTTATGGTGTTGTTCAAAAGTTGCAAATTACATAGTAAAATTGCAATTAAAAAAATTACATTCGAAAAAAAAACCTATTTGAGTTTCTTGATAATTTCATGTGGTTCTTCGGTTGGAATTGGTATTTGTTGGTCAAATTGCTCCACATCGCTTCCACCACCTTCAGATAAGATTTCGTTGTAGTTTTCGTCTTCTTCTTCGTTGATCTCCGGTTGACCGCACCTTCTCCGCTCCGCTCGTATCCAATCTCTGAATAATACTACAATCTCCAAGCTATCTCTGGCAGAAAAAGCGCTTTTAGACGCCGTTGATGACACTTGAATGTTCAAAACATCTCGGGCCATCATTGAAAGTGTCGGAAAGGTCTTCTCATTCCCCCTCTAGTATTTCAGCAAGTCTTCACGTCCTTCTTCATTGAGAACTGCTTGATACAGTACAGAACCCTGCAAAACAAAAATATCAAACTCGCTAATTTGGCGAGTAGCGGTACGACCGCACATTTTTTCCTGAGATTTTCAATACTAGCCGCAGAAACAACATGTCTTTTGTGAGGTTGTGTTGAAGAAGAAGAAGATGCCGGTAGGTTACTAACACTTTCTTGTTGGTAAAACCTATATATATTTTTTGCATTCGTCTTCTACACTAGACAACACTTCTTCTTTAGTTTGTTCAATAGGTGGTGGGTGATTTGAATTTTTGGGACTTGGAGGTGATAGTACTTCTATACAATCGTAAATAGTTTCAATAAGTGATTTAGCACCATCTATTTTAATAGTCGGATTTAATACAACACCAATAATATAAATAGTGGGAATATGAATATTTTTTTTTTTTGATAAATATTTTTTAATAGTTGTCATATAAGATGATTTTTTCATTTATTCACTAAGTAATAAAAATATTAGAGCTATATAAAACAACATAGTTAAAATAGTAGGATAATATATACCGGAAAATTCTTTTGTTGCTTGAAAAAAATTCTCTAAAAATATAATAAGTTCGGAAATTTTTACCCAATCGCTATCTACAACCATATCATCTGGATTTTGATTAATGAGAGTTAAAAAATAAAGTTATAGGTTTTCTATAGTCATAAACAACAAGTAGTTGCTCGTATAAAGAATTCCACCTAATGGGTACTTCTTCTGGATTTTTCTATAAGGTAGTTGACAATCGTGACAATTTTTTTTTTATATTATTTTCTTCATTGTATTCTATTATTTTTAAAAATAAAGCTTATAGCAAATTGTATTTTACTAAGAATGTGTTAAAAAGTGATAGACCATCCTTTACAATTAAGTTATATATATGGCACACACATTTTATATGAAAATGATCTAAAAAAGATGGAGTTAAACTATTTTTTAAAATTGTAATAGCGTAATTGTTAGAAGAAGCGTTATCTAATGTAATAGTCATAATTTTATCAGTTATTCCGTAATAATCGCACACTTGATAAATATTTTCTGCAATAAAAGTACCAGTGTGCCTATCATCTATATATCTATACGCTAAGATACGTTTTTGCATAGATCATTTATAATCTATCCAATGACAAGTTACCGTTAAATAATCATGGCCGTTAGTACTACGGCCTATATCAGAAGTGATAGCCACTTTGCCATTAAAATGATATAATGAATAACGTAATTATTGTTGATATTCATGTGCGAATTTAAATACATCTCTCTTAACAGTTGTTCTAGGAAAACCGTTAAAAGCAGGATTATACATATCTCTAATGTAATGAATAAAACAAGGAGATGAAGGAAATGAAAAAGACAAACCCTCCACAACAACTAATTTTGCTATTGCTTCCCTATCTCTATGTTTATTGTATTTAGGGCCTATAATTCCCCCCGTCATAGGGTTAATTTGACCCTGTACTTGATCCGGGACAGTATGTGAACCTTGTTTCGATGGAGCGGGCGTTTGCGCACCAGATTTTGAAGCCTCGTATTGGGCATACCTAGCTGGATGAGTCATTGCTACGTGTCTCATTAAACCCCCGTCCCACCGTGACCTTTTCTAGTTTTAAATTTTAATGAATAAGCATATTTTCTATACAACTTTGACCGAATAGGCATATTTTCTAATGAAATCTTGCCTTGCGATTTTTTTCATTTTAACTCTGCTGAGATTCGAATCCACAACTCTAAGAGTATTTTCGGTCATTTTTTTGGCGAAAGACAAAAATGAAAGACTACCAATTTGAGGGGCAAATATTAAAGACAACCTAAAATAGGGACAATCGTGCGATTTGCGCGTAGATAATTTTTAAGCCGATATTTAAATTTTGTCCCCGCATTTGATATTTGTGTGGAATTGGCTGCGGAGATGGTAAAGAGAAGCTAAGTCGTCAAACGGAAGAATTGGGCTTTGGTTGGACAAAGAATTGGGCCTAAAGCTAATAGGTAACAAAAAATTGCGTGGATTGTGCTTAATATTTGCTCATACTTCTCATTTAATGAAAATTTATAGGTCAAAATACTCTTTATTCGCGAGTCTATTAAATCAGAGATTCTGGGTTCGAATCCCACAGAGGCAAAAAAAAGAAAAAAACCGGAAGACAAAATTTTCATAGAAATTATGCATATTCGGCCAAAGTTATATAGAGACTATGCCCCTTGGGGCACAATTTCTATGTAACTAGCCAAACAAGGCATAATCTTAATTTTTCAACGAAACTTTGCTTTCAGATATAGTTACATAGAAATTATGCCCATTCTCTATACAATTTTGGCCGAATAGACATAATTTATATGAAATCTTGTCTTGCAGTTTTTTTTCTTTTTGACTTTGTTGGGATTCGAACCCACAACCTCAGAGGTATTTTCGAATGCATAATTACATTGAAACTATGCCCCTTAAGGCATAATTTTTATACAACTTTGACCGAATAGGCATATTTTCTAATGAAATCTTGCCTTGCGATTTTTTTCATTTTAACTCTGCTGAGATTCGAATCCACTACTCTAAGAGTATTTTCGGTCATTTTTTTGGCGAAAGACAAAAATGAAAGACTACCAATTTGAGGGGCAAATATTAAAGACAACCCTAAAGTAGGAGGGGCAATCGTGCTATTTGCGCGTAGATAATTTTTAAGCCGGTATTTAAATTTTGTCCCGGCATTTGATATTTGTGTGGAATTGGCTGCGGAGATGGTAAAGAGAAGCTAAGCCGTCAAACGGAACTAAAAGCAGTGAACTATGGCACACAAGTTCTATTTATCCTGTTAAATTACTCATAAATCATGCTAGATAGCCATGATTTTAAAGTTACAAATAGAGAAAACAAAAACATCTCAAAACTGTGACATGCAAAGAATTTGTATCATGCAAATCAAGTCATGACCGAAAGTATGAAAATGCGGCACCACTCGCAGTCTGCAGATTAAGACAAGTCGCAATGAATACACATCAAGAATTGTACCAATATATAGTCAGGTCTATTTCAACAAGAAATTAAAATTACAAAACAAAAAAAAGAGAAAAAACAAAACAAAATTTATCTATCTTTTGTGTCACTTTTTAGCTTGGTAAAGAACCTCAAATTAAAGAAATATTGGTCATGAACATTAGCACAGTTTTGTAGTGTTGCAATTATTACTTTTAACCAATGGTCTCAAAGTGGCAAAAAAATGTATAGTGATGTCGTTAGTCATTAGTAAATGAATGGGCAAAAAATGACGGAACTAAAAAAATAATCAATCACTACAACCTTATAAAATATGTGAAAGAGACAAGAAATTGCCAGCTCCACTTTTTCAAATGAATGAACAATCAATAATGGAACAAAATTTTACTTGGTGGATATTAGTACGTACTATGAAATAATGAAAATGAAGTGAACCAAAATGTTTTCTTGGTGGGATTGTGGTACTAGCTACAAACTATCAGATTTAGATTTAATGGATTTGACTTATAAAATTTCTAATACTAACATTATTTCATTTTTTAAATTATGGGTACTAATATAATACTATTTTTTTTTATATTTTTGTAGGTTTTTACATGTGTTATATTGAAAATATTAAATTCAAATGAAGCTGAGATAAAGAGACGTATCGGCAATTTTCTATTTCACCAAAAAGCTGAACTAGATTAGAAATTGAGATCTTCCCAGAATCAATCAAACATCATATACATGTGACATGCTTTTATGTAAAAAAAAAGTTTTTTCTTAAACCCCACCATGCATAAAGAAAGAAAGATTACGTATCATGCTTAATTACAGACGTAAACATCATATGCATGTGAATGATTTTTCAGTTGAAATTTTGAATGTTTAGACGACCATCTTGTACATAAGGTGGTTAGGATTTAACTTATATATACATCAAATCATAAGGAATTTTTACACTATGTTACTCTATACCTATCATATGTTTCAGATTATAAATTTTGCTTTTTATGGAGGGCTATTTATAATTGTTTTTTTTTTTGTGATTTGATAGTGCAAAACAAAAATTATATTGTTAGTATATATAAGTTAAAAATTAAATATTATTAGTATATATAAATTAAAAATTAAATATTGTTAGTAGAACTATGTTCAACACAAGGAAAACAAAACACATATGTTAGAACATGATATTCTGAGCACACAATTCTCTTATGTATTCTTAAGAAATTTAATCCATTCACAGTTGCAAATCAAGAGTTGCACATTTTTCGGCCTTCGGGAAACACCACTGCATTTTCCATTCACATCTCACAAAATCCAATAAATATAATTTAGACTTAGAATGAAGGATTTAAGATATATACATTGATAGTGTAAAAAAATATAATATTGAATTCAACTGAATCCGCAAAATCCATATTGCATCCACCTTTGCTATATATTGTTGTAGTGTTGTGAATCTGGTGATCATAATTACTTTAATATATATACATGGCCTCAAGGTGTCAAATAATTTGAAGAAGTGATCAAAATCTCATTGACATATAGAAAATGAAGGGGCCAAATAGTTAGAAGTGAAAAAAATCAAAAGCTTAAGAAATGTTGGATCAATCACTCAAAACTAAAGTAATGATTAATCACTTCTGAAATGAATGGTGAAGAATATATATGTTGCATCAATCACTGCAAAACTAAAATTGGATACCATGAAAAATCAAGTGATTATCAAAATGATTAATTTGCACAGAAAAGGTGATACAAGCACAATCAGTTATGGAAGAGCTTAGAACAATTAGCTATGGATAGAATTGAAGAAGAAAATATCTTCTCATTAGAATGCATCAATGAAACAATACAACAATGCCAAGCTATATAAACAACTAGCTTAACCGACTAAAGCAAATTATCTAATTCTTCTAACCACTTAATTAACTACAATTAGTTACACTTAATTAACTAACTTGTACAGCTGGCATATCCAGGTGGCACAACACACTCACACTCACACTAACACTATCAGCTTAAAACCCTCCCTCAAACTGATGGTTGAAAAATGTCCTTCAACAGCAGTTTGGAGAGCAAATAGTCATGTGGTTGTTTCCTAAGGCTCTTAGCAAGCAGATCTGCAACTTGCTCTTTCGTGGAGAAATGAAATGTCTTGATTATTCCTTACACAATCTTCTCCCTCACAAAATGAGTAAGGCAACCTTACTGCCACAGAACAACCCTCTCATGGAATATAGAATTGACAGCAATATGTAAGGCAACCTTACTGTTAAGAGTCCCACATCGGATATGGAATGGGAACATAGACTCTTATATGGACTTGGACAATCCTCACCCTACAAGCTAGCTTTTGGGGTGAGTTAGGCCCAAGATCCATTCTTTTCATGGTATCAAGAGCCTAAAACCTAAATCCCTTCTCTTCCTCATTTTCGGCCGAAATCAGTATTTATTTTGTAATTATGATAGATGTATATTTAAGGTAACTTAGAATTCTAATTATATTAGGAATCAACCTTTGTAAGGTAAGAAAAAAAAAATGCTGATTTCGGCCGAGAATGAGGAAGAGAAGGAATTTAGGTTTTAGGCTCTTGATACCATGAAAAGAATGGATCTTGGGCCTAACTCAACCCCAAAAGCTAGCTTGTAGGATGAGGATTGTCCAAGTTCATGTTCCCATTCTATATCCGATGTGGGACTCTTAACACTTACTATCATAGAGCAAATGCACAGGCAAATCCAAAGAAACACTTAACTCCTTGAATACACCTAGCAACCAAGTTACCTCAACTACTGCAGAAGTCATGCTTCTAAATTCAGTTTCAGCTGGACTTCTGGCTACTGTGGCTTGCTTCTTAGACTTCCAAGAGATAATAGCTCCTCCAAATGTCACTAAGTAACCAATGACAGACCTTCTAATTTGTAAGCATCCTTCCTAGTCTGAATCACAAGATACCTCCAACTTCTCAGAGTTCATGGAAGGCATCAACACCCCAAGACCAGGAGAGCCTTTAATGTACCTCACCACCCTAAGTGCAGCATCAAGGTGAGATTGCTTAGGCTAATGTATAAACTGGCTAAGTACTTGAACTAAATAGGAGATATTTATCCTAGTCATGGTAAGATATAATAGTCTCCCAACCAACCTTTGCTACTGACTTGGATCCACCAGTACTTTATCAACAAGCACAGGTTTTTATGCAAATTCTGCTACTGCTTGAACTAGTTTGTCAAATTCAATTGATGTAAGCTTCAAATTTGGTTCTAGAGGTGTGGCAGCTGGCTTAGCACCTCCAAGTCCCATCTCAAGTTCTCAACAATCAACTCCAAAGCATACTTCCTTTGACTCATCACAATTTCCTTTGAAGACCTGGCAAATTCAATGCCTAGAAAGAACTTAAGAGCACCCAAATTCTTAACATGATATGACACTCTATGTTAATCATTTTCTTTAAATTTGTACAATTTTTTCGAAAAAAATCTCGTAGAGCTAGTAGTATCCTTACATTACCGGTAACTTCTTTTATTTTTAATCATTTTCTAATATAGACTTTATTGACACATCCAGTAAATCGACGTACTGGCTGAAAACTTTTGTAAAGTACTAAATCACGTAGCACTAAGAGTATCCTTACATTACTTGGAAGCAGCTACTAATGCTTGTATTAGGGTATGCTTGTCTACATCACACTAATTAAGGTATGACTCTTTCCCGAGCTTAGCTAACGCGAGATGTTTTGTGCACATAACTGACTCTTTATTTGCACATCCAACAGAATTGACTAGGGCCGGTAATTTCACCCTGACCCAATGGATATCCGATCCACCCGACCCGATTATATGGACGAAAATCCGATAAAATACGGATTTTAATCGGGTGACGGATCAGGTCGGATTCGGGTGGACATACATCCAACCCACCACCCGACCCATCCATCCACCCGTTTATAAATAATTTTTTTTTAATGTACAACTAAATTCTAGCGTTTCATTATAAATTAATTATTATTATTACAAAATTCTATAATACAAATATAATGTTTTGTACTGTGAAATTTGTTAGTACAGTAAAACCTCTATAAATGAATATCCTTGGAACCTTGAAAATTATTATCTTATACGGGGTTATTAATTTATAGAATAATTTTTATTTTGTACATTATATTTCTCAAATTAAATAAATTTTTTCATTAACTAAGAAAAGAAAATAAATAAATAATTAATTAATGATGGTGCATTTTATCTAAGTTTATTAATCTTGTCAAAAAGAAGTTTATTAATCTTGGGTTGACGTGATTCAAAATAGAATGCATGTACATTAGAATATGAAGTGTTGTGAATTGTTTCAAGTACACAATATAGAGTTTATAAATAGACACATGTACTTTAACTTCATATACCAAAATATAAAAATTCATATATTATATCTTCCTTCCATGGCTACTCATTTGAAAGGTGTAAAAAAGTCTACGCTACTGATGAGATGAGAAAAGCATTATGTGCCGAATGTAGTTTATGCCTCCAAAAAGTTAAAGATGAAATTGAGTTCAGTTCGCATGAAAAGAAGAACCAATTGATTATAGATACATATTTTAGGAAAGCATAAAAATTGTTTAGGAAGTGCTTTATTTTATGAATTATATATGTAATTTTCATACGTATTTAATGAATTATTATTTTATATTTTCAGTGGGCCTTAAGGATTTTTTTTTAAATTATTATATTATGCATTTATCGGGGTTATTATTTTATCCCATTGGCCCAAGTCGGAATCGGAGAAAATTATTATTAATCGAGGTTATTAATTTATCGAATATTCGTTTATCGAGGTTTTACTGTACTGGTATATATGTATAGTAACTGTTAAAATAATTTTAAAAAGTTTGAAGTACTTAAAAACAGAATATATTTTTTGGCAAATAGTACTAATTTGCTTCAAGTACTTGTAAATGATTCCAAGGGGTATATTAAAATATTGACTTGAAAGTGTATTTTGAGTGAAATATTAGTTTTCCTCACAAATCTTCAACTTTAAGATTTGTTTTTTTTTCGAATACACTTATATCAAGTACGTTTAATTTTTAGATACTATTTTTTCACTTCAACTTCAAATAACTTTTTAAGGCAGAATATTTGTTAATTTTTTTTTCTTTATATACAAAATATCATAATTTTAAAATTCATTATACTTTTGGGTCATTCATGTCCTCACCCTTAGAAATTGTCTTGCATTTATCCTTGATTCCATAAGAGCTCTAACCAAAATTATTATAGAGGATAATTTTTAATTATAATTCTATCATGGGACATTAATTGTAATTATTGCATTTGTTTTCGGTTGTCGAAGATATCAAGGTCATTACTCATTAGCAACTATTTTTATGAAATCAATCAAGTAAAGTCATCATTATTTAATACAATATTAGGCTATTAGTAGTATAATTTTTATAAGGAAGTAAGGTCGCCTTTTTTTTTTGTTGCATGTTTGTTGCATAGACACGGCTTGCAAAAACAGTATGATGATATTTATTTGATGTACTTTTTTTTTCGTTTTCCAAAGATTTTAGGTGATTGATTGATTGTGCTATAATTTTCATCCGCAAAGCACCCGATCCACCCGATTCAACCGTGGATGATTGGTGGATCGGATGTAGATGAAAAAAATACGGTTATGAATGGGTCGGGTGGTGGATGGATGATTGGCGGGTGGAGGTGGATTGAGCTCCACCCGATCTACCTCCGATCCATTGACAGCCCTAGAATTGACATACTAGTTGGAAATTCTCAATAAAGTCTTATAATCATCATAAATATTTAACACTACAGAGAGAAATTGAGATTTTCCCAAAATCAGACAAACAATATGTCATGTCTAGTGATCAAAACATATGATATCTAAGAAGAAAAAAAGACGTGTCAATTATCGATGAATTACAAAATTTCACGTATCTTTGTGAAAAGAACTTGAACTATAATGACTTAACTGGTGATTGAGAAATAACTCGTACGATATTTATCAATTTGTCATTCATTTCATTGTAATTTTTCGTGAATATCTAGCTAAATGACTTTTTCTTTTGTTAACCAAATAAATTTAATGTACAGTTTTCTTGTTTCATGTTTTCACACTGACTTGGCCTACATCAAACAAAGAGTAGTGAGTAGATATATATGCCTCACCATCAAAAGTTAAATATCTCTTTATTATAAATTAAAAATCCTTGAATTCATCGGCAGCACTTTTCTAACTATCAAATAAAGCGTAGACAGCATTGGTAGATATGTGTTGGATATAATTGCAGTATTAGAAGTAAATAAATATTACAAGTGTTCGAAAGGATAAACAAACAGTCAATATTATAATTGCCGCAAACTTGTTGACTCTTGAATTTTGAAAACCTGAAATTAAGAAACATTAAATCTGGATTGTTACAACTGTGGCTGAGTCGAGAGATGACTCTCTGTATTTAAGACGAGATTGCTCCGTATATATGCTTTTACGTTAGCGGGTAATAGTCTCCCAAGATAAAACAACAACTAATCAACACTGCAAAGCAAATAGGTTGATTCTACGAATAAAAAACAAACACGAAACGACTTGCTGATTTCGAGGAAAAAGGAAGGAAGGGTTTCTGTTGCTCACTTTTAGACTGATTTTCTCTTATTTTTCGTCCTCTCTCTTTTACCTCAAATCTGTTTCAGAAGTTTATATAGTGTTTTTGGAGAAGGGGATGTGATTAAGAGAGGTGTATTCATGGGTATTCATGGCCAGAAACGTTTCGTAGTAAGTGCAAAATGTTTCAGAAGTTTAATGGCATAATGCCATAAACTGTTGGCTTTCTGAAACTCCAGGGACCAAACTGTAAATACTAAACAGTTTGGGGTCAAAAGATAATGTCAGAAGAAGCCCACGACCCGTGACCCGAGCCCGGACGGGCGACGGCGGCGCGTGTGTGGGGTTAGCCTCGAACCCAAGCACACATAGGTCCTCCCTTCTTCAAACACATGGGTTACCCCTTGGGGTCCCAAACCCTTATCCATTTTTTAGGCTTATAAAAAGAATAATTCTTTCTTTTCCCACCGATGTGGTAGATTTGTCCCACACCATATTTCCATGCCTCAAACACCTTACTTCGTGGACCAATATTTCTTTCATTTCTTAACGAAATTTGACGATCCTTGGCCATACGGTCATCTACTCACTTAATAGATTATGCACGTGTGAAGAGACAAAGCCTCCAGCATGCGGAACCCTAGTGTTTAAGTCATTAAATATGGGTGAACGCAACCTCCCCACCAAATGCTAATTTTCAACAATCCCCTCTTGAAAGAGATTTTGGTGCACACAAAAGGTGCCTACTTTCATCAATCTTTCAGCGAAAAGATATTACATCAGGAGATGTAGCTTCTGCTTTGAACCTTCCCTAGTTGAACCGGTGAACGTGATGTCTTGAACCATCAGTGTTTAGTGTAAGCCAAGACAATGATACCAACACAATAACTCCACTTATTAGTTTTCATTCTTATTGTTTTGTCCGTTGTGGCCATGGACACACTTGGATTCTTAAGTGCGTTCATTTGAGGCGGCCTATCCTCGCACTTAAATAGGTGATCTCCTACAAGGTATCCTGTTATACCCCACTTCACAAGTGTTAGGAATCATTAAAAGTTTCCATAACCTTAACCTCAACCGTTTGAGAATCGTTTAAAGGTTTGGAAGCTTAACCTTTACCCACCATGCATGTAGCACTTTAATGTCTATCGCAGGAACAACTTTAGATTCATGTTTCCTTACAGAACTCATCATCTGAAGTGCTCTTGCTTCCACCGAAGCGCTCAACTGAACATTTTACAGCTTAGTTTTCCCATTGAACCAAATTCTTGGGATCTCCAGTCAATATGGTTGGGTTACCACCGCAAAGGTTCGTATTGTTTGGGTTTTAAGTCCATTCCCCTAGACAGGTAAAATTCGTGATCTTCAAGTAGTCCCTTAGTTAAAGGGTCCGCTATATCCTTTGATTAGTAATCAAGGAAGTGACACCCGTGATGATCAACTGCCATACGGTCTTATGTCTCTGACAGATATGTCCAGACACTGTCATCCGTGCCCTTCCTGAAGCCGACCGGCTAGCTACAGTGTATAACTGCCGAAGGCACATGTTTCTCTCAATAAGGGACGTTTTCTAAGAAGTCGTAAAGTTACTCAACTTCTTTCATGCTTTGTTTAAAGCGATAAACTCCGATTTCATCATGAATCGGCCGATGCAAGTTTGCTTAGAGGATTTTCCAAGATCCACCTTACACATTTAGTTGTAGCTTTGGTGTTCTTCATATCTGATATCTAGTTTGCATCATTGTGTTATCCCAGAACCGCTAGACATCCAGAATATCATAATTCGTAGATAAGCGAATATTTCAGATATCGTCATATCCGACTTAACGCCTTCTATTGACCATTTATTAAAATCACAAGTGAACCTTAGTTTAACTGATCTACTTTGTAGGTCGATACCAGGTCGGTAATAGTGTGTAACATACATTGAACTACACGTGACCTGCGCATATCGCTCATTGTATATGGGAGCACCATGATCCAATCAGTTATATGATTCATATCCATTGGTGGCTTCAACGAGACTGTCAACTACCTCACAAATGAGTTTGGAATTAGACCAGTCCGTTAGATGTCTTAGAAATCTCAATTCCTAAGATGTCATATGTGATACACATATCTTTCATATCGAGACTTTTATGTCAATATGACTTCCATTTTCAGATTGTTGGTTTTCCAACTGTTGGCTTTCTAACTTCAGAGTCAATGTTTCTTTGTCAAATTCATTATTTCTATTTTATTTGAAACTTCCAGGACCAAAATATAAACATTTCAGGGACCAAGATGAAAGTTCAGGAAGAAGCCCAACAGTCCAACAAACCAACTCTGATCCTCCCCTTCCAACTCTCTTGTTAGCAAAGCTGTTTCAACATCCATGTCACGCAAGACTGCAGTGACCCTAGATGTTAAGCTATTCACAGGGGAGCACATGTACATGTAGATGAAGTCTTATACTCGTCAGTAGATCCATCTACTTTGTACTCACTTTTGAGTATCCACTTTCACAACCCAAATGTTCTTTTTCCGGAGGAAGGTCAACCATTACACAAGTGTGGTTCTATATGATGGAATCTATTTCTCTCTTTGTAGCTTCTTTCCAAACCAGCGCTTCTAGAGATGATAATTCTTTGTTAATTGTCTATGGTTCATTATCAACCATACAAGCTAGAAGGCCTGGAACAAGTCTTTGTCCCCTCTTTGCTGCTTCTCGGTTCAACATCTAGAATCCCTGAGTTCTGTAGATCTGGAATTTTAAGTTTCGGATAGTCAACAACTTCCGAGTCATGTAGATATGGAACGTCTAGTTTCGGACAGTCAGGCACTCGCGGTTTTTTTAACCTCGAGCAATTACTTCTTTTTCCTTCTCAAGGAAAGTTATCTTCAAAGAATTCAGCATTCTTTGACACCAAGAGGCGATAAGCACTACTGTTATTTGCAGATCCAGTGGATATGCAATTTACAGTCTTATGTCCAACTTTACATGTTTCGGTATTCCAACCTCTACCAAGCCACCCCACAACACAATATTTGTATGTGGGGTCCTTCCCATGCTTCACACGGAGAGTTATCCGTATCATAGGCGGAGTTCTATTGAGAATCACATTAGCGGTAAGGATCGCCTTGCCCCACAAATTTTGGGCATACGACTTTGCGTTTGGCTAACACCGTTAGACTGAGGTGAGTAATGAGCAGTTGTTTGATGAACGATGCTTCACATTCTCCCCCTCTATCACTATTCCTCAATCCGTAGGCTTAGTTGATTTTCAACTTCTGCTTTGTAGCGCTTATCCGCTTCAACAACTTCATCTTTGTTTTTCAACAAACAAAGAATGCAATACGTTGTACCATCATCAATGAAAGTCACAAAGTACTTGTCTTCCCCCTCTATTTTGTATAAACTTCAAATCACTCATATAGGTGTAACTAAGTTCTAGAGGAGCGATGCTTCTTTCGCTATTCCTTTGACGGAATGGAAAGGTGATTTTGCCTCTTCGCCTACCTCACATTCATTTTGAGGGTTTATGTCGACATAAGGCAACAATCTCAACTTCGTTAGCTTTTGAATGACTTTCTATTTAACGTGTCTTAATCTATAATGGCATAGATGCACAGATTACAAATATATCATTCGTTTGGCTACAGACATACTGTACCATTCTTAGTTATTACAGACATGTTGGACTATTCTCATACCAGCTTGACAAACAACGTCCTTGAAACCAAGTTTGGGACATATATCACCTCCTTTTAGAGTGATCTCATTCCCTAAAGTCCTTTTTAAGGACAACCTCTCTAACCCCTTCAACTTTAGAGGTGGCGTTGCTTCACATGAACAACCTCTTGCCCGTGATTAGGGCGTAACCGGATCATATGTGATATGGATATTATGGCCCACTCCAGTTGCTTTGGCAGACTAAGTGTTCAAATTCTTTTCTGCCTTTTTTTTTACCTTCAGATTATTTAAGACCTGGAAACTCTGGCCCACCTCACTAGGTGTCCATTACTTTTCTGCCTTTCTTCTGGCCTTCAGATCATTTAAGACTCTGGAAATTCTGGCCCACTCTAGTCGCCCGTAGGCTTTGTACGACTAAGTGTCCAATATCATCCTATCAAATGAAGGATCTTCTGTCAAATAGTGTGACAGGTTCAACGTCTTAAGATAAGCCATTATCTTTTAGTCTTCTTCCCTTGAGATTGGTGCCCAGACAATTCTTGGCGCTTGCTTAAGAGTGGTAACAGTTTTCACACAGCCAGTGGATCTTTCTCCCTTGTATGTGCGAACATACTTTACACACTTTTAATAACTACACTAAAAAAACGGATCTTTTAAGTCGTTTACAAAGTCCAATCTTTAAACGGGGAGGGAAGGTGAGATTAAACGTCTGATTTTAAAGCATAAGGAATATAATTTATTTCGGGAAAATATTTTCATATTCCTCCTTACTCATACATCATTTAATCTTATTTTTGACAAGAAAGAAAAATTACTTATCTCAATTTCGGATTCTGGTCACTTCGTCGGACTGAGTGTCCGTTTCCTCATTACCATAATTCGGATCCTTTGTCTGGGACATATATAGGCCCTCCGCTATATGATAGAACAACATCTTCAGCCTTCTCCTCTTGTCCCATTTGACATCTTCATCCTCTCGTGGGCGCTTGTTCCCACCACTCTCGGGAGCGGTGACACCATGAACACCTTGACCTTCAACATCATAATCAAAATTATCCTCTACCAGAAAATCACAGCCATATGCAGATTTGGTCACACAACTGTTGACAGCCATCTTTCGAACACTAATACACTCTTGTCTTAAATTGTTGGATATAATTGCAGTACGGAAAGTAAATAAATATTACAAGTGTTCGAAATGATAAACAAACAACCAATATTATAATTGCCGCAAGCTTGTTGAGTCTTGAATCTTGATAACCTAAAATCAAGAAACGCTAAATCTGGATTGTTACAACTGTAGCTGAGTCGAGAGATGACACTCTGTCTTTAAGACAAAACTGCCCCGTATATATGCTTTTACGTTAGCAGACAATAGTCTTCCAAGATAAAACAACAACTAATCAACACTACAAAGCAAATAGGTTGATTCTGACGAAGAAAATAAACACGAAACGACTTGGTGATTTAGAGGAAAAAGGAAGGAAGAGTTTCTGTTTCTGTTGCTCACTTTTGGACGGATTTTCTCTTGTTTTTCGTCCTCTCTCTTTTACCTCAAATCTGTTTCAGAAGTTTATATATTGTTTTTGGAGAAGGAGAGGTGATTAAGAGAGGTGTATTCATGGCGAGAAACATTTGTTTTGTAGTAAGTGCAAAACGTTTCAGAACTGTTGGCTTTCTGAAATTCCAGGGACCAAACTGTAATTACTAAATAGTTTGGGATCCAAAAGATAATATTTGTTTTAAAAAAATTATCTATTCCAAATACAATCCTTGTTTTGTTTTAGAATCCGGAACCCATGAACTTAAAAATATCTGCACGCTTTTTAGATATGACTCATCATCACAGATTGTTGTGGGGTGGTATGTGTTCCTCCATTTTTAATTACAGATCTCAATTCGAGTCTTAATAATGAAATAATCTTTGTTAGAGAGTTCTTTACTGTCAAAGTAGAACTACTTGATGTAAATTTGAATTAATCGAGTTTCAAAACAAATACCAAATACAAAGTTAAAAAAAAGAGAAAATAAATATGTCTCACCCATTTTTCCTCTTTTCAATTCTCACATTATTGCAAATTGAATGTTCGTATATAACTAATACTAATTTTGAACATTTTCTTAGAAAACATAATGTTCGTGTAGGCTTATACATGCCTTATTTAATACAAAAAATCCTTATTTATCTCCAATCCGACTCAATCTCTCAATCATCTTTTTCGATAGTCCATTAAGGATATTCAATTTTCAACAAAAAATTAAGATATTAAAGGTATTCAATTTAACATTTGAGAAAAGTTTCTAACATAAAAAAATTACATAGAATATTTTCTTTTTAAATTTTAGAAATTTTTGTACATTTTGTTTTGGTATATTACAAAAGTCTACTTTACAAGTTGTCAAATCAAAAAAACAAAAAACGGGTCAGTAGAAATTTCTTCCCACTTTCCCCTATTAATATCTTCCTCACCTCCACTCCATCTCTCCAGTCACCGGCACCGGCACCGGCACCGGCGACGACATCTATGAATTGACCAAATTACCCCTCTCATCAACAACAACCCCAATAATCTAAAGGAGTAAAACGTAATTTCGCATGGGCGCATCATTGTCCAACCTAACGGAGAACGAATCTACGACGGGCAAACCAGGTCTTGGTGACATACCGGAAAATTGCGTGGCATGTGTTTTTATGTACCTTAACCCGCTGGAAATTTGTAATCTTGCTAGGCTTAATCGGGCGTTTCGTGGGGCTGCATCATCTGACGCCGTTTGGGATTCTAAACTTCCGGAAAATTATCACCAACTACTCGACGTATTGCCTCAGAGAAAATTTGAAGGTTTTTCGAAGAAAGATATCTTTTCTTTCTTATCGCGTCCTGTTCCATTTGATGATGGCAATAAGGTAATTAGTTTTTGGGGTTTATTTGTTGTTTTGAGTGTAAATTGTTAATTATCACCAACTGTTCGACGTATTGCCTCAGAAAATTTGAGGGTTTTCGAAGTTATTTTTGCTTTCTTATCTCGAGTTGTTCCATTTGATGGTGGCAATAAGGTAATTAGATTCTTAGGGGTTTATATGTTTTATTCATTGTTTGGAGTGTAAATGGTTCATTACCACCACCTGTTCGACGTATTGCCCCATAGAAAATTTGAGGGGTTTTCTAAGAAAGATGTATTTGCTTTCCTTTCTCGTCCTGTTCCATTTGATGATGGCAATAAGGTAATATAGATTCTTGTTTTTTTTTCTTTTTTCTTTTTACAGATTCTTGAGGTTTATCTGTTATTTTTATTGTTTTGACTGTAAATGGTTAATTGGGGTTTTGGGTAAGAATTGATTATGGGATATTTATTTGGGTATTTGAGATAATGTTTTTTATGTTCATATAATAATGAAATGTGTGTAAATTTCAAGTAGAATTGAAGTGGGAATCTTAATTCAGCTGTTCAATCTCAAAAAAAGAATCTTAATTCAGCTATTTGACATTGGTAAATATGTTGTGTTATATGTGATTACTAGCACCAAATTGAACTTCTTGTTGGGATGGGAGTTTTCAAGTTCTAAATTTACTTATATTAGAAGTCTGTCAAGCTAGGATTAAGGTCTGCATACACTCTACCCTCTCCAGACCCCGATATGTTGTTGTTGTAGAAGTCTCTTCATTTCAAAAAAAAGTTAGTGTTCAGAGTATTAGAGTCGAGTTATCCAATTTTCTATGTGAATTTTGACATCCAATTTGATATGAAATGAGCATAAATGAAGTGGGTATTCATATAGTTGACACCAACTTATTTGAGACTGGGACTGAGGATTAGTTGTTGTTGAATTCAGACATTTGATCTTTATTAAACTAAAATTTACATATTTAGGAACTACATAAGAAGTATTATGAATTATAAATTTTTATAGTTAAACATTTTAAAGATATGTTTATAAAATTTGTCCTAGCCCTGGTGAATAGAGTTACCTAGTGCTGGTGGGTAGTTAGTCGAGGTGCGCCCAAGCTTCCCCGGACACCACGGTTATAAAAAAACTATGTTTATGAAGAAAACATAGTCAAAGAGAAACTGCTTCACTTTCCAAATGGTAATAATGTCAAATACACTGGGTAAGAAGTATTATTGGATTCTACTTTTTAATCACTGACTAAAAAAAAGATTTGGGCACCTGGTTGGAGAAAGGAGGTTGAGAAATTTGTAGAGCTTTTTTGTGCCATTAATTTTCACTTGTGGGTTGGTTTTGCTTTCTGGCTGAAAAACTGTGGCGATAAAGTTTAAGTGATGCTATGTTTTGCTAATATGTACTTTTCTTTCTGATGTGGGAGAAATTGCAGGAAGTATGGTTGGATAGAATTAGTGGAAGGATTTGCATGTCTATCTCCGCGAAAGCAATGTTGATAACTAGTGGTGAAGACAGAAGACATTGGAACTGGTTTCCTACTGAAGAGTCAAGGTTAGATTAGTATGTTCTGATTACAAATAAATGTCTTAACTGATTATTAAGATCACTTGATTAGAGTACCTATAAAAAAACAGCTCACTTGATTAGAGTAGTTGTTTATTTGGCATTAGCTTTTAGTTCATCCTCTTTTCTGATCTCATTGCCGGTATATGGTGAAGACGGTACCTGGGATTAATAACCTCTACTTTCTTTACCATGAGGGTGATCATTGCTAGTGCTGGCAAATGGGGCGGGTTGGATCAGATATGGGGTGGGTTGAAAAAGGATTAGAGTAAAATGGAAAAAAATGACCGACCTGCCTGTATTTAATTTGGGTAAGATACGGGTAGGCACCAAAGGGTTTGGCCTAATGGTCAATGAAGTCGGTTGAGAATCATGAGGTCTCAAGTTCAAATCCCATCAGAGACAAAGACACCAGGTGTGTACCGGGTATTTGTTGCTGGTGGCAGGTATCCCGTGGGATTAGTCGATATGCGCGCAAGCTGTCTCGGACACCACAACTATTAAAAAAAGGGGTAGAGTGACGGATGGTACGAATCCCATATTTCAATTCCCTAATCTATGTCAACGGAAGCAAATTATGCCAAGAATTCATAATTGACCCCCCCCCCCCCCGGCCAAATTCAAGCTTCTTTTCTTTTGGTTCAACCAAACACCACCAAAGAGGAACAAACACAAACTAATAACTCATCTCTTTTTCCTGTCCAGCGACTTGAGTCTTTATTTTTTGTTTTAGAATTAAATTAAGGGAATGATATGATGTAGCATTTCGATTATTGAACAGATCTAGAAAATTGGGTTCTTCCTAATTATGAATCTCAGATGGGGCTTATTAACTGAGATACGTTATACCGACTAAATTCTAATCAAAGTCTTCCTTTTACTATAATCAAACAATTTTACTGCAGTGGAAGTTGATTAATAGGGGTTATGAATCTTTTTAAATTCTTAGAAAATATTGGGTTTTGTGCTTGATCAGCCTAACATTTACTTGGACATTTGTCATCTTTGCGAATTACTTCCTGAACAAAGGGGAAAAAAGAGGAAATCTACAACAATCATTGAATATCATAAATACTTTTAAACTTTTACCATGAGAACATTCAAATACTTTGAATCTAGGGTAATACGGGCGTCTGGTGACAATGGGTTGCAGAGGGAATGGGATTTGGATGTTAAGGCTTGAAAGAAAAGCTTTGATAGCTTGGAACCCATGTGTGATCCCTTGGTGGGACAAGTGCACAGATAGCGAAGTTATAAATTTTGAAAGTTTAGCCACTTCAGAATTAGCTTCAGACATACGCGACTGAAGTTGTAAAAATCCGCCTCCGAAGTTATAAATTTTTTCCTGAAATTTGGCATATATGGCTTGTGCAAGCAAACTTCAAACATTTTTATTTGAACTTCAGACAAACACGATTGAAGTTTGGCTTGTGTCATGCTTGAACTTCAGACATACACGACTGAAAACTTCGGACATTTATGTTTGATGTAGGGTGAGAAGCTTACGTCGACTTAAGAGTAGCTAGTATAGTATGGGTACGGAGAAGCATGTAAGAAGAAGGGGAGATGGAGAAGAAGAAGAGGAGCAGCAGGCAATTCCAATCACAAAAAAAACTATTTTGGAAGCCAAAGCAATACTCAGTACCCACCTTTTAATTATTTTCCTCTACAATTTTAACAAAACTATTGAACTCAATGAAATCAAGATCATGGAGATGTAAAAAATAGAAGCTATTCTTGAGTTTTGTTCTCAATGGCACTAGAATATGCACATACAAAAAATAGATTTTCAACTTAGAATCATGCGATTACTGATAGTAAGGTCGTTATTTCACCCCTGGAGGGTTGCTCATTCAAGACTAGAAGAAATGAGCGATAGGCATCTTCATGTAAACTTATTAGATAAAACAACACTAGCTGGTAATTCAGGAGTTGTTGGATTCCAAGGGTTGAGGTCTTAAGTTTTTCCAAGGTCTAGTTTTACAAACACACTTAATGATTGAGACCTGAATGACTAAGATTCAAACCTTCATTAAGCAGGCTCAAATTTTAGTTCTTTGTATGTTAGTTCATTTTTTGAGAATGATATTGAAAAAGTGATAGGTGATGATATTTTCCTAAACCTGTCAATGCAGTATTCCTAGATATTTGGAAGTGTTCTTTTTTGTTTTCTTGTTCTTTTGATTTTCTTATTTTAGGGGTCCCAAGGGTAGATTATATAGGCACAAGCTAAAGATAGGACACAATAGAACGAAAAAGATCCATATAGATGATATCTACTAGAGTTTGTAATAGGCATTATATCTTTTGATATCAGCATTTTTATATTGTTTTACATTTTTTTGACCGGGTCTGACCATTCCTTAGCTCCATGATGTCGAATTATGATTGAAACCTGGCTTTGCTCTTGCTTTGCTTTTGCTTGTGTTTATGCTTTGTCTTGAACTGAGGGTCTCTCGGAAACAACCGCTCTACCTACCAAGGTAGATGTATGGTCTGCGTACACTCTACCCTCCCCAGACCCCACGTTGTGGGATTTCACTTGGTATGACATGAGTTGAGCTTAAATGAAGCAATGATTATTCATATAGTTGACGCTGACTTGTTTGTGACTGAGACATAGTTGTTGTTGAGGGTAGAATAAAAGACAACAAAACCTGGATTCAGCAGCAATTCGAAAGGTTGTCCTATTCGGGAATCTCCGGATCTATGCTTATTTTTGCTTTTCTTCCTCACTCTTTGAAGAGGCCTTGAATCTTGAATCCTTTACTGTAGCAATAGCACATGAACTCTTCATTTGATAATATGGGGCAGTAAGATTAGAATAAAATTTGTGGATAGTTTGTCTAGGACGATGTGCCTTTGTTGGACAGTACAGGTTATAAGTTCCTATTTGTAAATGAGGAAGAGGATATATAGAGGACTTATTAGTTTAATATAGCCAATTTCTAATTAGGATTTTGGTCAAAAGTTCAAAATTTACTCTTTTGCTCAAAAGTTACTACTTTGCTATTTATGATGATATTAACGGATTTAGTATTGGGAATGGGTGATTCTTCTTTTCTCTCTTACTCAGCCACTTGGCCAGTAAACTTACTCTATACAGTGTATAAGACCAGATCATTCGTTTCAGAATTAAGAACACATATTTCCTTGGAATTTCTTGCTAGTAATTTTAACAGATTTAGGCTTTTCACTATTCTATCTGTTAATAAATTTTGAGAAATTACGCCCAAACGTTTATCCTTATCTATGTTAAAGCTTATAATCCTTCCTATCAGGCAACTAAGGATTAATGCTGTTAATTTCATGAAGTACGAAACCTTCAAAAGATAATTTCATAAGATTTTATTGTTAAGGATTTTCAAACGGATTTCATTTGATGGGTGCCTTGAGCCGAGGGTCTATCGTAAACAACCTTTCTACGTCCGAGGTAGGGGTAAGGTCTGTGTACAGTCTAACCTCCCCATACCTCACTTGTGGGATTACACTGGGTATGTTTTTGTTGTTGTTGTTATTGTTATTTTTAAGGATGTCTAAAACCTTGACTTCTAATATTTCTGCTGCCATAGGTTCCATGTTGTGGCGTATTGCCAGCAAGTATGGTGGTTTGAAGTAAGCGGTTCAGTGAAGTTTCCATTTCCTCCGGATGTATACACACTAACATTCAGGGTCCACCTTGGAAAATATCACAAGAGACTTGGATGTCGTGTTTGCAACTTTGAGCACACTCATGGATGGGATTTAGGGCCAGTGCGATATGAACTGTCTACATCTGATGGGCAACATATAGTAAATGAGTACTTCATACATGATTGCGATCAAGATGATGCAAGTGCAAATATAAAGCGTGGCAACTGGATAGAGTACAAGGTGGGCGAATTTATAGTGAGTAGGTCCGACCCTGCTACTGAAGTTAGATTTTCAATGAAACAGATTGATTGCACACATTCAAAAGGTGGGCTCTGTGTAGATTCTGTATCAATTATCCCAAGCGATCTGAAAGGTCGTAGAAGAAAAGGAGTCTTGAAGTATCAGTAAGTCATCTGTTTCTGTTTTTTCCACTACTCCCAGAAAGTTTTGGTTGGGGTTCCATTATACGGCTTATATACTACCTAAAACATTGGTTTTGTGGAGGATAGTCATCGCAAATTTTTGCCTTAGATATTTCCCTGTGTCCATGTAAATGTTACTATGTCATCTTTGGTCCAGTTTTGTTGCATAGAATCTCATCTGTGGAAGATCAAGAAAATATACTTTGCTCATCTGTCATGACAAAAGGTTTTATAACTTCATGTACATGTAAATATTCGAGAAATCTTTCAAATGTCTTGCCATTTGTATTGTCCGTTTTGCCCTCAGGGATTGAAGTCTGCTTGGGTAGAATTTACCCTCTTTGTAAAAGCACAATGTGCTTCTGTTCTTTTAATTGCTTTCTTGATGCGTATCTTCATCACTAACAACCTTCTTTACATGTTGTGCTGGATTCACTAGTATTTGAGTGAAGGTCGATGACAGAAAATTTGTGCCTGATTTTGACAGAAGGCCTTCCTTTTTATCTTCTTTATCACTTTCTGGTGCTGAACATTAGCGTTCGCTTCTCTTTCGCTAATGCAGCGTCCAACTTAAGAGTTAAAAAGT
Organism: Anisodus tanguticus; assembly: GCA_034509755.1. Lineage (NCBI taxonomy): Eukaryota > Viridiplantae > Streptophyta > Magnoliopsida > Solanales > Solanaceae > Anisodus > Anisodus tanguticus. The sequence continues at coordinate 41,879,458 of CM067559.1, read as the reverse complement.
TTTGCCTTCGCTAATAGCCTACTTATTTTACGGTGCATTATGGCATAGGTCACAGTTTAGTTGTTTATAAGTTAGCCTCAGAGACTTATGATGGGGAAAGTTAGCCTCTGAGTTTTATAGTACCTTCAGAAGAGTGTTTAATCTTAACCAAGTCTGGTGACATTCTGAAATATGCAATAAAATGGATCTTTGTATAATAATGAAACATAATTTATCTATCCCGCATAGAAGGTGGAATTATAATCCTGGGATTATATCCAGTAATTATAATGGGGATAACCTTTCTTTGAACCAAACTGACATTCATGGAGGAATGGATTACTCATACTAATAAAACTTGAAAACAAAATTTCCCATGACTTAGTGGGTAATACTCTCCGGATCAAAAGAGTGTCCGCTTGCTTTTATTTTTTGGTTCAAAAAGAGTTTTTACTTGCCAAATCAAGAAAAAATTAACCTTACTTTTTTAGATTTGTCCTTATTAAGTGTTCGGTGATCAAATCCCAATACATTTTTAATTAGGGGAGATTTAGGCAAATTATCTATTTTTGTCTAGAAATTAATATTTTGTTAAGAGGTGTGCAGATGGCTAAGTGGACACTTTTTTTTTATTCCGAGAGAGTAGTAGGAAAAGTTCAGTTGCTTTAATGTTTACTGTTATAATATATAGAAGTAATTTTAACATGAGGAAAAAAAGTTTACGACTTTATTAATATAACGTGTTAAGGACGGATGAATGAAAGTGATTAACACATCAACTCTTATAAGTGTTCATAGGTCCACTGAAGCAACAAAGACATAGGTCCATTGTCACAATGTGAGACACAGAGATTGACATAGGTCCACTGAGGTCCATTGTCACAATGTGAGACACAGAGATTGACATAGACATAAAAAAATTATTTTACCCAATATTTATATCAACCCAATATATACATAATACATATATCTTCACATACATTCTTATCCCTAAACTTTAATTAATTTATTTACCCTTACATGTAGCAAACATGTGCCTATTAATGTGGAGGTGTTGTATATGTAGAAGGCGCATGCATTCTTCATTTACTGCTTGATAAATATTCTTGAATTACCATAGATAAGTTAGAAAAGAAAACAAAGGTTGTAGTAATATGTATTAAATGTGTAGGTGAAATATTCATCATTAGGAGCCGCCTGTCCTTGAGAGTAAGGGCATATACTTTGCACACATTAAGTATATAAAGAAAGGACAAGCAAATGACTAAAAGCTATGGTCAGTACAAGTTTGCATTATATGCTTCAACTAAATTCCTTCTAACCATAAAATCAGAATTTTCGCGGAGAATAGGTGACTATACGAGATTATACCGATCGACCCATATAATTTGACTAAGGTTTGAATAATGAGTGGTAAAGTTATTTCTGTGTAACTTATAGGTCACGGGTTCAAATCGTAGATGTAGAATAGTGTAAATCTCTTTGAGTGTAGTCTTCTTATTAATACAATATATATAGGTGTATACAAAAATAATCCTAATTGAATGAGAATCTCTACTTTACATAATTACACTAAAATACTAAATACATAATATATGGAGAATATACGAATATATTCTCTATCATACCCCCTCAGTCGAAGCGGGAGGAGGGCGGACGCTGAGACTGGATCTGAAGTCAATGAACAGCTGCCGAGGAAGTCCCTTAGTAAATATATCTGCGTATTGATAGGAAGATGGAACATGTAACACCCTAACATGACCCATGACAACCTTCTCACGAACAAAGTGAATATCCATCTCAATATGCTTGGTTCGTTGATGCTGAACCGGGTTATGAGACAAGTAGACGACATATATGTTGTCACAATAAACCAAAGAATCCTTACGTAAGAGACAATGAAGTTCTAGAAGGAGGTTTCGGAGCCAGCATAGCTCGACAACAACGTTCGCAATGCCTCTGTATTCTACTTCTGCACTCGAACGAGACAGTGTGACTTGCCGTTTGGAAGATCACTAGATAATGCTCTCCCAAAAAAATACACAATAGCCAGAAGTGAATCGACGTGTGTCCGGACAACCTGCCCAATCGGCGTCTGTATAAGATATCGGCCGGACGGTGTGGAGGGATAAAGATGTAGTCCAAAATCAAGAGTACCCTTAACGTACCGAATGATACGCTTAAGAGCGGTAAAGTGAGGCTCATTGGGAGCATGTATGAACAAACACACCTGCTGAACATCATATGCAATATCGAGCCTAGTAAAGGTGAGATACTGAAGAGCGCCAACGAGACTATAGAGGGATTAAGTACCGGATCTCCGTCAGCGGCACTAAGTTTCGACTTCGAGTCGACTAGAGTGGGCATGATCTTGCAGTTTGAAATTTTAGCCCTGTAGACAATATCTTTGGCATACTTACGCTGACACAGGAACATGGCATTGACTGATCTAGTCACCGAAATCCTTGAAAAAATAACTCAACTTACCCAAGTCTGTCATAGAAAATTCGGATTTGAGCAGGGTAATGATTTCGTGTTTGAGTACATCAGATGAAGCAGTCAGAACAATATCATCCATATATAGCAGGAGGTACGCAGCGTCACTACCCTGATGAAAAATAAAAAGTGAATTATCACTTTTGCTGCACACGAACCGAATCTGCATAATGTAATTAGCAAAATGCGCATACCAACCCTGGGGGCTTGTTTCAATCCATATAGTGACTTACGAAGACGACAGACATACTAAGGAGCCTCTGGATGCACAAAGCCGGACGTTTAATGCATATAAACTATTTCTTTCATATCCTCATGTAAAAACGCATTTTTCACATCAAGCTGATGAATCGGCTAGTTTTTACCCATAACTATGCTCAAAATCGTGCGGATGGTGGTTGCCTTAACCATCGGACTGAAAGTCTCACCACAATCAACACCCTCCTGCTGCCCCATGCCATTTGCCACAAGTCTAGCCTTATGACGTTCAAGCTCACCACTATCTTTGAATTTGTGGCGAAAGAGCCATATACAACGGATGACATTCACCCCCATCAGGCCGTAGAACAAGATCCCAAGTGCGATGTGTAGTAAGTGCATCAAACTCCTCACGTATGGCCGTATTCCAATTCAGGTCAAGCTTGGCTAAAATTGAGTTTTTAGGTAGAGGTGAGATGGTATGAGTGGATAAGTTAAAGTGGACCTTAGGTTTGAAAATCCCGTGCTGGCACGGATTTCCATGTGGTGGGTTGGAAACAAGTTGGGGGGCAGTGGGGAAAGTGTCTCGGGAGTTGGGTTGGGAGGCAGGGGGATGGGAGGATGTCGGGTTGATGGGGCAGTTACGGGTGTTAAGGGTCGGTGGTGGGGTACGGTGGGTAGAGAACGGGGGCGGTTGGGGTGATGTCGGGTTGGTGAGGCAGTGGGGTCGCCGGCTTGGGAGATGGGGATTGCGGGGTCGGAACTGGGGAAGGGCATGGGGTCGACGGGACGGGTGGGGGTGTCGACTGGAGGACTAGTGGGAGGGTCGACTCGAAGAGGGGTAGGGGTGGTACGATCGGATGTGGTGGACATTGTAGTGCGTTTTGGATTAGAGGTGAGGTGTCTGAGTCATTAAGGATGCCATAATCAGTGTCTTGGAATTGTTGGATGTTGGCAAATGGGAAAACGTTCTCCTCGAACGTGACATGTTGTGAGACTATGATTTTGGATGTGGACAAGTCATAGCATAAGTACCCCCTATGGTTCGATGAGAATCCTAAGAAGACACATGGAGTGGTGCGAGGTACTAATTTGTGAGGTACTGTGGAGGTAAGATTTGGGTAGCATAAACAACCGAAAATTCGAAGGTGACCATACGAAGGGATCTGACGGAATAAGATCTCTGTGGGGGTCCTATTTTGGAGCGTACGAGTAGGTAATATATTAAGAATGTATTCTACAATTTTTAACGCGTATACCCAAAAAGTAGGGGGGAGAGTCGCATGAAAAAGTAAAGTACGAATCATATTGTTAATGGTGCGGAGAATTATTTCGGTTTACCATTTTGAGGGGAAGTATGGGGGCAGGAGAATCGAAATACCATGCCATTATCCGCACAAAATTTGTGAAAGAGAGAATTATTAAACTCACGATCATTGTCACATTGAAATGTCTTTATGTCTTTTTCAAATTGTGTTTTAGCATATGTACGAAATTCAAGAAACTTGGAGTAAACTTGAGACTTTATATTGGAGCGGATAGACCCAAAGGAAGTGAGAAAAATTATTCAATAACACTAAATAATATTTATGACCCAATTTACTAGTAATAGGAGATGTCCATAAGTCTGCATGAATAATATCAAATGGAGAGAAAGTAACACTTAAAGATGACGTAAACGAAAGTCTAACATGCTTTCCTAGATGACAAGAGTAGCAATTATGGGCAAGGTTCCCTTTATTACATTGAATTAAATTGCGATTTCTAAGAAAATAAAAAATATGAGCTCCCGGATGTCCAAGTCTACTATACCATCTTCGTGTCCGAAATTGGAGTACCCACATTAGATAATTGATCGGCAATCAATTTTAATTGTTTGCAGTAGTCGACCATATTTGCAAAGTTTTCAAGACGTGTGGTGTTGAATTGCTCCTCAAGATACACGTCACGAGTATAATGTTTAGGGTGGGGTGGGGGGGGGGGGGGAGATTTTTGGTTCTGATACCATGTAGAATAGTGTAAATCTCTTTGAGTGGAGTCTTCTCATTAATACAATATATATATATATATATATATATGTGTGTGTGTGTGTGTGTGTGTGTATACAAAGGTAATCCTAATTGAATGAGAATGTCTACTTTACATAATTACACTAAAATACTAAGTACATAATATATGGAAAATATACGAATATATTCTCTATCAGTAGAAGCATCCACTAATGCTTACAATAGGTTAGACTGTTTACATCACACTTTTGGGGTGCGGCCATTTTCCGGACCCTACTAACGCGGAATGCTTTGTTCACTGGGCTGCCTTAAGGTTTGAATAATCAGGAACTCTATCTTCTTTTTTATTTAAAAAATCCAAAATTAAATAATTTTTACCTCGCGTGATCATTGGTTAATGATTACTGATGTGAGATTATAAGTATATCTTTTTATACAAAAAAAATTATTTATAGTATATACATTGATAATATAAAGGTTTTTATATTATATATCAGTAAAATTTTATTGAAATAAAACTATAGAAGGATAGTTACCATTTTTACCAAGTCAATTAGAGTTAATATTTACACAGTCATTTATGTATAATTACCTTAAATTTAACATAATTGTAAATATTGTAGACTGCATAGAACTTAAAAGGCTATGTATATCTCTATGACCAGCATTAAATGGTATCTGAAGTTAGATTTAGTGATTTAATTTTAAACATATGGGTCTGATAATTAGGTCTCCAGGACAAACGTCGGATAAAAAATTGAAACTATCGACATAAATATTTGTGATATTAATCGGATATGTCTGAAGTTGATTCTGAATTACGTAGCTAAACTTACAATAACTATATACTTTGACCATACATTAAATAAGGGTCCCAAATCGGTTATATGTGAACCCCCTCTCTTTTTATTTAGTTTAATTGTATGTCATTCGAAACCTATACCAAAACCCGATGTCGTAGGTTCAAATCCTACATAGCGTGATTTTTTTCTTCATAGATCGAATTAGAATAAAATATATTCATTCAGTAACTTTCACAACAATCAGAATTTGACCTCCTGTGCCTGTGAATTAAAGAAAGGAGGATGTCTTATGGTCTGAATTCAACGGATCTCAAATCATCCATTTCTGAGCTTCAAGCCTGGCAAGCTTTCGAAGTCTTGACTCAACTAAATTCAAATTTGGGCCGAGTAGGTTACAGAGGACTATCTCTACATGTTGATATATAATTTGAAATATTATGTTGATCTTGGAGATGGATTTATGAACTCATGATTATAACTATATATACTATAAGTATACGATGGAGTGATATTTCTTTCTTTTAGTACAAAGTACTGAAGAAGGGCCATGTTGTGGGCTACTACATATTTGAGGCGCATAATAATATCTCATTAATAGAACATACAGTTAAATTTGATCTTTGAACTTCTTTTTATAATAAATAGCAGAAATTCTAGTGAGGTAATTAAATCATCAAATATGTACCTTTGTTATTCATTTATTTATTTCATGTGTACCTTTATAGAAAGCTTAATTTTGTGGTTGATAATTAAACACTTGAAGTTGCATGGACCATTATTTGTTAATAGGCTCTAAAATTCTGTCACATTCTTGCAGTTGGATTAATTAGGCCTATAACATTAGGGAACACGTGTTAATTAAATTGAATGTTGCAGTGTAATTATATTTTTGTCCTCTTAGTTCCTTAGCTGTATGATTGAATTTGGAGTATTTATATGGTCCCAAATATATTCATTTCAAGATATATTCCTGGCTTTTTAGAAGGACAATATACTAAAAAGACTAGTGTTTGGGGTACCCATTAAGCTATAGTAAGGATTAAGTTAATAATTTGTATTTTTAGGTTAATTCAAGCATGGATTAGTACTAATATTAGGGGTTGATATACATCTTTATTCACAATATTGTTAGTGAGGGTATGGTTCTCTATATCGGGATTGTGGATGTTAACAAGTGTGTTATTCTAACTGCATATTCTTGTATGATTTATTGAAAAACTGAGGTTATTTCGGTAAATTTATGCATGAGCTGAGGTTTTCATGTCTTCATCGGTCCTCTGAAAAAGTTAATTACTCGGACGAATGGACTTGTTTACCTTAATTGAAGGTCAAGTAAGTGGTCGCTTGACCATTAACTTGTTATGATAAACATCATGTAATTTGTATTTTTAGGTGAATTCAAGCATGTCTTAGTACTATGATTAGGGGTTCATTAACACATCTTCATTCGTGATGTTAGTGAGGGTATGGATTCTCTATATCGGGATTTTGGATGTTAATGAGTTGGTTATTCTGACACATTTTCTTCTTAAATTTATTGGAGAACTGAAGTTATTTCGATAAACAGATGCACAAGCTAAGACTCTCATATTCTGCCAACCTCTTAAAAATAAAGTCGGATGAATGGATCAAGTGGACTTAATTTGCCTTAATTGAATGTCAAAGTAATTAAGTGGTGGTTTGACCATTAGTTTTAGTCTAATCAACATCATGTAAACTTATATAGCATGATTTGAGAATCCAAATAATTTTGTTCAAGAGATTTATCTATTTTTACCTAATAGATAATCAGATTGTATAAATATTACTTAAATTTCCGATACATAAAACTCAAAACTCTTACGCAATTCTGTCCTTTTCCCTTTTTTATGGGTTAACATAGTTGGTAGAATCGAATAAAATAGTCTATATACATTAATCTATTTTAGTAGTTCAAGCTAAGGCACTAGTGGAGTAGACATAGTTGAAGGGCCTAAGTAAGTCTATGAAATATATAAAGGTTTTCCTGATTACACTATCTTAATACATTATTGCTTAGGATAATTAACAATGTTATAAGTAACATAATCATTTGTCACCTTTAAGATTATTATCTGATAAAAGTTGGAGTGGTACTTCAAAGGAATTCTCCTTATAAAATTATCCAATATATGTACTAGAAATATTATTTTTGATTTGGTACAAAGTTGGTTTGGATAGAATTTTGTGAATTATTATATTTAAATAAACTACTGAAAAGTAGTTATTATATTGCAGAGTCAAGTGGACCATATTTATTACTGTAGTTCTTCTTTTTCACTATTATAAAACGTAAATTATCTAAGAAATAGGTTGCTAATTCTTCACCAAATAGTCTATAGCTAACATGATATTTTAATAATCCCTCATTTAATAAGATAAGCGACAATTTCTTACTGTATAGTGAAGAAAAATTGTCCGTCGCTAATTTCTGTTTTTTTTTTTGTATGAAACGGACATATTGTTAAATATCTCCAAAATGACTAAATACTTGTTTAATGACAATTCTTTAATTTAAGTTTCTTGCAGTATAGGGTGTTAGTTTAGAAATTTATCTAACGGATCCAACCAATACCTAATTAATTAGTTACTGCTCTATTTAGTAAATTGTAAGTACTATTTTGAGTGTTGACTCTAAACTGAGAATAGTATACCCTGTATATACTTAGCTTCTTAGCCCACAAAATCAATTTCACGGAAATAAATGGAACAAACGAAGTTTTATTCTTTCACGTTACATAAAAATGGAATGAGAACATAAACTCTTTATATGGACTTGGACAATCCTCACCCTACAAACTAGCTTTTGGGGTTGAGTTAGGCCCAAGATTCATTCTTTACATGGTATCAGAGTCAGACTCATTCCACTTCTTTGTTCACCGATGTTGGGCCCCCAAATTATATTATCCACGCTCCAGTTAACGAGTTCTAGGCTGCGGGGGGTGTTAAGAGTCTCACATCGGAAATGGAATGAGAACATGAACTCTTTATATGGACTTGGACAATCCTCACCCTACAAGCTAGCTTTTGGGGTTGAGTTAGGCTCAAGATTCATTCTTTACACTTCATGTATATATATGTAGGATACGGATCTAACATATAAGGTACTCAATAGAATTCAATAATTTTGGTTCAAACTTTTTATATTTTGTTGAGAAATACATTGAATACATCTAATAAACTTCATAACCCATAAATTTCAAATCTTGAATTATCCTCGGTATATACATATAAATTATTTGAATTCCAATTAACATAAGAGAACCTTTTTAGTGCAAAGGTAAATGTGGTTTGTATTTTCTGAATCTTCATGTTAGAATTTCTGATTCTATCATATTAGTTTATTGTAATTAGTTATAATTAAATAAGGTGAGAATATGTGTTAGTTAACTATTATTAATTGAAAACAACATAAAGATACATGTCATGTTTTGTTCAATTAGTATAAAACTATAAATATCATTTGTTTCTTCTTTCTTTTTTTACTATTTATGTAGGAATTTGACACTCAATTTTTTTCCTGTCAATGCATCACCTTAATCATTTGAACTTTGAAGTACTGCACTAGGTCCTGAAAGTTTGTAACAGCTACCTTTGTAGGAGTAGTACTAATTTATTCTTTTCACCAACTCTTTTTATATCTTGTGTAAATAAGAATATTATAATTTTGTAATGGGATTAAAAATTTTGAAAACCAAAATTTCCTTTTTTTCGCAAATAAACTCTTTCCATACTTGCGTGAGAATGAAATAGATACATGTACCAGAATGAATTAATTGTAGAGGAGACTATGGGAATGCATTTAAAATTGTGAAAATAAATGGCATTTAAGCACCACCACATTTTCTCAAATTTATAATGATGCTTCCTAGCTAGGTAGGCAAGTCAAATTATGTGTCCACAAGGAAGACCACTCTGGTCCAAATAAAGTTGTGTAAAAAATAACAATAATATAAATGGAGAACTTCTTGGCATGAAGTGTTTTACCCTCTTAATTAAAAAGTTTATCTCCGTGACTCCGAGTTAATAGAGGTCAATGAGTTTTAGACATCTGATAGTTATAAGGGAAAAGTGCACAAATAGTTATTTTAAGACCCCTATTTAAGGAATAGTCGAAATTTATAAGATAATCGTTTCCTCAAAATTAAATTCACATTCACTAGATTGAAGTTGAAAATTGCAGGTTTGAAATTTCAAACTTCAAATATACGAGTCTGAAGTTGGACTTGTCAAGACTTAACTTCAAATCCCTATATCAAATAATTTTGAACTTCAGTTTGAATGAAGTTCAAAATTGAAACTAGGGTTAGAAATTAGGTTTAACAGAGCTTAACGTTGAACCTGAATATCTGAAGTTAAGCTTGGTAGAGCCTCTTTGAACATGAATGTCTGAGTTTGGTAGAGCCTAACTTCATAGGCGACTCTCCGGTCTGAAGTTGGCGTAGCCATAAACACTTGGCATTAATACTTCGCCTACAGAAATTCTGTACACAAAAAAATCAATAATTCGAAAGAAGACATTCTTAGCATGTTTAGAAGTATTTTACTGTATTTTAAAGTATCTTTTGATGAATAAGTTTTCAATTTTATTACTTTTAAAGCATTAAGGTGCATAATATTTTACAAACCAAAAACTTGTATACTTCGAAAGAATTACCAGAATGAATCTGTTATGTATCATTAGTGGTTGGCATCGCCAGCGGTAGACGTTTGAAGTTTGCCAAGATTGGCTAAATGGGTTCATTTGGTTACCAAATGGGATAGATAAGGATATTCGATGGGATTAACTATCCGATATAACTATCCTACCTTCTATATGGGATAGTTAATCCCATTATTTTAGTACAAAATAATTTTTTGGACTAATTAATACTCCCTTTTTCTCAAAATACTTGTCATGTTTTTCTTTTTTAAAATTAATTTGACTAAATTTCAAAGTTAAGTTAGATTAGATTAATAAAATATTTTAACATTAAAATTTATATATTCAGAAACTATACGAAAAGTACTATAAGTTGCAATTATGCTCATATTAATATGATGAAAAAATATAGCTTAAATTGTTGGTCAAAGTTCGTATAGTTTGACTTTTGAAAAGCGTAACACGACAAATATTTTGGGACAGAGGGAGAACATATAACCAAATGTGATAAAATAATCTCATATTTTATCTCGGGATTGTTATCTCAGCTCTTCCCCGGATCTCGTACATAGCGAGAGTTTAGTGCATCAGACTGCCATTTTTTTTATCGCACCAACCAAACAATAGTTTCTAAAAACTGAATATATTTTAAATGGTGTCATCACAAGCGGCCACCACTAGTGTTATTACACATACTTAAACCAAAACAACGGTCGAACTACGCATTAATCCTAAGTAAATTGAGGTCGGTTACGTTGCACGACAGCATCAGACTATAATAAAAATTTAACAAAAGCAAAAAATATAGCAAATATAATGTCACACAAAGATCGTACGTACGTAGGAAAGGGTCTATAGCTTGGTCCTTTCCATGCATTGATCCAACACGAGACTTTGCAAGAATTTTTACTGAATGGAAATTACAGACTCCCTTTCATAGTCTATTAAAAACTAGAGACCTCACTAGGCAGTTATTATATCTAAGACTAAACTACACATAAGCTATGGTTTTGTACTTTTGAAATCATTGTATTAACCTCTAGATCTAGACATTAGTTCTTTTCTTAATCTTTTTTAAAACAAGGAAAAAGCTGTATAAAAATCTCTTACTATTAACAAAACTTATACCCTTACATATATCTGGCGTGCAGGGGAAAAATTTACCACTTTTATTTTCACTCATTTTTTATTGGCTATACCCAACTTTAGGATAGTCGTTTAAGTCTGCATAAAAATTTGCAAGTTTATCTACTTCGAAATAACTTCAAGAGGTGTTTGAAGTTTTATATGGATGAAAAGTCAGACATATATAACTAAAGTTTAGTCATTTTTGTTTGAACTTCAGACATTTTTGCTTGAATCAACCATATGTGGTTGAATTAGTCAATTTTGTCTGAACTTCTGGAATATACGGTGAAGTTCAGTAATTTTTACCTAAACTTCAGCCATATATGACTTAATTCATGCATATTTGCATGAAGTCAATGCTTATATAGTTGAAGTTTAGTCATTTCTACTTGAATTTCAGGCAAAAATGTATGAACTTCAGCCACATATAACTTCAGGCACTAATAACAGTGTCCAAATAAAATACCTGTGATAACTTTTATACTTTCTTATGTCTGTGAGCCCATTCTTCACAAGCCTACTAAAAAAATTATCATAAAATAAAAAAGAAATTCTCCTTAATTCACGAGAAACACTTCTTTTTGAGATAAACTTGATTTTGCTAACACATTTACTCCTATTATTATTTTAAAAAAAATTATACATTAACATAGTTCATTGGGACTACTCCTCAAGCTCTTGGTCAACTTTCTCAGAGGAGTTTTCACGAGTTCTTTTCTTCCACCTTTTGTCTTCTTGCATTCTTCTTCCTTTTTTTTTCTGTATACTTATTGGTGGTGGAAGTGTATATTTATCATTTTTTCACTTAATTAATTAGTTGCTACCTTACATCAGACAGCAAGTTAAATTAAAAACAAATGTTTACCTTATTTATACTAACAATGTAAGTAATTTAACATATTATAGCAAGTAATTTATCTTATTTTTAGATTTTTTAATCTCATTTCTTATTAATAATTTCTTTTATTGTCTTCAAATTTAATTAATATATACCCCGATAATGTATTCTTACAGCAGCAACAACAATAATAACATGCTTAGTGTAATCGCAAGTGCGGTCTGGAAAAAGTAGAGTGTACACAAAGCTTACCCCTACATTGGGAGGTGGAGAGGTTAAGAAATTCTTGTAACATTAGTGTAATTTGATCTTTGGTAGTAGGTTTCAGTTATTCAATGTTATCGATAGGTGCTTATTAAAAAATAAGTTATATGAACCGTCAGTGTAAAAAAAAATTACACTATCAAGTCACTCAATATATATATATATATATATAAACCTCCTTAAAATGTGAAATCTGTATTCTTAAATATATTATAGATTGCCTATTACAAACAAGTAAAGATGACATGATGATGTAAATATTTTTTTCCGCCGACATGTAGAACTTAAACTCATTTATTAAATAATGTGACCTATTATTACCTTTAACCTGACTTGATGTTATATATATATATATATATATATATATATATTTTACAATATGAATACATAAAACTTAAATTTATTATCTTTTAGGTGATATTATACTGTAAAAATTATTTTTTCTGTGTGTAGTAGTTAAAAACTCTTTAATTAAGGAAGGTTTACACCGTACATGTCAAGGTTATATATCTGTCAAGTCCCATTTTCAGTCTGCTCCTCACATTTTTGGGGATCTGCTAAACAGTACCCTTTAATTTAATTTCTTCTTCCTCGTCTGTTATTTATTACATTGAATATTTAATGAGCTCATGATATAGGTCCACCTACTGATCTGTTTACACAAATAGCCAAGAAAAAGACTGTGCCTTTATTAAATATTTATATTAAGGCTCGATTAAATTTGAATTTGTCTCAAAAGTCTCACATTGGGTATAACGCTCCCTAATAGATAAGGATGGAGGTTAAATATGTGTTCGGCAGAATCAATAGCTTTTGCTCAAATATAGTATTTATATATATTAAAAAATTCATTAAATATGAACATATTAAATTAAAAACGCAGTTATTATGTCATTCAAGATCCTTAACCTATAATGTTAAAATCATGGCACCGTCTCTTTTAATAGAGAGGACTCCATACCCGGGGCCCGGGGCTCCACTCATATTAAAGATGAAATAATACATATCACTTCATCGCAACACTGATCGGTAATGCAGGTCCCCTTAGTGATCTTTACACAAATAACCAAGAAAAGGATTGTTTCTTTATTGAGTATTTTGTATCGAAGCTCGACTAAATTCGAATTTGTGTTTCCAACACTGGGTAAACGTTCCCTAATAGATAAGGGTGGAGGTAGAAACTCAAATATGGGTTCGACAGAATTGGTAGCTTTTGCTCGAATTGTGTATTTGTATTTAAGAAATTTATCGAATATGTACACATTAAATTAAGAATCCACTTATTAGTACTTAGAGGCGTCATTCTAGAATCCACAACCCATAAAGTTGAAATCCTGGCTCTACTCTGCTAACAAAGACGACTCGATATTCAAAATTCAAATTCGAGACCTTTAATTTTAGGTTGAAATAGTACTTATCACTCCACCACAACATTGGTCGGTGATGCAGGTCCACTTACTGATCTTTACACAAATAACCAAAAAAAAAGACTCTATCCTCTGTCTGTAATTTTTGTGTGAAGTATTGAAAAAGAAGGTTCATCAAACTGGACCTTATTTCAAGCTGCTGCTTCTATAAATTAACTCAATATATATTTGTACTGCAAGTCCATTTATTATAGGAGAGCTAGTCATAGGTCATTAAGCAGCAAGTAGCAGCAATTGCAGCAGCAGTTTAATTCATTATTCTTTATTTATTAGCCACTACTACCTCGTTATTTACCTCATTTCTGATGCATTTACACTTCTTTTTTTCTCCTTTCCTTAATCCATTTTACCCCTTTCATCAATTTGTCATCTTCCCAAGTCATGGCACAAGTATTACATTGTATTTTTTATGGGAAAATGACATAGGGGCCTATTTAAGATTCTTTATTATAAAAAATATGGATAGTTTTTCTTATTTACAAAACATAACGATATATTACGAAACATGACAGATCTTCATATTTTTTTTAAAATAATTTTAAAATTGTTTATTTTAATTTATTTTTAAAATAAATTTTAAAATTTTAAATTATTAATTTATTAAAAAAATTGAAAGGTTTTTTGCTCAAGGCTTAAAAAATCAATTCAAATTTTTGTGTATGAAATGTGTATATGTGAGAAAAAATTTTAAGCCTTGAATATTGTATGGAAGTTGTATACAATGTTGTTGTAGTTGTATTTTATATACGAAAAATGTGAGCAAAATTCTAAGTCTTGAGCGAGATATACCTTTTTCATACATACATTTTTGAGCGTAAATTTTAAACCTTGAACGAGATATACACATTTCATACATTTTTCATACACAAAATTTGAGCGAACTTTTTAAGACTTGAGTAAGATATACACATCATACATTTATCATATACAAAATTTTGAACGATTATTTTAAGTCTTGAGTGTTGTATGCAAGTTGTATACAATGTTGTTGTAGTTGTATTAATTTTACAAAAATCTAACATGAACTTTATACACGAAAATGTGAGCGAAATTCTAAGCCTTGAGCGAGATACAAATTTCATACCATTTTCATACACAAAATTTGAGCGAATTTTTTAAGCCTTGAACGAGATATACACATTTCATACACTAAATTTTGATAGAACTTTTTAAGTCTTGAGCGAGATATACACACTTCATACACAAAAGTTTGAGCGAATTTTTAAGCCTTAAGCAGAAAAATTATTTTTATTTTATAAAAATATATTTTTTTAAATATTTTTTTTAAAAGTAGAAAGTTGTTTTTTTAAATAAAAAATTAATTAACTATAAAATTATTTTTAAAAAAATTATTTTTAAAATAAAAAATAATTTGTATGAAAGATAAAAAACCGTTATGTTCTGTAAATTAAAAAGTTTCATCATATTTTGTAAATATTTTTCTTATTATGTATTTATATGTCAACCCTTTTTTTTTATTTCTCACTCTGTTCGATATTTGGATTGGAGGCCCAATTAATTTTGATTCACGCCATGTAACATTCATTTAATAGGAACCACTTTCTACTAGGATTTTTTTCATACCAAGGTTGAATCCTCTGATTAAAGATGCAGATATCTTATTATTCCATCACAATCTCGTAATAGGCACATTACGTGACTAAAGATAATTTTTGAAATCCCTTTCTCACTATATCAGAATATTTTTTTATACTATATGTCAAGAACATTCAACAATTTATATATACAAAAAATATTCATTTTTATCCTATTTGTGTTTGCAATTTTTCAATTATATTACATGTGATACATATAGGATATGAACATGTGATAAAAAAAATAAGTGATGAAACTCTTTTTCCTCTATTACAAGAATATACTTTTATGTTAAGAAAATTCAACATTTATATACAACTAAAAGACCCTATTTGTGTAGCCGGAGATAGAGAAAAATATAAAGATTTGGATTTTCAATAATCAAGATTTTTTTGCAAATCGGTCTCCCAGCTGGTGAATAGAGGCTTTGGATGATTTTCTGACGAAGAAAATTCAAAAAAATATAAAATGTTACACCTAGAATCTAAAAATATGGTAAAAAACAATCAATGAAACACTACTAAAAAAATACATACGGAATTGTGTTCATCGGAAACTATTTCGGATTGAAAGAGATTTTTGATGGAATTCAGATGGTACGTCCGTTTAAAGAACACATTTTTTAGTAGTGATACTTTTGCCACCATACTAGAAAATATTCTTTATGTATAATACCTCATCTTGTGCAACTGGTTATATATGTATCGGTGGTATTAAATTCACTTTTCAAATGGTCAAGAGGTAATAGATCGTCTGATTAGTTTGAACGTAAACTCGACTTTTTAGGTATAGTTCAAAGATTATTTGATATATTTTGCATTATAAAAATTCATAAACTTTAGATTCAACCTTGCAGACACATATTTGTCTCTTCCTACACTTTTTTCTAGAGTTTACCCTCATGATCTTCTTACAAATAGAAAGAGAAGAGTACTGAATGGTGCATATAGAGGAAAACAAGTACTGCAGTGAGTATACTAAGAAGTAGTAGTACTGGGGGGGGGGGGGGAAGAAAGTTGTTAATTTTGTGAGAAAGATAAAAGAAGAGGCGTGAACATAGCTCAAGGCATCTTGTCTGTGTTTTTAGGCCTTAAAGGGGACCATATACTCCCCCTTAGATGGTGACTATTGATTTATCCTTTGTTTATTTTCCCTCCCAATTTACTTAATTTACTACTCCTATAAAGTATCAGTTTCAAGTTTTACTTAAGTGGGCGGCTAGATAAAATTTACATCAAACAAGTTCATCATTTATTATATGATAAAAATGATAATAATTTTATATATACGTAGAATGTGATTTTTCGACGAAGGAGTTCGGATGACCTCCTTCCCTCCTCCAACTCCGCTTAAGGTCCATTAACATGGAACAATATTCTTTAAATTAAATATATATTTTTCCCACTTAATTTTTTATTGAATTATATTCCGTGGCTATCTCCCACTAAATGTCGATGGAAAAACTTAAATAGTTGTGTTTTTATACGAAAAAAATTAAGAAGTTTAATTTCTCAGCTTGTAAATGAGAACTTATTTTCCACCATATGTTTTCCAGTGAGTTGGTTCGGTGGAAAATCATAATTTATAACACAAATTTCTCACTGAATATCGATGGAAAAAAATCTTTGTTTCTAATAGTGTATGGATAAAGTAAGAAAAAATTTACACTATCATGTTATTTAAGATAACTACAAGTTAATGCTGGCAATGGATCAGAGGTGGATCAAAGGTGGATCGGGTGGAGCTTAATCCGCCTCCACCCGTCAACGATCCATCCACCACCCGACCCATCCATCACCCTATTTTTTTTTAATCCACATCCGATCCATCCATCATTCACGGGTGAATCGGGTGGATCGGGTGCTTCGCGGATGGAAGCGACGAAGACTTATGAAAGTTGATCGATACTCAAGTCTTGTAGATAATTTATGAAAGTTAATAAATATGTCAGTTCAAATTTCACAAAAATGAACTTTATTTTGTTCATTTTATTGGAAGTAGAGAATTGTACGGATTAATTTGAGAATGGCAGGGTCTGGTAAACCCACAAAGTTGCATTTGATTATATCAACTGTTAAGATAAAATAAATATCATCAATCCTCCTAGTAATGTGAGTTCATATTTTTATGTGAAAACGATCAACATTTGTTTTTTCCCTTTCTTATGTTGTTCAATGTATGTTTTACTTGATCAAACTTAGAGTGGTATAATTAGCAGATAAAAATATAATTCGTTCAATCTGTTTATTGGACGAGTTAGCGACCCACATATTTCTTAAGTCAAGTTATTTTGATTAGTCTGATTCAGTCAAATTAAAAATAGCATTTATTAAGCGTTTGGACATGCAATTTCATCTTATGAGCTGAAATCATCGTTTGGACATGCGATTTTATCTCATGAGATAAAATTTCAAATCATCCAAAAAGGCATGATTTGAGATTTCAAATTTTAAATGTAAAAGTTGACCACAAGTTTATATTTTGTAAAAATAGATCCATAAATTGGTAGATATAAATAACAATCATGTTTATCAATTATTTATATCAAATATTAAAAGATCTACAAGAGGGGTGGATTGAAAATAATTAATTTATAACGGGTGGATGGGTGGGTCGGGTGGTGGGTTGGATGTATGTCCACCCGAATCCGACCCGATCCGTCACCCGATTAAATCCATATTTTATCAAATTTTCGTCCATATAATCGGGTCGGGTGGATCGGATATCCATCGGGTTATGGTGAAATTGCTACCTTTATAATAAGGAGAACCAACCTGTTAAAAAGGACAACCAATGTGTTATAACACGTCAAATTATATAAATATATGTAAGAATTATTTACAATATTGTCAATGTACATATAAGTTAAAATCAAGGCCAAGTCTAGAGAATCGATTACGGTCACGTGAACAACTTTTTCTCAGAAACCACCCTGTATTTTACAAGAAATTCATTAAATATTTATAAAGTTTGACTATAAACTCAATTATTATTATAATATTAACTCGAAATCATTATAAGAATCATAAATTTCAAATTCTAGACCACCTCTAATTATATCTTTAACTTCTTTTACCACTTCACTTAATAAAGTAAGATTTTTTTACTTCATATAGAATTAAGTGATATCAATAACTCCTAGCTAGTTAATGAAGTAAGCGCATATTTTATGGTTCTTTAATTCAATATACCATTAGAGTTTAAGTTTCTCCTCTTGAAATTTAACACTAAATTAAAACCCCAATTAATTAATATCTCTATAGTACCCTCACCCACCCAAGGTCCCAAAAAAACATCCAAAACCTAAAGAAGAAGTCCTATTTATGAGTTGCTCCCAAAAGTGAAGCATATATAGAACCCTTACAAGTTCTTATCCTCTAACTATCTCTTTCACAAATTGACACAGTATCCACAAGTGTAGTAAACTCTCCCTACAACATCTTCTTCACATTTTTCACTTTTGTTTCTTCAAAACAAAACAAGAAAATTTTCAAACTTTTTCAATAGGACACAATACCCTAAAACCCATTTTTTTATTTTTATTTTTAGGTGGTCCATAGTCTTGAGTACTAGACAAAGAAATACTTAGTATTTATCAATATATTGAGGAGTTTGAATTTGTGTGCTTTCTTGAATCTTTGCCTTGTTTGGTAGGAGAGAAAAAAAAGAGGGTTAAAAAATATGGACTGGAATGGGAGTATTAGACCATTTGTTTCAAGACCAGTTCTTGATAATTCTTTCAATTTCCTCTGCAGCTACAATTATGATCAATATCCAGGTAAATATATTAGATAAAGAATAGTAATGAAGTGTTGTAATTTATTCATAGACTATATATATCATTCTCAGAAGCTATATATTATGTTAGTCTTTATTGATGTTCTTTTTTGTGTGAGTTTTACGTGATTTTTACATTTATGCTAATCATTGTTCAGTCCCATTATTTTTTCCAAATATAGTGTTCTTTTCATTTGATCTTGAAGCATGTTCGCTTAATATTGGTAATTTCCATTTCATTGTGGTCTGAAGTTAATTTTCACTTCCTTTGAAAAAACAAATGTTAGTTGACAACTTTGTCAGCCTGATGATTGTCCAATTTACCTCACAACCCTATGTTTACATGCTAATACTATAATTTTTGAAGGATTTTGTAAGTCATATATACTGATGGTATAATTGTTATGATTTCTTTCTATATATCATCATTGTAATTTAACATGTTATAACAAGTTACTTATCATTTATTTTAGATTACCAATTAATATTATTAATAGTGGTGGAACCAACTCCCCTTCGCTGAAAAATCACACTATATACAAAAATTTATGTATATATAACAGGTTGAATTCTCTTAGTTTCATTGTATGTTAACTACTTTATATTTTGGCTCCCTTTAGTGAGAATCCTGGCTCTACCATTGATATTAAATAAAAGTACCTGAAATTATTTTTTAAATGATCTGATTGTGTAACTATTTTTTACACCGTCATTTCATATAAAGAACTTTAAATAGGTACTTATACTCTTGGTGTTTGTTTTCTTCCTTTTTTTGTTCTTTTTAAGGTATGGAAATGAAGCATGGTATGCAAACACTACATGGTGGAGTACAACTCCCAACAATGGACAATAAGAACAACGACAACTTTGTACTCAATCAATATCAACTGGACAAGAAGAAAAGATTGACAAGTGATCAATTAGAGTCACTTGAGAACAGTTTTCAAGAAGAAATAAAACTTGATCCTGACAGGAAAATGAAATTGGCTAAAGAACTTGGGTTGCAGCCAAGACAAATTGCTGTTTGGTTCCAAAATAGAAGGGCTAGATGGAAGGCAAAGCAACTTGAAAGACTCTATGACTCTCTTAAACAAGATTATGATTTTGTTTCAAGGGAAAAACAGAAGCTCCAAGATGAGGTGAAAATTCTCTCTTCGCTTTCTTGTATCCATGCAGTTCATGCAAAACTAAAACTTTTATGTGCTCATTCTTTTGAAAAATTCGAGTCCACCACCAACTATAAAGTTATTTTCGTGTGACTTATATAGGTCACGGCTCAATCGAACCATGGAATCGGTCACTGATATTTGAGTCGGGGTAGTTGTTTCTGGTGTGACCCCTTCCCCGGACCCAGCGTGAACGCGAAATGCTTCTTGCTCCGGGCTATCCTTAGATTTTCTTTTTTATACTATTAGTGTGCTTTAATGTGTTACATTAACATGTGATTTACTTTATTTTTTAGGTTATCATATTAGATTTACTATGAAAAATCAGACCGTTCTTAAGGTAACTTAATCAACCAAAAAATGTAAATTAACTATAAATCGCCAGCGTACAGAAGTTAAAACTCTTTAGAAAGTAGTTTATCGTCACACTTCTTAATAAAGTTATCTGATAACCTTAAACATAAGAGTATTTCTCTAAACAATCCTTGGTCTCTCCCTTCAATGTCTCACTTAATTAACACTCCACTAATTAGAATAGTTAGAGTAAATTTGAAGAAAAGAAGTTAATTAATGGATTCTTGTTTTCCCAAAATGTCAATTATTTTAAAACAAGTGAGCAAGATTCATTCAGAAAGGATGAGTTAGGGCCTAAGATCAAGCCGAAATGCGTAGCCAATGAAGCGATAGATGAATATTTTTGTATTACCCTTTGCTATAAATTTAAAGCAAGAAAATAAAGTAGTACTCTAGCTAGGTGTTTTTGATGTATACAAGTGAAGCGTTTTCAACAACTAAAACAAATGATTTGGGGTTTCAAAATACCTATGTCGAATTATAAGATAATCCTAATTTGGAAAGTACTTCATTACATATTTCATTCAGCTTCTAAGTTCAAATAGGACTTAGAATAATGTTTTTTGTCTATTTTAAGGAAAAAGAAACTATTTTTGTGAAACTTAGATCGTAATACAGATAATTTTCTGTTGGGCTCACCATATTGGAGTCATAACTATAGACAACTTTAACTTCAGTTGTCCACATCATTTTAAAGCAAGGTCGTCTTAATTGAATGCAAATAAATAAAATTTTAAATACATTTGTGTCTCCTTATAGTAACACCTTGTAATAAAATTGAAATTGACCCTTCATACAGCTTTGTTCCCTCTTTCCATTCCTTTTCTTTTGAATTAAATTATTCTCTCGTGCAGTTTAAAGTTACCATATGTCTGTTTTCTCTTTTCGGATTTAATTTATATACATTAATATTGTGGAACTAGAAATTCCGTTAAGAAGGTATATTAAGTTTAATATGTATATATAAAATATAATTTTTGACCTATATATACATATTATAATATTTTATACGATCAATATAATTTTCGATGAATAACGAATTTTAACCTATATACATAATATATTTTCGATGAATAACGAATTTTAACCTATATACATAATATATTTTTGATGAATAACGAATTTTAACCTATATACATAATATAATTTTTCAATGAAGGGTGTTTCACTAAACCACCCTTCGCTCTATGTGACTATATCATTAGACATTGTAACGTATTATAGCATGTAATCTTGCTTATTTTCTGGTTTACTAAATAAGGGTATCTTAGTGCATTAAGCTCCCGCTACACGACATGTTTGGGAAGGGGCATGACTATATTGGGTCTATTGTAGCAACCTTAACTTGCATTTTTGCAAGAGGTTATTTCTAGATTCAAATTTATTTAGACGGTTATCTGTAATTTCTCCTATTTTTAGGCTATATTGCTCAGACCCTTTTAGAATGTTGTTATATCCGTTTGGGATCTTCAAAAGATGTATAGGTTTTAAAGAATCAGTCACACACCCGATAATATTCTTCAAAAGTTCGAATAACATAACTTTTAGGTGTCTTCATAATGTACAATTTTTTTACACATAAGTGTATAGAGGTTAAACTCTTTTCCTATGTGATAGGTATTGACCTTAAGAGCAATTCTGAAGGAGCAAGCCACCAAGAAACAACTAAATTCCACAGTATACACTGAAATATCAGGTGAAGAGACAGTGGAAAGCACATCAATGCCAAGTTCCAACAAGACAATTACAAGAGCAATTACTACAAGTAACCATCAGAATAATATTAACAATAATAATATGGCTGAATGCAGCTATATTTTTAATGTTGTAGATGGGCTTAATCCAGTGATGCCACCATATTGGGCTTCTTTGCCAACATATCCATGAAGGGATTATATTTACTTAATTGCGACTTCTAATTTGTTAGGTTTAATTTTCATTTTAATTAGCACTAAGATAGACTAAGTAGAAAATAGGGAATAGGGTAGTAGCAGAGTTAGTTTGATAATTTGATGTTAAATTTAAGATTAGAAGTACTGAGTAGTTTTTATTTGTGTAATTGTAAGGTAGTACTACTCTTATTGTTGTATTGACATTAATGTCATTAGTTTTATAGCATAAGATACAACTTTTGATTATGCATCAATATAATCTCAGCCTCAATGGAAGTACAAATTAAATGAGAACTTTGTATAAAAACACTTGTCAAAATCACAATCATTGTTAAACTTCTCACCAACCTTAATTAAATTCCACGTACCTATAAAGTTTATTTATTAGCCTCATTTCCAATGTGTTTGTTTTCCAAGTTCGCAAAAGCCATTCAAAGTTTTCCATACACGAGATACATGATTATATGAAACCATTCTTGATGTACCTAAATTTAAAGATAAACTGTTCTTGCGTTAAGTTTATAGTAGTAGTTTTTTTTTATTGTGGGGGGTTAAAATAGATTGGCTTAATGCATATGCGACCCTTTAAACTTGCCCGATTTTATGTCTATTAATATAGAAGAAATATGCGCTCCTCCCCTCTTCTCTGTTGAGTTCATCTCTAACAGGGGACCTAGCCACTAGATGAGTGGGATTCTCTCTTACTGTTAAGTCGTCTTCAACTCTTCTTTCTTTACTCGCCGGATTGTATGAAAATTGGGATAGTGGAACGAAGCGTAGCATCAATGATCGATGTGAAGATATTCATTTGAAATAGCGACCATAAATCTTTAGTAGTAGCACGAGTGAGGAAGAGGAGCTATCGTTTCCTAGCTAAGGTGAGAAAGTGAACAAGGACAAATCCAATGTGATGAGTTAATTTGTAGTACATGATTTGCTGTAGAAGGGATTGTGGTAGCTCATAGGAAAGACTATTAAATGAGTAAACTGTACATTCGATTATAAAATCTGCTGATTTCATATTTGGTTGTGCCTTTTGGTAAAGAGTCAGAGACAGATTTTGCGCTTCTAGCGATCTTTAATCTTCTATCCTTCACCAAAAATGTGATTTGGAAATAGTGCCAACACTTGAACATTGGGTGTCCTCTACTAAATGTATTTGGCATTAAGAATCGACATTGGATGTCCATTACAAAATATTTGGCGACCACAATGAGTCGTCGCATCTGCATTGTCACCACAGTTTGGTTGAAGGACGAAACGCTACCAAAAAGGAATCTATTGATTCTCTCCCAGATATGAATGAATTCTAGGTCTGATAATTTACTTCACAAGCGAGATATTCAAATCCAGGATGGTCCAGAAAAGAGTTGGAAGCATCTACTTAATTCATGCTGCACTTGGTTGGGGAGATATAGCTCAACTGGTAGAGCTCTGGTCGCGCAATTGGGACGGACATAAATATTTGGCGTTAGAAAATCTAGAGCCCAATGAGTCTTTGCATCCTGCTGCATTGCCACCACGCTTTGATCGCAAAGGAAATGCAGATACATTTCTCAAAGTCACAACTCACAAGCCACCGTCTGTGGCAGGATAAGGATAGTAGGGAGCATTTCCACTTTAACGAGCATCCTTGACGGAAACAAAAAAGCAAAGAAGAAACATCTATAATTGACTTTTGAATCTCAGCCAAGGAAGGAGAAAGCTCCATTATTATTATCTCGATGAGGCCACTAAGATATCAAACCGTTGCAGGGCAAATTATCTCTAGAATTAGGTTCATATCATAAATAGATTGTTCCAACTAAAAAGCTGCATGAAATCAGTGGGGAATAGGCAAATACTACCACCACCAGTGCTTTGTAAAGGAAGATAGTTTCTTATAACGGAAAAAGAGTAAACCAATCTCTGCATATATAAAACAGGACCAAAATTCAGAAAACATATTGTTTCGGAGTGTGTTAACTGCTAGTCTGCAGTTCACCATCTGATCAGAATAGCTACACTCAATCAAGATGCAAAACCACTCTAAGTACTACTTAAAGAAACAACATAAACAACCGCTTAACGTTTTCCACCACCACCACCAAGCTTAGGGCCTTTTCCTCCCTTTGGCATGTTACCCTTACCTCCAGCTTTCTGTGACTTGGCCGTCACCTCTGCCTTCTTAGCCTTCTTTTCATCCTTTGTCTTCTTGATTCTTTCCTTGATTTCACTGCAGAAACCAATCAAATAAATCAGTCCATAGATAAATACTACAACTCAAGGGGGGTCCGCTTTCACATTTCAAAAGATACAACAAGCCAGATCGGCTGTGTGCTTTTCACACAGATAAACAGACGGTACCAATGAAAGAGATTGGTGAAAACATACCGAAGAGCAGCCTCCCTGGCAGCATCTCGAACTTCTGGTCTTTCGGCTCTCTTCTTCTGGATAACCTCCAAGGTTGCACCCACAATAGACCTAGAGTAAGGCTTCTTTGTGGCGCGTCTCCTTTTCCTAACAGCTTCTTGTGCAATATCCTAATGTTATCAAGCACACAAAAAACAAATTTAATTTGGCAAAAGTAAAGGCAGGTCATCTGTTGATACAAATTTTCTCAATACACTTCGCATTCTGGAAACAAAGTGCATCACAGGGTACAACAAAGTTCTATCCTTCAATATTGGAATTTTGGTAGCAAACTTCAAAGTGGAAAGCAGATCGTTAAGTTTAGAAAATGTAGGTTGTCAATGCTTTTATTCCAGACTCACCTTCTTGTGCTGCTTCCTATACATGGCTGTCCATGTAAGCTTCGAAGGTTTCAGGCGGTTGTGGAAGTAGTGTTTGCATTTTGAGTTGACAAATAGAAACACCTACAAGGACCAGAAATACTAGTGAGTATACAAATAAATTGAATTAAAATCACAGTAAGGAAATGGTTTTTCATATGTTACCTGAGAATCTGAACGAATAAATCTGATACCCCTCCCTGGGTATATCTTGGCACCGCTGAAACGGCAGAGTTCTGTCCTGCAATAGAAATAAGAAAAAAACTGATGAGTCACCACTTACAATGCTACAAGGTAACCACGGTAAACCCGTGTCAAATATATAACTGATTTGGGCGCTCTAGCCAAAGACTAGTCAAAGACGTTTAAGTCCAGTTCCAATCTGGATATAAAAGTCAAGTTCAATCGTCGAAAGTAGATCTCGGAGGGGTTTGTCTCCATGGAAAAAGTATTCACTACTGCTTACAATCTCCCACCATATACATTTATACATTGCTTTGGGACCCCCGAAATCAGATTGGCTTTTTTTCTTGAGGAAGGTCCATCCGCTTTTAAGAGTAGGAGGGAATTCAATACCAATTGCAGTTTTCTAAGACAAGAAAGTCAAGCGCACCAAGTGCGTGTGATAACTAGAAATTCACAATTCTAAAGGATCATGGCCTTACCACTCGGTCCCCGATGGCCAGCGGGGGATTCGGTATAGCAGCTCAGGTTCGTTTACAATAATACAAAACAAGAGGACATGGCTCTGATAATATAACCAATGACATTCTGATATTATAAAACCATTTGATGAAAGTCAAGTTGAACCATTCGTCCGACAAATACCTCCTCCACTAAGGCAGTTCATAAATCATGCATGCTTCTGATCAGCAAAAAATTATAATAGGGTAGTGTATACATTTTCCAGACAAAGTTGTTAGGCTGAATCAGTAGTGCCAATTCGGAATCATGAAAATACTACAGGCAAGAAATACAAAACAAACATACGATCCACTACAAACATGTCATATTCTCAACATCTTAATAAAGTTTCTTCAATAAAATAAGTTAAGGCCACATATCTTTTAAAATTCTCCCTACTTCAAAAGTTAAATAAAAAACTTTGTAATACCGCATTCAATGGTTAATCAAATCAAACAAGGTATAAAGGATCTCTTAAAACACATAAGTGTCTATACATAAGCTCCCTTTTCATAAAGGGCAACCAGTTAAGCTAGCTTAACATGAATCAGAAAAACAACGCTCAAAACACTTTCCCACCATTGATAGGTTCAATTCTTATCACCCATTCTCTTTCCTCCCATATTAATAATCACTACAAATAACAAAAACCCAAATGACCAAATAAAAAGGTTTCAATTACGATGCTTGGACCTCCCAAAATGTTGTTGCACCCATGTCGGATCGTCCAAAAATGTATACTTTAGGAGGGTTAAACACACACCCAATAATATTTTTGAAGAGTCAGAGCAAGATAGGCTTTCAAGAACAGACTTTTCTCCTAAAATAAACTCCAATCTATATTACACATGAACATACATCTCATGGTAAGAATAACAAAAACAATAAAGACTTGATTTTTAACCATTTCCCACGTAGTCAAAACTCAAATTAGCACAAAACAGAAAGGATTAATGTTGGAACACATCTGATTCACCTCCATGTAAATGGAAAAGGGTGTAAATAATTCTTTTGCAATATAATTATCAAAAGGGTTTCTCCATAATGACAAATTATGGAAAATCACAACATTAGATTGATAGGGTTATTTGTTGACCATCCAATTTTATCTCTAGAATCAATATAAAAACACAACCTTTACAGTAACACCTCCCCTTGTTACTCCTCTTTTCACCCATTTTCTCACCTCTCATACTAATCATGCATTAACCACAACAAAAAAACAAAAACCCAAATAACCAACCCAAGATCTAAGAACATTGTAGCAGCATTTTACCAATAAATGGGTTTCAAGTTCAGTTTTTCTCCTACAATTTACATTATACATAAACATACATCTCGCAAATGAATGGTGAAACCAACAAAGATTTGATCTTTAACCATTTCCTACATAGTCAAAACTCAAATCAGCAAAAAAGAACATAAAGGATTAACGTTGGAACACTTCAATGAAGAGAGGATTTTCTTACTTAAGAACCATGGCGGCTGTTGTTGTTGTGGCGAGCTGCCTCCGGTGCTGTTACCTCAATGAAGAGAATAAACCCTAGTGACACTATCTTTATATTGGGTTAGAATTTTGGGGTTAGGTTTTTAAAGGCCCAAATGAACATCAGATCTACCATTCAGCCCAACTACTGGACTTCAATATGGGCTTGTGTATAACAAAGCTCAAGAGGTCATCTATCGGGCTATTCAATAATGGACAAAATGTAAGTTAATTGGGCATAGGTCTAATTGAAGGGCAAGGTATATGTTTGGCCGTCTATCAAAAACAATTATATTTGTTAGTCATATATATATATATATTTTTATATATATTTTGCCAGATAGTATTTGATGAGCAATATACCGTGTAAAAATTCCCAATTAAATTTAGTGGTTAGTAAGTGTATTTCTATTCTTAACTAGTGTTTCTAGTTTGAATAGAATAATGAAATTTCATTTGATAAGGAAGTGTTTTACCCTCAAAGTGTAACTTTCATATGACAATCTAGATTAGTTGGACTGCAAATCGGATACCAAAAATTAAGTGGATAAAGACTTCTTTTATGAGAAGCAAACGTCTAATAAAATTAAAATAGCCATTTCATAGATTTGTAATTGAAACATAATTAAAGATTCAAATGCCACTGAAAAATAACTAATATTTAAAATTCATGACACGGTCATATATTTCAAACTTTAAAAGTGAAACTCTATCATAATATTTGGGACGATATACTAGACACTATCATGGAGTTTCATTTTTTTTTTCAATAATCATGATAGTATGTTATGTTTTTCACTTCTTTAAATTCAAAATCCATGACATAATCATGGTGTTTTCCAAAAAAACAGGTGTTTTCCAACGAAATTTCAAGTACTGGCTATTTTTTAAAAAAAAACAATCCGAAAAGAATTGTACACTAAGCAAGTAACAATCATGTTTATTTTAAGAACACAGATAGTCAATTTATTGAGTAAAAGTTTGAGTGTTTTGAGTTGCAAAAAATTTATCCCAGAAAAAAACCCTCAATTAAGATCTTCTAGTATATTAGTACTTAAGTTTAGTATAAGGATACATATAAAATAAAATATTCATCAAAAACATAAAAATGTGAAATCATATAGATTAATTAACTCAACTTATCAATAAAGATTTGCTACAACGATGAAAAATAATTGATATCAATTGGAATATATTGTATGATTGTATCCTGCAGGTATGACACAAAGTCATCTTGAACTTTTGATCAAGTTGGTGAAGTGTGACAGAAAGGGCTAAGTAACCAACAAATCATTCATATTAGAGAAATAATGAGATTCAAAGTTTGATTAAACAATTAATCACTACTTAAGTTTGACAATATATGAGAAATCAGCTCCAACTTTAAAACAAAAGGTACCTTGTTGAGTTAAAGTTATACAGAAAGTGAATATGACATTTAAATAATAGAGATTAGGTCGGTTAATAAAACGATGAGGATATGTTTCATTGTCGACCTTTATTTTAGATATTCTACAAGCCAACATATTAGTACTTTCGTTTTGTATAAGAATAGATATAAGTTAAGATTTTCATCAAAAACATATAAATGTGAAATCATATGGATTAAACAACTCAATCTTTATCATTTATAATTTAAGACAATGACAAAATTGACAAATGGTATATAATACATCTTAGTCTGGTATGACACAGAGCCATCTTGAAATTGGTCAAGTTGGTGAAGTGTGACAGAAATAATAATGTTGAACAATAACTTGTAAAAATGTTTAACCATAGCCTATATATATCTTTTTAAAATTGTTCAAAATTGCATATAGAAATAACTTTTTTAAAGGGGAAAATCTACCATTTTATTTTCAATCTTGTTCTTTGTCGTAACATTTATTATGAGATGAGTTGGAAGAGTAATTCCTATTTCCCTACACGAATGAGATAAGTTACTATTGATTAGTGATAAATTCTAGCGTCAATCATCTATTAGCAGACTAAATATGCTTTATAAATCGTGTCGATAATCACTCATCCCACAACTCTCAAATCCGGCCTATGATTGTGAAGTGGGGAAAAAATGTTATTTTTAATGTTTAATAGTACTCCTAATTTTAAATTAACTCCCTCCGAATTAAAAAAAATCCACTTAGCCTTTATTTTTTATTTAAAAAGAATGTTTACTTATCAAATTAAGAAATAATTAATTTACTTTTTCATATTTGTCCTTATTAAATGTTAGGTGATCAAACCCCAAAATCTATTTAATTAAAGCATTTCAATCAAATTATCTATTTTTAACTAGGAGTTAATATTACTTAAGGGGTGTGTAAATGGCTAAATGAACACTTCTTTTTTATCAGAAGAGAGTAATAAAATAAAATAAAATAAAATAAAAGAAAATAAAATAGACTATTGAACTGCTTACTACAAAATAAGAATACGAGAAAATACATAAAATCAATCTTAAATTTAAACTAAAAAGTCACTTTAGCAATTAAGTTTTGTATTGAAATTATTACCCCCAATTTAACCCAAAACCACTCACGAGTTGGAAGGTGGAGCACACTCGCTCCACAACATCTTCCACATAAGAAAAACTGATCACCCCATCCCTGTCTTCTTTCTTCGCTCCATCCCTCTCCTTTCCAAAAAGAAAATGCACAGAAATTTGGAAAATGAAAAAGATAACTAATATCTCAAACCCAATGCTAATTAGTTGATTGTCCAATTAGAAAATAACATGTGTTACTTTTGTCAGCTTTTTAACTCAGAATTTTGCTTCTTACGCGCTATTAGAAAAGTATTTTTTTTCACTGTCACGTCATTAATTGAGGGGTAATAATTTTACTTCAAATAAGATAAAAGGGTATAAAAAATGCTTGTAAAATTTAATTGATTAAGTGAGTTTTCGGCGTAAGTTTAGAGCCAATAAACAATTCAGTGGACATACATGTGGAGCAAGTCCACAAGCAAACGTTTGGAAGAGTTCAAATGAGAAGACTAAGTTGGAAACTAGCTTCAAAGTTTTAAAAGTTTGTGGGGAAATAAAGTTTTATTTGTTCAAGAAAGTTTTTCACTATTTATTTCTTTTTGGTATTTACGAAATTGACTTTTGGGTTTTTCAAAACTGATTAGTTCGATTTTTTATGATTGAATTAAGGTGTTCACACCTTGTTTTCATTTATAAAATGAGACTTTAGCTAACTGATTTAAGGAAAAAAAGAAGAAAAAGAATTTGTTTTGTTTGAGTAAAAGGATTTCGGCTACTCCATCAGATTTTTGTGAGTGCACACTTCGATCGGCGTTGTGTTAATCTTGGAGGATAGCCGCCGGAGACAGCTTGCACCGAGGCTAGGCGAAATCGTCTTTTAGGACAGTGGTTTGTCCACGGCACATCAATCCTATAAGATCTTCCTTTTGTTCTGTGATTGATTATACATTAATAATCCAACATTCTAAAAGACGATTATGTATAATTCAATCATGGCAAATGACTGTTACGGGAAGAAAAAGAAGGAGACCAACATAGTGGAAGCAGATAACATTGTTGTTGTGGTTTTTGAGGCAAATCTGGTCGGGAACGCTGCTAAATGGATCGTGGACATAGGTGCTACTAGACACATCTGCTCCAATTGTAGTTTCTTTCAAAATTATGAGAAAGTTGAAGGAGAGAATGTTCATGGGCAATTCGGCCTCTTCCAACGTGCTTGGAAAAGGGAAGATTTTTTTAAAACTTACTTCTAGAAAATTTCTTAATCTTACTAATGTTTTGCATGTGGCTGAAATGCGTAGGAACTTTATTTCTGATTGTTTGCTTATGAAGGCTAGATTGAAATTGACATTTGACTCTAATCGACTTGTGTTAACAGAAATGGGGAATTTGTGAGAAAGGGTTTTTGTAATGGGGTTATTTGTTCTTGATGTTGTTTCCGAAAACATGAACAAATCCGCTAGTACCTCTTATGCTTACATCGATGAGTCTCTTGACCTGTGGCATGCTAGACTTGGACATGTGAATGGTGCATCGATTAAACGGCTTAAAAACCTAAACTTAATTCCTAATTTGTCTAATTCTGAATTCACTAAATTTGAAGTGTGTGTTGAGGTCAAGTATGCCAAGAAACATTTCTCGTCTATTGAAAGACAATTTGACTTGCTTGAATTGGTACATAGTGATTTAGAAGATTTTCAGAAACCATGCTAGTAGAGGCGGAAAAAGATATTACATAACCTTTGTTGATGATTGTTCCCATTACACTGTGATGTATCTCCTTAGGTCTAAAGATGAAGCTAAGGACATGTTTAGAATTTACAAATATGGGGTAGAAAACTAACTTAATTGAAAGATTAAAAGACTTAAAAGTGATCGAGGTGGTGAGTATGATCCTACTACCCTTAAGAATCTATGTGAGGAAAATGGAATAATACATGAATTGACTGCCCCTTGCACCCTTGAGCAAAACGGAATAACTGAAAGGAAAAATCGAACTCTGAAAATATGATGAATACTACGTTGAATAGTTCGGGACTTCCTAATAATATGTGGGGGGAGGATATATTGTCGGCATGTCATGTGTTAAACAGAGTACCTCATAAGAAGCTTGATAAGACTCTGTATGAAATTTGGAAAGAACGTGCGCCTAATCTGAATTTTTTGAAAGTGTGGGGGTGTCTTGTTAAAGTTGGTTTACATAGTTTTAAACGTGATAAGATTGGACAAAAAACTGTTGATTCCATTTTTATTGGTTATGCATATCATAGTGTTGCATATCGTTTTCTTACTAAGAATACGAATGGATTATATGCATGTGGAAATATTATTGAATCTAGAGACGTTAAATTCTTTGAGCATATATTTCCTATGAAAAATGAATGTCATGTGGATGTTAATTCAAATGTGAATGATATTACATTACATGCTAGTGATACTTACTTCCTCAGTTGATTCATGTGTCGAACTTAGAAGGAGTAAAAGGGCAAGAAAAGAAATTGATTTTGGTCCATATTTTATAACTGCTTTCTTGACTGAGGAATATGTGTTGGATGAAAAATGTATTTCTGTATTTATTTTGGAAAAGATCCCAAAACTTTTGATGATGTTATGAAATCTACTGATGCTATTTTTTGGAAAGAGGTCATTGATAGTGAACTACAATCAATACTAAGTAATTACATTTGGGAATTAACAGATCTTCCTAGAGGGTGTAGACTTTTGAAAAGCAAGTGGATATTTAAAAAGAAGTTGAAACCTGATGGTTCTATTGATAAGTTTAAGACTAGAATGGTAGTGATGGGTAACACCCAAAGAAAGGGAATTGATTTATTTGATACGTATTCCCCTGTTACTAAAATATCTACTATTAGAACCTTGATTGCACTTGCTTCTATTCGTGAATTAATTGTGCATCAAATGGATGTGAAAATTGCTTTCTTGAATGGGGATATAGATGAGGAAATATCTATAGAACAACCTAAAGGATTTGGCATTCATGGTCAAGAGCACAAGGTTTGCAAATTAGTTAAGTCATTGTATGGACTTAAACAAGCTCCAAAACAGTTGATGAAAAATTGATAAAACTGTGAAGGAATTTGGATATGTTAATGAAGGTGACTCTTGTGTATATTCAGAACATGATGGTGATGGATATATCATTATTTGTTTATATGTTGATGACATGTTGATATTTGACACTGATCTGCAGGTTGTGAATCAAACGAAAAGTTTTCTAAATTCAAAATTTGATATGAAAGATATGGGTGAGGCTGATGTTATTTTGGGAGTTAAAATTAAAAGAACTCCATCTGGCATGTCTCTAAATCAGTCTCACTACATAGAGAAAATACTTTAAAAAATTGTTTCATTTGATGTTGTACCTTTGAGAACACCATATGATGCTAGTGTGCATTTGATGAAAAATAAAGGTGTTCTTGTGTGTCAATCTAAGTATACAAAAATTATGGGTAGTTTGTTGTTTCTCATGAATTATTCAAGGCCTGACATTGCATATGTTGTGAGTAGACTGAGTAGATACACTCATAGTCCTAATAATGAGCATTGGAATGCATTGAAAAAATTGCTTAAATATCTGAAAGACACTATTGATTAGGGATTACATTTTGGTAAGTTCCTTGATGTGTTGGAAGGATATAGTGATACCAACTGGGTGTCCGATAATTATGAGAGTAATTCCACCAGTGGATATGTTTTTACACTAGGTGGAGGTGCTATATCCTGGAAATCTTGTAAGCAATCTTGCACTGCTATGTCTACTATGGAATCTAAATTTATTGCCCTTGAATTGGTAGGATGTGAGGCAAAATGGTTGAGAAACTTACTATCAGATATCCCATTGTGGGGGAAGCCAGTTTCGTTGATTGCGATGTATTATGATTCTCAAGCTGCCATTGGAGTTACAAAGAATAGTGCATACAATGGAAAGAAGAGACACATTAGGTTAAGGCACAAGGTTGTCAAATAGTTGCTGGCTAGTGGAGTGATTTCACTGGACTATGTAAAGTCTGAAAAGAATCTTACGGATCCGTTAACAAAAGACCTTTGTAAAAAGATGGTTTTGGAATCATCTAAGGGGATGATATTGAGACCCATTGAGTGAATTGTGCTCATGGATCCCTACTTTACTTTGTAAAGTTCAAAGAGTAACATGAGTAATAATTCAGGAGCACTACTGTGTTTCCATCTCTGTAATTGTGTATGTAGTGCTTGTTATCAATGTGTGAAGGATGGGCAATTTGGCTCTTAATAGACCCATATCCATAGGTGTGGCGGTGTGAGGTAGCACACACTTAATGAGATCCACCTACTTAGGTGTGGAAGTTTGGCCGCTTTTTATGGGAGAGACGGGGTCATCTCCCTAGATCACCTATGAGCATTCGGGCATGAGGCGTATGACCAGTATAAGGCGCCAACTATTATTCGCGGAGTAACCAAATTTGTTGAGTGAAATGCATGTCCCATACAACGGGCTCACAAACTTCCCATTGAGTTCAAGATGCAAATAACTCAATGGGTGTGGGTCTTAGTTTGGTCACACTGACACTGTGTTAATTCAAGTCGCAAGACATTAACACTTATGCATGGAACTCTAATTTTTGCTCAAACTTCTAAAATGGTTTTTAAAACTTTGAATCTTGTGGGGATTGTTGGAAAGTAGCTTCAAAGTTTTAAAAGTTTGTGGGGAAATAAAGTTTTATTTATTCAAGAATTTTTTTTCACTATTTGTTTCTTTTTGGTATTTACGAAACACTTTTTGATTTTCAAAACACTTTTGGATTTTCAAAACTGACTTTTGAGTTTTAAAACTAACTTTTGGATTTTTTTAAAATTGATTGGTTCGAATTTACAGGATTAAATTAAGGTGTTTACATCTTGTTTTCATCTATAAAAGGAGACTTTAGTTAACTGATTGAAGGGGAAAAAAGAAAAAAAAGAATTTGTTTTGTTTGAGTAAAATGATTTCGATTGCTCCATTCGATTTTTATAAGCGCACATTTCGATCGACGTTGTGTTAATCTTGAAGGACGGCAGAGACTACCCACACGATGACCAAAACTCTTCCTTCTCTGTTTCACTATCAATTGATTGGCGTAGCTATCGAAGATAGTTTACACCAAAGCTAGGCGAAATCATCTTTTAGAATAGTGATCTGTCAACGGTACATCAATCGTAATAAGAATTTACTTTTGTTCTATGATTGATTATATATTAATATTCTAACAGAATATACACTAGACATTTTTTACCTGCTTCGTCGTTATCTCTATCCTCTCTCCCCTTTTTCCACTGATTTTCTTCACATCACAAAAAGCCCATGTCCCTTCATGGACTCAAAGCAAATCCCAAGATTTTAAATAAAAAAATAACTTGATCATAACACTCAAAATTAGCTCAAAAAAAGAGGATTCAATAAAGTTTCTATGTGAACCCATTTGTTGAACACTGCATTGTTATAGAAAAAAAGGGGAAAATATTGGTTCTTTTTGTATACCCATTTCACAGAATTCAAGAACTAACTAGTAGTCTTCGTTGATTTACTGTGTTTAATTGGGAAAAAAATGGAGGGCAGCCCAGCCCAGTGTTTCGGCCAAACAGGGAAGCAGCCCTCCTTAGGGTTTTAGTGTATATTAGGAGTATATATTAATGTAATATTGTATTCCTGCGGAGGATCCCGAGGTATGGATTACACTTGATGCTACCGTTCTTCGGTGGATATACGCCACTATTTCGGTGGACCTTCTACGTGACGATTATGGAGCCCGATACCACGGCTATGGCTGCATGGAATAGATTGCGTGACATATTCCAAGACAACCAACATTCCCGTATAGTCACACTCGAGCAAGAATTCTCTCTCGTTCGAATGGACGTATTTCCGAACGTTTCTGCATATTGCAAGAAACTAAAGGAATTGGCGGATCAACTCCGTAATGTTGGAGCACCAGTGACAAATAATCGTCTAGTTTTACAGTTGGTTGCCGGGCTTTCGGAGGCCTATAATGGTGTTGGAACTCTCCTTCGCCAAAGCAACCCTCTTCCCGACTTTCATCAAGCCCGCTCCATGCTGACGTTGGAAGAAGCCGGTTTGGCTAAAAAGGCGGCTACCGGAGCTAGCCCAGTTGTCATGGTGGCATCCTCTCCTAGTTCTTCGGGTTTTGTTAATAATTCGGGCCAAAACCATAATAATGGTGGCGGCAAGAATAATCGCAAAAATAACAAAAACCGCGGGGGCAAACGAGGTGGTTATGGTGGCAGTTTCGGCGAGCAACAAACAGGCAGCGGTGGGACCCATTCGGGGTACAGTGGGCCACCACCACCGTGGGCCCAAAGGTGGGGCCGCGGCGGTGGCACCCGCACCCTCCAGCGAGGTTACGCCGGCGGACGGTGGGCTGGCCGATCCCGAGCCCAATACCCGACATTGGCGGCCCACGGCCGGTGGCCAAGAACGCCCCCACAGCGGTAACGGCCCCAGTTCAAGCACGGCCGAGTCCTTGGGCCCCGTCCTCCGCAAGCCCATCATGCGGCGGCCCCACTCGACCGATATCGAGGCCGCGATGCACACATTGGGATTAACTCAACCGGACCCAAATTGGTACATGGACACGGGGCCACTACTCACATGACTTCCGAATCGGTACTCTCTCATCTTATTACAATTTGAGCACCCCTCGGGGAATAATTGTTGGTAATGGCAGTTCAATTCCAATTCTAGGGTATGGTCAGAAAACGTTGTCTCCTCCCAATCCACCACTTCTCTTGAAAAATACTTTACATGCTCCTAAATTGATTAAAAATTTAGTGTCTGTCCGAAAATTCACAAATGACAATTCTGTTTCTGTTGAATTTGATCCTTTCGGTTTCTCTGTGAAGGATTTCAAGACGGGGATTCATCTCATGAGGTGTGATAGTAGGGGGGATCTATATCCTATCATGCCCGGTGTCAGTCCATCGAGTCCAGCCTTGCCATCAGCTTTTGCAGCCATCTCTCTCGCCATGTGGCATGCTCGTTTGGGTCATCCGGATCTTCTATTTTATCGCTTTTAGATAAAAATAGCTTTATTTCTTGTAAGGGTACGAGTCGTACTCCAATTTGTCAGTCTTGTTCATTAGGAAAAATTGTTAAGTTGCCATTTGTAGACTCCAATTCACATACTTCTATGCCATTTGACATTATTCATAGCGACTTATGGACATCTCCTGTTCTTAGTTCAATGGGTCATCGATATTATGTTCTCTTCTTAGATGATTATTCTAGATTTTTGTGGACGTTTCCAATTGCGAATAAATCACAAGTGTTTTCCGTCTTCATAAAATTTAGAGCGTTCATACGTACTCAATTCGAAAGAGAAATAAAAAATATTCAATGTGATAATGGGAAGGAGTATGACAATAAGGAGTTTAGAGAATTTTGTGCTAATCATGGGATAAATTTTCGGTTTTCCTGTCCTCATACATCTTCACAAAATGGGAAAGCCGAACGCAAAATTCGTTCCATAAATAACATTGTCCGAACTCTCCTAATCCATGCCTCCATACCTCCGTATTTTTGGCATCATGCTCTACAAATGGCCACTTACCTTCTTAACATAATTCCGTCTAAAGGTCTGACATATTCTTCCCCTCTCAAAATCTTATATAATAAAAACCCGTCTTATTCTCATCTTCGGATCTTTGGGTGCTTGTGTTATCCGTTATTCCCATCCACCACAATTAACAAACTTCTCGTGCCTCGGTCTACTCCGTGTGTGTTTTTGGGTTATCCGTCGAATCATCGTGGTTATAAGTGTTTTGATTTATCCTCCAAGAAAATCATAATCAATCGCCATGTCATTTTTGATGAAACTCAATTCCCATTTAAAAAAGTTCATACTCCCGAACCTAAGTCGTATAATTTTTTGGATGACCAAATATCCCCGTATATTATTCGGAATTTTTCGGACATCTCCCGTACCCAAAATCCTCCGGCGGGCCCACCGCCTTGCCGCCGGCCCAACAATCACGCCACACCCGGCTCTTCCAACCATCGGAACAGTTCCGGCAAGAATCGGGCCGGTCCGGCTTCTGGAACTGGTCCGGCCGAGTCCACCATTTCCAATTTGGGCCGGCGAGCCCACCGCTTTGCTTCTTGCAGCCGGTCCGTCCGGGCCCGAAAAATTCCCAAAATTCCACTAATTCTTCTTCGAGTCATAGACCGGTCACTCGTAGTCGGCGGGGTATTTTTACGCCTAAAAGACATTTTAATTTACATTCGATGTCTCTAAATCCCCTTGCCCCGCAATCCGTGTCCGCATTAAATGACCCTAATTGGAAAATTGCTATGACCGATGAATATAATGCTCTTATTGATAATAAGACGTGGGAGTTGGTGCCCGTCCATATGGTATTAATATTATCGTGTCTATGTGGATTTTTGCTCACAAGGAGAATTCGAGATGGGTCCTTTGCTCGGCATAAGGCGCGACTTGTTGGTGATGGTAAGACTCGGCGAGTTGGTATTGATTGTGGTGAGACATTTAGTCCAGGTGGTCAAACCGGCTACCATTCGCACGGTACTTAGCTTGGCCCTTTCAAAGACTTGGCCAATTCATCGGTTAGATGTCAAGAATGCTTTTCTACATGGAGATCTCAAGGAAACGATCTATATGCATCGCCGTTGGGGTTCGGGGATCCCACCGCCCTCATCATGTCTCGTTTATTGAAAAAGTCCTTATATGGGCTTAACGGTCTCCACGTGCCTGGTATACACGATTTGCTTTGATTTTGTTTCGACTATTGGGTTCACACACAGCGGGTCCGACAATTCTTTGTTCATCTACCGCAGTGGTTCGTCATTGGCCTACATTCATTATATGTGGATGATATCATCTTGACCGCCTCCTCCGATGCTTTGCGTCGGTCTATCATGGCCATGCTCGGTTCGAATTTGCTATGAAGGACTTAGGGCCGTTGAGTTATTTTTTGGGGATTGCCGTCAAACGTCATTCGGTGGCTTATTTCTGTCTCAACGGAAGTATGCTTTGCGAGATCATAGAAAGAGGCACGGGATGTCATCATGTAAGTCCACTTCCACGCCGATGATGCAAACCCAAAGCTAAGTGCCACACGGGTGCACCATACGAGGACCCGACCCGCTATCGCGATCTTGCGGGGGCCCTCCAAGTATCTTACCTTCACCGGACCGGATATTACGTATGCGATACGACGGTGTGTTTATTCATGCATGATCCCGAGTTGAGCACATGAATGCAATCAAACGCATTATCCGGTATATTCGGGGGACACTAGACTATGGGTTGCACTTGTATCCATCCTCTACATCCACACTTGTCTCTTACACGGATGCTTGATTGGGGTGGGTGTCCGACACCGACGGTCGACTTCGCTCTTCGTATGTTCCTTGGCAACAACTTGGTCTCTGGTCGACCAAACGTCGGGCAACTTTATCACGCTCAAGTGCCGAGCGAAATATCGAGGGTGGCGAATGTGGTCTCCGAATCATGTTGGCTACGTAATTTGCTTTTGGAGCTTCATTGTCCCATTCGAGAGGCAACCTTGGTATCTTTGCGATAACATTAGTGCCATCTACCCGTCGAGGTAATCCGATTCAAGCACCAACGCACTAAGCATATCGAAATGGACATTCATTTTGTCCGTGAAAAGGTTGCAAAAGCACCCGGCCCAAGAGGCTTTCGGCCAAACAGGGAAGCAGCCCTCCTTAGGGTTTTAGTGTATATTAGGAGTATATATTAATGTAATATTGTAGTATAATGATTACCATAATTAGAGTTATACACCTACCATAATTGTATAGTTAGAGTTATGGTAGAATAAGGTTTTAGGAATAGATTAGGAATAGGATTCTCCTATTTTGTAACTTGTATATATATCTATTCAATCAATGAAAATAATCAAGGGGATTATTTCTTTCAGTAATCAAGAAGGGTAAGGGGAAAAGATTGGTTTTTTT
This sequence comes from Anisodus tanguticus, assembly GCA_034509755.1. Taxonomy (NCBI): domain Eukaryota; kingdom Viridiplantae; phylum Streptophyta; class Magnoliopsida; order Solanales; family Solanaceae; genus Anisodus; species Anisodus tanguticus. Next base: position 41,839,454 of record CM067559.1, on the reverse strand, counting down.
GTATACCCATTTTACTGAATTCAAGAACTAACTAGTAGTTCCTTGTTGATTAGTGTGTTTGATTGGGAAAAAATGGAGGGGTGTAATCAAGAACGGTAAGGGGGAAAAATTGGTGTTTTTGTATACTCATTTCACTGAATTCAAGAATCAACTAGTAGTCCTTGTTGATTGGAAAAAAATGGAGGGTGTAATCAAGAATTGAAGTGGCGGAACGCGGCGGCGAAGGTGGTGGAGGAGGAGATGGAGGAGAGCAATGATGATTGTAGTTCGGAGGATGAAGGTACTGAGGATTATAGGAGGGGAGGTTATCATGCTGTTCGTATAGGTGATAGTTTTAATGGAGATCGATATGTGGTTCAGAGGAAGCTTGGTTGGGGTCATTTTTCTACTGTTTGGTTGGCTTGGGATACTCTCATGTCCGTACGTTTTCTGATCACCCTTTTCTCTTTTCTTTTAGTTTGGTGCAACTCAACCAATTCTACACGTTACGTGCTACCTCCAACTATCATAAATATCGAATAACTCTGTTCATCAAGGCTCGAAAGAAATCACTAGTGTTTTTATCTGAATTGTACTTGATGACCCTTTTATGGAAATTGGAATTGCCATAATTTGTTAGTTTTAGAGTTGTGAGTGAATGGTGATCAATAATTGTATTTTTGCTCTTTTGTTGTGGCTCTTAACTCTGTTGTTTGGATTTTCTAGTTTTATTTTGGTGGTTATGACTATTTTGTGTGAGCTTAGAATCCTGTTCAAATGCATAGGTGGAGCTATGATTTTGAGTTTATGAGTTCTGTATTTTAGAAAATGCAGCTTATTGGGTTGTTGATAAATTATTTATATATATTAAGTAAAATATTAAACACAAACAGTAGGCGAAGCTCTAGCTCCGCCCCTATCCAAATGGCACTGAAGAAAGTTGAGGATTTATATGGCCGACTACAACTAGTTTGGAATTGAGGCGTATATTGTAATTTTGATGTTAATGTGTAAGATATGATGGAAAAAAGATTGAATCATGAGGCGCCGTATCTAATGTATGAGATATGATGGAAAAAAGGTTGAATCTTTAGGTTACTTATCAAAATTTTAGCAGTTAATTGCTTTTAATTGAGCCTTTTATGTAATAGCTCTTCTAGATAACAATAATCGCAGTGGTCTACAAACCCTTTCTACTCCTCTATGGCCTAGTTTAGAGCAACCCCTTTCTTGGAATTGTCATAATCTGTTTGTTTTAGAATTGTGGGTGATCAATAATTGCATTTTCCTCCTTTCCTGTGGTTCTTAAAATCTGTCGTTTGCATTTTCTAGCTTTATTTTGGTGTTTATGGCTCTTGTGAGCTTGGAATCTTATCCTAGCAAAGCTATTGAAAGTTGATGATTTATATAGCCGACCTCAACTAGTTAGGAATTGAGCCGTATATTGTAAGTGATGTTAATGTGTGATATATGATGAAAAAAAGGTTGAATCTTTAAGTTGCTTACAAATTTTTAGCAGTGCTTTTAATTGAGCTTTTATGTTTTAGCTCTTCAAGATAATCATAATAATAATAATCGTAGTGGCCTAGTGGCTGTGTGGCACACGGATATAATGTTTGGCCTAGTTTTACTAATTTTGCATAGTTGCAAAAGCATGGATGCCAGCTTAAACCTCAGTAATTTTAGTTTGTTACTCTCACCGGGAAGTAAGAAGTTTGTGTGTATCTTTTTTGTTCATTTTGCAGAAATATGTAGCATTGAAAGTACAAAAGATTTTGAGTATTTGGGTGATAATCTCTTGACATTATACGGATTATCATGGACTGCCTATTCATCTGGTTAAAGAGCTTTGTTTTCATGTTCTACTGGCATTGGATTATTTGCATAGACAGCTTTCTATCATACACACTGATTTGAAACCCGAGAACGTACTTCTCAATTCCACATTCGACCCGTCTAAGGATCCGGAAAAATCTGGAAAACCTCTTATACTTCCTAATCATAAGGATAAGGGTTATGTAACATCAAATGAAAATTTGACTAAGAACCACAAGAAGAAGATTAGAAGAAAGGCCAAACAAGCAGCTCAATGTTTTGCGGGAAAAGAAGTTTCTCTCGGGACTAACGCTGGACAAAATACGTTCCACTCGTTGCAAATTATGTTCACTCTCCAAAAGTTGCAAATTACATAATAAAATTGCAATTAAAAAAATTATATTCTCAAAAAAACCTGTTCTAATTGCTTGATAATTTCCTCTGGGTTTTCGGTTGGAATTGGTATTTGTTGGTCAAATTGATCCATGTCGCTTCCACTACCTTCGGATAAGATTTCGTTGTAGTTTTCGCCTTCTTCGTTGATCTCCGGTTGACCGCACCTTCTCCGCTCCACTCATATACAATCTCTGAATAATACTGCAATTTCCAAGCTGTCTCCGGCTAATGAGTGTCTATGGTCTCCTATTTGATATCTGCCGACAGAAAAAACGCTTTCAGACGCAATTGATGACGCTTGAATGTTCAAAATATCTCGGGCCATCATTGAAAGTGTCGGAAAGGTCTTCTCATTCCCCCTCCAGTATTTCAGCAAGTTTTCATGTCCATTTTCATTGATAACTTCTTCGTACGGTACAGAACCCTGCAAAACAAAAATATCCAACTCGCTAATTTGGTTAGTAGCGGTACGGCCGCACATTCTATTTCTGAGGCTTTCAATACTAGCCGCAGAAACAACATGTCTTTTGTGAGGTTGTGTTGAAGATGAAGAAAATGGTATGGAAGCCGGTAAGTTACTAGCATTTTCTTGTTGATAAAACCTATATTTTTTTTTGCATTGGTCTTCTACGCTAGACAACACTTTTTCTTTAGTTTGTTCAATAGGTGGTGAGTGATTTAGATTTTTGGGACTTGGAGGTGGTAGTACTTCTATACAATCGCAAATAGTTTCAATTAGTGATTTAGTACCGTCTATTTTAATAGTCGGATTTAATACAACACCAATAATATAAATAGTGGGAATAAGAATAAAATATTTTTTATTTTGATAAACATTTTTTTAATAGCGGTCATATAAGCTGGTTTTTCCATATATTCACTAAGTAATAAAAATATTAGAGTTATATAAAACAACATAGTTGAAATAGTAAGATAATATATACCGAAAAATTCTTTTGTTGCTTGAAATTTTTTTTCTAAAAATACAATAAGTTCGGAAATTTTTACCCAATCACTATCTACAACCATATCAGCTGCATTTTGATTATGAGAGTTAAAAAATAAAGTTATAGGTTTTCTATAGTCATAAGCAACAAGTAGTTGCTCGTATAAAGAATTCCACCTAGTGAATATTTCTTCTGGAATTTTTCTATAAGGTAGTCCACAATCGTGAAATTTTTTTTATATTCTTTTCTTCGTTGTACTCTATTACTTTTAAAAATAAAGTTTATAGCAAATTGTATTTTACTAAGAATGTCTTGAAAAAGTGATAGACCATCCTTTACAATTAAGTTATATATATGACACGCGCATTTTATATGAAAATGATCTGGAAAAGATGGAGTTAAACTATTTTTTAAAATTGTAATAGCGTAATTGTTAGAAGAAGCGTTATCTAATGTAATAGTCATAATTTTATCGGTTATTCCATAATAATGGCACACTTGATAAATATTATCTGCAATAAAAATACCAGTGTGCCTATCATCTATATATCTATACGCTAAGATACGTTTTTGCATAGACCATTTATAATCTATCCAATGACAAGTTACCGTTAAATAATCATGGCCATTAGTACTACGGCCTATATCAGACGTGATAGATACTTTGCCATTAAAATAATATAATGAATAACGTAAATATTGTTGATATTCATGTGCGAATTTAAATACATCTCTCTTAACAGTTGATATAGGAAAATCGTTAAAAGCAGTATTATATATATCTCTAATGTAATGAATAAAATCGAGAGATGAAGGAAATGAAAAAGGCAAACCCTCCACAACAACTAATTTTGATATTGCTTCCCTATCTCTATGTTTATTGTATTTAGGGCCTACAATCCCCCCCGTCATAGGGTTAATTTGACCCTGTACATGATCCGGGACGATGTCGTATGTGAACCTTGTCCCGATGGAGCGGCGTTTAAGCACCCGGTTTTGAAGCCTGGTATTGGGCATACCTAGTTGGATGAGCACTTACTACGTGTCTAATTAAACCCCCGTCCCACCGTGACCTTTTCCGCTTTTAAATTTAAAATATTTTTACAAATTTTACATATAGCTACTTGATTCTCTACGTCCCTATCAAAAAATGTCCATACATCGATTTTAATGGTCGTTTTGCTTGGACCTCGTCTCATACTAGGGGGAATAGGAGACATTTCAGTTGAAGGTGCACTAGTGGGTGTGTTGTCATCAATATTAGTGGGTGTATCATCTAGATCATCGTCTAAATTAAAGTCTTCTTGAGTTTCAGAAAATAGCTCCTCGTCTAAATCTAATGGTATTGTAGGAAAATGTTGAGTATCAACAAAATCATCCTGTGTAGGAATAAGATGACTAGAAGAAGTACCTTGCCGTGGTTGCCCCTACTAGAAGAAGCACCCTTACCCTTAAACATACCTCTTAATCCTTTCATTTTAATTAAGTTAATAAATAATTAAAGACAATAAAATTAAGTGCGCTAAATAAAATAAACAGACAATAATAATTTAATGAAGGAATGAATGTACCAAACGCCGACGTAACGTCGACGTGTAATCGAGAGGTTGAAAATTGAAACTTTGCTCGATTGAAGATCCTCAAGCTAGTTGCCAACTTCACTCCCAATTCCCAAATGAATAAATAAAATTGAATATTTAGTAAACAATGTAGACTTGTAGAGAGATATATTGAGAGATTAGAGAGATTGTAGGAAGATTTGTGAGAAAGATGAAGAGAAAATGAGTTATTTATAGTTGGAAAATTGGGTTAAAGTGTAAATATAATAACTTATGGGTTAAAAATAAATATTAAGGGGTAGGGGGTTGGGGGAGGGGGGGAGGCCAAAAATGGTTGTTGTCCAACGGCCAAAATCTAAAATGGTCGTTGGTGCAACGGTTGTATTTGCAAAGGGGGAGCTTTCGGGAGGGATCGGGGGCGGGCTCGGTGCGGGGTCGGGTTTGGCGGGCCTGGGGCGGGCTCAGGACGGGTCGGGACGAGACATTGTCCCGTCCCGGTTTGAGTCCCGCTACCGATTTATTTTTTTTTTTTTTACTAAGCGGGGTCGGGTCGGGTCGGGACGGGCTCGAGACGGGGTCGGGTCGGGCCGTCCCGGCCCACTGGCCAGCCTTAGTCTACAATGCTCTGTCTATGCCTTTTATTTTCTTTACCTTATCAAAAATTTTAAGGCAATAGACGCCGTAGGTCAATACCTTTATAAACTCATATTGAAGACCCTTAGATAACTCATGTCACAAAATATAATAAGCACCCTTCAACAAGTGCAGCATAGTTTCTTAGGTTCACACATGTGAACTTTAATTCAGATTTACGGGTGTGAGTACAAGTTTGCCAAAGGTTGGTCTGATACAATGTGAAAGAATATGGGCATTTAACCCAAAATGAACCCCTGTGGAAACCCTTAGACAACCCATTTGGTACAGTAATATAACTCTACAAAGGTCATACACACTTACTCTTGTAAAAAAGAGAGGGTTGTACAATGTTGCAAACAATTAAAAGATAGAAACCAACGCCGGAAAAGAAGATAGAATACTCTTATTGAATTAGCGATGAACAACAAGCAAGGTACTTAATGATAAATTAGGTTAACATGAAATAATGGAAGTTTCATGGTTATTGGTATTCTTAATTATGGTACGATTATTTAAAAAATTATATACATGTTATACAAAGAAGTTTGATATATTCTAACACTCAAGTAGGATTGAATAAATCATATACTTCAGAGAGTTATATCTACAATGAATTTTCACTAATATCAGGCAATTACGTTAGACATCTTTGTTTTTCAACTGATCAAATTTTGACTAACCAGTACAGATACATTGACATTGACACCCTATCAGATGAAGTTGGAGCCCACTCTGCATCAATACACCCAATAACCTCAGTATTTCTTTGAGTTTAGAGTACGAGTCTCTTGACTCGGAGTACTCTTATGTAGTATGAATTGCATGCCGTTCATCTCAGTGACTATTAACAAAGATTCTGCAAAGATGAACTGATCATACTAACAGAGAAGGAAATTTCAGGATGCTTTGATGGTAAAATAATTCAATTAACCAACCAGACCTCTATAGTGAACTTGATGTGCTAAAGGTTCCCTTGTTGGTCCCATAACTGTGCTAACGATCGATAGTCTACGATTTTGGTTTCGTCTAAGATACTTTTAAGCATATTTTTTTGTGAGATGGTTACACCTTACCTCTATTAGGCCACCTCAAAACCAAGAGTATTTGTAAAGAATGGATCTTGGGCCTAATTCAACTCCAAAAGCTAGCTTGTAGGGTGAGGATTGTCCAAGTCCATTTAAGGAGTCTATGTTCCCATTCCATATCCGATGTGGGACTCTTAACACTCCCCGCACGTCCAGACCTTGTTAACTGGAGCGTGTATAATACAATTTGGGGGCCTAACATCAGTGAACAAATAATTGGAATGAGCCTGACTCTGATACCATGTAAAGAATGGATCTTGACCTAACTCAACCCCAAAAGTTAGCTTGTAGGGTAAGGATTGTCCAAGTCCATATAAGGAGTCCATGTTTTCATTCTATATCCGATATGAGACTGTTAACCGTATTTGAGCCGACCCATACCGTTGACATGGAGTGAGTAAAAAGATGTTTTAGTGTCCCACTTACTTGCTGATTATCCCAATTCCCAATCAACCACAAGATAGATATAGTAACTCAAGAAAAATATACTAACTCGCTACCTTACTATAGAGTTGCAATATAGTAGAAATGGTTTTATTTGGTGGAGCATTTTTCTAATTTCTTTGTGTGATTGCTTCATACCGTCAAATAAAACTAAACTTTTATGCAACAATTCATCTCAACCTCAAAATTTTCACTATTAAAAGTTATAGAAAAGTTCAATACTCCCACTACTTCAATTTATATGTCATATTTTCCTTTAGTCTGTTCCGAAAAGAATGTTATACTTTCTTATTTAGAAACAATTTAACTTTAAACTACCAATTTTATCCTTAATGAGATGATTTATAGACACGTAAATGTCTATGGCTTGTTTTAAAGCATAATTTATTGTATTCCTTGTTTTCCATAAGTGAAATTTGGACCAGTTCCTTTCCTTATAAATCCACGTCAAGTAAGAACGTCAAGTTCAAATCACACATCTTTTGTTGATATTCTGACAATCATCTTTATCAGCTCATATGGTCTTTAGCTTTAGTCGGTCAATTATGTGACATTAAGTGATAAATGGTTTATGTGAACAAATTCACCAAAAGAGAGGAAGATAAAGTGAAAACGTGGTTTTTGCTATTCCCTGCATTTAAATGTTAAACTCTAAAGGACAAAATGTACATGCTGTTCTGAGCATTATTTCCAAGTGTTTTACTCTTCTTCCATACCATGTTATGTATCTTTCTCCTACGATGTTTTGGTTATGTTTTTCATCAATCATGGATCATCATGTTAGTTATTCGTCTCTTGGTCATAAGTGCTTCTATTTGTTTTCTCTAAGTGAACCTAATTTTCTACTGTTATAAAATTTAAAGGGTAACCTAATCTTTGTAGGATCACTTAGCACTAACGATGGAGCTTGATAGTGAATATATTCCATATATATTTACAATATATTCTGTAATTAATATTTAGTGTAATTAATATAGAATAGAGATTCTAATTTTATTAGGACTACAATTGTATACTCTATATATATTACATTAATAAGAGAACTCTGAGAATGAGATTTACACTATTCTACATGGTATCAAGAGCCAAAAATCCCTTCCTACCCTAAACCCTATTTTCGGCCATCATACCCTATATTTCCTCCCCCTTCTGCCGCCGCAAAACTGCCGTATACCGCCGGTATACATCTGCTTCTCGCTGATATACATCCAAATCAGCCCTCTTCCTTACCTATATTAACTTGTATACACCTGGATACCAAATAACATCTACTGATATACAGCCACACCGGCCCTCCTCTTTAGATATCTCGCCGAATACATCTGGTATACATGTGATATCTCGCTGTATACAACCACATCAGCCCTCTTCTTTACCTATTTCACCCATATACATCCGGTATACAGGTGATATTTAGTGATATAACCTCTTTTCTACCTATCTCGCTCGTATACATCTGGTATACATGTGATACACACAACACCCGAACCCCTTATCACCCGAAAAAGCTTGTATACTTCTGATATACAAATGATATACGACTTTCCCAAACCCTATATCCTTCTACCAATTTTACGGCAGCCTTCATGGCGTTACTGGCGGCCCATATAGCTTCCCCCGCTTCTTCTTCCTCAACACCCGGCGTCACAAATAATCAGCCACAGGAACAGTGGGCACTACCGAGGCCCACTATACAGCGGCCCAGCCACAATAGGCACTATCGACCGGCCCGTTTCCAGGCCAGGCCCAACAACAATAGTGGGCACTACCAAGGCCCAATATACAGCGGCCCAGCACCACCGATAATTTGTCCAGCCACCAGGCCCACTACACAGCAGCCGTCTAGCCTCAATCCAACGGATTTGGCTCGTGCTTTCGGTTCTTTAAAAATTCCGTAGCCCGATGGTGCGTGGTATATGGATACAGGCGTCACGTCTCACCTCACCAACAATTTTGATAATTTTCTTCAACTGCGCAATTTAATTACTCCTCAATTTATTATGGTCGGAAATGGTCATCGCATTTCAATTCAAGGGGTTGGCCACACACTAACTCCACCACTGCATCCCCACTTGTCCCTTAAAAACGTCTTATATGCCCCTAACATTATCAAGAACCTGATCTTTGTTAGAAAATTTGCCACTGATAATTATGTATCCATTGATTTTGACCCGTTTGGTTTTTCTGTAATGAACCTACATACGGGGAGACTTCTTACGAGATGCAATAGTGTGGGGGACCTCTATCCTTTCCTATCCACGTCCATTGCCCATGTCACTCCACCCACCGCTTTAGCTGCAATATCTCCCTCAACGTGGCATAGTGGACTTGGTCATCCGGGAGCTCATGTTTTATATTCCCTTAGAAACCATAATTTAATCCAATGTAATAAAGGGAAACTTTCCCATAGTTGTTCCTCTTGTCATCTAGGGAAACATGTTAGACTTCCATTTACGTCTTTTTTAAGTATTACTTTCTTTCCCTTTGATATTATTCATGCTGATTTATGGACATCTCCTATAACTAGCAACCTAGGTCATAAATATTATTTGGTATTTTTGGATGACTTCTCTCACTTCCTTTAGGTCTATCCGCTTAAACTTAAATCTCAAGTTTACTCCAAATTACTTGAATTTCGTACATTGGTTAAAATGAAATTTGAAAAAGACATCAAAACATTTCAATGTGATAATGGTCGTGAGTTCAATAACTCCCCTTTTCATATTTTTTGTGCGGCTAATGACATGGTTTTTCATTTCTCCTGCCCCCATACTTCCCCTCAAATTGGTAAAGTCGAAAGAATTCTCCGCACCATTAACAATATGATTCGTATCCTTCTTTTTCATGCGTCTCTTCCCTCTACCTTTTGGGTATATGCATTAAAAATGGTAGAACACATTCTTAACATCTTACCTACCCGTACGATCCAAAATAGGACACCCACTGAAATTTTCTTCGGTCGGATCCCTTCCTATGATTACCTTCGAATTTTTAGTTGTCTTTGTTATCCAAATCTGGCCTCCACGATCCCTCATAAATTAGAACCTCGCTCCACTCCGTGTGTCTTCCTAGATGTCCCGTCGAACCATAGGGGGTACTTGTGCTATAAGTTATCTACAGACAAAATCTTAATCTCACGCCATGTCACGTTTGATGAGTACGTTTTCCCGTTTGACAACATTCAAAAATTTCGAGTAATTGATTACGGTTTCCTTGATGACTCGGACACATCCCGTCTACTTCAAACACACTTTATAGGCTAAATACCAACATGTCACCCACTGCCCATCTACGGGACCCACTACCACGTCACCCATCTCGTCGGCCTCACCCACTACACCCGGTCTAACCCGCCACGACCCATCGCCAATTAAAAACACTGCCAGCCACATTATAATACTGCCCAGCCCAACGAAACCAATGCCCAACCCAATACCCAATGGCCCAATCCCACTGCCCAACCCAATAACTCGCGGCCCAGTCCCTTTACCCAACCCAGTGAAGCAACTACCTAGCCCACTACCTCACGGCCCAATCTCGCAAACTTCCAGCCCAACCCGCAGTCCCCACCTACTGCCCCATCACACCCGATTCAGCCCCCAACCCACTGTATGGAAATCTGTGCATAGCGCGGGATTTTCAAACCAAAAGTCCACTTTAATTTGTCCACTCAAACCATCTCCTTGCTATCTAAAAACCCAACCTTAGCCAAACTTGACTCGAATTGGAATGCGGCCATGCGAGATGAGTTTAATGCGCTTACTTCACAGTGCACTAGGGATCTTGTTCCGCGATAGGAGGGGGTGAATGTAATCCGTTGTATGTGGCTATTTCGTTATAAGTTAAGAGATAGTAGTGTCCTTGAACGTCACAAGTCCAGAATTGTAGCAAATGACACAAGGCAACACGAGGGTGTTGATTGTGGTGAGACTTTCAGTCCAGTGGTTAAGCCAACTACCATCCACACGGTTTTGAGCATCGCTATTGGGAAGAATTGGCCTATTCACCAGCTTGATGTAAAGAATGTTTTCTTACATGATGATTTGAAAGAAACTGTATAACCACTAGGTTTTGTGCATCCGACGGCTCCTCATCATGTTTGTCGTCTTCGTAAGTCATTATATGGGCTTGGTATGAGCGGTTTGCCATCACATCATACAGAGCGGTTTTGTGTGCAACAAGAGTGATCATTCATTGTTTATTTTTCATCGAGGTACTGACACAACTTACCTTCTGTTATATGTGGATGATATTGTATTAACAGCTTCTTCAGATGGCCTGAAGTAAGAGATCATTGCTCTACTCAAGTCTGAATTTGCTATGATTGACTTGGGTAAGTTGAGTTATTTTTTGGGGATATCAGTGACCAGATCCGCACATGCCACGTTTTGTGTCAGTGTAAGTATGCAGAAGAGATCGTCTACAAGGCTAAAATGACAAATTGTAAGATCATGCCCACTCCCGTCGACTCCAAGTCCAAACTCAGTGCAGATGATGGGGATCCGGTCAGTGATCCTGCTCTTTATAGGAGTCTCGTAGGTGCTCTTCAATATTTCACCTTCACTCGGCCAGATATTGCATATGCGGTTCAACAGGTGTGCTTATTCATGCACGCTCCTAGGGAGCCTTACTTTACAACTCTTAAGCGTATTATTCGGTACGTTAAGGGCACTTTTGACTATGGATTTCATTTATATCCCTCAGAACCGACTAGATTGCTCTCCTACGCAGACGTAGATTGGGCAGGCTGTCGAACACCCGTCGCTCTACGTTCGGCTATTGTGTATTTTTGGGGGATAATATCATATCATGGTCGGCCAAGTGGCAAGCCACACTTTCCCGTTCGAGTGTAGAAGCAGACTATCGAGGCGTTGCGAACGTTGTTGCCGAGCTATGTTGGCTCCGAAATCTCCTTCTTGAGCTTATTGTCCCATACGTAAGACATCTTTGGTTTACTGTGATAACATATCTCTTGTCTACTTGTCTCATAACCCTGTTCAGCATCAACGAACCAAGCATATTGAGATGGATATTCACTTTGTTCGTGAGAAGGTTGCAATGGGTAACGTTAGGGTGTTTCATGTTCCTTCTTCGTATCAATACGCAAATATCTTCACAAAGAGACTTCCTCGGCAAATGTTCCTTGACTTTAGATTCAGTCTCAGCGTCCGGCCTCCTCCCGCTCCGACTGAGGGGGTGTGATAGTGAATATATTCCATATATATTCACAATATATTATGTAATTAATATTTAGTGTAATTAATGTAAAATAGAGATCCTAATTTTATTAGGACTATAATTGTATACTCTATATATGTTACATTAATAAGAGAACTCCGGGAATGAGATTTACACTATTCTACGGAGCTTCTAGGAATGATGCCACAAAAAGTAAGAAAATTCGTGTAGTGACTTCAAAACTTCTTTGAATCATGTGTTGTCCTTTCGTAGTTTTATAAAGTTTGCTGTTTTCTCTTTAGATTGCCTTGGGTGGTCGTTATTCACGTGATTACTTCAATTGACACGGTGACTTGAAGCACATCAGACGATTGTGTTTTTGACCCTTAAAAAATGGTCCTGGTAGAGAAGTACGAACTCAGTGAGCAAGATGCAAAGGACATGTTCGATTTCTTGGTCCCGATACTTGATTTTGTCCCGGAGAAACGGCCTACTGCAGCTCAGTTGCTTCTTCATCCGTGGATCAATGCCTACTCAATCTAAAGCCGTTGATACTCTAAACTCCGAGCAAACCGAGAAACAGAAGGAAGAAGAGAGGGAGGCAATGGAGGTTGGAATCGGAAAATTAGCTATCAACAAGAACATGAAAATTTCAGAAGTTACTCGGTCAAATTCTGATACTTAGCAATTTTTAAGTCCTATGTTGCTCGGACTCATCAAAATGTCCGACGGGTGCATGTTGGATCCTCCAAAAGTAATGCACTTTTAGAGGACCCAACACGGGTGCAACAACATTTTTGGAGTCCAAGCAAATAGAGATTTTTAACCAGTAACATGTCCAATCTATACATGGCGGAGCCAGCCCTAGCTTTAGCTCAGACTCAGTATTTATTTTAAAAATTCGTTTGATATGTATAAATAGTACATTCAGAACCCATTAAAGAAAAAATATGTTATGATACAGATTCCATAAACTAAAATTTTGGCTCCGCCTCTGGATATATACTACCATGGTATGAACATGCCCTTTCATCATCTTTGTCCAAGATGACGTTCAACGGCGTACTCTTCGATTCATTAGCATAGGGTACCATGTAAATTCTTCTTGCCAAAAACAAGGGACCGACTTCTCATTCTAAAAGTTAGCAGGTACTATAAAAGAGTCCCCTCAATGTCGTCTCCCCGAGTTTCTACTACTAAGTGGCACTTCTACTATTCAATCCTCCTCATCGAACAAATTCCGTGGTTTCACAATGAGGATATTACAAGGTAAATGTGAAAGTGAAAAACGTGGGGGGGGGGGGGACCAATATAAGAGAGAGGTCTGTCTGTCTCTCCGAGTTTCTAATAGTAAGTATAACACTTCTGCTATTTGATGATCTTCTCGTTCAACATATTCCGGGACCAATATAAGAGAGAGGTCTGTCTGTCTCTCCGAGTTTCTAATAGTAAGTATAACACTTCTGCTATTTGATGATCTTCTCGTTCAACATATTCCGTGCTTTTACGAGGATATTTCAAGGTAAATGTGAAAGTGAAAAAGGTTTGCGGGACCAAATATATGAGCTGCTCCAGAACAATCATGCAAAGGACACTGCAGATTTTCAGGGTCCCTCCTTTCTCTGGACCATTTCTTATAGCTGAAAGCAATTTATCAATTCATTAGACAATGTACAGGTAAGGAGACAACTATATCACACAACTCTTGAATCCTTGTCATGTCTACTTTAAAGTTCATAATGTTTTTTGATGCTTATCTTGAGCATTTTAATTTGAAGTTGATATGTTCACATCTGTTTCATTTTCCTGCCTGCACCATTTATTCAGTTCACTCCATCTGATTGTGATTTTATGAGTTCCGTCTAATAAAAAAAGGGCATATTGAAGGCGCGCTTAAGTAGTGAAGCTTAGAAAACTCGGAGGGGACGCTTTGCGTCATTTAAGTTGTGCGTAAGTGTAGGCAAGACACTAAGGTGTGCGCCTTATTGTTGCCATGCATTGTATCTTGAATCGAGCAACACTAAAAAATAAAAGTTTCCTCACACTTGATATTTAGACCAATGCAATGAATATATGCCACATGTGTTCATATGCACTCTTATCACTAGATTATAGTTTATTAATAGAAATAATCACCTTAATATATGAGTCAATAACTGTAAAATTAATATGGTTTGATGTAAATATTGGTGGGTGCCTATATGTGGATCTCTTTCTTATTGGTAGGGTTATTCAAAACCGAACCGTTACTGATAACCCAACCGCAAAATCGGCGGTATTGAGTTATCGGATTAGTGGTTGGGGAACGGATTAAAATTTTATAATTAACGGCTTATCAGTGCGGGGGTGGATTACTCAATTTTCTTATTGGGTAAACCGTTAATCCATTAAGAATTTATTATAATTTATATTTTATCGCTAAACATATAAAATATAAAATATATATTAAAAACCTAAAGCACTAAAGTCTAAAACTAAAGCCCCAGCCCCATTCAGTTCTTAAACTAACCCTAATTTCGTGCAGCTTGCCAACAAGTCAGCAAAGGCGATTTCCCTAATGCCCCGGCATGCAGCTTACGAGTAGTTTGCTGCAGAATGGCTTTTCACATTAACTCAGATGCATGATCTGATGATCAGATATTAATTTTGGTTTAGATGTGCTTTTAATAAATAGTTCTTTTTTTTTGTAAGGTGGATGAATTTCATTAAAGTAGTAGGTAGTGTGGAGGTATTACAAATTGATAGTTGTTAATAACCTAACCGATACACTAGCTACTAATCGCCCGATAATTGCTAATCCAATATCGAATCAATCGATATCTTATTTGTTGACTAGCGGATTAATACATTTAAAAGCTGATAACCGATAAGTTGAATCGTGAGCGTAATAATCCGTTCAATCCCTCGATAAGCAGCCCTACTTATTAATATTAACATAACCTTGTTGCCTTAAATAATATTGAGAACTTAGAAAGTTTCAGAATTTAAAGTTACAAGGTAATATGTAAACGTGTACAAGTATAATACTACAATCTCTACCCATTATTAGATTAGGATTCCTCTTGTATTGTGATTAAGATTCATCTTTCCTCTTGTATTAGAATTGTATATTGTACATTATATATATTGATATTAATGAGAAAGACTTCCTAAGAAAGATTAATATCATCTTACATGGTATCAGAGCCTCCGATACATAGTAGGATCAATCACTAGATTATGGACTACACTTATACCCCTCCGCATCGAACTCGCTATTATCCTACACCGATGCAGATTGGGCAGGCTGTCCATCACCCGCCGCTCTACATCCGGCTACTGTGTGTTTTTGGGTGATAATCTCATCTCTTGGTCTGCCAAACGACAAGCCACATTATTCCGTTCGAGTGCAGAAGCTGAGTATAGAGGAGTTGCTAATGTTGTTGCTGAGATCTGTTGGCTCCGAAACCTTCTCTTAGAGCCTCAGTGTCCTTTAAGTAAAGTGCCTCTGGTCTATTGTGATAACATATCCGCTATATACCTGTCTCACAATCCGGTTCAGCATCAGCGAACCAAGCATGTTGAGATGGACATCCACTTTGTTCGCGAGAAGGTTGCTCTCAGGCATATTAAGGTATTGCACGTGCCTTCCTCATATCAATACGCGGATATTTTCACGAAGGGCCTCCTAAGACAGTTGTTCCTTGATTTCAGATCCAGTCTTAGCGTTAGGCCTCCTCCCGCTCCGGCTGAGGGGGTGTGTAAACGTGTATAAGTATAACACTACAATCCCTACCCATTATTATATTAGGATTCCTCTTGTATTGTGATTAAGATTCCTCTTTCCTCTTGTATTAGGATTGTATATTGTACACTATATATATTGATATTAATGAGAAAGACTTCCTATCATCTTACATAATAGTTGCAGTTTTATGCTATAAATTTAGGTACCAATTTTATCAGAGACACTCTCCTTTTCTACATTTTTTTAAAATTTTTATCCCATTTTACATGGATAGGTCTGAGGTTGTTCCTCTACTATTTGAAATTGAGCAATTGTGTTATTCGTTAAACTTTTGGTTTAATCTTACCCGGCGTTGGGAAAAAGTCTCATTTTTTCCGTTGACGTCTAATGGTTCTCCAACATGAAGATAATTTTAGATTATGGTAAATTTGAACTTGTTTATGAGCTAGGATAAAACAACGCAAAAACTCCTGTCACTTTCATGACGAATATTAATTTTGAATAATAAAAAAGCATGTGAATAGAATGAAAACATAATATTTGAACTACCAGTAAGTCCAAATTATAATTGTATCACCAATGACCACTACTGGTTATTAATTAGAACTAATTAGCACTTAGCAACATGATCTTAAGTCGAGGGGGCGTCATGAAATGTACTTACTTAGTTAATTGGTATATACTATATAGTATTAATCTTGGAACCCACTAAAAGCAACAAAGTTGAAAATATTATTTTCTAGAGGAATCTTTTTGTTCATATGTCAGTATTGCAATTAATGACTCTCAAGGTCCATATTTGTTTGTTTGATTATCGCATAAATTACTTATTTTTACTAAATAAATTCCTTCCACTAGCTCTACACATGCGTACACAAGTGTTCTTCTCCATAGTTCTTCTGATAT
The DNA here is from genome assembly GCA_034509755.1 of Anisodus tanguticus. Classification (NCBI taxonomy): domain Eukaryota; kingdom Viridiplantae; phylum Streptophyta; class Magnoliopsida; order Solanales; family Solanaceae; genus Anisodus; species Anisodus tanguticus. The sequence continues at coordinate 41,822,782 of CM067559.1, read as the reverse complement.
GGGGTAACAAAGAACAAAAAGGAAGACACAAAACGTGCCAAAAAATGGACAACATGAAATAGTAGTTCCAAATTGCTTCCTAAAATAATACTACAAAATTTATTACAGGTTACATAAAAGGAGGTACAATCTTTTTTCTTTCAATATCCAAAATGGAGTGAAGATAAGGTATAAAAAAGGTATATGATGCACAAAGCACTCCGCATTTATGCAGGGTTCGGAGAGGAATTGTACGTCAAGGGATTGTGATGTAAGCAGATTATACTGACGCAAATACCAGTGGTTGATTCTATGGCTCGAACCCATAGATCCATGATCATTAGCTCATACGGAGATACTTTTACTTGCTTGTAAATTCATCACATATCACTTCATGCGTTAATATAAACTTACTCAAACTCGTTCCATTTTTTTACCTTTTTTTCTCCTTACCTATATTCATGCATTACCCTCATTGTTTTTTGAAAAAAGAAAGAAAAATTATTTTTATTGAAATCATTTACACCTCTTCGATTTAAATAAATTAACAAAATAGCAAACTTGGAGCATTCTCAAGCAAGAGCGTTTTAGTGAATATAGAGTATAAAACACATCAATCTCCAATTGTTCCATCATCAAATAAGTTGTCCCAAGTGAGATGAGGGATGACGAATAGTACATGTTAAACAGAAAGCAGTGGGCTTTCGGCCACTGCAAAGGAACAAAGCAGCAGTGGGCTTTCGGCCACTGCAAAGGAGCAAAGCAGTGGGCTTTCGGCTAACAGTCCAGCAGAAATTTAGTTAGTGTATATATGGTATATATAGTTGTAGTATATTGTAAGGAAAAGGATACCTTAATTAGTGTTATACACTTACCATAATTGTATAGTTAGAGTTATGGTAGAATAAGGTTTTAGGAATAGATTAGGAATAGGATTCTCCTAATCTTGTAACTTGTATATATATCTATTCAATCAATGAAAATAATCAAGGGGATTATTTCTTTCATGGTATCAAGAGACTAGGTCTAAACAAAAATTTTCTTTTCTCAAAATTTTTGCCTCCTTGGCCGAGAAAATTTGATCCTTTCGGTTTCTCTGTGAAGGATTTCAAGACGGGGAGTCGTCTCATGAGGTGTGATAGTAGGGGGGATCTATATCCTATCATGCCCGGTTTTCGTCCATCGAGTCCGGCCTTGCCATCGGCTTTTTGCGGCCATCTCTCCTTCCATGTGGCATGCTCGTCGGGTCATCCGGGATCTTCTATTTTATCGCTTTTAGATAAAAATAGCTTTATTTCTTGTAAGGGTACGAGTCGTACTCCAATTTGTCGATCTTGTTCATTAGGAAAAATTGTTAAGTTGCCATTTGTAGACTCCAATTCTCATACTTCTATGCCATTTGACATTATTCATAGCGACTTATGGACATCTCCTGTTCTTAGTTCAATGAGTCATCGATATTATGTTCTCTTTTTAGACGATTATTCTAGATTTTTGTGGACGTTTCCAATTGCGAATAAATCACAAGTGTTTTCCGTCTTCATAAAATTTAGAGCGTTCATTCGTACTCAATTCGAAAGAGAAATAAAAAATATTCAATGTGATAATGGGAAAGAGTATGACAATAGGGAGTTTCGAGAATTTTGTGCTACTCATGGGATAAATTTTCGGTTTTCATGTCCTCATACATCTTCACAAAATGGGAAAGCCGAACGCAAAATTCGTTCCATAAATAACATTGTCCGAACTCTCCTAATCCATGCCTCCATACCTCCGTATTTTTGGCATCATGCTCTACAAATGGCCACTTACCTTCTTAACATAATTCCGTCTAAAGGTCTGACATATTCTTCCGCTCTCAAAATCTTATATAATAAGAACCCTTCTTATTCTCACCTTCGGATTTTTGGGTGCTTGTGTTATCCACTATTCCCATCCACAACAATTAACAAACTCCAGGCTCGGTCTACCCCGTGTGTGTTTTTGGGTTATCCGTCAAATCATCGTGGTTATAAGTGTTTTGATTTATCCTCCAAGAAAATCATAATCAATCGCCATGTCATTTTTTATGAAACTCAATTTCCGTTTACGAAAGTTCATACTCCCGAACCTAAGTTGTATAATTTTTTGGATGATCAAATATCCCCGTATATTATTCGGAATTTTTCGGACAACTCCGTACCCAAAATTCCCCGGCGGCCCATCGCCCGCCGGCCCCACATAGCGTCGCTCCCATCTTGCTCCGGCCACTGGAACAGGTTCTAGTTATTGGGCCAGTCCAGCCCCAAATTCGGCCGGTCCCGGCCGAATCCGATCTTCAGACCGATTTGGGCCAGGCGGGCCCACTTTACTTTATCACGCCGGCTACCCTCCGTCCCGAACCGGAAAATTCCCAAAATTCACTCCATTCTTCCTCGAGTCATAGACCGGTCACTCGTAGTCGGCGGGGTATTTTTACACCTAAAAGACATTTTAATTTACATTCGGATGTCTCTAAATCCCCCTTGCCCCGCAATCCCGTGTCCGCATTAAATGACCCTAATTGGAAAATTGCTATGACCGATGAATATAATGCTCTTATTGCTAATAAGACGTGGGAGTTGGTGCCCGTCCATGTGGTATTAATGTTATCGGGTCTATGTGGATTTTTGCTCACAAGAGAATTCGGATGGGTCTTTTGCTCGACATAAGGCGCGACTTGTTGGTGATGGTAAGACTCGGCGGGTTGGAATTGATTGTGGTGAGACGTTTAGTTCGGTGGTCAAACCGGCTACCATTCGCACTTGTGTTTAGCTTGGCTCTTTCAAAGACTTGGCCAATTCATCGGTTGGATGTCAAGAATGCTTTTCTACATGGTGATCTCAAAGAAACAACTATATGCATCGGCCGTTGGGTTTCGGGGATCCCAACCGCCCTCATCATGTCTGTTTGTTGAAGAAATCACTATATGGGCTTAAGCGCCTCCACGGGCACGGTATACACGATTTGCGATTTTGTTTCGACTATTGGGTTCACTCACGGCAGGTCCGATAATTCCTTGTTCATCTACCGACGTGGTCCGTCATTGGCTTATATTTTGTTGTATGTGGATGATATCATCTTGATCGCCTCCTCCGATGCTTTGCGCCGGTCTATCATGGCCATGCTCGAGTTCGAATTTGCTATGAAGGACTTAGGGCCGTTGAGTTATTTTTTGGGGATTGCCGTCAAGCGTCATTCGGGGGCTTGTTTACTGTCTCAACGGAAGTATCTTTGTCGAGATCATAGAGAGGGTTGGGATGTCATCCCGTAAGTCCACTTCCACGCCGATTGATGCAAACCCAAAGCTAAGTGCCACAACGGGTGCACCATACGAGGACCCGACCCGCTATCGCGATCTTGCGGGGCCCTCCAAGTATCTCACGTTTACCGGACCGGATATTACATATGCGGTTCGGCGGGTGTGTTTATTCATGCATGATCCCGAGTTGAGCACATGAATGCAATGAAACGCATCATTCGGTATATTCGGGGGACACTCGACTATGGGTTGCACTTGTATCCGTCATCTACATCTACGCTTGTCTCCTACACGGATGCGATTGGGGTGGTTGTCCCGACACCGGACGGTCGACTTCGCTCTTGTATGTTCCTTGGCAACAACTTGGTCTCCCGGTCAAAAACGTCGAGCAACTCTATCACGCTCAAGTGCCGAGGCGAGATATCGAGGGTAGCAAATGTGGTCTCCGAATCATGTTGGCTACGTAATTTGCTTTTGAGCTTCATTGTCCCATTCGAAGGCAACCTTGGTCTATTGCGATAACATTAGTGCCATCTACCTTTCGGTAACCCCGTTCAACACCAACGCACCAAGCATATCGAAATGGACATTCACTTTGTCCGTGAAAAGGTTGCAAAGGGTCAAGTTCGCGTATGCCATGTCCCGTCTCGTTATCAAATTGCGATATCTTTACAAAGGGTCTACCGGCGGTTCTCTTTGAAGATTTTAGGGACGGTCTCGACGTTCGAAAACCGCCCGCTATGACTGCGCGGGGGTGTGTTAAACGAAAGCGGTGGGCTTTCGGCCACCGCAAAGGAACAAAGCGAGCAGTGGGCTTTCGGCCACTCGCAAAGGAGCAAAGCGATGGGCTTTCGGCCAACAATCCAAGCGGCCCGAGTTAGTGTATATATGGTATATATAGTTGTAGTATATTGTAAGGAAAAGGATACCTTAATTAGTGTTATACACTTACCATAATTGTATAGTTAGAGTTATGGTAGAATAAGGTTTTAGGAATAGATTAGGAATATGATTCTCCTAATCTTGTAACTTGTATATATATCTATTCAATCAATGAAAATAATCAAGGGGATTATTTCTTTCAGTACATGTGATGCATCAGTTATACAAGTTGTTATCAAAGGACAAAACAATTATTATATCACCAAAAGTTGGCCTATGGCCGGTGGGTGAAATAATAATTGTTTGAGAATGAAATTGCTTTCAATAAAGAGCATTTTATCCGTTTATCCATTAAAGTGAGACTTTCCGATACGAATCATAATTAATATACTTCAAAGCGGATACATAACAATAATTGAATAGAGTCATCGTGGAGTGATAAGTAGTTTCATTCTTAATCAAATGTCTCATCTCTGAGCCTTCGAAATGGAGTTGTCTTTGATATAGCGATTTATCCACGAACAGGGACTTCCTCGCATGAATCTGGATTAGTTGGGCCCCAAGCGACTACCAAGCAAAGAATGAGAAAAAAAAAGACATCCATTATTGTTCTACTGAAAATAGTGGTAGCCGGTAAGGCGGTAAGTGTTCCTTCAACCTTAATCAAAAGTTTTGGATTCAAATTCTGGGAATGAAGTCACGTTTGATAAGAATTTCTTTATCCCCAAAGTAGAACCCGACATGAATATGAATTAGTCGAGCCCAAAAATAAATACCAAACACCGGGTGAAAATTGAAGAATAACAAACAAAGACAACAATTATTGTCCCCATGCCCAAAAAAACTAGGGAATAGCATTGGCCACACGACTCAACACTCCTACAGATCAAATTGTTTAATCCTTGTGATGTTGACCCAACATTAAGATATTATATTTCAGATCCTATAATTTAATCAAATTTCCAAAACCTTAACATAGGATTAATATTAGATTCCTCTCATTTTAATTATATGGTGTCATGGTGATGACATGTTTGAATACAATAACAATACCTTAATCCACAAGCTAGTTGTGGTTATAACTTGTACGGATTATCATTGTTCATATTGTTCCACTTAAACTCAGCATAAGTTGACCAATTTTATTTGATTATCAATCTAACCCAACCCTCCTCCATAATTTGAATTTAGAAATGAAGATATGACCAAACTCACGCAGTTAGAGTTGGTGATGAGATGCTTGAATAAATAAATAAAATTTAAAATGGCAAGTTAACTTAAACAATACACTAAAATAGTTAAATAGTAATAGTTCAAGAGTAAGTTGGACCAAAAAAATCACATCACTACTTGGACTCTATTTGAATTTTCTTGGGAAAGTGGTATAGAAAATATATATTGAATGATGTAAAACATTTTGAAACATTCTAAAATACACTGTTCCATAACCAGTACACAGAAATTACATTATTTTCATTAATTTGGTACTTCAAATTTATTTCAGGATTTCCCCCCTCTTATTTACAAGAAGAAATTGGATTATTTTCATGTCCTCGGTACTTCGAATTTATTTAGGATTTTTCTGCTGCTTCTGATTTCATTTTTTGTTCTCTTTCTGATTTTATCAAAGAAAAAATAAATAAGGAGAATTCAGTGTACTAAGCTCTTGTTTTACGTGGAGTTTGGAGAATTGTTGGACCTATTGTATGGTAAATTAATAGAAAGAATTTTAAAGTTCATTCAACAGCAAGTCACCACTATAACACAGATATGAACAAATAAATAAGGACATTAACCTCTCATTATACGTGGAGTCTGAAGAAGGACCGGACCATATAAAGTCTATTGTATTGTAAATTAATAGAATCATAAACTTCATTCAACATCAAGTGACCACTATAACATGGTGAAGAACAAATAAATAAGGCAATATCCAGTATATTAAACTCTTGTTATATGTGGAGTCTGGAGAAGGATCGGACCAGAAAAAGTCTGTTGTATGGTAAATTAATAGAACGAATCGTAAACTTCATTCCACATCAAGTGATCACTATAACATGGTGACAACTGACAAACAAATAAATAAGGGCACCATCCCGTGCACTAAGCTCTCAACCTCTCATTAAACGTGGAGTCTGGAGAAGGATCGGACCACATTAGGTCATCCAGCGCCCTAAGCTCTGGTAATATGCAGAGCTTCGAGGAGGATCGAACCACATTAGGTCTATTCTACAGTAAATTAATAAAGAGAATCATAAACTTCAATCCACATCAAGTGACCACTACAACATGGTGACGAAACTTCATTCCACATCAATTCCACCAACATAACATGGTAAAATACAAATGGTGGTGGTGTTGGACTCTGCTGGCGTTAGAGTTAGCTAACCCTCAGACAGAGAACCAATTCACATAACACAAGAATCAAGCAAATCGAAATAATGCACCGGTGTTGGCGCTAGCTAACACTCAGCTACAACCATAGACACCCAAGCACAAGATTTTACTGCAAATAAATGTAAAAATAGACATGCATGGCACTAGCCGGCGTTAGCGCTAGCTAACTCACAGACAGTAGCCATGCAGACACTTAAATTGTACTCTGTATGATGACTCTAAAAGCAAATGGGGGCGGATGCCGGTGTTAGCACTAGCTAACACTCGGGCAAAATTACCCCATTTTCCGATGACATACTATACTTTGTTTTATAAATGTTGGTGGCCAACATCTCTTGTGCTGCTGCTGCTCTTTACATGTATATATTCTTCTTCAACGATAGTTTGCTAGTTGAAATACACAATTATTGACTGCAGCAGAAATCCAAGAACCCCATGAACTCGTGATTGTGTATCATACGGATGCTCTTCTCTATCCCGATCACCCCTGTAATCATTGAACAAATTAACAAAAGAGAAGAACAAAAATAAAAATCAGTCTTTCCTTGCTTTTCAAGATTTTATGGCTGTATGGAATTTGTATAATTGTTTATCGACATACCCATTGTAAGAGCGCTGGCGAAAATGACACTAGAGAGTATGAACACGATGATCGATGCTCGCTTTAAAATCGCGATAAGTTTTCTAATGAAGCATTGTCCCCAAAAGCCAGCAAGAATAGATACGCTCATGAGGTATAAAGCTACAATAGGAGTTTAGTTAGTCCTGTAGATGAAGTTGCAAATTTTAAAGAAATTTGTTGTAATTAAGAATATACCGTAAGGCATTGGGAATCTTTTGAGGAGATAAAACTCCACTACCGACAAAGATGATGAGAACATCATCACAAACGTTGCTGTCGCGCTAGCTACCTGTAGAAGTAGAAACAAGTCCTTTTTTGTTAATAAAACCACAATAGCACGATATTATAGCGACTGACTTGGATAAAATTTATAGTAAATGCACTTTAGCATAGTATGTGTTATTTTGAAAATGAAATCTTTTGCATTATTAGAGTTGTTGGAAAACACAAAGCCCCCTACCAACCCCTCTCCTATTTTCTACTAATTTGTCCCCACCGCACATAATGGACTTAACTCGCAGTCCAGTTTAGAAGAAAATGACAAATTTAAAAAAGGGAGGGAGACAGAAGAGAGAGTAAAGGCTTTCAATCAAGATGTACTTAAAAAGTGAGACTAAGAAGATGTACTAATTCTTTTAGGATCTTCTGTGATTGGCATACACCATGTGCACTAATTAACAAAGTATGTCCATGTGTTGACTTCTTGCAAACTCTGCCACTCAACCACATATCCAGTGAAATTCCACCACGTGGGGTCTGTGAAGGATAGTCTTGGTAGATAGAACGGTTGTTTCCGAAAGACCATCGGCTCAAGACAAAGAATAAGCAAAGCAAGAGAAACGGTCAGACCCGGACAAAAAATTTAAAGCAGTATGAAAATGCTGGTATCAAAAGCGAATAAGTTATGATAACACATTCTAGAAAAAAAAAAAAACGTAACTAACGCAGGTAAATAAGATAAACAAAGTAACTAAAAAACACATAACAGCAGAAATCAGGGGACTAAGCAATACTGCGCATATTAGTATGATAGGCTAAGCGGGCCTACAATAATAACACTACAACTACCAGTTCGCAAGCGTAAGTAGGACTACGCTCGACTACCCTAATCTGTGTCCTCCACAACCCCCTATCTAAGGTCATGTACTCAGTAAGTTGCACATGTGCCATTCTAATCACCTCCCCCAATACTTCTTCGGCCTACCTTTACCCTCCTAAACTCGTCCATAGCTAACCTCTCACACCTCCGCACTGGACATTTGTGTCTCCTCTCTGCACATGCCCAAACCATCTCAACCTCACTTCCCGCATCTTATCCTCCACCGAGGCCCACTCTGTCCCGGATATCATTTCTAATCTTATCCCTTCTTGTATGCCCACACATCCATCTCACCATCCTCATCTCCGCAACTTTCATCTTTTGAATGTGCGAAGTCTTGACTGGCCAACACTCCGCCCCATACAACATAGTCGGTCTAACCACCGCCCTATAGAACTTGCCTTTAAGTTTTGGTGACACTTTTTTTTCGCATAAGCCTCCATTCCATCCACCCTGCCCCACCAATATGATATGTGACATCGTCATCAATCTCTCCAAGCCCTTGGATAATAGACCCGAGGTACTTGAAGCTTCCTTTCTTTGAAATGAAGCCTCAATCCCAGGTAAGCTAAGGTCGGTTATATGAATTTTCATCATCACTACTAAAAACACAGGAGTTAACGACCGACAAATTCTGTTGCTAAACACAAAAGTATGTTGCTAATCCTATTTAGCGACGGATTAACAACGGATTATCACAAAATGTTGTTAGCTACAGCCTACAAGCAATTTAGCGATGGATTAGAGACGAAGTTCGTAACTTAATTCCAGTTTTTGTATGCGTCCAAAAGTGGATATCCTAATCAAGATGTTAATAAATGAGGAAACCAAAATGGCTATACTTGAGGGATAACTCCGATTTCAAGAAGAAGAGGGCCAAGAATGAATCCGCCACCAGATCCGAGCAAACCTCCAACAGTGCCTCCCAATATGCCACAAATGGCACAGAATATAAGGTTTGTAGCAGTCCATTGAATGTCAGCCTCACATACTGACTCTGGGTTCCCGTCTAGTCTCCTCTTCTTGCTTTCCTTGTACAACTTCACAACTTCATATCCAAAAATTGCCAGTGCTACTGGGAACTGAAACACAAATTCATTCTATAAGAGTCAACCTCACAATACAAAGATAACTTTACATAAACGACTTACTAAATACGCGACAGGGTATTGTAAGTGGCAAAGTGGTCTTGTTGACACGATAATAGTAAATGCATATACAAATGTAGAAGTTTCCACACAAACTATCATAGTGAAAACTAAGATAATAATACAGAAAGTAATGTTCAATATGCAAGATATTAATGTACCTGTATTAAGTTGAGCACCCAATACATTGGAGTACAAGCCACTAGATCATTCTGTAAACATGTTTAAAATAGTTAAGTTTCAGTGCAAACCAAAGGAAAGTTAATGGAGAAGTTATTTTTTGGCACGTTTAAATTTAAAAAAAGGAACAAGTATATTCGAGAATTCACTTGCCTTGAACACTTGAAGAAGCAGAAATACGAACCATACTAGAAAGAGCACCATAATTCTCTTCAAATTAAGGTTGAACTTGAAAATTTCCTGTGAGATAACCAGAATTAGACAATTGAAATCAAGAAAGAAAATGTAAGAATTTGCTCCATTTGATGTAGTAAATTAACTTACAAAAGCTGTTTTCTCCTCCTTAGGCACCAGTGGCTCATAAATTGTATCAATAACAACTGAAAGCAAGCAGAAAAAACTAAAACATATTAGCCCAATTTAAACAATGACCAAATCCTTAGTTACTTCTACTTGGGTAAAAGAAAAAAAGAGAAGTATTTAGTTCTTCGAAAACATACGTACACCACGTGAATTAACTGGAACTTCTTTCATCGATTTCTGCAAGTTCCCAATAAAATACGAAGATAAAAAAAATTAGTTACCATCAAATGTAACTATTTGACTGCTATAAATAAATTAGTAATTGATGATAACAAGTCTATGTGAACTTGTTAAGTACATTTGAAATCAAAAGCCCTTGTAAATGATTGGATTAGTAAAGTTACTAACCTTGAGCATAGTTTCTTCTTTCCACATCAAAATTGCTTTAAATAATGATCTTGATGATGTCCCTATTACCAATCAATAATATAAATTTAGAGTTGCTTTAAGCAATGTTGTTGTTGTTGTTGTTTAAGCAATGTTGTTAGACTAACAATATATTGACAACTACAAATCCAAGACTTGCATTAGAAAGCAATCTTGATTAAATAAATGACCAATAATTAATAAAATTAATCATGGTTAGTGAAGAAAAAAGTTAGATATGATTGTTTATACCCATGAAGAGGATGATGATGAGGACAGTGATGAGCCAGTAAGGGAAAACAACACTTAGGGAAACACCAAGGGTGATCCCTAACATGAGCATGGGCTGAAATAATAGAGCCAAATCATAATCAAGAATTGGTACTTCTCTGCATGGATGTGGTACCCTCAAATTGTACCAGACTGATGATGCTGATGCTCCCATTATCATACCTATTAAAAAGCAAATCAACTTTTCAGTCACAACAAACAATACTATAAAACAAAAAAGCAAATTCAGATCTCCCCCACCTCTACCATATCTTTTTCTGACTTTACACTCATCCAAGACACTTTTTAAATTAGAAATTAACATAATAGGTTGCCCACCAAAATAATAGCCAACAAATGTATATATTTTTCGTATATTAATGTATAATATACATATAATATACATTTTTTCATCACAAAAGTGTATCTTTTTGTATATTTGGTTAGCGAATGTAATTATTTTGACCGACCGGCCAAATGTGTAACTTGAGGGCCAATTTAGGCATACCTCGACTAATTTCATCTACCACCCACATATGTATCGAGTAACTCGCCCACCAAGGCTTGGGTGCGCATCCAAGTCACTTTATTTACCAGTTTTTTTCTTTCTAAAGCTTGTACATTTCTCAACTATCCTATTGGATATTGCTATATTTTACCAGCATAGGAGATAACTCTTATTTACGACAATTAATCTCCTATTTTATATGAAATGCAAGAGAAATAATGCTTACATTTGGAAAGGGCAGCAGCAGACTTGGTATCAAAACCAAGAAGCAAAGTGAGCATAGGCACAAAAATGCCTCCTCCACCAACACCACCCACAGTACCACAAGCTGACCCCAAAAATCCTATCACAGTTGCCAGAACAATCCTCCAACTAAACTCCAATTCCTGCATCACACCAATAAACAACAAATGTCAAGAGTCAAACAAGAAAAAAACCAAAAACAAAAAACCAAACAACAAACACCATTTAAGGTAAACTCAAGAAAAGCTAAAACCAAACACCATTTAAGGTAAACTCAACAAAAACCAAAAAACCAAACACCATTTGAGTTAAACTCATGACTCTTTTTGGCTCCACATCTATACATCACATAAGAACAAATGAACAAAGAAAAACCAAACACCATTTAAGGTAAACTAAAGACCCTTTTGTGCTCCACGTCTATACAGCACATGACAATAAAATGGACAAAGAAAAACAAGAAAAAAACCAGAAAACCAAACACCATATAAGGTAAATTCAAGACCCTTTTCTGCTCCACATGTACTATCACATGGAAGAACACACAAACAGGACGATGAAAAACAAGAAAGGCATATATAACAACAACAACAACAACCACACAACAACAACCAGTATAATCTCACGAGTGTTATCTGAGAGTTATCCCCTACCTTGACAAGTAGAGAGGTTGTTTCAAAAGATCCTCGACTCAAGTAAAGCGGAATATATCAACAAGAAAAATCAATTACCGGCCAAACTTTGTCTTCAGATCCAATAGGTCGATGAAAAAGATCGGAACTTCGATAGAATTTTGGCTCAAAATCACCATTTTGGACAAAAAAAACTGATAACATTGCCACAGAAAATCCTGCTAACAGGTAAATCACAAACCCTTTTGTAGCCATAGCCAAATTGAAACAACTCCTAATAAAAGTTGGGTTCTTTCCCTAATGAAGATTTTTGAACACCTAAAATGTTTACCATATGTGTAGCCTAAAAGATAGGTGCTACGACATATTTATATGGGACCCTCCCATTAAGATTGTCCAACGTGGACGCCTAATAACACGTGGCGCTGAGATGACATGACACTTCACCGCTCCCTTCCACTTTTCTTCCACCTCTTGCACCTCCAACCAACGACAGTGCCACAATCAGTACCAATGTATGTGAAAATGTATCGCAGACATATGCAACAGATTATAGATCTTTGTCTATTCTAGTGTTTCTCGTAATAAATTATGAAGATTTATCCGTTTTACAAATTTAAAGTATCAGTAACACAAGGATTTTCTTTGATATAAGGTCTTCAACAAATGGATCTGTTAATTGATAATACTAATTAATACCTAGCTAGTTAATCTTCTTTTAATTTTGTTGTCTGTTCCTTCTGGATAGTCACAACAGCAGCCATGTGAACATGACCAATGCAATCAAATCCCAACTGAGCAGTTTATGTCCCATATAGAACAAAGTATTTGGATTCTCAATCCCACTACCAATCGTGGTGTAAGGGTTAGGTAGAAGAAAACTGGAAGGGAGAAGGTTAATGGGTTAATATGTCACCGTCATATGTTATTAGGCGTCCATCTTGGATAATTTTGACGGAGGATGGTATATTTGATCCATTTTATTAAGGATAATGATGTTTTTGAACCAAAAATATAATGGAAGATAAAATTGATCCTTTTCTCATAGTAGATGAGTAAATTTGACAATTTTCCCTATTTATATATAACACGTTACAAGAATGAAAGAGAATCTTATTTGAAAGAAAAAAAGAAAAATGAAACCTTACTTTCTCCGTCTAATATTATTTATTATTTTTTTATTTTACACGCACCTTAATAATTATTAATTTAGAGGCGTATTTGAGTAACTTTACCTTTATTTATATCTACCTCGTAATCTCTCTTTATTAAATATTTATTTTATATATATGTCATCTCCATTAATGACACAACTTTACTAAGAGTAAAATTGGGAAAAAATATAATTAATTATGTTTTGAATTTCTAAAATGATAAAATTTGAGATAATTATTTTTAATAATCATAACAAGTAATTTGACACGAATGGAGGTTTTTTTTTTTTTTTTTTGAGTATACCTGGAATTAGTTCTGCAACAAGTTTCCATTTTTTTTTGGCAGGTGGTTAATTGTTTTTCTTTTTTGAGATTTTGTCAGGGGGGGGGGGGGCATAAATGGATGGAGGCACATGTAACAACTTACTAGTTTCTCAACTAGACAAAATAAGGAAAATCATTAAAGTTATAGTTTATGCTGTGAATTTTCTTATATTATCAGTGGAATTTTAATATGTAATTGTAGGTTAGTTATTATTTTTATTAGAATAAGATTAATTTGTAATTATTTTATAAATAATACCATTATGTAAATATTTATACATCGTTTGCCTTTAGAACTTAAGCTAAAATTAATTGATGGACATATGTTATGTTAAATATATGCTATTTGGCGCGATTCGGAGAGGATATTTATCATAATAAATATAATTCTTTTTTTACTTCTTATTCGATATTCGACATGTGCATTGAATTTATCATGTGAACTTAAAATTTAAAAATTGGTGAGCATATGCTACGTGGTGCTATTAGAGTGGATTTAGCTTCTTAATCATAATTAGGGATGGGCGTATATAGGTTCGGTTCGGTTTTGTATCCGAAAAATATGAACCAAATAAAAATCGGTTTTTTAAAAAAAAAATCGAATACAATTTTTTTTTAAAAAGAAACGATATGTTCGGTTTATATGCCGAACGTATCGGATTATATCGGTTTTTTCTATTGGGCCGGGTCGGGTCGGGTCAGGTCATGGATTTTTTTTTTTAAAAAAAATGAATTTCCAAAACTGAAATTGACATTCACACCTACACTATCATGAAAATTCGACGTTGAAATCTATTGTGTATCGTGAGATATTTACTAAAGAAAAAGGAAAATTAGAAATCGATTTGGGAAAAAACACAAATTGATTGGGAAAACGGACGTTTTTCTAAAAATTGGCCAACAACGCTTTGGTAGTTTGACGTAAAAAAACGCAAAATCAAAAAAAAATCGGGTAAAACGGACATCTGAGCGCAGAGTTATGACCATTTAAAGTTTTATCAATTTACAACTATTTTTTCTCCCTACATTTTATGATAATGCTTCCGTGATATGTTAATCAAGTTCATGCCGTATGCGACTTCCATAAAAGCTTAATAGATTAGCTTCAAGAGATAGTAGTAGCCTAAAATAAAAAAATATATATATTTAATTCGTTTTTTCGGTTCGGTTCCTATCCATAATTAAAAAACCAAACCGAATCACTAAATCCTGATTCAGTTCGATTTTTTCAAAAAATTGATTTTTTTTTTTAAAAAACCGAGAAAAAACCAAACCGAACTCAGTTCGATTCGATTTTTTCGATTCCCCGAGTTTTTTCTCGCCCCTAACCATAATATGTGATACACACTTGTTTTTAACTTTTGCATGAATTCGCATCGAATATGCTCAAGGAAAAGACGCTCCTTATTAGGTAGTATTTTAAATTTTAAATATTTAATTAAAAATGGAGCAATCGTATCCACGCACAACCTCGACAACATGTGATACACACTGTTTTGTCTCGTGGCACCTTTTCATCAGAGAAATGATTTCAATTCTTGGAAAACCCCAAGGATTTGTTGTCTACATAAAGTCAGTCACCTTGCAACACATTATTGTCCTATGTTCTTTAATTCTTTTCACAATATAAAGCTCAAACTATGATTCCACATAAAAGCAGTTACTATATGTTTGTAATAAAGCTGGCCAGTGGGTCGGGACGATCCGACCTGACCCGACCTCATCACCTAATAATAATTGTGTAATGGGGCGGAGTAAGGGTTCATCTAAATTCCTTTCGTTAAAAAATTATGTTGTATATATAAAATTAAAATTATTTTTTTTATGTATGTATGTTGAGCCATATTAGCGTCTTTGTATATTTAATTTTTCATACGTTTGAATCACTTAATGAATTTTCTGATTCTACCATTAAATTGGTGCTAAATTCTATGCTGACCGGTCAAAACTTTGATGTACATTTTGCAACCTGTGAACACATTTTGGAATTGGAACAGTGGGCTACATTAATGCACGATAAGTACAAAAGTAGTAATTTCGTGGCAATTTCTGAATTGGATGTACGTGGAATCTCGTAAGGTATTCAAATTTGGATTGAATACGTTTACTATAAAATATATGCAGATTTGAAGGAGAAATGGATCTCTATCTAAATTTGTTAGATTTTTTTTCCTATTTATCATTTTGACCAAAACAGCAACCCCTTTTTAAGTTGAAGAAAAAAAGAGATTTTCTTCTTGAAAGGGACAAACTTGTTTGGTCTCCCTAACTAAATTTGTAAAGAATTTAATTTAAAATTTTAATTTACTTATTGACAAGCTTTTATAGTCAAATAAATATTTAGTATAATATTTGAAATGACACATTTTTTAAAACATTCATAGCTACATAAATACTATAATATGTTTAAAATTATGTAATCATTATACATCTATAATTTATATGTCTCATTCTTCTACTATTTTTCAAAAGTCAACGATTATTCAAAGCTATTATCTTGACACCAAGAAAAAATTAGACCCAATACTTTTATTTTCAATCAAATTATGCTATATGAATTAAAATGAATACAATAAAAGATTTGTGGTCAGAAGTCAGAACCATGACAAGAACTCAAGAAGTTCACTGCTAATATTCACAACTTGAGGTTTTTTTATTTTAACTTTTTTTCAGGCGAATAAATTACGTACGTATTGTAACACAATGCATTTAATTACGGTCAATACTGTTTTATTAAAATAAAAAGGAATTGAAGTAGCTATATAGGTGAAAAAGAGCAAATGATTTACATGTGTATTTGGATGATGCATGAATCAAGTCACGGGTTGATAAGTTATCTATAATAGTCCGATGTTTTGAATTTTAAATTTATATATAAAATCAAATCAACTTTATGAATTAAAAGTGGATTTCTTTAGTCCCAATTAAGGAATAAAATAATTAAAAATTCAATAAATTGTGTTAACGGTCGACATACTAATTATTATTATAATTGCTCCAATTCTAAAAACATACTTTAAATATTTTGCATGTAATTCCTCATTTTTATGATGTCATCATTTAAAAGACTGGAAAAGAAAAAAATTATCCTAACCTTATTTTACAAGTATAAACTCTAAACCCAAACTTGACCTTAATTAAGTTCTCGAAATTAACTTCACAAACCATATACGGGACTAGCTTTAACTTTTTAGCTGACTAACATTGACTAATATGTATGTTTATATCATATTAATGAGCATAAAGATTTTAAAGATACATGAGTATATATTAAAAATAAATTTGATTGAATTGTAAAATATTGTTTTAGTTAAACGAATAACAATTGTATCTTTCTAGTATAAGTATTTGCTTTGTTACGAAAATTCATGTTTATTGGTTACCTATGTTGCTTAACTGCTATAGAGAATTGTATAATTCAATTATGATTTATACTTGAAAAGAAATAAAAGAGTATTGCACCCATAAATCTCTAATGATTCTCAGTAAGGAGTGTAGTGCTCTGCTCTGGCTTACTACAAAATTGTGGTTATATTACACAGCTCAAATAAAAAAAGATCTATATAAAGGTAAAATCTTTCTCGATTTTGAAATATTAAATATTAGGACATCCTACATAATTCATATAAGGAAAATGAAGGAAATTAATCCCATAGTTTATTTCATTCCAAATATTACAATTTATATACAAGTGTACAAGATCATTCTATGACTAATATTAAGGAAGACTTATCTAATCATATCCTAATCATCTTAATAATATGAATCTTAATTATATGATAATAAATTATATCCTAATCATCCTAATAATATGAATCCTAATTATATGATAATAAATATAATTACATTGGTGATTTGATATGATTGAGATAATAATGGATTGGATCTATAATTATCTTAATAGCCCCCCCGCAGTCTTAGCAGGAGGTTCTCGTATGCTAAGATTGTTCCTGAAATAATCAAACAATACACGCGGAAGACCTTTCGTGAAAATATCTGCAATCTGATAACGGGACGGTACATGAAGAATACGGACTTGTCAACGTGCAACATTTTCACGGACAAACAAGATATTCATTTCTATGTGTTTTGTGCGTTGATGCTGGACTGAGTTTCCTGATAAGTATATCGCACTCACATTATCACAATAAACCACTGTTGCTTTTTCAATCGAACAATGGAGTTCTAAAATAAGATTACTGAGCCAACATGATTCAGCGACCACATTAGCTACCCCTCGATATTCTGCTTTAGCGCTTGACCAAGACATTATCGGCAGTCATTTTGACGACCATGAAATGAGGTTGTCTCCAAAAAATACACAATAACCAGAGGTGGAACGTCGTGTGTCCGGCCAGCCACCCCAATCAGCATCTATATAGGATGAGAGACTCGAAATGAAGGACTTATACAGATGCAATTCAAACTCAAGAGTACCCTTAACATACCGCAGAATTCGCTTAAGAGCCCTCATATGCTCTTCTTTCGGATCATGCATATGTAAACATACTTGTTGAAATGCATAGGAGATTTTAGGTCTCGTGAAAGTAAGATACGGCAATGCTCCTACTAAGTTGCGGTAATGTGTTGGGTCACAATATGTAGAACCCGTAGAGTTACTCAATTTTGCTTTTGTATCAACCAGCGTATGTGACAGTTTGCACGAGGACATACCGGCTTTTTCAATGATCTCATCGTCTTATTTCTTTTGACAGAGAAACAAACCACCTGAATATTGAGTTACAACAATGCTTAAGAAATAGTTTAAAAGACCCAAATCCTTCATAGCAAATTCTGAAGCAAGGAAAGTCATAATAGACTGTCGAAGTGACTCAGAAGATGTTGTGAGAATAATGTCATCCACATAGAAAAGAATATATGCCATGTCATTACCCTTCTTGTAAATGAACAAAGACTGGCCGGACTTGCTGTGTGAGAACCCTAATGTGGCTACGAACCATGCAAACCTGTTATACTATGCCCGGGGGGCTTGTTTCAAACAGTATAATGATTTTTTCAATAAGAAAACATAATCCGGATGAGCCGGATCTCGGAATCCCAACGATTGGTGCATGTAAACTATTTCCTACATGTGACTATGTAGAAATGCATTCTTTACGTCCAGCTGATGAATAGACCATGATTTCGACAATGCCAGACTGAGGGCAGTTCTGATAGTCGCTGGTTTAACCACTGAGCTGAACGTCTCACCGCAACCCACGCCAACATGCTGAGACCTGCCATCACCAACAAGCTGATCTTTGTGCCTCGCAAAAGAACCAGCATAATTCTTTTTATGACAAAAAATTCACATAGACCGTATAATATTTATATTAGAAGGACGGAGCACTAATTCCCATGTCTTATTTTTAATAAGAGCATCAATTTCATCTAACATGGTAGCTTTCCAATTCGGGTATGATAGGGCCACTTCTGGATTTTTTGGAGGTGGAGATTCTTGGACCGAAGATGTTAGGTTAAACTAACGCTTGGGCCAGAAAATCCCGTGCATGGAACGGGTTTTAATGGTCCGAGGTTGGGCTAGAACCGAAGGCTGGGGTAGTGGGCTCTCAATTTGTGAATTGGGCCGAAGGGAGGTTCGAGATTAGGCCAAAACCGAATGTTGGGAAAGTGGGAGTTGGGCCTATTGCCCTGGTTAGGGACACGGATGAGGGAGCAGTGGGCTCCCTCATGTGGGTGTGCCCGTCACGAACAGTGGATC
This sequence comes from Anisodus tanguticus, assembly GCA_034509755.1. Classification (NCBI taxonomy): domain Eukaryota; kingdom Viridiplantae; phylum Streptophyta; class Magnoliopsida; order Solanales; family Solanaceae; genus Anisodus; species Anisodus tanguticus. The sequence goes on along the minus strand of CM067559.1, from coordinate 41,803,613 downwards.
GGGCTGAGGCTGAAGAAGAGGAGGCAATGGGCTCTTCAATTCGAACTGGCCCACTCCCATTTCGTTGTTGGGCCATCATAATTGGTGGTGTATTGTGAGCTGGTACAGGCCTCTTCAAAGTTAACGACATGTTTGTAATGCGTTCAAACAATAAAATTGAAGCTTCTTCTTATTTGCTTGAGTCTTCTAATTTATGGCATCACAGATTAGGACATATTAGTTATAAGTCCAACCATTATTTTTCTTGAAGGAATGAATCAGTTCTCTATAATACTCTACCATTATATGATATATACCAGACTGGTATCATACAAGACTGAGTGTTTTTTTGAAGGAATGAAATGTCAGTCTTGTGTGATACCATGTTGGTATCATAGTATACTGCAACAGTACACTTCAACTGCTATTGATTTGATATACTATATGCTAGAATAAATTAATTTTTGAGATATAAAAAAATTAAAAAGAAGATAATATATCAATTATCTTTTTTATTGATATAAAACAATAAAAGTGCTAAAAAGTTTGTAGAATTAGATTATGAAGAAAATAGAAATTAAAGAAAAATAATTTGAAAAAAAAGTAAATGAAAATCAACAGAAATTTAAAAAGAAGAATAAATAAAAATAACAAAAAAGGTGAATGAAATTAAATTATGGAGATAAAAAAATAAAATAAATGAAATAAAAAAGGAGCTATAATTAAATATGAAATCAGATTATGGTGAAAAAAATAAAAAATAGTATGATTTGAAAAAAAAAAAAAGGAGAAAAAGAAAAAAAGGAAGATAAAAAGTAGAAAAATAAAAAAGAAAAAAAGAAAAAAGATACCAAAACCTATAAAAGTAATGGATTATTTAAGAGTAATTATTTTGTATGGAATAAGCATGGGTGTTCTTTCCCCTCTTTTAAAAAGGTTTGGAAATTTTCATGAGGTCTTCTAAGCCCTTTATTGGTTCCTATTGGGTGTCCGGTCGAGTTGAAGTCCGATTAATTTTGATTCGCGCACCATATACCCATTTGGAGGTCTCCCTACCGGGTCTTTCTAGTTGAACCGACCTGAAGCAACAGGAGCTCTCAACTCCATGTAAATGCAGAAGAAAATGATGGCATTTTATTAAAATACGACTAGAGTTATGTTAAACATTTTGCAGTTAAAGTTGCTAATGTTGAAGAATTAACACTTGGGAAGTAAATCAAAATATAAGCTTCCTCAGTTGAAGAGTTTGATTTTAATCAAGTGTGAATTGAACCTTTTTGGTAGTGTTAACTGGAGTAGTCTCGTTTTTCTTTCAATCGCGTCCTTGAATTTGAAAGATTGTACCTTGGAAAAGGTATTATCCGGTTGCCCTAACTTGGAACTGGAAAATGTTATGGGCATTAGTCGTCTCGAAATATTAGCATCTTAAATATTTTGAAAGAACTTCTTCATATTCATAGTGTTGCCCATGTTGAATATCTTGGATTGGGTCACCGCTGCATCGAGGTTTATTCATACTCTTCACTATCCAATTCCGATTTTAGTTTTTGTTTTGTTTTGTTTTGGGTCACTGGTGCCCAAAATTGATTGGATGAGTTAGACAGTTTTCCATTCATTTTTTTTGTAGTTGTAGGATAATAACAAGGGATACTACTCACCTTCATGCGAGTAGATAAATGATCAATTTTTTTTTTTAAGAATAAAAAGGTCAGCTTCAATGAAGCTTCTTAACTTCTTTTTTTGCATGTAAGTAACCATTTCTAAGCATTTGACATGTTCCTTGAATATAAATATTCATCACTTTCCTTTTTTCAATCCACAATCATCTCCTTCACTTTCTACTTCCATCTAAGGAGAATAACTAGTTAATATGGCGAATTCTTTCTTGTAGGATCTGTTATCAAGGTACACAAATGAGGATGAACATGAAAGCAGGAGGATTGAGACCCGTAATAACTGCTCATTGCTACATTTGAAGACCATCGAGTTCATTGACTTTCATAAGTCACTAAGCAGATATGTGTTTCTACTGCCATTTGTAAAATATCTGCTCAAGAAGGGTTGGTTTTGGAGCGTTAAATCTCCATTACTTTGCACATAAATTCGATCATTTACTTGACTGAATATAACTCCTCACTAATTGCCATTACATGGCTATTAAGAGCCATTAGTTGGCTAGTTGATAAGTCTGCCTCCTTACACTATAAATTGAAGCATTTGGCTTGGCTCAATTGTTCAGAATAGAGACATAAAAAATCAAAATTCTTCTTCTTACTCTCCAGCATCATTTCGTTACTTTAAGTTCTTCAAAGTAACACTTGAGTTTCTTTTGCTCATTTGTTAAGTTGTTGTTTTATCTTGGGAGACTATTGTCCAGAACGTAAAAGGATATATACGGGGCAATCTTGTCTTAAAGACAGAGTGTCATCACTCGACCCAGCAAAATATCAAAGTGGTTGTAATTTCAGTTTGTTGTAATTTCAGTTTGTTGAAATTTCAGTTTCTTGTAATTTCAGTTTCTTGTAATAGTTAGCAGTTACTTACTTCCCGTTTCCTGCAATTGTTGTATCCCACAATATTCTCATGATTCTAGCTTCTTGGGACTTTCCTTTAGCACACTTCAAGTATCCATGCTAATTGATGATTTCATGTCTGAGAAGAATAATAAGCTTTGTGCATCCAATTCATCAGTCTTTTCCAGAGCTATTGTGTGAAAGAACAGGTAACAAACAAATGAGCTCTATCTTCATCATGACTCTGGCATAGTACACATCCAGGCTCCACCCTCACTCCCCATTTGATGAGCCTATCAACTGTTAATAGTCAATCATGCATGCATAACCACATAGTAAATACTGATTTGGGCCTTCCATCATTGTGGAAGACCAGACATTTCCAATTGATCCTCTCCAAGTTACCCAAGAGTTGTAGATAAATTGCTCTAATCACACTCTTATTAGGCTGATTGTAAACTGAAACATGATCAAGTACTCTTCTGGATGTAACAATCTGCCTAACCATCCAACGTGCATGCTGAGGAACACACATCTCTGCAATAGCTTATCCTTTAACATAGTATTCATGCACTCATTTTATCCACAGCTTATCCTATTTACTTGTCAAATCCCAACACAACTTACAAATAGCAGCTTGGTTCCATAGTTGAATGTTTGTGAGATTTAGACCACAAACGGCCTTAAGAGAGCAGACTCTGTCCCAAGAAACCAAGGCTTTCTTGGTGATTATATTCACCCCAGACCACACATAACTTCTGCAGTATGCATCAATGGCTTTGATCAGATGCACAGGCAGTATAAACAATTGAGCCCAGTAAGCTTGTATACCAAACAACACACTTCTAACTAACTGCACTCTTCCTGCATATAAGAGTTTCTTAGTTGTCCATGAAGCTATCCTTTTGGTAATCTTCTCTATTAATGGTTGCCACTACATTAAGGACAGTTTCTTAGTAGATAAAGGGATACCTAGGTACTTGAAGGGTAGGGCCCCAGCTGAGTATCCCAAATGCTGAAGAATACTATTTTGATCAGCCAATGCACCCCCCCCCCCCCCCCCCAAGTAAACAAAGCTCTTATGCAGGTTAACTTGCAATCCTGATGCCTTAGAAAACAAGACAAAAGCTTTGTGCATAGCAGTAACAGAAGGTAAGTCACCTCTTGAGAATAGTAACAGGTCAGCAGCAAAGCTGAGGTGGGTAATGCCTAGCTTTGAACATCTAGGATGAAACTTAAAATTTGTATCTGATCTCAGATTAGTCAAACTTCTGCTCAAGTATTCCATCACTACAACAAAAAGGAAAGGGGAAATGGGATCTCCCTGGCTCAACCCTTTAACAGCATCAAATGATGTAGTGGATGAACCATTAACTAAGACAGTGTAGTTAACAGTAGTAACACATTGCATCAACCATCTTCTAAATTTAGTAGGGAACTAGCTCTTCCAATATCTATTCCAAATACACCCACTCAACATAGTCATAAGCTTTCTTCAAGTCAATTTTAATCATACACCTAGCTGATATATACTTTTTAGAGTAAGTTTTTACCAACTCATTTGCTAGAATAATGTTATCAGATATCCTCCACCCTGGTATGAACCCTGATTGAGTTTCACTAATGATAACAGGCATGATGCTTGGCGTTCTGGAGGTCAGCACCTTAGAAATGATCTTATATAGGATTGTGCAGCATGAAATAGGTGTATAGTCTTTAATTGTCACTGGGTTGTCTACCTTGGGTACTAAGGTGACTGTGGTACAGTTTATGGCTTTACATATTCTCCCAGTCTCAAAGAACTCCTTGACAGCTTGACAAACATCTTTCTTAACTACACTCCAGGCTTTTTTAAACAAATGAGCATTATATCCATCACTACCAGGAGCTTTATCATCCTCAATACCATTAAGTCCATCCCATACCTCTTGGTCAGTTATATCGGCATAGAGTTCCACTTACTGAGAATAATTCAAAATTGGCCATTGTTTCATGATCCTCTTATCAACAGTAGGAAGGGATCCTGCTGATGTACCCATTAGACTCTTATAGAAAGCAATTATTTCAAGTTCAATCTCCTTAGGGTCATGAAGTACCTGGACAGATAAAGACATGAGTTCTGAAATTAATTTCCTCTGAGTCCTCTCTTTCATAACTGCTGAGAAGTACTTAGTACTACTATCTCCCAGTTTATTTCAGCTTGCTCTAGATTTCTGCTTCATAGCACTTTCCTTCACCATAGATCATTTATCTAATTGTTGTATCAAAGCTCTTTCATGTGCCACTAGTGTATCAGTGTATTGAGATGTCAAAGTTGCTTGTACTACTTTCAATTCCATTCTAGCATTGTCAATATACTGCCTGATATTCTTGTATTCTCTAGTATTAAGATCCTTAAAATGAGGTTTCAAAGCTTCAAGCTTGAGTCATATATCTCTCATCCTCCATCTTGACAAGGATTGGTTCCATACTTGGGTAACTATAAACTCAAAAGAATTGTGATCAGCCCACACACTAAAGAATCTAAATGGTATAGATCCACTTTGAGGGGTTGTATAGAGTTGCAATACCCTAGGGGAATGATCAGAGATCATGGGTACGTCATACTCAGTCTGCACATGACCCCAATGCATCATCCAATCTGAATTCCCAAAAGCTCTATCTATCTTGCTCCAAATCCTATCTGTACCTGCTTGCTTATTTGACCATGAGAAAAATTAACTCTTCCATGCTAGTTTTGCTAAATCCATAGTCTGCAGACAATCAGCAAAGTCATGAATTTCAGCTGCAGTCACAGGATTTTTTATAATTCTGTCATTTAAGAACAAGACAACATTGAAGTCGCCCCATACAAGCCAAGCATTTATGATCCCAAGTGCCACCCTATTTAGTTCTTGCCACAAAGATTTCCTCTGTTCTAGGCTGTTGAATCCATATACTGTTGTTACATGTGCAGTAAAATCAGTTGCCTTATTTCTCACTAGACAATGGATAAATTGAGCTTCCTCCTCCAACAATTGCACATCATAAAAGTTAGGATTTAATAAAATCCATTCACAGCCTGAGAGTAATTATGTAAACTACTCCATCTGTGAACTAACTTATTCAGAACTCCATCACATGACTTTACTCTAGTTTCTACTAAGAAAGCAAAATTAATCTTCTTACGATATATATAATTTATTAATTCCTTTTGCTTACACCCCTCATATTCTAACACAGTAAAGTCATGTTGCATTAATGGAAGGCCCTGCTATATTAGGTGGCCTGGTATATTTTGCACTTCCTTCATTAATCCCTTTAGACACTGGAGACTTAATAGGAGTGGTCCCGTTTGTTGGAAATTTATTAAATGTGGAATTAAGTATATCCCATTATTTATGACTCAAACAATTGGGGTCCCGCACGTCGGAAACGTCTTTTCCACACACGTAGTGCCAAGTATCGCAAATTTCATTAGTGAAAGAGATATTGGTACGTATGTAATACGTTTGAGACATAGAATTATGGATGGTTATTGGTCAAATAACAAAGTATTCCACGTTGGTAAACGAAGGAAGAAGTGTACGAAGTGTAAGATGAAACGAGTCGGAAATCGCCGCGGAGCCGTGAAGGGCCACGGCGCCACACCGTCGGAGCCGCGGCGCTAATTGGGTGGCCAGTCACTGGAGCCGCGACGCTAATTCACATAGCCGTGGCGCTTCGGAGGCAGAATGCTGCGACGGGAAGTTGGAAAGATCTGACATTTGGGCTGGTTTTGGAGCATTGATTCTCCATTACTTTGCACATGAATTCAGCCATTATTTGGCTGAATGTAACCCCTCAATCGAGTGTCATTACATGGCTATTGAAGGCCATTAGTTGGCTAGTTGAGGGGTCTTCTCCTTACACTATAAATTGAGGTCTTTGGCTCAATTGAAGAACACTACTCAACACTTAGAAAATACTCCAGATTTTCTGAATTCATCTTCTTCCTCTCTAGCAAAGTTACTATACTCAAAGTTCTTCAAGAGTAACACTTGAGTTTCCTTTGCTCAATTGTTAAGTTGTTGTTGTGTCTTGGAAGACTATTGCCCGACAACGCAAAAGGAGATATACGGGGCAATCTTGTCTTAAAGACAGAGTGTCATCACTCGACTCAACAAATCACACAAGCAGTTTGTTAAGTTCTTGATTTCCAGTTTATTGTAATATTTAGTTTATCCTTTCTTACAAATTGTAATAGTTACTTACTTCCCGTTCCCTGCAACAATTGTATCCCAACACCGTTACTAAGCACAAAAAAATTACTCAAAGTAAGGTCCAAGTTGCTGACCTCCTGCCTTTCCCCATTGACCTTCCTAGTACCCTTGTCAGAAGTAGTATAAGAGTATTCTGAACATCTTGTTGTCGCTCTATTCTTGAGGTAGATTGATCTTCAACCTGTGCATGAATGATAGGCCCCTTATTCTTCCATTCATGTGTAACTGCTTTAGCTTGCCTTCTTCTCCTAGCTGGTGGGTGAAGTTGAATAACCTTTGGAACACACTTATGCCCCACTACTAAGCACTGATCATAAACTTCTCCCCATTAGGATCTACAATAATAATTTCAGTGGGTAATGGTTTGGTGACATTAACTTCTATCAACATCCTAGCATATGATTTTGTAGTCTGCTTAGAAGTTCCCACCAAACTAGCAATCTTACACAATGAACCACAAGCCCAATAGCTCATAGATAATTTAGGAAACATCACCCACAGAGGTATTTCTGACGGAAATTCTACACTAAAATCAAAGTTAGGCCTCCATGGTTTCAAAATGATAGATCGGTTATTAATGGAGTAGTAAACCCCATTCATATCTTCTATTATTTGAAACTTAATAACATAATACCCATCATCATGGTAGAAGACATCAGGATCAGCTTCTTTGTTCCATGTTGTCGCAACATACCTGCTCATTGCATTATATTCTGGTGTTTCACCCAGAAAATTTTAATCTTAAAATATTAAAAAATATGATCTAATTTATCTTTAAAGTTTAGTCAGATTGATTCTCAAAAAACGAAAAATATCACGTCTAATCTTATAAGTGTCTACTTAGCTTTTTAATTTTGGTGCAAAAATAAGTGTCCACATATATAATTAAGAAGGAATTAACCTTATTTTTTCAGATCTGTCCTTATGAAGTGTTAAAGTTACCAAATTCCAATGTGTGTAAATTAATAGTAATCTGCAAATTTTAATTAACAATAATTTAGTTAAATAACCTATTTTTTTTAAAATTAATATTTTTTTAAAGATGTGCTAAAAGTTAACTGAACACTTATTTTGAACAAGAGTATATAATATTGGAAGACTTGGTCCCATTACTATAATAATATATCTTCAAGATTTAAGTCATACAAACATAGACTTGAAGAACATTGACTGCTTCTTCAGCTAGAAAATAATTATAACTAACCATATATATAGGACGTCACCAAATTTAATGCATGAGTTGAAGATAAATATCGAGATATTTCGAAATTTTTTGACATAAATTTAGCGTATCCACATCCTACAAAAAAGTTAATAGACACTAGGCATCACAATTTGTAATCTAGTAGATACTACTTGACTTTTATTTTATTACATCAAAGTTATTGATCTATTTTCCTGTAACAAAAATAAAAAAAATCAACTTTATTAAGTATCATAGAAAATCACTATAGTAACAAAAAAATCAATTAAATTTGCTTAAGTATAACAGAAAGTCGCTGAACGGTTATTTTGTAACAAAACACCCCTTAATAAATTTGAAGAAATGAGATCTCTTGCTCTAACAGAACGTGTTTTTTTCAGATCTATTATGTGTAAAAAATATTTTATTTCCTCCTCTGTAAATTAAATCAGTTTTAGCACTTAATACGTATTAGATATTTTTACAGTTTACTTAAACGTGCTCTTTGAATAAAGTACCACCAAAGGATGTAGTGAGATATATATATGATCACTTCACCCTTAATCAAAATTTCAAGTTCAAGCTTGAAAATAAGAAAATCTATAATAGAGAGCTATTTCCCCTAAATACTCTCCACACAGTGTTAATCTGAATTAATCAGTCAAGTGAATTTTATATGGTTAAATAAATAAAAAAACACAGATAGAACATTGTAGCTATATTCAAAGAGACTATATATGTGAGAAAGAAACAATAATGGATGCAATTTTATAATAGAGGTCAAATATGAACAGTAGTACTAGACAAACATGGCAAGTGGTAATGTAACATGCATCATATTCAGCCAATAAGCCGACACTAAAAGACAATTTTTTTCTTTAATTATTTTAATCACATCTATCTTTTTCAGGTATTCCTTTTAACACAAGTTGCTCACGTTAATTTGTCTAACTATATATATATATATAGCAAAACCAAAAGTCACATATGTATTCTTATTAAGGTTTCCTCCTAAGACAAACTTACACCAAAAAGATTGGAACATAGAAAAATAAAAATGGAGTCTTACTCATATGCTATTTCTTCTCCTTCTTCTAATTCTTCTTCCACATATCCACAACAAGAACAAAAGAAAAATAAAAGATTACCCTCATATAACATTCTTCACTCCATGGAGTTAGAAGGCTCCCAGAAAAACCAGTGACTAAACAACCAATTGCTCCATTGCCACCAACACCTCCTAAAATCTACAGAGTCGAACCTGTTAATTTTAAGGAAGTTGTTCAAATGCTCACTGCAGCACCCGAGTTTCAATCCGTCTCTAATAATTCTATCTCTAGTTCAGGTTCTGGCTCTATCTCTAGCTCTGGTTCTGGTTTGGTTCTGGTTCTGGTTCTGGTTCTGATTCTTTCAATTCAAGGCGTTTACAAGATGTGGCTCCTCCACCGCTTGATCTCTCACCGGTTTCATTACAAAGAAATAATGACAATAATAATATTGCAGCACAATGGTGCGAGTTCCTTTGTCCATCTCCTTCTTCTTCTAGTGCGCCCTACAATGACAAGACAAATGAAGCGCGAGAAATATCGCATGCAGCACCCCGAATTCCATCGGAAAATCATTTTGGATCGTGCAGTCCGCTTTCTAATTTTCCTCTATCGCCCGCTTCTTTTGCATGGTGTTCTTCTATTCTTCTTAGCCCTGGCATGCTTACTTCACCAAGCACGGTTCTTTAGCTCCTTTGTCATTGCCTCAACCACTAGCGGAGATAGGATTTTCACCAACCGATTTAACATCTATTATATATACATAAACGACATTGATATTGTATATATAGTGTGATTTTTTGGTGAAGGGGTTCTCGGCCCCTAGCTCCGCCCCTGGCCTAAACTCATTTGAGAGTTAGTAACTTATTATGCTTTTTAGAAAATTACTACACTTTACTTGTGAGTAGATAGATATTCAAGAGTTTGAATTGGAACTAAAAGATATCACAATTCAAACACTTGAAACTGTTTTCTTTTTCTTTTTTTTCATTTTCCCCTTTACTTCCTACCGCAAAATATCAGATATATCTGTTGTATTTCCAAAAGTATGGTTTGTAATTAGTGGCCTCTTTGTGAATTCTCAAGAGCATTTACATTTTACTGTTTATTACTTTCCAAAAGTGGTCAAACTGATAACAAGAAATTTTTAAGCAAAAAGAGTTGTTAGTGTAAGGTACGGCTTTTTAAAGCGGAATTTTGCTAGTATTTCTTGTTAACTTGATGGGGTCTATGATATTTTCCCTCAGCGATCTACTTGTAGAGAAATTCAAACTAAAACCATTGATGATTTCTACTTTAACTCTAAAGTAACGAGACTACTTAAAACCCCTCATCATATTAGAAAGATATACAAGATTAAAGCGTAATGAAGTCTATTTTTGAATGAGAAGGCTAAATCATCACCTTCGTCTATTAATCTCCCATTACGTGGCATAACTCTTTTGGTCATCCATCTTGTCTGTCCAGACAAGTGGTGCCCTTTCTTATTATCTTTTACCGCCCTCTCTTTCTTCCCAAACTATACACGCATGAAGACCGTCGTATGTAATGCTTCCACTTCGGTTGTCGATGCTATAATAGATAAAAATACATTATGGCAGAATCAATCACCCATACAAACAACCCTCTTTCAAGAAGAATTGTTCTATTGCTTGCCCCACCCTCCAACCCAATCCCTATAGAGCGATAGAGTTGCCTGGTAATCCCTAGGTTGAAGCATGTCCAGTTGTTAACTCCTCGTGCCTGCATATAATTTTATTTTTACACTAATTAGGTTTAAATTTTCAATGTACTAAAATCCGTTTTCTAATACATGTTCTTTCCAACTACTCAAAGACACTCCCTGGCCCAAAAGAAATTTAAAAAGAAAAATGATGTCTTGCCTGCACACAAAATCTTTTTTTTAATTAATTATTAATATTCAACTTTGAATGAAGAACCATTTTTAATTTACAATCCATATATATTCAATTTTGAATGAAGAAGTAAACCAGGAATACTATATGACTATTCTTTAGAAAAACGTAAAGCTTTTGCCCTGTGTTGTAGAGTTAGTGAGGTGTTTGCTCTTGAGTTCTAACATAGTAGAACATACGACTTTCAATTATTTATTTTGGTTTGGTTACTGTTTTTCTCGGGAAAAAAAATATGAAAAATAATGATCAATTTGTGATATCTTATGAAAAATAGAAGGTTAGCTGCAGGTTCGACCGAACTCAGTAGTTTGAGTCCAAAGTCCAAACCCTATATTTGTATTAAGAAATTTACTAAATAATATAAATATTAAATGCAGAACTAACACCTGATGTCCTTATCCAAGAATATAGAACCCATGAAGTTCAACTCACAATTCTGCCTATGCAAGCATTACAACAATTTGATGTATTTATTATGGAAACATGTCATTTCAGGACAAAAGAAGAGTCAAGAAGTCCCACACATGACCCTCTAAATGGAATTGGCAATAGGCCAGTCTGGCAGTACATATCAATATTCAGGTCAATCTGGGACAACAGAGAAAACAAAACCAAATTTAGATCCTTCACCTGTAGTAGACCCCTTTTATGTTTTGACCAGATAAGTGAGGTAACAACTCTCCCAACTTCCATATTAAACACATACCCCAGTTACAGCCTATGATCCATATATATCCCAGTTTACACATCACCAACGTCTCAAAATGTTTGACACTATTCCGCTAATGGAGATACAAAAGTTCAAATACTCCTACATGTTATCTTATTCAATTTTTTACATTTTGATGTGACATTTTTTTATCAAACCAATCTCTCTAACGAATCAGATCGACTCGACTGATATAATAAATGGAATGGTAGTTTGTGGACCTTATCTCCCTTTAGTTATCTTGGATCCGGATTGATGGGGCTCGAACCCGCAAACTTAATAGCAACCCGGTAAGGAATGAGATGATATACAATCTCAAGACTCAAATATGCCCTCTTCTTTATGCACAACCAGGTTTTCATCAATCAGATCATCACACCAGTACTTCTTGGCCTCTTATCCCAAAGGTATTAGAGTAATAATCAACGGCACATCAAACTTAGCTATGATTTAGACAAGTTGAGAACGCCTGTAGTGACCAATATTACTCCACAAAAGCAATATAATACAACTACTAAGGAAAGATGAAATAAAAGCTCTTTTTAGCCCCAAGGCTCAAGAGAATAGACTCAGAGAAAATATGAGCGCATGGGCTCTTTTTCGGAATAAAACGGATTAGTCAGGTCGGGTGTGGGTTGGTTGGGTCCTAAATTGGTCTAGATGTTAAGTTTAGTGTTTTGTAATATTTTTTCCTTAAATAAAACTAGTCACATCAATATTCTTACGATAAGCATGGAAGTTAACTAGGTAAAGTAAGATTGCTTTTGGGAGAGAAAACATGATAGATGACTTTGATGATCAATTTACCACAAGTTGAGTGACCAAACAAGACAGGCAATCAACTCACATATTATTGGCCATCTTTTCACATGGATAGAAGAAACTAATATCAGGACTATTTTTTATATTTCAAAAAGAGATTGCTCTATATAGCACCATTACATTATGTTACACTAGAATAAGCATTGTAGGCAACAACGACAACTGAAGGAACCATGATAAAAGAAGTCACGGAAGTTACAAGCAGCCTGATAATACATTTTATCATTGTGCACGGGAAGAATTTACACTCCATCGTGAAGTAGCCTTACGAGTTCCATTTGGCTATGTTTCTCACCTCTTAAGGACCAAAAGGATCAATATCACGGTAAACTTCAAGATCCCATATAAGGGGCTTACCTCACAAAATCACGTTGATACTTTATTTGAGCTACTCATTGTTCCAATAGTTCCGCAGCTGTGACATATGAAGAAGTAGCTCATCCCTGCCCAGACCAGAGACACTACTAGTCATTATCCATGGAGGTTGATGCTTGTAATTCTCCCTGATAAGCTGATGGAAATCTCTAATATTCTGATCGGGCCTTTTTGCCTTCCCTCCCTTCATTTTGTCACACTTCGTGAAAACAAACGTTATTGGTATCTGCAAATGTGTTGCATTAAAAGTCAGCTATAAGGGGAAAAGAAAAATTCTGTTGTACGAAAGTGAGAAAATGACAATATTGGTCCCTTATGTCTGAGGGTAGGTTCAAAATAGGTCCCTTAAGTATGCACTGAACAGTTTCGGTCCTTCAAGTTTGTCAAAAGTTTACATCTTTAGTTTCCGTCAAAAATTTACCGAACTTTGTCTAATAGATTTAACATTAACTATGAAAGAAAGAAAAAAGCAAATTAGCAGGAATTCACATTTAAAGGTACAATCATTGTAGTTTCTGCTATTTTTGAGTTATTATTCAAAGTTCGGTGCAACTTTTTGAGGTGTAATTCCTACTAACTTTTATATCTTTATAGTGTGTAGTGCAATTTTTTGAGTTGCATATTTTAGGATTTGACGCGACTTTCTTGGTGTTTATGGTTAAATCTTTGTTTCACTTTTCCGTCAAATCTAAGGAACATAAATTGTTAAATATTTGAGAGACTAAAAGTGTTAATTTTTGACAAATTTAAAGGACTAAAATAGTTCAGTGCATACATAAGGAACTACTTTGAACCGACCCTCAAACATAAGGGACCATTTTTGTCATTTTCTCTACAAAAATCAACAATGGTACGAAATGACTTACTTTTATAAGTAGCAATGGAAATAAATTATTTCAATTAACCACGTGAAAAGAATGGAATTGCTAACAAAGACCACGAAGATCAGCGGAATCAGAAGGATACCTTATTGCGTCCAAGCCAATTAGCACAATCAAGGTCAATTTTCTGAGGGGGTACGCTAGCATCAATTAGAAGCAGAACTGACACCAAGGTATCTCGATTTAAAAAGTAGCCTTTTGTGAAGGAGGACCAATCCATTCTAGCAGCATCAGAAGCATTGGCAAAACTGAAACAAGCAACAAGAAATTAACTTACAAGTTGACAAAACAGTCGATTTCCCTATTAAGCAAAAGGTACAAAGAGCTAAATGATGGAAAAATTAACTCACAAAGCTAGTTGATAGAGGAAATAGGAGAGAACGCAAACTCAATACATAAAGGAGAGCTTCTACAACTATGCTTAAGCCAGGGAAGGGGAAGATAAAGGAGAGAAGATCAGATTCAATTACTTTGATGAATGATATACTTCTGGCTGTTTTATAGGCTGGAATGTGCTTTATGAGTGCACCTATTATTTAATGTTTGGATCGACATGAGCACCTAGAGTAAAGAAGCAACTAGGAAAGACTCCATAAATAAGTTCCTGGGTGACAATTAAGACCTTTTTTTTTTGCATATCCTTTTTCACAGGTACTTCCGGAATAACAGAGTTTGATATTTTAACAGTCTATGTAGTTGTAACTCCAAGATGATGGCGAAGACAAAAATAGATGGCTAGGATCAAGACGAGGTGTTTCCTCATTTGAAGCTTTTTACAAAGATTCTCAAATTCCTGACTCTTTCTTCAAAATCCATCAAGGTGATTCTGCTGTAGGGGAAGTAGTGATTTCTGTGCCGCCTGTAATATCATCACCTTGCTCCCCGTACAAACTAAAAGTTCGTTAAAAACTACTCCATTTAGTTGCTAGGAATGACAAATTGAAAACACCAGGCCCGAAAAGTATAAATCATGTACATAGTTGACCTCAACTAGTTTGGTTTTGAGGCACAGTTTACGAACCAGTAGCAATTTATCATACCAAGTGAAGTCGTGCTACTGCATTCGAATAGAAGCATCAAGTACGGTAAGCATTTAGTTGAGAGTACTACAATAGCCTACTAGTCCCCTGCCAGCTAACACTTTCTGAAATAGCTTGACCCAACACATTTCATTGTAATGGTAACAAAAAAAGCTCCACCAATCACCTAGCAAAGGGTACTCTAGCAACAGCAAAATCAAGAAAGGCTTACCCATAACCAGGCAAATCCACAATGTACCAACTCTTGTTCACCAAAAAATGATTAATCAGCTGAGTCTTCCCTGTAACAATTAAACATACTAAATTACAATCCACCTGTAATCCATAGAAGTACCAAGTAAATACCAAAACCAACTACAGCACTCAGAATGATACATCTATTCATATTTCAATGGACATGTTTATCCAACACCGATACTTGTAGACTATAACCAAGGGAGCTAGCAGGGGCGGAGCTACAAGCCTATCTACAGATTTGGCAAAACCCAATAGCTTCGGCCCAGACCTTGTATTTTGTGTTTAAAGATCCACTTAATATGTATAAATAAATTATTCAAAACTTAATAAGTTGCCTTTCCTAAAATCCAAAACTCAAAATCTTAGCTCGGCCCTGGGAGCTAGGGTGCCTTAGGCCAAAAAATTGCATTGTATATACATTTAGAGGTCACATGCCGTGGAAACAGCCTCTTGCATAAATGCAAGGTAAGGCTGCATACAATAGACCATTGTGGTCCGGCCCTTCCACAGATGTCGCGCATAGTGGGAGCTTAGTGCACCGGGCTGCCCCTTTTTGGTTGCTGGTTAGAGTTGTGCATGTATTGGTTATGCAAGGATTACTTATACATGTATTAGTTATTCATGTAGTATTTACCTATTCCTATCTTTTACCCTGCATAAATAATACATAAATTCTCTCATAACTTACATAAATACCCACCACTACCTAAATGGTTCAAATATACCCCTCCCCCACTAGGACTGTCCAAGGTGCACATCCAATCCCACATGGAACATACATTTTGATGATGTTGACTCCATGTGGCATGCCATGCCCCAACACATTTTACACCTCCCCTCCACTTGTTCTTCCACCACTAGCAATTGTTTTTTGATAGGTAATACAAATTGTTATCCACCACTAGCATTTCTTACCACTATTAACGTCAAAAAATTAATGTGTATAAACACTTAATTTTTTATATTTTTAATTTACTTAGTGAAAATTCTGCTTATGCTTTGTCTTGAGTCGAGGGTCTCTCGGAAACAGCGGCTCTACTTAACAAGGTAGAGGTAAGGTCTGCGTACACTCTACCCTCCCCAGAGCCCACGTTGTGGGACTTCACTGGGTATGTTGTTGTTATTGTTACTTAGTGAAAATTCTGGCTCCAATAGTAACTATAACAAGCTAGCAAGATACCACAACAATTAAAAAATATACAAAAATAAAAAAAGAAAGAGTTACATTGCAAATATTGAAACTACCTGGTTTTTTAGAAGTAAGAGCAACTTCTTTCTTCTTAACCAACGAATTAATAAGCGATGATTTCCCAACATTAGACCGACCCAACATAGCAAATTCGGGTCGTTCATCTTTAGGGCAATCCTTAGGCTTATTACTACTCTTGACAAACTCAACTTCTTTAATTTTCGCATCACCCGCATAGGGTCCGACAACAATATTCGACCCGGGTAATATCATATCTTCAGTTATATCTTTGGGTTCAACTCCAGGTGGCATAAACAGTACTTTCTTAGCCAATATAGAAGCTTCTGAAGATGACTTGAAGGTTCTAGAAGCAGAGGCATTGATATACAAATGGGTTTTTTTCGGGTTTGGGTATTGAGATATGGGTATTTGGGGAAGTTTGGTAAATTGAGGAACAACGGAGAAGAGATGGAAATTGAAGAGGCGCCATTTTGATATTACTTGCATTTTTTTTGTGGTGGTTTTGAGCCTACTTCAATGGCTGCACTGCTTACATTTTCACATATTCTTTTTTAGATATATTTTTTAAAAGTTTCAAGTTTCAACCAAATATTTTGCAAATGGCTACTTAGAGGGGATCCTGATAGAGTAGGTCCGCCCCTATTAGTCACAACTTGATATACCATGAAAAATGAGGGTCCGCTCAACTTTGCTGCCTTGGGTCGCAAGTTCGATTCCCCTCCGGATATCGTCCTCCGGGTCACATATATGTGGTAAAGCCTGGGCGCTAAAAGTTACGCGGGCATGTTGCAGTGTGGGTTCGGTCTCCGCCAAACCTTGTGGATGGGGCCTGTGGGAGGTCAACCTTGTAGCATTGATCCGTTGGACGCAAGCAGACACTGACCATGTGTGCACATCCCGCGATTTACCTGGTGGTGGGGTGCTGAAGGACCGGTCCCATCATCTCCAGGACGTCTGGGTAATACCAGTGAAGTAGTCAGGAGCAAGCCTGGAAACCTGGATTATCAAAAAAAAAAAATGAGATTCGAGTGAACAATTATACTAAAAAGTATATTTAATTTCTCAAATAAAACACGAGACATGATCTTCAATTTTTCTTTCAAAGATTGATACGAAAGTTGAGAAAAATGTAAACCATTCAAAAAGTTAATATTGAATGGGTAAAGATGGAATAAAATAAAGATCCATTCAGTCACAACTCAAAAAATGAGTAAATGAGGTATCTTGTCCTCTTACTATTTGAAAAGAAGAAAATAAACTTTCAGATTTTTTATGTGTGTTTTTAAAATCTTTTATATGAAAAAATGAAGATCTCTTGTTAAAGGGTCATAAAACTAAAAAAAAAAATTATAAAGGATCAAAAAATCATTTATTCATCAAAAAAAGGGAACGATCAGTTTTTTTGGCTCCGCTTCCTTAAATTTGCGGACATTTGTTCTAAAATTTAATTTTTTCAATTTAGAAGTTCAACTTTTTAATTCAAACTGAATGTTAAAGTTAATACTATCTGAATCACATGATGAAATTGAAAGAGTGATCTTCATATTTATATTAACATCATAGCTAAACAAAAAAATTATGTATGTACAAAAAAAGAAAAAGGAAAACTCTAGAAATTGAACTGAAAAATCTGAACTTCATGACACGTATTGACGGACTGCCCGCACCCGGACCGGATACGTTGTCTTAGTCTAAGTCTAATAGGTTTATGTTAGAATCCAATTCTAAACCTAATAGTTTATTTTTTTGGTAAATTGTAATTATGATAATTTTATTATAATAGGGTTTTCTTGTTTTAGACTAGGGAAAGGAGTACATTACCTCTATATAAATAGGTTACTATGATGAATGAAAAGACAGAAATAATTCTCTTATTATTCTTGTTTTTCTAAAATTTACATCATTGTCTCGATTTTAACATGGTATCAAAGCCTTGTTAAAAGAACACAAAACCCTAAAATAATAACGGGTGACAGAGACACCGGCGACAAAAGTAAAGGAATCGCCGGTGAAGAAACAAAACTCAAATAAAAACAATCTTCCATTATGACATTACGTCAAACGATAATCCCGAAATTGTGGTGACACAAGTGCAATTGAAGGATGAGAATTATCAAGAATGGGCTATATCCAAGAGGACAACCCTAAGAGCAAGGAAGAAATTCGGCTTCGTTGACGGCACGATCAAGAAGCAAAATCGCCGGACTTGAAAGATTGGAGGACTATATACTCACTGTTGGTGTCGTGGATTCGTAATACCTTAGAACCAACGCTTCGCTCAACGATTTCACATAAGGAGAAACGGAAGAATTATGGACAAGCATCCTGGAGCGGTTCGCTGTTATCAACGGAAAACGGATGCAACAACTAAAGGCAGAACTTGTGAAGTGCAAGCAGAATGGAAGGACCATAGTGGATTACTATGAAAAACTCACTAAGTTATGGGGAGAAATTGGCAAACTACGAACAGATTCCGACCTGAAAGTTCGGAAAGTGCACGTGCAATCTGGGGATACCCTTAGAAACCAAAAGAGAAGAAGAAAAAATACATCTTTTTCTCATGGGAATGGATGAAGCAATGTATGAAACCGTGAAATCGAACACACTGGACCGGAACCGTTGTCATCATTAAACAAAGTTTATTCGAAGCTAGTACAAGAAGAGTGTGTGAGAGAAATCACACGAAAAATGAAAGATCGGAGTAAAACCATGACCTCTGTCGTACAAGGGAGAAACTCTTACCGTGACCAAGGTGAATAGAAGAATGATGGTGAATTCGGCACACATTGCAAGAGATCTAAACACATTATGGGAGGATGTTTTCAACTTATTAGGTATCCGAAATGGTGTCCATGAAATAAAAAAGGTGATAAAAATCCGGAGGAAGAGGACGGGGACATCAACAATAGTAGAATGGTGGCCCGGAATCCGATCGTGGAAGAGGCAACTATCAGGCTAACGCCGTCGTTGCCAAAGATACACAGGCAAAGATACAAAAGGTGAACACATGTGGGATAGGACCTCACAATCTGAGCGAGGAGATCCGGAAGACGGTGATCCACGTGTTGAATTAACAAGGAATAAACCTGAATAGAAAAATGAATGGTAAGACCGACCTTACTATTTTCGGGATGTGCCGTGGATACGAGCTATGAAGGCGGAGGCAATTGATTGGTTCGATCTTTGACACAAACGGTTAGGTCATCCTTCAGCACAAGTAACGATGGCTATTACGACATAAGATTTAAAAGAGAGTAGTGTTAGATAAGATAAAGAATGTGATGTATGCCAAAAGGCAAAGCAAACAAGAAGTGTTTTTTTCTTTAAGTGATAATATAGCTTTCAATATTTCTTTACTGTTGTGGATGATCGTTTGCGAGCCATATGAATTTTTCTTTTAGTTGATAAGAAAGAAGTGTCCCAAACCTTAAAAAATTTCTTTGCCCTGGTGGATAGGCAGTTTGGCACGAGGGTGAAAATTGTTATAAGTGATAACGGAACTGAGTTCACATGTATGAAGACTTACTTCTTCGAACGTGAATTTTTTTCCAAACTTCTTGCACAGGGACATCACAACAGAATGGAAGAGTTGAAAGAAAACACTGTCATATTCTTAATATGGCGCGATCATTAAGATTTCAGGGTGATCTTCCGATCAGATCTTGGGGAGAATGTGTTTTGACTGCAAGATACTTGATCAATAGAACATCATATTCGGCTTTGAATGAGAAAACCCCCTATAAAATTTTATACGGGGAGGTGCCCCGTTATGATCACTTAAGGGTGCAAGAATCACTACGTTATGCACACACAATGGGAAGAACAAAGGATAAGTTTGAGAGTCGGAGTCGTAGGTGTGTCTTCTTGGGATACCCCTATGAACAGAAAGGTTGGACATTGTATAACTTAGAAAATGATGAATATTTAGTCTCAAGATATGTGGACTTCTACGAGACTAAGTTCCCTTTTACCGTTGTAAAATGCAACTTGGTCAACAACATAGTAGTGATCCTTGATGAAACAAATGAAGAAAGGAATCAGCACTATTTCGAAGAAGACCAAACAAATAATGTAGGTGTAAACGAAGCTCGAATGAAAAAAGTACAGACACCGGATATCGAACCCAATTGATGAGCCAGAATTAGACTGGACAAATGCTAGTTCGAATAATGAAAATGTAGAAGAAGTACAGACAGAAGGTATCCAGGCAAACGAAAAGCCACTGGAGGAACAATTGGGTCGGGGTAAACGTTAGAAACATGACTCGATTCGTTTACGCGACTACTAACAAGTTCTCCCTATCCTCAGCAACCCTTAGGTGCACCTTATTCTTTAGCTAATTATATATCTTGTGATGATTTTTTTTCTCGCAATACCAAAGTTTCTTTGCAACAAATACCATAAGAATTGAACCAAAAACCTTCTCGGAGGCCATGAAAAAAGAATATTAGAGAAAATTCATGCAACAACAGATCCGAGCATTAGAGGACAGTGACACATTACATTGAAAACATTGCCACCGGATAAGAAAGCACTCCGATGTAGATGGGTGCACAAGATCAAATACAACTCGGAAGGCACAATCGAATGATATGAAGCTTGGTTGGTCATCTTCGGTAATAAGCAAGAGGAAAGAATTGACTACAATGAAACGTTTGCTCCGATTACGAAGGTAGTGGTCCGTCCGAACCTTTCTTGGCAGTAGCGGAAGCTCAAAATTGGGAGTTGCATCAGATGGATGTTCATAACGCCTTCTTACACGACGAACTAACGAAGAAAGTTTATATGAATTTGCCACTAGAATTTCATGTTTCTGGCCCGAGGCAAGTATGTCAACTACGAAAATCTTTGTATGGGTTAAAACAAGCCCCCACAGAGCTGATTTGCTAAATTTTCAAGTGCCTTGATGAAATATGGGTCAAATATTCGTACTCAAATTATTTTTTATTCACGATACACCAGAGAAGTATGCAACTTAACGTATTAGTTTATGTAGATGACTTGACTATCTCCGAAGAATTTAGGCCCTCTGAAGTATTTTCTAAGTGGTTGAAGTTGCGCGTAGACCAACCGAGTTATTCATTTATCAACGAAAATATGCCTTTGGATATAATCTCTGAGTCGGGACTACTGGGAGTAAAACTGATTAATACTCCCATGAAACAGAATCACAAATTGGTGTTGGCCAAAGGGTACAATTTGGGAGATCCGAAACCGTACTGATGTCTGGTAAGTAGATTGATACACCTCAATTTTACGCGATCAACGTTGTCCTATTGTGTGCATGTTCTGTCCCAATTCATGCACCTATCGAATAAAGCATACTGGAGCGCCGCTCTCCGAGTGGTACGATACTTGAAGAAGAACTCTGGGTAAGACATTGTGTTAAGGAAAGATTGTGATCTCCAGTTGTACGGATTGTGTGATTCGGACTAGGCTGGATGTGCGTTGACTCAAAAACCGCTTACATGATGGTTTATTTCCCTCGGGAATTCACTTGTATTATGGAAAACCAAGAAGCACCACATTGCCTCTCGCTCATCAGCAGAGGCGGAATGTCATTTAATGGCTATGACGGTTTGTGAATTGAAATGGTTGAAGGGAATCTTGCATAGTTTGGGCGTTGAACATAAATATCCGGTGAAAATGTAATGTGATAGTCAAGCGGCATTGTATATTACACGAAATTCGTTGTTTCACGAACAAACTAAACATATTAAAGTTGAATGTCATCATGTCCGGGACGCACTCCAATCTGGTCTAATACTCCCGAGTTATGTGTCAACTAACGAGTAATTGACAGATGTGCTTACAAAGGCTTTGGGCAAATCACAACATAAATATTTATTTGGCAAGTTGAAATTCAAGATCCCCATGCTCCAACTTGAGGGGGTATTGATGGACTGCCCGGACCCGGACCGGATACCTTGTCCTAGTCTAAGTCTAATAGATTTATGGTAGAATCCTATTGTAAGTCTAATAGTTTATTTTTTGGTAAATTGTAATTATGATTATTTTATTAGAATAAGGTTTCCCTTTTAGATTAGGAAAATGAGGACATTACCTTTATATAAGAAGGTCATTATGATGAATGAAAAGACAGAAAGAATTCTTTCATTATTCTTTTCTCTCTAAAATTTTCATCTCTATCTCAATTTTAACAACACATCTAAAAAGTTTAAGTTGTGAAATTTGATCATGACACATATTGTTATCGATTGAGATTGAAGCATTGTTTATGCGTTCACCATCTTTCTTATGTGTGCAAAGAAGAAAAGGACAATGAAAATTACGTTGTCATTAAACTTCAAATATTTTACAAATGCTAACTCACTCGTAAATGGACAATTCGCACCATTTCCCTATTTTGGGTGGTCTTTGATTTTTGTCCCTCAAATTGGTAATTTTTAACTTTTATTCTTCGTCTAAAAAGATGATTGAAAATACTCATGTAGTTTTGGGTTCGAATCCAACAAAATAAAATAAAAAGTCGCAAGGCAGAATTTCATAGCAAACTATGTCTATTCGGAAAAAAGTTATGTCTCAAGGCATTGTGCTTTAAGGCATAACTTTGCGAAATCTATACCTTATAAAAAAAAATTAACTGAGCTGGGGTTCGAACCCAGAATGCCTTAAGACATAACTTAGAGCTACAAAAGTTATGATTACTTTTGCGAAATCTTTGCCTTGAGAATTTTTTTTACTAAACAGGGGTCGAATCCGAATCTCTAGTTTTTTAGACGTGCGAATAAAGATATTTTGACCCATAAATCTTCGTTAAATGAGAAGTACGGACAAAAATTAAAGATCACCGATTTAAGGAGAAAAATTAAAGACCAGTCCAAAAGAAGGAAATCTTGGGGAAAAAAAACCTCTTAAATAGTAGTACTAAAACTTGCTACTGTTGCAAATTCACCCCAATTTATGGCCGAAGGAGAAACATCAAGGCTGGGCCGAAATGAAAAGCGAATGTCTCGTAACAAGAGATCTAGTGATCGACCATAAGTCCCAATACGGAAGAAGCCACCGGCCCGGCCGAAGAATATTTTCAGAAAGCTTTTTGTTTTTATGAAAAGAAACCTTTTGATTGTTTTCCTGAAATTTTTAACCGGGTCATTCGCACAAACGTCCTATTTTGGGGTTGTCTTTAATTTTTTCATTCAAATTTAAATTCTTTATTTTTGCCCTTAATTATTTTTAGTGTGGCATAATTAGAATTTTACTCAGCATAATTAGTGTTTATCTTCGGCATATGTATTATACACAACTCACAGATTATGTCGGATAAGAAATAACTATCAACACTCAACATAATATAAAAAAATATAATTTTAAATTTTGACAGACATAATTAGCGTTTAATTTCAATATATATATATATATATATATATATATAGTAACATCCACACAAACTATGCCGGATAAGTCATAATTTCCAACACTCAACATAATTTTAAAAATTACTATAAAACTATGCCGCATAACTTAATTCATATATGATTTATGTCGGGCGAGGCAAAAAATTAGTTTTTGAAGAAAAAAAATACTATAGAGAATATACCTTACAAAGTAGATTTGGATATGAATATTTTCATAAAATAAATAGTAGGAGCAAAAATTAAAGATCACATATATAAAAGGTAAAAATTAAAGACCAATACGTTTGAGGGGAAATCCGCACAAAAAAATATTTTTAACCACTTGTTCCTTTTAGGAATAACTGTTTAGTAATTAATCCTATTTTTATTTCTTTTGTAAGTTAGGTTTGGTAAGTCATTACAAACATTAGATGATGATATAATATTTTATACATAAGGTTAAAAAATATATGAACAAATATTAGGTGATAACGTTGTCTAAATTTTTCAAGAGCTATATTTGCCTTACTTATAAAAATAGGAAAAAAATATTAATAGTGACCTAAATGGGACATGTGTGTGAATCAGCCTTGTATTCTGCCTTAAAAATGATTTCCCTTTTCTTTACGGGAAAAAAACTGCGTTAAGAAACAAATCGTTTTCTTTTTTCAGTTTTTCAAAACAAAAAAAAAACTAATCCAAAGAGGCCAAAAGATTAATATAAGAATAAATGAATATATATACTAGGCCTTAAAGGATTCAATTGTCAAGTTATATCGTTCTTTTGTGTTTTAAAAATCCATTATATACATAAAAACTGCATTGATATTTTTTGTTTTAAATTATTTTAAATGTACCAAGATATATAAAGCACCTTCTACGCTACGGAGACTCATCAATATACATGAACAAAGCCACTTGGCCAATGTGACATAAAAATGTACACCTCCTTTTATTATTCATGAAAATATACTCCTTTGTTCATTGTTACTTGTCTACTATATAAAAATAAATTTTCACTTTTACTTGTCCATTTTGATATATCAAAAAAAATAAATTTATTTTTCTTGGTTAACCCTTAATATTAATTACTCATTTTTAAAGAATTTTTGAGATCTATTAAGAATATATACCAATTAATAGGAGTGTTATAATAAAATATATATTTCATTTATTAATTCTTAATGAACATGTAAAAGGGAACGGAGGAATACAACTCTTCACGGACTTCTTCAATTTGTTGTTCTTCGAATCCATGATGCAAGGACCAACACCAAATTGGGATTTGTAATATTAGAATATAGCAATTTAACATGTTATTGTAATGCTGCATATTGCTTCAAGGTGATGAACTTCCTAAATTCTTTAGGTTTTGAGGGAGAAAGATAAAAGAAAAAGTCTAATGCTCCACAAATTAGTTTTTTAAGACATCAAGTATTTGGCAGACTAATTTCGATTCGTGCAAGAGGATAGAGTACTTCTTAAGATTTTCATTTTTCAAGGCTCAAATGAGGAATAATATCAATATTAAAAAAAAGGCTAACTACGAAGTTCTTCAATAATCTGTTACTAACTAGCCTAGCTAACAAACACTAATCCATCATTAATAAAACTAAAAATAGATTTTTAATGTTTAATGAAAAAAGTCAATCGTAGCTATTTTCTGTTCATGTAGTGGCATGCCGGCCAAGTACCCCCTTACTTAATTAACAAATGAATTGCAATTAGACTTTCATCGCCCAATAATAATATTAATAAATTATGGTTATTGGTATTTAGCCTTTAATTGATTTAAATATGTTGTTTTGGTCCCTTATATATCGAAAATAGTATCTTCTATTCAGTTATAAAATGATAGCAATAGTAATATAAGACAAGAGAGGTAGACAAAGAAGTAGAGAGGAGGAGGAGACTTTCTTCTTATTCAAGTGTGTTCCTCTTCCTTCAAAGGTGAATAACATCCCAATTTATAGAATGAAACCACCCAATGGAGGTTACAAATATTAAGTGCCCAAATTAATAGGTACATGTAACATACAAAAAGTTAGTGAATGTGTATGGACATCCATACAAAGGATATGTATTTCATAACACTCCCCCTTGGATGTCCATAGATAATGTGCCTCGTTAAAACCTTACTAGAAAAAAAACCAGTGGAAAAAAAATTTAGTGAAGGAAAAAGAGTACACATTTCTAATAATACATATTTTGGTTGCCTCATTAAAAACCTTACAAGGAAAACCCAGCGAGACAAAATCTTATACGGAAAAAAGAGTACAACATGTATTAACTCCCCCTGATGAGAACTTTAGGCCAAATGCTTCAGTCTTCGCATTCCAATCTTGTATACCATATTCTCGAAAGTTGCGGTTGGCAGAGACTTAGTGAACGAATCCACCATATTATCACTTGAACAAATCTGTTGCACGTTGATATCACCATTCTTTTGGAGCTCCTGTGTGAAGAACAACTTTGGTGAAATGTATTTTGTCATATCTCCTTTTATGAATCATCCATTCAATTGAGCAATGCATGCTGCATTATCTTCATATAAGATTGTGGGTATTTTGTCACATTTCGAACCACATTTTCCTCGAATAAGATGTACCATTGACCTCAGCCACACAACTTCTCGGCTTGCTTCATGAATTGCTATTATCTCATCATGATTTGAAGAGGTCGCCATGATAGACTGCCAAGATATGGCAGCACCGCCACATATAAATACATAGCATGTTTGAGATCTAGCTTTGTGTGGGTCAGATAAATACCATGCATCAGCATAACCAACAAAATTAGGACTGCAATTGTTAGAGTAAAATAAGCCTAAATCGACAGTCCCTTTTAGATACCGCAATATGTGTTTAATTTCGTTCTAGTGTCTCCTTGTATGAGCACAACTATATCTTGCTAACACATTAACTGAAAATGCTATGTCAGGCCTTGTGGTATTGGCAAGATACATTAGTGCACCGATTGCACTAAGATATAGTACTTCAGGACCAAAAAATTTCTCATTATTTTATTGTGGTCGGAACGGATCTTTATTCACATCAAGTAATCTAACAACCATCGGAGTACTTAATGGACGTGCTTCATCCATATAAAATTGTTTCAACACTTTTTCTGTATATGCAGATTGATGGACAAAGATACCATTTGCCAAATATTCAATTTGTAAATCAAGAGGTTTATGTCGTCAACATATATAGCAAGTAGTACAAACTCTGATATTATTTTATTTATAAAAATACATGGGCAAATGACATCATTTGTATAGCCTTCATTTAACAAATACTCACTAAGGCGACTATACCATATGCATCCGGATTGCTTTAAATCATACAATGATCTTTGCAATCTGATTGAGTGCATTTCTCGAGACTTTGAACTACATGCTTCATGCATCTTAAATCCTTCAGGAATTTTCATGTATATTTCATTTTCAAGTGTTTCATAAAGATAGGATGTAACCACATCCATTACGTGCATCTCAAATCTCTCAGTGGACAACGAAAGTAATGAGATAACAAAATGTTATTGCGTCCATAACAGGTGAGTACATCTCTTCGTAATCGACGCCAGGCCTTTGTGAAAATCCTTGTGCAACAAGGCGTGTCTTACATCTTTGTATCTCATTTTTCTCTTCTTTTTTTTTCGCACAAAAAATTATTTATAACCAACATGCTTTATACCATTAGGTGTTTGGACTACAGATTCAAAAACTTCTCATTTGGTAAGTGAGTTTAACTCTGATTGAATTGCCTCTTGTCATTTTGGCCAATCACATCTTTCTCGGTATTCTTTAACATATTGGGGTTCAAGATCTTCACTATCTTGCATAATTCTAGTTGCAACAATATAAGCAAAAATATAATCCACGTTTATTTTCAAGTGATTCAAATTTGTCCTAACCTCACTTGGATTTATTGATATTTCTTCATTTTCTTGAGGTTGAGGCTCATTGATTTCTTCAAGAATATCAGGATTGATCAAATTTTGCATTTCTTTATGAGATTCTTTCTTAGTGTCATCTTGACCATTTTGTTTCTACGATTCCGATCCTTAGAACCCAATGGTCTACCACGCTTTAGACGTGCTTTGGACTCATTTGTCATGACACTAGTAGATGATCCTACAAGGACATCAATCAGAATTGGGATATTCTCTGCAGGGATATGTGATTTGGTAATCCTTTTCAAATCTGTAAATGTGTCTGGCATTTTATTTGCTATTTTCTGTAAGTGAATAATCTTTTGGACCTCGTGCTCACAAATAGAAGCACGCTGATCAAAATGAGACAATGATGGACTATTTCACAAAATTTTCCTTTTTATTTCATTATTCTCTCCCTTAATTTTGAGAAAACTATCTCATCAAATCGACAATCAACAAATCGAGCAGTGAACATATCTCTTGTTAATGGTTCAAGATAGCGAATAATGGAAGGGGATTCAAACTCAACATATATCCCTAATCTTCTTTGGGGGCCCATCTTGGTGCGATGTGGTGGTGTTACAGACACATATACGGTGCATTCAAAAATTCTTAGATGAGATATATTAGGTTCTTGACCCAAAACCAATTGCAACAGAGAAATTTTATGATAATTAATCGATCTGAGACGCACAAGTATTGTTGCATGCAAAATAGTGTGACCCCAAACAGACGTCGGTAACCTTGTTTTCATAAGTAATGATCTTTCTATTAACTGCAGACGTTTAATTAATGACTCTGCAAAGCCATTTTAAGTATGAACATGAGCTACAAGATGTTCAACTTTTATCCCAATTGATAAACAATAATCATTAAATGTCTGGGATGAAAACTCTGTAGCATTATCAAGGCGAATAGACTTTACCGTGTAAGGGCGATCCATCTTGATGACGAATCGGATTATCGAGAAATTGTGCCCGTAATCAAATTATGTGTACCAGTAATTTTGCAAACGTCAGGTTGCGAGATGATAATAGACACACATGAGGCCATCTAGAAGAAACATCTATTAGGACCACAAAATATCTATATAATCCACTAGGTGGGTCAATAGGTCCACAAATATCCCCATGTATACGTTCCAAAAATTCAGGGAATTCAAACCCAACCTTTGTAGGTGATGGCCTAATAATTAAATTGCCTTAATAACAAGAAGGACAAGAAAATTCATTGTTTAAAAGAATTTTCAGGTTCTTTAATGGATGACCATTGTAATTTTTTAAAATTCATCTCATCATTATAGATCCAGGGTGTCCCAGTCGATCATGCCAAAGTACAAACATATTGGAGTCAGTAAACTTCTGGTATACGACAGAGTGTGCCTCAATCACACCAATTTTTATCCAATATAAGCAAGTAGACAAGGCATGAAACTTTTCTATAACAACTTCTTGACCTTGGTGATACCAATATATTCAAGATTCATCTCATCCATTGTTTTAATATGGTATCCATTTTAACGGATATCTTTAAAACTTAGTAAGTTCCTTCGGAATTTAGGAGAAAATATGGTATTATTTATAATGAATTTTGTTCCCTCAGGCAAAATTACGGTGGCTCTTCTGGAGCCTTCAATCAAGTTGGTACTACCAGAAATGGTATTAACATTTGC
Organism: Anisodus tanguticus; assembly: GCA_034509755.1. NCBI lineage: Eukaryota > Viridiplantae > Streptophyta > Magnoliopsida > Solanales > Solanaceae > Anisodus > Anisodus tanguticus. The sequence goes on along the minus strand of CM067559.1, from coordinate 41,774,495 downwards.
CTTACCCATAAGTAGATGAGACAAATATTTCTTGTCTTTAAATATCGTATGTGTAGCAGCAGAATCAATCAGACAAATATCTTCATAATTGAATTGTAATCCAAACTTGCTTTGAGAAGTATTCATATCTTCAAATAGAATAACATACACAAAGTAAAACTAATACACAGTAACTACTAGCATTGTCATAAAATGCAAAGTGAAAACTAAGTAATATAACGAAGTAATCGTTACTGAATGAACTACATGTCATATTACTGAATGAACATAGTAAGAAATTTCAAAATTGATTCTTATTCTTTTTGAGATATTAGTAATATATTATTAAAGGCCATAAAGGCATTGGTCATAAAAAGCATTCAGATGAAATATAAGCACAAATATGAATACACACCAATGCAAAAACTCTGGACAAGCCATGATCTGTATAATTATTATCATTCTTTAAAAGTTTTTGTGTCTTTGCCTTTAATAGTTACCTTAACATTTTACAAAAAATTAAACTCATTTAATTCTCATTAATCACCCTCTCAAATGTAACGTCCATACCTTTAAACCCATTTATCAACTACTATAAATTAAATTCTGTAATTTACATCAAATCATTCTCACCACATACTAAATATATACTCCGTACATAATATTTTTATACGCCCAACAAACTAGCATTAAAAAAAATAGTAATACAAAATTATAAAGATAGAACTATATATAAGCCAACATTTCATTTTTGATATAAAATATAAGCCAATGATGGCTATTTAAGTGGTCAAATACGTTATCAATTGAATTGCAACAAATTCAAATGATATGTTAGAAACTGACAATATACTGTTCATTAAAAATAATATACGACATTCAATTGTTTGAAGAAAATCATCTGGCAAACATATCAAATATTCTCATAATAAATGTCATTAAGACACCTCAATATTTGTATCGATTCAATTAAGTACAAGGACTTAATGGAGGAATATTAAGACTCGTAATTATATGATATTAGAATAAAGAACATATTTAACTTATTTTGAGATATAATAATTATTTTATTAACAATTCCCCATTCAGTTTAAATCAAAGCAGTAAGTAACATATGACTTCAATCCACAACAAAATTATACACACGAAATGGAGCATCAACAGTACAAATTTCAATAGGAGATTACAAGCACAATTTTAAGTAATCACATAAACAATTATTGTGATATGATCTTTTATTCATTAATTACTGTGACTAGCAAAAATAATGCATAAAAAAAAATTAATCATCTCTAACCACAGAACCATCACCAATCAAGTGATCTATCTTTCCTTCAGGGTGCTCAAAGAAATCTGCTACATCCAAGTGTGCGATGTCAAATTGATTTTCAGAGATAAAATTCACTTCGGGGTGTTTCTCTTTCTTTTTCATTGATGCTTGATAAAGCTCAACCAAGTGCTTTGTCGTACGGCAGGTACGTGATCAATGTCCTCTTCCACCACATCGATAGCATTTATTTTTTTAGCCACGTGCTTCTAGCACTTCATGCCTCTCATCCTTCTTTTTTCCCTTCTGGTAGTGATTTTTCTTTGATGAATGATTAACACTAAGGAAAGAATTTATTCCTTGACCATTATCACGACCACGTCCACTGTCACTATCACGACCACGATCATGACCATGACTGGGGCCACGAAGTTTTCCACTCCTAGAGTAGTGGGCGTACACCTCATTCACTTCGGGGAGTGGTGCAACGCCAGTAGGTCGATTCTCATAATTTTTCATCAACAAATCGTTATTTTGTTCAGCCACTAGAAGGTGAGCAATCAAATCACAATACTTTGTGAAACTTTTCTCTCGATATTGCTGTTGCAGGAGCACATTCGAGGCATGAAAGGTGGAGAACGTCTTTTCCAGCATATCAGAATCACTAATATTGTCTCCACATAGTGTCAATATAGAAGTAATTCTGAACATCTCAGAATTGTACTTCATAACTGACTTGAAATCTTGTAGCCTTAGATTCATCAATTCGTATCCTGCTTTTGGGAAGAAGACCATCTTCAGGTGGTCATACTTTTCTTTCAAGTTTTTCCATAAAACGAGCGGATCTTTAATAGTAAGATATTCCATCTTCAGGGCCTCATCAAGGTGATGGCGTATGAATATCATAGCCTTGGCGTTTTCTTGGTTGAATGCTTCATTATTTTCTTTAATGGTGTCTCCAAGACCCATATCATCCTAATGTATTTCATCATCTAGCACCCATGATAGGTAGTTCTTGCCCGAAATACCGAGGGCAACGAACTCAAGTTTTGTAAGGTTAGCCATAAAATAGAGAGAATAAAAATAGTACCTTAGCCTCTGAAAATTTCTTAAGTCGGTAGAGTCTCGTGTTGATAACGTGTTATAAAATGATAGCAATAGCAATATAAGACAAGAGATGTAGACAAAGAAGTAGAGAGGATGATGAGACTTTCTTATTTCAAGTGTATGTTCCCCTTCCTTCAAAGGTGAATAACATCCCAATTTATAGGATGAAATCACCCAATGGAGGTTACAAATATTAAGTGCCCAAATTAATAGTACATGTAACATACAAAAGGTTAGTGAATGTGTATGGACATCCATACAAAGGATATGTATTTCATAACAGACTCTTAATTTTAAATCTAATTATCCTCTTTATGAAGTAACAATACCGATGTAACATAACCCATAGACGATTAATTAATTTTACAGCTAGTAGTTGATTAAATTTGTGAAAAGTCACGCGTATAGGGATCAAAGTGCACATTATAATTCATTGCAGGTTACTACACAATCATATATGACAAGGATCAAAATCAAAATTTATTTATAAGTTAAAGGACCAAAAGTGCTATTACTCCATATTTTCACCTTGGATGATCATATTGTTCCCATATTTCATGTTTGGAATCTTCTAAAGCAGAATCAATGAGAACATCAATTAACAAAGACAAACACAATACAATAACAACAAATAGGACTACTAAACTTACTTAGAATGACACTAGTACATTATAACCAAAATAGGCCTACTAAAATTGCACTTGCATTAATCACGTAAAAACAAATATTTCACCAAAATTAATCAAACATAGTTCTCTAAAGTCCAAACAAACTACACTATAACAAAAAGTGGGACACATAAACACTAAGAAAATACAAAATAGGTCACAAATATTCAGGTCCATGAAGCCTCATATTCAGTCTTCTAAGCCAAACAGAATGAAGTATCATGTGAAACACATCATATCTTTTTGGAGTCATATTAACTTCAAAATGTCTCCTCACTTGTTTACCTCTTCTTTGCAACGTTATATATTGCCTTGTTGAAATTCCAGACAGAATTTTCTTCAAGTTAGGAATTTGCTCGACGGATACTTCAACCGAGAATGATTTCCAGTTCAAAACGTCGCTAAAAGGTGGCACGTAATGGTCCTTAAGGAGGACCGGGACACATCCCATGTAAAGTGCCTCGACCATTCGTGGACTAGCAACTTCGTAACCACTAGGACAAAGGCAAAACTTGCTATTCCTTAGCATGCCATAGTACGAGACGCCTTTTGGTAGATACCTGTGGACTTGGATATCCTCGTCTTTGTTCTCCCAATGCTCGAGAAGTATCAGGCGTATAGGTCCATGAAGCCCTCCAGCGAAGAAAGCCAAAATTGATCGATGTGATGGGGATGGACCGCCGATCAAGCCATACATCGTACCCCCTGGCAGAAGGATCTCTGGAAAGGATACATCTTTAGAAGGCTTGAATCCTTCTGAGGTATTAGCATTGCATAATGCTCGAATTGAGTTCTTGTATAGAAACGGAACAGCCTTTGAAAGTTCAGGCCCCTACAAGATCGACACATTTCAAAACAATCATTATTCTAGTAACAAAATTTTCTCCATAATAGTCAATAAAGTATGAAGATGTAAGTTTTACCCAATCATGGCAAGCGAGCATGAAGTGATCTGCGCCTAGGCTTCGATTCCAATAAGGATATTTCCCAGAAACAAGATTAATGTAATCCGTAAGCGTTTGTTTCATCGGATTCCAATGTTCTTTGGAGTTTCTATCATATATGAAGTGAACTATCGCCGTCACACTGATAGGTAGGAAAAAGACTTGAGCTTTCTCGGGGTCTCTGGTCCGGAATTTGGTAGTCTCCATTTGATAAATGAAGTTCCCCTCCATCGCGTATATGCTTTTGCATGGACCATTGTGAAAAATAGGCTGTTCTCCTTCTTCGTACACGAATACCTTGAATTGCTTTTCCATTTCCAAGTAACTCCTGAAATTTGAATCACATACATTAGCTTCATAAGTTTGCTTCAAATGGAATAAATCTCAAAAAGTTAACAACTGAACAATTAATAGCAGACTAATTTGACTCTGTTTTTAAAGTTATACGAGACAACATACTTAGTGTATCAGCATGATTTGACACGACAAGGATGACAAGCTCTTTCTATACAAGAAGGCAAAGTGAGAATTTTCTATCGCAACTATTAGTTAAAGCGACAACGACTAAACATGCTTCCACATACGTCATGGCAAAGAACAGTTAACTATTCCATTAACATGTCTACCTCATTAGAATTATCTAAAACTCATGTCACAGCACGGAAAAATAATAGGATCAAATGATCATATCGGACCAAAGAAATGTTAAAACGATTATGATTAAAAAACAGATCCATATACATTGGACCAGATCCAGATGGAACATCTCGACTAAACATACTTCCAGCAACCTCATGGCTAAGACTAGAATACTATTCCATTAACATGTCTACCACTAAAGAATTATCTAAACTCATATCACAACGACGGACGAACAAAAATATAGAAGACTTGTCGATAACGAGGTGTCAATAATATGACCAGAAGTGGTCATGTTAAACTGATAATGATCGGAAAAAAAGCCATACCTATGAAAAGCTTTGGCATTCCAATACATTGGACCAGATGGAACGTAGTCCGGGTCATCCGTTTGATTTCCGGACGTAGCGGCTTCTTTGATGGCGGCTCGAGCTTTCCCCAATTTGACTTCTAACTTCTCCAAATTGGTAAACTTTTTCTTGATTTTGGGTTCAATTGGCACATCATGAGTTTCATTCAAAGATGGCAACTCATTTGGTTTCTCCAATGAAATGTTAAAAGTTTCATTCTTCTGTATTATAATCTGCTTAGAAAGATGAAAATATAATTAATTTATCATTCAATCTTCGATTTGAAAATGGAAGATTTGTCACAACACTTTAACAATAACTAGTTGATATGTAAGCGATAATTGGTTAGTACATGCAAATTATTTCCACACTAATGACGAATGCTAGTACTAATATTTGATTTAAATTATGAAACCGCTGCAAAATAAGGTTTAATTAAAAAAAAAAGTCACAAATTTGGCTAAAATTAGAAAAAGTCAGTGACAAGTGCATTTTCTTTTCTTTTTTTGAATTAGAAGAAATTAACAATTTATAATGCAGTTTCTTTAAACAAGTTCAGTTAAATTCTATGAATCAATGATCTCTTATGCAGCAATTGAACTATTCAAAGGGGAAAATCTAGTAGAAATCTACTTCTAAAACAATAAAATAGAAACAAAAATGAAAAAAATTACAGATTAGTCAAAGCGTCATTATTCAAATTAAGTAACCTTTTCATTTCTACACCAACATATTTTATAAATCAAGACTTTGATTTTAATCTAGGAAAAATCTGATCCCAGGCTCTACTTTTTAGAAAGTATATCATCACAAACACAGAGTAAAACCAAAGAAAATGTACATGCATTAAAAAAATCCCAAAAAAAAAATCTTCTAAAACATTTAAATAAAAACAAAAAAAAAACAAAGAATTACAGATAAGTCACAGCTTCATTTTTCTTTCTCCAGCAAAGAAATTACTCCAACAAATTTTATAAATCAAGACTTCAAATTTAATCAAGGAATTTTCTGATATCAGGCTCTACCTTTTTAATTTTAAAAAGAAAATCATCACACACTCACATACTGAAACTAAAAAATAGGGTACATGCATTAAAAAAAACACCACAAAGTTCTTCTAAAACATTAAAAAGTGAAACAAAAATGGAAAAAATAAATAGAAGAATTACAGATAATCTTTTTTCACTTTCACTCCAAACAGATTTTACAATATCAAGACTTAAATTTTGACAAAGAAAAACTCTGATTTCAGGCTCTACTATTTTTTAAAAAGAAAATCATTACATGCTCACATAGTGAAACTAAAAAAAGGCTACATGCATTAAAAAAGACAAAAGATTCTTCCATACATTAAAATAGAAACAAAAATGTGGGAAAAAAAAAAAGAACTACAGATTAGTCACATCTTCATTATTCTTTCTCCCTCTAAGAAATTTTAATCAAGTAACCACCAAATTTTATAAATCTAGACTTCAATTTTAGTCAAGGAAAACTCTGATTTCAGTGTAAAACTTAAGAAAAGGTACATGCATAATTTCTAAAACATTAAAAATAGAAACAAAAATGAAAAAAGAGGGGGCCAAAAAAAAATCATCACACAAACAGAGTAAAACTTTTTTTAAAAAAGAGGTACTATAGTCTATATTACATGCATAAAAAAATCCAAACAAAATTCTTCTAAAACAATAAAAATAGAAACAAAATGAAACTAACTGGTTGCTGAGATTCTTGATCAGCTTCAGCAGTAAGTGATGAAAAACTACTACTAATACTACTGTTAAAGCTATAATCTTCCAAAATAGCCTCTTCACGGTCAGCGACGCCGTTGACCACCGCCGCCACCACTAACTCAGGTTGCCCAACGCCGGAATTATTTTTTCCTGTAAATTGCATAAATACCCTTTAAATCATTACCTCTAAATTAAAATCATCATTATTACTAGCTAATAATTAATCCAAGTTCAGATTTTGAATAATAATTACCTGAACCAAAAAGCCAACTTGAAGAAGAAAATAAAGAAGTTGAATTCTTTGAATTCCCAAATGCGAAAAAAATAGAAACCAAAATTAATGGAACCATAATCCATAAAAGCCTTGTTGATGCTGATGAACAAATCTTCATTTTAGATCCTTCCATCATTTTTTTTCACATGACCAAAAAAAGAAGATTACTAACTAGGAAACTAGTAGTACTAGTAATAATAATTACTATCTTCTTATATATATATGTGTATATATTTTCTTGGGGAAAGTCTGTTGGGTTTGCTCTCAATTTTAAGAGGACTCTGTCATATTTATTTTATTATTATAAAAAAAAATTATAATAATAACATTCACAATATAGTCGTTTAGAGAGTTTTGTTTAAGAATAGATTATTCTCTCAATAATTTTAATATTTTATATTAATTTTTTTTATATATAAATTAATTAATCAAATTATATTATAATATTATATCTTTTTTAGAATAGTTTTTTATGTATTTATCGCTATTAAAATTTATAATTATTAATTTTTGTATGACGTTCTGATAGTTTTGAGTGATTTTTTTTTTTTTTTTTGAGAGAAACCATTGGTAAGAAATGATTGCAGTATTCTGCCAAGCGTCTCATAGTCTAAGCTTTTAATTTCATGCAAAAATCCATCATTTTTCTTTTTCTTTTTTTATATATTCCAATTTTGTCCTTTTCCTATTTATTTCCCAGAAAATAATGCACACTAATGGGCTTTTTTGTATTCTTCCTTTTAAGTTTCTAAAATTTGTAAGCTCATCACCGTCCCTGCTTTACGACATCATTTTACTCTCTCCAATAACTTTTTTATTAGAGTTTCAAATTATTTATACTGACGGTGTAAAAAATATTTACAAAATTATATGTTTAGATTAAAGAAAAGCATTAGAAATACTTTCTGGAGACTAGTTTTTCGATTTATTTTAGATTTAGTATTCATTTTTCTTCCATTTCTCTTTTTTTCTTGATTTTGAGAAAGATTAGTAGAATCGCCGGAAATCAATACTGTTGTCGACTGATATATGCCAAAGTCTACGGAATAAAACTTTTAGTCCTTTTCGGCACGACATATGATTAATAGTATAGAATAATTGATAAGTAATCTATTATAACATGTTAAATTATGTATTTAGTGTAAAAAATTATTATATTATTACTTTATATAATTTAATTTTTTTCATTATAAATTTATAATATGAATTTAAGGTCTATGTATTGACTATTTAAAAAATATTTAATATAAAATAAGATCACATATTAGGTAATCATAAATTAAATAAAACTCTTAATAAACATTAATACTTGTAAAAATAATAATTAATCCGGTATTATTGAATCACATGTTAAAATTTACCAACGGTGAATCTAACTTGATCCTTATAATATGGTATCCGTATTAACTTGCATAAATCTCGATTAATTTAATGAATTAGCTAAATATCTTATTTTCAATCAGCACAAGTATTAGTTCATCTTATTTATCATAATCTAATAAATAAATAAATAAGAAGTAATTACCTACGTTTCTGTCTTTTAATTTACCCTCTAAAATTCATTGGATTGATATATTTGAGGTGGCTATTGATTAATAGAGGTTACTGAAGGGATGAACGTGAAGTTATTTAATGAGTATGATTTTAAATTTTTGAAAAATGGTATTAAGTGTATGGAAGCATTTAATAGGTTTCTTTTGGAACCTGAAATTTCTAATTAGATCTCCTTAATTGCAATTTGTTGTCATTATTATTATGTTATGGCAAGGAATTTATTAGGATATGCTATTCACATGGTATATTGGGAGCTGAACTAGGAAGGTAGTTTTTTTCAAGATTTCATTGAAGTACTTTGTCAAAGTAAAGAAAAATTCAACTACTAAAATATAGGACATGGATCATGGCTTTTTAGTTTTTGACTTTTTTGTTTTCCTTTTCCATACAAAGTTAGTTCATTTTATGTCCTCTATTTATGATTTTATCTTACTTCTTAAATATTTTCAAATTTTGGTACTATGTTTTTCTAAGAAGAGAAGCTAGTAATATTGTTGCAAGTACAAGGAGTAATAGTACTTGTATATTCTGCATTAGCAATACAATGTTGAGTTGTCGATCATTTTTTTTGTTTGCATAAATAAAACTTACATAAATTATGCAGAAATCTATATACTTCCTCCCGTCTTTTTAAGTGTTTTTCAACCTTAATGGTGGAATAAGAATATGAAACTTAGTGATACGTGAATTAAATCAACTAAGATAATCAAAATAACTATCATGTATTACACAATTTTTTGAAGTAACAATAATATATTCAATGTAATTTTATAAATGGTGTTTAAGGAGAATATGATGTATGTAGTCCTTACTCTACCTTTGTAGGGTTGAGAGACTATTTATGATAGACTACCCTCGGCTAAAAAAAAAGTAGTCCATGCAGGATTGCGAGAAAAATAAGACAACAACATATCAAGATACAACAAATGAGAAACACACAGTAATACACACGGAAAGAGTAAGGATCTACGCGATATATACCTAAATAATACTACTAAGATATTACTCGGAAAGAGTAAGGATCTACGCGATATATACCTAAATAATACTACTAAGAAAAGGAAAGGCAGAGATGAATAGGCTAGCCCCCTACCTCTCTACACATAGTGCGTCAAAACTCAACTATCCACTAACCTTCTACATTAATTCTCAACCTTCAAATCTTCTTATTTGAAGGACATGTCTTCAATCAGCTGAAATTATGTCATATTAAAATTTATCAAGTACTAATTAACCTATACATTAAAATTCCTACATTATTAATCTGAAGCATGTAATTACTTGTTGGGTGGCCAGTGTTAACGTAATACACTATATAAGAACAAGATTAAGAAAAGTAGGCATTCAGCTTTATAATTCAGGGATATTCATTGTATTCAAATAAGAAAATATTTCATATTACTTGAACTTCGCTCGGCTTTTTAAGATGATGAATATCATGCTCATTTAAGAGGGAACCGTTGTGTCAGTTATAATTAGTAAAATAAAGATAATTTGTTTGAGGTTAGATTAATTACACCTAATTAGTACTCATTACGTTAGTGTCGCATTTTGTTTTTCGACAGTCAAACTACATAGAGTAGAGTTAACTAATATTTTAGAATGCATTTTTTTATAATATTAATATGAAAAGAATTACAACTCATAATATTTTTTATATAGTTTTTAAATATCTAAATTTTAATTTTAAAATATTTAAATAATAATTAAGAGATGAAAAGTACTATTACTAACTCTTTATTTTTTTTCTCTTATGGTTTGTTTTATTGCAAGGTTATGACCTTATTGGAATAATTGTAGAAGATACGGATGGGGTCTTGTCACCATATAATTCTATTCTCATATTAAATTATTGCTCTCAGAGAATTTGAGTATTGTAATATTTTGAAGGTGAGCCTTGAATTAACCGGTAAAGTTGTTGTCTAAAAAAAATAATCTCTTGATTATTTTTATTAATGAAGAGGTATATATACAATTTACAATCTCCAAAAATATGTAAAATTGTATTCCTACTATACTTCTAAAATCCTAATTATACTTGTACAAGAATTCTACAACTATTGTAAGTTTGTGTATAACTTTGATTACAATTTCGGTAACTTATTTGTTTCGGATTCCGTGTATACACGATATATTTGTCACAACCCCGCAGTCATAGTGGGTAGTCATCGTAAGCTGAGACTGTCCCTACAATCTTCAAATAAAACCGAGGGAAGACCCTTAGTAAAGATGTCTACAATTTGGTACCTGGAAGGGACATGCAAGACGCGTACTTGTCCACGAGCTACCTTTTCGCGAACAAAATGAATATCCATCTCGATATGTTTAGTGCACCGATGTTGGACCAGATTCCCAGAAAGATAGACTGCACTAACATTATCACAATAGACCAATGTAGCTTTCAAAATAGGAAAGTGAAGCTCTAATAGAAGATTACGCAACCAACATGATTCAGATACCACATTGGTTACCCTTCGATACTCGGTTTCCGCACTGGATCGCGATAATATAGCCTGGCGTTTTGCAGACCACGAGACCAAGTTATCACCAAGAAACATACAATAACCAGATGTCGAGCGTCTGGTATCAGGACAGTCACCCCAATCGGCATCAGTATATGACACGAGAGTAGAGACGGAGGATGGATATAAATGTAATCCATAATCAAGTGTGACATGTATGTATCGTATAATGCGTTTGAGCGCATGCATGTGCTCAATCCGTGGGTCATGCATAAATAAATACATCTGCTGAACTGCATAAGTAATATCAGGTTGTGTGAAAGTCAGTTCCTGAAGTGCCCTGCAAGACTCGGGAGTGGGTGAGATCCTCGTATGGTGTGTCAGGCGCAACACTCAGCTTCGGTTTGGTATCAACTGGAGTGGAAGTAGACTTACAAGATGACATACCAGCTCTCTCAATGATCACAGCCGCATACTTCTTCTGTGATAAAAATAGACCACCTGCATGACGAGTGACAGTTATACCCAAGAAATAACTCAAGGGCCTCAAGCCTTTCATAGCAAACTCTGAACTAAGAAGTGACCTGATAGACTTGCGCAGATTATCAGAAGAAGCAGTCAATATAATATCATCCACATACAATAAAATGTATGCCAGAGAAGTACTACGACGATATATGAATAGAGAATGATCAAACCTACTGTGAGAAAATCCAATAATAGATACATAATCTGCAAACCTTTTATACCAAGCTCGTGGAGCCTGCTAAGCCCATACAAGGACTTCTTCGACAAACAGACATGCTGATGATAATTGGGGTCTCTAAAACCCAAGGGTTGATGCATGTATATTGTCTCCTTAAGATCATCGTGTAAAAAGGCATGCTTTAGATCCAACTGATGAATGGGTCATGCTTTTGAGATAGCCAAACTGAGCCTTATGCCTCTCAAAAGAACCCTCAGAATTTTCTTTCTTACCATGTTTGTCGTCATCGTTGTTGCAGTCTCTGATACCATGAAAGAAATAATCCCTTGATTATTTTCATTAATGAAATAGTATATATACAATTTACAATTTACAATTTCCATAATAGGAAAATCTTATTCCTATTCTACTCCCAAAATCATATTCTACTTGTACAAGAATCCTATAATTATGGTAAATATACAATTCTAATTATGGTACAATTTGTATCAATTTGGTACACTACAAATATACAAAATCATGTACAATGTGACAAAACCAAGACTAAATATACATAGGATATACACGTGCATACCGTGTATATCTTATGTATATTTAGTATATTTAACACTAGCACTTCTCTAACTACCTCACGAATGCAACTGACCGTCCTGTTCCACGTACCAGTCGCATATCGTAATTCGAACCGTACTATATACTTTGGAAAGAAATGATTATATTTATATATATACTTCATAATTATTTGATTTGTTGTGATTAGATTAACGATACTTCAGAAACATTTTCTCTATGTGCACGAGATTGATGGACATAAAATCGATATAAGATTCACCTACACTTTATCATTCACATACTCTACTTATGAAATTAAACAAAGTTATTATCGATGTTCTTTCATTGAAAGCCAAAAAGATACGTTATCTCATATTCTTCAAGTATTTAAACATTCGAAATATGGTGGCATAAAAAACATAACCGTTCATAGAAATGAATGAATTCTTAGCATTCATATTACGTGTCAACTTTATGTTCTCCTTTTATTGCCACCTATCAAATCCAAAGCATTAAAAATATCAGAATTCTGTGTCCAAAATTTTGAGATAACCCAAAAAAGTAAGACGAATCAGCTGCTTTATTTTATTATTTTTTATTTTTTTATATTCAGCTTCCTGGCTTACGCCAGACTATTCCTGAAAATAGTAGTACCGGTCTCTTAACACTACTACCAGTAAATCGCGGGATGTGTCTGAAAACAGAGCAACTGATATCACTTATAAAATCCTATTCCAGAAGAGATCAAAGTGCTACCACCAGAATTCGAACCCACGTTACAGGTCTCTGAATTTTAAGTTTACTTCTTTTGCCAGCTATGCCGGGGGACCAGCTGCTTTCTTTATTACTACTACTGTCGCTGTTACGTCTTTATTTTACTTTATACATTTTCTTTCAGCACTAAAAACAGGAAAAAGTTGGATTTTTAAAAAAAAATGATAAATATCAACTCCTAAAATATGACGACGACAACAATAATAATAACAATAAAGCCAGTGTGATCCTATAAGATGAGGTCTGAAGATGATAAAATATATGCGAATTTTATCTCTACGTACCTTGTGAGGTAAGTCTTTTGGTAGACCCTCGATTTAGAAGAAAAATATCTATCACAGAAATATATGCAAGAAGACAATAAATAACAAAATATAAAATAAATATGAAAAATATATAATACTACCCAACAAGGAAAACTCCTAAAATATGACGTACGAGAAAAACATTATCACTTTGCCTAAATTCCGACTATTATCTTGGAAAAAGGAGTTTAGAATGTCCGTGAAATATTTGACTGACGGTATATTTGTCCCCCGTTTATCTATCGTTTTAAAAAATAATCTTATTTACCGTTATTTTTCATCTCAAAATCAATCTTCGTTCAATAGTAAAAACGAAAAACCCAAATTTACCAGTAAATAATCAATAATCTAAAGCATGTCTCTTAATAATTAAAACGTTCAGATATATACTTAAAACAATATAATTTTATAAAAAAATCTACACATACCCTACATGTCTTCCACATCATATCAATTTGGAGTCAATTTCTCAAATGTTCATTGCACTTGTTAAAAAATTTCAATAATATAACTTTTATTTTATTGGGACAATAAGATTATCAAATTATATCCTTATTTCCAATAAAGTAAATCAATTCATTTTTATACATAAAACCCCTTAGCTCTTCTGTCTTTTGTTTCAGCCGTACATACTTCAAGAGCTTAGGGCAATTTTAAATTAAAATAGAATAAATTACTAAGGATTTGCTAATTTTTTTTAATGATTGCACCATAATTTCGAAAGACAAATCATACACAACGAAAATAGTAGGTTTCGACGAAACAATCTATTATGAGTTATATTTTAATTTTGTGAAAGACATATAACGAAAAAAAATCAATAAATGAATATTATAAATTGGTTCCTCTTCTGTTCATTTTTTTGCGTGATGTTAAAAGTCCATCATCGGATATGAAATGAGAACATGAACTCCTTATATGGACTTGGACAATTCCACCCTACAAGCTAGCTTTTGATATTGAATTAGACAAAATATCCATTCTTTACATGGTATCAGAGCCATACCCATTCCAATTGTTTGTTCGTCGATGTTGGACCCCTAAATTATATTGTCCACACTCCAGTTAGCAAGGTATGGACGTGCGGGGAGTGTTAAGAGTCCCACATTCCATTTATTGAATGTGAACATGAACTATTTATGTAGATTTGGACAATCCTCACCCTACAAGCTAGCTTTTGGGGTTGAGTTAGGTCCAATATCTATTATTTACATGGTATCAGAGATAGACCCATTTCAATCCTCACCCTACAAACTCTGATACCATGTAAAGAATGAATATTGTGTCTAACTCAACCCCAAAATATAGCTTGTAGGGTGAGGATTGTCCAAGTCCATATAAGGAGTCCATGTTCCCATTTCATATCCGATGTGGGGCTCTTAACACTCCTCGCACGCCAGACCTCGTTAACTGGAGCATGTATAATATAATTTGGGGGCCCAACAATCGGTGAACAAAGAATTGGAATGTGTCAGACTCTGATACCATGTAAAGAATGGATTTTTGGGCCTAACTCAAACCCAAAAACTAGCTTGTAGGGTGAAGATTCTCCAAGTCCATATAAAGAGTTCATGTTCCCATTCTATTTCGATGTGGGACTCTTAACACGCAATCAAACGCAGTGGTCTTTAATTTTTGGCCTTCATATCCGTGGTCTTTAATTTTTGGCCTTCATATCCGTGGTCTTTAATTGTTGCCCATCATATCCGTGGTCTTTAATTTTTGCCCCTGCTGTTTATTTTATAAAAATATCCAAGTCTATTTCGCAAGGCATAGTCTTTATAATATTTTTCTCTTCGAAAACTGAATTTTGCCTTGCGCGACATAACTTATGTAAGAATTAAATTATGGGGCATTGTTTTATAGTAACTTTTTAGATTATGTTGAGTGTAATTATGTCTTATTCGGCATAATTTGTGTGGATATTATGATACATATGTTGAAGTTAAACGCTAATTATGTCGTCGAAATTTGAAATTATGCATTTTTTTAATATTATGTTGAGTGTTGAAAATTATGCCTTATTTGGCATAGTTTGTGTGGATATTATGATACATATGCTGAAGTTAAAAATTAATTATGTCTTATGAAATTCTAATTATGCCACACAAAAAAATAATGGACACAAATTAAAAAACACAAATTTGAAGGACAAAAATAAAATACGACCCCAAAATAGGGGATTTGTGCGAATGGCCCTCTTATGTCTACAAGCGTATGTGAATGGCCTGTTGTTTCTCCAATTGAGACATAACCAACGTAAAAACCTGCCGAATAAGTGTTGCTCCAATGGTTTAAGATTGATATACCATCACCTCGAGTCATGCTTAAATACTTAAAAGATTAATCAAGTGAGATAAGCAATACTCCCACTAGTGTTTTTGTCTATAATTTAAAGCAAATGTGTAAACTTTATATTTATTATGATTCTCTAGTGGTTATTCATGACTTTCTAATCTCTGTTGCGATAGAAGATTGTATCCCACTTTATCTAAGAAAAAAAAGGAGAATAGAAAATCCGTTTGAGATAGAAAAACGTATAACGAACATAAATAGAAAGTTTTCGATAATTAGTTATAATAAAGACATATGAGAATGTTTCCTAAATGTTAAAGTAATATCATAATACCTCAAAGTTGTTAACTTGAGGTGATAAATTAGCTCATGAAAATATGAACAGTCCGGCTAGCTATTTAAATTTGGGCGACTTAATTACCGCCCATCCAAATTAATCCATGATTTTTTTTGTCAAAATACTTTTACTAAGATTTTTTTATTGACATGTTATATAAAACATAATAAAGAAAAAAGTTATAAGGAAATTAAGCAAATTATAAAAAAGAATAAGATATTAAAACTTGATAAGAATTAAGTGAATTCAATTATTTAGCTCATTTATTTTAAAGTAGTCTTTAATTGGATTAATGACCCGTTTATTTATTAACTCAATATATTTTAATCAACTCAAATTTAACTCAATCCATCGAGTATGTTCTCATAATACAAACAATAATAACTCACAATTAAGAAGTCAAAATTTAAAATAAACCATATTAGTATGAGTTTAAGTCGTGTAGTGTTCTAACAAAAAAGTTAAAAAGTGCAAAAAAAAAAAAATCTTTGTCGGTCCCATCTTCTTTTGATTTGACCATCTTACGCAAAGCTTAACTTCCGTAACCTTCTAATTAGTTACGTGGAGTATATCGTTATGTATACCCATTCTTCAATAATGGTTTTCCAATCGGGTCAATAATTAACCTAGGCTCAAGACCCGTTAAAACCAATTATCATATTTTCAATATATCTCAGGCTTTGCTCTCGGGGCATAGCTGAATGGAGACTTAAAATTCAGCTCAAGGACTGTAACGTAGTTCGAAATACTGGTTATTTAATCTCTTCTACTGTAAACTTGTAAATGATATCAAATTGTTATGTTATCAAAAGTTGGATATAAAAATAATCTATCTCACGCTTTGCCTCATTCATTTTCCTCTAATCACATCTCTCGTATGCCATGAGCGAATCTCGAAAACACCAGGTTCTTCATTAATTGTTCGACGTAATTTGATCAATTTTTTGCATGATTTTGAATGCGAGTTTGAGAATTTGGTTGATTTTTTTTCCCGTTTTGATCAGGTTTCATTGCGAGGCGCAAGTGCGAAGGAGATTTCGAGGGATGTGCTTTTGGAGAAAATTTCGCAGGAGAGAGCGTTGAGGAATTTTACTCGGCGAGCTACTGCTGCCGCACGCTTAATTCAGGTCAGGAATTCGTGTTTATTAGCTTAAAAATATGAAGATTTTATTATTTTGTCTACATAAATGAGTTATGATCGGTATACACTGCTTGATTGTGTAGCTTGGCTTCATTTGCGATACTGTATATTGAATGTGTTGATTCAGTTCAGTAATTCGGGTTTATTAGCTTAAAAATAAGAAGATTTTATTATTTTGTCTGCGTAAATGAGTTATGATCGGTATACACTGGTTGGTTGTGTAGTATGACTTCCTTTACGATACTGTATATTGAATCCTGATAAGAAAGCAATGTTATATATTGAAAGAAGACATTTTATGATCTCATCTTCAAGTGTGAATGCGGATGCTTAAAATATGTGCAGAGAGCTTGGCAGCGTTATAATGTTAAAAAATGTATAGCCCTGGAGCTTCAGCAGCAGTGGGAATCATTGATAAATAGTCATGTTGCTCCTCTAAAGAAATCATCTATATCCAACAAAGTCCTGAGGCCTTTTCTTTTCTTTACTACATTCTTGTTGGCGCGATATCCAAGAATTCAACCCAGAGAAAAGGATTGCATCAGGAGTTGCTTTGGAGTTATCCTGGAGAGCATAAACTCAACCAGTATGCTATTCTTATGTTTTTCAAGTCTTTAAGTTTCTACGCAAATTTTATATTCATGATTGTCTTGCTATAACAATTGTGGTTTGCAAGTCTTGGCAAGAAAAGTATCTCATGTCTCGATTTCTCCTTCTACATTTTATGGATTCTTATGAAATTTGGTTATAGAATAACTCTTCTTTGTCAGAATGATGTCCATATTTCTAAGTTTCACCAGGCATGCTTTAATCTAGTCCTTTTGAATTTTGAAAAAAGTTATATTCACCGAATTGGTGGATGTTCTACTCCCAGCTGCATTGAGTTGTTAGTGAAATAGAACAAAGAAAAGAAGAATCACCTTCTTCTAGAAGCATCAAATTATAAAGAACCTTATCAAAGACAAAACATCAAATAATAAAGTCTGGATTTGATTACTTTGTAATGATGTTGAGCTCCTCTTTATGGATTATGATTCATCAGGATGCTAAATTGTGTGCCATACATACTCTCAATAATTCGATGCCTGGTTATGAGATAATGATCGTTTACAAAGAGTTACTCACTTAAATACTATAAAAAGATGAAAGAAAACATTTCTTTTTCAAATTTGGAATCATAAGCACAAATATCAGCTATAAATCCTTAAAAAAATCTCTGCCCCTTGCATGATCTGGCATTTATCTTTTGCTATTTGTTGTTAAGTTGATTATGTTACAGCATATATTGACTTTCTCTGTCTACTTCTTTCTTTTTTAGATCCCAATGAAAACTTTTGCTCAATGGCTATTGGAACCATGGAAGAGAGAAAAGTTTGGAATTATCAAGCAAAGAAGTTGATTACCATATGCTTGTTTATTTTAACAAAATATGATAATTCTTGTCACAAGAGTAATGATGTTTTACTTGCATCGTTAGCAATGCGCTTGGCAGTAATTCTGACCGATGTGAAAGGTTGGAAGTGCATCAGCGATACCAATATACAGGGTGCATTAATGGCAGTTAGGGATTTAATTCAGTTCATGGGAAGTATTGGAAGTGGACTATACAATTCTGTGAGGAGGTACATTTGTAAACTTGAAGCTCCTAGTTCCTTTCAGGCGACTTTGTCTTCTCAGACAGATGAACAGTTATTGATAACTGCAAGTGCAATTACTTTAGCACTATGGCCATTTCATGTTGCGAACTTAGTTGCGGATAATAAAAATGTTTTACTAGAAGTGCAAAGTGCTGCTGAACAATACTGTATTTATCTACTTACAATACCTTGGTTTGCTCAACGGTTACCAGTGGTGTTGATTCCACCTTTGAAACACAAGTCGGTGTTAACACCTTGCTTGAGGATCCTATTGGTAAGTTTGGCATAGTAAGGGAATAATTTACTGTTGCAACAAATTATGTGTGTATATGCCTGTAGTTACATTAGTTTAAGGCAGTATGCATCTTTGTGACGATATTACTATCAGCTTTGGGCTGGAAATATTTTTCTCCTTTACAAACTGATATTACTATCAGCTTTGGGCTGGAAATATTTTTCTCCTTTACAAACTGTGCTAAGGGAGAGGTTTAGTTTTTCTTTCTTTGGCCTTAGATTTTTTTTTTTTGAATTTAACTGAAAATTTTATTTTACCGAGAAGATCCCATCTACTGCATATTCTGGGGACATGTAGCCACTGTGCCAAAAAAACAACACCGTGAGAATTAAAGAAGCGGGATTTCTTAGTGAGGGAATAGGCATTTGGTGATTGAACTGAGTGACAACCTACAACTTTTTTCGGATTTGGCTTTCTCTCTCCTCTCTCCCTTCCCTACAACGGATGAACAAGGCTGTGGCAGGACAGATGGCTAGAAAATGAGAGTCCAATTTGCAAATCTGTATAATCTTGTCTGACTCCTTCAATGGTTCATCAAGAGATGAGTGTTTTTCAGTAAATTCATGCTATGAGTAGCTGCTAAAGAAAGATTCTGGAGAGCTATCTCAGTGGCCATGGAAGATGATTTGGAGGCTCAGAGCACCTCCTTAGGTGGATTCTTTTGGATGTGTAGCACATGAGTCACACTTAACACATAATAACCTACTAAAAAGGGGTTCAACTTATGGAGCAGATGCTATGCATCCTATCATCTGGTGCATAAATGGAATGCCTCTTCAGTAGGTTATCACGTGCTTCGTGCAGTGCTATCCACTCAATAAGGGATTCGACTTATGCAGCAGATGTTACTGCTGCAAAATTCTGAATTTGTAAACACATTCTTGCATGGTAAATATACTGGCATCATGCATGTTTGTGAACTTATTTTGGTGGATTGTGGGCGAAGTTTGACAATCTATTAGCTGCAGTAAACCGTTGCCAGAGACAGCCAAAGCAATATATGGAGAGTTATCCCTATTGTCAATTTGGACAATTTGGGTGGAAAGGAACCATAGATGTTTTGATAAAGCCTTAACTCGTATTTTGTTCTGCTTAGACACTTGCGCATCATGTTTTTTGTGGTGTAGTAGAAATGTTGTAAATGATTTTGATATTGTACTGATTGTTATAGGCCCCTTACATATTTTTGTTTTGTTCTTAAAAAAAATTATGGGCCCGTTACATACTTAAAGGAGTGAATCGTAAATGATTTTGAACACTGTTAGTAATCCTTGATGCTGTAGTTTGTTAACAAAATAGTATCTTATACAGAAAAGCTGGACATTTTGACTGTAATTCTCTTAAATTGCTGAGACAGCCTGCATTAACACTTACTAATTTCATTTTGGTGATCACCTCTATATCAACAATTAGTTTGTGCAAATAACTATATTGATACCTTTCCAGTGCTTAATTAACATCCATATTTTGCAATATTTCTAATGCAATTATGGATATATTACAATGCGAAGGGACTGATCAAACTGTGACAGGTGATGGCAGATGTCAAAGGAGAAAATTCTAAAGGATATGTCAGATATGGATCAGATAAGTTCTTCTCACAACAGGGTGATGCCACCAGTTGGTTGGGCTCTTGGAAATATTATATACCTTGCTACATGCAGTGAAGGCAATATCTTAGATTCTGGAAAGTTAGTATCTGGTTTAGAATGTCAATCCTATGTCCGTGTAGTGATTATGCTGGCGGAGAAATTATTGGCTCAGATAGAAAGGGCTGGATGGGTGGGAAAGGAGAACCAACAAGTTCAAGGTGACGGAAATTCTGTTGAAGCCGAAACAACTTTTGGATCCTTGAAGATGTCATATATGGACTTTTTTAAGCCTGTTTACCTGCAGAGGCATCTGATGGAACTTTTAGTGTTGGAGAAAGATGGTCTCATTCAGAGAGCTGAAAGTCTACCCTCATGCGGATCAGAATCTTCTGGGAACTGTGAATTGCTTGATGTTGCTTACTACTACTCATGGATGCTCAGAATATTTTCTATTTTGAATCCGGTGCTAGGGGCAATGCCAGTTCTCAACATGCTATCTTTTACTCCTGGGTTTCTTTCTAAACTGTGGGGAACCCTCGAGGAATCACTTTTTCCAGGAAAGAATCTTGTTGGTAAGGGCAAATATTCGGATGAAAGTACAATTTCTGAAAACAAGATTCTTGAAGTTTCTGAGACAAAGCAAAAACATTCTTCTAAAGATATAGGCAGCAAATGGGCTAGCGTATTTCAAAAGATAACTGGGAAATCACAAACTGAGTTCAAAAGTGTCGATCCGCTTGATGGAAAATCAGATACAGTGCACATTGACGAGCATTATTCTGATATGTGGGACATTGAACTGCTAAGGCAGGGTGCTGATGGCATATCAAAAGATTTGTCTTGTCTACTACACCTGTTTTGCGCTAGTTATTCACACCTGTTGTTAGTTCTTGATGACCTGGAGTTCTATGAGAAACAGGTCAGACTTCTTTTTCACTTTAATATTTCGTGCAATATTTGATTTTCCAATGTCATTAGAATGATATTAATATGTCCTGAAAGTAAGAGTTGCATGAATGTAGGTTCCCTTTACATTGGAGCAGCAGCAGAAGATTGTGTCGGTGCTGAATACATTGGTTTATAATACAATGTCGCACAGTATCGGTCCTAAAAGTAGACCTCTGACAGATTCTGCTATCAAATGTCTTCATTTATTGTATGAAAGGGATTGCAGGCACCAATTTTGCCCTCCTACTTTGTGGCTTTCACCAGGTAGAAATAATCGGCCGCCCATTGCTGTAGCTTCTAGGACTCATGAAGTTCTATCAGCTACTTCAAACGGTGATGATGCCTCAACCTCTCTGAGCATGGGCTCCATCATTACTGTTATCCCACACATCTTCCCATTTGAAGAAAGGTAGTCTTGACATGAAAAACTCATCATAAGCTGTAATAATTCATCATTGATTTACCTTTAAGTTTATTCTGACAGTTTTTAACGTCTAGAGTTTATCATTTTATCCAAGTACTTCTTTCCCGTTCTTGGCATTGGCAGATCATGGATTTTGTCCGTGACTCTCTGTGCCTTTCATCTTTTGTTAGTTCGGGCAAATTAGTTAAAAATCATCTGTTTGTTCATATTTTTGTTTTTAGTCTTCCCCGGACCCCCCGCGTAGCGGGATCTTAGTGCACTGGGCTGCCCCTCGTTCTATTCCACCTTAAGATATATGGTACTCCCGGCATCCCAATTTATGTGCCGCTGTTTGACTGGGCATTGAGTTTAAGAAAGAAAGGAGAACTTTTGAAACTTGTGAACTAAAACAAGCCTTAATATTTGAACGTCATCATCATGTGCTTAATGTATTTTTTTGAAGCCCCTGCTGGGGTGAGGATGCTAATGACACCAATACCACCAAATTTGATCGGTGACAGTAGTATTTTTCAATGCCTACTGCTATTGCCTTTAGCACCTTGAAGTATAAAACTCCTATAATGAATCAGGGTAGTTTACTCTTGAGTCTTTTTGGTTGGGTTTTTGTTGTCTGACCCTTTGTCTAAGATATAAGAACATTAACCTCCTTATTATGTTGCCAATAAGGAACTTTATGGACTTATGCTCCGTCTTTTTAACATTTCAATGGCATAATACATATTTAATGTGGCTGTGCGAATTTTCTGAGTATTTCCATAATAACTAGGAATTGTACTTATATGTTGGTCCACTGTATATGATGAAGTTGCATGTTGTGGCTCAAACTACTGAGGTTAGTCTCATAGGTCCAATGTAAGCGTGAAAAGAGTAATTTTCTTTTGATTTCTAGATAAAAATAGGTTGCTACGTGGACTTACATGAATTCAAATGTGTACTTCTTGCATCAGAGGTATCGTTTTGGAATAACACATGCAACTTTTCTTGCTTTTTAAATCAAAGGGTGGCAGTATTTTCTTCTGGTCTAGCAGTGAACTAAATCATATTTGGTCCTTGGCAGGGTTGAGATGTTCAGAGAATTCATCAACATAGATAAAGTATCAAGAAAAATGGCTGGTGAAGTTGTTTTACCTGGTCCACGTACCGCCGAGATAGTAATTCGTCGTGGTCATATTGTTGAAGATGGATTTCAGCAGTTAAATAACTTGGGATCAAGGTTAAAGTCCAGCATCCATGTCTCTTTTGTGAATGAGTCTGGTCTTCCAGAGGCTGGCCTGGACTATGGTGGGTTATCCAAGGAATTCCTGACAGAAATTGCCAAAGCAGCCTTCTCACCTGAGTGAGTTGCCTGTGCTTTTGTAGTTATCTAGTTAGCCATCTCATTTTTTGCTCTCTGAAATGACTGGAGGTCTTTGTAATTGGTTCTATTTTGTAAGGTATGGGCTGTTCACACAGACCTTGACCTCAGATAGACATCTAATTCCTAATACAGCTGCAAGATTTTTGGACAATGGAATTCAAATGATTGAGTTTCTGGGGAGAATTGTTGGCAAAGCACTCTACGAAGGAATGTTGATTGATTATTCCTTTTCACATGTTTTTGTGCAAAAGCTGTTGGGCCGCTATAGCTTTCTTGATGAATTATCTACACTTGATCCTGAGTTATACAGGAATCTGATGTATGTTAAGGTAAATGCTTCTAATCAATTCTCGAAAGCTCATTGGTAAGAGTTACATATGATATCTAGTAAAAGACAAGCAAAAGTGAGTAGCTAATTACTCCTTGTGATACTCACTTTGATCTGCTCTAGAAGAGCTGCTGTGTAGGAAACTCAATCTGCCCCAAACCAACAGTGATATAAAAACAGATTTTTGTATTTGCTTTTAACAGAATGTTCTAAAAACTCTTTAAGCACTTTATCATTGTCAAAAGAAAAATAAAGCTCTTTAAGCACTTTATCTCTCCTATATTTAAACAAATATAGTTCACAAAGATGTTTATACTAATCTATGCTTCTATCCAGACCCCTTCTTGCCTAAACAATCTTTTCTTTTCCTTCTGAAATATTGCCTGTGAAAGAGAAAAAAACACAAATGTAAATCATCTATGGCATCACAGGAATTTAGTTCCTTTATATGCTGAAAAGTGACATGATTGGTCATAGAGGAGATTTAGCTTAGTGCTGAGAATTAAGTAGACTTCAACATTCATTTCCAATTACTTTTGCTTTGAGTGCCTTTTCAGCATTTAAAATGCTCTTCTTCCTTTCTGTTAAGTTCTCAAATCAAAGCACCTAGAGATTTTCTGTTCGAGTGGTGTTTCCAGAACACTTGTCGAAGAAGGCATTGGAATTTAAGATGTCTGGTGCTGCTGGAACTGTAGTGGGAAGTAAGAGGGCTACAGTCATAGCAAAAGTTACTAGGTCTCTTATATGATCGTTACCAATCAAAGAAGGGGTCTCTTCTAAGATCGTAAAGGCTCCGATACTATATGAAAAAGTAAGGATAGAAATGTATTAGTGATTTGATTAATATGGAATATGGAGACGCCTATCTGTAAGTATACTAGTGATAATTGTCTAATGAGGACAGAAATAAAGTTTCAATATAACCAACTGATCAACAACCCCAAACCTCTATTCATATCCATATCCAGTTTTGATGGAACTGTGCACAAGATTTATATTTTGTTTCGGTCTATGCAGCACTATGATGGTGATGTCAAAGACCTCGCTTTGGATTTTACAGTTACTGAAGAATCATTAGGTAGACACATTGTTATTGAGCTTAAACCTGGTGGCAAGGATATTTTTGTAACAAAAGAGAACATGTTGCATTATGTTCATGCAATGGCAGATTTTAAACTAAATCGTCAGGTACCGATGCTTGTGCTCCTACATTGAGATGCCATTTTTCTGGTATTAGTGACTTAATGTTTCCAGCACTCAATTGCAGATACTTCCTTTCTCAAATGCATTTTATAGAGGATTGACGGATCTTATATCCCCTTCTTGGTTAAAGTTGTTTAATGCAAGTGAATTTAATCAGGTAATTCTCTTTGTGCATATCTTAGCAGAACTTTTGTGTTTCAGTTTTTGTAGCTTTGTATGCAATTATCTTGCCCTATTTTATGGCCTGACTTTTCATGTTAAGCTAGGACCTAGAAGGTGGTCAATAGATCAAAATCTATGTTACATGGACTCTTCATTTGGCTTAATTTAATCATATCAAACAGGTCTGATATAGGTATGAGTTTGGATCCTTCAATACACAAATAAAACCTGCTAAATGAAATCTACCTGTAAGGAATAGTCCTGCAGTTATATTGGATGCGTAACCATGTCTGAGCGACTGTGCCAATGTAATATAGAGTTTGATTTCATACCCTGTGATTTTATTGTTTCTAGCAAAATGGAGGTCGATGCCTCTCTAGTTCAACTTGTGCTTTATTACAGATGCTTATATACTTGCATGTGTATGTAGTTTCTATGTGTGTGGAAAAAATAGATAGACAGATGATGGTGTGTGTGGGGGAGGGGGATGCTTGCTAATTGGTTTCTTTGCATACATATGCACCTGCTCTGTCATCCTACCATCAATCCAAAGAATGTTACTGTATTCCTCATCGGATATGAGATTCCTTCAACTAGTTTTGGACTTCCTTATCTTTTTGCTTAGTCGAAACAAGGATTGGCGTGTAAATGCCAAATGTATCCGCAACACCTCTGCATTTTTTATTTTTTTTGCTTTCATCTTATCTGGTTGACTGGTTCTCTACAATTCTCTAAAATTAAGGAAGTTAATATAATGAAAGGCATAAAGAAACTACATAGAATGCATATGCTTCTTTGTGGTGTGAGAATAAGTTGAAAGCCGCTTGTGTCAAAAAGGCTTTCCTATGTCGGACTGTATGCTTCTGTTTCAGCTAATCCAAAGTATTTATCCAGTTGCTTTCAGGCGGAAACCATGATATTGACATTGATGATTTAAGGAAAAATACACGCTATACTGGAGGTTACACAGAAGGGAGTCGGACAGTTAAACTTTTTTGGGAGGTATACATGAATTTCCCCTCTCCTTCTCTTTTTTCTTGTTATCTTAAGAATATCCATCATTGTATACTTGAAAACATCTCTCAACATTAAGGAACTTGGTCTAAGCTGAGATCTTTTAATTTTTGTGTTATCTAACCATATGTATGTGTTCACTAATTTAATGTGGTAGGATAAACCATCAAAGACAATTAAGCATTTGTAACTAATTGTTCTTGTGGTTTAGGTATTTGCGAATTTTGAACCAAATGAACGGTGTTTGCTGCTTAAGTTTGTGACAAGTTGTTCGCGAGCTCCTTTGCTTGGATTCAAATATCTGCAGCCAACCTTCACCATTCACAAGGTAGGCACCCCCTCCCCCCCTCCAAACCACCCAACACATGAAGATGATAAACAGATAAGAAGGCTTTTATTATCTGATTTTGTGCACTAAAGGTTAAAACTGAGCACTGTATTCTTTTTTTCCGGATAGAGAGTAAATAGGCAATACTAATTCAAAATGATCAAATTTATGATGGTGAAAGTATAACAAGTGGGCAAAGTTGTTGAGTGTTAAACTTGCAAAAGAACTC
This sequence comes from Anisodus tanguticus, assembly GCA_034509755.1. Classification (NCBI taxonomy): domain Eukaryota; kingdom Viridiplantae; phylum Streptophyta; class Magnoliopsida; order Solanales; family Solanaceae; genus Anisodus; species Anisodus tanguticus. The sequence goes on along the minus strand of CM067559.1, from coordinate 41,747,894 downwards.
GGAAATAGGAGCACAAGGAAAGTTTCTGTTGGTAGGTGATCTGATGTGAAACTGGCATCTCATTTATTGGTAAACCGGCTCCTGTTTTTCACTTTGGATGGAAAATGCAGGAAAGACAATTTTCATTAGTTTTGCATCTTCTTTTAACAAATTTCTGCAAAATCCTGGATAAAGAAACAGGAATTTGGGGCCAACAACCAGATTTTATCTTCTTCATACAAAGAGATTGGGAATTTGTGGGGAGGTGCACAGGACCCAAGTCTCCTAATAGAGTTCAACCTAACGTGTTACCGCTGGGATATGAACTTTTTCCTGTAAGCCACTGGCTAATAAGGACAGTGCCACGGAGGTGTGAAATGTGGCTGAGATTCACAGCTTTGGAGAATGCATCATCATATGTAGATGTGTGGAGGAGTTGAGATACATTCAGTATCTTGTATTCCAGAACAACTTAATTAACACGTTTTCAGTTTAAAAAAAGGGGCAGCCCGGTACACTAAGCTCCCGCTATGCGCGGGGTCCGGGGAAGGGCTGGACCACAAGAGTCTATTGTACGCAGCCTTACCCTGCATTTCTGCAAGAGGCTGTTTTCAGTGACTTTCTGGCATTTATCTGCATGGTGTACTTGTTCTTGTGTGTGAGTTTGCGATTGTGGCTCCTCATACATACTCTTTATTGATAGTTACAAGCTGTTCTTGCTTCACGTCTTCCCAGTAATCACTCAACACCAGCATTGTTAAAAATCTTACTCTTCTGGCTGGCTGATGTTTGACTGCACTTCCTTCTGACCTCTCCTGCTTTCTGCTTCCCTTCTCTATGTTCTAAAGGCCTCTTTTTACCTTGCTCTTTTTCATTCTTAGGGTGAAGAGGGGGGAGATGAACATGAAAACAATGAAATACCAAAAAGTTATGACAGAAAGGGAAGGGGAAATTAGAGAAAATGAACACACCAAAAATTTATATGGAATGCCTTGATTACCTGTGCTTGATAGTAATGAAATTCGTAAATATAGGTTTCATGTGATTTGCCACTATTGGCGACATTTGGGGGACAGGATGTTGATCGGCTCCCTTCAGCTTCTACTTGCTACAACACCCTCAAGGTACAATCTTAAAATATATTACGTTAACTTTGAGGCATTGAATGCACCAAATCCAACTCTTATTTGTCAAATGGAAAATCAAGCTAGCTTTCAACTGCAGGATCTCTTTGACTCGAACATATTGCAATAATCTCTGTATGTTTCCTTCTGCCTTTGACAGCTTCCAACATACAAACGCCAGAATACCTTGAGAGTAAAGCTTCTATATGCTATCAATTCCAATGCTGGTTTCGAACTTTCATAGCTGTTTTGCAGGTAAAGTGGTTTTCTTTGTTTGTAAACACAAGAGCTAGCAGACAATCACCCTCCCCCTCCCCCATCATTGTCATATTGCTTTAAATTTCTTGTCCGGGTCTAACCGTTTCTCTTGCTTTGCTTGTGTTTATGCTGTGTCTTGAGCCGAGAGTCTTTTGGAAACAGCTACCTACCAAGGTAGAGGTAAGGTCTGCGTACACTCTACCCTCCCTAGACCCCACGTTGTGGGATTTCATTGGGTATGTTGTTGTTGTTGTTGTAATATGGAATACTTAATAACTTACTTTAAACAAGTCTTCCTTTTTTATTCTGGGTAGGAAATCAAGTAGAGTATTTAGTGTCGAGTAGAGCTCATCTCATGGGATGACTTAAAAAACTTAAATAAAGTATAGAACTGTTCTTTCCGTTGACTTTCATGTGACAGTACATCAAATACCGAAAAACATATTCCCAAGCTGGGAAGGCTGTCAGACGTGTAGTACTTTGCTGTAACTGCTATATGAGATATACTTTAGCTTGTATGAACTAAGACTGAGTAAAGCCTCTGTCAAGTTTGAAAGTAATAGACAATATCATGAAAGGGGTGAACTACAGAGTACACTGTTTCTTCAGCTTTGATGCTTTAAGAGATGAGGTCAAAACCCTGTTCCAACAGACTTTGAGCTAACTTCTCATTTGCCGATTCTGAGGGATGAAACCCATCCCAGAAGACATAGTTTGTAGCATTGGAGCATGTTCCAATTGACCTGGCATTACAAAGGAATGATGTTTCTAGTATACCAGTCCCGCAGCAAGCCTTCCTTGATTCAAAAAATCCTGGAAACGAGGAATATTATCAGCGAAAATGTGATCAAGAAGGGGGACTTTCCTAATACACCTTTTTTATTTTAGAATACAGTAGCAGAAAACCCGGTTTAGAAATTTACATTGCTTCCTAATGTCAGGTTTCAAGAAATGAGATTTTTTTTTTGGTTGACAATGAAGTTCTGTACATGTTTGTGCTTTGCAAAACTTTTGAAGGGTAAGCGAGTTTGAGAAAAAGAAAGGAAAAGGAGAAGGGAGAAATAGTTTCAGCTTGTTACCACTTTCTGCAGGTTTTGTGATCAGATCAAAGAGAGGCTGATAGATGTCGAAGACTACGAGCTTGAGGCCGGAAAGCTTGCTCTTTAAATTTTGGGATGTCCTGTTGAGCTTGTTGTTGAAGGAGATTGCGTCATTGTTCAGTCTTGCAACACAATGGTTGGTTCCTCTACCGAACAACGTAATGGCAGCTGGCAAACAACCAGTTGGTGGCAGAGTTGTGACCCCAATCCTCCTTGCTCCCAGATCATAGAGGTTCTGTCCATAGATTGTTGCTGATATTAACGTGTATAATTGTACAATTTGCATATAATATTTCTTAGTTCGTGAAATACAATTACAGCCTGATCTGATTTCTTGATGTGGCTCAGTATCAGGAGTAAGATTGTGATAATGTTCAGCTTATTTTTCAGGATAAGTCTACCTGGTGCTAAAGTGTATGTCATCCTTGTACATCCTGTAAAAATCCCAAGTTTCTATAATTTGATAAGTGCTTGTTATGACTCATGCATGGGTTAGCTTGCTCTCGTTTGTCAGATGAGAGCTGGAACTTAAATTTATTTTCGAGGGCTCTTACTATCATACCAAAATACTACGTAGTAAATTGACATTATAATAGGTTAGTCCTAATTGCATTTTCGTTTGATAGTGCTCTTATTCGGGAAGGTTATGCCTAGTAATCCCGTGCAGTTTGCCCAGATTTTTGAATTAGTTTATGGAAACAGTTGAAGCACAAACAATTTAGTACACAGAAGAGGAAGCCGGACCTGAACGAATGTAGAGTAAGACCGCATGAGGATATCTGAGAACTCATCAGGTGAGTAGCGTCTGTTGAGTAGTGGATTTATGTAGTAGTTCTGAATGAAATCACTGCTTCCTGCACTTATAAGATGTATTCCTCCTGAGAAAATGTTAGTAGCCTTGGTCCGTCCTACCAGATTCACTACTTTCCTTTGCCAAATCCTGTAATATTTTAGTTGATGTGGCAACGTTAGAGCACGCTGCAAAAACCATGACATTTCCAAGTTAGTCATCCTCAAAAAATCAGACAGATTTCTATTCTCAGACATATTCAAGTACTTACAAACAATCGAGCAGTCACATTATAATAACCAGAAGCAGCAGAGGCAAAGTTGACACCAGTGAGAATTCTTTGCCCTCTAGCTTCTCGGCTCAGATAAGCCGGTGGGTACGAAGTGAACCCAAGATATTCAGCTGTGGATATAAACATGCATGTGTGAGAAACAATAGAGGACATTTACTTCTGGGGTGGGGGGGGAGATGATTGTTGAAATGTTGTAGACATTACCAGTGAAGTCTGTGGCCAGCTTTCCATTGCAGAACCTTCCGGTGGGTCTATGGGTAACAAAATCTCTTCCATAAGGTGGAAAATTTGCCTTGATGAGAGTGCTTAAGTTGTTATTATTTCCAACATCAACTACAGAGTCACCAAAGATGCAGAATGCTGGAACCAAAGGGTCTCCATCAGATACAGAAAATACCAATGCAAGAGCAAAACCACCAAAGAGACATCTCAAGAACCCCATTTGTTCTCCTCTCCTGTAGTGAATCTATTATTTTCTATCTTTTTCTTATTGTTAATTAGTTGGGGAGGAGAATTTAAGGACACTTCAATTTAAGGTTGAAGTGAAATGACTGTTGATAGAAAGTTGCTGATTTCCAGGTGAAGAGGCATGTTTGGCACCTCCAAAAAGCTAGTGGTAAAGTGAGATTCTTGGGGCAAAGTATATGTTTAGGTGAAGCTTTCTGTTTTTCCAATTTTGTCTATTTCTGTAAGTTCATTTAGGAGCGTGGCCAAGTGTTTTATTAAAAGCTTAAACATACTTTGCAGAAATTGCAGCAAAATTGACGTGGTCACGTATGACCTGCTTCTTCATGCAACTTCATATTGGTTCATTCCTATTCAACCACAGAGAGATGAGCAGAACAAAGAACAAAAACCTTTACAAAGAAAATAAGATTTGAGGAAGGACAACGTAACTTCGATTCTCTTCTCTACACATATGAAAGATTCTCAAATGATATACTTCTTATGACACACTTTCTTTTTTAGTCCGTTCGAAAAAGAATGACACATTTTATTATTTAACAATAATTTAACTTTATACTTTACTTTTTACACTTAGCGAGATGATTTATAACGATAAAAATATCTTTGGCTTGTTTTAGACTACAAGATTTAAAAGTCTTCTTTTATTTCTTAAATTTTGTTTCACTCAAATTACTCCACATAAATTGGGACGGAGAGTAATAAACTAAAACTAAAATAATTAGACAAGCAAGTAATAATTTGCTCTTTGTACGTCTCCTTTTGCTTTCACGACGGAGTCTATTAAACACAATAAGAGATATGTCCATTATTATCAAAGGTGATAATGATAACTAACCCTTTTGAAAACTTTTATCAAGTTCCTCTTCACATTTATTTCACTCAATAGCTGCGGTATCCTCAAATGCAAAAAGACTGATGACGTCGTTGCAAAGCGAGGAACAATTTGTCTGGTCTTGCGGTGCGCTTATTCTTCTCACGAGAATAAAATGATGTTTCAGCTTGACTCGAGACCAAGACTCCTTACAACTTGCACCATTAACGAAATCAACACGTTCATTTTGATTCGCGATCAAGACTCTTTACAACTTGCACGATAGTGGAATCAAGACTTAGTCCCGATCGCGTTAATAGGTTGGGAGCATCTCAATATATGATCGATCCCTATGCTAGTACATTTAAGATCAACTTTAATATTCCCATTGCAAAACTGAGATGAATATCTAGCTTGATTCGAGATTAAGACTCCTTACAACTCACATTAATAGCGGAATTGACACTCATCCCGGCTCCCGCCATTCAAACAATCGGGAAGCACCTCAATATACAATTGCTTGCATGCTAGGAGTCCTATTCACACCTAAGTCCAACTTCAACATCGTCGAGTAACATTTCTTGATGTTCATAAGCAATCGCTTTAGCCACTAAGTTGAACCAATTGCAGCCTACATTTTCATTGAGGAAATTTTCAAAAATATATAACTTTTGAAAATATTTATGCCACATAGCTCAATATATAATATTATACAATGTTATATAACATTATATCAGGGGAAAAACATTATATATAATGTTTCAACCTTAATAATGTATACAAGGTATTTATACACAAACATCGGCTAAATGGATGTTTATACACAAAGTATTGAGTTATGTAAGCGTAAATATTTTAAAACCTTCTCCAAACAACTTGTTTCTAAAGTTTTCTTCTCTTTCAAGTTGTAAGTCATTGGGATATGCACAAGTACTATATATATCCTCCATTTTGTTCAATAAGAAAAGAACTTACATCAAATGTGCCTGGATTTCTATCACTGTCAGCTTCAACTTTATTCAAGCAATTCGAGATGATTGGATTTGTATTAAAGAGGTTTAGTACTAATCTGTGCTATGTCGTTCATTTACCTAATTCTTTTTCTTTATTCCTATAATAGCTTATAGCAGAAAAATGGTAGAATTTGACCATAAACTTTGTAAATGGTTTAAATTTACCTTTTATCTATTGTTGTTAGCTCATAAGGCCAAAATCAAGCTAATTTGGTCACGATAGTATAAGAACTAGACACTTTTTTAACGGATGATAAAACTTGTACCATTTCCCATAGTCTAGGAGCATTTGTTACTCTTTATAAAATTTAAAATCTAAATTATAAAATATTTAAATAAGAATTATGGCATGATATTACGCCTTCAAACTTAATGCTACTTACCGTAGAAACTCTATAAATTAATTCTCTTGGGACCACCATTAATTAATTTATCGATAAATTAATAATTATTAATTTATATATTAATTAATACTTTATCGATAAATTTATAATGAAATATCCAATTTACAAACCCCCTTCAATCTTCCACTTCATTATTGTTCAATGTGCTATATCAAATGAAGCACTCTTCAGTTGAATCTTGTGTTCAATGTACTACTTTATGAATATTAAAAAATATTTCCTATATAAACAAAAGATCATTTTTAACACAAACTATGGATGTCGAACATGTCCTGAACTATCCAGAAGAAAATGTAGTTGCACAGTTGTTGACTGATGAAGAAATAATTGAGAGTATTATGGTAACTGATAAAGGTGATGAAGATGATGATGAAAGTTCTACAATAGAGCCCCCTTCGCGAAATGAGACTATTAAAGCGGCAATCACATTGAATAATTTTTTGTTGAGCTATGAGAAAACAACACAAGAAGTTCTTATAATGATAAGAAAATTTAGAGATGAGATTCAATGTGACATTGATTTCAACAAAAAATAAAAGACAATTAAGTCATTTTCAAGAAGTCTTCATAAATCACTCATGTATTATGTAGTATATAATGAATTATTAATTTATATTTTACATGGGGTCTATATGAGTAATCAAAAATGTATTATCTTATAATTTTAGCGAATTATTAATTTAGCACGTTATCCCCGAATCGGGACCAACTAAAAATATTATCTAAGAAAGTTTATTAAATAATTAAATATTAATTAATAGAGTTTCTACTGTATATGAAAAAGTTTTTTTTCAGTCCAACTTTACTCCCCTCGGAATAAATAAAATTTAGTTAAGATCTCCATTTATTTTATGGTTTTCTATTGTTTATTAAAACTGGTACACAAAAAAGTTCTGCAAATAATTGAAAATGAAAAGCTCATTTGTGAAAATAAACTTTTTTGGTCCAACCCTTTTATGAATTTCGCTGCATGAGAGTTCAGTACAATTTTTTTTTAAAGATTGTGACAGTCTATTCAGCACCCAAATTGACTAAATTGCCATTAACCAAAATCACCGATAGAAAACCTAGCTGCCGACAACCATACGGAAACCCTAGCCGGCGAAAGCGCGTGTACCGTTCACGCGTCACCTTTCCGGTGAAACTGAGTGTGTGCTGTTCACGCGCCACTTTTTCTTTCCTCCTAGCATGGAAATAGAAGATGTTGGTTCCTTGTATAGAGCTAAAGAGAAGATTTTTCACACTTTTTCAGAGTTCATGATTAGGTAAACATATTTATTCCTCTTTTATATAATTTGTTAGTCATATTGAATTAAAAGAACCCACGATGGTAGAGGTAAGTTCTGCACTCGTTATGCTTTTGTCTTTCGTTTTCCTTACATTTCGTACTTTTATTTCAGTTTAAATTATCACCAGATATGAATTTATGTAGTATTTCATTAGACAGCATTTTAGAAAATAAATTGAGTTTGTTATTCAATAAATGGCCAAATGGAAATATACAATAACAACATACCCAGTGAAATCACACAATGTCTGTGGAAAAAAATACTACTCCCTTCGTCCCAATGTCTTACTTTCCTTTTTGGTATGTCCCAAAAGAGTCTTTCTATATTTAATAAGTTTTCCAATTCTAAGGCAAGTTTAAGACCACCCGCACATCTTTAATTTAAGACCACAAGATTCGAAAGAGTCGATACGCACAGCGCCTAGTATCCATTGTTTACGGCTAGGACTACTGGGGTATCTAATCTCATTCGCTCCCCTAGCTTTCGTCTCTCAGTGTCAGTGTCGGCCGGCCCAGCAAAGTGCTTTCGCCGTTGGTGTTCTCCATTTATTTCTTAAACTTTGTGCAAGTCAAACTAAGACACTTAAATTGAAACGAAGAGAGTAACTTTTTTCTTCTTTTGAGTACTGAGACTGAGGAGAGTTCAAACTTGCACCTCATGCGTTCGACAGGTGGTGTCCAATTGGAATGGTGGTTAAATATTTCTTGCAATTTTTTTTTGGGCAAGAATTGTTTGAAAGTTTTTATAGATTTTTAGCACAAGCATATCACCAGTAGCGGAGATAGAATTTTGAGCAAGGAGTTCAACCTCTACCATATATACATCAAAAAAATAAATTGATCTTGCATAGTAGTCGGATGAATGGTAGGGGTAAGGTCTGCGTGTATATCCTACCCTCCCCAGACCCCACTTGTGAGATTACAAGGGGTATGCTGTTGTTGTTGTTTGTATAGTCGGATGAACCCCTTCTGCCCCTCTGATTATGTCCATGTATCACTATGTCCACCAAGGGTTAGGCAGATATTAAGAATTCACAATGTTAACATGTAGTGTTTGTGCTACTCAAGAAAAAAATGATACGAAATTTCTTTCTGCCAAGTTTTTGTTGTCTACCTACTGATTCTCAAGCTATTACTTAGGTTAATTCTCTCTCTATTTCAGGATTACAAAATTTGATGAATTAGCGGAAGTGGGAAGTAGATTACTAGTTGGCTTTCAACAAGGACTCGGTGAGTGTTGAATGTATCTACTACTCCAAGAATAATTTAATGCTTTGTATCTCTTTAGTGATTATAGCTATTTTGCCTGTTTTTTGTCAGAGTATATGCGGCGCCAACCAATTGAAAAGAATTCTGAATTGGTTGAGTGCATTATTAGAGATAATGAAACCAAGAGGCTTTCCTCCTACATAGAAGCTGGATGTCTGAATGCTCATGATACTGTACAAAATATGTCCAAGTGTAAGTGTTTCCGAATCTATAACCCCCCCCCCCCCCTGTCCCTCCAACAGCAAAAATCAGTTAATGTGAAGGAAATATATGAAGTCGTGCTATTCAGAGTAAGTTTACCAGATGCTGTAGAATTCTCTCTTGTTTTTATGATAATTTAGTTTTTTGCATTGATATATATTGCATACTTGCTACTTGTGTTTCCATTTCAAAAAAAAACTTGCTACTTATGTATGATGATTTCGACATTTCTTTGTTGCTGCCAGAGTTTAGGTTGTATAATTTTGTTTAGCTCGTATCATTTCCATATAGTACAAATGTTTGACATATCTATATATCGACCAAGAGGGGCTGCAAATCAGTCCGCCTGATTTTGTTTTTTGTTTTCATACCATTGTTGTGTGTGCATCTCGTCCAGTCGAATTTCCCCTTTTCATTTCAATTTTTTTTCTATAGAATTGTTCTGGTGTTATTTCTCTTCATAACTTGGGTTTTCTTCTGCACAGAAGTACATACATGCCACCTTGGACTTCTGGATCACGTAAACAAAGGTATTCCCTGTGTCCTGAATTAATTAATTTTCAATATCATCTTTACGGGATTGCTCTAGGTGGACTATAAAACAGTTACGTGATTTTCCAATTGGATTTGGAGTTTAGATTATAAAGTGCTGATATTTAAATGCAGCGAAGTGTGTAGTTGATGAACTTGCATGTCTTTTAAAGGACGCGGAAGCTGTAGTGCAATCGATAAATTGTAGTTTGGCTCAAATGGGAGAACTAAATGTTGTCAATGGTACAGATTCATTGGAAACCTCTCATGATGAAGTAAGATCTTTTTTTCTTTGAACTCTTAGCCATTTGCATGCTCGAGCTCTTAATATGTATAGCCGATACATTATTAGCTACATCTTCATTTAGAACTGAGCCACTATTTTTTTGAGTCTTGAGAAACTCTGACAACTGAAGACTTTTCAATTAGAGCTGACACGGACACAACATTTATCAAAGAAGAGAAAAAAAGCAGGAATTTATGTTGGAAATCCAGATAAATCAAGTTTATTCTTGGTCATATTACTTAGTTATGAAGTTCATGCTAGTAGGTCTGCTATTGTTACGATTTTCAGAAGTTCTTACCAAATGTCATTTTGCGTTGTATTGCTAAAAAACCTCAGTAAATGGCATTTTTGTTTCTAAACTGTTGAAATGATTCTGAATCCTAAATTTTAATTTCAACCTGGTTTGATGGAAAACTATTTCGAATGGTTAAGTCCCAGCTAGAAAGGGTTATTTTATGGGATTATTATCTGGATTTTGAGCCCCAGAATAGTCTACTCGTAATGTTCAGTCATATTCCCAATTTTAATTAATACAGACATGGGTGGTTCCTGTGTGCTTATTTCTTAAAAGAAAAAATATCTGTATCGATCATGATCTTTAGAATGACCTTGAGCCTATGTATGTGTCCCTTATGACTGTTTATGTTAACTGATTTTTAATAATATGGCAATGTAGGCAGAAGCGTCTTCAATTGATCCTTTGGAACATGAAATCACTGATATTGCTATAATGATGGCAATAGTATACTCCATGGTGAAAAGTGACTACACAATGCAGGTAAATTATCTTTTCTCGTTCAAGATATTCTTCATAGTCTGGTTAGAATTGGCCACGCGTGACGTTAAATCCTTTTTGCCTGTAACAGGAAAAGGTTGTTTCTTCCCTTAACCTCACTTCACCTTCTGGAGAATTGGAGAGCTACTCCAGCATGTGGTTGTTGCGCCCTTACATAGACGATGAAATCATGCATAAAGCTTGGAAACTTGTCCGCTAACTCTTTTTTGTCGTCCTGTTTCTTATTGGTGAAAGATCATCAAATATCTTTATCTATATCAGAGAAAAGCTTTACTATATATAGCTTTCTTTCTGAAACGCTGAAGCATAGCAAAATGCAGTTTGGGGATACGAAAAAGGGGCAGAAGAAAGGGGGAAAGTACCGGAAATTATAGGAGTTTGGGAGGTGAAGAAGATTATGATATTGTAGATTAGTGTTCATTATTGGTTCAAGTTATATGACTCCTAATCTGCTATGGCATTGAATCAAGTGGATGTGCACATTTACTTCTTTCTTTCGAAATCTACACTGATATTTTGCTTTCACTTTCAAATACCTTTCGCTAACAGAGACATTCTTTGATACTGATCACTATGAGTCAGACTCAAAAGAATTTGATCAATCCTATTTTTTGTTGTTAACGGTGGAGAATTGAACCAAAATTTTGCTTTCTTCATCCTCGATTGAGTCAATTCTTTGTTAGCATGTGAGTGGAACATTCTTTAAAGCTTCCTTGTATTTGAAATGTTGGATGACATAATTTTTTTCTTTAAAATTCCAATAAAAATTTCATGATATCTTACAATGCAAGCTCCGTATATGTGTAAAAAGCATGCTTTTATGGTGAATAAGAAAGGAGTGGAGAAAAGAATCAAAGAAATAAATAAATGAATTAGCCAGTGACATACATGTTGGGGTGAAATTCACAAATACTCTTTTCAACTCTAATTTCGTAATTTAAATTCATTGACAATGTAATTTCCAAAGAAAACATGACTGAAAAGTGACCAGCAATTCAACAAAAGTCCACTTCAACATATTAGTTTAGAAAAGTAGTTGACAATAATAAATTATTTCTTAATGGAACTGAAAGGCCATTACATAAGATACGTGTAGTATTATTCATACAAGATTAGTCCCTAATCTAATACTAGCTTCCACTTAGAGATTTAATCAACTCACAAGAAGTTAATTCATAAATTATTCGCTAAGAGCAGCCCATACACCACAATTATTTTAAAACTAGCAGAAACAAGTAGGATGTGCAATAATTGCAAGTTTATTGCTTACCAGAAGTAGCCAATACTCTACTTAATACACCATTTTTTTTTCACTCGATTATAAGTTTGGAAGCCTCATTGAGACTCTCAATTTCATATGAATAACCAAGATTGTTAGCTTGATTTTGGAACTCATCCATCTCACTTTTTGGAACTTGGAATCCCACTAACACACTTGCATCAAGTTCTCCCTGTCATGGCAATATAGATACGAATAAGTTATAATATAAAACCTGTTGTAGCAGATTGCCTTAAATCCACATTTAAAATACCTCCAAGGGTTGTCGTAAGATAGATATGATCATTCAATCTTAAAATTAGAGGCCAACATTAATCAAAAACCGGTTTGTCGAGTTTTTCTTGAAGCTTCCTGGTTCCTCTGGCATAAAAGAGCATCCTATATATTAAGAAGAAAAACAAACAAACAATTTACATGTCAAAAGATTTATAACTCAAAAAGGTCCAAGTTTATTCTTGTAATATTCGAAATTGCTCAATTTGTACTTGGTTACACGTTTGGTCTGTTTATATCTTTGTTAATGGCAAATCGTTCTTGTATTTGCCCTTGCAGCTTAAAAATTCTTCGAAAAAAATAAAAAACTTTCTTCAAAATTCTTTGTCGAAGGTATCTTTTGGCGGATTGCTTACTACTAGATTGGATAGGATGTCAACCTGTGGAGGAAAATATAACCTGTTGTAGATAGGGACACTTCCTCCTCTAATAGGCCTAACTAAGGTGTATAAATTAAAATATGGTATATTAAATTGCTTTTAATTCATATCTAAAGTACCACTTAAGGTTGTGGTGGTAGGATGGATGGAATTCCTTCACCTTTAATCATATATAGTCTTGGTTTGAACTCTAAGAATGAAAATAATTTATAGTAGGGAGCACTTCTTCCTTTAATAGGCATAAACAATGTGAATTCAGATAAATCGAAGCCTCCAAAGAAAATATCGAATACCCAACGGAAACCAAAAGAAACATCAAAAGGTCAATGTGTAAGACAAAAGATGGTGTGTCTAACCTTTACTGCAGCACTAATAGCATCACGACCAACAATTACCATTGCATAGACGAAAAGTTTCTTCAACACCAAGTGCAACAGCTACACCATCAGCAAAATTATCAACATGTTCCAACTTAATTCTTTCTCCATGGTGCAATGACAATGTCATTGAACTTGCACCAAATGGCTCAACTTCAATAATCTCTGTATTTGGGGCAACTTTTTTTAAATAGGTAGCAACACCAGCTATTAGACCCCCACCACCAACTGCCACAAATACTGCATGTATGTCTTTAAGTTGACGGTTTATCTCTGTTCCAATTGTACCTAAATGTCGTACACAGATTTTTTTATAAGTGATAACGGTATATAAAGAACCAAAGTAATGAAGAAATCAAGAACAAATACTGCATGTGCTTGAGCTTCATCAAATGTGCCATCCTCAAGTACTACTGTACCACCCAAATTTGCAACTGCTTCCCTCTGTTCATTTGTAAAATGAAACATGATCTCTTAGAAAACAAATACTAATTTCACAATTATTTATTTCTGTATTTGTAATGATCTTATTTTACTTTAATCAACTTCAAGAAGAATAACGACCTTTCTTTAATTTTAAAATAATCTAATTTATAACTTAGAGGTGGCAATTCCAAAACAAGGCTTATCAAATTTGTTTATAGGTCTTGTTTCTGATAGATAATTTGGTTGAATTTGAGTGAGTTAAGATATACTAAATTTGAATGAGACTTTGTACAACCCGACCAAAAGTTAATTGCGCTAAAATGAGTTGGGTAAAGATCAACTCGTCCAACTTTTACAAAGTTTTAATTTAATTACCATGCAAAACTAATAACATAATATTTTATTTTATTTAAATATTTTATCAAGGTTCTTATGGGTCAATAATTAGCCCAAATCAGCTCAAACTTTTAGATAGATTGATTTGAACAGGTCAAGATGGACGAGTCATATTTCATGAGCTACCTTTGTCACCCCTTCTTAAACTTTAATTTTAACATTGATAAGTCACTTTTATAGCTTTACAAATGTTATGACTTATTTAAGAGTATAAGTTTCAAAAGTTTGCTACATAATGTTAAACTAGTACATTAAAGATCACAAGTTGGTGAAGAAAAGGACTAGTGGAAAAGAGAGAAAAAAGAAACCAATTGCAAAAGTATAACCATTTATATTATAGACAAATCAACATGCTATAAAAATAAAAATTGAATTTTCCATTCGGTATTCGGTACTCGTATTTAGAAACGGTATAGAAGAGAACAACTTTTACCTTACCTTGTACACACGTAAAAAAATCAGTAAATATCTATAAATATTTGGTTGTAAACCGCAGTCATTATTGTATATTAAATTTGAAGTTGACGTAGAAACTCATAAACTTTAAATTTTGGACTTGCTTTTGCTTGTATTGGGTCCCGACAAAATATGAGTTTGCTCCGGAAAGTCCTACAGTGAAGATAAAGCGCTCTCAAACAAAAGCAAATCTATACCCCTTGCTCAAACTTGAAACATCTAATTAAGGATGAATTAAGAAGTATTTACTATTCTACCACAATCCTCTTAATGCTATTGTATACACAATCACATGCATATCCTGGAGGAAATCAAATCAAGGAAAAAAGGTTATAATGTTAAATATCAAAGTCATAAGGAATTAGATTCCCACAAAAGCACAAACAAAAGGAGAGATGAGAAGGTGTAAGGAACTATTGAGTAGTTAAAAAGCAAACCAAAACACTATTTTTCTAGACAAAAGATAGCTTAAAGCAAACACATAGGTAAAGAATCTATAAAGCTTTAAATTTGTTATAAACACCAATTCCTTCACAATCCACACCAAACAATCCATTTATACAATCTTGATATTCCCATTTCAACTCTAAAAAAACTGTGGATTAATTCATTAATTGAATTCCAATTCCAAAACATGGAAAACAATAGCACAAAAGTAGAGATGATGAAGCCAGTGTTCCTCAAAGCTGGAATTCCATTAGCCATCACTTTAGCTGGTTACATAATTGCCAAAATCACAACAAAAAAATTCTCAAATTCTCAAAGTTCACAAATTCAAGAAAATCATCACGAGGTCTCAAGAAATGAACATCAAAATCTTGAAAATTCAGAATTTTTATCTTGTATTGAATTTGAAGCTGATGATGATCATCATCATTGTTCTACACATACCCTTTATAGAGATTCATCACAAGGTTTTGATCATTTTCAAGATATTGAAGCAAAGTTTCAACAGTATACACACTTGAAAGAGCAAGAAATTACACTTATGGACATGCAAAACAAGTTGTTATTAGAGATCAATAAAATTGATTTCTTTAGTAAGGAAATTACATTATTGGAAGCAGAAAACCAAAGATTTCAGAACATGGTAATTGAATATTTGAAAATTATGGAATTTCTTGATTTGTCAAATTCAGAAAATAGATTGCTTCATAGAAGAGTTAAGAAGCTTTTGAAGAAGATTAAAGAATATTCAAGAGTTATGAAGGAACAAAATTTGCACCTTGAAGCTAAGGAAACTGAAATTTCAAAAAATCAAGAAGGGCTAGAAATGAAAGATGATATTATCAAGAAAATGGAATTGGAAACTCAGCAACTGAAAATGGCTATTGAGCAATTGCAAATGGAGAAGGTTGGACTACTGAACAAGCTGGAATTGGAAGCTAATTCAAATCAATCAAAGGTAGGCATTATATTTTTCGATAAGTCGTAATTTCATCGATGGTCATTCAACTTTTCGTTAATTTGTTGTATCAAAATCATAAAATTAATTTTCGTAATAGGAGAATAACTTAATTATACCTACATATTATAGAAATATAAAACGTCATTCCCATCTCCAACTGAGATTACTTGATTGGTCTTATCTACTTCTAAATCGAAACTTCGTTTATGGTAAGTGTACAAGTCTACTTAAGGTAACCTTTACACTACAATATACATCAATATACTTACCTAATATACACCTCTGCCCGTGATGGGCTGAAGCAGGCCAAACCCGAGATGGGCCAGTAGCCTAGTACGTGACAGTCTTTAATTACCCGTGATATACACTATGTATACCAAATGTATATACCTTGTTTAACACACCCCCGCAGTCATAGCGGGCGGTCTTCGAACACTGAGACTGTCCCTAAAATCTTCAAAAAGGACCGAAGGAAGACCCTTTGTAAAGATGTCTGCAATCTGATATCTTGACGGGACATGACAGACGTGTACCTGACCCCGAGCAACCTTTTCACGGACAAAGTGAATGTCCATCTCGATATGTTTAGTGCGTTGGTGCTGAACCGGATTACCCGAAAGGTAAATGACACTAATATTATCGCAATAAACCAAGGTTGCCTTTTGAATTGGACAGTGCAGCTCTAAAAGTAAATTACGTAACCAACATGATTCTGAGACCACATTGGCCACCCCTCCATATTCAGCCTCGGCACTTGAGCGGGATAGAGTCGCCTGACGCTTTCCAGACCAGGAGACCAAGTTGTTGCCAAGGAACATACAGTAGTCCGACGTAGACCGTCTGGTGTCTGGACACTCACCCCAATCAGTATCTGTGTATGAGACAAGTGTTGATGTCGATGAATGATACAAATGCAAACCATAGTCTAGTGTACCCTGAATATACCGAATGATGCATTTGAGTGCATTCATGTGCTCAATTTTGGGATCATGCATGAATAAACACACCTGCTGGACAGCATACATAATATCCGGTCTGGTAAAGGTAAGATAATGAAGGGCCCCTGCAAGACTGCGATAGCGGGTCGTATCCTCGTAAGGGACGCCGGCCGCGGCACCAAGCTTGTGCTTAGTATCAACTGGAGTGGAATTGGACTTACAAGATGACATCTGAATGACGTTTGACGGCAATCCCCAAAAAGTAACTCAAGGGCCCTAAGTCTTTCATAGCAAACTCAGAGTTGAGCATGGTCATGATAGACTGGCGTAAGGGATCGGAAGAGGCAGTCAAAATGATATCATCCGCATACAACAGAATGTAGGCTAAGGGCGAACCACGAAGGTAGATGAACAAGGAATTATCTAACCTGTTGTGAGTGAACCCAATAATAGAAACATAGTCAGCAAACCTTGTATACCAGGCCAGTGGTGACTGCTTAAGTCCATATAAGGACTTCTTCAACAAACAGACATGATGAGTATGGTTGGGATCCCTGAACCCCAACGGCTGATGCATATATATTGTTTCCTTGAGATCACCATGTAGGAAAGCATTCTTGACATCCAACTGATTAATAGGCCATGCCTTCGAAAGAGCCAAGCTAAGCACCGTGCGAATGGTAGCCGGCTTTACCACCGGACTAAATGTCTCCCCACAATCGATCACAACCTGCTGAGTCTTACCATCACCCACAAGCCGCGTTTTATGTCGAGCAAATGAATCATCCGAATTCTCCTTATGAGCAAAAATCCACATAGACATGATAACATTAATACCAGATGGACGTGACACCAACTCTCACATCTTATTATCAATAAGAGCATTATATTCATCAGGCATAGCAACTTTCCAATTCGGGTCGTTTAAGGCAGACACATGATTACAGGGCAAATGGGATTTAGAGATATTCAAATGTAAATTAAAATGTCTTTTTAGTGTAAAAACACCTTGTTGACTACGAGTGACTGGTCTATGACTCGAGGAAGAAGTGGGCAGATTTTGGGAATTTTCTGAGCTCGGGATAGACTGGCCAGCAGGCGATGGGCCTGCTGGCCCAAATCGGCAAACGAGCGAGCTGGACCGGTTCCGAGGGTGGGGCTGGATCGGCCCAATCGCTGGAACTGATCCAGTGATGGGAACTTAAGACAGAACAGTGGGGCCAGCAGGCAGTGGGCTCGCTGAAGAATTTTGGGTGCGGGATATGTCCGAAAAATGGTGAGTAATATACGGGGATATACCATCATCCAAAAAATTATACGAACTAGGCTCGATAGTATGAACTTTAGTAAAGGGAAATTGAGTTTCATCAAAAATTACATGGCGATTAATGATGATTTACTTGGAGGATAAATCAAAGCATTTATAACCACGATGATTAGACGGATAACCCAAAAATACACACGGAGTAGACCGGGCCTGAAGTTTGTTAATTGTGGTGGACGGGAATAACGGATAACACAAGCACCCAAAAATCCGAAGATGAGAATAAGAAAGATTCTTATTATATAAAATTTAGAGGGGGAAGAATATGTCAGACCTTTGGAAGGAATTATGTTTAGGAGATATGTGGTCATTTGAAGAGCATGATGCCAAAAATATGGGGTTATGGAAGCATGAATTAAGAGAGTGCGGACAATGTTATTTATGGAATGAATTTTGTGTTCGGCTTTCCCATTTTGTGAAGATGTATGAGGACAAGAAAAATGAAAATTGATCCCATTATTAGCACAGAACTCCCGAAACACCCTATTGTTATACTCTTTTCCATTATCACACTGAATATTTTTTATTTCTCTTTCGAATTGGTTCTAATGAATGCTCTAAATTTTACGAAGACAGAAAACATTTGAGATTTATTTGCAATTGGAAACGTCCACAAAAATTTAGAATAATCATCCAAAAAGAGAACATAATACCGATAACCCAACGAACTTAGAACATGAGACGTCCATAAGTCGCTATGAATAATATCAAATGACATTGAAGTATGAGAATTTGAGTCTACAAATGGCAACTTAACAATTTTTTCTAAAGAACAAGATTGACAAATTGGAGTACGACTCGTACCCTTACATGAAATAAAATTATTTTTATCTAAAATTGATAAAATAGAGGATCCTTGATGACCAAGGCGAGCATGCCACAAGGAAGGAGAAATTGTTGCAAAGGCTGATGGCAAGACTTGACTTGATGGACTGAAACCGGGGTGATAGGATAAAGATCTCCCCTGCTATCACACCTCATGAGAGGACTTCCCGTCTTGAAATTCTTCACAGAGAAACCAAAAGGATCAAATTTAACAGAAACAAAATTGTCAGTGGAACTTTCAGACATACACTAAGTTTTTAGTCAATTTGGGGGCATGTAAAGTATTTTTCAAGATAAGGGGTGGATTGGGGGAAGACAATGTTTTCTGACTATAACCCTGAATTGGAATAGAGTTATCATTAACAATAATTATACCCCGAGGGTTCCTCAAATTGGAATAAGATGAGAGAGTACCTGAATCGGATGTCATGTGGGTAGTGGCACCGATATCCATATACCAATTCGTGTCCGGTTGAGTCAAACCCAGTGTGTGCATCGCGGACTCGATATCGGTCTGAGTGGGGCCAGCTGCGTGGTACGCTTGCGGAGGTCGGGGCCCAAGAATTCCAGAATTGGATTGTCTTGGGCCGTAACTGCTGGGACTGGAACTGGAATTTCTAGGCCAATGGGCAGTGGGCCGTGGAGGCTGCTGGAAAACCTACTGGCCAGACGCTGGAATATGTTGTGGAGGTGGGCTGTAGGGCCACTGTCCACTAGTCCAAGCCCACGGCCCAGAGGCCCAAGGCTGAGACCAGTGGGTCAGTGGCCCATTATAACCTGGATGGGATCCACTGCCACTGTTTTGGCCACCGTGAGTCCGTGACTGCCGCCTGAGCCACCACGTTTGCCCCCGCAATTTTTTTCATTATTTTTCCATCCATTTTTGCTACCCCCGTGTGATCGATTTTGGTTCGAATTGTTACCAAAATTTTGAGGACTAGGGGAGGAAATCATCATGACCACGAGACTAGCATTAGTAGCCTCCTTTTTAGCCAAACCGGCTTCTTCCAAGGTAAGCATGGATCGGACTTGATAGAACCTTGGAAGAGGATTACTTTGACAAAGGAGAGTTCCAATGCCACTATAGGCCTCAGATAGGCCATCAACCATCTGTAAAACCAGACGATCTTCACTAATTGGTGCACCAACGTTGCGTAGTTGGTCTGCCAATTCCTTCAACCTTTTGCAATATGCTGAAACATTCGGGAAATTTTCCATGTTGACGTGGGAAAAATCCTGTTCAATAGTAACAGCTCTGGAATTTTGATTATCATGGAATATGTCACGCAGTCTATCCCATGCAGCCATCGCCGTAGCGTCTGTCTCAATAATCGTCTACAATAGGTCGGTGGAGATAGTAGAATAAATCCATTGAAGGACAATGGCATCAAGTGTTGTCCATAACTTAGGATCATCCTCGCGTTTAAGCACCTCTGTATCATCAGGAGCCACGGGGATTATGTGATGGATGACTTGATGCGAACGAGCGTGAATTTTGAACAACTCGACCCACGTCGCGTATTGGACGTTTTCTATTTCAAGAATTAACGGGATATGGTTCTTGATGTTACAAACAACAAGGGCGAGGGTGAAACGTGTTCTTTGACGTAGACATAACGAAAGAACAAGAGGCATATAGCAGTTGACTAATCGAACCCCCAGCAATTTACATATTTCCATAATGGGAGAATCCTATTCTTATTCTACTCCTAAATCCTTATTCTACTTGGATACTAAATATATAATTTATGGTAAGTATACAAGTCTACTTAAAAGTAACTAAAATTGTTTGGGTTGGATAATCTATCAAATGTGTGGAAAATATAGGTTGTGTTTCTCGGACCTCTCAAGAATATCATTCGTGTCGGATTCTTCAAAAATGTATAGCTTTTGAAGAATCCGACATACACCTAACAATATTTGAAGCGTCCGAGCCATAAGTATATGTTGTTTAAGAAGAAAGAGTAGTTGATTCCTTATAGGTGTTTATTTATTTATTCTAACGTGACAAGGAAAAACGCAAGCAGACTTTCATAGGTATAAAACTGTCATGTAAGTATAATCACGCCAGCTACTCATTTCACGTAATATTCACTTGGCTACTTAGGAAAATAATTCAACTTATATAATATCAATTCATTTGGAATTTCTAGGCGTTTATTATTTTTGTGATATATAGACATACTTGAGTTATTTTTCTGCTACAAAAAGTACTTGTTTTGCTCTGGTGCAATAAATTGAAAGTTGAATGACCATCCGTGAAACTAACCCCCCCCCCCCCATTACACAAATGAGCTTCTGAATAAATTGTATTGAAATGTTCCTTTTTTGCAGAATGATGTGGAAGTGGTCACAATAGAAGATTACAAAGAACTGGTAAATGAACTTGAGCAATTGCAGAAAGACAAAGCTACTGAAGACAAAGAACTAATATACTTAAGGTGGTGTAATGCATGTTTAAGACATGAATTAATGAGAAGAAATCAAGAACAAATGGAACAAAGGAAAAATCAAGAATTGAACTTTGGAGAAGAAAATAGAGAAATCGTTGAAGAATTTGTACCACAAGTACATGAGTTAATAATGAGGAGGAGTTCATCAATGGGGCACAATGAATCTTGTTCAAGTTCACCTATTAATGAAGGTCATTCAAAAAGGAGAAAATTAATACAAAAGTTAAAGAAATGGGTAGAGGGAAGTGATAAAGTGAAACATGAAACGAATTGCTTTAAAAGGCATTCTGTTTCTGATCATACTGATGATTTAAATATACTTCCTGCAAGGAAGTCATGTTCTAGTGCCTAATTATTTGATGTATTTGTAATTTCTTCATATTTGTCTGCCTACATTGTGTTGCGGAGATTATACTTTTAGTGGCATATGTAGCTCCCAAATATGACACAAAACTAATTAACTCATTTGAAGTACAATGTGATCTCCATATTATCTTTGGGTGATTGGCTCAACAGTCTCATGTAGTTTCACACTACTAATATATATATATACTTGGTTGATTCTCTTTACATTTACATTTAAAATAATTCAACAACACATTTTTTATGATTGTACGTATAGATAAACTTATGCGTACCTCGACTAATTTATTAATCAAACTTATAACAATACACACAAAAACAACTGCACAAGTATGTGATAAACTTGCCTATCAAGACTCGAATATATGAACTCTTATGGAGTGTAGTAGTTAGGAATTGAACCTGAGATCTTCTCGTATTCTTTGAAGAAAACAAAGAAGAATAGATCAATATGTGCAAGTTCAAATTTTAATTCCTTTAGGTGTTCGGTATTGAAAATAAGGTGATTTACAAGAATAATTTTGGAAGTGGATGGTCTTAAACCGTTGATCGTGCTTGGCTCATTGACAAAACTTCAAGTTTAACAATTTTTTACTTTTGATCACCCATTTTTAAGGTCATTGAGAGTAATTTCCTAGAAAATCACTGTTGGACTAAATTGACTAAGAAATAGACACGTGTCTTTCATACATCTATATATGTATGCTCACATTAATGTTTAACCGTAAAAAAATTGATTAGTTTAATATAAATACTCTATACGAATAAGGCTTTGCCTTATTGGTTGAGCAAAATGTGCTAGTGCAGCTGTTTACATCAATAAGTTCATTATAAGTTGAAAGGGTGTGCACCCAAAGACACGATAAATACTAGGTGACATCTTTTTATCTATTCAAACTTTATGAATAAATTTATTTAGTTAATCAAAAATAACAAATATCTGATGTACTAAATTTTTGTTATGCGTAAAATCTAGAAAAAGATCGGACCATAATGGTCACATTTGTGCAAGAGGTTGAAGTTGAACGCATCACCTCGTGATCACGTGCTTGTCCTAGTTGATATGTACAAATTGTGGTTCGTATTGAGCATGTTATCTCTATTTTCCCCTCTTCTTCTCTAAATAAACAAAAGATGACTAACTAATCTTGTTCCTACTTCCTCAACTGTCAAGAATGGATCTTCACCTCTACCATCCTCTCAAATCCACCCCTTTTCTCCACTCTCTCCCCTCTACTTCCTTCTCAAGTAACTCTCTCTCTCTCTCACACACACACACACACAATAGATGAAAAAAATTACTAATTGAAGCTAAAGTTTGAATCTTGAACTTAGTAGATACACACCCTTGTTATTAATTGAAGCTAAAATTTGAAACAGACCCATGTTATTAATTGAAGCTAAAGTTTGATTTTTGAACTCACAGGAAACAGACCCATGTTATTAATTAAAGCTAAAGTTTGAATCTTTAACTTGCAGGAAACAGACCCTTTTACCCCAAATGGAGTAGAGCAGCTTTACCTTGTGTTTGCTCTTCAAAATCATCATCTTTGGATGGTCCAGAAAAAATATTTCTCAGCAAAATGAAGGAAGAAGGACCATAATGGGTTCTTTTCTTATAGCTGGTAAACCCCTTCATTTGTTTTTCTTATTTTTTAGTCTACATTTCCTCAAAATTAAAAGAAATTGATTAGTAGACTACTAGAATCAATAGAATTTCTTGAAATTTATTGCTAATCATCATGTGTAGATGTTATAACCCTTAGATAAAAGGGTTAATTACAGCCCAATACCTTTGGGTGATCTGGTTTACAAAGTAGCCAGCAGATGTATAGGTTTTGTATATTTATACTTTAATATACATATGCTATACATATAAGTGTATATGTTTTGTATATTTGGGCTACTGCATTTGGCCGAAGGGACAACGAAAGAATCCCTAGATAAAACATGTAAGACTGATTCATAAAAAAGAACCTTATGTCCTACCCGGTATCTGTATTGGTGGGAGGAAGCATGTATCCTTGGAATTAGTTGAGGTGCGGGCAAGCTGGCCGGACACCACAGTTTTAAAAAAATGATTTTTACACTGTATAGGCGCCACCAAAATAATAGCCAGCAGCAAATGTATATTTTTTGTATATTGATTGTAATATATAAAATATGCATATTGTATACATAATTAATGTATATTTTTTGTATATTGGCTAGCGGCTGTATTTACTATTGGCTGTGCGGCCAAATGTGTAAAAAACCCTTTAAAACAAAAGGACCCCTCCATCCTTTTCCCTTCTTCGTCATTCATTTAAATACTTTTGCATTCTAGTTTTGTATAATGTGTTAATTGATGTTTTATTGGATGACTTTTTCCATTCAGAGAATTGGTGGTGGTTTCAAAATTCTTTTCAAGATTCAAATTTTCTTGATGAATTGTTTCTAATTTTACACCCCTTTGAGGTGAACCCTTCCCCAGACCCTACACGAACATGGGATGCTTTTAATTGTTACTTATTTGATCTCTTTCACTGTTTTCAGCTGCTGCCTTTTGTCTTTGTGATGTGGCTGGAGCTGCTAGTACAAGCAGAAGAGCTGTAAGAATAATTTCCATATGCCTTTTATGTCTCACTGTTGGAAATCTCCTTTTATGTATTTATGGAAATTATTATGTATTTTTCTTTGCTGCAGCTTAGGGGAGCGAAAATACCAGAGAGCGAATACACAACCCTTCCTAATGGTCTAAAGTTAGTATACAATTTTGAAATATCGACTTACGGTTTTCACTACATTCGGATTTCCTTTTACATTTGGTTGTTACACAAATTATAAAAAGCCTTGGACTTGGAACAAGATTAATGTATCTAACTCGACTCTAGGGATGCAATATCTATGTTCAACATATAATGTACACATTTAACATGCCTAGACATTGTGATTTTCCTGTTTTCTATCTATGTGCATCTAATTAACTTCTCCCCACCCACCCACCCCACCTCACACACACACACAAAAATGAGGAAAAGAAATATACATATTTTCATCCATTTAGTTTCAAGGCTAGAAGCAGCAGTAGTCCGAATTGTGCTTCTCCTGCCTTATTTGTGGATTATTCACTTTATTCTTGGGTGTAAATCTCTCAGGTATTATGACTTGAAGGTCGGCAATGGAGCTGAAGCCGTGACGGGATCTAGAGTTGCAGTACGGTTGTGCCAAAGTTGAATTGAGTATCTAAGTACAATTTTTTATTTATCTTTAAAAACATGTGTATAAGATAAATTTGCCTAACATGGCATTATTAATAATCCACCATCAAGCGCATTGTATAAGTAAAATGTAATGCGTGTAGTCTCGCTGTGTTTTGCAGTTTCTTTGTTCATATTCAAGAATTATATATTTGTCAGAAATCTAAATTTACAGATTGCTTCTTAAAATCTAAATTGTATAATGTCATAATTGTAGGTCCACTATGTTGCTAAATGGAGGAACATAACATTCATGACAAGTAGACAAGGAATGGGAGTTGGTGGTGGAACAGTAAGTGCTTTAATTTTTCTAGCCTGTATTCAGGACTTGTATGGCAATATGAGCTACTAGTTTAAACTTTCAAGTGTGGAAACCTGGGACATGTAAAACAAATGAATACTATTGCATGACCAATCAAGCTAAACCTTGGAAAACTAGCAATTAATCCCTCCGTCCCAATTTATGTGAAGGTGTTTGACCAGGCATTGAGTTTATATATGAAAGAAAGACTTATGAAATTTGTGGTCTAAAACTAGTCATAGATATTTGTGTGGATGTAAATCATTTCAGTAAGGGTAAGTTGGGAAGTTTGAAGTTAAACTGTTACTAAATATAGAAAGATGTCTTTTTCTGGGACTGACAAAAAAAAAAAGAGGGTCACATAAATTTGGATGCAGGGAGTAGTACACTAGAAACTTATGCACCTTCCTTTGGAATATTTTGTGTAGAACTTACATAGCGATAGTTGTGTTATGACATTCCATTCGCTTAATTAGTAGAACTTACTTTGCTTCATGTTTATTTGCTAGTCCTTGATTTAGAAATTTTGTCTTTCTCATAATCCAGTTCTAAGTGATACCTACTCGGAGAGGAACCATTTCATAGAAAACTATAAATTTCTGATTACATAGAGTAAATCCATCCAAAAGTATATTGCATTTTTACAATGCCAAGTTTTGGAGTCTTCTGAACATATATTGTATGTGAAGCTGTGTGACTTACTTTTTCTGTTTTTGGGATATCCTCATGTTTCTTATCCAATATCCTTTATACTTCATGTAGCCTTATGGATTTGACGTTGGTCAATCAGAGAGGGGAAACGTCCTTAAAGGATTAGATCTCGGCGTTCAAGGGATGCGGGTAGGAGGACAGGTGAGACAATTAGCTTAATTGTAATTTCATCACATTCAGATATTCTTTATGTAGTTCCCCGAGGAGATAAATTAGGCTAAAGTTTGATTTTTTTTCTTTAAATTTTATTTTCTTATTTGAGAGTCGACTAGATGCCCGTCGGCATTGGTCCAGCAAATTTCCCTCCCCTGCTCTAATTGTGTGAACAATGAATCACATTGGACTGCTAAAGCTTTCTAAGCTTTTCAGTGTTAGTTCTATGAAAATGAAATAACGGGAACAATTCGAAATGAAAATCGTCAGTTTCCTTTTGATGAATCACAAAAATCTTGAAGTTAATGTAATTAAATTTCTCTCTAATAGGTTCTACAGTTATACTTCCTGACAGTGTTTTCCGAGGGGCTAGCAAATAGGATGAGTCGCTAGCTCTCAGACATGGGACGCAAACCTCGTGATATTTTCATTTTTAATATTTTTAAGACTAAAATAAAGTTTAATGATATATGGAAGTATGAAAATTATGCAAGATGCATTAAAATTTGTATTATATTCAAAAGCAAGAAATGTACTAGTAATATTAAGTTAAACATCTTGACAAAACAACGTACGTGCATAACAATTTATCAAGTCACCAAACATTAAATTATAGAAAAACATATTTTAGAAATTATATTTAAATACTTGGAAGATAATCTAGAGAAACTCTACTTGCTTGAAAAGAGAAACTATTTAATGTATTGAAATGAAATGTGCCCGAACATAGCAAATATGGATATAGAAGATTCGTGACGACCCTAACTAATTTAGAATTGAGGCATAGTTGATTGAAAGTATAATTATGGTCAAATTAATGAGATCATCACGCACTTGATACTCAATTCACAAAGAAATTCAAAGTATATGTAGAATTTATTATCAGAATGTCCTTAAGTTTCTAGTTTTTCCCCTGAGCTTAGAGTGCCTTTCTGACCATGAAATTTAACTTGCCATAGTTGTGCCAATAATGATGGATCAATTACTTTACACGGAGGTGATAAACATTTGAAATGAAAATATTCTGTTTTTGCAGCGCCTGCTCATAGTTCTTCCTGAACTAGCTTATGGGAAAAAAGGCGTACAGGAAATTCCTTCAAATGCAACTATTGAGGTATCATTTTGTTGTTGCATTCATGTACTTATATCGAAAACTTATTATTATTAAAATGATCTGAACTATTTCAAAGACCCAACATGCATTGGGTCATTGGGCCCTATCTAAATAGATATTGTGTTTACATATGGACCTACATCATTATATTCCATTTAGGATTAGGAATACATATAACCGGACCTGCTTTTTAGATATCTCTATTAAGACCTTATTCACCTCTTTGAGTGAATTGAGAAATAGGTTTTTTTCTTTTCTCGGGAGGAGATACTATTTCACTAATCGAGTGACATGTAGTTAACATATTCATACCTAACGATTTTCCACGAAGTGGTGACAAAACGTATAACTTGTACAAATCTTTTCATTTTCCAAGTTGATCCGATCCATTTGTTCGTAGAGCTATTTACTCAATCGCAGACATTTGTGGAATACCTCTAACTTCCAAGAAAGACGGCTCTTGTTTATCAAATAGTTTCTGAAGGCCATTCGGATTCAACTGTTTTTGCACCTATTATGGTCTATTTAACCTTTTAGTTGGTCTATTGAATGAATCTAAATGCTCTCTTGCTTTTTCGCTACAAAAGACCATCATCATCACTCTTTAGTAATACTATCAGAATCATCAAATATGTGGAAAAACTTTCTAATGGGAGTCTCTTCACCGTGAAATAGAGGTTATGCTGATAAAAAAACTCTTGTCGGCATCTAACGGATGCAGAACATTCTTATCAACAGAAAAGTGTATTCTGCACGTATGGAATTTTATCTTTCTTGGAAAAAGTATGTGGGTGTGGAAAAGTTTCTTTCTACATCAGCCTCATAAAATGGCCATGTAGGCAGAAGCGGAGCTAGAAATCAACTTTATGGGTTCTGGATTTTAGAACGACCACTTCAAATAGTAATAACTGGTTGTAAATTTAATATTTGCACATATTTAATGAATTTAACACAAATACACTGTTTGAGTAAAGTGTATTGGGTTCGACCAACCCTTATCCAGGTTCTAGCTCCGCCCCTGCATGTAGGATCAAAGTGTAAACCTCTGAAAACAAAGATAACATAATCTTTAAAATATTCTTTGTTATGTGAACACTGGTTAGATTTGTTCTTTGTGAAAAAGAATGTTCCAGAAGAATTGTTATATGAAAATGGAATAAGTTCCAATACAAAGTAGGACATCATGTCTCTAGGATATTTCATTTAAAAAAAGATCACTTTACCAGAACTGACCACCAATCTTTCTGGCTAGGTATCAGCCTGGTATCCTAAAAAGGTTTGGGACACACACGTGAAAACAAATCTATAAAGTGTTAAAGTGCACTGATGGTGAGAATCTATGCACAAGCTGGACAATGTCAGGACACGTTCATTTCAAGGTTCTCAACTGGAAGCAGAATGCTATTTATGCAATAATTTTCAACTTTTCTCACCAAATGATCAATTTCTGAAATGCTTATCCTTCTTTTAAATTGTGAAATCCCCAAGGGCCAGTGGTACACAGTTCTGAACTCGGTGGGATAATGGGGTCTCCCCTCTACCCTTCTCCACTTAAATATCAGGGCGCTCTTACCACTAGACTAAAGCCCCCGAGGGCTTAACCTTTTAGAGAAATGAAAAACATAAAATCCTTCTTTTGACAAAGAAAGAATGTCTCTCCCCTTGTGATAATGTGTTGTCTTTGTGTTTATATCATATGGCTACAAAGTGGTGATATTGCAGTAGCCTGATAAAACTAGCAACTTTGTAGTTTGAATGAAAACCTCAAGCTGAGAACAAATGTAGAAAAAACTTCGATTTAAATTAGTGTCAAGACTGTAACATCATAAATAAGCCCCCAAAATACCATTACACCAAAATCATTACTACTCTGTCCCAATTTATGTGAAGGTGTTTGATTGGGCGCGCAGTTTAAGAATGAAAGGAGGACTTTTAAAACTTGTGGTCTAAAACTAGCAATGGATATTTATGTGGCTCTAAACCATTTAAGGAGTAAAATGTAAATTTTAAAGTTAAATTATTACTAAATATAGAAAGGTGTCATTCTTTTTGGAATTGACTAAAAAGGAAAGAGTGTCACATAAATTTGGACAGAGGGAGTATTTCCTAACATCTAATAGGATCAGTTTATGCCTGAGGTATGCGCAAGCTAGCTTGGACACCCCAAAAAAATCAGTTTTCTGCGATATTAAGTGTTATCTCTCATAATTTTCTTATTTCAAAATGGACGTTAGTATTTCTAACGTTATTATACTGTTATTTCATCTTTATTACTTCTCACCTACTGATGCTTTACTCTACAGATGGATATTGAACTGCTGTCTATTAAACAAAGCCCATTCGGGTGAGTAGTCAGCTCTTAGAACATTCAAAAAATTAATGGACTTATTCTTTGATTGAACTTCATTATCCTCAGCATCTGATATATTTACGGTACATTCTTTTTGTTTTTCCGGTGCAGAACTCCTGTAAAAGTTGTTGAAGGATGACCAGTGTTCATCTACTTCATGTTATATTGATTTGTCACGTGCAAATGCGCTCAGCCTATTGTATGAATTTTGAGAATACTAAGAAATCTGCTTCTGATTTGGTATTTTACCAGGAAACTGTCGCTAAATATGTTAATATTGTATAGTTCAAACTCATTTTCATGTTATGAGATTCAAATTTCTTTGAGCTTATAAAAGTGTCTGCAAGGACTTGCTCGAAAATAACCCCTAAGAAGTGCTTTGAGCATATATTTGTTGATAACTTGTAAATTATTTATGTGGAACTGAAATCCTCTTTAGAGTTCATTTCTCTGTCATTCTCCTTCTTTAGGCAAGTTCTTTCTTTAATAAGCAAAGATTAGAAACCTATCCAGGCAAGTGGTAATTGAATTGCAGGTACTCCCTCCGTCCAAATTTATGTGAAGGTGTTTGACTGAGCACGGAGTTTAAGAGAAAAAAGGAAGATTTTTAAAATTTGTTGTCTAAAATAAGTCATAGAAATTTTCGTGGGTATAAATTATTTCATTAAGGGTAAAATAGAAAGTTTAAAAGTTAAAAATATGGTAAGATGTTCTTTTCATGATTGACTAAAAAAAAAAAAGAGTGTCAGATAAATTGAGACAGAGGGAATATGATATAAATATTCTGCCTTTTGGTCACCTTCAGGTAAGAATCCGTTTGCCCAATGATTGCCAAATCTTTTTGTTCAATTTGATTCTTTAAAGTTTAAACTACCTTTTTCTCCATTTCTCATTCACCCACTTTATTATTCTCTTTCCTTTCCTTTCCTATATTTACCTACTATAGATTTCCTTTCTACCATAATCTTTTCAACTCTTTCTTTGCTCTTATAAAATGACCATGACTAGATTTTACATGAGAAAAACTAACCTGTATGTCTTACTGTTACTCCACTTCTATCATTACTCTTATTCTCAAAAGACATGTCTAAACGGTGGCTCTCTAGAAGTTTCATATCCCTTAAGCTCATGCCCTTCAAAAATGTTACCGCATTCATGTCAGATCCTCCAAAAATGCATGGGAGCAACATAAACTTGTCATTGTTCTTGATCTTTGAATATTCATATTAGTGTAAAGATGAATGTGTAAAAGGCATGGATCTTTTTGTTTGTACTGAAATCATGTCCGAAAGACTATAATGTTGTCTTACACTGAAAAAATTGAGAAGATATAAAGGAGGTTTGAAGTTGGAATCAGGTGCTTCTTTTTCTTTTTTTTTCTACTTGGTGTCCGGTATTCGCACTGGAGTCTCGACTATTCCAGATTCGAGCCGTAAAAGGTCCATTAAAGGGGGACGCGATCCCTACCCCATTATTTTTCCATTACCAAGCTTAAACCTGAGACCTCTGGTTAAGGGTGGAGGGATCCTATCCATTCCACCACAACCGTTGATGGTGGATCAGATGCCGTACTTTGTCCAAAATGCATGAATGATAAAGAAGTCATGGATTTCAATTACGTCGCAGAAGTGAAATTCTGAGAGAATTTAGTATATTTGGTTTCAATTATGTGGCAGAAGTGAAATTCTGATAGAATTTAGTATATTTTGTTTCATGTACTTTGCAAAAATGTAATGCATATTGCACAGGAATTTCCAACATCAAATTGTAAGTTTTTGTCTCTTGACAATTTGGCAATCATAAATTAAGTGGCTATTTGGTTAATCATTGCCACTATAGTGGATATCCAAACCTTTGCTGGTTACTTGAATTGGTGTGCCAATTTCTGATTTTCATAAGAGAATATAATTGATCTACTATTAAGAAAACTAAAGCAAATTAATTGCAGATACAACACAAATTAGCAAAGGAGAGATTATATAAGATTATTTCAAATAGTAAAATTATTTTACTTAAAGGGAGAATGATATTCTAAAAAATAAACTCATCAATTTATGTTAAAATTGTGAGCATTTCATCTAAAAGTTAAAACTATAGAGAGCATGTTTTTTCAAGACGTGGCCTCCGCCCTCATGGAGACTAAATTTGTTTCACGGGCCAAACACGTGATTTTTTTGTTTAACCATGGATAGCAGTGAGACGTAAATGTTATAACTGCTCTAATACCATAGTAAAAAATTAATCTCAAATTTATATGTATCCCGAAACCTAGCTCACTCTTTAACTAATGCTATAGTGTGTTAGTAATGGAAATTAAAATGAGTATGTACCGTTGGAAATTTAGGGGGAATTTGTTTTGTAGTCCTTTACAAACTTATTTTTAGTTTTATGACATTTTTATAAGAGATTTCATTTTTACACATAAGAGATCAGAAAAAGTCATTTTCTTTTATTTAACTTATAAGTGGACGATAGATCTCATTTTCACATTTTTTTTTTAAAACTAGCTTAGTTTAATAACTTTTAACTCATTAAAAAAAATACAACAACATACCCATTGAAATTCCACAGCGTGGGGTCTGCGGATGGTAGAGTGTACTCAGACATTTACCTCTACCTTGGTAAGTAGATAGGTTGTTTTCGAAAGACCTTCGGCTCAAGAAAAAGCACAAGCACAAACAAAAGCAAAAGAAACGGTCAGATCCGGACAAGAAATAATTTTAAAATACCAACTGAATTACTTCATAAGACAAGGAGAACATATAAGCATATTTTAGTTTCCTTCATTTTTTCCAAGTGGAAAAAGATTTTAGTTTGTATGAATTTCACAGTTCTCGAGAACTCAAATTGATCAAAATTAAATTTTAAATGCTGAAGTCAACTAATGTTTTTAACTTCTATTTTAGTAAGTATACACATTGAGAGGGATTCCCAATTTGATGGGCTTTTGGGTGGATTCCCAATTTGAGAGGACCACAAGTCCAAAACTACAATACTTGCCGAAATTTTGATGGTAGAAAATCATTGCATCCTGAGGGGCTATGAAACAATTAAAAAAAAAAAAAAATCGAATGTCAATTTTGTTTCCGAATGTCGGCAATTATGTCGTCCGATACCAGTAAAACTTGAAGAGTAAATGCAGTGGAAATTTAAAGAACACAAAGATTTTAAATTTTCATAAGTTATATATATTATATAACGTATGATGGTCAATGATCAAATGTATTGTATATATATTATATACAAATAGACAAATTCCTCTCTTTACAGATTTACAAGATAAAACGGAAAGGAATAAAAAGTTGAAGTCGCATATGACTTCTGCCTGAAAAATCTAACTAAGTAGACATAGACAACCTCTCATTACAATCGCCCCATACAAAACTAATCTAGAATCTAAACAACAATTGTAATGTTTGACAGAATGTTGTCAACACACTCAGACAACACTAGTGATCCAGATTTCTGAGATGAAATCGCGAGAGCTCTTTTGGTATTTTTACTTTCTGGATATCGATACTCTGTAGTAGACTTACTATTTATAGTAGAAAGTCTTCCTTGAAAAGCTCATCGATCAGTTGTGGAAGTTGAGGGAAAGGTGGACTATTGGTGGGATTGGTTGGAGAAGATTAGGGAGTAATAATCTCAACAACTTTGGCTTGATCCTCACGACAAGCAACAACTTTGGACTTAGTCCTCACTCGTTTTTTACCAGCTCATTTTTACTTTACCAAGTCATTTTTACCTCATAGTAATATTTACACAAATATTACTGCATCGCGTGAAGTAAGGCAAAATCTGTTCAAAAAATGCTGGTCCGAATGTTGTGCAACATTTGTCCCAACATATTTACACATTCATATTAATACTTTAGGAGATATGTTGGGTCAAATATCACAACACCAAATTCAATATTAACAATCCAATTGCAATATGACACGTAGCCACTCTATTCCTTGTTAAAGAACATTTGAAATGGTATAAATATTCATCATAAGAATTTGAAAAACAATAAAAGGCAAATAAGAAGTAGCTTGAAAAAAAAAGGCATAAGCTTTTTAGAATGGACATAAACAAAATGCACAAAATATAATCATGATTTGGTTTTGCTTAATATAGTGGTCATTACTTAATACTACTGTATTCTATGGTTAATGTGTTATTGTTTTTTAATTAATAAAAATTATCTAAAATGTCAAAAAAAGGATAATGTTTGTCTTATGCTAGAATGCGTTATCTAAAGATTAAGCAATCAAATTTCTTTCTTTTAAGAAAGAAGATTGCTAGTAGAATTATTAAACTATTAATGTTATGAAAAAATATAATTTATTTATGTAGTTTTGACCGATGGAAATAATTGTAAATACATTTTATCTTTTAAAAGATTTTGAAATTATATGTTCACAAAATCAAAAGACTAACTACCGAAGATTGTGTGGATGAATAAAATTGTTCCACTCTTAATTATAAATTTCGAGTTCGAGCCTTGAGAATGAAAAAAATGATTCCCTTTAATTGCCTTATGCGGCGCAAATGCAGAGTAGTGGGGCCTCCAAAACGGCTACCGGACACCAAGTAAAAAAGGAGTCAAAGGACCAGAATGAATACTTCTCTGAACTAAGTGGGTCTTATTGACTCTCTCTTAAACTTATGAGGTTCAATTAAAGAATTCTGCAGCAAAGGAAGAAAAATGGATTCTCTTCTGTTCCGTCTTGAAACTTTAAAATACCGGAATTGCCCTTCGTAGATTTAACAATCCGTTATTCTATTTTAGATTTGTTAGTAAAAGGACTAAAAATACAGACATTGCTTAATTGAAGATTAAATGCACTTAGTTAAATATCATAGGGACTAAAATAGAAATAATACAACAACACAGGGACTAAAATAGCAATTTTCCCTTTTAAATTTATATATCCCAATTTTGGCGGGTGATTTAGAAGAAACTCCCGCGCCAAAATCACTCAAATCCAATGTGGCGAAGCAGAAATCAATTTACACTTCAAATTGGAGCTACCCATCTCCTATTTGACCAAAGTAGGTGCGTCCGTAAATACGATTCCGTACTCTTTTTTGAGCAAATTTTGTGTTTTTATGCACTTTACATGGTTGATGAAATGCTTCAATGAAAATCTTATTAGTGTTTTGACCCATTTTAATTGCATCAAAATGTGCACTATTAGAGTGATAACTCCGTTGTAATTCTGTCAGTTAGAATACTCGGCTCTCACTCGAGAGAAACCAGTTCATTTCCGGTAACGGAAAGCTTAACTCTTTCCCATCCTTTACATGTTTGATGAAATGCTTCAGTGGAAATATGATTAGTGTTTTGACCCATTTGAGTTGCATCATAACGTGCATTATCAGAGTGAAAACTGTTGGGATACAATTGTTGTAGGGAACGGGAAGTAAGTAACTATTACAATAGTAGAAAGGATAAACAAACTATTACAATAAAACTGGAAATCAAAACCTTACAAACTGCTTGTGTGATTTGCTGAGTCGAGTGACGGCACTCTGTCTTTAAGACAAGATTGCCCCGTATATCTCCTTTTACGGTGTTGAGCAATAGTCTCCCAAGATACAACAACAACTTTAACAAGTGAGCAAAGGAAACTCAAGTGTTACTCTTGAAGAACTTTGAGCATAGTGACTTTGCTAGAGAGGAAGAAGATTAATTCAGAAAATTCTGGAGTATTTTCTAAGTGTTGTGTAGTGTCTTTCAATTGAGCCAAAGGCCTCAATTTATAGTGTAAGTAGAAGATCCCTCAACTAGCCAACTAAAGGCCTTCAATAGCCATGTAATTGCACTTGATTGAGGGGTTACATTCAGCCAAATAATGGCTGAATTCATGTGGCAAGTAATGGAGAATCAATGCTCCAAAACCAGCCCAAACGTCAGATTTTTCCAATTTCCCGTCGCGGCATTCTGCCTCCGAAGCGCCGCGGCCCTTCACGCCTCCGCGGCGATTTCCTACTCGTTTCATTTTACACTTTGTACACTTCTTCCTTCATTTACCAACATGGAATACTTTGTCATTTGGCCAATAACCGTCCATAATTCTATGTCTCAAACGTATTACATACGTACCAATATCTCTTTCACTAATAAAATTTGCGATACTTGGCACTACGTGTGCACGTGTGTGGAAACGACGTTTCTGACGTGCGTGCCCAATAGTTCGAGTCATAAATTAATGGGATATACTTATTTCCACATTTAGTAAATTTCCAACAAAAACACCGTTGCAATCTTATCGGTTAGAATACTCGACTCTCACTCGAGAGACACCGGTTCATTTCCGGTAATGGTAAGTTTAACTCTTTCCTATCCTTTACATGTTTTAGGCATTTTCTTCCTTTTTCTCTGTACAGAAGGTCATGAACAGCCAACACAACATTTCACCTGATTAACTGTAATTTGTACTTGTGTTTTCCCTATTTTCTTTCGGTACAAAAAAATCTCTTTTTAGATTTGTAACTCAAATAATTTACTGTGACTCTTTATAGAATTATTCGATATTAGTTATGCCAAATATTCGAAAAAGTTGGAATCCTCTTATTTTGACCTTAGAGAAACTACTGATAGGAATTACAATTTAAGCGAATAGGTGTGTAAGTACGATTTCATTTTCCTATTTTAAGCAATTTATGGATTTACATGTTTGATGATTGCTTTAGTGCTTCAGGGATATTTTGATTAGCACTTGACCCATTTGAATTGGAAGAGATGTACGGGAAGAAAGGGAGTGAATTAATTCAAGAATTTGCAGAGAGTGAACCTGGGCAGCTTGCATCTTTTAATGTATGCAATTTATTTTATATTTGATTCAGCACTTGAATTCATTTTCTTGGTTGTCCCTCGTTTTTACTAGAAATTACATCGCATGTAGTATAGTCATTTGCTTTGTTTCCTCTTAGGTTGTGAGAATTTGATGGATGATAGGTGTTGAGTCTATGAGATTTGACATTATCTTCTTGCACCAATTGTTATGAGTAGTTGAGTACTAATATAAACATGAAAACATCTTGCATTTAGAGTAGAAGGGGTCACACTGGAGGAATAAGATAACCGGGTAGATGTTTGTCATTATCATGCATGTTATAATGCTGTAGTGGGGTTTATTCCATCCAAATTGTAGATCCTGTTATTATCAGAATTATACATTTGGTTCTAAATTCTAATTCTTCTTTTGAAGATTTTTTTATTAGAAAATGACGGATCATGATTGCTTCTTACATTAAGATAAAGTTCATGTTATGCAGAGTCATTTCTAAGCTGCTACTTGAATCTTATATATTATGTATTTTGGTTCAGTTTTGCTTCTTATTTTTGGCTGAGATGGTGAATCATTTACTTAGAGTTTTATATGCTTATAAAATAATTTCTTATTTGATGCAGACTGACCTAGTTACACAAGTACTTGATGAATGTAACAGTCATTTCCTGCACCTCAACTCCTTGGTGAGGTAATTTAAGACATTCCTTGTGTTTATCCGAGCTTTCATTGTTTGTTATTCATCTCTTTCTGCAACCTTTATTGCTGTATAACCCATAACATGCTATTTAGTGTGGTAGTCTGGTGAGCTTTTTAGTGATTCTTATTGCTGAAAATACTTTACAGGACCAGTATACCTCGTTTATTTTCTTAACTGATATTCTGAAGTCTGTCCTATTTAACATGTTTTCTTGTCCAGTTTGTTTGAACATAGATACTTCATCAGTGCTCTATCGTGTACTTTTGTTCTCCATCATACTTGTGTGTCGGCATGCTGAATTAACTGAAGCTTTTGCTTTAATGTAAAGATGGTTTCTTTAGAAGTTATGTCTTGCGCAGCCATTACATTCTTTTAGTTAACTCTCTTTAAGCTCTTATTTTGGTCTTTGCCTGTGTTGTCCCCTTTAAGTATTAACTCGACCCTATTTCCCTCCCCCAAAACCATGTTGGGAATCTGATGGAGTGTTAAGCACTTAAGAATTTCAGTTATACAATACAATGAAGAGTCCTGAAAGAGTTCCTTTATTGTAGTTTTTTGTTTATTTATTTTTCGCACAAGAAAAAATGTAGGGAAAACTATTTATAATCTCCCTTATTATCTCAATAAATTCTGAAAAAAAAGAAAAAAGTTCTCTTGTCTCGTTGATGTTTTTAGTCCAAACTATCCTATCTAAAGAACCCGAAATATGAAAAAACCAACTAATGCGGAAGGAGAAAATAAAGGGATTGGGTCTAAAGAGCTAAAAAGAAAAAAAGAAATAGTAGGAAGAAAGTACTCTCCATGCATCCCAGTTAAAATTCATATCCTTACTTTATCGGTCTATCCCAAGAAACTTAACCTCTACCTTGATGATCAAATGAAGGTGAATGGATCCTTGGAGAAATTTAGATGACAAAACAAGAATTTAGTTCATCTTACGAATCTAAATGATGGCCAAGATATGAGAAGCATAAGATTAAGATTATGAATAACCATCATTAAAAGCAAGAAGAATTAAGAATCCAAACTACACATGAAGATCCATTAGAGTCCTAGGAAAGAGAAATTAATTCTTGCTAGAAGCAAAGAACATCCTAACGAAAATCTTAAACATGAAAAGATAAAGCAAAAAAGGAAAGAAAGTAGAAGATAAACTCTAGTCGAAATAGATCCGGCCCTCTTTTTTTCCTCCTGCAGTGCCATGTTCAGCCCTAAAAGGGTCTATTAATAGTTTTCATGCAAGAACACGTCTAAGTACCAGTATTTTTCTGATAGCAGCTTGGCGCTGTGCTCCTATTTGTCTGATGGCACCTAGGCGCTATGTCCGGCACCTAGGCGCTATGTCCAGCACCTAAGCACTGGAGCCTCGAGGTTTGTGCTATGCTAGCTCCTAGGCACTAAGCTCTTAGAAGATTTGTGTGTCTGATAGCGCCCAGGTACTATGTTAGTATTTTCTGAAGCTTTCAACTTTGCTGCTACTGGGACAACTAAGTATTGAGTGTTAGGTGCTCGTCCTCCCAACTTTCCATACCTTCCATTAAATTGGCTACATCTTACTGCATGAGTGTCCTAATGACAAACTGTTTGATTTGACGTCCAGTTGTACACTAGATTCCAAGGGATATAATTTCACCAAATATCACACCCCAACTTATTATGGTAGTGTCAGTTTATTTCTGAATTAAGTTGACAGTGTGTTTCACAACAAAAGTCATTCTTTCCTTATCTGCAAATATTTTTTTGAAATTGACTACATCTGCAAATATGTCGAAATAATTTAGAGAAACAAATGAAATGCCTCAAGAACTTAGCAAATCTTAAGGTAAAATTACTGAATTTTATCTACATAAAATCTACTTATCATTATTAGATGTTTCATGATATTACACATGTGTATTCTTCTCTAAGTGCCAAATGAAGTACGACTTTGTTGTCTGACCTTATCCATCTTGAGTTTGACACAGGAAAATGAATGCAAAAACTCCTGCTGAAAGTTCAAGTGCAAACCGGTCAACTTTAAATGATGCAAGTTCAAATAACGAATCACCTGATGACAACGAGCCACCTGAGGTTGATGGAAGTACGAATACGGAGCTCCCCAAAGATGATAATTACCATGGGCTTCTAATCCATCATCAGTCTCTCACTCGCAACAAACGCTGTCTGATGGCTTATGTGTGAGTAGAGTTTTTTTTTCTTAATTTTTTTTTTTGTTTTAGTTAGCTTCAGAATTGTGGGATTACATTGGGTATGTTGTTGTTGTTAGCTTCAGAGTTGTCCCTGAGAAAAAGGTCATATATTCCTGATCTTTCTTGCATCTCTTATGTTCGTTGACGACTTTCCTTCTTGTTCCTCATTTAGATATAATCGAGCAGAAGTCGTTCGAAGATTGGGATGGACCCTTGAGCGTGTCCTCCCAGAAGAAATTGAAGAGAAGCTCAGTACCTCAGAGAAAGAATATTTTAAGAATCATGCTGCAACTATCCAATCGTACATGTCCGCACTTGATCTTGATCTAGGCGTGGTAAAGTTTTCTTTTCTCATAAC
Organism: Anisodus tanguticus; assembly: GCA_034509755.1. NCBI lineage: Eukaryota > Viridiplantae > Streptophyta > Magnoliopsida > Solanales > Solanaceae > Anisodus > Anisodus tanguticus. The sequence goes on along the minus strand of CM067559.1, from coordinate 41,708,492 downwards.
TTCTTATTTCTGTCCTGATATATTGCTAAAAAACTATGGTGAATAGAAAATTTTGTATTGCCCTCCTTCGAAAAGGTTAATTGTTGTAATCTGTTTCAGAGCAGCGTTACTAAATTTTGTTTTGGAAAGAGAAACATTCTATAGGTCATGACTTCTTAATACTTGAATCCAGACAGAGTAGAAAAAAGGGTAACAGTCCATTAAACGTCGCATGTGATTCACTTCTAAATAATGTCTTGTGCTTTTTTCTTTCGTTCTGTTGGTACGAAAATTTAGTGCCTGTTTTGTTTAGCTCATTGATCTCTGGTTTATATGAAGTGTCAGTAAGTCTGGAGATTGATATATCCGAAGCTAAAGTTATTTCTTGAAGTATTGTACTAAACTTGAGGGATCCTGGCGCAACGAGGCTCTCCAATAAGTATTTTTTATCTCTAGGTGGGGTGCAAAAGGAATCTCACCCTCCATAGCATATCCGCACATCTTCCCCATCTTTGCACTCTCATCTATGTTGTTGCATTGAGGCAAGGCCGCAAGGGAAGGAAGCTCGGATTGGGGTGTGGATGGTAATCTGTTAGGAGGGTGGAAACTTTTTTTTTTCTGTTTCTTTCTTTTGTGAGTATGAAGTACCAAATTCCGCTCATTGCATACGACCTTAAGCTTTGGATAATCATATCAATCATTGAACTAGAACCATCTCAGAAAAGATCATCAGAAGTTCAACGTGCTCAAATAAAACACTAGATTGACAAGAACAAATATGACATTGCTTGCTCGTGTTCTTCTTTTTTTTTTTTTTTGGCTTTTATTGGGGGGGGGGGGGGGGGGTTGGGTGTAGGTAAACTGATTAGTGAATGTACAGGGGAACTTTATTTCCTTTTAAAACTTACTGCCCAAGGTTTCTGGAATATCTGAATAATCTGCAAGGGACTGTTTTCCTTGTAAATTTTTAATCTCATGGAGACCTGCACATTTAGTGTCCTTATTGACTTTTCACAGGATATGGTGCCTCCCAAAGATCCCTATATCAAAGTGAGGGTCCTCGATGACATTGGTAATGTTGTCCTCAGCGACCAATTAGCCAACCTTGCTCGTCATGCAATTCTTTTCATTAGGGGAACTGATGCAGAGCAGTACATTTCTCAGGTAACCAGTTACCTATACGACATAGGATTGTGTTAGAAACAAATGCATTCACCTTTTTCTCATACTTCTATTATTGGCTCTAACGACAGGGCTTAATGGAAGAACTCACAAGTTGATTCCAATGACTGCAAGTAACAAGCTGATTCTGATTGTGCATTGCTTCTACACAAAACCAGCAGTGTTGGGGTAACTGCTATCTGGAGGTTGAAGGTGAATGTTAGCTAGTTCAAAGAGGAGGAACAATCAAGTTTGAGAAGGCAGTGGATAAATGGAGGGAACCGTTGATTCATCGTCGTCATCCATGTGTCTGATATCGAAAAGGGTTTATTGATTTTACTGACATCTAAACCAGAAGTGGAATTGTAATCTAGACTTCATAAAGGGAGTGTATTCTGAGAGAGCTTATTGCTCTGGGGTGAACAAAGACCTTTAAGTAGAACACAATTTACTTGTCCTGTACATTAGTCTTCTCTGAAACATGATCAATATGAACAAAAAGGAGAGTGGCTCACGTTTCTCTTTGCTTGCTATAATTGTTATTCTCTCTACCAAAATTTATAAAAACACAGGAAAAAAAAATCCAATGTGTTTTCTTGTTGATAAATTTGGTGGAGAAGAGCTGTTTTCTTAGAATCAATCTTCTTTCTCAAATATCTGACAAAGCCAAGTTGAAATGGAATGCGCCTATAACATGTAAAGAAATGAGAACCTCAAACATATTGTCAAACCGATCTTAGTGATTAAAGTCGGATCTTGATAACGTTGCGGACCAAATGCTATATCAAAAGCATAGCATCCCTGTTCGATGGAGGACATACAACAGTATTGCTAACTCCAATTTTGTTTCAATCACGTCGTACAAGATAGAATGCTTGGAGAAGTATTAACAGCAGCAAAATCAAGACACAAGTAGCCACCATATTGTTCAATAACATTGCGGACTTTCTATATCAGACGAATGCAAAAACAAAATATGATTGTATAGTTTTCCAGAAGCTTGCATTAAGACTACGAATGAACATCAAGTAATGTTGAAATGAAAAAGAGTTGCTCTTCCGTAGGTAAGGGAACTTCTGGAAACAGAAACGTTCTGTACTGAGACGAAGCCAGAAGATTAACTCTATGAAGAGACACAGTCACCTGATACATTGACAACACTTGTTAGCTCTATTTCCTAGAGATATAGACAGATGGAAACCTCTGTCTTTGCTGAAGACCAAATTACTGCATAAGCCTTTCTAATTTGACTGCAACTTCAGCAGAGAGATAATTTGGAAGACGTGAATCTTGACTGGAAACTTCATTCTTGGAGTGCTTGAGCACGTCAACTGCTTTTTGCACCATAGCAGCCAGAGATTCTGGTGACTTAAACAATGATAAAAGCTCTGAGTTGTCCATTTCCAAGAGCATTCCCGTGACCTTTGCAGCAACATTGGGCTACAAAAAGCATATAGGTTTCATTAACAAATTAGTTTTGGTAATTCTCAGGGTATGAAACCATAGCAAGACCACTACAGAATCCAGACTGGTGGATTAAGGATAAAGAAGCACAAAACTAAATGGCTTCAAAGAGCTTCGTGACAGATAACCACAGCAACATCTATAAAGTTGTCAGAGATGGATTAAGTCCTCTTTCAAATGTTTATTTACCCCTTTGGATTCTCTATGAGGAACCAAAACAATTGCGGCAGAAAAAACTATTTTGCATCAGCGCATAGGGTAGCTATTATTAGAACAGAAGAGGAGGATTATAAAGGATAGACAGAGAAAGCAAGAAATAAGTTTACCTTGTATTGACTAACTAGAGGATAAAGGTGCTCTCCAAGTATCTGTTTCTGCTGCTTAGGAGGAGCAGAAGTAAGCATGGTACTCAGGTTTTCTGAACCCTCAGAGAAAGATCCTACTTTACTGGTGCCAGCAGAGGATACACCAAATCCTTTGTTCATACCACAGAAACGACCAGGCGGTGCATATTTGACCTGCCCAGCTTGCTGCAAAGCATACATAAATTGTGGATTAGTAAAAGATGGGTGCTTTTTCATTTTCTCGGAGTGATTCCCACCCAGGTGAAGGCATGGACCAAAAGTAGTAACTTGAAGCTCATCAATGTACACAAATTGGTGAATGAACAAAAAAACACTTAGTTATGGTTTACACCAATTTGAAATATAAGTACAGTTTCTTTTCTATGACAGCATCTTATTCATAAAATTGAATGAAATAAATGAATGTCTGTTGTATGTTCTCAGCCATATTTACTCCTCCAGATGAACAGAACAGGGATGAATTTCACTAACCAGCATGCAGATTTAATTAACAACCTCAGGTTAATCAATGAGCTAACTTTTAGCTAAACCTTTTCTTTAGGATTTAGCAGTTCACATGCTTTAATTTGTAAGAAGAATCAGTGCAGGTAGAAGTTTAGTCACCAGATGATGGAAAAATATCTCAATTTTTAAAATGCACAGTGCTAAGTAATGTACGCGTGTGAGATTAAAAGTTTTGCGCCATAAAGCTAAGAAAACCAAAAAATGTTTTGAGTTAGCTAGACCAAATGTGAGCTGAATGATTTACAATACTCTAATACTATTAGTTACAGCTGCAACAATAATTCAAATCGATCAACTAATTTCCAGCTAAAAATCACGGACTCAACACTAGTTAAGTGAAGCCTAGTTTTCCAATTACATGAATAATGACTCATAAGATGCAGATATAAATATTTTATGAAGAACACCAAATAGAAAACATAAATCAGTACACAAAATTGAAAATCAAATACAAGAAATATTTATCCTCATCCTAGCAAAAGGAATAGTCACTATCCTGAATAGGCCTTTGAAGAAATTAATCCCTTTCCATTGAGGTAGAGGCAAGTCACACATTTCAAGAGAGGAATTTTGAACAACTTTGTTGTACAGATCAATCAACAAAGAAACTCAGTCAATCAAGATTCCAATTTATGGAAAAAGGATAACAAGGAAGTTTAACCACCTGGGGATTGCTAGATTGTTCTGATGATGCCACTTGGGCTGATTGCTGCCAATGAGGCACATCTGGAACTGGCATATGTCCGTTCTTCTTTCCCCTATTCTGCCTATATTGTGAAGCATCAGGAATCTGAAAAATGAGATGAAAGTTGTAAGCAACTTCATCAACAATTTAAACCTGAAACATGTCCATACAATTTAGTGCCTCCCTACTACTGCTTAAAAGTTCAAGATTCTGTTTATCCAATTCAACACCATATCAATGAATATTAATTAAATGAAGTGGAAAGGGTTGCCAAGGTATTATGACTATATGCAGTTAACTGACCAAGGATATTTCACAAGGAGGTCTAATAGAGTTTGTGAATCCATTAACCATCCAACTGCGCCTCATACTCAGAGGCTGATACAGCATCCCGGGTCGTGCAGGTAGTTGTAGATCACCAAGGGCTCGGTAGTAAAGAGAGGGATATCCACCAGGGAAAAAGGCTGAAGATCCGGTGAGTTCTGGAATTCCTTGTGCATGATTAAGCTGTAATTGAGCTTGCCTTTCCTCTTTCCTTTGAGCAATAGCCACAAACAATGGCTTTTGGCCAAACATAAATCCTGTGAAATGTTTTAACAACATCAATATACTTAACAGGACATTAAGAGAGAATCTTCTAACTTTCAGTACAGAGAATTTTGAGGCCAGACTTCTACAAGATTTCTGTGTTCATTCCTTGTTTTACTATACTAGTCAAAAGTTTCAAAAGTTCACTTACAACTAATTTAAAATGCCGCAACACTGGAAACACGTTGTCACAGATTTCACAATAGAATTAAAAATAAGAGCTTGGAGACTGCGATGATGACCTCTGACACATGTACCATCCACGAGCTTGGTCAAATGTTAAAACTTTAGTGCGGAGGTATTAAAAAGAAGCAGAAACCAAAAATCGAAGTGTTCATGCGGAGGAAAGATGGAAAAAGGAACCATAAAAGAAGAAAAACTAGGTTAGAAATTTAACATGATTGAGAGGCCTTGTCTATTTACAAGTGCAGCAAGCACCATAACTGACCATATGTGGGACAATGAGCCTCAACTCAACTGGAACAACAAAACCAGAGAGAATCGTTAAAAATTTTATTTTTCTTGCCCGACATGGTACCCATATAGGCATTATGGAATCTAGAGCTAAGTCCTGAGGCATTTGACACAGACATGCATTTCTGCATTGAAATCTTTGGAGTTTTATAATCCTTCAATCCTTTTAGCAAGTTAGAAAACAGTATAAATTATAGTAACAAATTTACTTAAGCTGAGATATCTGTGCTTACGTCATAGGAAAAAAGTGAAAAGTTGTTAGATAGCACCAAAATTATTGTATGTGCTAGCTCATGTGAAACAACAGTCAATGCCTTGGCATTCACCATGATCTGGACCATATACAACAACAACAATAAACCCAGTGGAATCCCACAAGTGAGGTCTGGGAGGGTAAGTTGTACGCAGACCTTACCCCTACCTTGGGAGGTAGGGAGGCTGTTTCCGATAGAACCTCGGCTAAGAATAAAGCAATACAGTAACAACAATAAAGCAGTAGAACAATAATGAAGCAGGTCATATAGGCAAAAGGAACAGTAACTACAACAGGAATATATGCCACGCCAGGAACGAGAGACAGATGATATGGACCATGTAAAACGAATATATGACTTACCATGAAAAGTATTCACCGCTTTATTGGCCTCTTCTGGTGTGGAAAAACATACAAATCCAAATCCTTTACTGTCTCCTTTCTCATCTAGCATAAGTTTTGCAGAAGTGATTTTTCCACATTGACTGAACAATTCACGCAACTCATGATCCGTGACATCACCAGCAATATTTTTGACGTACACATTTGAACCCTATGATGACATTAATCGTAAAAAAAATGAACACAAGAATACAGTAACACATATCTTTTCTGGAGTAACATATATCTTTTGAATAAAGGAGATGAGAAAAAAGATACCTGGTACTTAATAATTTGCGCCTTCCTTTTCTCCTCAAACAAACGCCTCAATATCTGTTCGCGCTCTGTTTTCTTTTGTGCTCTTGCTACATACAAAATCTTGCAGCCTGCCCAATGTGCACAGGTCAAGTACAGACTCTTGAACATTGTAGCTGTTAGTTACATATGAGAATATGACAGCAAGACAAAGTCATAACCTACCAAGTTTTGATCCATTCATAGCTTCCATTGCTCTCCTAGCATCATTTGGATTCTCAAAGTTCACATAGCCAAAACCTTTTGAACCTCCATTCTCATCTTTCGCAATGACCAAGCTAATAATTTTCCCAAATTCAGAGCACTTCTCTCTAAGATGCTCTTCTGAGATGTCTAGATCCAAGTTCTTGATGAACAAATTTGTATATATTTCATCAGGGATGGGCAGAATCCGGTCACTCTTTTTGACAAACTTGCCTACATACCTATTCATAAATGGATGTAAAACATTTGGGTATTTTGGTCTTTTGGACAAAATAACTTTAAAAGCATGCAAGAGAAACAATTGTTTCTATATGCTCCATCAAAGATCATCATGATCGCAATAAACTAGAACGGAGAGAGAATTGCACATACATCTGCTTTCCTCCAACTTCAGATCCATTGAGCTCCTCAATAGCAGTGTTTGTACCGTCCTCAGTCTCAAACTGGACAAATCCATATCCTTTACTCCTTCCATCCTCAGAAACAGCAACTTTACAGGATATGATATTTCCAAACTTCTGGAATATTTCTTCAAGCTTTGCGCTATCAATTGTATCATTTAGATTCTGCAGTAAAATCCCACATCATTTCACATGGGGATCAAAGCGAAAAGGAAAAAGAGAAACTATTAAGATCTCAAAATAAGTGATTGCTATCCAGTCCTTAGAAGGTACCTTGATGAACACATTTCCAATTCCACTTCTTCTCACATCAGAATCACGCCGAGACCAACTAACCCGTATAACTTTTCCATTGAGAGTGGAATGATTTTTCACCTCAATAGCACGCACAGCTGTTCACAGTTTAAAAAACAGTAGAAGCTTTCCAAGTAAAAAATCAACACACCGAATTCCCAGGAAAAAAGTCAGACATACACAAGAACAAATCATAAGCAACCAACGAATTAGACAAAAGTTCTGCATTTGCAATCATTGTCCCTTGAGTCGCTGGTCCAGAACATGAAGCTTAATGAATGCTAACCGTAAAAAAACTTCATGAGCTTATTTATTCCTCTCGTAGTGCAGGGAAAACCACAGCTTTCTCAAGCAATTAAGAAAAACGATGATACAACTTGTACAATTTTTAAAAAGTTAGTTCATACTTGAGTTAACAAATCATAGATCGGATCATACGGACAATGTTTCATGAACAGAAACAACATTAAATGACATGGAAAAACAACAGTGAATGAGTAGACAAAATGAGCAACCCACTGGTCCTCAACATTCCACAAAACAGCATTTAGACGACAATCAATCAAACTAAAATAAATAAGAAGACCAAGACAAATATTCAGATAACCTCCATTTAGTGAATCACCAGTGGTCCATAAAACATATAAGTCAGTCCATGAAAAGAACAAACTACTCTGATTAACTTCACTCAAAGAACTACACAGATGACTCACACCACAAAACAAACAATTTGACTAATTATAACAACAAAATCTCAAATTACAATTAACTATATTAATCACATCACCAACTAATTCATGGTAAGTAGTAACAACTAACTTCAGCAATAGTCCACTGAGATTACTCACAGCAGAGAAAACCATTCAATTACTAATCAACATCATAAAATCCTCAAAGATTTTCAATCTCATATACATTCCCTAGATCAGAAGATAGAACTATCATATAGTAGACGCATAGCTTGAAGTCATAGCATGCATGACCAACCACAACAAAACAATAAATAACAAAAAAACAAAACTCGCCAACCAGCATATAGTTTCTTCCTCTCACTCACAATGATTCAGGATGAGATTGACCCTACCCCAATCAGTCCAGTCAAACAATGTAAATACAACTCCGTCAAAGATATCTAACTTACCTTACATATGACTGGAAATCAAATCCCATTATTGTCCATATTTCACATACATAACCAAAAAACAGCCAACTTCCCCTCATTTTTCCATAACATCAAGATATCTAACCCCGTTTTCTCCTTTATAAATGTATATTCAAAACCGAGTGCAGAACATCCAACCTTTTCCAACTGTTGCATTACATATTTACCTAAACCAATAGTTTCTTGTGTCAATTCCACAATTAGCCCTAAGGAACAAAATCATATCGACAAACATATAAATGTATATTCAAAACCGAGTGCAGAACATCCAACCTTTTTGAAAAATTGCATTACATATTTACCTAAACCAATAATTTCTTGAGTTAATTCCACAATTAGCCCTGAGGAACAAAATCATATAGACAAACATATACTCTAAATGTATATTCAAAACCGAGTGCAGAACATCCAACCTTTTCCAAAAAATTGCATTACATATTTACCTAAACAAATAGTTTCTTGAGTCAATTCCACAATTAGCCCTAAGTAACAAAATCATTTAGACATTTATAGGATACATTTTGGCTGAGATAGAAACACGAAAAAAGATATAAACAGAGTCGCAACAACATAAAGAAGCTGATCTATCAAAAATCAATTTCTCAGAATAAAATATACTCCGTAGTACTACTACTCCGTAATTACATATCTCAGACTCCAATGATCAGTCATATAAGAATTCAAAACACGAAATTGTCATCAGAATTCGCCATGCAAATAAATGTGAAAACTGCTTTTCGAACGAAGTAAACCGAACAAAACAATTAACAGTACAATTGATACAAAAAAGTACATTATATACCGTATCTCAGTCTCGAAGATCAGTCATAAATAAGAACTCAAAGCACGAAATTCTCATCAGAATTCGTCATGCAAATAAATGTCAAAACTGAATTTCGCACTAAATTCGAACGAAGATAACCGAACAAAACAATTAACAGTACAATCGATACAAAATAGTACAGTATAACGCAATTAATCAGTCATATAAGAAATCAAAGCACTAAATTATCATCAGAATTCGCCATGCAGATAAATTATCAAACTGAATTTCGCACTAAATTCAAACGAAGATAACCTAACAGTAGAGTAAAATATTACTACTCCGTAAATACGTATATCAGTCTCGAACGACCTAATTGATCAGTCATATAAGAAATCAAAGCACGCAAATAAATGTAAAATTACATTTCGCACTAAATTCGAACGAAGTAAACCGAACAAAACAATTAACAGTACAATCGATACAGTATATATACCGTCTTGAGGAGAAATGAAGTTAACGTAGCCGTAACAGAGGGAACGGCGAGTAGATGAATCACGACAGACGCGAACGGAAGTTATGCTTTTGAATTCCGAGAATGCGTCGAAGAGTTCGCTGTCGGTCACGGCGTCGTGAAGATCTCCGACGTATAACGACGCCATTCGTCGGAAAATTCAGTTACGTTTGTTTGTAATGCAGCTGAAGCAACTGAAAACTGTAGAGAGAGAAAATGTGTTGCGCGTTTCGGTTAGTAGAGAGAGAGAGTGGGGCGGTAATTCGTACTTTATATATTGTAAAAAATTCAGTATTTGATTGTGTGATTTGGAGGGAAATCAGAGATTAAAAAAGAATCAAAGGGAAAAGCCCGAAAGTGAAAGGAAATATTTGTTTTCTATTTATTGACCATATTGCAATATTTTACATTCACATTGTAATTTAGAAAAAAACAAAACAAATACTAATTACTACTATATAACGGTGTTCAAACAAAATCGAATCAAATCGCAAAGTTGATGATATATTTGCACCTTTGGTCAATAACTATTAAAAATTATAATTGCACATATATATGTACATTTTTATGTTAAAATTTTAAAATTTAACGATATATATCAATCTTATGAACTCATAGTTCGTAATCTAAGTGTTTGACTTTATAGTAATTCAATTCTTTGTCTTTAATTTCTAGCTTGATTTGTAGTCTTTACTACTTCACGTTCAAACTTATTTGAGTCATTTAATTATTCTTCATTGTTTATTTCAATTAATCGTCAAGATATCTTGGTAAATTATTTTTTCACAAATAAATTGTAAGAATTTTCGTATGTTACTTGAAACCGGCTAAATTCTTGAATAATTTATACGGTTTTATCGAGGAAGCTACATATTTAATTTGATTACATATATGATTCCTTCTTTTCTTAAAGAGAGTAATTAATTTGATGTTGTTATATTGGAATATAGTTAATCTAATATGTGATTTGAAGTATAATTTTTAAGAACCAAAAAAATTTGATAAAACCAATAAAAATGCGATGAAATGATTTGATTTGATTTTAAAATTCAAAAAAATCGACTTAATTAATTTAATTTAATTTTAAAAAAAACAACCCAAATCAAACTATACCACAGTATACAGAAATGCTGCCCTTCTTTTAGGATCAGGGAAATTTTGTACATAACATATATCATGTACTACTTACCTAAATAAACGATTGATGATTTAGTCATAATCACTAGGGGTGGTTTAGGGGGTGTTTAGGTAGTCATCTTAACCCGTAAAATAACAGATTTAAGCTATATACATTTATAGTAATCATTGTAAAAGTAATTTTTACCTCATCAATGAATTTAATTTTAATTTGTGATAGTAGTTTATCCTGAACTATACCCGAAGTTGCTACAATATACTTTACCTTTGCGGGATCCTATTAACTCCTAAACTTTTTTTCGTAATTCTTTGCACCTTTATTGCTGACGTGGAGCACTGTGTGAGAACACCTCATTCAAACGTGTGGTAACTTTAAAAAAATGACTTTGACCTATACGAAATGGTCATGTGTCAGTTCCAAAGTTAATTTTCAAGAGCTCTTCATCACCATTTTCAAAAGCTCCAAAGTTAATTTTTTGTGTCAAAATTCAACAAAAACTCAGCTAAATCCGCACCAACTCAAATTTCAACTACAACTTCACAACAAACATCATCACGATACCCCAATAATCAATTTGGCCAACAACCAAGAATTTTGACAAACCCGTTTTTTTATTCTTCAAGCTTTTTCAAGGTCAACAATAGTGGATTCAAAATTTCTTTTTCATTTTCGAATCACATCAACAACTAAGGATTTAGAATGAATTTAACACTTGAATCTTAATTTTAAAACTTCAACAACCTTCGAATATGCTCAACCCCTCTAATAATTTTTCAAGTTCATACAAAAATAATTGTCCTTCTCATTTTTCTAAATACAAAATAATATTTTCATTACATTTCGAAATTAAAAAGAAAAGAAAAAGGAAGAAAATGAAATAGATTTAAAATAAATTAAAAAATATGAAATTACACACGGCAGCGTGTGTATTTCACCGCATGCCATGTTTGGTTCTCTATGCCATATCAACACTTATGTGATATTTATTACACTTTTAAAAATTTCTAGGGGGTAATAGACTTTTTACGACACACCTTACTTTTGCAGTCTGCAAAAGTAAGGTGTGTCGTAGAAATTTTGGGTATAGTTTAGGTGATAATTGTTCCTTGTCCCTTTTTACCAGATTATCAATTAATGTTTCAATCTATGCAGACTTTTTTTATTTTTTCAATATTCAACTATTGAAAAAGGACAACCCGGTGTACTAAGCTCCCGCTATGCGCGGGATCCGCAAAATGGCCGGACCACAAGGGTCTGTTGTACGCTTGTGGTCCGACCCTTCCCAAAACCAGCACATAGCGGGAGCTTAGTGCACCAGATTGCCCTTTTTTAAACTATGTAACCTTTGACCAACCATTTAAAATGTCTTTTTTTCATCATATTGACATGAAAATAATTGTAATTTATAATAATTTTTGAATATCTAAATTTTAATTTTAAAATATTGAGTTGATCTAATCCAACTTAGTTTTAAAGATTAGTTAAATTGACTCTAGAAAAATAAAAAATGCAATATAATTTGAGGCGGATAAAATAATATATATCTATTAATATACCTATAATTATCTAATAAGTGACCAGATTGTGTAAATTATTTTACACTGTTCATGTTTAGCATTGTAATAGCTCAATAGTTACCTAATTTCTATTTATGGTAGGGCTTTTCAAAATTGAATCGCACAACTGGCTAATTTGTTTATTGTTATTAGATTATCGGATAAACTATTAGCGAACGAATTGAAATTTTATAATTAATATTTTTTTAGTGAGATGACAAATTACTCAATTTCCTTATATAAATGTTAACCGGTTAAAAAATATTATATTTACATTTCTATCCTATGTACTAAAGCATCTATTAGAATTTAGAATCCCTAAAGGCTGAAGCCCCATTCAGTTCACTGACGCCCTTCAGGTATTTTCTTCATCTTTTTTAGATCTTTTACTAAGTTGGTGTTGGAGTTTCTGATTGAGAGCTAAATTGAAGAGTACCCTTTGTTAGAACATTTTGAAATTTGGAGGCTCTTAAAGCTAACAACATGACTTATTTTCAATTTAAATTGAAGACTTCTGTTTGTTAACTGAAAAATTCCGTTTGGTCAGCGGCAAAAGGAACGGGGGGGGGGGGGGGACGGCACAAGGAATTAATGTTAGTGTTTTAGGAACTTTACTAGACCGATAAAATATTCTTTCTTGATTATTTTCTTCCAAAGTCATGGTACATATACTAAAAGTATAAGCATAAGTAAAAACTAAAATATACATCTATTATATACATAATTATGACTAAATATAATTTTTCTATTGTATCGATTACATTCACCATTTTATATGCAAAATGAAGACTCTAGACTGGACAGTAATGTTTTAATTTTTCAGACGTAACATTTAGGCTCTAGCTTGGTGTTGATTTAACCAATAACCGACAGATAACCGTTAAATCGATACCGAATGGCTAACGGATTAGTACATTTAGAAATCGATAAATCCAACTGTATCCAATTGATCCACCCAATAAGCAGCAGTACTTTGTTGGGCGAGGTTCGATTCCCCACCTCGTAATACCCTCTTTTATTTCTCCTTCCCCTCCCTTAGTTATTTCTACTATATATAAGCCATAGTGTCTCTGATGTATGCTTTATAGTATTGGTGAGTTTCTATAGTCCTGATTCTTTTTGTGCCTTGTCATTTTTAATTAGATCTGTAGTCGATGATTTGCGTTCAAAATTTTAAATTTCTCAATTTCCTTTCCATGTTGTGTCAGCTGAGTTTTTCTATAGTTCTTGCTTTTCCTTTTTTAAAATGCATCCTGTCGCTAATGGGATTTTGAATGATATCTGGTAGCTTCTTTGTTTGTTTGAACATTTTCACATGCATGGCTATAGCTACATCAAATTTGCATATTGATGCACCGAGGATATTTGATAAAATGCCTATATCAATTGATTTTCTTTTACATTTCTCATTGCTCCTGTTTTCTCTCTTTTTAATGATAGATTCTGTTTACTAGCACTACAATTTTCCAGTCCTTTATGGGTAACATTAAATTCTATGTAAGATTAGCTTCAAAATGATCGAGAATTGAGATTACTTTTGGTAGTTATATCTATAACTTCATGTTCTTATTAATGCATAGACATGTGTAGTAGGAATTTCGTCGTGGTTTTGGTTGTTTCCATCGTATATGTTTATATACATTTTTTTTAGGGAGAATACATAAGTTAGCATCTAAACTCATCCCGCAGCTCCTTAATTTTATGAGCATCCTCTTACCCTTTATTCTTGTTCAAAGTGTATTTATTACCTCCCTAAAATGAAGAACCAATCTTATGGTGCAGTGTGTCTCACGCGCTGCCACATCAGCTTTCATGTCAGAGTCAAGTCATGTCAGATGCCAAATAACTTAGGTACCCATTTTCATTTAGTTACCTAAATCAACATTTTCTTGTTGAAATTATGACTCTGTGTCGTTGATATGGTGATGAAGATAATGGGTGGCAGTGATGTCGGGTGGGAAAAGAGAAGGTTGAGGTGAAGAGAAGAAAGAAAATAAGGAGGGAGAATCACAGATAATGGTCAGAGAGCTTGATTTTGGTTGGGGGAGTTTGTGGGGCATACATATCTAGTAAAAAAAAAGTGGACCCACTATGCAGTTGTCACGTTTTGATAAGTCCAATTGTAAAAAAAGTGTGTTTTCTACCTTCCACGCGCCTTACATGGGTTAACCCCACTTTCTTTGCCGTATCGTCACTTAAGGGGGTATTAGTTCCACTTTTGACAAGAATAGGGGAGTAAGAGGAGAAGTCTTTCCTTAAGTTAAAGTGTGTAAATGGCGTATTTGGACAAGTTCAGGAGCCATCTTATGTATTTTCCCGTTTTTCTTATGTACTTTTTGAGCAAAATCAGGTTCATATAGATGACTTTTAGTACCGCCACAATGTGCTCACTAAGGTGTTTCATCATATGGGTGAAATCACTAACAATTTTTTGTTGTATTTCTTTTTCTATAGGTTGTCCACAACATTCTGATCCTTCATTCAACAACTCAAAAGGTACATTATTTACTGAAGTAAAAAACATATCCTTTTTTTTGGTACATAAAGAATTTTATTACCAAAAGTAGCAATTACAGATCGTAAAAAACAAGTCACAAGACTCAGTAACAAAAAAACTACAGGCATCTCTAGCATCAGTTCAACATTGCACCTCATAGCTACATGCACTGATGCACTACATCTTAAGGATAGAAAGTAAGGTTCTTCAACACCTGCACTATGTTGCATTTGTCTGGCCCCTGCAGTGAATCTGCTGCTCTGTATAATGATCTCCACATTTCTCCCTTTGCTCTGAAATACCCTATTGTTCCTCTCCTACCATACATAGTAGCTATACCCAGCAAGCATCATCCTATGAACTTGAGCAGCTCCTTGTTTGCCATTAGCGAATTTGACAGCCGATTCTAATTCCTGAGACCACCCCATAACCTATCCGTGCATGTTCAGCCAGCTTAGCAACTTGTTCCAGAGATGACTAGAGTAACTACATTGAAAGAACAAGTGATCAATTGTTTCCTCTGGAGCTCCAAATAGCGGACATGTAGTGTCAGAAGTCACCCTCCATCTTGCCAGTCTGTCCCTAGTAAGAATCCTACGATGTGCTACCATTGTCAGGTGAAAAATCCACTTCGGCCAACTAATATTATTATAGTTGTGTTAAAGAAATATCTCTATCATTTATAGTTGTGTTAAAGAAATATGTTTCAAATGTACGCCGGTCGTTCCCATCTGTTTTTCTGTTAAAAGTAGACCTGTTCAAAGGTCGGGTCGGGCCGGGTCGGGTGACTTTTTTTTTCCTCCTTGCCCGACCCTGACCCTATATTTTTTTAAAAATTCCGACCCTGGCCCTGACCCTTCGGGGACCCTACGGGTCACGGGTCGGCCCAGACCCGTCGATTTTTTTGGCGGGCCAGGGCCGGGTCGGTGGACAGGTCTAGTTAAAAGTATCTTACTATTTGTCCGACTTTGTGATAACAAGAAAAATTAGATCTAACGTATGGTTTTCAGATTATACTTGTAAAATTTAATTTAACAAAACTATAAACTATTTGGAAGAAGGAATGTCTAGAAATAAAGACAATGTGGATTTATTGCGGAGACCACAAAGAAATGTGGAACAACAAATTGCTGATGGAAATTTGCATTGTCATAATAGATATGCACAAATGTAGCCCGAGAGAAAATAATCATTGTTGTCACAACTACAAGATAAAGGAGTTGAATCGAAAAACAAGGACTCCTTCATCATTCAAGTAATACAGTCTCTTCTGTCAAAGATGACAGCCAACCTCGAAAATAAGTGAACTTCACAATTATCAATCCTTCATTAGCTCTTGAAGAAGGTTAGGAAACCATGTTATCTTCCTTTTTCAAAAATACTTCTGTACAAATTATATTTATATATACGCATGATGTCTTATGGGTGTTCATAGGATACTTTTCATTTAGTAGCTACAAAGGCAGTTACTTTTAACAAAGGGAAAGATATAGTTGATTATTTGTTTATTTTTTGAAGTAGGTGAGTCCAGCAATCTTACTTCAAATATTCTGACAATATCCATTAGTTCTGAATTCTGATAATATGTCTAAACGTCGACTCCTCCAGAAATAATAAGAAGTATCTTTCAGACGAAAGCATCTTCAGCTGCCATGGCGAATATACGAATGATAGATATAGCCGTCAATTTCACTGGTGAGTAAGCAGCAAAAGTATTTCCAAGATGCAATTTTTCTGCACAAGTTTTTGTTTTCTCGTCTTCATTCTAAGTTATTCAAGAAACCCCACAATTCAGATGGCATGTTCAAAGGGATATACAATGGAAAACAATACCATGTGGGGGACATTCAGGCTGTGTTGAAGAGGGCGTGGAGCGCTGGAGTTGAACGTATAATAGTAACTGGTGGCTCTCTTGAAGAATCAAAAGAAGCCCTTGCCATTGCTGAAACAGATGCAAGACTTTTCTGTACTGTGGGTGTGCACCCGACAAGATGCAAAGAATTTGAAGATAGTGGGGATCCAGAAAAGCATTTGCAGGATCTTTTGACATTGGCTAAAGAAGGAAAAGAAAAAGGAAAAGTGGTTGCGATTGGCGAATGTGGGTTGGACTATGATAGACTTCACTTTTGTCCATCTGATACTCAAAAGAAGTACTTCGAAAAGCAGTTTGAGTTAGCATATACAATGAAGCTGCCAATGTTTCTTCACATGCGAGCGGCTGCTCAGGATTTTTGCGACATTCTTCAAAGAAATAAGGATCGGTTTGTTACTGGTGGTGTTGCACACTCTTTCACTGGAAGTGCTGAAGATCGTGATAAACTTCTTTCATTTAGTAATGTTTTTATAGGTGTAAATGGTTGCTCTCTCAAGACAGCCGAGAACCTTGAAGTTGTAAAGGGTATACCTGTTGAGCGAATGATGATTGAAACGGATTCACCATACTGTGATATAAAGAATACACATGCTGGGATAAGGTACGTGAGATCCTCGTGGCCTTCGAAGAAAAAGGAGAAGCATGATCAAGAATGCCTTGTCAAAGGTCGCAACGAGCCTTGCTTAGTTCGACAAGTGCTTGAAGTTGTTGCAGGCGCTAAAGGTATCGCTGACATAGACCAACTGGGCAACACACTGTACCACAATACGTGCAGGGTTTTCTTTCCTCACGATTTGGATTCGGCAGCGGAAGCCCTTCTTGCTAGTGGGTAGGGGAAGCTCTGTGAAGTCAGACGATTTAAGAGAATAGAGGTGGATTTAAGATTTAAATTTAATGTTTCAACTTTTAAGATTCTCAACATAAATTTATTGTAATGTTAAAATTACGCGTTCAGATCTAATATTTATTGAAATTTTAGAAAATTCTTACATGTATATCTATACTTTTTGTCAAAAATCACTTCATTAATAATTTTGGGACAAAATTTTAGTACTGTTTTATCCCTTATTTGTTTATTTATTTATAGATAAATTAAATCATGTTTAAAAATTATACCGGAATAAGTTGTTTTTGACGGATGGTGGAATAATAGTATTAGAAATAGTTAACCATGGATAAAATAATGAAATGACAAAAATACCCTTGAGTTCCTTAAACCCATTTTCTATTAAATTATGTGGAGGATATTTTTGTAAATTAATATTTTTTTCTTAAAATTATACAATGCATATTATTTTTAATATAACCAATCAAACAATTAATAAATAATAATACCATGACAACAAATTCCAACATATTTTCTTCAAACTAGACGACTTCTAAAAGTATTCTTTTAGAAGGATAATAAATAGGCATTTGATCATGAAAATTAAATATTCTTTTTACTGTATTTGGAATTTGAAATTAGAGTTAGATAGAGTTGTGTTTGGTTATAGTTTTTATAAAGAAAAGTGAAAATAATTTTTTTAGATATTTTAAAAATTCTAAATATAACTTAAAAATTTTAATGGCCAAACGAGGCATTCGAAAAAAGTGAACAAGGCATTCGGAAAAAGTGAAAAAATTCTTATGTTCAAACGGGTCCTAATTTACCGTAATTATTTCTTGTTGTTGTCGTTGTAGCCAATAGGAAACTAGTAAAGTGGAATTTTTTTATCTAATAATTATCCCCCAATATATACATTAGAAAAAGGGAAAAAAAGAGTACTGAAAGCCGGCTAAGTTAAGCCTGTTGTGAACTCTACAAGCACTTCACTCAGATCTAAAAAATTCAGTTCAATTCTAAGAACTAGTCGCCATTAGCTATGGCGATTAGTGTTTATCTTCTTCTCTGTATCATCTTATTCTCTTCGTATTACACGACTTTCGCTCTCTATGAAGATCAAGTCGGACTCATGGACTGGTAATTTTTGCGATTTCAATACCTATATTTAGCAAAAACAAAAAAATAATTCAATTATATGTTTAAATAAGTATTTTTCGTGATTTTGAGATTTCAATCATTGTAATTTGGAAAAATATATTTAATTATATGTTTAGATTCGATTTTGCGTGATTTTTTATTGTGTAGGCATCAACAGTATATCGGACTGGTAATTTCTGCGATTTTAATCATTATAATTGAAAAAAATAAGAATTATATGTTTAGGTAAGTATTTTGCGTGATTTGTGATTGTGTAGGCATCAACAGTGTATTTTTTTTGCGATTTCAATCATTGTAATTATACGTTTAGATTCGATTTTTCGTGATTTGTGATAGTACAGGCATCAACAGTAAATTGGACTGGTAATATTTGTGATTTCAAACATTATAATTTGGAAAAAAATATTCAATTATATGTTTAGATGAGTAATTTTAATGATTTGTGATTGTGTAGACATCAACAGTATATTGGACTGGTAATTATTGCGATTGTAATCACTATACTTAGCAAAAAAAATGGCAATGGAGTATATGTTTAGATTCGATTTTTCGTGATTTTTTATTGTACATGCATCAACAGTATATTAAACTGGTAATTTTTGTGAATTTCAATCATTATATTTAGCAAAAAAACAATCAATTATATGTTTAGATAAGTAATATTCGTGATTTCAATCATTATAATTTGGAAAAAATAATTCATTATATGCTTAGATTCGATTTTGCATGATTTGTGATTGTGTAGTCATCAACAGTATATTGGACTGGTAATTTTTGCGAATTCAATCACTATACTTAGCAAAAACAAAAAGATAATTCAATTATATGTTTAGATAAGTATTTTGCGTGATTTGTGATTATGTAGGCATCAACAGTATATTGGACTGGTAACTTTTGCGATTTCAATCACTATACTTAGCAAAAAAATAGTCAATTATATGTTTTGATTTGATTTTTCATGATTTTTTATCGTACAGGTATCAAAATTGGTAATGTTTGCGATTTCAATCACTATACTTAGCACAAAAATAGTAAATTATATGTTTAGATTCGATTTTTCATGATTTGAGATCGTGTAGGCATCAAAATTGGTGATGTTTGTGATTTCAATCACTATACTTAGCACAAAAAATAGTAATTATATGTTTAGACTCGATTTTTCATGATTTGAGTTTGTGTAGGCATTACCAGTATATTGGACTGGTAATATTTGCGATTTCAATCATTATAGTTTGAAAAAAAAACTATTCAATTATATGTTTAGCAGTTTAGATGAGTTGTTTGCATGATTTTTGATTGTATAGGCATCAACAGTATATTGGGCTGGTAATTTTTTGCGATTTCAATCATTATAATTTGGAAACAAATATTCAGTTATATGTTTAGACAAGTAATTTTGCGTGATTTGTGATCGTGTAGGCATCAACAGTATATTGGAAAAGTGAAAAAAGCAGTGTTCCAAACACAAAAGGCTGGTAGGAAGCGTGTTGTGGTATCTACTGAAGAGAATGCAATCTCTGCGCTCGATCTTCGTCATGGCGAGATTTGTGAGTCTTTTTTGGATTGTGTTTGTTGAAATTAAACGCTTATTATGTTTCATTCGATGCTAATTTGTTGAGTTGAATTTGTTGCTTATTTTGTTCAACTATGTAATTTTGGATTATAACAACAACAACATACCCAATGTAGTCCCACAAGGGGGTCTGGGAAGTGTAGGATGTATGCAGACCTTACCCCTACCTTTGTGGGGTAGGTAGGTTGTTTCTGATAGATCCTCGGCTCAAAAGGATAGAAAAGAATTTGAAGCATTAGATCACAGGAAATACGACAATAGAATATCAAGATAAAAAGCAAATGGTGCAAAAATAAACAGCAATACACATCGAAGAAAGTAAACTACGCGAGGACTTACTAACGCTACTAATAAGAACACTCTACCTACTAACCTTCTACCCTAATCCTCGACCTCCATACCTTCCTATCTAGGGTCATGTCCTCGGAAAGCTGGATTATGTTTGTTGAATTAAATGCTTATTATGTTTCATCCTATGCGAATTTGTTGCTTATTTTGTTCAATTGTGTATTTTTGGAATATGTTTGTTAATTACTCCTTCTGTTCACTCTTACTTGTCACATTTAGCTTCTCGAAAGTCAATTTGACTAATCTTCGAATATTTTTTTTTTTAAATTTAGATATTAGAAAACTATTAGAAAAATACTATAAGTTACAATTCTTCTCATATTAATATGATTAAAAAATACATCTTAAAATGTTAGTCAAAGTCAATGTAGTTTGACTCTTGAAAAGCGAAACGTGACTAGTAAAAAGTGAACGGAGGGAGTAAATGCTTATTATGTTTCATTCGATGCGAATTTGTTGGAATTGTTGCCTTTGTTGCTTATTTTGTTCAATTTTCTATTGTTTTTTGCAGTTTGGAGGCAGATGTTGGGAGTCAATGATGCTATTGATGAAATCGATATCGCCATGGGGAAATGTACTTTTTTTGTCTCTTACTAATTTTAGTTATTGGAAAATTAATTTTGAGTGAGAAGATTTAATCTATGCGATGTTTGTTTTATGCTACTTGGAATAGTGACAGACTAGGTTGCTAGTATCTCTTTGTTCGGTATAAAGTTCGGCTGCATCCTCAAGTGTGTGCTCCTACCTCAATTTTGATGAGTTATAGACAAGTATATGCTCCTTTTGTATGGTAATCTAAGTGGTTTTATTTAGGACTATGCAAAAAGAAAACGACTAGCTTTGTATTAGTTTGTCTCCATATTTATTTGTTTGTTCACAGCGATATGGTAAAAACACAACTTGAGATAGTGGAGGAACATGATGACTCTGAATCACTAACGATGGGCTATGTCAAAGACCTTTATGTAGATAAAGTTTGAAGCAAAGTTACGTCTATAATCTTTCACGTTATTTGGACTCTCTATATCTGTTATTAGACATAAGTAAGCAGCATTAATCCTGTTGGTGTCCCTACTCCGTATGAAGAAACACATCTATATCCTTACCACTGACTAATTCTCTTTAATTAGATAACTCACTGAATAGTTTTCTGTTGCAAGTTTAAGATCACAGGCTTGATATCATGCACTCATGGAAAAAACATGAAATTATTGCTCTTTTTCCATCAGTAACTTATCTTTTACAGTTACTTTTGAAGGCTGACCTCATGTTTAACTTGATTTTGGTCATCCATCCCAAAACCTTAATTTAGTTGATTCTTATGAAAACTTTCCTAGCTTGATGGTCTTTGGAGGAAAAGGTGAGCAACTTAATTTTGTTAGTGAAGCAAATATTCACAATAAAGGATAGTGTTATAATATTATTTGGTACAAGAATTGAATGCTAATAGCTACCTTACTTTTTATTTCTTTTTAGACGTTGTCACCCTATCATCAGGAGGAAGTGTCTTAAGAGCTTGGAACCTTCCTGATGGACAGATGGTGTGGGAGTCATTCCTTTTTGGATCAAAGCCTTCAAGATCACTGTTGCTGACTCCAGTAAGTGCAAAGAATTCTGGTTTATTATTTATCCCCGTTACAAATACTTGTGAAATGTGTATAACACAAAAAATGCACCCTTTGCATTTTGCAACTTGTAGGTGATTTTACATTTAGTAATTTCACATAAGATACTTGAAGGAAATGTGTTTTCCATGTTGACTTAGAGGCTTAGAAGTCAATGAGATCGATATACAATTTTTTTATTTTCTTTATCCAGACAAATTTCGGAGCCGACAAGGACAATGTGATTCTGGTTTATGGCAATGGTTACCTGCATGCTGTTTCAAGCATTGACGGTGACATCCTCTGGAAGAAGGGTTTAGCACAGAGCGGGTTAAGGAACTTCACAAAACTAATTTACTGTTCTTTTGACCTAAATTTATGAAAAGTCCATCTAATTTATAATTTCTTTAAGTGCAGCATCGACATTCAACATTTGGTTCATCCTGAAGAAAGCGACACAATATATGCTTTAGGAATTCGTGATACATCCCAGTTTGAAGCATATGCAATCAATGTTAGGAATGGTGAACTGATGAAGCACAGTAGCATGGAACTTCCTGGTGGATTTTCTGGTGATTTGTCATTACCTACAAGTGACAAAGCAGTCGTGCTTGATTCATCTGGCTCAATTTTAGTCTCGATAAGCTTTGTTGGTGGAGAAATTAAATTTCAGAAGGTCCAGATTTCTGATCTTCTTCAGGGTTACTCAGGAGCAGCAGAATTATTACCTTCCAAACTTGCAGGAATGGTTGCCGTAAAAATCGATAGATCTTTGTTGTTTGTTAAAGTGAAAGATGAAGGCACACTGGAGGTGGTTGACACAGTCCCTCATGTTGAAGCTGTAAGCGATTCTTTGTCTTTTGCTGAAGGCCAAACCGCTTTTGGGCTGATTCGGCAAGATGGCCGTAAACTTCAACTTACTGTAAAGTCTAGTAATGATTGGAAGAGCCATTTTCTCAAGGAAAGTGTTGAAGTCGACCAACAGAGGGGACTTGTGCACAAGGTCTTCATGAACAACTATGTCCGAACAGACCGAACTTATGGATTTAGGGCTTTGATTGTCATGGAAGACCATTCACTATTGTTATTACAACAAGGGGCCGTTGTCTGGAATAGAGAAGATGCACTTGCATCTATTATAGATGTAACAACCTCGGAGTTGCCCGTACAAAAGGATGGTGTCTCTGTTGCAAAAGTGGAGCTCAACCTCTTTGAATGGCTTAAGGTATGAAGCGTGTGAAAGGGTTTAAGATTTAGTATATCACAAAAGAATCATAATTTTTCCAAACTTATAAGCTAGTTTTTAGTTTACACAGATCTCTTCGTTATTGTTCTTCGGAAAAACAGAAAATGATCTTTGGTTTATTTACTTTTTTTTTCTGCTTTTCTTTTGGGTCCGTTGTAAGGCAGTTCGTGGAAATTTATGTGATCAGTTGTCTGTATATTTGAGGTATAATATCTGGTATAAGAATTTTGGTGCATCATCCTTGGTGCTTGCTTTCCGTAGGTGTAGTAAACATAAAGGTTGAAGTGCAAACTTGTGTTGTTTGATTTGATGATAACTTTGGTGGTGTTATCTTCCTATTTTGTTCAGTACCTGATTTGTTTCACCTCTGCATTCTTTTGTTGGAAGGGACATTTGCTGAAACTAAAAGCTACTTTAATGCTTGCAACTCCCGATGATGTAGCAGCAGTACAGAGAATAAGGTTACAAAGTGCTGAGAAAAGCAAGATGACCCGAGACCACAATGGATTTAGGAAGCTACTCATTGTACTCACACGAGCAGGGAAACTTTTTGCACTTCACACAGGAGATGGTCGAATTGTTTGGTCTCGACTACTGAATGCTTTCCGTAAATCAGAAACCTGTGAAAATCCAAGGGGGCTCAAGTTACATCAGTGGCAGGTGCCCCATCATCATGCATTAAATGAGAACCCATCAGTCCTTGTAGTTGGTACATGTGGACATAATTCAGATGCATCTGGTATTCTCTCCTTTGTTGATGCATACAAAGGAGAGGAGCTTAATTACTTAGCACCTGTTCATTCCATTAAACAAGTTATTCCTCTGCCATTTACTGATTCAACTGAGCAACGTCTACACCTAATAGTAGATGCTGAGGGATATAGCCACCTGTACCCTAGAACTCCTGAGGCACTTGACATTTTTCAAAAGGAGTTGGGAAACATATATTGGTATTCAGTTGACATAAACAATAATCTCTTAAAGGGGCATGTGGTGAAGAAAAATTGCAAAGACGAGATAGCTGATGGCTACTGTTTTGAATCCAGTGACCTTTGGTCTGTTATATTCCCCTCAGATTCAGAAAAGATCATTGCAACTTCAACCAGAAAATTAAGTGAGGTAATCTTTTGCTTCCTTTTTTAAAAGATTATTGCAACTTAAGCAAAAAAGACTAAGTGTGGTGTCTTAGTTATAGTCACTGCAAGTTGTGCTGCTGAACCTTCAGATTGTTGTTTTATCTCCTTTTTTCCCTCTATCTCGTTCTTTTCAGGTTGTTCATACACAAGCTAAAGTTAACACAGACCAGGATGTATTGTATAAATATATATCTAAGAATTTGTTGTTTCTGGCCACTGTTACACCTAAAGCAATTGGTGACATTGGATCAGTGACCCCTGAAGATTCCTGGCTTTTTGTTTATCTTGTTGACACAATAACTGGCCGAGTGCTGCACCGTATGTCTCATCATGGCTGTCAGGGACCTGTACATGCAGTAAGTTTTCCTTGTCTAAAACCTTGTAATAGTAATTCATTTTTGCTTATGAAGATAGTATCTTTCTTTCTTGATGTTCTTTTCTACTAAAAAGGTTACCAAATATCGTGACACGCCTCTCTATGTGAAGGTCTTTAGCGAAAATTGGATTGTCTATCACTACTTCAACCTACGTGCACACAGATATGAGATGTCTGTTGTTGAGATCTACGATCAGTCTCGCGCGGTGCATTTTCCCACTAATTTTCATCTTTCTATTTGTCCTCTTTAGCCTTTATTTATCATACTTGCATATTTGTAATATTTGTAGGACAACAAAGATGTCCTGAAGCTTGTTCTTGGAAAGCATAATCTTAGTGCACCTGTCTCTTCGTACTCGCGTCCTGAAGTCGTGACTAAGTCTCAATCTTACTTTTTCACACACAGTGTGAAAACAGTAGCGGTTACCTCAACAGCAAAAGGCATTACTTCCAAACAGCTGCTTATTGGCACAATTGGTGATCAGGTTAGATTTGCCAATCACTTGTCCAAATACTTTTAGATTTACTTTCATGCTATTTTCTCTTGGTTAATTGGACGTGTCATTTGTTATTTAGCGTGTATCTCTTTTGTGCTAGGAGTCCCATTGCAAGAAAATGCTTTCTTTATATTTGCTTAGGGATGACAGTGGCATTCCCTCCTTGTTATCTTAGACATCTCACACTCCATATGTTGGTATAATGCAGGTTTTGGCACTTGACAAGCGTTTTCTTGATCCTCGTCGAACAGTGAACCCTACTCAAGCTGAAAAAGAGGAAGGAATTATACCTCTTACTGATACATTGCCAATCATGCCACAGGTGAGCTTCCTTTTTAAGCTTTCCGCAGAGGAAAAAGCACATTACATTTTGTTGATAAAAGAAATAATCCTTTTCATTGAGGATGAGTTTTTAATAGATGGAACGGCATAGTCACAAGATATTTCCATTGTGTGCATTTATATGCATAGAATAGGATAGCTGCTTAAATTGAGATGATAAATGAGGCGAATCTGTATTTCTTGATCTATCTATAAAGGGCATCCCGGTGCACTAAGCTCCCGCTATGCGCGGGGTCCGGGGAAGGGCCGGACCACAAGGGTCTATTGTACGCAGCCTTACCTCACATTCCTCTTTATTTGATTGGGAGTGAAAACAGGATGGGCTGGAGGAGTGGAGTAAAATGGAGGGTATGGGGCCATTTCAGTCTATTGGTAAGGAAGTAAAATAGTTGGGTACCCTTTTTTTCTTGTTAAAGAGTTGGGTACTCTTTCATGTCAGTTTTTTCAATAACTGGATGAGGAGGGAATATATTTTATTTGCTTCAGTTCCAACTTTACCAAAATACTGCAAAGAAATAATCAATAATCCACCAAGGGGAAGTAAATCAATTCCTCTCCTCCCATTTAGAAACCAAATAATAAGCGACTCTAGTTTGCTTTGACTAATTAGGTGATGTTTACTATGTTATCCAACCACGTTTGTTAAAAGCTTGAGATCAAACAGATGCTAACCATCAAGTGGCAGTCCCTCATAGACGTAGTGTTCTGTAACCAAATTTATTAGCATATTTTCTTTATGCATTTTGGCGAGAATCTCATGATTTGGCCAGTCAAGAGACCTTGGTGATCATAGTAATCCTAGTTAGTAGCGTTTCTGCACTATGACCGAAAAATGAGCATTTTTGTGGCATAAACTAGAGCATGTGAACTAGTCTTTTGAAGCATTTGCTATTAAATCTGCTTCTAGACTAGGAATACTGATGTTTAGTACCATATTGAACATCAAGAAAGTGTGGGAATGTAGTCCAAGTTGGTTTCTCGATAGAGAGAAATAATCAAATCATTTGAAGGCATCTGGTATCTTTTTCACTATAGATCTCGAGACCTGTTTGGTCTTGGTGAAGCTCTCACTACTGTTGTAGATTTTTAGATATAGTTACACATTTGCACCTTTAATGGTTCTTTTGGCTAGAGTTGACAGTAGATTGCATTACATGTTTACCCATGGCACAGTGTAGATGGGAGATCTTATATGCTGCTGATAATATTCACACGTCTTTTGTTCTTTGTGTGGATCTCGTTGGGGTCACATGTTATACGAGTTGGCACTGGTAAAACTAATTTTAGATGAGAGATCTTATATGTTGTCAACTAAGTTTAGATGAGAGATCTTATATGTTGTCAACTAAGTTTAGATGAGAGATCATATATGCTAGTATAAGGTTCTTTGATCAAACAGAGAGACTCATTCACATGAGTTCGTTCAGAACTTACGCTGTTCTTTTCATTTCTCTAATTTATTTCATGGTAATGTTTTATTCATACATCTTACAATTTTTAAATCGGAAATGGAACTTCAAAGCAACAGTTATCTCTTTCACGATGTTGGCAAACAAATGTGTCCTACTTTTGTGAGCTTTGACATGAAAGTACATCTCTTTCTTACACCATATGTTGCGTCAGGAAAACTGATTTGGCCTTCGGAATATCATATTGATTTGATAGTTGCTCTTGCAGGCTTATGTTACACATGCCCTTAAAGTGGAAGGCCTAAGAAGCATAATAACTATACCGGCAAAGTTAGAGTCAACCACCCTCGTCTTTGCTTATGGAGTGGATCTCTTTTTCACTCGGCTCGCCCCTTCAAAGACATACGACTCTCTTACCGATGATTTCAATTATGCTCTGCTTCTCCTTACCATAATTGCACTAGTTATAGCAATTTTTGTAACGTTGATTTGGTCCGAGAGGAAAGATTTACAGGAGAAGTGGAGGTGAGTCATTCAACCAACAAAGTGGAGGTGAGTCATTCAACCAACAAAGTGGAGGCAAGTCGAAGGCCATTACACTTCCTTTAGTCGTTCCTTTAGTCGTTGTATTGTTTTAGTACTCACCATTTTTTGTCACTTTAACTTATCTTCTTAGCTTAGGAAGTTAGTTAAGCTGTATTTTTAGTAATTTTGTAAAATTGCCCCACGTTTAGTTTTTTCTACAGGGGGAAGAAAAATTGTGAATTGATATTTCATTCTGGTGGCAAGGGATACAAATATTCACACATAATTAGGTTCAAATGTACCATTTTTGGGCTTTCCATCAGCTGTCTTTTTTTTTTGAAATGGTACATATGAGATTCAACATAGGGCTTTCCATCATGCTATATTGTCATAATGTGATTTTCCCTTTCTTTTTTCATGTAAAATTTGAGAGATACCAGCAGACAAATTTCTAATGATCGCACTCATCTAAATGTCTAAAATCTTTATTTCACTCCAAAACTTTCATTTAGGCTCTTGGTCTTTTAACTTCCTTTCTTCGTTCCTTAGTAATTATTCACTTGATAAGCAACAAGATAGATAATGGTAGCATTTAGAAAGTCTTCAACAGAATCTAATGA
Source organism: Anisodus tanguticus (assembly GCA_034509755.1). Lineage (NCBI taxonomy): Eukaryota > Viridiplantae > Streptophyta > Magnoliopsida > Solanales > Solanaceae > Anisodus > Anisodus tanguticus. The sequence goes on along the minus strand of CM067559.1, from coordinate 41,680,261 downwards.
AGAAGTTGAACTTTCGCAAATGATACCAACTCTTTTCAAGTATTCTAATAAGAGATATTTTGTTGGAGGGCCAATTGTTTCAATTTATGTGACAAGATTTAACTTGGCATGAAATTAAAGTAAAAACGAAGACTTCGAAATAGAGCCATCAAAGTTTATACTCCCTCCATCCCAATTTATGTGATATAGTTTGACTGACACGAAGTTTAAGAAATAAAATAAGACTTTGAAATCTTGTGGTCTAAAATAGCTAAAGATATTTGTGTAGCTACAGATCATCTTGTTAAACGCAAAAGGTAAAATTTAAAGTTAAATTATTGCAAAATAAGAAAATGTATCATTCTTTGTTGCACGGACTAAAAATTAAAGTGTTATCACATAAATTGGGACAGAGGGAGTACAAGATTGGAGTCGTGATAAGAACATGAACCAGATCAACAAATGTGTTACACTGCCAATAAGACAGATGGGAAAAGAATTTCTGAAAACAGATAAGGGTTGAAAATTTAACAAGCAGCAATGCCTACAACAGCCAAATTGCTTTTACAATGATGCAATGTGCATACATAGAAACCAGTGCTTTACAAGAAGCCCATGCCTTTAAAAAAAACTGTTACCTTCTACAACAGCTTTGACAAATATGAAGCGAAACGCACAAATTGTTTTCGTTGCGGGTCTTCACTTCCTGATCCTTATCTAAGAGGTTATTTACATGGCAAGGCACGTTAGAGACGTCTAAAGGACAAATCTTTTCGAGGTCAGAATGATCGTGAGGCCTCTTCTCCTATACACGTGCAAGTCACGACAGAGACAATATCCAAAGGACGATTCTTTTTGAGGTCAGAAGAAAGGTAAAGGCCTCAGTGGAAAACCTAGTAATGACACAATTGCTAGCCAACTACAGTAATATTAGTCACGGAAGCATATAACTTACCAAAGGAAGTCAAAACTGAATTTAAGTCAAGAATGGGGAACCAATCATAAGGCCCAATAATAGCAGAAGAGCACTAGTTCTCTTGTGCTGCAAATTGAACAGCGCACCGCCTGATGCACCGTTCACGCTCAACTGTCCAGCATTGATAAATTCGCCTTTGCCAGAGGTTATGGACACATTCACAGGCGACGAACCTATGAAGAAAAAAACATTAGTCATGAAAATCATTAAGAATAGATAACAAAATTGGAGGGAAGAAGCATCTCATGTAGCTCAAAGACCACCAAGCCCCCCCCCCCCCCAAAAAAAAAAAATCTACACATTTGGCTGCCGATAGACATCAATTATACACGACCATACACATATATAAATATATATTATACATATGCCGGCTATAGTGTGTAAGAATCCAAAAAAAAAGAAAAAGTAAAGGGCAAAATAGAGATAAAAGCAATGTTGACTTCAGATATGGAGAAAGGGTACTTACAATCATGATCTGCCCATCCAATCCTCTGTCGAGCCAAGTCATACACAACGATCTTATCTTTCAGAACAAGATCTGGAAAAAAAACAAAAAAATACAGTAAGTCCATCCAAAATTCTTGTTTATCTATGGATCTAAATACTCGAAAAATGAAGATGCAGAGCAATGCAATAAGTCAACTGATAAGGAATAAATGGTTCAAATGCCAAAGCATATTGAGCATTTTTACTTCAAATCATCCAAATTCATGGAAACGATTCACCTTGGGCTAGTGGTGTTAAAAGGTTTAATCTCTCAACTTTAGCTAACACAGGATTGTATACTACTCCTTTTGTGATATAGTTTGATTATGCACGGACTTTAAGAAAGAAACAAAGACTTTTGAAACTTGTGATCTAAAACAAGCCATAGATATTTGTGTGGCTGTAAATCATTTCATTAAGGATAAAAGGGAAAATTTGAAATAATAAATTATTTCTAAATATAAAAATGTATCATTCTTTTTTAGACAGACTAAAAATAAAAATGTCACATAAATTGAAAACAGAGTAAAAAACCAGCGGAACAAATATAGCCAAATTTAGTAGAATGTCTAGGAGGGAAGAGGAAGGAGCTCAAGGGCCTATGCATGACTAAAATAAAATTTGTACTAAAAAAGCATATCAATAGATCAACTACGCCTCAGTTCCAAACTAGTTGAGGTCTACTATATAAAGCACATGTGACATTCCGCTCTATTTGACCCATTTCATTCCAATAGTAAATAATCCTTCTGTTTCAATTTATGTGTCTTCCATTTTTAGTCTGTTTCGAAAAGAACGTACTACTACTATATTAATAACTCCTAAATTTGAACATCAACCTCACATGTTTAAGACCACATGATTCAAATGACAATTTGGTACATTATACACATGCTTAGTTTAAGATCATGATATTCACAAGTCTTCCTTACTTTTTAAACTCATCGCCTGGTCAAACTAAGACATATAAAATGAAATGGAGGGAGTAATCTTTTAGGACAAATTAGGAGTTCTCTTAAAACTATAGTGTAGGGTTTTGTTGGGTTCAAAACACATAAGTAAGGCACAACGAAAGTTTAAAATTTTGTTCTTACTTACCCCAACAATTACCTCTGGTATGGTTATATGACAATCGAAAGCCTGTAACATAAAACATGAACACTTACAGGTTGTATTATCTTAAATATTTATCAACTGTGGATTCGCATGCGAAAGCCCTTTCGATTGCAAGCTCCAAGCTTCAATGTATTTCTCCTTTGGAAAGCTAGGAAATCCGACAGAGGTTCGAGAGAGTGTTTTGATTCTGAGTCTCTAAGACTTAGAATAATAATATGAAATTAAGTGTTGAATAATGAAGTGAATGTCTGTATTTATAGGTGAAAAATTAGGTCAAACCGGACTTGACCCAAAAATCGAGGCAGATTAGATCATCAGCGTCGCGGCCCTATGGTGTGGGCGCCGCGGCACTTGACGTGGCCTACACTGTCTCGATTTATTTTTCGCACATTCTTAATTAAATTCAAAATCCAATTTTGACTTAATTAAAACAATCATTATTCATTTAAATATCTCGATTCTAAATCGAATATTTAATACTCTCTCAATACATTCATAGATCGAAAAGACAATCGACATAGTGTGACCCTACATGCCTTCACATATCGACATTAATCAAATTAAGGTCTATGCGGAACTTCTAAACGACGTGTAAGACGAACTCAATATGTGAAGTACGTTTACACGAATCCAGTAAACTTAACCTTTATGTGGTAAGATAAAATCATTTCATTCACGACACACCCGATCAAGTTTAGGATTTGTCAAGTGTCTATCCAAATGGCTTAATCATTGTATCTCATCTATATTAGTTGACAACTAGACCATATTCTAAATATGTCTATTGTGTTGTCCAACGACTTAGTCAACCTAATATCACTGAGAATCTGAGTGTTCTCTCGAATATACATTCGATGAATGAATCTTAATCTTGGCTCAACTACCACCTTTAATCCACATCGTAATGTACCAAATACAAGTCGTATCTCAACCTATAAGACATTTGAGCTTAGGACAGGATCAAAGTGTATTACTTTGTAGACAAGGTGCGTATTGACCTCAAGTCTAAGGACTTCTATCTCTCACACGCTGATCATACTTTAGACAAGTATAACAAACATTATATCAACAGGGTATACCAATACTTTCAAAGCATTCATTTGTCCATCACGAGTAGCCATTACTCGTAGCAGGTGAGACATATTACATCCTCTAACGATGTGATGCAGACCACATGTCGACTTATCATCGAGAAAGTTTCTCGATGATTATTAGTCGATGCTATTTTAAGAGTTACGTTATAATATTAATATCTCACATTATTAATAACAGCGTAACCTCCAGGGATGCATATTATAGAATATTATAAAGAATCAATTAATAATTCAGTAATTGCAAATGCCAAAATATTAATCTCCATTAATAATAATATGAATGTGTATAAAGTACATTTGTCCTAATACAGATTGTCTCTATGACACAAATATACTTTCAATCTCCCACTTGGCCTAGAGCCAATCTCCAACATATCTAATTCACATATTCTCAAAATGACCATTATGCTTGACTAAGCTTAATGATTTAGTGAATGGGTCAGCTAGATTATCGTCTGTGGAAACATAGTCTAATCTAATCTCTTCAGTCTCCACCATCTCCCTGAGTATGTGGTACTTCCTCAGTACATGCTTGTTTCTGTTTGTTGATCTTGGTTCCTTAGCTTGCGCAATCGCACCAGTGTTGTCACAATAAATCGTTATTGGACAAGTGGCACTTGGAACAACCCCTAGTTCCTTCAGGAACTCAGAAATCGCGACAGCTTCTTTACCAACTTCCGATCCAGCAATGTACTCAGCAGGAGGAAGCAATTGATCGCATTCTCAGTCCCTCTTCCCGAAAGACTTCCTTTTTTAAACTAAACCCCTCCGGCCATGAAAATATTCTCCCGTTGTCGAATCAGCAGTTGTAGCTTGTTTGAAACTTTTCCAGCTTATTGCTCCACCATTGAAAATAAACATGTACCCAGACTGAGATTTGTAGTCATCAAGATCCTTCTGGAAGCTAGCATCAGTGTACCCAGTAGCATCTAGCTTTTCTTCCCCACCATAGACTAAGAAGTAATCTTTAGTTCGTCTAAGATACTTAAGAATACTCTTGACTGCTTTCCAGTGTTCTTCCCCAGGATTCTGCTGGAATTAGCAAGTCATACTAAGTTCAAAGGCCACATCTGGCCTAGTACAAGTCATGACATACATGATCGATCCTATAGCCGAAGCATATGGGATCCTTTTCAAGTATTAGAAGGACTATCCTTCTTAGATAACTTGATGCCTTGTCCCATAGGTAGACCGCCTTTCTTGGAATTTTCCATAGAAAAACATCTAAGCACTTTGCCTATGTAGACTGACTGTGACAGCCCCAACAATCTATTAGGTCTATCTCTATAGATCATAATTCCCAGAATGTAGCAGGTTTCACCTAAATCCTTCATCATGAAAGTACTGGACAACCACTCATTGACTGACTACATGAGAGTTTTATTGTCTCCCATTATCAATATGTCATCTACATATATGATAATGAAGACAATACTCCCATCCTTGCGTTTACTATAAACACATGGATCCTCTTTGCTTCTGACGAAATCAAATGACTTGATAGCCTTGTCAAAGCAAATGTTCCAACTCCTCGAGGCTTGCTTAAGCCCATAAATGGACTTTTGTAGCTTGCATACAACATTTGGTTTGGACTCGAGCGAAAAACCCTCAGGTTGTTTCATATACACCTCCTCAACTAGATTACCATTGAGGAAAACAGTTTTGACGTCCATCTGCCAAATGTCATAGTCATAATATGCAGCAATTGCAAGCAAAATCGGAATGAACTTAATTTTCGCAACAGGTGAAAAAGTTTCATCATAATCGACCCCAAGCCATTGATTATAACCTTTAGCCACCAATCTTGCCTTATAAGTCTGTACATTGTCATATGCATCAATTTTCTTCTTGAAGACCCACTTGCATCCTATGGGTCTAACCCCTGTTGGCAAATCAACCAAGTTCCAAACTTGATTTATGTACATCGAGTCCATCTCAGATTTCATGGCTTCTTGCCATCTCTGCGAATCAATGTCTAACATAGCTTCGATGTAGGCTGTAGGTTCATCGTCATCAGGAATATCTATCTCATTGTGTGTTTCAATAAGAAGATTAAGTCTTTCAGGCGGACGATGAGTCCTAGTGGTCCTACGGAGTTGATAATTCTGCGTTTCAGTGTTTGCTGCATTCTGATTGTGAGAAAGTCTGTGTTCTGGACAATCCATCACCTTGAGAGCTTTCATGAATGCCATTCTCATGTATTTCCTCAATGGAATGATGTACAACCATTGTATCACCTTCCATTGGTTGTGTATGAGAGCCTTGCATTTTTATACTATCTCTCAAAGCACTCCCACTGGCTGAAGGGCGTACTCTAAGTACCCAATCTTCACCAGATACTCCCACTGAATCCTTGTTTAGGTCTTTCGACAAGGGTTCAATTTCTGTGTTATCTTGTGGTTCTTGAATTTCTTCAAGTTCTATCTCTGTGCAACTATGTTCCTTGTAGACATATTCATCTGCAAGGAAAGTTGCGTTTACGTTCTTCAGGAAGATAGAAGTAGTATCCCTTAGTTTCCTTTGGATACCCCCACGAAGTAACATTTCTCACTTTTGGATTCCAACTTGTCAGTGAGTATCTTCTTAACATATGCAGGGCACCCCAGGGTCTCATATGTTTATGAGCTGGCTTCTTGCCACACCATATCTCATAGGGTGTCTTTTCTAATGACTTGGAAGAAACTCTGTTCAGAACATATATTAAGGTTTGTATAGCATGTCCCCAAAGGTATGTAGGTAGAGCTGAGGAGCTCATCATGGATCGAACCATATCTAATAAGGTTCGGTTTCTCCTCTCGGCAACACCATTCATCTGTGGTGTTCCAGGAGGTGGCCATTCTGATTGGACTCCATGTAGCTTTAAGTAATCTAGAAAATCCTTACTCAAGTATTCACCTCCTCGATCCGATCGAAGGGTCTTGATACTTGTTGCAAGTTGCTTCTCTACTTCCGACTTGTACTCTTTGAACTTCTCAAAAGCCTCGAATTTATGTCTCATAAGATACACATATCCATACCTTGTGAAGTCGTCAGTAAAAGTGATGAAGTATGGGAAACCTCCTTTAGCTTGAGTCAAAAATGGTCCACATACATCAGTATGGACCAACTCAAGCACCTCCTTGGCTCGCACACCTTTCCCAGAAAGTGTCATTTTTCCTCTCAAGCAAGATTCGCAGTTACCATAAGACTCCAAGTCAAATGGTTCGAGGTAGTCTAACTTCCTCAACCTTGCTATCCTTGATTCGTTGATATAACCAAGTCTGCAATGCCATAGGTAGGTAGAGTTTCTATTACTTATCTTAGCTCGTTTATTTTGTACATTGAATATTTCTCGACTACAGATTAGTAATCCATCCACAAGAGGAGTAGTTCCATATATAACATTATAAAAAGACAGTACTTGACTGCCATTATAAATATATGAGGAAAAACCCTCCATGTCCAAAACAGGGATAAAAATGATATTCCTCGTTAACGAGGGTACATAGTAGCAATCATTTAACACTAGACAATAGTCAGAAGGCAAATTTAATCTATAAGTTCCTACGCGCTCAGCATCCACTCGTGCTCCATTTCCAACGCGTAGGTCTACCTCTCTTGGTCCAACCCTCCTGCTATCAGTTAGCCCTGCACATTTGTACAAATGTGTGAGCCACAAGCGGTATCCAATACCCAGAAATGAGAGTTATTTATAGACATATTTATTTCAATGACGTACATACCTTGTCCACCAGAGGTAGGAGCACCTGGTGCCTTTCCTCCTCCTGGTGTCGTGCAGTCCTTCTTCCAATGCCCCTTCTTGTTGCAGTTGAAGCATTCATCCTTAGCCGGATTTACCTTCTTCTTCACACCTCCCTTAGGCTTCATAGCTGAGGGCACAACGACTGCTTTGCCCTTCTTCTGTCATTCCTTACCTTTCGGCTTGGGTCGGCTAGTAGAGTTCACCATGAGCACAGCTTTGCCTTCGGAAGTGGAAGACTCAAAGGTCTTGAGCATGTTGTGCAGCTCCGACAGACTCGCCTTCGTTCCATTCATATTGTAATTCACTATGAAATTTTCAAAGGAACGAGGGAGAGAGTTCAGGATGAGAGTGGTAGCGACATTCTTTTCCAGCTTCGTTCCAATTGAAGCAAGCCTCTCTATCAGCCCTATCATCTTCAATACATGTTGCGAGACTTGGCCTCCTTTATTGAGCTTACACTTGAAAAGTTCTATCAGTAACTCTTTTTCTATAGTCTGGGATTGTGAGTCATAGAGACTCTTTAAGTGTTCGAGCATCTCATTGGGACCCATGTTTTCATGTTGTCTCTGAAGTTCCATAGACATGGAAGACAACATCACGCACTATGCTGAAGTGGCATCATTTAGGTGTTTTTGGTAAGCATCCATATCAAACAGGCATATTCAGCAGAGTATGTCGCATGGACTGTTCGGAACACCGTGTCCAACACGTATTCTATTTTCTCTTGTCTCAGTACTATTCACACATTTCTTAAGGTAGTTAGGTCCAGTAAGTTTGTTCATCTCAATCAACATTTTCAATGATAAGCTCGACATCTTTGATAATCTGAAGAATTAGATAGACTGGAAATCAAACTCAAATTTTATTTCCTATTACACACATTCGTTTAGGCTAATTAACATGACCTTTTGTTTAATTAGCTCCCACTATTTTAACATACTTTTACGACCCCATGGTAGAATACGGACCTATATTAATTGAGGTCATAATGGGCCAAGATCCAAGGCTATGCTATCTCTGCGTTTGCTTTGGCTGATAACTTCAATAACACATCTTGGTAAGTTCTAAACCAATTGCAAAACTTATTTGCAACTCTTGGTTGATCAAATATTACATTTAATCTTGCGTCCTTAGATTAGTCCGACACTTTGGCGCCAAGATTTGTCTAAGCAAGTCAACCCCATTACACGATTGCGTTTATGTATCTAAGTAAATTTGGCCTTTGTGAGCAAACACTTTGGTGTAAATACCCACAAAATTTTATCGTTTACCTTTACATTAAAACCCTTCTATGAAAGAGTTTGGGTCATCATAGACTTAGAGCAAATGCTTTGGCATAAATACTCGTATTGCCGAAAAGGATTTTGCACTCTAACAATTATAATGGACGACACGTTTTAATTTAGACTTGTATTTAAAAATTTGGGGAACATTTTAATTTAGGGTTTTAACCAAGATCAACTATTTTACGCCATATCCACTATGACATCTTAATATCATGCAAAACTAATGACACATATAGTTGGGAACTGTCAACCCAATATGCATGATATAAGATGGTTTAATCAAATATTGGGCGCCGCATGCCCAGCCAATTATAGCAGACGCTATTCTAGTAATTTAAATGACAAACGATTTGACATTTAGCACATAAACAGTATACTTATCAAATAATATATTGTATTATAATAATCTTGGGTTAAACATTCTGAACTTTGGAATTATTTTTTTTATCTGGACAGGTGGGGCTGCGGCGCTAATCATTAGGGTCGCGGCGCCACTGAGGCAGAAGCCTTTCCGCTTCTGCAAATGCATTAGCGTCGCGGCGCTGCAAGGGCAGAAACATTTCGGCTTCTGCAAATGCATTAGCGCCACAACGCTCCACCATGGACCGGCGGCGCCTCCTGTCCAGTAAGTCCAAATTTTGAATCGAAGCATTAGCGTTACAACGCTCCACCATGGAGCCGCGGCGCCGCCTTGAAAACCCTAGCAAGCGTCGCGACGCCGATGTCCTGACAAACGTTTCTGTGTTGATTTTTCAAAATCGTTCGAGCCTTAAATCCAATTTAGGGATCAAATCACAGATCATTTATCATCACCCACCATTATCAATAAGGCACATATCGACCATCCTCCGTTCTTACCCGTTCTTTGCCGTGCACCGTGCAATGAGCCAGACAACGCACTTTTAGCTTAGTTCGAGTTAGAGCGGAATGACTTCCTCAAGTTAGCGTAGGAGATAATTTAGGGTGATATAAAAAGGTTAACATTCGGTCAAGACATGTAGGATTTCAAGAAGCCTTGTTTTAATCAAATTCAATTGTTATATAACCATTGAACCAGCTTGGGCTCTGATACCACTGTAGGGTTTTGTTGGGTTCAAAACACATAAGTAAGGCACAACGAAAGTTTAAAATTTTGTTTTTACTTACCCCAACAATTACTTCTGGTATGGTTATATGACAATCGAAAGCCTGTAACATAAAACATGAACACTTACAGGTTGTATTATCTGAATCTTTATCAACTGTGGGTTCGCACGCGAAAGCCCTTTCGATTGCAAGCTCCAAGCTTCAATGTATTTCTCCTTTGGAAAGCTAGGAAATCCGACAGAGGTTCGAGAGAGTGTTTTGATTCTGAGTCTCTAAGACTTAGAATAATAATATGAAATTAAGTGTGTTGAATAATGAAGTGAATGTCTGTATTTATAGGTGAAAAATTAGGTCAAACCGGATTAGGGTTTGACCTTGGGCCTGGCCCAAAAATCGAGGCAGATTAGGTCATCAGCGTCACGGCCCTATGGTGTGGGCACCGCGACGCTTGACGTGACCCTACATTATCTCGATTTATTTTCCGCACATAATTAAATCCAAAATTCAATTTTGACTTAATTAAAACAATCATTATTCATTTAAATATCTCGATTCTAAATCGAATATTTAATACTCTCTCAATACATCCTTAGATCGAAAAGACAATCGACATAGTGTGACCCTACATGCCTTCACATATCGACATTAATCAAATTAAGGTCTACGCGGAACTCCTAGACGGCGCCGCAAGACGAACTCAATATGTGAAGTATGTTTACACAAATTCAGTAAACTTAACCTCTTTATGGTAAGATAAAATCCTTTCAATCACGACACACCCGATCAAGCTTAGGATTTGTCAAGTGTTTATCCAAATGGTTTAATCATTGTATCTCATCTATATTAGTTGACAACTAGACCATATTCTAAATATGTCTATTGCGTTGGCCAACGACTTAGTCAACCTAATATCACTGAGAATCTGAGTGTTCTCTAGAATATACATTCGAGGAATGAATCCTAATCTTGGCTCAACTACCACCTTTAATCCACATCGTAATGTACCCAATACAAGTCGTATCTCAACCTATAAGACATTTGAGCTTAGGACAGGATCAAAGTGTATTACTTTGTAGACAAGGTGCGTATTGACCTCAAGTCTAAGGACTTCTATCTCCCACACGCTGATCATACTTTAGACAAGTATAACAAACAGTTTATCAGCAGGGTATATCAATACTTCCAAAGTATCCATTTGTCCATCACGAGTAGCCATTACTCGTAGCATGTGAGACATACTACATCCTCTAAGGATGTGACGCAGACCACATGTCGACTTATCACATATCATCGATATTCCATTCTCGATGATTATTAGTCGAGGCTATTTTAAGAGTTACGTTATAATATTAATATCTCACATTATTAATAACAGCGTAACCTCCAGGGATGCATATTATAGAATATTATAAACAATCAATTAATAATTCAATAATTGCAAATGCCAAAATATTAATCTTCATTAATAATAATACGAATGTGTATAAAGTATATTTGTCCTACTATAGATTGTCTCTAGGACATAAATATACTTTCATATAGGTTCTCTAAATCATATTGTCAAACAGATATGTCTCTAACCAAATTATAAAGACTCCTGACAAAATCAACTAAGCCTTATCTCAAGTGATCTTGTATGATTGCAAGACCATCATAACATCCTAAGGCATTTTTACGATATTCAATTAGTGGACATGTAATGTTCACTCTCACATATTATTGTTGGTCCCAAAACTGTTATCACCCACCAACGACATTAACCAACGGAATGATGCAGCAGATATTAAAAGATATGTTGATAAATACCCCAGGGAACCAGCTTAGCTTGATACATAGATGTTGAAGTAAAAAGGACCGACCTCCTAAAATTGTTACACCTTGTGGCTGTTTTTCAAAGCCAATGCACCACTTAGCAGCACCTTCCTGTTAGAAACATTCAATGAGTCACTTAGCTTTGTAGTTCATATAATATACAATAGGGTTGCATATAGCATTCTGATATATAGCCTGTTTGGACAAGCTTCTGGGAAGACACAAGTGCTTATTCTTTTCAAAAGGCCTTATTTTAGAAAGTTGAGGTGTTTGGCGAAGCTTTTAGGGGAAAAAGTGACTTTGAGTAGCTGTTTTCAGAAGCTAAAAAAACAACTCTTTTCCTCGAAGCACTTTTGAAATACTGACCAAACACAAAGTAATGCTCTAATATTGGCAAATGTGTTTTTCAAATTGATTAGCCAAACACAGACTGCTATTCTTCGAATGACAAAAAAACACTTATTTTGGAAGCATGGTTAAACACAAATACAAATTCCAGTACTCACAAAGAAGCCCATATGCACAAGGTAATCTGCTGGTCTTAAAGCCATCGATGCACCACCATCAAAGTTCAGAAAAACTGGGGGAAATATCTCGGCTATGCTGTTTCAGAATGAGGCAGGGTATTACATTCGAGTCACCAAAGCAGTTTCTGCTAAGAGCTCAAGGTAAATATCTATTTGAATTTATAAAAGGATGAACCTTGAGGACACCAGAAAGCACGGTTTTTCTCGTGAGATGATTGGCCTAGCTGATGGTGAAACAGCAGCAGCTATCTGCAGATACATAAAAAAACAATTTTCAGGGAAAATGCTAAATCAGCTAATTAACCTTCCGGGCAAACATACATTCCCCGGTGTTGGCTTAAGTAGGTTTTGAACTATCTTGGTGTGGATAAATGAAAAAAAAACTTAATATATTCCTCCATTAGTTCGGGAAAAGTAAACATTAGAACTTTTTTGTGGATACTTGAGCCTAAATCCATATCAGATTAACATAAGTGAAGCTGGAGTAGATTTGAAGGTCATCTGGTAAAAATGTTTTTTTAAACACAGAAGTAAAAGGTACAAACAGTATGTGATTTCGTTCTTCCTTTCATATAACATATTATACACAATACGGAATAAAACGGACAAGACATTAATGTACTATAGCTTTTTATTATCTAAATGCCTTAGCTAGTACTATGCTCCCATCCAAAGTTTATTGTCCTTTCGACTTGGAACAAGAGTTAATTTTAGGGATCATTTGGTTGCTGGTTAGGGAGTTAAATGACAGCATAACTAGTACCGTGTTTGGTAGCATTTTAGTTGCTATGTATAAAATTTAGCACACCAAGTACGGTGATTGGATACCGGTTTACAATTTCACATAACTGAAACATGTATAAATTATGAGTCAATTTATCTCTTATTTTATGCAGGGTATTAGATGAAACAATTAAACATTGCATAACTAATCCCTGCATTACTAATATCAGCATAATCAACCAAACGACCCCTTAGAGTTCAGGATATGAACTGCTTAATAACAACTGCAGGAAATGGCGTGAATATTGGTTTCTTTTTTGTTCTCTAGTGCAGGAGATTTAAATTGGACATTAAAATGTACACTATGGACCCGCACAACTTTGTTCTAAAACATGTGGTCAGAACTTTATTTTTTGACAAGTATGAGGTCAGATTTTACTATTTAGGAGATGTGGATATAATTTTGGTATATACAAAGAGAGCAGTTGGAACTTACAGCACTGACAAAGGGATCATAAGCTTCTGGCGCAATATAAGACAAAGTTGTACCAGAATCCACTATAGTTCCACGATTACCAGTTGTCGCAAACACCGATGGATCAACAGGCACCAACTGTCCATTAACAGCAATGCTCTGCAGATATACATTGTAATGGGCCCTGCAAGAGTGGAAAACAGATAAATCAAGCTCGCTAAAGACCATCTTTTCTCATATACCTTTTAAATATTTTGAATTGTTAATTATTGTGACTTGTAGTACTTCTTACTTAGTTTCCAAATATGTAAATATTATTTTCAAAAACTTAAAGATTCTATGTCCGAATTCACGGTCAAAATTAAGAAATTTTACTCTCGAAATCCGAATTGTGCTACATAAAAAGGGAGAAGGGAGTATTAATTATGAAACATATGAGCCCATACATCAACTATTGTATTGCTGGAGAATAGAAAGAAATAACAAAAAAAATGGTAAAAGCGGATCTCACACAATTTTTGAGATACGCGCGCACACACACACAGTAAAGCTTCATTGAAATCATCTTCCCAAGACCCCAATACTATGTATCTATAGAGGCAAAACCAATATTATATCGACGAAGTTTCATAAAACTCAGGATGTAGAAAGCATGAGATAATTCTGTAGAAAAAAGCACAATAAAGATGGAACTATTAATCTCTATATTCGTCATAAGCAAAGAATTGAAACTTCATGGTACTGTAACAATACGTACTGTGACGGAACAAGGGGACTATATACGATTCTCGGATCCAAAATCTCACCAAGGACTAGTATACCTCCACCATTTCCCTCTCCTTTCAAGCAATGTGAAAATACTTTAGGAGTAATCCCACGAGAAGACAGTTGAGAAATTACTGAAAGACCCTGTTGACCAAACCCAAAAATCCCGTCAATTGCTGTGTCCGTCTTCATCAAGTCCCCAGACTGAGAGGTGCTGCACCTGAAATAATAAACTATTTCAAATGAAAAGGTATCTATGTTGTAGTCTTGGATTATGAGAAATGGTTTATAAGTATTAAGTGAAAATAGGGGTATTTCAAGCCTTACATTGGTTTTACTCTAAATCAGTAATCATATACTCCCTCCGTTTTTTTTTTATCAGGTAAATGTATTTCATTTGATAAACAATGCCAAAAACGATCGTATACAAAATGCTTGCACTAAGCCAGTGCGCTAAAACATAACTACAGATCGTGCAGATCCCAAATTGTAAAGCTAGCAAAGTAAGACATCTTTGTTTAAAACTATGTAAATTTCTCCTACGGCCTTAAAAAATTCTGTCATTTCTTTCAAGCTAAACTGTCCACCATATGGCTTGAGGGATGGTCTTCCAAGTCTTTTGTGATTTCTTGCACATCCCTTCTTTGTTCCAACATTGCAGTAGCTCCCTAGTGGATTTTGGCATGGACCAGGACTCCCTCTGTTTTATTTTATGTGTCTTAGTTTGAACTGGGGCACGGAGTGTAAGAAAAGCACGGAAGAGTTTTGAATTTTGTGGTCTTAAACAAAATAAGTGTGTAATGCACCAAAATGTCCATATATGTTGTGGTCTTAAATATGTTATGTGGGATGCTCGAGTTAAAGAGTTACTAAATATAGAAAGTGCCATTCTTTTTAAATAGACTAAAAAGGAAAGTAAGACACATAAATTGAAACAAAGGAAGTACTAATTGAAACAGTCCTTTTGCATCTCATCAATCAAACAAAGTTGACCTCATCAGAAAAAGAAAATTAAATAAATAATCAAATGGAACTGGAAGAAATACTTGAATACATGCAAACTCAATTAAGTTATATACGAAAAAGGCTGCTGACACTCAATATTACATGCAACAAATGGGTATATTTAATCCAAAAGAAATTCTATCACATGTCTAACTTCATTTATATCGAACTTGTCCATAGCTTAATTGTAACATATCCACCTTTTAGTCCTCTGTCCCATTTTATACGACACTCTTTCCTTTTTAGTCAGTTCAAAAAAGAATGACACTTTTCTATATTTTGAAACAATTTAACTTTATGAGATGATTTACAACCACAAAAATATCTAAGGCTTGTTTTAGACCACAAATTTCAAAAGTCTTCCTTTCTTTCCTAAACTCCGTCCAGTCAAACACCCTAATATAAATGGGATGGAGGGAGTAGTAGATGTTGAGATTGGTTCACACAAGTAGACGTGCTTAGATTCTATCTAAGAAATAACAAACTCACCCAAAAACAATTGGTGCTGAAGAGTTGGCAATCAACGAGGTTCCCAGGACTGTGTCGAAATATAGTAAATCAGCTACGTAATGGCCAGTTGTACCACTCCCATCTCCATACTGAAATGTGTAACCACACTGATTGGTTTCGGTCAAGCACTCGGCAGAGGCAGTTTGAACTATAGAGGAGCACACTTGGTCCTCACATGAAACGGGAGTAGCAGTTGAGGAGCTGGCAGCATTATAGAAGTTAAGCTCAACCTGCATGCACATAACAGTGTCAGAAGCTTGTAACAGAATGGTCCCTTATGTTTGAGGGTTGGTTCAAAATAAAGAGTTTTGGTCCTTTAAGTTGGTTAAAAGTTAACACTTGTAGTTTCCGTGAAATATTCACGGAACCTGCTTGTTAGGTTTGACGTAAACCGTGAAAAAAAAAAAAAAAAAAAGTAAATCAGCGGGAACTCACATTTAGAGGTACAATTTTTGTAGCTTTTGCTTTTTTAATTTATTTCTAGAGTCTGGTGAAGCTTTTTTGAGGTGTATTTCTACTATTTTTATATCTTTTTAGTGTCTAGTATAGCTTTTTGTATTGCATATTTCAGGCTTTGATGTGACTTTCTTGGTGTTTATAGTCAAATCTCTTTTTTTTTCCTCAATATTTCCGTCAAATCTATCAGACAAACTTCGGTAAACATTTTAAAGGACCGAAATTTTTAAGTGCATACTTAAGGGACTATTTTGAACCTACCCTCAAACATACGAGACCATTTTTGTCATTTTCTCCACTTTTTACAAGAAACTAAAGAAGCAATAACAAGATAAAAGGAAGATGAGTTACCCCAAGTCCACTTGTCCGAGGACAATCGTCGCATGCACTGCACGTGACCCACAGGATATCACTGCCGGTATCGATCTGCACGTTGTATTCTCTTGGCGGAGTTCCAAGTCTTACTTTCGTAAAATAAAGGCTACAAATACAACAAAAGAATAGAAGAGAGAGAAGATAGTCAACAAAATTGATAGTGTAGAACGAACAACACATACATCTATATAGTAGTATAGTAAGAACTCAGAATCGATAAGATTACCTGTAATTAACAGAAAAAAAACACCAAGGCCAAAGTGATATAGCTAATGTTGGCATTTTTAGGCTTTTAGCAACACGAAGCTTATCAATCTTACTTAAATATCTTGCATCAGAATAAGAAACAATACAATTTAAATCAAAACAGAACTATCACTACATAAACATCACCATCCAATTGACAATTAACTAGAAAGCACTTAGAAAAGAAAAACAGCATAATAAACTTAGAAAAGAAAAACAGCATAATAAAATTCATTTTACAAGTATTTTAATACACTGAAAATCAATATATCTTTTTTAATAACCTTAGTGTTCGGGCCAGCTTGCGCACCTCGACTAATTTGACACCTACTACCTCCCACCAGCGGTAATTCCGTCCACTAATAGATGGGGGAAAATCAACTAATGTTTTTGACTGAAAATCGATATCTCAAATAGAAACGATAAAAATGTAAGTTCAAATCCAACCCCACAAGTCCAATTAAAATCAACTGCCCTCAAACTAAAGGAAAAACAAAATTACCTCAGATTCATGACACCAAATTCACAAAACAAATATAATAGGCCATAGCTTACACACATTCCACACAAAATTTCAACTAAAAGGGGCAGCCCGGTGCACTAAGCTCCTGCTATGTAGGGCGTCCGGCAAAGGGCCGGACCGGACCACAAGGGTCTATTGTACGCAACCTTACCCTAGTCATGTGTCAACAACTTTACCAGTTACGCCTAAGGCTCCCCTTCAAAAGTTCAACTATTAAAATCATTAAGAATCAAACTTTCCCGAAATAAAAAACTTGCTATATCAACAAACCAAAACTCTAAAAATTAACAAAATATGAACAATATAGTCTTATCAATTCGGGTCATTTCTAATACTTACCCGACAAGAGACGGGTCAGACGACCCGACAACAGGAAAATCAACAATACCACCAGCAAAACTCTGTAACATTCGAGCATGTCTAGCTTTATCTCTAGCTCTTATTTCTTCCATCTCCACTTTCCCGTTCACCGGAAAAAGCCTCTCCAAACTAAGCACTCCCACCGGCGGCAATTTCCCAGCTCCGACGACCGCCGCCACCGCCACCGCCACTAAAACCACAATCAAGAATTTCATGCCAGCCATCCCATAAAAATAGGTTCTTGTTCTTTTTCTTTTCTTTTTTTAAATTTTGTTATGTGAGTGTAAAAAATGCAAAATACATGAACAATGAAACATTTATATTGTGAAGAGTAACTTATAAAGAAAGAAAGCTTAATAAGTAGTGAGTAATCAAAATGGTGGAGCTAGTGAAATGTCTAAAATGAGCTTGTGTGCACACAAACATTGAAGGTTATATATTCAAAATTATAATTGGTTTAAGTTACTGAGTATTAAATTAATACTATTTAATAAACTTTTTAGGATTAGAGTTTGTTTGGGTTAACTTATTTAAGAGGCAAGTTAAAATAGTTTGTAAGTATTTTTGTAATATTTGTATAAGTTAAAAAGGAGCTTTCTAAGCACTTGTTTTTATGCAAAAATAACAAAATAAAATAAAAGTCATAAGTTATGCTCTTAATATATCGATAACTCTTCAAACTTCAACAAAATTTATTTGGACACTCATACTACAATTTGTTCTAATTGAGCATTTTAACATATAATAAAGTGGATAACTTATCTACTTTAGCATGTGTTTAGATGTTCAATTTAAATAAATTGAAGTTCGAGTATTTAAATGAAATTTATTGACAAGTTTAAGAGATTATCAATATATTAAATTTATTTTTTAAGATAAATATAGAATTTGGATTAACATTACTGAATTCGACTGAACCTGTAAATTACTCTAGCTCCTCCTCAATACATGCAGGAGAGGAGAATTTGTTACAAGAGTATTTTGGAGAAAATAAATTTATATTTTATTTATTTGTATTTGGTCTCACCTGATAGGATTAATTAATAAATTTAAAATAATATTGGAAAATGGTCAAATATATTCAATTTCTTTTTTAACTAAATTTGTCCTCCGTTAAACTAATTTTGTCCTCCGTTAGCGATAATGCTCAAATATACTCCTGTCTCCAATAAGTGTATGCTTGTACCCTTAATTAGACAGAAAACTCAATTTAACTATAATTACCCGATTTCATAGAAATATAACCCAACAATTTATAACCCCCGACCCACAACTTGCATAAAACCGAAAGAAAGACAAGAATGTATAACTCTGCAATAGTCAAAACTCTTGGCTGAAAATTAACTGTAGAATTAGCTGCCAATTATGTCAAATACCGTTCCCTAATCTGACATTTGGTTTATTTGCAATTCCAAGTATGAAGTATCTCTCACATTATATAAAATTTCGAACAAATCTAGAAAGCTAACAAAATCTTTAAACTTCAATTCCCACTGGTTATTTGCTGATTTTGACTGCTTAAGTTTTATCTGTTCCAATTCTGTAACTTTATCATTGAACGTATTCCAACCTGATAATTTTCCAATTTATACTAGCGAAGGGAAGTCCAGAGAGGAGTATAACTTCGAAAACACTAGGTGGGGATGAAATTATTTTGTGGGTCGGGCGGGTTATAAATTGGACTTGGGTTATTTCTATGAAATCGGGTAATTGTAGTTGAAATTGGTTTTCCGTCCAATTAAGGATATAAGTGTACGCGGTATATTTAAACATTATCGCTAACGGAGAGCAAAATTAGCTAATAAAAGAAAGTACAACAACAATATACCCAGTGAAATTCTACGACGTGTGTTTTGGGAAGGGTATAGTGTACGCAGACCTTACATCTATCTTGGTAGGTAGAGCGGTTGTTTCCGAGAGACCCTCGGCTCAAGACAAAGCATAATCACAATCAAAGCAAGTAAAACAGAGCAAAGCAAGAGAAACGTTAGACTCAAACATGAAATTAAAGCAGTATAAATATGCTGATAACAAAATCGAATACGTCGTGGTCGTGCATTCTAACAAACGGAAGCAGTAGCTAACACAACTAAGTAATATAAACAAAGTATACTAAATAACAAATAGCAACATAAATTAAATTACAAGAGACTATAAAACAATACTAGCTAATAAAAAAAAAGTAAAGGGTATATTTGACCCTTTACCCATAATTTAAAGGATTAATAAGAATTAAAAAAGGTGGACTTAATAAGTCATGAGTGAAGTAGCATGGCAATTGTGGATAGAGTAAGTTGAGTGGGATCAATGTCAAATCGCACACTTTTTGCCGTGCCCTAACGTTAACATATTACGTAGAAAAAGTTAAAATTATTTGAGATTCAATTTTACAAGTAAATCAAACTTTTTTTCTTCTCTTTTTTGCCTCCATTTTCTTTTATGAATTATTGATTTGTGGAACATTGTTTGATATGATAGTAGCATAAAGTTGATTATGGATAAGGTTTAGCACGACGAATAGGGTCAGATGGATAGAACTTTTCATCTTCTAATTAATTTCGTATCCGATAATAAAAAATGAAGAAACTATAATAGGAAATATTTTTTTAATGACTATTATATAATGTGAACTTAGATTAGTCGGGCCAATGAATTAACTAATCATGTGTTCGAAGCTTCAAGTTCTAAACATGAAGAAATTTATGATAAGGAACACTTCCTCTTATAATGACCCCTACACGATGCTCGAATACAGATTATTAATAAAGTTTTGAGACTTTCTTTCTTGTGTGTAAGATCAAGAGAATGTTGAATTTGAAAATATCCAATTTCACTAAAAAAAAAAAGATTTTTTAAATGAAACAACAAAATTAGATACAGATGATTATACTAATTGATCTAACTAGTGTGACTTTAATTCACTGGTTAATAAATATTAGCATATGACATGTAGAACATCGACAAAAAACATTCTTAGGTAGGTAATAGTTAACAAAGAACACAATATCAAATTGTAAATAATAATAAAAATATAAGAGTGAGCAAGAAAGAAAGAAATAAACTAAACAAATCCGCACTTGATCAGAGTTTATTGGTAATAAAAACTTAGAATATAAAGAAATAAAAATTAGTTTAACTGAAAAAATTCATGTTAATATTCAAATTTATTGGTCAAGTGTACAATAATTTTTTTTAGTTGAATCATCACAGCTCCCTTTCCCTATAAACTGTTGATAGAAAAAATCGTATAACATATTTTAATATGTTTCAATTTTTTAAATTGAAACCTATAGTATTTTAAAAGAATAAAAAAATTAAGTGGACAGACAACAATAGGCACGAGGACATGTACAAAATAGTAAGGGGGTAAATTTTGGCCCTACAATTTAGTTGTATTTGGACCTTCTGTCAGTTAATTGAAAATGCACATTTATTTTATTTGTCAGATCACAATCACCTCTCATTTAACTGTTTATAAAAAAAACAATATGTTGTGAAAAATAAAAATAAAAATTGGCAGCAGACACAATGTTGACAGTTGACTCATTTATGAGAAGGCAAAGACCAACATTCAGAATTAAAAAACATTTTTGCAAGATCTAAATATACTTTTATAATTATTTTTTTGAATCCACGCATATAAAAACTTAATACACCGAGTTGTACTTTATATTATTTCAAAGTTGTAGAAATAGATTCTTTTATTCTAGTAAACATTTAATGAGAAGGCAAAGACCAACATTCAGAATTCAGTCCATTCAAGATTCAAACTCATATTATTTATCTTTTGTGTATTCTTCAAATTTTCTACTATGATTTTTCAGGGTTTTTAAAAAATCTTTTAGTATTTTTATTCATTTATTATGGGAAATATTTAAAAGTGTGTGATTGGCTAGTGTTAGAGTATTATGGTAAATTAAGGGCACAGTAATAATCTTTAATATTTGAAATCTAAAATTTTCATAAGACTAACAAATCCAAAGTTTGACGATTTTACACATTTCAAATAGAGTATCACTTACCTATCCTGACGAATTCATTAGTTTTTATTCAAATTCTATATTTGCATCAGAAAATCATGTAAATATGTATAAATATTTAATTACGAACTCAATAACTAAGATGAACTATGGTTATTATATTTGTTCAAATTCTATATTCTAAATATAGCTATTATATTTGTTATTTAATACATGAATTAATCAAAGTCGTTATTTGGAAGAGACATTTAATATGAAAAAAAAAACACTTATACATTCACCAAATATACCTCCATGTAACGTACGTGGCTTCAAAATTAAGTAACGCCTATTTTCCAAAACATTGTCCTTAGTTTGAGTATAAGTTTTGACAAACATGAAGTGAACAAATTTTTGTCTGAACAAAGATTACTTGTCCCATAATTTAATACATCCAATTTTAGACTTAATTACCCAACTTATTCAAATTAAATACTATAACGGGGTTAGCAATTAACAGTGATATATGTTAAAATCAAGTTTAAAATCATTAGTGGGTGATGGAGAGGCTAAGTCAACATATTCCACAATCTTATTTTTTTAACATAGTTTACAACAAAGTATAAAGGAGAATTAATTGACAATGAAAATTAAGCTTCTAGATTTGTACCTTTATAATTCGGTTTGAATTGTGATATCTTGACTATCTAATCATTCTGGCGATTATCAATATATTCATTTATGTTTTTCGGAATATGTCTTCTAGAAGTCTAAATGTGACCATCAAAGGTTGTGGCGGAATAATATATATTTTTTTCATTCTTAACTAGAGGTTTTGAGTTCGAATTCAAATATAAAATCGAACTTTGTTAGAGAATGTTTTACCGCTCAATGTGAAACTCACATATTCAAATTTAGTCAAGCCGCAATACGGATATCGAACACCGAATAGAAAACAAAAGAAATCCTAAATCTGACAAATCTAAATGACAAATCATCTAAGTAATGTCTAAAAGAATGACACCTTATGGAATTCGGAAGAAACAAATGCTATTTTCATCCTTAACTTAAAGGTCTCACGATCAAGTACAAATATGGAGTCGCTTTTATTAGAGAATTTTTACCTCTCAATGTAAAACTTTTCGAGCATATTCGAGTTTAACCGGACCCCAATGCGAATATCAAATACAGATAATTAAAAAGCATATATGTGACAAGTCCATATCGTTCTATATGCAGATGCCTAAAAGAAGGACAATTTATGAAATTTGAAAGAAGTAAATGTTATTTTTTGTATTTGTTTAAGCGAAAAAAAAAGAAGCTATCACAAATGTTGCTGGCTATGGGGTTCGAACCCATGCGCACTTATGTGCAGAAGATCTTAAGTCTTCCCCCTTAACCTCTCGGGCAAACCAGCTTGTTGTCAATTCAACTATAATATAAATAATTCAACTACTTCCTTTCTTATAAATTTTCTTTTGTTCTCTGTTTTTTTCTTTGGAAAAAGAAAAAAACTAATATTGGAGCAAATTTTACTAGTGTTATTAATTTGGGAACTCGAGGAGTGCAAAAAAACTTTTTAAAAGTAGCTTCCCTGTTGAAAATATTATTCTTTTCGTTCCAACCTATGTGGCGTACATTGATCGAAATAAATTTTAAGCAAAAAAGGAAGACGCTTGAAATTCATGATTTTAAACATGTCATAACATTTGTTTGGCTATGAAAGTTTATCATGAATGGTAAAATGAGAATTTAAAATTAAATTATTTTTAGATATAGAGACGTGACATTCTTTCTAGAACGAACTAATAAGAAAATATTGTCACACAAATTGGAAGGAAGAGAACTAGAAAATTTATTTAAACCAATTAAAAGAGAAACGAATTGGAAAAACCACACTATTTTGTGTTAAATTGAAATCGTGCATGTCTTATCTTTAGTTGGTTTGTAACTGATGAGTAAAATCCCCTATATCTTTTTTCATGTTCTCCTACCAACTTTTCCATGAATCATAAATTAAAGTGCTTGTAATTTGCTGGCATTTTTGAAGTTTGTTAGGTTTGATTTTATGAGTTGGCAAAGTATTGATCTCAATAATTCATATGCTTGAGATCTTTTAAATTTTGTTAATTTGCCAATAGAATGGGTTAAGAAAGATATTAAAAGTAGAAAGGACTAAATAAATAAATTCTTTCCTTTGAGTACATTCTTAACATTATTACCAATTAAGTTATTATTAAAGTATATGTACTATCTTGATAGTAAATAGTTTAACGACCAAGAGACTATAATTCAAACGATAATGTTCCTTGTTCGACCACCTGGAAGCTGGTTCCTCAATTTTGTTAATAATTATGTAAGAATTAACCAAAAATATCATTTTTGTTGTTGTAGAATTGAATCAATGAATTTCATTTATGTGCGAAAGAAATTCCATAAAATTGTAACGCACCTACTAAAACCTATACTACTGCATTTGATGTGCAATAATAAGATAAATAAAGTGCAAATGGAGTCTGTAAGCAAATAGAAGCATATGATTTTTCAATATGACATGGAAAATGACAAATCAATGAAGATTTACTTCTAAAAATAATTATGACAAATCAACATATGAAGAAATACAAAATGTAATAGTATACTACTTGTTAATTGGGTGGGGTGGGTGTGGGTGGGGGGATTAAATGGTACTTAAAATTAGTTGATATG
The DNA here is from genome assembly GCA_034509755.1 of Anisodus tanguticus. Lineage (NCBI taxonomy): Eukaryota > Viridiplantae > Streptophyta > Magnoliopsida > Solanales > Solanaceae > Anisodus > Anisodus tanguticus. The sequence continues at coordinate 41,656,051 of CM067559.1, read as the reverse complement.
TAGTCTAAATTAATCTATGAAAAAACTTAATACTCGACACTCATTGTTTTACCAAAAAGGTTGTGTAAGAAATTTAAATTGTTTAACAAAATCAATTTATGTTAAGTAAAATTGTTACTAACAGTTTTCTATTTAATTCAACAATTTTATTTCAATTAACTTAACAATTCGCTAAACTTAAATTAACGAAATATACATTTTAACCAATTTATAAATTTATTAAACTCTAATAAATATAAAATCATAATTTTTTTCTTATTGATAAATAAAAAGAAAAACTTTGTATGTTAATATCAAGAAATAACTTGAACTAATAAAATAAAACAGATAAGAACTTATAAATTAAACTAATTAATAATTTATATTTAGCACAAATGAGCCAGAAAGTCTCAACTAAATAAGGGGTCGAGTCTATCTGGTAGAGACAGGAAGTTTTATTTGTTTGTTTTTGTAAACGTGTAAATATAGGAAACAATATATTCCCTACCCATAATTAGAATATTTCCATATATTGTGTAAATATAATTATGGTAAGACTAGGATTCCTATTTTCCTATATTTACACGTTTACAGTTTTCATTCAACCCGTGGAAGGAAGTTGGGTGTGGATATATAGTTACTATGGGAGTGAAAGAAATAATCCCCTTGATTATTTTCATTGATTGAATAGATATATATACAAGTTAAAAAATAGGAGAATCCTATTCCTAAAACCTTATTCTACCATAACTCTAACTATACAATTATGGTAAGTGTATAACACTAATTAAGGTATCCTTTTCCTTACAATATACTACAACTATATATACCATATATACACTAAGCGGGGCTCTTTGGGATTTGGGCCGAAAGCCCATCGCTGCTCCTTTGCGGTGGCCGAAAGCCCACTCTTGCTTTGCTCCTTTGCGGTGGCCGAAAGCCCACTCGCTTTACATTTTAACACACCCCCGCAGTCATAGCGGGCGGTTTTCGAACGCCGAGACTGTCCTAAAATCTTCAAAGAGAACCGCCGGTAGACCCTTTGTAAAGATGTACGCAATTTGATAACGAGACGGGACATGGCACACTCGAACTTGACCCTTTGCAACCTTTTCACGGACAAAGTGAATGTCCATTTCGATATGCTTAGTGCGTTGGTGTTGACCGGGGTTACCTGAAAGGTAGATGGCACTAATGTTATCGCAATAGACCAAGGTTGCCTTCTGAATGGGACAATGAAGCTCCAAAAGCAAATTACGTAGCCAACATGATTCGGATACCACATTTGCTACCCTCGATATTCTCGCCTCGGCACTTGAGCGTGATAGAGTTGCACGACGTTTTGCTTGACCGGAGACCAAGTTGTTTCCAAGGAACATACAAGAGCCAGAAGTCGACCGTCTGGTGTCGGGACAACCACCCCAATCAACATCCGTGTAGGAGACAAGCGTAGATGTAGATGACGGATACAAGTGCAACCCATAGTCGAGTGTCCCCCGAATATACCGAATGATGCGTTTCATTGCATTCATGTGCTCAACTCGGGATCATGCATGAATAAACACACTGCTTGAACCGCATATGTAATATCCGGTCCGGTAAACGTGAGATACGGAGGGCCCCTACAAGGCTGCGATAGCGGGTCGGGTCCTCGTATGGTGCACTGTTTGTGGCACTTAGCTTTGGGTTTGCATCAACTCGGCGTGGAAGTGGACTTACGGGATGACATCCCGACCCTCTCTATGATCTCGGCGACATACTTCCGTTGAGACGAAAACAAGCCCCCGAATGACGCTTGACGGCAATCCCCAAAAATAACTCAACGGCCCTAAGTCCTTCATAGGAAATTCGAACGAGCATGGCCATGATAGACGCGCGCAAAGCATCGGAGGAGGCGATCAAGATGATATCATCCACATACAACAAAATATAAGCCAATGACGGACCACGTCGGTAGATGAACAAGGAATTATCGGACTGCCGTGAGTGAACCCAATAGTCGAAACAAAATCGGCAAATCGTGTATACCAGGCCCGTGGAGACCGCTTAAGCCCATATAGTGATTTCTTCAACAAACGAGACATGATGAGGGCGGTTGGGATCCCCGAAACCCAACGGTGATGCATATAGATGTTTCTTTGAGATCACCATGTAGAAAAGCATTCTTGACATCCAACCGATGAATTGGCCAAGTCTTTGAAAGAGCCAAGCTAAGCACGGTGCGAATGGTAGCCGGTTTGACCACCGGACTAAACGTCTCACCACAATCAATTCCAACCTTCTTGAGTCTTACCATCACCAACAAGTCGCGCCTTATGTCGAGCAAAGGACCCATCTCGAATTCTCCTTGTGAGCAAAAATCCACATAGACACGATAACATTAATACCACATGGACGGGGCACCAACTCCCACGTCTTATTAGCAATAAGAGCATTATATTCATCGGTCATAGCAATTTTCCAATTAGGGTCATTTAATGCGGACACGGATTGCGGGGCAAGGGGGGATTTAGAGACATCCGAATGTAAATTAAAATGTCTTTTAGGTGTAAAAATACCCCGCCGACTACGAGTGACCGGTCTATGACTCGAAGAAGAATGGAGTGAATTTTGGGAATTTTCCGGGTTCGGGACGGACGGCGCCGGCGGGCGAGTGGGCTCCGCGGCCCAAATCGTACTGAGGATTCGGTTTCGGACCGAGTTCCGAGTGGGCCGGACCGGCCCAATAACTGGAACTGTTCCGGTGGCTGGAGCGATGAGGAGTGACGCTATCGTGGGGGGCCGGCGGGCGGTGGGCCGTGGGGAATTTGGGTACGGGAGTTGTCCGAAAAATTCCGAATAATATACGGGGATATTTGGTCATCCAAAAAATTATACAACTTAGGTTCGGGAGTATGAACTTTCGTAAACGGGAATTGAGTTTCATCAAAAATGACATGGCGATTGATTATGATTTTCTTGGAGGATAAATCAAAACACTTATAACCACGATGATTTGACGGATAACCCAAAAACACACACGGGGTAGACCGAGCACGGAGTTTGTTAATTGTTGTGGATGGGAATAGTGGATAACACAAGCACCCAAAAATCCGAAGGTGAGAATAAGAAGGGTTCTTATTATATAAGATTTTGAGAGGGGAAGAATATGTCAGACCTTTAGACGGAATTATGTTAAGAAGGTAAGTGGCCATTTGTAGAGCATGATGCCAAAAATACGGAGGTATGGAGGCATGGATTAGGAGAGTTCGGACAATGTTATTTATGGAACGAATTTTGCGTTCGGCTTTTCCATTTTGTGAAGATGTATGAGGACATGAAAATCGAAAATTTATCCCATGAGTAGCACAAAATTCTCAAAACTCCCTATTGTCATACTCTTTCCCATTATCACATTGAATATTTTTTATTTCTCTTTCAAATTGAGTACGAATGAACGCTCTAAATTTTATGAAGACGGAAAACACTTGTGATTTATTCGCAATTGGAAACGTCCACAAAAATCTAGAATAATCATCTAAAAAGAGAACATAATATCGATGACCCATTGAACTAAGAACAGGAGATGTCCATAAGTCGCTATGAATAATGTCAAATGGCATAGAAGTATGAGAATTGGAGTCTACAAATGGCAACTTAACAATTTTTCCTAATGAACAAGATGACAAATTGGAGTACGACTCGTACCCTTACAAGAAATAAAGCTATTTTTATCTAAAACTGATAAAATAGAAGATCCCGGATGACCCGGACGAGCATGCCACATGGAAGGAGAGATGGTGCAAAAGGCGATGGCAAGGTCGGACTCGATGGACGGAAACCGGGCATGATAGGATATAGATCCCCCTACTATCACACCTCATGAGACGACTCCCCGTCTTGAAATCCTTCACGAGAGAAACCGAAAGGATCAAATTCAACGAAACAGAATTGTCATTTGTGAACTTTCGGACGGACACTAAATTTTTAATCAATTTAGGAGCATGTAAAGTATTTTTCAAAGAGGAGTGGTGGATTGGGGGGAGATAACGTTTTACGACCATACCCTAGAATTGGAATAGAACCGCCATTACCAATAATTATCCCCCGAGGGTGCTCAAATTGGAATAAGATGAGAGAGTACACCGAGTCGGAAGTCATGTGAGTAGTGGCCCCGGTGTCCATGTACCAATTTTGGTCCGGTTGAGTCAATCCCAACGTGTGCATCGCGGCCTCGATATCGGTCGAGTAGGGCCTGCCGCATGATGGGCTTGCGGAGGTCGGGGCCCAAGAACTCCTGGCCGTGCTTGGTCCCGGCCCGTAATCGCTACCACCGCCGTTCTTGGGCCACGGCCGATGGGCGCCATCGCTTGGGCATTGGGCACGGATCGTTGGCCGGCCCCACCGGCCGCCGGAATTTCTGCTGCTTTGGTATGGGGGCTGTGCGCCCCCACGGTCCACTTTGCCACTTGCTCCGCCATGGGCCCCACCGCCGGGCCCGTAGGGGTGGTGGGCCACTTGTTCATTGGATGGGACCCACCGACGTTTTGCTTTGACTACCGAACCTCCACCATTACCACCGCGTTTGCCCCCGCGGTTTTTGTTATTATTCTTGCGATTATTCTTGCCGCCACCATGATTATGGTTTTGGCCCGAATTATTAACAAAACCTGAAAGATTAGGAGAGGATGCCATCATGACAACTGGACTTGCTCGGGTAGCCGCCTTTTTAGCAAAACGGCTTCTTCCAACGTAAGCATGGAGCGGGCTTGATGGAAGTCGGGAAGAGGGTTGCTTTGGCGAAGGAGAGTGCCAACACCATTATAGGCCTCCGAAAGACCGGCAACCAACTGTAGAACTAGACGATTATTTGTCACCGGTGCGCCAACATTACGGAGTTGATCCGCCAATTCCTTTAGTTTCTTGCAATATGCAGAAACGTTCGGAAATACATCCATTCGAACGAGAGAGAATTCCTGCTCGAGTGTGACGACACGGGAATGTTGGTTTTCTTGGAATATGTCACGCAATCTATTCCATGCAGCCATAGCCGTGGTATCTGGCTCCATAATCATCTGTAGAAGGTCCACTGAAATAGTGGCGTATATCCACCGAAGAACGGTAGCATCAAGTGTAATCCATAGCTCAGGATCCTCCGTAGGACGGGGTCTAGCGGGAGGAATGATGTGATGAAGAACTTGATACGATATTGCGTGAATTTTAAACAACTCTGCCCACGTTGCATATTGAACGTTTTCCATCTCAAGGACAATAGGGACACTTAGCTTGATATTGGAAACCGTGAGGGCGGGGTGAAAATTGTTCTTAGACATATTTGAAAGAACAAAGAAGGAGGATCAATTTAAGAGAGGTTTTTGAGAGCGGAAGACGAGATATTTGGAGAGAAAAACCCGAGGGAGGGGGGGGGGGTTCTCGGCCTAGGAGGCAAAAATTTTGAGAAAAGAAAATTTTTTGTTTAGACCTAGTCTCTTGATACCATGAAAGAAATAATCCCCTTGATTATTTTCATTGATTGAATAGATATATATACAAGTTACAAAATAGGAGAATCCTATTCCTAATCTATTCCTAAAACCTTATTCTACCATAACTCTAACTATACAATTATGGTAAGTGTATAACACTAATTAAGGTATCCTTTTCCTTACAATATACTACAACTATATATACCATATATACACTAACTGGGCTGCTGGACTGTTGGCCGAAAGCCCACTGCTTTGCTCCTTTGCAGTGGCCGAAAGCCCACTGCTGCTTTGCTCCTTTGCAGTGGCCGAAAGCCCACTGCTTTCTGTTTAACAGGGAGAAACAGAGATATACTGACTGATATTCCTAAACAAGTCTCCTGGATCATCCAAAGAGTCCTCAAGGCTACTAAATATATTGATCAAGCAGGATATACAATATAACTTGTTTATTTAAAGAATTCTTATATTAATGATGTATATAACTTATATTTTATTTGTGTGCTCCTCCCACGGGAAAAATGATTTGACATCCTTAGATTGACGGTGTATATAACTTACATTTTGTTCGTGTGCTCCTCCCACGGGAAAAATGATTTGACATCCTCAGGAAAGCTTCGGCAAATATGATAGTAGTATCAATTATTGGTATCCACTCCATTAAACCTAAATTGTCTGGGTGATTTCGCCCTCTTGTCAACAAACAAAATGAATCACATTAAAATGAATCATTTTTCCTACTGAGTTTAGGAGTGAAACTGAGTTTAATGTAACTTGGTTATTTAAAGAATTCTTATATTAACGATATATATAACTTAAACTATGTTCTGCTTCATAAATTTTCATTTGAATTCTGTTCCTGAACTAATATATTTGCTTTTCAAATATACATAAAACTTGAAAAGAATACTGCAAAGGGGAAGGAGAAGTTTGGAAAACCGGAAACGAAGAATACAATGATTTAAGAAAATGGGTGCACATCCATGATCACCAGGGTTAGATTTCAACCATACCAATTCTAAGAACATTTGAACAATGTCTACTTTTCTAATGTGTAATAATTTGAGGCAATTTTGATAATGAAGTAGAAATTATATGGTTGGAATCAAAGACTTATTGAAATAGTTTTTGTCTGTGTGTTTGTGATGTTTGGCGATTTTGAATCAGATTTTAGTGATGAAATTATATCAGATTTTGGAAAATTTATCTTGTACAACATATTTTCAAGTATAAAAAATCACTACATCAAAAACTCAAAGTTTTAATTTTCAAATTCAAATCAATAGCCACACGTAAATATTCCCTTAAATTCGATTTGGGTACTTGACTTGATTGTATATTGGTCTGTGATTGTTTTAATCATCTACTTGTCATGCTTTCCTTTTTTCCATTATAGTCTATATGAGAGAAGAGCAATATTTGACTGACGAAAAAAGTTTGAACCTTAAGAATGGATCTTGGGCCCAACTCAATCCCAAAAGCTAGCTTGTAGGGTGAAGATTGTTCAAGTCCATATAAGTAGTCCATGTTCCCATTCCATATCCAATGTGGGACTCTTAACACTCCCCGCACGCCCAGACCTCGTTAACTGGAGCGTGAATAATATAATTTGGGGCCCAACATCGGTGAACAAAGAATTGGAATGAGCATGGTATTAGGCCCAAGATCCATTCTTACCATTCAAACTTTTTTCGTCATCATGTATTATTCTCCAATCAATAATCCAAAAGCTTCCATGTTAGGTCATCAAATATTCTTCGCTTGGAGCGTTTTAGTCTATTAGACATCGTTTGATAAAGTGTATAAGAATAATGATGAATAAATTGTATTAATAATGCTTATATTAATAGTGATGGTGTTAGTAATGCTAGCATTAGTTATGCAGGGATTATTTTTGTCAAGACCCAAAATCGCGAGTCGATATGACACTAACCCCAAGGATCAGTAAGTCAACCACAACCATCCAACTAGAATTAAATAGAAAAAAAATTACAGTGCGGAAATTGTTAAGTAAATCAATTTAAGTCTTATGAAGTCTCATAGTATAAATAATACAAAAACATTACAAACTCCCAAGACTGGTGTCACTTGTACATGAACTATGTAAGGAATACAGGCTGAGAATACATAGATACATAATTGTCCAAAAATAAGAAGATGTAAGGAAGAAGCATCCGGTGCCATGGATCTACTATGTAGCTCACCCCGAATCCTTTGAAATAGCTCCACAACGGCGGGATAGTCGCGAACTCCACTAGAACTAGGAATAGAACCTGCACACGAAAAGGTGCAACAAGTGTAGCGTGAGTACAAAAATAACGAGTACTCGGCGGCATCGTCGACTGACCCTATCTTAAACGGATGAGGGTTGGCCTATCGATTACTACTTCCAGACTAATCGCCATCAGTTTGCTACAAAGACACAATATCTGAATTCATGCAAACCAAGAGTCCAAGCGTATGTTATAGCATCTAGTTCCCAAGCCTAATAAGGTATTCACGATTCATATCAATAGAGTCTAATCAATCTAAGATTTAAGCCTAAGCGTAAGAACCTCTCACTATTCAAGAACACTCAAATAGCCAAGTAGCATGATAAACCGACAATGACACGGTTTAGGCAAACAAGCAATAAGGAAGGAATGGGTAAATGATATAAAAGTGTAGATGCTATGCAATGCAATACCTTTGTTTCTCATCACCGGTATACACACATTCGAATGTCAATGAATCGTGACCCATGGGGGACTCGCGAGGTCCATATACCACTTAGGCTCACACATAGTACCTAAGTATAATCACACAATAGGCTCACACAGTACCTAAGTATGCTCATATAACACCTAAGTATAATCACATAGCAGGCTCACACAATACCTAAGTATGCTCACACAATATCTAAGTATAATCACACAACTCTTATACTCGTCTATTACGACACATGTTTATACATTATGAAGCGTAATTATGATATGCACAACATCAAGAAGCAATTATAGGTCACATAGGTTCTAACTTAGTTATTTATACAATAAAGACTCGATCTTAACTTCTTTTCATTTTAAACGAGTATGATGGGAATAAAGGGGACACACGGTTACATAGCACACATACAAATAATAATATTACGGAAAGTACGAGCTTCATACCCCACTCACGGATTCAAAGGATTGTACTATACTATCAGCTAGTGCCCAAAGCATGGCATTTTTCTAAGTAATTTAAAGCACAAATATCCATAACATGGCATCGGTATCCGATATGAGTTCTCATCACCTCACAAGTATTGGGACCCCCTTATGATCCTCATTACTCCCATCTTTAGTTAATTCATTTAAACCAACCATGATTCTTAAGTAAGGTACAAGATCTCAACTTGCCTGGAATAGGAGTCCGACAGCCACAATGAATATTTGTATTTCGTAATGCCTCTAAAAGGTTCAAATCTAATCAAATATGGAAAGTACATCAATACACAAGTCCGTCGATACCCATATTGCTATATAAAACTTTCAAACCCAAAATGTCACTAAAAATAGGACCCCGAGCCTCGAAGGGCAAGATCAGGATTTTTTTCTAAAATTACTTTACCCAAGACTTAGAGAGTCCATATATCAAAAATCAACTCAATCCAACATCAAATCCAAGATTTATTTGAAGAAATCTCCATTTTCAACCTAGGGTTTTAAATCCCTAATTTCAAGTCTCAAATCATGATTTTAAAGATGAAATTCCTTAATAATTGTAGGTATAATAATAAAATGGGGATTAGAAACTTACCCTCGCAAAGAATCTTGCAAAACGCACTTGAAATCGCTTAAATACAAGCTTTAGAATTCTAACAATAGTGGAAATATCCTTATTCCCGACTCTACTCGTTTTATAACAGTTGACGCCTATTTGGTGCGATCGTGGTGGGTCACTGCGATGTGCTCAACTCGGAGAACACAGACTATCGCGATCGCCATAGCACGATAGCGCTGACCAAATTTCCCCCCTTAAGCGTGATCACACAACAATAGCGCGATAACACTGAATTGCAAAATTTCCTTTTGCGCTAACCACACTGTTTGTGCCCGATAACGCTGACCAATTGCTCCCCTCTTGCGCGATTGTTTTCCTAGTGCGCGATCGTGCTCACACCGGATATCAAATTTTTTCAGCTATGCTCAAAATTTTGTTTTAACACCCAAAACTCACTCGGAACCATACGAATACAAACCAAATATGCAAACCACTCCTAAAACACGCAACGAATCTGCTCGCAAACTCGGATTTGTTGTACGAGGTCGTCTTGGCCAAATGTTTTCATAAGTCAACTCTTAATCTTTTAAAATTCAAGAATTTCAACCAAACACCCAAATCACACCCTAACGCCTCGGGAACCGAACTAGCAACTCCACTAGACCATATTCGACATTCCAGACCTGATGGAATTGAAGAAATTTTAAAAAAAGACTTAAATACCCTCAATATTGACTAAAGTCAACTTAAGCTCTTTTCTTTAACTTAAGACTTTCTAATTTTCACAAGCTTACCTGAATTGCATTCAAATCACTCGGGACTCATTCTAATAGTTCGCTTAAGTCATTAATCACGTTGCGGAGCTGATGGAACCATCAAAACTCGATTCCAGACGCATGTACTCAAAATTCAACTCCTAGTTAAACTTCTCAAACATGAAACTTCCAAAACTCAGAACTTCAGTTTTCTCTCGTTATTCTCATCCGAATGCCTTAGGATTTGCGTCACCCATCCATGCACATCAAAATTACCATGACAAGGCTAGGGAAAATGGTATTTTTCAGTAAAATACACAAAATAGCTAAAACGACCGATCGGGTCATTATAATTTTTTATCCACCGTTTGGTTTGGTGCATTAGAAATAACATGCATTGCATAACTTCTAAAGATAATATCGATGGCCCGAAGAGCTCAAAACGGGAGATGTTCAAATATCACTATGAAGCGAACAAGAGTGACAAATATGAGAACTACGAGGTCTAGTACACTTAATAAATTTATTTTGTTTAAGGGAATCAAAAACAGGTGCTCCCGGATGACCCAAACGTTCATGCAATAAAGAAGGAGCTAAAGCTACAAAAGTGGATGGTAATTTGGCTTGATATGTGGTTTTTGTGATTGGATAAAGCTCACCCCGACTATCATATCTCATTAGAGACGCATCCCCGCCTGAAAATCCTTCACGGAAAACCAAAAATGATCAAATTCAATAGAAACCCAATTATCAGTGGTAAATTTTCTAATTGAAATCAAATTTTTAATTAATTGAGGTGCGTGAAGGACATTTTTCAAAATTAACGGTGGGTTCAGGGGAGACAAGTTTGTAGTACCATAACCACGAATTGGAATTGAATGATCATTTCCGATAAGTATACTAGGATTATTACTCAAATTAAAATAGGACGAGAAATTACCTTGTGAGGACGTCATATGAGATGTTGCACATGTGTCCATGTACCAATTTGCGTCGGGCGGAGTAAGCCCAAGAGTGTGCATCGCGACCTCGATATCTGTCGGGGTCACCATTGTCGAGTGGGCCTGCTGCCACTGGCTCAGCAGTGGCCCAAGAATTCCCGCGCTGGATTGTTGGGCCTTCTGGCTGGTTCGTTGTGCTTGGATTGCTGGCCTGGCCCAATTTCCCACCGGGAATGGGTAGGGAGGCACGACCAGGGCCACTGACATGCCCACGATACCGGCCCACTGCCCCACTGGGTTGGTAGCTGCCACTGGACTGGCTGTTGCTATTGGCCGCCGCCCTTGCTGCCACCTCCACCGCGGAGGTTGCCGTTGCCTTTTCCACCACCGCGATTTTTGCTCCCGTTATCACCGTTTTGGCCCTTCTGGCCAAGATTTGGCCGCAAATTTTCAAATTGTGATGAATTCTCATCGGACGGAGCGACAACCAAGGCGGAATTTGACACGGTGGCTGTCTTCTTGGCAAAACCCGCTTCTTCGAGGATGAGCATAGAATGGGCTTGGTAGAATGGCGAAAGCGGATTTCTTTGACGGATGAGCGTACCTACTCCACTATATGTGTCCGTAAGGCCGACAACCATTTGTAACACGAGCCGATTGTTAGTTACCGACGCCCTAACATTTTTTAGTTGGTCTGACAGAACCTTGAGTCGTTGATAGTATGCGGATGCATTAGGAAAATCCACCATATCAGTGGTGGAAAATTCCTGCTCAAGTGTGACGGCCATGATATTCTTATTGTCTTGGAATATGTCATGTAAATGTTCCCAAGCTTCCATAGCTGTGGAATCAAGCTCAAGCATAGTATTAGTAAATCACTCGAAATTGTGGCGTAGATCCACTGGAGGACCGTTACATCAAGGGTCAACCATAATTCCTTCTCATTATCGGTCTTTGACACCTTCTCATTTCCTTTTTCTGATGGAATTATGCGATGGATAACCCGGTGTGAGCGATAATGGATTTTAAAGAGTCCTGCCCATGTCGCATAATAGACGTTTTCCATCTCAAGAGTGATGGAGATATGAGAATTGATGTTGGAGACAACAAGGGCTGGGTGAAAATTAAATTTCGAGTCAAATATGGCTGTCGGACGGAGAAGGGAGGCCGGCGGTGCAAGGAAGAAAAGGGGGAGGGGGAGTTTAGGATCCTTACCTAGAATCTGATACCATGTAGGAAACATTCTTCCTTGATCTTATTCATTAATGATTTACAATATATATAGTTACAAAAATATTTACTTTGCTACACACTAGGTAACTAATCAATCCTAATTATAAGAGAAATATAATTCTACCTAATATAAGAGATGTACAATTAATTGTGGAAATATTCTATTAGTATTAAGCTATTGTATTTGAAGTCGATTAGACCATTACTTAATAGGAGTATTACCATAAACCGACTCATTTTATTTAAGCTGTTGATTTCTTTAACCACATGTCATTCTTATTAGTCTTCAGAACAAGGTTGCAAGTTAAATTTTTTTTTCTCTTTTTTCAGATAGCATCTTTTACAATGTATTGTATCTTAATTACTGTATTGTTTTGATAAAGAGGGCAATATAGAAAAAATTAAGGCAACAACACAATCACAACAAATTGAAACAAGCTAATGATTCCTTCAAAGATAGTTTTTCTTATTAGTCTTTAGAACGAGGTTGCTCCCAGTGACAAAACGAGACGTCGCAAGGTAAGCTTTTTGTATATATAGTTGTTTCATATTATTTCAGACTATATTATTTTGAAGAAATAATGTATTGTATTATATCGTACTATATTATTTTGATGAATATAATTAAGGGTATAAATTATATTATTTTTCGTCGTTACGTAATGCCACAAACCAATAATCTTACTAATAAACTTACAATATTGCAAAGAAAAGGTAGGATGCGGCCATTACATAAAACTTAGATTCTTGGTAACAATTAGGTGATTTGTATGTCTTTGTTTTTTTAAGCTATAATGGTCGAAAACTGAATTATCACCTTTTTGCGAGTTTCAACTATCACCATGTATGTATTAAAACACACTTAGTTGATCGTTCAGGTAGGAAAATAAGAGAACAACTGATAGTTGGCCTACTAAGATTTGAAGTGTTTTTTTAATGTATGGATGGTGATAGTTTAGGTAAGAAAAGGAAACAACTCATAATTGAGTTGTGAAACTCGCGAAAAAGTGCTAGTTCAAGTGTGTTTTTCACCATTAGCTCTTTCTTTAACCTACCTTTTGCTTGCCTATCTATTTTGTTGTCTTGTTTTCTCAATTATTCTTAAGATGCAGAATTCAGTATATATTTTCCCTTAATTTCTAGACTAGATGTTTGTTAGTTTCCTTTTAACTTTCTTTCAACTCTTTAGAGTTGAGCCAAAATCACGAAGCAAAAGTTACTTGATACATTCTACCTAATTATTTGTAGCTATTAGCAATACAATATTATTCTCCATTCTTTTGCAGAAAAAGGGGGGAAAAGAGACGAGGTTGGAAGAACACACAAAAAAAAAGTCTGAATATGGTAAACCTCCTTTTGCTACACTAGGGCTGTGCACAATTGGAATATGTCCGAGAATCCAAACCGATCCAGACTATTCCGATGGTCGGATTTTGGATTTTGGATATTTGGTTCGGATATGGATTATGTTTTTTTAAAAAAGTTTCAGATATACGGATCGGATATGGGTTAGTGTAATTTTAAACTAATCCAACCCAGAATCCGAAATATATGAATACATATAAAAGGTTACATGCCCATTTTTAGTTATTAGACATTTGTTTGATATTTCAGTCTACTTTGTTGATGATTTCATTTTATTTTGTTGATGATTTTGTTTAATGAACTTTATTAAATATTGGTTGATGATGAAGATTATAAACTAGGTGTTTGGATCTTGACGTGTTACATCAGTGCTATAAACATCTTAATAAGACGTACAATCCGATCCGAAAATCCAAAATATTTATCCGAAGCAAATATCAAAATCCGATCCAATCCGAATTAATTTGGATTGCATTTTACAAAATCCGAAATTATAACCCGAAATGTCCTAAATTCAATCCAATCCGACCGATGAACAGGAGGCCTATTCTACACAACAACACCTTGGCTTGTTATTCATCACGGGGACGACAACCATAAGCAAACTTTTTTCAGCATATCAGAGGATCGATATTATGTGAGAAGTATACCTGAGCTTCGAAACAAGACAATCTTTTTTGAGAAATGGTCTAATTTACTAGTGGCAACGAATTTCTTAAATGTTATGCGCTTGTTCTCATGAGTGGCTCGTGTTACTAGACTATGATTCTGGTGATTGTTACCTTTGGAATACTATTTCGGAGACAAAATTCAGCTCCCACCACTCCCGGATATTAATAAGTACAACCATCTACAATGCCTCTTGTCTGCGCCACCGTATGATCCAAATGTCGCATTGTCTTCCTAATTGATGAGACTCCTGTAGACGACACGGATGATGAGGCTCCTGATGACGAGATGGATGTGATTGTGAAGCCGCATACACTTTACTTCTGCAAGACAGGTCATAAACTCATAATCAAGAATTTCATAAACAAGATTTTCAACCAATTGATGGAGGTAACTGTTGAGTTGTAGAGCCCAATTCACCGACGACACTATGAAGACCCTATCCAAATTTTCTATTTGATTGTAGCGGCAAAGTGGACGTAGCTCTCGCATTGAGGGTAAACCACTATAAATTTGTGTGTTATTTGTTCTTCGCTTATTTACTGCTTTCTAATTAGGTAGACTCAAATCCTAACCGTAACAATTTGTGGCCCTGTACAGTTTTCAAAGGAAAAATATTTACGGATTAACCTACCATAGATCAAAGCTAGGTAAGTACAGATTAATCTAGATAATGACTCAGGAATAGTAAAGTTACACCAATGGTTAATAATGAACCCCCGAATGATCGCAAAGGATTCTTAGACATACCACGCCTCAATACTCGTGTGACGATAATGATATGTTGTTATATGAAAGAAATAATCCCCTTGATTATTTTCATTAATTGAAAAGCTATATATACAAGTTACATATTTTCATAATAGGAAAATCCTTTTCCTATTCTACTTCTAAATCCTTATTCTACCATAATTCTAACTATACAATTATGGTAAGTGTATAACACTAATTAAGGTATCATTTTCATTACAATATACTATAATATACATTCCTAATATACCATATATACGTCTGCCCGTGATGGGCTGTTTGCACACTGCCAAGATGTTTAACACACCCCCGCAGTCATAGCGGGCGGTCTTCGAACGCTGAGACTGTCCCTAAAATCTTCAAAAAGTACCGCGGGTAGACCCTTGGTAAAAATGTCTGCAATTTGATAACGAGACGGGACATGGCATACGCGAACTTGACCTTTAGCAACTTTTTCACGGACAAAGTGAATGTCCATTTCGATATGTTTGGTGCGTTGGTGTTGAACCGGGTTACCTGAAAGGTAGATGGCACTAATGTTATCGCAATTTACCAAGGTTGCCTTATGAATGGGACAATGAAGCTCCAAAAGCAAATTAAGTAGCCAACATGATTCAGAGACCACATTCGCAACCCCTCGATATTCTGCCTCTGCACTTGAGCGTGATAGAGTTGCCTGACGCTTTGCCGACCAGGAGACCAAGTTGTTGCCAAAGAACATACAGTAGCCAGAAGTCGACCTTCTGGTGTCGGGACAACCACCCCAATCAACATCCGTGTAGGAGACAAGTGTGGATGTAGATGAGGGATACAAGTGCAAACCATAATCCAGTGTCCCCTGAATAAACCGAATGATGCGTTTGATTGCATTCATGTGCTCAACTCTGGGATCATGCATGAATAAACACACCTGTTGAACCGTATATGTAATATCCGGTCTGGTAAAGGTAAGATACTGGAGGGCCCCTGCAAGACTGCGATAGCGGGTCGGGTCCTCGTATGGTGCACCTGCTGTGGCACTTAGCTTTGGGTTTGCATCAACTGGCGTGGAAGTGGACTTACGGGATGACATCCCAGCCCTCTCGATAATCTCAGCAGCATACTTCCGTTGAGACAGAAACAACCCACCTGAATGACGTTTGACGGCAATCCCTAAAAAATAACTCAAAGGCCCTAAGTCTTTCATAGCAAATTCAGAACTGAGCATAGCCATGATAGACTGGCGCAAAGCATCGGAGGAAGCAGTCAAGATGATATCATCCACATACAACAGAATATAGGCGAATGACGAACCACAACGGTAGATGAACAAGGAATTATCTGACCTGCTGTGAGTGAATCCAATTGTCGAAACAAAGTCAGCAAATCGTGTATACCAGGCCCGTGGAGACTGCTTAAGGCCATATAATGATCTCTTCAACAAACAAACATGATTAGGGCGGTTGGGATCCCTGAAACCCAACAACTGATGCATACAGACTGTTTTCTTGAGGTCACCATGTAGAAAAGCATTCTTGACATCCAACTGATGAATTGGCCAAGTCTTTGAAAGAGCCAAGCTAAGCACAGTGCGAATGGTAGCCGGTTTGACCACCGGACTAAACGTCTCACCACAATCAATTCCAACCTACTGAGTCTTACCATCACCAACAAGTCGCGCCTTATGTCGAGCAAATGACCCATCTGAATTCTCCTTGTGAGCAAAAATCCACATAGACATGATAACATTAATACCATATGCACGGGGCACCAACTCCCACGTCTTATTAGCAATAAGAGCATTATATTCATCACTCATAGCAATTTTCCAATTAGGGTCATTTAATGCGGACACAGGATTGCGGGGCAAGGGGGATTTAGAGATATCCGAATGTAAATTAAAATGTATTTTAGGTGTAAAAATACCCCGCTGACTACGAGTGACCGGTCTATGACTCGAGGAAGAATTGAGTGAATTTTGGGAATTTTCTGGGTTCGGGACGGATGGCGGCCAAGAAAGATGGGCTCCGCTGGCCCAAATCGGTAAAAACTAGGCTCGATTTTTGGACCGGTTCCGGGGTGGGGCAATGGACCGGCCCAATAGATGGAACTGTTCCGTTGGCCGGTCGAACAACGGGGTGCGACGAGATCTTGTGGGACCAGCGGGCAGTGGGCCCGCTGGAGGATTTTGGGTTCGGGAGTTGTCCGAAAAATTCCGAATAATATACGGGGATATTTGGTCATCCAAAAAATTATACGACTTAGGTTCGGGAGTATGAACTTTCGTAAACGGGAATTGAGTTTCATTAAAAATGACATGGCGATTGATTATGATTTTCTTGGAGGATAAATCAAAACACTTATAGCCACGATGATTCGATGGATAACCCAAAAACACACACGGGGTAGACCGAGCCTGAAGTTTGTTAATTGTGGCGGATGGGAATAACGGATAACACAAGCACCCAAAAATCCTAAGATGAGAATACGAAGGGTCCTTATTATATAGGATTTTGAGGGGGGAGGAATATGTCAGACCTTTAGAAGGAAGTATGTTAAGAAGATATGTGGCCATTTGTAGAGCATGATGCCAAAAATATGGAGGTATGGAGGCATGAATCAAGAGAGTTCGGACAATGTTATTGATGGAACAGATTTTGCGTTCGGCCTTACCATTTTGTGGAGATGTATGAGGACATGAAAACCTAAAATTGATCCCATTATTAGCACAGAACTCCCGAAACTCCCTATTGTCATATTCTTTCCCATTATCACATTGAATACTTTTTATGTCTCTTTCGAATTGAGTACGAATGAACGCTCTAAATTTGATGAAGATGGAAAATACTTGCGATTTATTTGCAATTGGAAACGTCCACAAAAATCTAGTATAATCATCTAAAAAGAGAACATAATATCGATGACCCACTGAACTTAGAACAGGAGACGTCCATAACTCACTATGAATAATGTCAAATGGCATAGAAGTATGAGAATTGGAGTCTACAAATGGTAACTTAACAATTTTTCCTAATGAACAAGACTGACAAATTGGAGTACGACTCGTACCCTTACACGAAATAAAACTATTTTTATCTAAAATTGATAAAATAGAAGATCCCGGATGACCCAGACGAGCATGCCACATGGAAGGAGAGATGGCTGCAAAGGCTGATGGCATGGATTGACTCGATGGACTGAAACCAGGCATGATAGGATACAGATCCCCCCTACTATCACACCTCATGAGATGACTCCCCGTCTTGAAATCCTTCACAGAAAAACCAAAAGGGTCAAATTCAACGGAAACGGAATTGTCAGTAGTGAACTTTCGGACAGACACTAAATTTTTAATCAATTTAGGAGCATGTAAAGTATTTTTCAAGAGAAGGGGTGGATTGGGGGGAGACAACGTTTTGTGATCATAACCCTGAATTGGTATAGAGTTGCCATTACCAACAATTATACCCCGAGGGGTGCTCAAATTGGAATAAGAGGAGAGAGTACCTGATTCAGAAGTCATGTGAGTAGTTGCCCCGGTGTCCATGTACCAATTTGGGTCCGGTTGAGTCAACCCCAACGTGTGCATCGCGACCTCGATATCAGTCTGAGTGGGGCCTGCTGCATGATGGGCCTGCGGTGGTCGGGGCCCAAGAACTCCTGTCCGTGGTGCACCTGGGCCGTAGCTATCTTTGTTGCTACCGCCGCCGGGCCACCGGCCGGGGGCCGCCACCGCTTGGGTATTGGGCCTGGGATCGTGGCCGCCCCACCGGCCGCCGGCTATTTCCGCCGGGTGGTCCGGGTTCCATTGCCATTGGCCCCACTGCTGGGCCCATGGTGGTGGTGGGCCACTGTACCCTGGCTGGGACCCACTGCCTGCTTGTTGACCACCGGAACCGCCACCAGAACCGCCGCGTTTGCCCCCGCGATTTTTGTTATTATTCTTGCGATTATTCTTGCCGCCACCATTATTATGGTTTTGGCCCGAATTATTAACAAAACCCGAAGGACTAGGAGAGGACGCCACCATGACCACTGGGCTTGCTCCGGTAGCCGCCTTTTTTGCCAAACCGGCTTCTTCCAACGTAAGCATGGAGCGGGCTTGATGGAAGTCGAGAAGAGGGTTGCTTTGGCGAAGGAGAGTGCCAACACCATTATAGGCCTCCGAAAGACCGGCAACCAACTGTAGAACTAGACGATTATTTGTTACTGGTGCGCCAACATTATGGAGTTGATCCGCCAACTCCTTTAGTTTCTTGCAATATGCAGAAACGTTCGGAAATTCTTCCATTCGAACGAGAGAGAATTCCTGCTCGAGTGTGACGACAAGGGAATGTTGGTTGTCTTGGAATATGTCACGCAATCTATTCCATGCAGCCATAGCCGTGGTATCCGGCTCAATAATCGTCTGTAGAAGGTCCACCGAAATAGTGGCGTATATCCACCGAAGAACGGTAGCATCAAGTGTAATCCATAACTCAGGATCCTCCGCAGGAAGGGGTCTAGCGGGAGGAATGATGTGATGAAGAACTTAATAAGATATAGCGTGAATTTTAAACAACTCCGCCCACGTTGCATATTGAACGTTTTCCATTTCAAGGACAATAGGGACACTAAGCTTGATATTGAAAACCGTGAGGGCAGGGTGAAAATTGTTCTTAGACATATTGATAAGAACAAAGAAGGAGGGGAAATTTAAGAGAGGTTTTTTTGAGAGCGGAAGACGAATTTTGGAAGAGAAACCCGAGGGGGGAAGGGGGAGGGTGTCTCGGCCAAGGGTCCAAAAAATTTAGGGAGAGAATTTTTTTTGTAAAACCTAGTCTCTTGATTATTTTCATTAATTGAAAGGCTATAAATACAAGTTACATATTTCCATAATAGGAAAATCCTTTTCTTATTCTACTTCTAAATCCTTATTCTACCATAATTCTAACTATACAATTATGGTAAGTGTATAACACTAATTAAGGTATCCTTTTCATTACAATATACTACAATATACATTCCTAATATACCATATTTACTTCTGCCCGTGATGGGCTGTTTGCACACTGCCGAGATGTTTAACATTATATGTTAACAAGTTGTATCATGGAAGGCATCTGGTTTTCTAGTGTTTCATTTTGATTTTGTAACAAAAGCGTGAATAAAGGTGAAAAACATCGACGAAACTGCAATTTTTCAAAGTAGTTCTCCTGGGGAACAAGTTGCTCCACAAGAGGCACTGATATTAAGAGAGAATCAATCTGACTCATCGAGTAATGAAATATGTTCCTTGATTGTATTCATCAATAATATACAAATTACTAAGAAGAGAATCCATCTGCCTCATTGAGGGTCGTCGTCTCATTTTGGAAACACAGAAGATATCGGTATCCCTCCCTTGCCCACACGTTAGCAAAAACAGACTCGTGGTTTACTGGTTAATGCTTCCTTCCAAATGCAATAAGGGTGAGAAAAAAACACTCTAATCGAACAAAAATTTCTGATATTTGGCTTCGATTTTCCTTATATTCAGTCAGTATACAGTAAATATTTAGCAATTGTTTCCTCTGCTCTAAACGTATTAAATATATAATGCTCGGATTCTAACTCAAACACAACTAAATCATTCAAAATATAAAGCTATATGTATCTAAAAACCTAGGCATTTCGCGTTATGTTACCTGCAATAATTCTGTAAAAATATTCCCTCTATCCTGACAATATATTCCAAATTAATGTAACTATATTAGTATTTCCTTTATATCGTTTTTTTCTTTTCGGGAAAGCCTTTATATCGTGTTAATGTGGTACTAGTCAAATGTATTGTAGAGTTTCAGCACAATTCTTTTTCAAGCATATTTCAAAATGATGCAAATAAAAAATTGGAAACGTTTGGTTTTTGATATGTATTTTATTAATCCAAGGTTTTCGATTCAAGATTACAACAAAAATTATAGAAAGTTCTTTTGTGTATGGAACTTGTACATCATAGAATACGTGATTAGAGAAGTAAATAAACTTGGTTGATCTTAATTTTAGCACAACGAAGGTGTAATAATAGCACGGGCGAGTTACTTTCAGCCTTAAAAATTGAAAAATAGCTATTGTTATGGAGTTTGAAATTCCATGATAATATCCCGTTTTACATGAAATTTCAAACGCCATGACAATGGTTATATTCCAATGATAGAAGGCTAACGGTGGTTATTTGTTTAAATTTTTTCTGAAAGAGCTTTTAAAGTTAATTTTGTTTTGTTTGCAAGACTTGTAGCTTCTGCATGCAGGGGATAAGTTTTAATAAATAGCCATTTCTATGACTTCTGTTTGAAACTGCTCATAAAGTTAATTTTGATAAAGCTGTTGTTCGTTAAAACCAGGAACGTTTTGGACCGAAAGACATGGGAGCGGGCTTGATATTTCAGTGTAGACCTAATCTTCACTATTTTGTGCTGGTTTTTTATTTTTGATCCTCAAAACAAATAACTTCGCGAAGCATAGATTTACATTATCGCATCATAATATCTACAAGTTATGTTGTGCCTCTAAACAACTTATGCCTCGTTAGGCATAAGTTTCATTTTGAAGGGAAAAAATTAAAGACCAGCCCAGTCCAGCCCATTGAAGGAGAACCGTCCAATTTCTTCAACCTTTTGCCATTTCTGCATACATGGTGATTTTGACAAATAACCATTTCCATGACTGTTGTTTGAAACTTAGCAATCATTCCATAACTGTTTGAAATTTAGCTATTTTCTAATAAATTTGGTTAAATTTTTTTTTAGCTAAAACATAAAAATCTGTGCTGGAGTTGCACATACTAAACCTTTCTAACTCCCCCCCCCCCCCCCCCCCCCCCCCCCCCTTGTTGTTTTTTAATGAATAAGCAAAACGAAATTGAAACTGGAAAAAAAATCTAGCTAGAAGTACCAAAGCTTAATGGTACATGTATTTGCATCCAAAAATAGGTCCTTTCGGGGGTAATTACACCATTACAATACTTAATAAGCCTTGTAAACGTGTTAGGCGAGAGGTAATGGAGGAACAAGACTTCTTAATGAATGAACAAACAATCAGGTAAATGGACGCGAGGCGAGACGTTTTACTTGATGCGGTAAGGCATAAGTCTCGAGGCGCTCGGCGTACATGATCTTTAATTTTTAATATTTTTAAATTCATATAATACAAATAAATAATAAAAAGATAAAATTACATAGAAATTTCAAAAAAATATAAAATAAATGAAAATGAATATAGAACTGCTTCATTGTTAATTAGTGTCAACAATTGACTAAAAGCCTAATCAAAACTGCTTCATCTAATAAAACTAATCAAACTTCTTTTAGAAAAATGAGTAAAAATTTATAAACTAACTTGAAAAGCAAATAAGGAACTTACCATTAGAAGCATCGAAATCGATCAAGTGATGAAGGATGATGCGCTTTTGCTTTGTAGTTTGCACATCGATCATCTTTACCCTTTATCTGGTGAAAGACGAAGAGAAAGAATAAAAATTAGGTTAAGAATAAACAAATTGATTTTTAATTTTTTTAACTTCTTAGAATTTAATAACAATAGCTGAACTTTGTGTTTTTTGGAATTAAATTAAGAATTTGTTTAGCAATTTTAATTTTAATTAGGAGAGATTTTTTGGGCTTATGCCCCAAAATAAAAATCGCCCAACGCCCAAGCGTACTTCCAGACCGATGGGTCTTACACTCTTTACGATACATTTGCCCCCTAGATCGTCGCAGTGCATTTTTACTAAACTCCCACCCGAAACTCACCCCAAAAACGCCTTTAAAAATAATGATCTATTGGTGATAGATTTATTATGCAGCAAGCGGAATAAACTTACAAAGTTACTTACAGTGCAGTGTTTGTGGGACGCAAACTTGACTCCAATGAACTAACATATCATTGATATGGGAGAATAGCATTTTGGATTATCAATTATTGGTAAAATTTGATTTTGGTCCTTGTAATATATGACTTAACACGTTTGATATTCAATTAATAAAAATGTCTATGTTTATGCCTTTACGTATGAAATATATTATAGTTGAGCTATTTTTAGAAGTATATTACCCTTAAATATGGAATAACGATACAAATTTAACATAACACATGAGTAATTAAACAATGAAACGAATAATAATAATGAAAAAAATGTGAATATTCATAAACAAAGATATCAAAGTTCAAAAGTGCACATTTTAAGTAATTAATTATTAAATGTGTTTATTCAGATATCATAAGGACTAAATTAAGGATTACCGATAACTGAAAGATCAAAACTGCTATTAACCCAATCAAAATTTATAAGCAGTTATTACTCCCTCCATTCCAATTTATGTGCGACATTTGAATTGACACATAGTTTAAAAAATAAATTTTAAAAAAATAATATGGTCTAAAATAAGTTATAAATTATCTCATCAAAGATAAAATAGAAAGTTTAAAATTAGATTATTTCTTAATAAGAAAGAATGACATTTTTTAAGAACAATCAAAAAGAAAAATATGACATGTAAGATGACACAAGAATTGTTTTTACTTTTAATTTGCAGCTTAGCATCTTTTCGTCGATCCAAATTTGGTTTTATCCGTCAATGAGAGAAACAATTAAGGACTAAAAATCATTATTTAAGATGGTACTTATAAGACATTCTTAGTTAAAGTTAAACTATTTCATCTAAAATTTAGAATAATCATTAAGCTCTCCTTATCATGTTCAACCAAATAAATAAAGGTTGACTAAGATCGTGAGAGTCACTCATGATTTATTCTTTTTGTGTGAGTTTAGTTTTTTTATTTCGTGGTATCGATGACCCAGATTATAATCAAATAAAATTATTATACTGCTGAATCGGGAAATCAGAAAAAATGCTCTCTTTCCAGACCAAATATCTAAGAGACATTATCTAAGTATACATGTAGAAACAATAATCCATGTTAGGAGCTTATTTCGTTTCAATTTATGTGATATAATTTGACTTGATATAAAATTTGAAAATAAAAGTTTGGTTTTTGAAACTTGTGATTTTAAACCTGCTGTGAAATTTTTATAATTATAACACTTTTGAAACTTGTGGTCCTCTAAATTAAAAATTATACATTTTCAATGAATTTCTTAAGACAAATACAGGGTATGGACCTTCCAAAGCTACTATTTTCGGACGAACTCGTAACCTACACTCTAGCTCGCCTCTAGTTACATGATATAATATATGTATGACTATAAAAACTTCTCATATATAAATATAAAATGAAAAGTTTAAAATTAAATTATATCCAAATATAGAAATGTGTTATTACTATACTTTTTTGAAACATACTAATAAGAAAATAATGTCACATAAATTGAAATGCTACATTATTAATTTAATACTCTACTCATATAGAAGCCTCTCGGTATAATGCCAAATTATGGTTGGCACGACATAAGTAGTGACCTTCCATGACACATATAACTCTTATTCAAAATTACTTTGAAAATAAAGTACAACTACTATATATAAATTCATAAACATGTTATCCTCTATCATTGAACAAATATTCCTTGAAGAAATTAAGAGAGAAATTTGAAGATGAAGGCTGTTTTCATGGTTGTGGCTGCAGCTTCATTGATATTGGTGCTTTCTAATTTCATTGAAGCCTCAAAAGCAATGGATGTTATGCATATTACTGGCAAAGTTCTTTGCCAAGATTGTACTCAGGGATGGAATGAATGGGTTGATGGTGCCAAAGCTATCAAAGGTATGTAATTTACTGTGACAGATTCAGAATTTAAATGTTGCGAGTTTTGCATTAAAAAAGTAGGTCCAAATGTATATCTAACTCTATCTACACGATTTTTTTAACACGGTCTATGTGGGGCGGGGTGGTGAGGGTTGAAATTGTCAAATTATGCTTGAGTTTATGCGGTTTGCCCCGCAACCGCAGCGCTCTGCGCCGCTTGCCATCCCTATATATAATGTTCATTCAGCTCACAATTCAATTATTGAATCCACCACTGGTTAACCCTCTACACGATCAAGAGGAGGAATCGTCTAAATTATGGTTTGCATCAATCTAAAATGGCTTCTTCTATAGCATATATGTGCAAAAAAATTAAAATGCAAAATATTAAGATAGCAAGATTAGCTCATAAAAATATGATCCGCTAAAACCGATTAAGTTTGGGCAGATCACATTTGTTAATTCTATCTATACTGACCCACCCAAATTCAACTCATTTAAAAGTTTGGTTGATTTGGGCTAAACATATACTAGCATAAATTGACTCATGAGAAATCTTGTTAAAAATTATATTTTTTATTTGATATGTTATATATTGCAATAATAAAGAATAAGAAAAAAGTTTTATTATTTTATTTAGTACCTAAACCTATTATAAGAAAACAAACAAAGAAATTAAAATTTTGTAAGAGTCGTGCGAGTTGTATTATGACTAATTGTTTAGCTCATTTTAACCTATTAACTTTGAAAAATTAACATAAATAGTTGTCCACTCAAACAAAATTATCGGCATATGTATAATATATGTATATTGGCAAGAAGCTGTAAATATATTTGTCCAAGCGGCCAACTGTGTGACTTCCCCTTAAAACTTTGAGCAGCGGCAAACAATAACCTATTTATAAATTCATCCCATTTTGACCCATTCAAATTCAGCTCAAACTGTCTGCCACACTTGGCATAAATATATCTAACAAATTACATTTATTCTAAACTCAGTGATTCTAAATCTTGAATTCCTTCGACTCTCTTGCAGGTAGTGTGGTATCACTGACATGCCTGGACGAGCGGAGAAGAGTGATGTATTACGGAAGTGACCTCACAGATGAAGCTGGAATTTTTGACTTAATTGTCAATAGGACTTGTCATGGCAAAACAATTAAGCCACAAAATTGTTTTGTGAGATTAGTTTCTTCACCTGACCCTGTTTGCAACATTGCCACTGACTTCGCCGGAGGAAAATCCGGCATAAAGCTCCACCGTCCGGCGGTGGTTTACCGAGACTTGCTCAAATATGTGCTTAGCCCTTTCTACTACACAACTCCCATGTGTGATGAACCTAATACTAATGATGATGATAATTTGGAGACTGATGATGATAAAGACCAAAGCAACTATTAATTAAGTGCTTCCTTTATTTATAAATGGTCTTTTTTATTTCATTTTTAATGATTGTTTTCAATTTGCCCTTTTGCAAATAAACAATTTATCTATGCTGGATGAGTTGATGGTTTTATTTTGTACTAATTACTTGCAAAGGCATGCATGAATTAATTGGAAATCTTTACTCAACTAGTCGACTGGATACACTGTTTACCTTTTTTAGATGATATACTTAGTCTCTCTAAACAACCTCTCGACCGGAAACAACCCCTATATCTTTCAAGGTCGGGGTAAGATCTGCGTACACTCTACACTTTCCAAAAATTTACTTGTGGAGTTACACTGAGTATGTTATTGATGTATACTTATTCTCTCTCAGTCTCAACTATACTTTCTATTTACTTTATTAAAGAGAGGGAGAAGGTTGTCGAGCATCCCTCGTATCGATCTAGCACATTTTGGACCAGTTCTAGCGGACATGACAAAACTTCTTACACACGGTATTTATCGACAAAAATGGCTCAGAGTGAGTATTTAAAAAGGGATTGTGCCTTGTAAACCATCTATCACATCCTAACATGCGATCCAGGCCTATATCGAAATAGCATAGACAAGGAAATGAACAAATAGTCATCTATGGAAGAAGTTAAAAATTCGTCTATTGGGAGATGAAGGGAATTTGGGAAAAGTGTACTGAGTATCACGGAAAACTCAGTTGTAGAGACACCTAACTGGGAATTTTTCGGGGAGTGAGAAAGTTTTGGTGATGGCTCAATAGTCTGGAGCCGGGATTACATACATTTATATATAGAGATATGTGAATCCTAGATATACATGATAAAGTTTAAGAGTTCTAGTTATACATCAACTACAATAGATAAGTCCTAAGAGTCCTAATTGGATTTTTGATAGCCTGAGATAAACAAGATGGTTCAATTTCCTGAGTAGTCGTATTTAAGAAAAGCAACGGGCGAGGCTTGGTGATGCCAGATTTCAAACGAGTTTACATTGGATGATTGGAAAGAGATGAAGTGGTGGGAAGATTGCTACTTAAAGGCAACATACTTGTCAAGGGGAGGAAGTATCAGGAACAATAGCAGATGAAATGTGACTATTTTGGATTTTTCTTCCGATAGTCACATAAATGAGCCTCGAGATCTGTGCCACCTATTCCCGCATATCATGAACCCCACACTGAGTCTACGGGAAGGATAATATAGTCAAATAAGGGGTTTTAGCTAAAAACGAACGGAAGGGTCGTTACACGATCACACTTCATGATGTTGAGGTCATGTTTGGATTGCTGGCAGATGGAGAGCCATTATACAATTGGGTTGAGCCTATTTCTAGTAGGACATGGACGACGGAGTTGACTAAGCTCACTGGGTTCATGCATGTGGACCCTAGTGTTATCTCGAGACAAAGTCGAGTGAGGATTAGTGCCCTCTGCCAGTATTTGCGTGACTTTCCTCCTGCTTACGACGACACTGATCAGGTGGTTTTTAATCGTCATGCCAGTCTGTACTTGCTCATTATATTTAGGGCATCATGTTCATAAACACAGCGGGTGCCTTTGTTAGCTTACGATATTTGATCTTCTTAGAGGATCTGGACTGTTTGGGAGAGTACAACTGTGTGGTGCTATTTTGGCATACCTCTACCGATGTCTATGCCGAGCATCCATTGGTCGTATGTGTATGGATTTTTTCGCTCTACTCCAAGTAATATATTTAAGTGTGTGCTACTTTAATCTAATCTAAATATACCTCTTGAAACGACAACTAAAAAATCACATTTTTAATATCGCTTTCAGTTATGGGTGTGGGATGGGATGCTGCCTTTTCAGCTTGTACCTAGGCATGACCTCTCGGATGAGAAGCCCTGTGTGTGGAAGTGGATGGCAGGGATTGACCAGGATATGGATATTCACCACAATATTCTTTTATTCCGGGACCAGCTTGATCTCATGACGAACAATGCGGTAAAATTGTTTAATTTTACATTATTACTTTAATTATTTTATTTTCTACTTTCTGATCACTAATTCGTAGCTATATCTTATACAACTATTTTTATGGACCCCGTACGCTGAGTTTTTGGATCGATTTCCGGCATTTTGCTGGACTGGTCAGGCCGTGTGGATGTCGCTGTGTCTATTGATACACTTGGACATTGTTAAGGACCATATGTCTGACTGTGTCTTACGACAGTTTGGGCATCGACAAAGTATACCCCCCGCGCGTTTAGTATGAGCATCGCCACCACGAGCGGGATGATCGATCGCCCATCGATAATGCATTTCTAACTTTTATGGGCATCCTGCTCGGTCGTTGGGAGTAGAGGTTGGGTAGTCTAGCGGATGTCGATCATGCGACTCCCATTGAGGTTTACATGTTGTGGTACCACCGAATCACACGTTGCTTGATTGGCAACCCCGTTTTACATCCCCCGGATCATATAAGATACGCTTCACTCGCGTGGCAGTATGCGACGTTGGTAAGTTTATCGCACTTTGATTGATTTAATAGTTTTAATTATTACTTTAAAATATTAACTATTTATTACTGTTTAAAACAAATACAGTTGATGGCTGTACAACGACATCATATATTAGGGTTAGACCATATATCTAACCCCGAGACCGCGTGGCTTGCTGGGGAGATTGTATGGATAGCTGGGGACGGTATCCGGCAGGCAGGAGATGCTAGCTTTATGCATGATCCTGTTCTAGAGGGTCAGTATCAGGTGGCGCCAGGAGGTGGACGTTGAGGCCGCTCCCGTTCGAGCCCAACTGCAGCTTAGCTCGCCCGTCAACTTCAACCCTACGGTCGAGACATGCGTTTACGCCGACGCGGCTATCTATGGATATACCCGAGTCTTAATCTCAACATAGACAAAATAGGTATTTCGGGATACATGATAACATGAATTGGCTGCTCTTCACGCATTATTACGTGAGGAGCGGCCAGTGAGAAATGTAGACGGTCCCAGGTTTCTTGATTTCTCGGAGTTTCTTATCTCGATTAGTATTTAAAATACTTATTTAAAACATTAAAGTACTTATTTTAAATATTTATGGTACTTATTATTTTGTAATTTCTTATATTTAGGATTCGCCAATAGTAGGTCCATCAGAGCCACCCATTCAGATGTTTTCTCATGAGCTTGCTGAGCCACATGTGTCTTCACATGAGTCTGCTGAGCCACATGTGTCTTCTCATGAGCCTGTCGAGCCACAAATAAGATTTTTAGTAAAACTTTATTTTATTCAATATAAGTTGAATATTACTTTAATTTTTTAGTAGTTATTTGGACCTCGAACAACACACCACTCCAGCTCCAGTTGTACAAGATCCCGTTCATGAGACTGTTTTAGGTCATACACCAGACCCCTCTTAGGACCTCTCAGAAACCCGTCGACACAGATTTTATTTTTAACAAAAAATTATGTATTCAATAGAAATTAAAATTTGTATTAATTTTATATGTTTTTTCAGGTTCATCCTTCGGCGCTTGCGGACTCGTCTCCTGGTGAGGATGAGGAGGATGATGATTTTGAGGTTGACCCTACTAATCCTGACATATTGGCTCCGATCGTAGCTGTCGGCAACAAACACGCTATGGTTCTGACTTTGAAGAAGGGGAAGGGCAGGGGGGAAAAGTGACGAGTGATCATGGCTTAGAACACCCAGTTATTAAGAGGAGAAAGAGGGATGGGGACGATGTCAGAGGGTGGTGGGGATAGACTCAGGCCTCGGGGTATTCTAAAGTCTACTACGTGTGGGACCCATACTAAAGTTTCATAGTTTATGTACATAATATATCTTTTGTGTATATATTTCTTAATGTTAAATCTTATTTTACTCATTGTTATCGTTTATAACTAACTCGGGTGCATCCTAAAATAATTACAAAAAAAATTGCAGCATATTCGAAATCAGGTTATACATTAACTAAAATAACATGCTTAAATCTAAACCCTAAATAATAAAAAACTTAAAGCTAATGATAACAAGTTTTCAAATAA
The DNA here is from genome assembly GCA_034509755.1 of Anisodus tanguticus. NCBI lineage: Eukaryota > Viridiplantae > Streptophyta > Magnoliopsida > Solanales > Solanaceae > Anisodus > Anisodus tanguticus. The sequence goes on along the minus strand of CM067559.1, from coordinate 41,626,038 downwards.
AAACTATTTCCAACACTTTTCAACCACTAAAACTACGACCTGAAGTTTTACGTATCCTTAATGTATTGAACCTACATTATTAATCGGACAAAAAAAAACCAAAACCAGGTTCTATATAAAATATTGAAATTTCGGAGTCTTGAAGCATGATTAATCTATGGACAAAGTACGAAAAAAGTGTAAAAAATTAAACTAAAGATGGAAAAAAAGAAACACAATAAGGCGGTTATTTACTGCGTTATTGGATTTAACTGAGCCGTTACATTTAAGTCTAATAACATAGTAAATTACTACGCTAAGGGTACTTTGGTAACTTTGTTTTTTGTTGGACTATTTTGGTTCACTTGGTCTTTTATTGGGTGATTTAGGTTCCGGACTGTGTCATTCAAGATAATGCCAAAAAAACATCTTTGCCTACTAAAAAAGTAGTTTATCAAAAGAAAGGACAAATTCTACCGGTATGTGAGATATATGAATATATCTAGGTATGTTTAGTTTTCTTCACGTACGTCATCAAACTAACAAAAATGGATGTCTATGATTCTCAATGTATAGAATTTAATTAATTATATAATAAACACAATTTAGATTTTATATATTGACCTTTTAACCATTGGCCAGATGTACCATATGAATCATCAAAGATCAAGACTCTTCTGACGGAAAACATTACGCAATCAAATTGAAGTATATTGATAAGTAGTACGAGCTCAAGGGTCGAAAGGGAAGAATATACATACATTAAGGACCATTTTGGTATTTACCTCTGAAATGTGTCAAAAAGTTACCTATTAAAGCTTCACTCCCTTCAATTTAGGGGTACAAAGAGGAGAATAAATCAATAATTGTATCAGGTAAAATTATTCATGTCATTTTGATTTGTTGGATATTGATGTTGATTTTTGAGGCTAAAACAATAAAAAAAAATATGAGTGTTTGATATTTATTTTTGAGATTTGAAATCGGTCTTCCATATAGCACTAATTACTATGACATTATAATTGGATGGGACACAAATGTATTGGTCTGCTAGCTGTTAGAATTATGACCTCAGTCTCTGCATATAGTAGAAATAATGTTTCATTTAGAATGGTATTGCTGCTACCAATTTATCCTTCTCATGTATTTTGAAGTAATCATCTTTTTTTGTAAAATTAATTTGTTAGCTTATTTTATTAAATTTTCATCTGTTTAGTTATTTCTTGCTTAGGAACTTGAATTTGCATCTCACTGTATCCAACACAATACAAATAGTTCTGTTGTGACAGTATTAGTAAGAAGGTCAAAACCTTTGCCCAATTTCAAGACCACAAGAAGAAATGCAAAGGAACCTGTTAAACAAAGGTAATATACCCGTGATATACACTGAATATACATGTATATTCAGTGTATATCATAGGTATACAGACGAAGGGCCCAAAGCGAAAGCAAAGCGGTGACCCAAGTCGGCGAGGCCCATCACGGGATTTCCCCAACAAAGCGTGGGCGATTTGTATATTAAGGAAAGTATATTTTGTGTATATTGTAGCGTATTTGTTACCTAAATTAGGATATACACTACCATAATTAGGATATACACTTACCATAATTGTATAGTTAGAATTATGGTAGAATAAGGTTTTAGGAATAGAATAGGAATATGATTCTCCTATTTTGTAACCTGTATATATATCTATTCAATCAATGAAAATAATCAATGGGATTATTTCTTTCATGGTATCAAGAGACTAGGTCTAAACAAAAGTTTTTCTCTCCCAACTTTTGTCCTCTCAATTTCGGCCGAGACACCCCACCCCCCCTCGGGTTTCTCTTCCAAAATTCGTCTTCCGCTCTCAAAAACCTCTCTTAAATTTCCCTTCCTTCTTTGTTCTTTCAATATGTCTAAGAACAATTATCATCCTGCCCTCATGATTTCTAACGTCAAGAACAATATCCCTATTGTCCTTGAGATGGAAAACGTCCAATATGCGACGTGGGCGGAGTTGTTTAAAATTCACGCTATCTCCCATCAAGTTCTTCATCACATCATTCCTCCCGCTAGACCCTTTCCTGCGGAGGATCCTGAGTTATGGATTACTCTTGATGCTACCGTTCTCCGGTGGATCTACGCCACTATTTCGATTGACCTTCTACAGACGATTATTGAGCCGGATACCACGGCTATGGCTGCCTGGAATAGATTGCGTGATATATTCCAAGACAACCAACATTCATGTGTCGTCACACTCGAGCAGGAATTCTCTCTAGTTCGAATGGACGAATTTCCGAACGTTTCTACATATTGCAAGAAACTAAAGGAGTTGGCGGATCAACTCCGGAATGTTGGCGCACCGATAACTAATAATCGTCTAGTTCTACAGTTGGTTGCCGGTCTTTCGGAGGCCTATAATGGAGTTGGAACTCTCCTTCGCCAAAGCAACCCTCTTCCTGACTTCTATCAAGCCCGCTCCATGCTTACTTTGGAAGAAACCGGTTTGGCTAAAAAGGCGGCTACCGGAGCAAGCCCCGTCGTCATGGTGGCGTCCTCTCCTAGTTCTTCGGTTTTGTTAATAATTTGGGCCAAAACCATAATCATGGTGGCGACAAAAATAATCGCAAGAATAATAACAAAAACCGCGGGGGCAAACGCGGCGATTCCAGTGGTCAGCAAGCAGGCGGTGGGTCCCATCCAGGGAACAGTGGCCCACCACCCCCTTGGGCCCAGGAGTGGGGCCCATGGCAAGTGGGGGCAGGGGGGGGGGGCGTGGGCCAGACCTTTACAATCTAGCGACCAATTCCGGCGGAACAGTTCGGCCCAACACCCGGCGGTGGCGGCCCACCGGCCGCGGTGGCCCGGCGGCGACAAATAGCCTACGGCCCAGCTTCATCACGGATAGGAATTCTTGGGCCCCGACCTCCGCAACCCCATCATGCAGTGGGCCCCACTCAAACCGATATCGAGGCCGCGATGCACACACTGGGGTTAACTCAACCGGACCCAAATTGGTATATGGACACCGGTGCCACTACTCACATGACTTCCGAATCAGGTACTCTCTCATCTTATTCCAATTTGAGCACCCCTCGGGGGATAATTGTTGGTAATGGCAGTTCTATTCCAATTCTAGGGTATGGTCAGAAAACGTTGTCTCCCCCCAATCCACCCCTTCTCTTGAAAAATACTTTACATGCTCTTAAATTGATTAAAAATTTAGTGTCTGTCCGAAAGTTCACTACTGACAATTTCGTTTCCGTTGAATTTGATCCTTTTGGTTTCTCTGTGAAGGATTTCAAGATGGGGAGTCATCTCATGAGGTGTGATAGTATGGGGGATCTGTATCCTATCATGCCTGGTTTCTGTCCATCGAGTCAAGCCTTGCCATCAGCTTTTGCAGCCATCTCTCCTTCCATGTGTGAGCCAAGGTCCAACCGTTCTGCTGTCAATCAGACCCTGCACATTATTACAAATGTGTGAGCCACATGCGGTATCCAATACCCAGCGGTGAGAGTTATTTATAGACATATTTATCTCAATGACAAACATACCTTGTCCAGTAGAGCCAAGAGCACCTAGTGCTTTGCCTCCTCCTGGAGCTGTGCAATCCTTCTTCTAGTGCCCCTTCTTCTTGCAGTTGAGGCACACATCTGAAACTACCTTTTCCTTCTTCTGAACACCTCCTCTAGGTTTCATAACTGTAGGTGCAACAATTGTCTTACCCTTCTTCTTCTGCATGTTCTTACCCTTGGGTTTGAACTTGCTAGAAGATCCTACCATGAGCACGATTTTACCTTTAGAGGTAGATAGTTCAAAGGTCTTCAACATGTTGTGAAGCTCTGGAAGACTTGCCTTGGTCCCATTCATATTGAAGTTCACAATGAAATTCTCAAATGAACCAGAGAGTGAATTCAGGATCAGGTTGACAGAGACATTTAAAGGCAGCTTCGTTCCAATCGAAGCCAACCTTTCTATCAACGCAATCATCTTCAAAACATGTGCTAACACTTGACCCCCATCGTTCAACTTACACTTGAAAAGGTCCCTTAACAGTTCATACTCTATTGTTTGAGACTGTGAGTCATAGAGACTCTTCAAGTATTCTAGCATTTCCTTGGGGCCCATGTTTTCATGTTGCCTCTGTAACTCCAAGGTCATGGAGGACAACATTACACATTGTGCCGAGGTATCATCGTCTAGGTGTTTCTAATAAGCCACCTTCTCAAACAGGGCACACTCAACAGAATCTTTAGCAGGGACTGTGGGGAACATTGTGTCTAACACATACTCAATTCTTTCTAGTCTTAACACCAATCACAGATTTCTTAGCCAGTCAGGGTAATTTGATCCAGTCAACTTGTTTGTCTCAACCAACATTTTCAGTGATAGATTCGACATTTTGTATAAACTGAAGATATAGATAGACTTGAAATTAAACTCTAATATAATTTCTATTGAAGACATTCGTTAACTAATTAACATGGCCTTTAGTTTAAATAGCTCTCACTATTTTAACATACTCTTCGACCCATGGAAGAATACAGACTCATATCAAATATGGTCATAATGGGCCATGATCCAGATTCATCCTATCTCCGCGTTTGCTGTGGCTAATAACTTCAACAACACAACATGGTAGGTCTCTAAACCAATTACAAACAATTTGTAACTCATGTTTGACCGAATGTTCTAAACAAACGATCTGCGTCCCTCGGCTTGTCCGACACTGTGGCGCCAAGATAGCCTAGTAAGTCAACCCCATTATGCGATTGCAATTATGTATCTAAGTGAGTTTTGCCTTATAGAGCAAATACTGTGGTGTAAATACTCATGAAGGTTTATCACCCACTTCTACATTTAACATGCATCTATGAAAGAGTATGAGTCCTCGTAGAGCAAATGCTGTGGCATAAATACTCATCTCGCCGAAAAGGATTTTGCACTATAATCAATTATAACGGACGACGCGTTCATTTTAAATGAGACTTGTATTAAAATTTTAGGGAATATTTTAATTCAGAGTTTTAACCAAGATCAACTCTAGTATGCTATATCAAATATAATATCTTAATGCAAAGTCTATTAAGCACTTATTGGGTACCGCCTGCCCAAGCATGATATTAAGCGTTTTAACAAATACTGGGCGTCGCCTACCCAGACAATTATTTGCGGACACTATTCTAGTAATCTAAATGACAATCATTTAGCACATAAACAATATACTTATCAAATATATTGTATAATAATAATCATAGGTTAAACATTCTGAATAATTTTTTTTTTGGATCGATGGGGCCGCGTCGCTAATCATTAGAGCCGCGATGCCAATGAGGCAGAAACCGAAATTCAGCTTCTGCAATGCATTAGCGCCGCGACGCTGGCAAGGCAGAAACCTTTCAGCTTTTGTAGTTCATTAGGGCCGCGACGCTCCACCATGGAGTCGCGGCGCCTACTATCCAGTAAGTCCAGAATTTTAAAATTGAAGCATTAGGGCCGCGTCACCGCCTTGAAACCTTAGCAAGCGCTATGGCATCCTACCATAGGGCCGCGGTGCCGATGTCCTGACAAAATATTTCTGTGTTAATTTTTTTTAAATCGTTCGAGCCCTAAATCCAATTTAGGGATCGAATCACAGATCCTTTATCCTCACCCACCATTATCAATAACGCACATATCGATCATCATCCATTCATATTCGTTCTTCGTCGTGCACCATGCTCGCAATGAACCGGTTATCTGCACTTGGCTTAGTCCGAGTTAGAACGGAATGACTTCCTCAATTTAGCGTAGGTGATAATTTAGGGTGATATCAAAAGGTTAACCATTCGGTCAAGATATGTAGGATTTCAAGAAGCCTTGTTTTAATCCAATTTTGTGTTTAACCCATATTATTATGTTGTTCAATTGTTATATAACCATTGAACCAGTCTGGGCTCTGATACCACTGTAGGGTTTTGTTGGGTTTAAAACACATAAGTAAAACACATCGGAAGTTTAAAATTTTGTTCTTACTTACCCCAACAATTTCTTCTGGTATGGTTATACGACAATAAAAAACTTGTAACATAAAACATGAACATTTACAGGTTAATACATCTGGAGTCTTTACTTAGGGATTACACGTGACTGTCCCTTCGACTGCAAGCACTATGCTATGTTGTATTCCTCTATCAAGAAAGCCAAGAAATTTTGGCAGAGGTTTGAGAGAGTTTCGTCCTAGACTCTAAGTCTAGAATTAGTTTATAGAATTGGTGTGTATTAATTAACAATGGGAGTGATGTATTTATAGTTAAAATTAGGTCACAAATCATATTAGGGTTGGGCTCTAAGCCTGGCCCAAAAACCGAGGTGTAGTGGGCCAGTCTGACTGGGCCCACTGCGCCGCGGCGCCTTACGTAAAATTCAGTTTCCCGTTTTCATTTAATATATATATATATATTCAGCACACTAAATCCAAAATCTAATTTTGATTTAATTAAATAATTTTCATCTAATAGAAATTATCTCATAGTTATTATCAATTTAAATATCTCGATTCCAAATCGAATATTTAATACTTTCTCAATACACCCTTAGATCGAAGAGACAATCGACATAGTGTAACCCTATAGGCCTTCATATATCGACACTAATCCAATTAAGGTCCATACAGAACTCCTAGACTGCGTCGTACGACGAACTCAATATATGAAGTACGTTTAAATGAATCCAACAAACATAACCTTTATGTGAGATAATAAATTCATTTCATTCGCGACACACTCGATTAAGCTTAGGATTTGCCATGTGTCTATCCAAATGGCTTGATCACTTTATCTCATCTATATTAGTCGACAACTAGATCATATTCTAAATATGTCTCTTGCATTGGCCAATGACTTGGTCGACCTAATACACTGAGAAGTTGAGTGCTCTCTCGAATATCCAATCGAGGAATGAATCCTATTCTTGGCTCAACTCCCATCTTAATTTACATCATAATGCACCCAACACAAGCCGTATCTTATCCTATAAGGAGTTTAAGCTTAGGACAGGGTCAAAGTACATATCTCTGTAAACAAGGCGTGTATTGACCTCAAGACAAAGGACCTTCATCTCCCACACGCTGATAACACTTTAGACATGTATAACAAATATTTTATCAGCATGGTATACCAATACTTTCCAAAAGTATCAATGTGTCCATCACTAGTAACCATTACAAGTAGCAGGTGAGATATACTACATTCTCTAAGAATGTGATACAAACCACATATCGACTTATAACATATCATCGATATCCCATTCTCGATGATCATTAGTCGAGGCCGTTTTAGAGTTACGCTATATCATTAATATCTCACTCTATTAATGACAACGTAAGCTCAAGGGATGCACATTAATGAATAATTACAAACAATCAAATAATAATTCAATAATTGCAAATGTCATAAATATTAATCTGATTAATAATACGAATGTATTCAAATACATTTGTCACTAATAATTGTCTCTAGGACATACGTACTTTCAATATGTATAAATAGCTTAACTACAAAAATGAAATTCACGTCATTGTGCAGGAAGAAAGAGCATACAACTATTTTTTATTCATCAAGTGAAAAAGACAAAGACAGAGAATGTTAAACTCAACGTAAAATAGAAAGTATCGCCAAAACCGTAGAAATTACAGTTATTAATTTGCAATCACATAGTAGAACACATTATTGCTATCAATGCTCATCTGGATTAAAATTAATATATCTCAACTAAATATTTACCTGTACTATAAAAGATACTCAAACTTCAATAGCACGGTCACAATCTCATCTATAAAATAAGGTAAAATCATATGTTATTTGTCTTTTGCTGTAATTGTATAACCATGATTGTAATTCCCAATGTGAGTAATTATTGTCTTAGTTGTAACGTAGTTATTTTATTTGTAACTTCCTACCAATAGCCATAGTATTTCTCTCATTATCCGTTTCATGCTTATGATAGCCATCGAAATTTAATTTGAATTAATTTCTAAACAAAACCTAAATATTTACACCCTCCTCCCCGTTTTACTTGTCATATGTTAACTTTACACATCTATTAAAGAACCAAAAATAAAATAAAAGTTTACCATATTACCTCTAATTATTGTTAATTACCTAATGATTGAAATTAATTAAAACTTATCAAAAAAAATGTGCAACCAACTAATTAAGTAATGGATTCCAACAATTCATATATTCCCCATAAAAAGTAGTGTTGGAAAAAAGGAATTAGAAAATTTGATTTATTAATTACTAAATGTAAAATAGGAAAAAAGTAGTATATTATCTCTTAATTTTCTAAAATGGACAAGTAAATTTGAAAAATTATTTTTAATATAGTGAACAAGTAAAACTGGACGGAGAAAGTACTTCTCCCATTATCCGTTTTATGATCATGATATGTTACTTTCTAAACAAAACCTAAATATTGTAAGGAGAAAGTCATATTTGTCCATGGATCATTCGAAATTGAGCAATGTTGTCCTTCATCTGACTTTTGATCTAATATCACTCCACTGTTAGAAAAAAGTATCAGTTTTGCCCTTGGCTCCTATCCAAACTCTTACACAAAGATAATATTAAATCATAATTAAAAGTTGAAGGATAAATTCGAACATTTTTTGTGCAAAAATTGGGCACACAAAAGGAGCTCACTTATTTCGCACTGGAGCTCTGTCAATTGCAAGAACAAATATGAGACGATTTGCTAACAATAATGATATGAAACAACAAATGAATCAAAGTCAAATGAAGGCAAAATTGCTCAATTTCATATAGTACAAGAAAATTTGTACCTATTTCAAATATTTTAAAGGATTTTAGGAATGTCGAACCCACAAATATGAAAGAGAAAAAAATCATAATTATATATATACAAACAAACAAACAAAATGAAAAAGGAAATTAACCCCTTGCTTGCCTTCAACGTTCAGCTTACCCACCCATTAGGCCATTACCCAACTAAAGGTAGATAGACACATAAATGATCATTTCTTGATTTCTCATTTTCTTTGTTAGCTAAAAAGAATGTAAAGAAGAGGAATAACTTCCTTTTAAATCCAATTTTAATGACTACAAGACAAGAATCGTAAGTACCCTATAATTCTAAAATCAGATATACTCCGTTCAAAATTAAATCATCTTTGATAGGAAGTACTTTACCTTTAAAGTATGACTTTTCGGCTCAAATTCAAATTAGTCGCATCTAGAGACGGAGCCAGGATTTGAACCTTACGAGTTTGAAATTTCACTCTTTTTAAGTTACCGGATTCTAAATTAATAATTTGTACATACTATTAAATAAATGTTTCTAAAGAAAACATTGTTTGAACCAAAATTACTGAATTATGCCCTATTCTCCGCCCCTAGTTAGGTCTAAATACCAATACCAAACAGCTGATAGGAGACTAAAAACCAAACTTACTATTACAAACGAAACTTACTATTACAAGACAACTGTTTTATTTGAGTGTCAAAAACACAAATTCCTCAAGCTTTCTTGTCCTTCACTTTGTGCACTATAATAAACTGTCTATTATAAGCTCAAATGAAACATCAAATAGACAGAAAACAATATAACACCCCATGACAACAAGATCATAGACCAATTAGCTAACTCCTCTATTTCTTTCTTTCTTTCTTTCTTTCTTTCTTTCTTTCTTTCTTTCTTTCTTTCTTTTTGGTCCTTCCAATGCATTTTGATTCTTATACTGTATTCAAAGTTAGTGTCATTTTATTGTCTGTATCACATTATATTTCAAGAAAATATAGCCACTAAGGTGACAAAGAGAAAATGTTCAAGTTACAAAAGCAGAATAATAAGCAGGCCAAATCAGGAGAAAGAGTTGATTTCAGATTCTCCAATTTCCAAGCACTTCAGGTACAATTATACATTTTTATCAGACCCTTTAAGTTTTAGTGGCTAAAAAATTCAGTGTTTTGTTGTGTACTGATCAGTGACTGATTTTGTTGCTGTATTTGTACTGAACAGTTGTAATGCTGCGTAGATTAAACCCTTTGCATAACGGGAGTTTAGTGCACCAGCTGCCCTTTAGTTATTTTTTGGATAAAGATTATTGGGATAATACAAAACTTAGAGAACACTTCAAGTCTTGATTCAATTTTTGTTACTGGATTCTTGTTTTTTTCTGATGGTTTTTGTTAATAAATGCAAAAATTGTATATTATTGGATTGATCAAGATTTTTGATTTGCATAATGGGAAGAAATAGCTTGACACCGTAGTCAGAGGAGGAGCTAGGATTTTAAGTTTATGGGCTCTGGATTCTAAAAATGACAGTTTATTGGGTTCTGCATAAATTATTTATATATATATATATATATCAAGTAGTTTTTGAAACAGAAATGTAGGGTCTGGCCAAAGCTACTTGGTTATGCCGAACTTGTAAGTAGAACTGTAGCTCCGGCCATGACTTAGACACCATAATTGGTCATCATTTTCATAATAATAGCAATCCATAGGATGACTATTGATGGTTGAGATCAATTAGGTGATCTTGACTTATATCAAATAAAATAATTTAATACTTAGATATATAAGATTATAGTTTCAAATAAGATCATGCAGAATGACTAAAGCTAAACTATCAACTTTCAAAGGTAGATGTAAGGTCTGCGTACATCCTACCCTCGCCAGACCCCACTTTGTAGGATTACACTGAGTTCGTTGTTGTTGTAGAATGACTAAACTATACTCCTTTTCCCTCTTGATTTCGATTCCCATAATGAGGTACCGAGTGTGATTATTTGACGATTTTGAAGTTGAATGTACACTGTATAGTTTCTGTAACTTATTTCATAAGCAAAACTTGATTTTTTGTAACATAACATCACTTAGTAGATCAACCACACCTCATAATCCTCTCTTCACTAGTTAGTTATTTCAGAGAAGTTAGGCAAATAACAAAAGTATTCTTTTGGTTTGCAATCTGAAGCCACACCACTTTACTCCATAAATTTTATGAAAGCCTTTCAGTTGCTTTTTTTTAATAGAAAATTTTGGCCTAATTCTTCTTGTGATGATCGATTCAACCTCTGATCAATGCTTTGATCACTGACTAGATACTGTGGGTACCTTTGCTAACTCTTCTGCCTGTAAGGAAGCTTGAAAGAGGGAATTCTACGACCTATGACCTTGAAAAAAAATCAATTCTGCCTTCAGAAGGGATGTTTATTTTGATGAATAAATGGATGTCGCACCAGAGTCGAATCTGATATAATGCTTAACATGGAACTGTTTGATACAAGTAATGCTTAAGGATTCCTATTTTTTCCTAATCCCATATGGTTTAGTTGATTCAATTGTACTAAAGAACTCCGTTATGTGGTTTCATTCAGCTTGTCGATATAATAATGTAGCAGCGAAAAATGGTCACTGACAGTTGATTATGATGTTGTATTGGGATAGGTACCAAAAGGATGGGACAGGCTTTCTCTGTCTATAATCTGTGTAGAAACAGGAAAGACAGTAGCGAAGCTAGGCAAAACGCTCGTGAAAAATGGAAGTTGTCAATGGCCGGAGACGCTTTTGGAATCCGTGTGGATTTCACAGGACGATTCTTCTTCTCTCGAGCTCGAAGAATCTCTCTATAGGTTTGTTGTTTCAATGGTATGATAGCAATCCTTGTGTTTTACTTCAAAAATCTATTTCATTTTCTATATATCAATGGCATAACTAGTTTTCTTCAGGCTCATCTCACTTCCTCAACACTGCTTTCCTTTTTAAAATAGGCAGAATACCTACCCCTAAATCTGATACTTTTTATTCAGTGCACACCTGAACTTTTTTTTGGTCGTGATTAGCCCCTGAAATTAGCAATTTGATAGCTTTGAACCTCCTAGATGCTGACGTGGCAAAGAGCGTGAATGCACTCTCTTTTTAGGCGTGTTGGATTGACTTGCCAAGTTTAGGGGGGTAATCAGGACTAGGCAAAGTTTAAGTGTGCACTGAATAAAACGTGTCAAATTTAGGGGGAATCCCAAGATATTTTGCCATTAAAATACTAAAGACGCTAAGATGACTTGCTTATTTGATTTCTCAATTGTTCCTTTAAACATAGGGCTCTGCTAGATCTGGCCTACTTGGAGAAGGAACCATTAATCTGGCATCATATGTTGGTTCAAGAACGTCTTCTCCTGTTTTGCTTCCTTTAAAGAAATGCAATCAGGGTACAACACTACAGGCAAGTCTTATGGTCGATAAGTCCTTATTTTCCCCGCCATTTTCCTTTTAAGTTATTGTGGTGCATTTAACTAGAAACTTATGTTGCTTGGCCTCTTCAAAAATACCGGCCGGTGTGTCAGATCCTTCAAAAGCTATGCAATTTTGGAGGATCCGACACGGGTGCGGCAACATTTTTTGAGGGTCCGAGCAACATATCTATAAACATGGACCATGTAAAAACTTTACCTTATGGCAAGCACTAAACTCCAGTACCTCATAATAAATTTTCATGTTGTAAGATGACATTTATCCTTTATGCCTATACTACTAAAATCAACAGACATAAAATGGAATTGCTCCAACTTCTTGTTTACTGAAATTCTTATCAATCTTGTTTACAGGTGAAAATTCACTGCCTAACACCAAGGAGTAAATTCAGGTATTAAGAAAGCAGTCAAATTCCCAAGTATTCTAGGTCATTTAACTAACAATAACGACAGTTATGCCTCAGTCCAAACAAGTAGGAGTCGGCTATATGAATCTTCACTTCTTCGTTTAAGCTCATTTCATATCATCATCATACTAAATAAAATAAAATGAATTATCATTTAACTAAATATCCTCCATATACTTTCAGAGATGAATCAAAATCTTCAGGTTCTAGTACGAAAGAGCAAGGTTTAGATCATGGAAGGCGTTAAGTCGGATATGACGATATCGATTTATTCGCTTATCTACGGATTATAGTATTCGAATGTCCAAACGGTTCGAGAGAACACGGTGATGCAAGCGGACATCGGATCCGAAGAACACCAAAGCCACAAGTAAATGTGTATGGTGGTTCTTGGAAAATCCTCTAAGCAAACTTGCATCGACCGATTCATGATGGTATCGGAGTTTATCGCTTTATACAAAGCATGAAAGAAGTTAAGTAACTTCACGACTCATTAGAGGACGTCCCTTATTGGGAGAAACCCGTGCCTTCACGCTTCTGCACTTGTGGCTAGCCGGTCGGCTTTAGGAAGGACACGATGACGGCGTCCGGACATATCTGTCGGGGATCATCGGATACATAAGACCGTATGGCGGTTGATCATCACGGGTGTCACTTCCTTGTTTACAAACTAAGGGACTACCCGAGATCAAGTGTTCTCGCCTGTCTAGGGGAATGGGCTTAAAACCCAAAATATACGGACCAATACGGTGGAAACCCAACCTTACGAACCGGAGATCCCGGTAATTTGGTTCAATGGGAAAACTAAGTTGTAAAGGTTCGGTTGATCGCTTCGATCGAAGCATGAGCACTTCGGATAGTGATTTACGAAAAGAAACACCAAATCCAAAGCCGTTCCCGCGATAGACGTTAAGTGCTATACTGCAAGTATGGGTAAAGGTTAAGTTTTCAAAACTGTAATGATCCTCAACGAGTTGAGGTTAGGTCTTTGGGAAACTTTTAATGGTTCCTAACACTTGTGAAGTGGGGTATAGCAGGGATACCTTGTAGGAGACCACCTATTTAAGTGCGAGGACGGGCCGCCTCAAATTGAACGCACTTAAGAATCCAAGACGTTGTCCATGGCCAAAACGGACAAAACATTACGAAGAAGAGAGTAAGGGAATTTGTTGTGTTGGTACCGTTGTCTTGGCTTACACTAAACACCGACGGTTCAAGACATCACGTTCACCGCGCGGTAAGTAAGTTCGATGGTATTCAACTATGGAAGGTTCAAAGGCGAGGCTACCTCTCCTTATGCAACATCGGTCCGCGAAAATATTGCTTTGGAAATGAAAAGACACCATGTGAGTGCGCCAAAATCTCTTTCAAGAGGGGATTGTTGGAAATTTGCCTTTGGCGGGAGTTGCGACCGACCAACTTTAACGGCTTAAACACTAGTGTAACGTATGTTGGAGAATCCGGTTCTTCACACATGCATGATCTACTAAGTACGTAGATAACCGTAGGGCCAAGAATCGTCAAATTTCATTGAGAAATGAAAGAGATATTGGTTCACGAAGTAAGGTGTTTGAAGCATGGAAAGTGTGGTATTGTGTGTAATTCTCCCTCATCGGTAGAGGAAGAAAGAATTGTTGTGTATATAAGATTCGAAATTGGTTTGGGGTTTGGGACCCCAAGGGGTATCCCATGTGTTTAAAGGAGGGAGGACCTAGATGTGCTTCGGTTCGAGGAAAGACCACACGCGCGCCGCCGCCGCCCGCCCGTCCCGTCGGTCCGTTCCGGTTCGAGTTCGGGTTCCGGTTCCGGGTTCTCGGGTTCTCGGGTTCTCGGGTTCGGGGGTTCGGGGGTCGTGGTCGTGGTCGCGTGTGGTCTTACGATATTATCTTTTTGGGCCGAAAAACTTTGCCGAAGTACGGTTTGATCCCGAAGTTTCGAGATATACGATTTGGACCGAATTCTTTCGGATGTGCGATTTGGTCCCCGAAGTTTCAAGATGTACGAGTTTGGTCCCCGAAGTTTCCGAGAAAATCGAATTTCGACGGTCAAAAACAGAAATGCCAAGCACTCAATTCAGCCATTTATTTTGGGTGAATTACTCCTCCTATAATGGCCAAAACAGTTGGTCTTTCTCCCATTTATGTTGGTGACTTTACTACCTCCATAATGGCCATTATTTGGCTATTATGGAGGCGATTTTCAGGCGATGTGAATGTACCCCTCCCTCTCCTATATAAACACCCCATTACACCATTGTTGAGGAAAAACAAGAAGCTAAAAGAAACAGTAGAGGCAACACACGAAAATACACAAGCATAAATTTCTTCTTCCTACAACTTCCAAGCATCATTTCGTTACTCAATATTCTTCACGGTAGCTCTTGAGTTTCCTTTGCTCAAGGGTTCCATTGCTTTGTTTTATCTTGGGAGACAAATTGTCCAGGACGTATAAAGGATACATACGGGGCAATATTGTCTTAAGGACAGAGTGCTACACTCGACTTAGCAAAAACAATTTACATTTTTCCGTTTTCTACAAAACTGGAATTTCCAGTTTTTACTTGTGTAACAATTGTAATTTTCAGATTTCATGTTGAATTATTGAATCTCTGTTTATCCTTTCGAATACTTGTAATAGTTAAATACTTCCCGTACTGCTTTATAAAGTACCACAGAGGAAATCTCCCAACAAGAGCAAGGTTTAGATCATGATCATATTGCCAGTAAATCAAATGAATCTGACAACTCCGCTGGGAGTGATGTGCTTCCGTCCATTTATGATGCCGGATCTAACTCAGGTCCAAGCAAATTTGAGATCAAGGTATTAATGCAATTTTACTCATTTTTTACTGTTCTATTGTAACATAGCTTGGAAGTTGGATATGATTTATCAACTTCTCACCACATTAGACACATTTTAGATGTTATAATCTAATTTCTGTTGTGTGTTGTACTTAACTCAATTATTAAATAGTAAATTCTCTTCCACATTCAGTGTCCTATATGGTTGGTTACATTTCATTCCATTTCAGGAGAGAAGTTTCTCTGCATCCGGATCAAATAACAGCTTTAGCTCAGCTGAGAGTTTTACCCGAAAAGAGAAGTTCCACTCTAGAAATCACTTAAAGAAAGAAGGATCCGACCACACGGGAAAACAAGTTAGGGCAAGTCCTGACCATACTTCACCTCAAAATGGTTATTCTATCGACGATCATTCTGTTTCAAACCTATCATCTTATAATACAAAAGGCACAGGGTCGACGGAGAATCTACAGAATAACAGAAAAGATTTCACAGCGTCTTCTCAGACGAATTCGGGCAGTTCAAGGAACCTTCTGGAGGCTGCAGAAGATACAATTGAAGAACTCCGAATAGAAGCCAACATATGGGAGAGAAATGCTCGGAAACTCATGCTCGATTTGGACATACTGAGAGAGGATTTCTCGGCTCAGTCGAAAAAGCAAGCAGATTTAGTGATGGATCTCTCAGCTGCCTATTCTGAGCAAGGTAGTGTTAGGGTTTGTCTTGAATTTCCTACCTTATTTTGATTTTACCATAAGTGTGTTTTACTTCAAAAAGAAAAACTAATCCTTTTCTTGGAGAAAAGGCTTTGGACTTCAATAGTTTTATACCTTCTTTAATAGTATTAGTTTTCTCATAGGCCAACTGGCCAAACCATATTTTTATGCATATTTAGTATACCTTTTTTGTTTATGATTTATGGTCATCCAAGGTTTGTAATTATTTCGATCCCAACAGGTAACTTGAAAAGAGAGATTGAGAATCTCAAACTAATGTTGGAGGAGTCGACAGCGAAACACGATGTGGCAGAGGATTCAATTTTTCAACCGAAAAATCGGAATCATATCCAGGAGGAACTTGAAAATGAAATAAGACATCAGCAGGAGTTGAACGCCAGTTTATCCTTACAACTGAAAGGAAGTCAAGAATCAAACGTCGAGCTCGTCTCACTTCTTCAGGAGCTGGAAGAAACTATAGAACAGCAGAAAGTGGAATTAGAGAAATTTTCTTCTCTGCATCTGAGGTTAGCTGACATGCAACATTCTGCCACGGCTAATTACAAAAACCGGAAGAATCGGACGAGACATTGCAAAGAAGTGTTGAATCCCTCACAAGGGCGTTACAAGACAAAAATTTCGAGCTTGAGAGTGAACGGAGAATGAACAGGCAGACACTTTCAGATATTAAGAAGGAATATGAAAACAATGGACACTCTGAGAAAGCTAGTATTGAGCTAATGAGAGATATCAAAGCGTTAAGAGAAAAAGTGCAAGAGCTAGAAACGGATTGTGCTGAACTTACTCGGGAAAATCTGGACCTTTTGATCAAGTTTAAGGAGTCCGGTAGTGAAACCATGAGGGGAACAAATGAATCAATTGAGACTCTTGATAGTACACTGATACCTGTGGAAAAATTTGGTGCAAATGAAAACTCCGAAGACTTCACTGAATTAGTGAAGCAGCTTGAAGTAGCTTTTCACCATCTAAAGAGACCGTGGCATAAACTTTCTTCCAGTGTAAGTGATCAGTGCAAACATCACCTGGACAACTTGGAAAATTTGAGCGACAACAGTACTGGCTGTGTCCTTCCATATCTGTTTGACCTGAACAACCTCTTAGAAACTAGAATTTTTGAGTGCGAGGAACATTTTAAACAGCATAAACAATTGGTCCAGCAGAAAAATAACTCTCTTGCAGAAGCTCAAAGAAAGCTGGATGATTACTGTCTTGAGGTTCAAGCACATGAGAGCTCAAAGGCGGAACTAGAAATTCAACGTTCCGATCTACTAAAAGAGTTGGATCAAAAAAATTCAGAGTTGGATAAGTTATACGCTGACTTAAAAACAAACGAAGAGGAGAAATTCCATCTTTTGGAGCACCAAAGAGAACTAGAAGGTAAAGTTGCTGATCTTCAAAAGGAAAAGGATCATGTGGATGAAAACATGAAAATCATCTCGAGAGAAAGTGCCATCACCTCGAGGTGCTTAGATGATCTACAAAATGACCACAAGCTTCTGGAAAGGAAATTAGCACAGCTTGAAAAAAAACAAACGTTGGAGGATAGGTTAGTAGGATTGACAGAGAAGAACGAAACTACAGAAGCAAAAATTAGGGTCATGACGGTTGAGAGAGAATCTCATCAATTAGAACTGGAAGAATCCAGGTCTAATGTAATGAATCTTCAAGAAGAAATCGGGAAGTTGGAGAATGAGAGGACAACGAACATTGCTGATCTCAAAGAAGAATTAGAAGACATGCAGATCTTATGGTCACAAGCTCGAGAAGAATGTGGACATCTCACGAACGAGAATGAAAAGTTACAAGAAACTTTGCAGAATGTGGAAAGAAAGAACGTTGAACAGCATGAGCATCGTGTTCACCTAGAAGCTCAACTGCATGAATCACAGAAAAGCTTGTCTAATAGCTTGATAAAGGTTAAAGCTCTGGAAGAAAATCTCAATTCAATGTGGAAAGATTTTTCCTTGAAAGAGGAGAAAATGAATGCTGAACTAAACGAACTCATTCAAGAGAACAAGAACGAAATTGAGAAACTTGTCCAAGAAGATAGTTTGTCTAATCAGAAATACTCAGAGAAGTTGACGGAAGTTGATAGCCTCAAGAAAGAGGTAGAGCAACTAACCAAGCAAATGGTTGATCATGCAAAGATTTCGAAGCTTTTCCCAAATTATAGGGCGAATGAGGAAAAGCTTAAGACAGCTATTAATGACCTTGAGTTGCAGCTCACGCTTTCGCGCTATGAACACCAAAAGCTTCAGGAAGAAAGTGCAAATCTGAAATTTCAGTTGCAGAAAACAAAAGAGCTTCAAGATGAAGTCTTCAATCTGAAGAGCGAACTCACGGAGTGCATGTCCGAAAAGGGCAAGTTAGAAGCATCTCTAGAGCTAATATCTAAAGATTGTGAAGAAATGAAGGCTGAGAAGGCCTCCTTTGCTGGTAAGATCTCCGAATTGCAGAAAGTCTTGTCGGAGTTGGAGAACAGCAATCGTAAGAGAGTTTTTCTGGAAGAAAAAATTGAGCAAATGGAAAGTGATTTAACTGAAAAGGAGAAATTCTGTGCACATGTAGCTGATTTGAAAAGCGACATTAGTGAAACTAGGAGGGAAAATGAGCAATATAAGCTGAAAATATATAAGGTGGAGGAGGAGAAGGATAACTGCTTGAGAAAAGTTCATGCACTTGAAGCGGAGGTGAAAATGATGGAGGAGGAGAAAAAATTATATGCCAAAAAGGTTAGCTTATTACGAAATTCTATGTTGCTCGGACTCTCCAAAATATGTTGTTGTACCCGTGTTGGATCTTCCAAAAATGCACTACTTTTGGAGGATCTGACATACACCTGGTAGCATTTTTGAATGGTCCGAGCAAAATAGACGAAATTCTTTCTTATTGCTTTTACCATTTTCACTTAATTTAAATGTTGGTGAATGATAGAACTTCACGTTCTCTGCAGTTTGAACAGAACGATACTCCGAAGAGCAACAGTAAGTACAGTAACTTCAATAGAACACCTCAAAAGCTTAGTCAGTCACAAGAACTTCTGGTGGATATACTTCATTCAGATCACAAGTGTAGCGAATCAGAGGTGCCCTTAATTTCCCTTCTACTATTCATTTCCACCTTTGAAGCACAACATATCACCAACATGACCGGTCTTTTGAGTTTCTTGTTTTCCCTTTCAAATGCTTTAACTCCCTTTTTGCTCGTCCAGGGTGAAAATGGTTTCACCGGTGAAATTGCTTCTTCTATTGAAATGGATTACTTGGCTAGAATACAGTTGCTTGAGAACAAGCTTGCTGAAGCATTAGAGGCAAATAAGAAGTACAAGATTCAGCTTCAAAGGTAGGTGTTAGATGTTTACAACTCCAAATTTTACATTCATATTAAGCGAGTGGAGAGAGTAATGTATAATGTCACGAGTTTTTAAGCTACTATTCTTGTTTATGTGTGTAGGTTTAAGACCGAGGAACGAAAAGGTCATACACCTTCTTCCAAGAAATCAGACATGGACAACGAAATGGTGAAAACGTTCAAACGTACGAAGAATTTACTAGAGACGGAATTAAAAGATATCCGGGAGCGATACTTCCAAATGAGTCTTAAATATGCTGAAGTAGAAGCACAGCGAGAGGATCTTGTTATGAAACTGAAGACAGTTAAGACTGGAAAGAGATGGTTCTCTTGAATCTCACTAACCTTAGGTAAACCGGTCCACATTTTCACCTAACACTTATGTTGTTCGTACTCTTCAAAAATGCATTGGGATGCGTGTCGGATCATCCAAAAGTACTTGGACTTTTTGAGGATCTGACACGGGTGCACCAGCATTGTAATTCATTGTAAAAATAACTGGAGCAAGATACAGGCAATAAAGAATTAGATCAAATAAAGAGAGCACATGTTATTGAATGGAGTTACTAAGTTAGAGATGCTTTCTACTAGAGCTAAAGACAAGTAGCTCCTTACAATTTTCTCCACAAGGGGATATGTTATCCCATGAATAATTTTTAACTTTATGCATCTGACTTCCTAAGTAGTTGAGATTTAGAAGTGAGAAAGATTGCTACAGTGGCAACAGGGGCGGAGCTGGGGACGCAAGGGGTTCATCCGAGCCTCCTTTGCGTGAAACTTACCCTGTATATACGATGACAAAATCATTTTTATGCATATATAATAGATGTTGAATCTTCTTGACTTCATCGTGTGGTCTGAACCCCCTTAGTAAAAATCCCCATTTCACCACTGAACAGCAGGCGTAGCTCTTATGTGTTTGACAAAAAAGTACACCAATAAAATTGTATTGTTGTATATTCTGATTCTCAATGGTGTCTATCTATAGCTATATACGGTTTTCATTTTTGAAATGTCCCTAATTTTGAAATAATATTCTTGATAAATACCCGTGATAAACACGGAATATACATTGTGTATATCACGGGCAAAATGGTCCAAATCGATAGATTCCAGCAGTGATATACACGGTGTATACATACCGTGTATATCACGGTTTAGGGGTCTTGTTTAAGTAAGGTTGTGTTGTAATTAAATTAGAATTGTACACTTACCATAATTGTATAATTATTGTACAAGTAGAATAAGGTTTTAGGAGTAGAATAGGAATAGGATTTTCCTATTATGAAAATTGTAATTTGTATATATATACTCTTTCATTAATGAAATAATCAAAAGATTATATTCTTTAATGGTATCAGAAGTCTAGGTTAAATTTAACTCTCCCAAAACCTTCTTCTCGTGCACAATTTCCGAGACATTACCCTCGGTTTCCATTCCCTTTGCTGCCTTCTTTATTCCCAATTTTCTCTTCCAAATCCCTACGTCACATCTTACGTTGATTGTGATGGCTAAGAACATGTTTCACCCTGTCCTTACTGTTTCTAACATTAAGAATCACATCTCTATCATTCTTGAAATAGAAACGTCAATAGGCGTCGTGGGCCGAACTGTTCAAAATTCACGCACGCTCGCATCAAGTCCTCCGTCACAGTATTCCCGCGGCTCCTATAGATACGGGGGTCCTAAACCCGAGGATTATCCTCAATTATGGATGACTCTTGATGCTACCGTTCTTGAGTGAATTTACTCCACTATATCTACTGACCTGATGCAAACGATTATCGAGCCAGACGTTACGGCAATGGATGCTTGGAATAGAGTGTGTGACAAATTCCAAGATAATCAAAATTCTCGTGATGTTACCCTTGAGCAGGAATTCTCCCACATCAATATGGAAGATTTCCCCAACGTTTCAGTATACTGCAAAAGGTTGAAAGAATTGGCGGACCAACTCCGCAATGTTGGTGCACCCGTTACCAACGATCGTCTTGTTCTTCAGATGGCTGCAGGCCTCTCTGAGGCCTATAGTGGCGTCGGCACGCTTCTTCGTCAGAGCAGTCCTCTTCCGCAATTTTATCAGGCTCATTCCATGCTCACGCTCGAAGAAGCCGGCTTGGATAAGAAAATGTACACTAGGCCCCTTCTGTCGTCATGGTGACCGAGTCCAATTTTTCTCCATCCGTCTCCAATAATTCTAGCAAAAACCGCAATAACGGTGGCAGCAAAAAGGGTCAGAATCGCAAAAATAATGGCAAAATCGTGGCGGAAATCGAGATGGACATAACGGGGATGGCAATGGGCCTCGGGGCAGTAGGCCGCAAGCCAATTGGTTGCAGCCCTGGGGCCTATGGCCATGGAACTGGGCCTGTGGGCTGGGCCCAACAGCCCCATTTTCCGTTGTATGCCCAACATCGTCATTAGGCCCAATTTTTGGCTTCAGCTTCCAGGCCCAATTCTGTCTTGAATCAATGGTTCCCGAGAGCAGGTTTTGGGTCGGGGCAGCCAGCCGGAGTGCTTGGGCCTTGGCCCCACCAGACCCATCATACAGTGGGCCCCACCCCTACCGACATTGAAACCGCGATGCACATACTTGGATTGAATTCCTCGAACCCGAATTGGTATATGGACATCGGAGCCACTACCCACATGACATCCGACCAAAGTACTCTTTCGTCTTATTCCAATTTGAGTAACAATCGTGGCATAATTGTTGATAATGGTCATTCAATTCCAATTCGTGGTTACGGTCATAAAATATTGTCTCCCCCCCCCCCCCCCCTCCTGTCTTGAAAAATGCCCTACATTCCCCTAACTTAATTAAAAATTATCTATCCGTAAATTCACCACTGATAATTGGATTTGTGTTGATTTTGATCCTTTTGGGTTTTCTATGAAGGATTTCAAGACGGGGATTCCTCTCATGAGGTGTGATAGTAGGGGAGATCTTTATCCTATCACGCCCACATCCGACTCTCGAGTCCAGCCTTGCCATCTACTTTTGCGGCTCTCGCTCCTTCCTTATGGCATGCACGTTTGGGTCACCCAAGGTCGTCTATTGTTTCTGCTTTACATAAAAACAATGTTATTTCTTGTAAGGGTACGCGTAGTACTCCAATTTGTCAATCTTGTCCACTAGGGAAACTTGTTAGATTACCGTTTGTAGACTCTACTTCTCGTACTTTAATGTCATTTGATATTATTCATAGCGATTTATGGACATCTCATATTCTCAGTTATGTGGGCCATCGTTATTATGTTCTATTTTTGGATGATTATTCTTATTTTTTGTGAACTTTTCCGTTAGCAAAAAAAATCTCAAGTGTTTTCCACTTTTCTAAAACTTAGAGCATTCATTCGTACCCAGTTTGAAAGGGAAATAAAAAATATTCAATGTGATAATGGCAAAGAATATAATAATGTGGTGTTTCGGGATTTTTGTGATACTAATGGCATAAATTTTCATTTTTCTTGTCCTCATACGTCCTCACAAAATAGGAAAGCTGAACGCAAAATTAGTACCATTAATAACATTGCTCGAACTTTATTGCGTCATGCTTCCATACCCCTTCCTTTTGGCATCATGCTCTACAAATGGCTTAATATATTCATAACATACTTCCTACCAAAGGTTTGGTATATTCCTACCTTCTTCAAATCTTATATAATAAGACTCCTTCGTATTCACATCTTAGGGTCTTTGGGTGCTTATGTTATCCGCTCTTTCCGTCAACTACAATTAACAAACTTCAAGCCCGTTCTACTCCTTGTGTGTTTTTAGGTTATCCTTCTAATCATCGTGGTTACAAGTGTTTTGATTTGTCGTATAATAAAATCATCATTAGTCGCCATGTTATTTTCGATGAAACCCAATTTTCGTTTGCAAAGGTATATAGTCCGGGGCCTAGTTCGTATAATGTTTTAGATGACGGTGTCTCCCCATATATCATCCGCCATTTATCAGACCTGTCCCAAACCCAATATCCGCTAGCAGGCCCACTGCATGTTGGTCCTCCAGTACCGTCGCAGTCTACCATTTTGGGTCCAGCAACTTGACCATCTATCCAGCCCAATCCTGGCCCACTTCCTGTTTTCGTTATCGGTTCCACTTCTGGCCCAGTTCCTATTTCAGTTATTGGTTCCAGTTCTCGTATTGGGCCAACAAGCCCAATGTCTGTTGGCCAGTCCGTCACATGTCCCAATGTTTCCCAAAATCCACCAAATTCTTCCCCGAGTCACAGACCGGTCACTCGTAGTCAACGAGATATTTTTAAATTAAAAAGACATTTTAATTTAATTTTTAATATTCTTAAATCCCCTCTACCCCGTAACCCAGTTTCTGCATTAAATGACCCGAATTGGAAATTGGCTATGATCGACGAATATGATGCTCTTATTGCAAATAGGACGTAGGAGTTGGTACCCCGTCCTTCTGGTGTTAATATTATTCGGTCTATGTGGATTTTTACTCATACGGATAATTCTTACGGTTCTTTTGCGAGTGATGGTAAGACTCAGCAGGTTTGCGTAGATTGTGGTGAGACGTTTAGTCTGGTGGTCAAACCGACTACCATTCGCACTGTTCTCAGTCTGGCTTCCAAAGCATAGATCATTCATCAGTTAGATGTGAAAAATATTTTCTTACATGGTGATCTCAAGGAGACCGTTTATATGCATCAGCCCTTGGGTTTTCAAGATTCCAAATATCCTCATCATGTCTGTTTATTGAAGAAGTTCATTGTATAGGCTTAAGCAGGCCCCACGGGCTTGGTATAAGAGATTTGCAGACTATGTTTCATCTATTAGGTTTTCGCACATCATGTCTGATAATTCATTGTTCATATATCGTCATGGTTCTTCCCTGCTTATATTCTATTATATGTGGATGATATTATCGTGACTGCCTCTACTAATATTTTTCGCAAGTCGATCATGACCATGCTCAGTTACGAGTTTGTTATGAAAGACTTGGGGCCCTTGAGTTACTTTTTGGGGATTGTTGTTTCTCGTCATGCATGTGGGTTGTTCTTATCACAACAGAAGTATGCAGCTGAGATTATTGAGCGCACTGGCATGTCCTCGTGCAAGTCTACTTCCACTCCCGTTGATACTAAACCCAAGTTGGGTGTTGCGGTTGGCTCACCTTACGAGGATCCGACCCGCTATCTTGCAAGGGCTCTTCAGTATCTTACTTTTACGAGACTAGATATTATGTATGATGTATATATGTGTGTTTGTTTATGCATGATCCCAGGGTTGAAGCAAATGAATGCGCTCAACGCATTATTCGATACATCCAGGGAACGCTTGACTATGGATTACATTTATATCCTTTATCGACGTCTACACTTGTCTCGTATATAGATGTTGATTGAGGTGGTTGTCCGGATACCAGATGTTCCACGTCCGACTATTGTATGTTTTTTGGCAATAACTTGGTCTCATGGTCTACGAAGCGTCAGTCTACATTATCACGCTCTAGTGCAGAGGCCGAGCATCAAGGGGTGGCCAATGTGGTCTCTGAATCATGTTGGTTACGTAATCTTCTTTTAGAGCTTCATTGTCCTATTCAGAAAGATACCTTGGTTTATTGTGATAATATGAGTGCCATCTACCTTTCTGGTAATCTTGTACAACACCAGCGCACTAAACACATCGAGATAG
The DNA here is from genome assembly GCA_034509755.1 of Anisodus tanguticus. NCBI lineage: Eukaryota > Viridiplantae > Streptophyta > Magnoliopsida > Solanales > Solanaceae > Anisodus > Anisodus tanguticus. The sequence goes on along the minus strand of CM067559.1, from coordinate 41,600,851 downwards.
ATATTCACTTTGTTCACGAAAAGGTGGCTCATGGACAAATATGTGTCTGTCATGTCCCTTCCAGGTATCAAATTGCAGACATCTTTACTAAGGGTCTTCGCTCGGTCCTGTTTGAAGATTTTAGGGACAATCTCAGCGTACGAAGACCGTCCGCTATGACTGTAGGGGTGTGATAAATACCCGTGATATACACGGAATATACACTGTGTATATCATGGGTAAAATGGTCCAAATCGGTAGATTCCAGCCGTGATATACACGGTGTATACATACCGTGTATATCACAGTTTAGGGGTCTTGTTTAGGTAAGGTTGTGTTGTAATTAAATTAGAATTGTACACTTATCATAATTGTATAATTATTGTACAAGTAGAATAAGGTTGTAGGAGTAGAATAGGAATAGGATTTTCCTATTATAGAAATTGTAATTTATATATATATACTCTTTCATTAATGAAATAATAAGGGGATTATATTCTTTCAATTCTACATAGGGACAACCTTAGTTTATGTTAATTAGTCCTAGTTACTATTGCTTTGTCTAGATCCTAATCCAAATAAAGGTCAGTTAGCACTTAAAAATTTGTTAAAGTTTCAAATCTGGACAATTTCCTGTTTTTCAATTAGCCTAAAGTACAAACATGTTAAACATAAGAACCTTCAAGTCAACACCATAAGAACATCATCAACTCATTGCTGCCATTAGAATCAAAGTGCAATATTAGATATTCTCAATGTTTGAAAATTTACTGAAACGTTGACATGATTTTAAGCTAGGTTGCTCGGACCCTCCAAAATATTGTCATATCCGTGCCGGATTCTATAAAAATGTAGAGCTTTTGAAGGATCAAACAGTCCAAGGGTAGAGTCCGGAGTATTTTTTAAGAGTTCGAGCAACATCCGATCGTGCAACGTTTTTTCTTTTTACATTTCTCAATTTGTGCATATCATCATTGCATAAGAGTCGTTCCAATTTTATCTGATGTCCCAAAACTGATTGTGGACCTTAGTTTCTTATCTAATGATTTATAACCTTTGCACTCTTTCATAGACTTGGAGGAGTATTATTTCTTTTTTCTGTGGATTTTGTAGCTGTAGCAAAAAAAATTCATTTGGTCTCAGAACATATGGTTTCATTTTCTATGTATATACATTGTTCATAGTTAACCATCTACAATGTGGCATTAAAAAAAATTAATTAACTACCAAAAAAAATAGAAATTAGCAACAAACAACTTTTGTTGCTAAACAACAAACTCTGTAGCTAATTTTATTTAACGAGGGATTATTAAAAGAATTATGTTAGCAATGGGCTTTCTGTCTCTAAACAACAAAATCCGCCCCTAATCCTATGTGTACAAAGAAAACTGACAAACCGTACCAAACCGATAATCCGAATCAAACCGAGAAAAAAACTCGGCTAGTGGTTTGGTATTGGAAAAAAAATTCGACCATAATTGGTTTGGTTTTAGCTAAAGAAGTCAAACCGAATAAAACCAACCCGACATTACATGTGTACAAATTTTTAATATATTTTATACATAAAAGATTTACTTATAATGTAATTTGTAAATATTTAATATTTTTTTCATAGTTTTTGTCTTTTAACATATTATTTCAAGTTTGGACTTAGAAATTTGAATATTCCAATAAGTTTTATAGCTCATAGAAATTAGCAACTCAAATAAAGTTCAAGCTAAAACCAAATGCTTATAATAAAAGTATTCAATGCTAACACTAGGAATAACTATAATGTTGGATATCTATTCTTTAGTTTTGCATTGTTAATTTAGACAATAAATATACATAACTTATTTTTTCCTTTGTAATGTAATTAATACTTATTAGTCGTACTTATTATAGCATGACTTAGTATTTTTAGATGATGATCATTTTCATTATGCCTTATTAGTTATTAATATTCCCCAGTTCTGGCAACCACTTACAATGACATGTCTTTGGCTCTGAATGATTTATTTGCTTTACATAGAATGGCCAAAGATAGCCATGATGAGTTTGTCGTTGCTCTGTAACACTTGGGGTCTCTTCGGCAAGAGAAGAACCACATTCAGTCTTCTTTCAATGAGGTGAATGCAGAAAGGCAACAAAATGTTAGCCAGAGAAATGACTTGCAGGAGCAGTTTTCCAAACTGCGAGTTGAGTTGGAGCGGATCCAGGTGGATATAGGGGCTATTACTCCGGCCATGGGCGCCTTAGACTCGGCTATTAGTGCCCACGACTCCTCCCGTTTTTCTTTGTTTCGGCAGAGCCTTCAATTGGATAACAAAATCCGGGAACTCGGTAACCAGCATGTGGTTTGGGAACTGGATCAGAAAGCGGGTAGCGAACGGCTGGCCAAACTAGAGAATGAATGGACTGCATGGAAAAGTCATCTAGTTCAAGCAATGTCGATAATCACCACTTTCTTGCCAGTTGATCTTGTTGCTGGGTTGTCAGCCAATACCCTTATGGACTTGCAATCCGAAGCCATCGATGCTTCTGTTGTTCAAGAGGTATCGGTCGATACTCAGGCTTTTACCGAGTCCCCATCAACTGTGGTGGTTGAGCCTTTGCTGGGTGCTGAAAGGGATGTCTAAGTAGGAGCGGGAGCGGCTGATGTAGTAGCTGATGTTGCAGCTGAGAGAAAAATAGAGATTGCGGGTACCCAAGATGCCCAAGCAGTCGTGGACTCGGCTAATCCTGAGACTTCTGTTACTGGTGATATATTGCAACCTCTAGCTGGTGGAATGCTAACCAAATCGGCACCCTAGCTTTATCGACCCCAAATCGAAGGGTCTATTTCTGTGACTAAGCAGTCAGTATATAGCTGTTGTTTACTCTTGTCTCCCCAAATCGAAGGGAAGTCCTTTTCATGTGACTGTGACCAGGCCATTTCTTGACCCTAAATCGAAGGGTTTGTTTTTTATGACTAGGCAGTCGGTCTGTGGCTATTGTTTACTTTTGCATACCATAAATCGAGGGGTAATATCTCTTTAAGTATTTGTCGTTTACATTTCTGTCAAGCTCTTCATCATGCATGTCTATCAGTTGATATGCGTTTCCAGCAATCCGTTAGCTTACGACGAAGGGTCCTTCCCAGTTTAGCGACCATTTGCCGAATTTACGATCTTTCATTCCAAGTGGCAACACGGTTTTCCAAACCAGGTCTCCTTCAGCGAACCTCTTAAGCTTAACATGTTAGTTGTATGTTTTGGCCATTTTTTATTTGCCGGCTTCAATTCTTTCTAGGGTCATCGTCGATCTTCATCTAGCTGATCGAACTCCATTAGCATAGCCTGCTGATATTCTTCTAAGCTTAAAGAATTCTGCTTGGCCACTCGTAATGACTTAACATTAATCTCCAAGAGCAACACTGCATCTTGGCCATAGGTGAGCCGATAAGGTGATGTCCCAGTAGATGTAGACTTAGAGTTCCTGATTGCCCAAATAGCTTCATCCAGAGTGAGATGCCATACTGCCGATTTATCCTCCACGTTTTACTGATTATGTCCACAATAAGCTTGTTAGCTGTCTCGGCTTGCCCATTTGCCTGTACGTAATAAGGCGAGGATGTGATCATTTTGATCCTAAATTTCTCAGCAAAGGTTGTCACCTTAAAACTAGTGAACATCGTCCCTTGATCAATTGTAATCGTCTCAAGGATACCATATCTATATATGATCTGGTGTTGGATAAACTGAATGACATTTGTCTAATGAACTCTTTTCATCGGTTGTGCCTCTACCCATTTAGTGAAGTAATCGGTAGCCACAATAATGAAATTATGCCCCTTAGCCGATTGTGGGTGAATCTTGTTGATGAGGTCTATAGCCCATCCTCTGAAAGGCCAGGGCTTCACGATCGGGTGCAACAACTCGGCTGGTACCCGTTGGATTGGTCCATGTCTCTGACACTCTTCACAACCTTTTGCATATTGAAAGCAATCGTCTGTGATGGTAGGCCAATAATAGTCATGGCGATAAATCAACCACTTCATTGTTGGCCCGGCTCTGTACGATCCATAGATTTCTTCATGAACTTCTCCCATGATTCTTAAGCCTTCTACCTTATCAATGCACTTGAGTAGCACCCCATTTACGCTCCTTTTATAAAGATCATTATCAATGAGCACATACTTCAAGGCTCTCCTCTTGACCTTAAGGTCCTTACACGTGGAAGGATCTTTTAAGTAACCGATTAATACCTGCTTCCATGAGTCGGACTGGTCTATGGTTAAAACTTCGGCTGGCAGTTCATCATACTCTAAAGTAAGTAAAGACTTTCTAAAGCCATAAGTTTCTTGCGCTAAGTCGTTAGCCTCAATATTCATGCCCTTGGGAACATGACTTAATGTAGATGATGCGAACCTATAAAGTAACCTACTAGCCGTTTCATAACGGGCCAACAAATTTGGATCCTTGCAGTCATATTCCCCGGCTAGCTGCTTGATAACCAACTGAGAGTCTCCGCGAATCTTGATGTACTTTGCTTTCATAGAGACTAGGAGTTTGAGTCCTATGATGAGAGCATCGTATTCAGCTTGGTTATTTGTCAAGTCAGAATCTAATCGATAAGAGAACCTCAACGTTTCATCTCTAGGATCGATTATCGTTATCCCGACTCTAACTCCCTTCTGGGTTCTTGACCCATCAAAAGTCAGCATCCAAGGGATGACGTTCATAAATGCAGTAGAGGGGGCGCATGGGTCCTCCATACCTACACACGGGTGGTCTGCCAAGAAATCGGCTACTGCCTAACCTTTGACAGCCCTGAGTGGCCTATACTCGGGAGAAAATACAGTGAGCTTGATTGCCTATTTCATTAGTCATCCTTGCAAAACAGGTCTACTCAATAAGTACCGGACGATGTCAATCTTGCACAAAATGTGAACCACGTGTGGCATTAAATAATGTTCAAGTTTTGTACAAGTATAGAATAGGACAAACAAAGCTTCTCTATATGAGTATATCTAGTTTCAGCTTTATTGAGCATTCGGTTAAGATAGTAAACTGCCCTTTCGGTTCCATCATCGACATCATGTGCTAACAGTCAGCCGATAGACATATCTGCAACCGAGATGTACAATCTCAACGGCTTCCCTGGCATGGAAGGTACCAGCACGGGAGGAGTTGCTAGGGCCTTTTTAATTTGGTCAAATGCCTCTTGCTGTTCCGGGCCCCGTACTAGCTCTTCTAACCCTTTAAGCCTAAGTAAAGGTGAGAAAGCCTTCATTTTGCCAGCTGAATTAGATATGAACTCCCTAGCAGGCTTTGTAATTCCTTCTTTGTTCTGGGTGGTGCCAACTCCAATACTGCCCGGGCTTTATTCTGATCTATCTCAATACCTTTCTTATGTACCAAGAAGCCAAGGAAGTTGCCACCCGATACTCCGAACATGCACTTGGCTAGATTCATTTTAAGATTATGAATCCTCATTCTTTTTAGTGTTTGTTCAAGAACGGCTAAATGATCTTTGAAGTCCTTAGACCTCACCACCACATCATCAATGTAGACCTCCACGGTCTTGCCGATTAGATCATGAAAGATGGTGTTCATTGCCCTTTGATAAGTAGCCCCAGCATTTTTCAGACCGAACGGTATAACTACCCACTCATAAATGCCCAAGTCTCCTGGACACTTAAAGGCGGTCTTGTGAATATCATCCTCGGCTATTGCTATCTGATTATATCCGGAATATCCATTCATGAATGTCAGTACCCCGTTAGCGGCCGCCGAATCGACTAGTATATCGGCTATAGACATGACGTATTCATCTTTGGAAGTGGCTAGATTTAGGTTCTTGTAATCAATACATACCTGAACCTTGCCATTCTTCTTCTTGATTGGCACAATGTTTGCCAACTATTCCACACACCTAGCGTTCTGATGAACCCGGCCTTCAGCAATCGTTCAATCTTGGATTTAATTTGAGGTATCAACTGAGGGTGATATCTTCTGGATAGCTATTTATGAGGTGTGAAACCCTCCTTAATTGGAAATATGTGCTCTACCAAAGTACATGCCAGCCCAGGCATCTCATAATAATCCCACGCGAAGCAGTCCTTATACTGCAGTAGAAGAGTCGTTATGCTTTGTTTATCCTCCTCCTTTAGCGAACCACTAATATTTGTTTATCATTGATCGCCAGTGTTGGTTCTCTGTTGTAGTCCTCTACCTGTGATACCTCGGCTATCCTTACTTCAAAATTTAAAGTAGTCAGTCGATGCCATAGATCACGTATGATTTGGGTCTCCTCAATCATTTAACTCTTCCAAGGTAAGCTTGTGGTCCGGCTAATTATTTTATTTTAAAACCTTGTGAAGTAAGATTGCAGTATTCCCAAGATCCTTCTTCGTACTGCTCCGCAACATCTATGAGAGCCACATAGGGTGAATATAAGACAACCTCCAAGTTTTTCACCCCTGCTTGAAATGGGTTATCATCGGCTGGGACGATTTCTATCTTGTCTCCTTCCCAGAAAATGTGCTTTTGATGCATGGTGTAAGGAAGAAATTGGCTGGTGTGAATCCAGTCTCTGCCTAATAGGATGGCGTAGAATGGCTTGCTGTCTATCACAAAGAAGGCAGATCAGACCGTCTTAGGACCTACGGTGATTTCTGCTACTAAGATCCCCAAAGCTTCAGAGGCTTCTCCCATAAAGCTAGCCATTTTCATGTTAGTTGGGATGAGATCCTCCCTGATTTTGTTGAGGCTTTTCAAAGTAAGCAGCGGCATCACATTCAACACAGCCCCATTGTCGACGAACACTCGGCTAAAAGCTTTGTCGTTAATATAAGCCTTAACATAAAGGGGTTTGAGGTGTTTAATTATCTCCTCCGTAGGTGCACCAAATACAATGCTCAAAGTGTCCCTAGCCGTGGAATCGGCTAATGTAGCCCATTTAGTGTCTTCCACACACACATCGCCTTCTAGGATGTCTAGCTTAGAGCCTCCGACCCAGAACTCGTATGTGAGCAGGCTGATAATTTCAACGGCTGCCCAAATCTCATCGACTGAATCTTGCTTAAATAAATCAAGGATGGAGTCTCTTACCTCGTCTAATTTGGCTGACGAGAAGTTAATATCTTCCATCTCCTTGAGGCATATAGGAACCGGCTGGGGCTCTAATGCTTGGATCCTTTGTGCGACCTATGGAACCGTCTCGGCTAGGGATTCCTTCTCTGTCGGGTTGTCAACAGGTTGTATATTCAATTCTGGTTGGTCCAAAACATTGCCTTCATGCAACACTATCTCTGAAGAGGTTGAGCCGAATGCCCGCTCGATAGCCTCAGCTACGGCAGATTCAGGAATTTCCTGTTTATCGGCTGCCTCAGCCCTGGATATCATGTGCAACATTAGCTTCATCTTGAGCAAGGCTTTGGCACACTGCATCCTAATTGACGAACCACTTTTCTTCCTCTATATTGGCGGTTGGCTTAATCATCCTCCGGGATCTCAGTTGACCTTCATCCCTCACTGTGATACGCAAGGAAGAAACGCCTTCCTTCACGTTGAACTCAATCACCCTCTATTTAGACATGGGTAGTGGTTCTTCGCCTATCTGGGGCACGCTCGGCTTCTCATCGACTGATGTCATGCTTGCCCCCCAAGCTTGCTCCTGAGGTCTGCTGGGTCCCTTTTGAATACCGGGTACTGTTTGTGAGGTTCCCGAGCCATGTGCTCTGGTTTATAAGGGCGGCCATGAAAATTGCTTCTAGTTGGCTTCCTGTCTATGTCCTCATAGATGTCACGCGAGCTACCTAGCCAATCAAACACAGAGGTCCTGGTGACCCACTCCTTACCGGTGGGCTTCTTTGGAACCCATATGGTTTTCATAGGCTGTTTCCCCTTGACGTCCTTTGGTTGATCTGGCTTGGCAAAGGATACCATAGATATCGGTATTGCGGGGAAGGGGTCAGTATCAACAGACATTTCAGCTATGCTTTTATCGGCTAGCTTGAACCTGCCCTCCTTGATGCCTTTTTGAAGACCATATAATTAGAAGTATCGTGGCTATATGAATTGTGCCACTTACAGTACTTCTTATCCTTGAGTTCTTCGGCAGACAGAATCTTATGGCCATCAAGTAGCCGAATCTGTTTATCTTTAACCAGATGATCAAAGATATGATCTATCTTTGTAATCTCAAACGAGTAACCGACCCTGTCATCAGTCAAACTCGTCTCATTGCCCTTCGTAGCTTTCTGGGCTAGGCAAGAGTAAACCTTGCCCTTGACGATCTCGGCTACCATTGCGTCTGTTATGTAATCGGCTTACTCTGAGTCAGACTCATCTGCATTAATAATGGATACCAAATGGGAACCTCGATTTCAGTTAGCTCTTCTTTTCTCCTTCTCCTGGATATACTGATTTATTTGGATAGCCTTCTCGTCTAACTGGCTTAAGTCAGAGTAGGATTGTCCCACTAGTTTCTCCTTTAGCTGAGGATGCATGTTATTGATTATCATGTGGGCACATTCTGATTCAGGGAAGTATATAGTGCATTTCCCAACCTTCCTTCTGAATCTCTCGATGTAATCCGTAGCCGACTCATCGACCTGTTGCTTGAGATTCATCAAGTCAATTACAGTGACTTAAGGTTGGGGCCAATAAAATCTATCATGGAAACAACGCCCCATGTCAGCCTAACTCTGCACGGAGTCGGGGGCCAATGATGAGTACCAAGCAAATGTCGTTCCGGTTAGAGAAACGGGGAATAACTGCAGCTTGTGATACTCGTTCTGGCCAACTTGTCACATTAGGCGGTAAATCTTCCGATGTGCTCAATGGTAGATTTGTCGTCATCACCTGAGAAAGTGGCGAAATCAGACGTTTTGAAGCCTCTTGGCAATGGTGCTACCCGATCTATCCAATCGAGGTAGGGCTTCCTGTAGACAGGCTTGTCCAAGGGTTCTAGTTGAATGTCAAAGTACCTACTCACGATATTCGCAATGGTTTCAGGGTTCATCAGTTGTGACGTCCCCTGCCGATTCTCAACTAGAACTAGCTGGTAGGATTTCTGAACTGGAGGCCTCCATTCTGCCCCTTATTGAATAGGTTTTGAAAGTTGTAGATATTCTGCTGGCCATTAACAACAGGTGGGTATATCCCCATGCTGTTGTTGGGCATAGCCACCAAAGCCTGCAACCTGAGCTCCTGGAACAGCCGACATAACTTGAGAATGAGGTGGAATAGTGTTCCATATCTGCTCTCCTCGGACATCATCCGTTCTTAGAAAGTTTGCGCTTCCTGGATGGTATGGATTGGGTACCGACTGTGACTGCTAGAATAGTATCCCATTGTAGACAGCGTCACCAGATAGCCTAGCATGGTCATAGCCAGGGGCCACCGGCTGCCAATTCGACTGGCCAACATTGGTCGCTTGTACCGTAGGGTCGTTTGCATAAACGTACGGCATAACGGGCGGCAAACCAAGGTGTCCGGATGCCTGAACTGGTCTTTGAGCCATGTTGATCTATCCATACTGCAGATTCGCTTGGTCGAGTGGCACAGTTTTCCCCCATCGTTTAGTGGCAACCATACAGTAGACTGGTTACCAAGTGACTGGGCTTGTGCTCCTAGGTGTGCTATCGGTTATACCTGAGTAGGTACTGACTGATACACATTCGGCTGAGGAACAACACCTGAAGTCACAGTTGCATGTTGCACAACGCCACTTGTCAGAGGGATGGAAGAACTAGCCGAACCTTCTCCTGGATGCAGTCGATTGGCTTCCAATTCTTTCGCCTACTGAACCTCATTATGCACTATTGGCTTGACAATGTCAGCCAATTGTTTGGAAACCTGGTACACAATGTCGTGGATGTCTAAGTCAATCTGTTGTCTAATGAAAGACGTAGTCATAACAGTTGGACCTTCAGGTTGACTAAGTTCACCCACAGCTTGGGTTGACGGAGGAAGTGGAGGGGTATCAACCGATGTAGGCTTACCCAAAGAAAATGGTGGCTCGTTGTTTCTTTTGGGAGGATTCTGTTTAGGATGTGGACTGGACTCTGGGTTCATTTTCTTACCAGACCTTAGGCGCATACGCCAAGTGTGATCCTGACTTGGAGAATCAAACTTTGCTATGAGATCACCTATGGTCTCACTGGGCGTGCCAAATTTGTTTCCCTCCGAAGTGTTCGCCGTTTTATCGGCTGATGAAATCGGATGACAAATTGATTCCTTAACTAAGCGATTTGGGCTGGAAGCGGAACTCTAACTTCCGGCAATGGATTCCCCAACTACTCCAGAAAGCGTTAGGATGGTGATTGAGTAAACTAAGTGGTAAGAAACATAAATACAGCTAGAGCGCAATAAAAGCGATAAAGACAAAATGAAGATATGTAAAAATCAGTTTTTTGATTGATTGTGTTGTCCTTCTCTGTACAAATGATTCCTATATTTATATTACAAGAAAAATAAACGTGACCCCCTATGTTAGCCACCGAACTACCCACTAAATCCACTAGCCAACTATGAGAAGGTGGTGACGATTTTTTCGCCTGGACCTCTAGCAGGATCGATGACACTCCCTTCTGGCTGTTGCTGGTTGCTACCTTTTCTAGAATGTCCTTTGACTTGGTCTTCAAGGCGTCCGAGTATGTGTGGGTCTCAGCCGTTCCTCGGAATTATGACTTGGATAAACTGTTGTAATAGCCAATGATGCTTTTCTAGCCGAGGGTAAGGACTAACGGATTCGTCTATGATTTTGCTCAGTTATCGACTTAGAATCCTTTTCCACCTTCGACTGTCACTTAATTCGGCTAAACACTTTTGAGTGTTAACAAATACGTAATTACATAGTATGTAATACTTAAATTTAGTACATAAGAATCACTTTTGCTGAAAATCCTAAGTCATGATCAGTCTTCTAAAATTCTGCCATGTGAATGATGATTTCATCCTCTAGTATAATAAATTAAACTTCAAATATTTTATATACATGGTTTATATATGTGTAATATAAATAGTACTAGCTACAAAAAAGTAAAGCATGACAATATAAAAAAATGAAGGATGGGAAAGGAATATGAGGTCATTAGGAGAAATAACATTTGTGATGTAATAGGTACCAATGGCATATCCCTTATAAGATTCTTTAACTTGCCAACCCACCCCTTCATTTTTACTCTTTTTTTCTACTTTCTTTGTTGTTTCTCCTTTACCCAAAAGTGATCACATTCTCCATGCTTAAGTCACCTTCACTCTTATATATTTGGCTTCATGAACATACATCACCAATATTCCAATTACTTTATAATTTAATCAAACCTTCTAGGTGTAGTTTTCTTGATTTATTTATCCTTATATTCGTTCGATGGAGGAAGAGAAAGAATTACTACGAAACGGAAAAGACTGAAACCACGGTCAGATGAAGATATGTAATAAAAGGATGGATGCAAAAGATTGTTTTTGTGATGGTGTTTGGTGGGAAGTGGGAAGTTCGAACTACTATCATTCATGAGTAATCTTGATTAGTCATGAAGATTAATCATGATTAGTCCCATAGTGTAAGGCAATTGGCATGTTCATGGTGGTGGTTTAATTTTCTGGTCAAAATTAAGGGCAACTTCTATATCCTTTGGCATTTGAGTCTCTCGATGGGCTCTAGGAATTAAAATTATAGTAGTTAAAAGAAGACAATTCTCAAAGGCAAGGCAGATTATTATGTTAATCTTGTCCTTTACTTAGTTCTGTATTTTTTACTTGTGTTTGTAAGTTTTTTTTTTTTTTTTTTTTGGTGAGTGTTTGTAAGCTACTTAATGAGCGGTTTATGTACTATGCCAGAAATAATGGTCCAGTGTTGTATTAATGTTTGAGTGTATTTTGTTTATGATTGGTGTGTTTAATTTAGAGTATCATGATTTCTAGCTACGTGAAGCAAGAAACGGTGGTTGGAGTAATGTATCAAGTAATTTGTAGTACTTTTGTATTTTTTTTTTTTTTTTTTTTGTTGACGAAGGAACCCACAGCTGTTACTCTCTCGAGTGCGCACAGGGTAAACCCCGGACTGACGCAATAGTCTGCAAACCACGTCAGCCGATTAACCACACTTGGCAAGCCAGGTGTGACAGGCTCAACCAAGAAGATTTATGCAAGGGATCGAACTCGTGACCTTACGGTCCCGCGCTCTACTGCTACACCAACTTGACTACCCTTGCGGGTTTACTTTTGTATCTTTGAGCCGACTTATGAGTGATTCACGGTTGGCTGTGTTCTAAACATTAGTTGAAATGTTGTGTCATGCATATGAATGATTATAAATTTTCCTTGCAATGACCAGTGTTTTTGTTTATAATTCATGACTTTTAGGAGATAATATACCAAATAGAACAAAACACATACATTAAGGACCATTTTGATATTTTATCTCTGAAATGTGTCCTCAACAGTATTACAATTCACTTTTAGGCGAAGGTATAAAAGCTACTAAGAGGTTGTTAGTACTCTAAATCAGATAATATAGTTTCAGAGTTGCCACCTAATTTATAGGTAAATTAGGAAAACCAAGTTAAAAAGGTTTATTCAGAAAATTCGTGAAAAATCCTTTAGAAACCAAAGTCGAAGTAAGGGTTATGGTGATCCCCGGGAAGGTGTTAGACACCCCTTATTAAGGATCCATAGAATACGGTTGACCTTCGAATTCCATAGCATGCTTTCTTTGTTATAAATTGCTTTAAAATAGTGTTTATTTCCCGCAAAAATCATTAACATGTCATTCATTTATTTCAAACCACAAAGTGATTTTATGAATCAAAGAGTTGAATTCCGCCTAAAAGATTCGTAGAGGGATAATTTTATCAAGCCATTTTCAGACGTAAGTACATTCAAAGTTAATTTTGAGTAGAACTCCACTATTCTTAGTCTAATGGGTTGTCCAAATATTCCTTATACATTTTGTCTTTAAAAAAAGCCCAAATCCATCGGCGGCCCCTTGTGGTTGTCAAAATCTTTCACTTAGACACCTTAGCTAAATCTTGTTCCATTTAGACACCTGAGGTGAACCCCCATTATGTCATTTAGATATTTTTCGCTAACTTGGCAAGTTGTGTGAATTTCATACCAAACATGCGCGTAGAAAGACCAAAAATCATATTTATTTATTTTAATTTCCTTCTTCATTCTTATTTTTTATTTTTTTCATTTCCTCCTTCTTCTTCTTCATTTTTTTTTCTACCATCACGGACATCACCGCCGCCGCTATCATCACCGGGGAAAAAAATCAATTACATTTTAAATTCCACTTAATCTCTTGCTTTCTCCTAGTAAAAAAATATCAAAGGAACTCATTGAAACACCATTAAAGGGTTCTTTAGAATGCTTGAAGGTTTAAAATAGGTTACTTTATTTGATGAAAATTTTGAGAAATTAATGTTGGGGTTGTCTTAAGGTATTCGTGGGGAATCTTTAGCTGAAGTTATAATAAATTTGGAGTAATTTTTTTTTAAAAAATTGGATTAAAATCATGGTTGGAACAAAAACACATATGAAAATGGTGAATAACACCAAGAACATGATTACAAAAAAAATTCTTTTGTAGTAAATGTTTTCTTTTTTGAGTGTTAATATTGTGGAGGGTTTAGAAAATAGAGTTTTCTTTTCTTTTTGAAATATTAGTTTTAATCAAAATTAATTTTTATATTATTATGGGATCAAATGACACATGTCATAATTTAATTTGTCATTATTCCATGTCATCAGTGAGTGTGTTACACACACATTACATATTTAGCTGATTCAGTCAAAAGTGTCTAAATGTCACAATCGGACCTACCCCATGTGTTTAAATGGAACAAGATTTAATTGAGGTGTGTAAGTGAAAGATTTTGACGACCACGAGGGCTGCCGATGGGTTTGTTCATGATGACTTTATAAAGGTTTAAGAATAAAAGGCCAAACCCATCGCCAACCACATGTGGTCGTCCAGATTTGTCACTTGAACACCTCAAGTAACGCTTGTTCTATCTAGACACTTCAGGTGGGCCTTCGCTGTGTCGTTTAGATATTTTATGCATAATCAACCAAATATGTAAAATGTGTATTACACACTCATCGATGACGTAGAAAAATGACAAATTAAATTGTGACATGTGGCGTTTGATCAAATAATAATATAAAAAATAATTTTTGAGAAAAAAATAATATTTTAAAAAGAAAAGAAAGCATGTTCTTGGTGTTCTTCACCATCTTCATATGTATTCTTATTTCAACCACGATTTTAATCCAAAATTTTAAGAGAAACTCCTCCAAATTTATTATTACTTCAGCTAAAGATTCACCACGAAAATCCGAAGATAACCCAATATTAATTTCCCAAAATTTTCATCAAATCAAGTAACTCATTTTAAACATTCAAGTTTTCTAAAGACCCAATTATGGTGTTTAGATCCAGTTGATTCAAAATAATCCAAAGAGACAAAATGGAGTTGCTAGATCTGAAACCATATCGGAAAAAAAGAAAAAATGAATGAAATCAGATAAAAATAATGGAGTATCAACGGAAAAAAATTGAAAAAGAAAAAGAATGAAGAAGAAGAAGAAATATAAAGAAAGAAAAATTAATTTTTTGGGCTTTTCACACGCCTTATTTTTGTAAAAATCAAGCAAGTTGCCAAATCAATGAAAAGAGTCTAGATGACACAACGAAGACCCACCTAAAGTATCTAGATGTAACAAGTGTTACTTGAGGCATTCAAATTACAAATCTGGACGACCACATGTGACTGACGATGGAATTTGGCCAGAATAAAAATACAAGTTCTCCTTTTTATGATTACTTGAAGGTCAACATATATCCTATTTCCAAGTCGCTTACTTTAACTCTAATTCTTTAAGGCTTTGTTTTTTAGAAATCAACTAGGTTGGGCCTTTGGCCCAAAAACGTACTCTAAAGCTTTTGCACGCTTTAGCCCAAAAAAATCAGTCTTTGAAAATTATTTAGAAACCCAAGTTTTGTCCAAAATGCTCAGCTTTGTTTTCCTCTAAAAAAACAGCTGAATTTAATCTACTATTCAGTCCGGTTTACTTGCCCAAAGTCCAGATTTTAGAAATGCAAATAGCCCATTTTTTACTCAAATTCAATCCAAGTTAAACTTTTGAAATCGTTTCAACCAAAGAAAAGCGTACAAGTTCTTTTTAATTCTTTTGAAATTAATTTTCATGCCGATTCTAAACTAAACGATGTATGTATCGTTTTGCCTATCCTAGATTACAACCATAGTTGTTTCAATACCAACAAACTATGAGTTTTATACAAATACTACATATACATATATTTGAAATGAAAGAGAAGAGTTTAGGCTGGTGGGCATACCGAAGCCCACCAGTTGGCTATTTTCACCCATAACTGAGCCTTCAATGCGCAGCTACAATAGTTCCCGAACTCAATGAATGAGATAGTTGGGCCTTTGGCCAACTAAAATGGCAATGCATCTGGCCCAAGGGCCCGTATCCCATGTGTGGGGGAAGAAGAGGGGAAAATGAAGAAGGGAGTTAAAAAGTATCTAAACTTATCTAATTTAAACATAAAATTTCACAAGTAATTTACATATATTAACTAAAATAGGAACACGAAGGAAAACAGATGGGCTTAGCCCATCTTCGGACAGTAGCAGCAAAGCACAGAAAAATGAGAAAGACAGAGCCGATGGGCCTAGCCCAACTAAAGTAGATAAGCAGAAAAGATAAAGGGACAACATGAAATGGGTTGTGCCCAAGAAAAACAAATATCGAGCAGTTAAGCGAGTAGTGTTCGAAGAATGGAAGATTAGGCCAAGCCCATGAACATTCAGAATGAATAACCCCTACTGATATACAGGTGATACTTAACTTGTATACCGCATATACTAAGTATATTAGGTATATATGTCATATATCATGGTGTATATCAAGCATACACCTTAAAGAATAACCACAAATGCACATAGAGATAAACAAATAGGGCACGCGTCGTGTATATCACACACAGACCCTTAGCTATCTCATATACCTCATGATTTCAGGTCAAGAACAAACCAATCATACATTTTAACATTTAGAATAGAAAAAGCAGCACAATAACCAGAGCAATTAGACCAACTTGCACAGTTTTATATCTCCTATTGGACTAGTTTGTCAAGTTACAGACCTCATGTTTACATGTACTCAAACTCAGGCAGTTGACAAAGTCATTACAGTTCAAAACAAACAGTCATGGCAACACCAACATGGTTAATCAAGTATACAGCACCAGCAATGGACAACAGGGCCTAGCCTAAAAATCTACTCAAGCTAAAATTACAAACATATTGACAACTTAGAAGATTCCTAGTCATTTCAGGATTTAAAAGTAACAACAGAACATGATTTAGAAGTTGATATGCATGTTTATCTATCTATCTCACCCTTCTAATCTTATCAGATAATGGTGCAGTTCAATTCTCAATTTAGCAAATTCATACTAAAGCACCTTAACCAATCTGGGAATGGACTAGTTAAACATATATTAAACACTATATGGGCATACAAACAGATTCAAAACCTCATTTTTAAGCTGAGTGTTCAAATAAGTGGTCAAATCCTGGCAGGTCTAACATGATCATGCAATAGGAAGGATTGACATTCACTTATCACATAAGCACATGCAGTATCTTAGTTGCTAGGCTCATTTGACTTATGCCAAGACATAAGTAGGTTACCCAACAAGTCTCAGATTCACACAAATAGGGATAAGGCAGGACTGTTAGCTACTGTGTTCTCAAACATATATCTCATAGCATGCAATATGACTTGTATAGGCAAGACAAAGCTTCCATCTAGGCCATTTAACATACTGACACTTTATTTGATTCAGAATGACACAACATAAGCCCTAGACTTGGCAAAAATACTCAATAAATGCACATTGAAACAGAGCTCAATTTAAATAAGCTATAACAGTCTCAATAAAACCAAAGCTAAGACTCATACACAGTTCAGACTTAGCAGAATAAACACATAACATGGACAAACAAGTTTGACATATATAAGACAAGTAGAGCCCCAACCTAACAGATGTGTTACTATAAAGTCATGAACTTAGACCTCTCTTCAAATTTACCACAGAGCATCTTATGTCCATTATGTTCATTTAAATCTAATACAAACATTTGGACAGTGTGCTAAGGCAACTTTCCAGATCTATTTTAGTTTAAATTCAGTCTCAGGCATGTGTGATGATCCCGACCTAGGCAAGTCATCTATCCTCAAAATCCACCTTTAACAACTGTTATGGGTCACTTCCAACCTAAATAGGTTCCTAACTGATTTTAGATGATATTTAGCAATTCAAGACAGATCCAACATGGAGGTTCATGAATATCGTAATCATTTTAGTCATTTAATCCTGTTCTTGGCGCAAAGTTGCAGTCATATCAAGCATGCATTCATCTGCACTGAACTAGATACAAAGAAAGGACAACTAAAAGAACACATTTCGATATCCCTTAGCCATGCAGATTTCCAAATGTGCAACTAAGAGCAAGAATAACTTATTTTTCAGTTTAACAACACTACATTACTACCTAAGATGATTAAAAAGCACTGTATTCCTTTTAAATTGCTGAACATGCTTCAAAAAAAATGTACTACACAGACTTAATTTCACATATCATGTTCAAATCTTTTCAACACTCAAATATTTGATTTGTTGGATTCACTTTTTTTTCTGATTTAGAATATAATATCACTATAAAAGAGGAGAAAAACTTATTGATTTGTTGGATTATTGATGTATTGTTCAAATATATATTTGATTTGTTGGATTGCTTGAAGTTATTGAGCTAGATTTTACTTAAGTGGATATATATGAATGAATATATCAGTCAAATACTTTTCTCTCACAAAATTAGCATAGTTGTCAAATTAATCTGATCAGGAATTTCTCAGTTAACATTTTTACTGTCCAGATTCAATTTCTTTAAAAATTCCAATATGAATTATTAAGCTAAAACTTTATTGATAATGTAAACTGAGTTACAACAATGTAGAAGCATCTTTCTCAAAAGAGTCATTACATTACAAAATTTTCTGCAAAAATACAGGTATGAATTTCGACTAAGTGCAAAGGTATATGATATTGATTTTTGAGGAAACTGAAATAAATAATCCCTTGATTATTTTCATTGATAATGAGAGGTATACAAATATACAATTTCTAAATATGAATAATATAGGGAAATAATTCTACCTTTTCCTATTCTAATTCTAATACATTTTTCTAGTACAAGACTAATACCATAATTACAATTATACATGAATTACATTTTGTTGAGTCCAAATCGGACCATGATACACACGGTCCTTTACACCCCCTCAGTCATAGCGGGCGGTTGACGTACGCTGAGACTGTCCCTAAAATCTTCAAATAGAATCAAGGGAAGACCCTTAGTAAATATGTCTGCAATCTGGTATCGCGAAGGGACATGAAGAACGCGTACTTGTCCACGAGCTACCTTTTCTCGAACAAAGTATATGTCCATCTCGATATGTTTAGTGCGCTGATGTTGGATCAGATTTCCAGAAAGATAGACCGCATTCACATTATCACAGTAGACCAAGGTAGCTTTCTGAATAGGATAATATAGCTCTAGTAAAAGATTATGTAGCCAACATGACTCAGACACCACATTGGCTACCCCTCGATACTCGGCTTCCTCACTGGATTGTGATAAAGTAGTCTGGCGTTTTGCAGACTATGAGACCAAGTTATCGCCAAGAAACATACAGTATCCATAGGTAGAGCGTCTGGTGTCCGGACAGCCATCCCAATCAGCATCGGTATACGAGACAAGTGTAGAGGCTGATGATGGATATAGATGCAAACCATAGTCAAGTGTACATTGGATGTATCAGATAATGCGTTTGAGCGCATTCATGTGCTCAACCCGAGGATCATACATAAACAAACACGCATGTTGTACGTCATACGTAATATCCGATCGCGTGAAAGTAAGTTACTGAAGAGCTCCAACAAGACTGCGATAGTGACTGGGATCCTCGTAAGGGGAGCCAGCCGCAACACCCAACTTAGGTTTTGTATCAACTGGAGTGGAAGTAGACTTACATGAGAACATACGAGCTCGCTCAATTATCTCAGTGGCATACTTACGTTGGGATAAGAACAACCCACGTGCATGACTAGTGACAACAATCCCCAAGAAGTAACTCAAGGGCCCTAAGTCTTTCATAGCAAACTCAGAACTGAGTAATGTCATGATAGACTGGCGTAAATCATCAGAAGAAGCTGTCAAGATAATATCATCCACATAGAATAGAATATATGTCAATGAAGTACCACGACGATAGATGAATGGAGAATTATCAGACAGGTTGTGAGAAAACCCAATAGTAGATACATAGTCGGCAAATCGCTTATACCAGGCCCGTGGGGCCTGCTTAAGCCCATACAATGACTTCTTCAATAAACAGACATGATTAGGATATGTGGGGTCTCGAAAACTCAAGAGCTGATGCATGTAAAATGTCTCCTTAAGATCATCATGTTAGAAAGCATTCTTCACATCTAGCTGATGAATGGGCCATGCTTCCGAATGAGCCAAACTGAGAACAGTGCGAATGGTAGCCGGTTTGACCACCGGACTAAACGTCTCACCACAATCTACGCCAACCTGTTGAGTTTACCATCACCTACAAGCCGAGCCTTATGTCTCAAAAAAGATTCTGGTCATTTAATGCAGACACTGGTTACGGGGTAGTGGGGATTTAAAAACATTAGAATTAAGATTAAAATATCTTTTTGGTTTAAAAATACCCCGTTGACTACGAGTAACATGTCTGTGTGTCGGGGGAGAATTGAGTGGATTTTGAGGAAAGGTCGAATGGGTGATAGACTGGCCAGCAGGCCCACCCACTACCTGCTGGCCCAAAACTGGAAATCGAAGGTGGGACTGGAGCAGAAACTGAGGCAGAAGCAGTCTCGGCAGTGGGCTGGTCGATCGGCCCAATAGCATAAATTGAGGCAGAAGCAGTGGGTTGTGGCGCGCCAGCAGGCAGTGGGCCTGCTGGCGTTTCGTGGTTACTGGATCGGCCCATTAAGTGGTGCATAATGTACGGTGAGACTTCGCCATCTAAAAAATTATACGAACTAGGCACACGACTACTCACTTTAGCAAACGAAAATTGGGTTTCATAAAAAATAACATGACGACTAATTATGATTTTATTAGATGACGAAAATTGGGTCTTTGGGTGATTAGATGGATAACCCAAAAACACACAAGCGGTAGAACGGGCTTAAAGTTTGTTAATCGTAGTTGACGGAAATAGTGGATAGCATAGACACCCAAAGACCTTAAGATGTGAATACGAATGATTCTTATTATAGAGGATTTTAAGAGGAGAGGCATATTGTCAACCATTTGGTAGGAAGTATGTTAAGGAAATAAGTAGTCATTTGTAGAGCATGATGCCAAAAGGAAGGGGTACATAAGCATGGACCAATAAAGTTCGGACAATATTATTAATGATACAAATTTTTCGTTCGGCTTTTCCATTTTGTGAGGACGTATGAGGACAAGTGAAACGAAAAACTATGCCATTAGCATCACAAAATTTCCGAAACAACCCATTATCATATTCTTTGCCATTATCACATTGAATATTTTTTATTTCCCGTCCGAATTGGGTGCGGATGAATGCTCTAAATTTTAAGAAAGAGGAAAAAACATGAGATTTCTTCGCTAACGGAAAGGTCCATAAAAAATTAGAATAATTATCCAAAAATAAAACATAATAACGATGGCTCACAGAACATAGAACGGGAGAAGTTCATAAATCGCTATGAATAATGTCAAAAAACATCAAAGTATGAGAAGTAGATGCTACAAATGGTAATCTAACATGTTTTTCCTAACGGACAGGGATGACAAATTGAAGTACTACACGTAACCTTATAAGAAATAAAATTATTTTTATGCCGGGAAGAAACAATAGACAACAAAAAATAACACGTTACATACTAGCAAAATGAATATAGATCAATATATGCTATAGACAAGCACAATCAAAATTCAAGATAATCGATTGAGCCTGACAAGAATTTCTTCGTTTTTGATGTCATTGCTAGAAAAAAACGGAACTTATTGATTTTGACATAACATTAAATATTGTTATTCATATGTGAATTTGCAAATATTAAGCAAGATTAGGAACATCCAAAACATTATGTAAACACAATTCAATAGCCCAGCCCCCTTTCCATAAGTCAATTCTCCTTCTTGTCTCTGACTACCTGATTAGAACAAAATAATTAGAAGAGGAAGTGGAGAGTTTACCATGATAAGTGTAAGCGATAGGAAATCAAGAATAGTATAATTTTACACCAAATAATCAGTGTTTAATAAAAAATATTAAACCTTTTACAATTGATCTTAAAAATTACATAGACATTGCACACACATTATTTGAGCGTTGTCTTTGTCTAATACCAAATCAAATCAAATATTAGTGTAGTACTTTTCAATATTTCACTCCAAATTTAAAATATTGTGCTATTTTTTTCTAACATTTCGCACCAAGTTACTTACTAATATTTATACTTATGGGAGACATAAATTTAGAGAATTTTTGTCTTGTCCAACATACTGTTGGAATTAAGATATCTGACATAAGTTATGTAGTATCTAATTCGCTCGACATTGCCGTAATCACATGTCATATAGGAACTAATTTGTGAATTCTGAAATGAACTTATGCCTCCGTAGAAATTAAGCAACATAACTTGTTATGTCATGTAAGACATAACTTGTGTTATATTATGATGGAAAAATATAAACTTATGCTGACCGATTTTTTTACGACATCAGGAGTATTTTCTATCATTTTTTTTTACTTAAAGTGTCGAAGGATAAAAATTAAAGACCATATTTAAGGGACAAAAATTAAACATGACCCTAAAATAGGAGCATTCATGGAATGAGTCCTCCGATTTCTACTAATAACCTGTTTGGCCAAACTTCTAAAATCTGTTTATTTTAATTTATTTTTTTTCTAAAAGTGTTTTTCAAAAAAATATTTTTAGTGAGAAACAATTTGTGTTTGACTAATTAATTTTAAAAGCACTTTTGAGCAGCAATTAGTATTTGAACAAACTTTTAAAAAGTGTTTCTAAATATATTTTTATCAAAAATACTTTTTTAAAAAGTGCTTCTGGACAAAAATTGTTTTAATAGCTTATGAAAAACTGCTTCTATCACTTCTCAAAAATACTTATTTTTCTCCCAAAGGCTTGGCCAAACCCCTTAATTTTTTTTAAATAAATACTTTTTGAGAAAAATAAGCATTTTCAAAATAAATATTCACTTGCATAATTAAAAAAATTAATTACGTATGTTTTTTAATATAGTACCTTGAGTTTTTACTTTTTACTTTTTAGGGAGTAGTAATATTTTTATTTCAGCTTATTATTGTTTTTTTTTCTACCTTCGTTAATATGGATTCTCACAATCTTCACTCTCTTAAACCCCCCCCCCCCCAAATAATCACCCTACCCAATGCTCCCTCTTCTTCTCGCATACGCTGCAGGATTTCAGTTTCACTCAAATTTCACATTCATGTCAACAAATCCTTCGTTTTTCTCAGATCCATAGTTCACTTTCTCCTGTTTTCTCTACTCCGACTCCGGCGCCGATGAACTCGCAATCATTGACCGAGTCTCCGGTTCTCAAAACCGGAACCGAAATTGGTATCGATATCGGTGATCGACGTTGCTTTAAACCGGATGATGCTAAACCGGAATCGAACGGTTCGGTTCATGGCGTTCGGTTCGAGGAAGTTGCTCCGGTTCGGAATCGCGATACGAACGGTGTCATTGTATACAGAAGAAACAAGAGATTGAAAAGTGCCGCTAATGTAATTGATTCCAACTGTAATTCAGGTGGTAAAGTTGTAATTAATGATGTAACGGAGGGTAAAATAATTGAACCGAGTGATTCGAAGTGTAATTCAGGTGGTAAAGTTGTAATTAACGATGTAACAGAGGGTAAAATGGTGGAGATTGAAGTCAAAGAGGAGTCAACGTTGACAGTGAACTGTGCTACTACTGTTTCTGGTAGAAGGTTTACGAGATCAGTTTTGAAGCTGAATGTGGAGCCACTCGATATGTCGAACGAGAATTTGGAGGTGTTGGATGGGAAATTGATCACATGTGGTAATGTTCATGATAGTAATGGTGTGTCTATATTGAGTAGTCCTATAAAAGAACCAGAGATGGAAATGTCGAAGAAAATTTCTATTATAGGAAGGCCTACTACGGTTAAGGAGCTCTTTGAGACTGGTTTGCTCGAGGGATATCCAGTTTTCTATAATGGTGGCAAGAGGGTATTGCTTTCTAAAGCTTAAACGTGTGGATTATTTATTTTACATGTATTAGCTTTATAACTAATATACACTCTATTTGGTTATAACTAATACTACATGGTTAAAGACAGAACCGCCCTTAATACACCAAACAAAACAGTGAATAAGAACTAATCTCGCATTACTAATACACCCTATTCAGTACTATTGTGATACACTCTACCAAACGACCCCCAACTCTTGCATGAAAATGACAATACATTATAAGTAGCTCTGCTATACTTGTATTTGGAATGATTTGGGTCCGGATAGAGCAGACTGGTTACAGATGATTTTAGCAGAGGCTTAATAGTAGTGGTTACAGACACACACAAAGACAGTACATATTCATTATTGGCAGAAGAAAGGGCTGGAAATGCACGAAAGGGTGTGGCCTAGTAGTCAATGAAGTAGGATGAGAATTATGAGGTCTCAAGTTCAAACCCGGCGGAGGCAAAAACAATAGGTTATTTCCTCCCATCTGTCCAAGCTTTGGTGGACAGAGTTATCTGGTACCTGTGTTGGTGGGAGGTAGCAGGTACCCGTGGAATTAGTCAAATGCGCGCAAGCTGGCCCGGATACCACAGTTATAAAAAAATAGAAAAAGAAGAAAGGGCTAGAAACACGTTGTTGCCCAGTGGCCGACCTTGCTTCTTGCTGGGGTAGTTATGGGACAAAACCATCGGAGCCAGTTTATATTATGCGATTGAATATAGAAAACAATATATTTATAGAGTTATAGCTTGAACATGATTGGGAGCCAAGCGAGTTGAAAACAGTAAAGCAGCATCGGCATTCAACTGTGGACGTGTTACGTGGATTTATTATTGCTGTAAGCTACATCATTTAGCTTGCTGTGCAGTTTCTCATGTAAAAACTCTTATCTAGCTTTACTGATCGATTGTTCCTCGTCTAGTTTGGACTGAAAATTCAAATATGGTCATGGAATTGAGTAGTTTTGTCTCATTCTGAAGGCTAAAGTTGTCTTAATTTAGGGAATTCCACTGAGGGGAACAGTCAACGATATTGGAATTCTTTGTTCTTGTGATCTGTGCAAGGGTGCCAGGGTGAGTATTTGTTATTTGTATTTCTCTTTTTTGCTCTTTGTTGATGCTGTAGTTGTTTGGGTCTTGACACTTCCATTAACTGGCTCTATGACTTAAGTTCTGTACCAATTTTTGTTCTTTTAGGTTGTTCCTCCTTGCAAATTTGAGATCCATGCATGTAAAACATATAGACGTGCATCACAGTATATCTGCCTGGAAAATGGAAAGAGTCTCCTTGATGTGGTCAAAGAATGTAGGAAAGGTTCTTTGAAGCAATTAGAAGCAACAATTCGGAGCTTCATTGGCCCGATTCATGTGAAAGAAAATATCATATGTCAGAATTGCAATGGTGAGCTTTCTTATATGAACTTTAATATGGTGCATGTTTTCGCGTAAGTACACTTAAATGATCTTTTTCTTGATTTCTCATGGTGGCCAGAGTCTTTTGCTGCAACTTCAGTTGGAAAAATCGACCAAGTTTGTGATTCTTGCATAATCTCTTTAAGATCAGAAGCCACTCCAACTCAGTCAATAAAAATTGAAGCTGGGTATGTTTTGGTTGGAAATAAGCTTATGATTATATTGATACTTTTGGGTGCTTCACTGTACTCTAGTCTTCTTATAGTCCCAGTTTCATCTTATGTGTCTTAGTTTGACTAGGTAGGAAGTTTTAAGAATGTAAAGAAGACTTTTGAATCTTGTGGCCTTAAACTAAATAGCTTTGGCTCAGACCCTGTATATGTATTAAGAAATTAACTAAATATCTATAAATATTTGATTGTGAACTCAGTTATTATTTTATATTAACTTAAAGTTGTTGTAGGAATCCATGAACTTCAAATCCTGGATCTGCCTATGTCCAAGCAAAAGGCTAAATCGTATAGGAAGAGTGTTGTCTATTAAATCTATTTAGCGTGAGGCAGGTGTTTCTGCTCTCAGTTGGCTTTCAGGATTAATGCTTCTGAGGAATGGAATCAAACTAGTGCTTGTCATGAACTTAAATCTATTAATCATTCTTTTGGACAAGTGGCATGGATTTAACACTATTAATTGCACTAACCAAAGGACTCTTTGTCACATCTCATGTTTCTTTATTATTGATATCTTTTTGGAAGTTGAGTTTATGATTTTTCCATGTAAACATTAGTTGATGTATTTTTACGAATGGTTATGTGTCAATTTATATTACTTTTTAGTTTGTATAGATGTGTTTGCATAGTCAGAAGCTTTCAGTAATCTCTGCTTTTGTTGTAATGACATTGCTAATTTCGTTTTTGCAAAAATAGGATATTTGAGCCCGTTCTGAACATAAATTCCTCCGAAACTTCAACTGCGTCAGATACTTCACTAAAAAGGAGTAGAGGAAGAAAAAAGAAAAAGTTGGTATCTTTTCCAATTGACGAATTCTGCTTGATTTTGTACTCTGTGAACTTTTTCAACATGACTAAATGGTTTAGCCAACATGTAATACTGATGTTTTATTATTGCTGTAAGGGCTGTGGAAATATATCCAAGGAAAAAGTCACTCCGAATATCTTCTGCGCATATAATCTCAGGAAGGAAGGATCAGTTGAAGACACAAAACAGGTGTGTTATGTTACTCAATATTTCCCTATTTGGTATCTTCACTTTTGCTTTGTCTGCAATATCAAATTTACTTTGTAAAAATGCAAATCTTTTCCATCTCTCTCTTACGCACATCTATTTGGAACCATCAAGGTTATCCAATCCAGTTCTTTCTCCACACTCAAATGGAGCTGCCACGATGTGCAACTCTTTCAGAGATAAGATGCAGGGCAAGATCTCAAAAAAGTTGGTGAATATTTGGCTAGTCAATTGCCAGTAATTTCCTTTAATCTGATATATTACCTCTCACTTGTATGGTACCTGTATTCTTTAATTCAGATTGTCGAAATCCATTGCAGCTTCGAGTTCCTCGAAAATTGATTCTCTTGGTGTTTCAGTACACTCTAGAACCCAATGGCAAATTACAAAAAAGTTGGTACCCTTCCTCTTTGACAGTTGCTTATTTTGGATTTCATCTGTCAGCACATTTCTTATAGTCTATGTCATTGCATTTAGGGATCAAAAGATGCATTGGTTGGTTTTTGAGGAAGGAGGACTGCCTGATGGGACTGAAGTAGCTTATTATTCTCGCGGGAAGGTACCGATCATTCCCTTTTGTACCCTTTTCCTTAGTAGTCGAGACATATTATAAGTGCTAGATGCTAAATATGGTTTGTTGTGTTATAATTGTGATTTGCTCATTTATCATTGGCAGAAATTGCTCGTTGGTTATAAACAGGGATCTGGTATATTTTGTTCTTGCTGCAATTCTGAGGTACAATTCTTGTAGCTTGTGTAATTTTTCCAAAAAATGAAAACCTTGGTTCTTTGCATAAGGTCTTATAACCGTCACGTAAGACATAATAATTGCTTTCCTGTCTTGGTTAGGTTAGTCCATCACAATTTGAAGCTCATGCAGGTTGGGCGTCTCGCAAGAAACCGTCAGTGTCATTCTTCTGTTTAGCTGTCTTATAAGGAATATTTATCCTCTTTAGCTGTTAGCTTACCTTGTTCTTCTGATGGATTCCCATTTAGATGTTTGACATTGTGTCATGTCTCTGCAGCTATGGATACATTTACACTTCAAATGGAGTGTCTCTACATGAATTTGCTATATCCCTATTGAAAGGTCGTAAGTCTTCCGTCAAAGATAGTGATGACCTGTGCATCATATGCGCAGATGGTGGAAACCTGGTGCTTTGTGATGGATGTCCAAGGGCCTTCCATAAAGGTTAAGTTTTAGGGCCTTCATATTTCTACGCGACACTTTATTATGTGCATGTGGGGTTCCTTTTTTTCGAAATCATCAAGTTCTATTTCATTATCCCATGCATTAACTAGCTTTTCTTTCCTCCTTTTTTTTGGGGGGTGGGGAGTGGGGGTGGTGGTGGTGGTGGTGGTGGTGTTGCGTCAGGTTACAACAACTGCTCATATATTTGTGGTCTGGCATTAGAGCACCGAGTTAGACATTGGGACAAAACTCCCGTCCTCACCCCACAGTCTCACACTACCCTCCCCTGAAGGGGGAACACTAGAGAGGCATGAGTAAGATAAACAAAAGAGATGAAGAAAAGACATTACATATCGCTAATTGTGGAAGTTACTGTCCAAGTGCCAGGATTGTTTAGTTTGTAGTAGGCCCAAAACTCCATACATGTCTTTCAAGTTTAGCGTGCTCTTCACATTTTGGGAGGACAAAGAGAGGAAAAAGTCTAAACATATTGTAGAGGAAGATAATATGTCTGAAACAATTTCAACTTTGATCATGAGTCCACATTGCGCTATGTTTTACACCATTTTCCATCCGAAATGTCTCCTTCAGTTCTTTAGAGGAGTCTCTGATGATCAACAAGGATTACTCAAGTGGACTGAGGCCTTGTTTTTCTAATATTAAGATGAAAATGTATGAATTATCAATATATTGTTTCTGAATCTGAACGTCGGATAATTAAAACTGTTTGTTTTCTCGGCATTGAGCTTAATACTCTCTCCGACTAATTTATGTAACGGTGTTTGGCTGGGCAAGGAATTTAAAAAGCTAAACGACTTAACCAAATACATGTAAAGTATCCTTTTAAATGAGTGGTGGTGAGAGTTCCCCTATGTCATGTCATAAAGGGTAAATCACATGAAACAGGACAGAGGAAGTATAATTTATCTTTATTTAAAAGCTAATAAAAAAAACTACTCTTTCCGTCCCAATTTATATGATGTAGTTTGACCGGGCTAAAACAAGCCAAAGATATTTGTGTGGTTATAGATCATCTCGTTAAGCGTAAAAGGTAAAGTTTAAAGTTAAATTGTTGCCAAATAAGGAAACGTGTCATTCTTTTTGGGACTGAATAAAAGAAAAGTGTGTCATATAAATTTGGACAGAGGGAGTAATAATTAAATTTTAACTTACATGGTGTCTGGGTAGCTTGCCCACACCTCGACTATTCCACCGGTACTTGATACCTCCCACCAGCACCCCCTCCCAAACATAGGTAGCTGGGTACACAAGTGACTGTTCATCTCTAAAAATAAAAGAAAGAAAATTAAGGCTATGATAGTTGTTTACTTAATCCTATAGATTTGCTTATAATGACAAATAAGCTGTGTTTTTGCACAATCAGTTCCATGTCTCCATTTAGGTGAGCATGCAACATGTAGCTATGGATTAGTTTTGAGATAATTTCAGACCTTGCCTTTGTTTTGTTTCTTTTTTCTTTCTTTTACCACTTATGAATTCTGGTTGCTTTGTTGTTAGGATTTCAATATTCCATTTAAGTGGCATTGATGTTTGTTTTCAATTGTCTATGCAGAGTGTGCATCTTTGTTAGCTGTTCCCCGTGGTAAATGGTACTGTAAGTATTGTGAAAACAAGTTTCAGAGGGAGAAGTTTGTGGAGCACAATGCTAATGCTGTTGCTGCTGGGAGGATTTCTGGTATTGATCCCATAGAGCAAATAACGCAACGTTGCATTCGTATTGTCAAGAACCCAGAAGAGGCAGAAGTTATAGCATGTGTTTTATGCAGGTAGTTGTCTGCTTTTAAAGTTGTTCAAAACCTAATGTCTTAGCTTTTGTAGTATGATGAAGTGCATAATTTTTGTACACAGGTGTTACGATTTTAGTAAATCTGGATTTGGTCCACGCACGGTTATCCTTTGTGACCAGGTATTTCCTCTACATTTCTTATAACTGCCTTATTCGACCAAGTTATATGATTAAATTTCTTTACTTCACCTTTCATATTCAGTGTGAGAAGGAATATCATGTTGGCTGCTTGAAGAAACGCAAGATAGCAGATTTAAAGGTTAGTCCATTTGCATTTTAGGATTATTTCATGGGAGATCTCCTTTCTTTGTCCAGGATTCCTGCTCCTTTATTTTGTTTCATTCCCTTTTCTCCTCTTTTCTTTTCCTTTTTAAAATTATATTTTTTGGATTCTCATGTTAAAAATTTAGTGCAACTTGCATCGCAGGAGCTGCCTAAAGGAAAATGGTTCTGCTGTGTGGATTGCAAGAGGATCTATTCTGCACTGCAAAATTCGCTGAACTTGGGAGAAGAGAAGCTGTCAGAATCTTGCCTGGGTGCTGTAAGAATGAAGCTAAAGGAAAAACGTTTGGATTTTGTTGGTGTTCCTGATGTGAGATGGAGACTTCTAAGTGGCAAAATTACTTCTCGTGAAACCAGAGTGTTACTAGCAGAAGCTGTTTCAATCTTCCATGTAAGCATCAGCCCTGAATTATTTTTGTCCACACTTCCAGTGAGCAGACTTTGGCTATGATAACCATGTCCACTGTGTGATGTTACTTAGACTGTTTAGTCTCCAACTTATCTGTGATGGGATGGGTTTGCTGAGTAGGGTTCAGTTTCATGCTCTTACATCAGTTTTGTAACTTTGGTTTGTGATTTTTATGTGGCCAAATTAAGCTTATTTTTGAGTAACGAAAATCGGTTCTTCAGAGAATTTGCTAATCATGAGAAACAGACTTGTCATAGCTATTTTTGAGAAGAAAATTTCTTTTTGAGAAGACTTGTCATAGCTATATTTCATGGTAACTTTCTTTCTTGGAATTTTACCTGCCGTTTCTTTTTGTAGTCCAAGTTGATTTAGTGTGCTCTTTATGTTATTTCTTCATATTTTTTTCTTGTACTCTCACAGGTTTATGACTTTCTTATTATGTTTTGTGGTTAGTTCATCTTAGATTTTCTCTGTTCCCTTAAAGGGTTTTAAACTATTTTGAGGTTGTATCTTCTATTTTTTCGATGAAAAATGAGTGGAAAAGTTAGAATCTCAGCATCATCATTGGCTTTTCAGGATTGCTTTGATCCTATTGTTGATTCGGCAACTGGACGTGATTTCATTCCATCTATGGTCTATGGGTAAGCTTCTTCATTGTTAGGCAGTGTGAACTGGGTTTTTCATTTGTTTTTGCCATTTTTGATATCTATGATACTTGTTCTTCCTTGCAGAAGGAATATTAGGGGCCAAGACTTTGGGGGCATGTACTGTGCTATATTGACAGTAAAGTAAGAAACACGTTGCAGTTTGTTTCATTTGAAACCTCTCATTTTAAGCTCATTTTGATTACACAACTTAAGAGGCTATTTGGTTATCGTGCAGCTCAACAGTAGTATCAGCAGGGATCCTCCGTATTTTTGGTCAGGACATGGCAGAGCTACCTCTTGTGGCAACACGTATTGGTAGCCAGGGACAGGTAAAAGCTTTGTAACTGTTCAGGAAAATGACCATTTATTTTCTATCAGATGTCTCTCAATTGTTGTTACTTTACCTGTGTCACATACTCCTTATATTTCATTCAATACTTGATTGGGTTAGATATAATCATATAATTACATACTGAAAGGTCCAAATTTGGAATGTATTGGCTTATTTATACTTGTTTTGGCTTTTAAAGTCCGGAGTTGCTTAACTTGTCAAAAAAAGGTTGGTTGACTGACTGGACCATTATTTTATAAAAAAATCCTGTTTGACCATAATTGACCCAACCTATGTAGATATGACGAATTTGTTAAAAAACTGGTGGAAGAGGCACAGCATCCTCCAAAATTTACTGGCCAATCACAGAATTTTGACTTCTGCTGGACTATTGGCCTATTGGGTGGCTGGCAGTATTTCAGCTTTTACATTAGTCTTTATTGTTGGTCTTTTTTCTTCAAGATGATCCGGATGGAGTTCTAATTTGGGTAATACGAAGATACATTTAGACCTAAACGTGATGTCCCCTAACATCCACTCTAATCCTAATTCATTTTTTGCTACGGTAGAGAACATTGATTGGCAGCATAATGCATCTAACATCGTCATGTTGACTAGATGTTTGTGAATTCTAATGTTTCTTTAATGGGAAATCATAATTCTTGCTTATTACATGTTATAGGCCTGTCAAGTAATTAAAAATAGTGAAATACATCTTACGAGTGATATGTCTTCAGCTATTGTTCTTGAAATGTCGAAGTTAAGAATGTGTACTTTGAACGTTTACAGGGTTATTTTCAGTTGCTTCTCTCCTGTATAGAAAAATTGCTTGCGTTCTTAAATGTAAGAAAATTTGTACTCCCTGCTGCTGTTGAAGCAATGTCAATATGGACCGAGAAATTAGGATTCAAAGAGATACCACCGGATCAGGTATGTTTTTCGTGAGTCCCGACCTCTGTTGCATTTGTTTTTGGTCCTTTTCCCCCCAATTCTAAGTTTTTTTTTTGGCAGCTTGTCAGCTACAAAAAAAACTGTTGGCAAATGATTACCTTCAAAGGAACATCTATGCTGGAAAAAATGGTTCCCAAATGTCGAATCATTCGGCATGAGGGAACTGAAACTGATGCGCCAGATGAGTAGTAGGTTGGCAAAGAGTAATTTTTTTCTTCCATTCAACCCACTTTGTAGAGCGATTTCTGATCACATGTACATATTAGAATTTTATTTAATCAAAGAGGATGAATTAGACTTTACAAATTATGAATTTGAGAGGATCAAAATTTTGTAAAGAAGGTTCTTATTACTCAAAGTCAAAGCTGGTTGCATGTTTATAAGTTAGATTCTTATTCTTTTTGTCAAACAGCCCCAACCCACCCTTTGCTCCTCAGGTATTGAAAAAGAGTGAAAGAAGAAACCATACCTTATCCTTTGATATGTTGGCTTTCCTTTACTAATACTAGTATTATATTATGTAGATATATTAGTTCGACTAGATTTTTATCATAAATTAATAAATATGGACATGGTATCGTCCCACCACTAACTTTTTGGACACTTGTTGAGAGAGAACTCATCAAACTAATTCTTGAGGATGATAAATATGTTAATTTATCAGACTTTAGTGTCAGTACTCTAGTAACGTACTGGTTGAATTATGAGCTAACCTTTTTCATAGCCTATAACTTTCGCTTTGTATTTTGATGTGGGATTTGCCTATAGCAAATCTTATAACGAATTCCTTCTTCAAAGTTTAACCGCCCACAACCCATAAGTTGTTACACTCCATAATCACATTATGGTCACTAACTAGTAAGAACTAAAATGTGCAATAGAAATCTGGAAGACAAAAAAATTATGTCTGCATTGATTATTGTGCCATAATAATATCATATCAAGATCAAACATGGCACACTTACTTGGATCTTGTCGAGGACATGGCCCTAGATATGAGGTTATGAAGGTCAAGAATTAGGATAGAAGATTAGTAGGTAGTCGAACATTGTCTAGTTTTCCTTGGCAGTATTGTTATTATTACTCATATACTATCTTATTTTTTAAAATTTTATTATTACATGTTGTTTCCTTTGCTTCGATTATCATATTATGTGTTGTTGCTACTGTCTCTTCTTCATTATGTTCAACATGACTGCTTCACTAATGTATTTTTTTTTCTATACTTGATTTTATTATGCTTTACTTGAGCCGATAATTTATCAGATACAACCTCTCTATCTTCACAAAATAGGAATAAGGATACACTGGGTATTTGTTGTTGTTGATGTCTATATATGGTATCATCATTTGGTTGAACAAGTGTTCTCTTTTGATGCCATATATATATATGTACTTTAGTCATAGTTCCACCGGCCAAGATCCAATTCCTACCTTTGAAGAATTCAACTTTTCCAAATAAACAAACACATGAGTAACAACTTTACATTACACATTCATCATGAATTCACACCCAAATTGGTAACAACGAAATTTTAAATTATATATATTGATAATATTAATTTTCTTATATTATTAATATAATTTAACTTGTAATAACATGTTGATTACTATGATTACTAAGTTACTAATATACATGGCTTGAACCCTGATCTATAGATCACCTAAAGACAATTTTATCATTGCTAATTACCTTATAATATAATAGTGACCTAATTGTATTATTGTTTTTACATGATCAACGCATAAAAATTAAACTTGGCAATAAAAGAGTCATTTCCCATTGTACAATTCTTGGCGTGTCCATCATCCAATCCCCACTTTTTCTTATAGTCCATATCTTCCACAATCAATTAATCTCTTCTTTCTTCCTTCTTCTGCATTACAAAATGTATGTCATGAAAGAGCCTTTCCCCACACTTCTCTTACTTCCTACGCTAATAAATTAATAACAATGACAACCTTTCCATTACATTACTTCAACTTATATATATATATAACTATCTTAACTCTTCAAAAACAAACATAAAATTAAACACAGTAAAAAACAACATCAATCAAATAATATACCTAACTATGAGAAGGACCACTCTCTTTTGGTTTATAACCTTAGCCATTGCACTCTTTTCCATCATACTTCCCCTCTATTTCAACAACTCTTCCACAAATAATAGTTATATTGAAAATTCTAGAGAAAAAAGTATCTTTGCACTTGCTATTCTACAAAGGGTTTTCAAGAAAAACATACTAGAGGGTAATTTCTTCTCTATTTTCCAAGAAATTATTACTCGTCGCACCATCACCATCACCATCACCACAAAAGGAGGCGTAAACCTAAATGCGATGATTCTAAATGGAACTCAAGGCTTGTACCTATTTATGGCCTTTCGCGTGTTGATTTAAATGGTTGTGCAAATTTTAGCAACATACAGAAGGTCATTGATTCTGCTCCTGATTTTAGCTCTACTAGGACACTTATAATAATCGATTCAGGAACATACAAGTAATCGATCATCTTTTTGTCCCTTGTTATATATATTCTGATGTATTATGAAAATGTATGCTATAATTTTAACATATTGTAGTTATTCTTTTTGGAACATCAGTACAAAGAAAATGTATTAGCTATGAAATTTGTTGCTAATCTATCGCTAAATAGTCTGTAGCTTTCAAGATCTTTTGATAATCTGTTGCTAATTCATCCTTAAATAGGATTATTAGAGATAGATTTTTATTGTTTAGCGCCAGAAGTTATGTTTCGCTAATTCCTCTATTTTTTTTATATTGATATGAAACTTACTAATTTATTATGTTTTGGCAGGGAGAAAGTGGTGATAAACCCTAACAAGAGTAATTTAATAATACAAGGACAAGGTTACCTTAATACAATTATCTCATGGAATGATACTGCTAATTCAACTGGTGGAACTGCCAATAGCTTCAGTGTTGCTATTTATGCTCCAAATAGCATACAATATTAACTTCCAGGTACAATTAATTTTCTTTTCTTTATGTAAAACAATCAAGCTTAATTGGATAAGAATTTTTTACACTACAAACAAGACCAAATGAGCTTTAAAATTTATTGCTAATCTGTCGCTACACAGATCATACTACTACAAAAACCAAGAATTAGTGACGAGCAAATTCTGTAGCTAAACAACAAAGTTCGTCGCTAATTCTATTTAGCGATGGATTGTCAAAAAATTATGTTAGCTACGAGCAATTTAATGACGAAGTTCATAGCTAATTCCAACTTTTTTTAATAGTGAAATTAACTAACATGATTTTTTGATAATCTTTAACTAGTCCATCGTTAAATAAGATTAGCAATAATTTTTTGCTGTTTTGGCGGCAAAAAGTCCGTCGCTTAATTCTTATTTTTTTTTGTAGTGTTTCTATTGATTGGATATTATTTTTTATTTTTATTGTTGTTTTTTAAAAGAATACAGCACCTAGCCCTATGCCTGGTGATGTTGGCGCACATACATTGGCAGTAAGAATAGGAGGAGATCAAGCTGCATAATATGGTTGTGGATTTTATGGAGCACAAGATACTTTTAATGATGATAGAGGAAGACATTTCTTTAAAGAATGTTTTATTCAAGGATCCTTTGATTTTATCTTTGGAAATGGTAGATCACTCTATGAGGTATGGTTCTTAATCAATAATTACATTGAAAACAACAACAACAATAACAACATACCCAGTAAGTTGTCACGATAACACAAGGAGTTATGTGGCTCGTGCACCTATTGATTTTGAGAATAATTGTTTACCCTGGTTGCCACTAGAACCATGAAGAAGAAGAAGCTCAACAGAAAAAGGCAACAATAAATGTCTAAATTTTAAATATAATATAAATTACAATTATGTTTTAAAGGGAATAGCACCATTAAAAGTGGTTATCTAGTATCATTTCTATTTTGGGGAACTAGTCAATAGTTAAAAAATAATTCCACGATCCAAGCAGTATTAGTTAGTTTTCATTTCGTAGCAAGCAAAATAATAATAACTTCCAAAATCAATTCCTAGAATTAAGCTTAACGAGGATCCCAAACAAACTCTTCCTATTTTTTTGGACATGTTATTTATCTTCCATAACTCGAATAATCATTCAAATATCTTTCATCCTTTCCTTTTCTAAGGTATATTCTGCAGATATAATAAAATTATCTATCATTTGTGTATATTTCCAATTATACACACACACACACACACACACACACACATATATATATATATATATATATATATTTTCTCAAATATAT
This sequence comes from Anisodus tanguticus, assembly GCA_034509755.1. Lineage (NCBI taxonomy): Eukaryota > Viridiplantae > Streptophyta > Magnoliopsida > Solanales > Solanaceae > Anisodus > Anisodus tanguticus. Next base: position 41,564,934 of record CM067559.1, on the reverse strand, counting down.
ATTTATACCATAAAGATACATGGTATTTTCACAAATATAATTATGCAATAAATATACATGGTATTTTTTCAACTGAAAATATTTTTCCGTGTAACACATTTATCCCATAAATATACACGATATTTTCACAAAAATGTATTTATACCATATATATACACAGTATAATTTGACTTTGCAATATATTATATTTATATGTACTATAAAGAAAAATGGTATGTTATAGATATAAAATGTTTATACCATACATATATTACAAATAAAAATTTATATTTAAATAATTTTTTTTATTAAAAAATGAGCATCCAAAATAAAAAAATTATATCATGAATACGCTCATATAAGTTTATACAAAAAAATATAACAATAATCTGTTTGTGCCCTGTTTCAATATCTTTTCTAGGTTTTATTACCCATAAAACATGTAATCACTTGACAATTTTTTGAAGTAATAATAACTGAAGCATATTGTTTTAATTCTTCTACCTCAAATAAAAAAGAAAACATAAAAGAAAAAAATTGGTAGTAACTAAAATGAAAGAAAAAGGGATGAAAATAGAGCATTTCTATTTTGCTCAATCCGAAAACTGCCAATCGAGCTAACGACTGAGTAGTAGCGTAGAGATCAATAAAAAAGGAAAGAAAATGGAGATAATGGGGTGTATTGATTAAATAAGAAAGAGAAAATGAGAATTAAAATAAAATATTAGCAGAATTACGAGTCACATTGAAGAAGCCAATGGAAGGCTCAAGTTTGAAACATTCGGCCCAATGCTTTTGAACCCAAAAATGAATGTAGGAAACATTACACCTAAACATCATTCGGTCATCTAGTTTACAAAATATGTACAATGTGTATAGGTAATGTACATTTTATATTAAATATACATACAATATACACAATATATATATATATAGCCGAAGTGTATAGTGAGGCCGTGTTGATAAGTTAACTAAGTTTTCCAAAAATATATCTAGATGTAAAAGAATGAGTTATCAGTGTTAGGCCCAAGTGTGTTGTTATGCTCTATATTTGAAAAAGCAACTCTTTAGAAGAAGGGTGCTGAAGAATAATGACAGTAACATAATTGTTTTTGGTCAATAATGATATTTGATATTCATATACACTAAAGAGTCATTTATTTTAAGGTATAAGATAAAACAATTCCAATATAAAATTCAATACAATATTTGCTTTGCAACATATAACTCTGACATTACTATTATAATCTCAACATATAACCAATAATTCATGATTTGATATCTAGTATAACATCCTGCATAACTAATAAAATGCTTTGACCCCTAATTGTCAATTAGCTCTATGACATCTTGATATTCAAGTAAGAAGATCCACTTTCTTTTTTTTTTTTTTTTTTTCTTCACTTTCTACTCCTTCATCCATTAGATGATCAATTGCTTTAATAATTATGCCCCTTCCTTCACCTTCTCTTCAAAATTTTCATCACTTAGCCATTTCTCAACTGTTAATGAAACATTTAGTCCTCTAATAATCCATATAAAGGGCACATTTGATGATTCCAAGCTTAATCCAATTTCTTTTATTTGTGAGGATGAAATGTGACAAAGGCTACTAAATGAAGCATAAATGACAGATCTTGGCTTCATTGAATCAAGCCAATTTAAACAACTATGCTCATTAATAGAAGCCTTGTTGCCTCTATTAACTATCTCATCCATTTCTTTGTAGCATAATGATATTGGACCAATACAAAAAAACATTCTTCATGAAATTTTGTATTGATTGACGTACCATGTCTCTAATTCCTCGAATGTGTTGATCAAGGTGCAGAGTCATACGACAATTTATGTTGGCGAATAATTCTCTGCATGTTATCTGATTGATTTAGTGTTGTCTCATCAAGTACCTGAGCTTTTCCGATTACAATCTCTTGTGTCAATCCAGGAATTGAGAATATATCTGAATTCGAGACAAGGGTTTCTTCTATATTTTCTTGTTTATGGATGTGATCAGTACAAAGGAGACACAACACAGAAATCTTGAATTTATCAGTCACTTCTTGTACCCAATAAAGTCCAAGTGTTGAAATGATACAACTTGGCTTTGTTTCCATGTTTTGAATTATTTCTTGAATTGGTTGTTTTAGTGTCTCACATGCTATAAATAATTCTTTATACAATTCTATAGAAGGAACTGAATTCATACTTTCACATCCTTGAGGCAAACCAAATTCTTGACATGGGAAATTAAGGGGGATTAATTGGATTTTGAGGTTGGAATTCAAAGATTGAGAGATTAATGAGTTGTACCTTTGTGCATTGACATGAGTTGTGATAATTGAGACATTACTCCATGATGGGCTAATAATTTTGCAAAATCTGTTAAAGGTATTATATGACTTTGTGACATTAGAAGAATCAATAGGAAATGAAGATTTTTGGGTTGGGAAATCATTGTGAATAACCAAAAGCTTAATTTGCAGAGTGTTTATGTAATGTTCACTTGCACTAGCTCTATTTATAGAAGAATAAATTGATTAGTGGTACTACTAATTGAGAAAAGTTGTATTGGGTAGAAACGCTTCCGGAAGCGTTGGCGTACCTAAGAAGCTTGGCAGTTCCGGAAACTCCAACGATTTCAAAGGATCTCTACAGCTGTCCTCCACTCCCAACAACTCCCGTCACATTAGCCCTCCTAGATCAGAGTGACGCCGTACGTCTTGGCACAGTGAAGTCGGGGTACTCACATCGTCATAACTTTAGGGGGGCATAATAGTAGTTTTATCTTATATATGCAAGACTTAGAAGAGAAGGAAGACACATTGTATTCTCTCTACGCTCACACTTGTAACCTAGATCTCTCTCTCAAGAAAATATACCATTCTCAGCTCTTGTTCTTGTTAGATTCACAACTTATTTGTAGATCTAACACATTTGTTCATTTTACTTGCTTATTTCCATATTTTACTTGTAATTTAATCTAGAATACCCGAAACTTAGCTAGTAACTCCGGACTCGTTTAAGAAGGTCTCCGGATCAAATACAACCTACTTGTCTTTAAATCCTTGAATATAAATCTCTAACTGTATTCTTGGTTAGAATCATTTTCACCGGAAAACAGTTTGACGTTGTCTGTGGGGATAGACAGTTGTGGTGTTGTCTTGATCTGTAGATGATCTTCTTGAAAAATCCTAAACAGAAACTCTACACTAAAAAAATATATCAGGTGAAGATAGCATTGCTCATGAATCGTAGAGACTCAAAGAGGTACCGATACCCGTTGAACATCAAAACCTGGTGGATCATTCGGAAACTTTGCGAACAGAGGTAGAAGAGGAATATGAGTGAGGGCAACGGAGTGGTGAGAGCGGATCTTCGCTAAATCCATCCGGGAAATAACGCGATAAGGAAACTTCTTATAAAGCCAAAGCAGAAGTTGCTTGAAAATAAACACCCGAGGGAAGGAACTCGGCCAAATCTCAAACCGGCAAGCCCCGACCTACTGATAAAGGAGGATCTCTCACTAAGGAAATGATCAAGGTTGTCCTAGGAGTACAAAATGAGATGAAGTTGCGCATGGAGGAGGCGGTGGTAGCTATAGCTACCCATTCTTGAACTGGAACTCCGACGTCAAATTAGAATGTTGCGAAGACCTCAGCTTCTCCCCAAGCCAACAAGAAGAGATATGAGGATAAGAAGGACCGGTTGGACGTGTTCACAGAGGGATTGCATCGTGTAGAAAGAGAAATTAATGAGCGGTTGAGCCAAATACCTAGGGCGATGTGCATCATAAATGGCATAATAGCCAGGAGTTATGGGATCCTATCGTATCCGGAGAGCGCAACCCCAATTCCAATCCCAAAGAAGTTCAAGATGCTTGACATATCAAAATACGATGGCACCACAGATCCAGAAGAGCACATAGTGACCTTCGAGGCAACTGTCACCGGACACAATCTCAAACAACATGAAATCGAATCTATTATGCTGAATATACTCAACCAAACGCTCATAAAGAACACTCTCTTTGTGTACTTACTTACCCAAAAATTATATTGATTCCTTTGCTACTCTTGCAGATGTCTTCGTCAAAGCTCACGCAGGGGCCCGAAGGATAGAAACGCACAAGTAGGACATATTTACAATAAAGCAACGAGGGTTTGTGGACAAGTTCCAGAGGGAAAGAATGTTATAACCAGCTATCTCGGAAGATTGGGCAGCAGACACATTTGCAGATGGGTTAAACCCAAATAGTTCAAACACATCTAGAAAGTTGAAGGAAAGCCTAAAGGAATTCCCTGAGAAAACATAGAGTGAAATAAACCTAAAGTAAATAGCCAAAATGTGGATTGAGGAAGACTAGCTAGTGATGGCATTGGCATACACGAGTGGTCGCCCCTCGAAGAGGTCGGGTCAGGGGTACGACGCCGACACTATGAATGACGGACGGTTCGAACCATATGATACAAGGAGATTTTCAGGCACCAGAATAAGTCGGGGCAACACCCGGAACCACCAAGGTCTCATTGAACAAGGCCCTCGACGAGCAGAGGGATCCACATCAAAAGGAATTGGCCCCCCCCACCCCATAAACGCCCCCCATGAAAGAAGTCCCCAAAAAGAAATATGGGGCTGTGGTGCCATTTCCATAGCATGCACGATCACACTATGAAGGATTGTGGCAACTTAAGGATTAAAGTGGAGCAGCAGAATTAGTAGCAGTGATAAAGACCATGAAAGAAGTCGAACACGGCACCTCCGCCACTATCAATATGATTTTTGATATAGAAGCGGTCAACAAGATTACATACACGTCAATGAAAAAATCTAAAATTTCATTCACAACAATGAGCCGCGGACACAAACCCATGAAGAATCAGGACATCACGTTCTCTAACGACGATTGCATAGATTTCGTTGCACCTCATAATGAGGCCCTGGTAATAACTTTAAAAATTAATGAATCTTTTACTAAGCGTGTTTTGGTTGATCCAGGAAACTCAGCGAACATCATTCAGCTACGGGTCCTGAAAGAAATAAAAATGGACGAGTCAATCACCCATGTGACGAAAGTGCTAGCAAGGTTCAACATGTCTAGCGGGTTGACAAAGGAGGAAGTTGAATTGACGGTTCACGCTGATGGAATAAAGCAGGCCACGACTTTCGATGTTGTGTCTGGGGACATGACGTACAATGCAATCCTTAGGCGGCAATGGTTGTACACGATGCAGGCAGTCCATTCGACTTATCATCAGAAGGTCAAATTTCCCACACCTTGGGGGACTGGAGAAATAAGAGGAAGTGGCAATTGTTCCCAAGCGGAAGATGCGTTGGCAATATTGACCCCACAGGAATGAAAGATAGATCAATAGCAATCACAGCCCCCGGGCGCAAATAGAATGCCCGGAGGAGGGAGGAAACAACATGCGAAGGAAGAGTGTTTAGAGGTAGTCATTCCGAAAGGATTTATCTTACCGCCAAACAAAGACCCCGCAGTTTTGACCATCGAGGAACTGGAAAGTGTGACGTTTTTCGAAGAACATCCTGAAAAAGGTATACCTAGGCTTGGAGCTCTCTTTCGGGCTCATGAGTGCTTTTTTACATTATTTAACGGATAACTCAGATTGCTTTGCTTGGTCTAACCTTTACATAACAGGGATTCTCTCAGAGATAGCTATTCACCAATTGAGCGCGGATCCTAATCATACCCCGATGAAACAAAGAAAGTGGCTGATATCTGCGGTCAGGGATCAATTCGTGAAGGAAGAGGTGACATGCTTACTTAATATAGGGTCAGTCTGAAGAGTCGAGGACCCTGCGTGGCTGGCTAATGTAGTAGTAGTCCCCAAAAAGCTCAACAAGTTCAAAATGTGTGTGGACTTCAATGACATGAATGAAGCATGCCAAAAGGACTCACTCCCTTTGCCGTATATTGATAAGACAAATGATGCCACGACCGGACATGAGCTGCTCAATTTCTTGGACGCATACTCACGATACAACCAGATCAGCCTGCACCCGGACGATCAAGAAAAGACTTCTTTTATGATTAATCATAGTAACTTTTGTTACATTGTAATGCCTTTTGGTCTTAAGAATGCAGGGCCACTTACCAAAGATTGGTGAATAAAATGTTCGAAAAGCAAATCGACCGTACCATAAAAATTTACATTGATGACATGTTGGTCAAATCTCGAGAAGTTGAGACTCACCTGGCCTCCTTGATCGAAACCTTTGACATTTTACGTCGCCATGGTATGAAGTTAAATCCGGAAAATTCGCCTTCGGGGTCAGGTCTAGGAAGTTCTTATGTTTCTCTGTCTCTGGTTGTGGCATCGAGATGAACCCTAGTAAAGTTAAGGATATCTCAGAAATATCGGATGTGCTAAATTACGTCAAAATGGTACATATATTGATAGGGAAAGTTGCGGCCTTGGGAAGATTCATATCGTGATCAACAGATCAATGTCATGATTTTTTCAAACTCATGAAGAAAGGCCACCATTTCTAATAGACACAAGAGTGCGATCGAAGCTTACAGGACCTCAAGTCTTACTTATCTAGCCTTCATATAATGGCTAAATTCGAAAGAAGAGAGAGACTACTTACCTACATTACTGTCTCAGTTGTGTCGGTTAGCATCGCTCTCATATGAGAAGAAGGAGAAAAGCAACTCCTCATATACTATGCCAGTAAGACGCTAACCAGGGCCGAGTCATGATATTCGGACACAGAAAAGCTAGCCTTAGCCCTCGTCACGGCCACGTGGAAGCTGCGACCATACTTCCAATGTCTTCTAGTGACTGTCGTGACCGATGCCCCGTTTCACGCCTTATTATAGGGGAAAAAGCTTACGAGCCAATTATCAAAATGGTCAGTCGAGATAAGCGAATATGGTCTAACATATCAACCCCGACCAGCAATACGGACGTCGAGCCTGCCAAAATTCATGGTTGATTTCACCCCCACAATACGACCATGAAAATCTCAAGGTATGAATTCGTTCTTTTTTCCTGTTTATGTTTTACGTAACCTTTTGTGATCTCAAGACTGAGACTGACATCAAGACTGGGACTAGTTACGTAAATTCCAGACCCAGAAGACGTCGAAGTGAAGATCGGAAAACATGTGTTGAACTCTTTTCCTTGACCGTTTATTTTCCCAATGAGATTTTGTCGGTGAGGTTTTAGACGAGGCAACAACTGTAAAACATATTACTTTGAAGAACTCTTCGTGGAGATGCAAACATAAGGGGAGGCGATATGCTCCTAGCTAAAGGAACTGAGGGCCTTCCCCTTTTTTTTTTGTACTTTTTAGTTTTATAAAAAACATGCATGTACTCAGACCTAAATATCGAACACAATATATAAAAATAGGCTTACTTCAAAGCTTCCTACACTCTAAAGTTGTTGGTACGAACTCATCCTCCCGGACCTGATAATATACACCTCGAACACACGACACGACCTATTTGCCTCATATCGTGAAGGAATATAAACATAACCTTATGTCAGTATAAGATGAGGTTGAGACGTCATCCTCATTGGTAGCGAACAAAGAGTCCCCCTTATTTTATTATGAAATGGATGGATTTAAATTTCCAATCATAAAATACGCAGCCAGAAGTAAAATTCCCGGATAGGGGGAAGCGATTTCTCAGAATACCGCACACATTGGGAAGAAATAAAAATACAAATCATGGAACTTAAACACAAGCATTCGAATTTACCATAGAGCATAGTCCCGATTAGGGGGTCCTGGGGTGGAAGGATCCCTATGGTTGAATTGCTCCACCTCAAAAAAATGAGTAACTCTTACACCCGACCACAAAGCATACCAACATGACTAGAGTAACAAATAATGATTAAACGCCTCCCGCACAGGACTTAGGCAATTTAACATAAAAATTGTGCAAATCAGAGATAAATAAATACGCAGTCATAAGAAGGCATGCAAGGAAAAGGCCTAAAAACATGGGAAATACCCATAAAATATAACAGAGTATCTTCCAAAAAATCAAACAACCATATCTGAAACATTAAAAACTCACCGTAGAGAGTGCAAAAATCAAGCATCAGTAATCGGGGCCTCAGAGGTTCCAAAAGGAGTGTGCGTCTCTGGAGTCGAGGTGATCGGTGGCTCCTCCGGAAGGGTCATACTTGCATTATTTCCTCCCGACTCTAGAGTTTCGCAAAGGTTTTTTTGGGTGGCCTCATCCTTGTTTCCTTTCCCACTTTCAGCCAGGGAGATCTCAGAAACAAGCTCCTCGTATTCGGCCTGGGTCTTCCCTTCAGCCTCGTGAGGCCAACTTTCATCATCAGAAGACTGAACAAGGTCCACAGACGGGGAACACATAGGCAAAGCCTTGTGGGCCGTAACCTCTACCCTCAAAGCATCAGCCAAGGCTGCTTCAATGTTTATTGAGCCCTACCGAACCTCTTATAGAACTTGCCTCCAAGTCTAATACACCGCATGGCTTTTCTCAATGATAAAGTTTAGCTTCAACTGTTGAATTTTGGCATTCCTATAGGACATATCGACTTTCGGCATAGCCGCATGGAGGTATGTGTTGCTCTTGATCAGATCCTGATTGAGCTTGACTTATTTGTCATAATGAGTTGACAAGCTCTCATGCCTCCCCTCTAGAGCATTCAAAGCCCTTTCAGCAGATGTTTTGTCCCTCTGGCAAGCCTCGAGTTCAATCCCTAAAACTCTTATTCGCTCGACCATGTTTGTTTCCCTCTGAACTATATTAGCAAAATGCTCTTGGTGTTCGGCCCACTTCTTCTGAAGCTCCAGAAACTCTTTATGCAATTTAGTAGTCTCCTCGCTGTAAATTTTTCTATCCTGCTCTGATTGGGCCAACTTAGCCTCCAGGTCCTCTACTAAAGTCGGCTGGCTTTTTAGGATCGGAAGTCGCTCTTGTAGACTCTGGTACTCCAGCGTCCTCTCCCTCTCTTTGGCAAGCTTCCGTTGAAAACCCTCCAAGGTGAGAAGGCGCGCTTGAGGAAAAGATCAATTTAAAAAATCATATATCATGATGTGAAAAGAAAATAAGCAGACCAAGGAGAGAAAAGAGAGTATACCTGCGCCGCCGCATGAGCACCGACATTAAGCAAACAATCATCGGAGACCCTCCCCATATTCTTCTTGTCCCTCTTACTCGCTAATCGCTGACATGAACCGTGGGATTACAGACCGAGCAGGATAAGTATCCACTAGCCTTGATCCATGGGAGATCCACAGGCCCTCGCTATGCATTCCAATATTGGGACCCCAGGTTCGACTCCTAGGCATGGTACTTTGAGGTGTGAGGGCTCGCTTTTGAGAAACCAGGCCAGGAGTGGCCCATGATGATGATGGGACACAAAGAACTAGAATGGGACCTGGAGTTATACCCCAACCTGGGCAGGCGTAAGAGAAAAAGGAGCGCAAGATTTCATCTTATCAGATAAATATATCTCCCAGAAAAGATCGACAACAACAAGATGGACCTATAATTTTTCCCCTTCCAGTTATATTTCGGTGCAATCTCCTGCCGCGTTCGAAGGGAAAGAGGTGCGTAATCTAGAATTTTTTGGACCAAGCAGGTCCAAATCCGACATGGGTTTCGGTGTCCAGGCTATGGCTGACAGAGGAAGAAGGAAGAAAGTCTAAGGCGTCGTTAGGAATCAAGATAGGTAAAATAATAAAGGCGGGCCTGAGCAAAATACTTACGATCAAAATAATAAATGGGCGCCTCCGGTGGATTGACCAGATCCCTCATCGCGATGATGACGTATCTATCCGTCCACCCACGATCGGAGTCGTCATCAATACTAGCAACCAATGCATTTTGGCCACGATGAGATACTAAATAACCTCCTCTCTAAAATTTTGAGAAATAAAGGAGAATTAAGTGGGTGGGTGAAATCCTCTCCCATATGAGAAGAAAGGTATCGGAGACATGCAACTATCCTCCAAAAGGCCGGACTAATTTAGGCCAGGCACACGTTGTACTTTTGGTAAAATTACAAAATTACAGGGTCGATAAGTTTGCCCAGCCGCAAGGAAAAGGGGTACGTGTACACGAAGGAGTACCCCGACCGGTATGAAGTAATATCCTCCCCTTCTCTAGGGAGGAGCACTTCTATGTTGGACCAACAGTAGTCTACCTGCACCCAGCTCAAATAGCGGGCGCTAACAGAGGATTTGTATGAACTAGCCTATTGGGATCACTCTAAATCCATGGAGATCGGGCGCTTTACGAGGTCCTTTAGGGAAAACCAGGTGCTAGGTAGGTAGGCATTAGCATGTTGAACGGAAGAAGAATACCCAAATTATTTCTTCCTCGATGTCCTGGTAGTTGATGGCAGAGAATCCATGATTAGAACCTTGTGGATAGGACGTTTGAATCACCACAAGATTTTACTGAGGAAAAAAAAGGGATGATGACAGTTCGTTTGAAAATTTGAAAGAGTGAAGCGTCAGAAGGCTGGAAGGAATGGAAAAAAAGTCTTTATAGGGAAGTGGTATATGGAAAAGATAGGGAAGGTGTAACATTTGGTCTAAAGGAAGGAAAATCAAGCCATCATTACGATGTCTCTTCCCTAGGAGAATTATCAACAAATGCGCGACACGTGTAAGGTAGGCGATATAGGGGCAACAGAGCATTTAATGCCAAGTGATGGCGTGTGAACCTAAGATAGACGACTAAATCGGTATACTATCTCCTAGAGACGCCATGTTGTATGCGAAAATTGACGGTCGACAGACTCTTCCACTTCTCGATCCCATGAACTCAAGGGTCTCGAAAAGTGGGAGACTATTTGTATTGGGTAGAAATGCTTCCGAGAACATTGTGGGATTTCAGTGAGTATGTTGTTGTTGTATAGTTAGCTTACCAAAGGGTCCTTTGGACATGAACTTTTTTCCTTTTCTTTCAAAACATATTTCCAAAACAATATTTGGTTACACATTATAATGATTTTTGGTAAGTTTTTAAAGATTACGTTTTTCATATTAACCTATTTTTCAAGTAAATTTTTTTCCACTTAAAAATTTTAACTTTTTTCCCCAAGTGAAATGCATATCTTAATACCACTTTCACTTCATATACTACCTTTCCTCAAATATCACTCATTCATGTATAAACGCGTACCGAAATGTCTTGCTTTGTCATATCGGTATCAGAGGCGAATATACGTTGTTTGCTATGATTCAATCTAACATTTTCCATAGAAACTACTATATATCTATACAAAAATTACTTAAAGTTCAATAAATAATAAATCCCTAATCTGTAATTCCAAAAGTTCAACAGTTCCTAAGGTAATATTTTTAAAAGTTGAATTTATCAAGTTTGAATTCAAAATTTACCTCTGAATTTGAATTATGGAAAAAATGACTTTACATGGGATATAACCGTCTTCTTAAAATTTAGATAAAAATAAAAATTTGCTGGAACTTTTCTTCAGAGGAAAATATTACCCTAGAGATCAATATTGACTCTAATCCTATTCAAATTTAATGTATCATTCGACCTTCAATATATGAAATAGAGAATGAATAAACGTTTATATCTTCGAAGCCTTAATAACACCTTTTGTTGTTGAAATCCTATAGTTAATGGCTTTTTCTAACATAGCAATTGGAGGAAATGAATCGGGAGAAGCCTATCTCGATGACTTTTTCAGTTTAAAGAGCTCACATACTTCTCATGAGGAAATGTTATCAAAATAAAAATCGTCATGTGACATAAATATAACAGAGAAATATATTACTGAAACATTTAGTATATCAATATTAGCGATTCCGATCAGAGGCTAAGGGTGTGTTCGGTATGGAGGAAAATATATTTTTTAATTTTTTTTCATGTTTGTTATTTCTTAAAAACATAATTTGAAAAATAATTTTTAGTGGAGGTAGGAAAAACAAGTTCAAAAATTATATTATTTTAAGTTATATATATACAAATACTTTTAGCTAGGATAATATTTTTTACTTACGTACCGAATACAAAAAAAAAAGAAAAGAAATCACTTATAATTTTTTATGCAGAATATTTTTCTTCGTGCCGAACACACCTAAGTTCCTCTATCTTCCAAGAAGGGAGTAGAAGAAGAATAAAATCAAACAGAAAAAGATCGCCTTTGTCCTCTTATCTGCTTCTTTCTCTTTCCATCAATATAAATAGTTTATACGCTTAGCAAAATTTGATTTACTTAACATGTTATATATATACTTTGGGGTGGAGCCATAATAGAAGTTATGAATTTCAGCAGAACTCAATAGTTCAGGCAATAATAAAAATTCACTTAATATTTCTGGCAAAGTCCGAATTCGAAGTTTATGGATTCACAATCTTAGTCATTTTGAATTATTGGGTTGTAAATAAACAATTTATAAATATTGAATGAATTTCTTAAGACAAATATAAAGTTTAAATTAAAATTATTGGATTCAATCGAACACGTAAGCTTAATATTTATAATTAATATATTCAAATTCAGTAAATAAAAAGATCGGTGGTTCATACCATAAACTTAAAATTCTATATATTACCCCTTTTCATGTTACCCATCCTTGTTTACTGTACGATAGTTGACTTATTAAAAAAATTATGTTTATGTAATATTATTTATACAATAATACTCGATATATAAAATATAAACTCATTTAAAAATTAAAACGCACATTCTCTTATTATCAATGATGTACCAAACTGGTCAACAGATCCAGAATACCAATTACTGAAAATTCAGCACAGCCACGAAGTGTCAAAAAAGGCAACAGTTTTATATTGTATTTCACTTTGTTTCTCTTTCATCGACGTGATATTTTGTAGTTTGTACACAAGGGATTACGTAATGAAAATAAACTAAGTGATATGGTAAGATAATTCCACGTCACGACAAGAAGAAAAACATTTAATAATAATATTTTTTATTGTCATATGTTAAATATTATTATTAAAAGTATTTTTTGTAACAATAAAAATTATTGTATGTCGTTTTAATAACCTTCGATGTGAAAAGTTTTAGCAACAATACATTATTTTTTTATTGTCATTTATATTTTTTAACAATAATATATTAAATTTTTATTGTCATTTATGCTTTTTAACAATAATACATTTATTATTGCTAAAATTTTGTTATCAATTATATATTTTCTAGTACTGGTAAATCATACTGGGAAACTTTTGAGGAAGATATCAAAAATCTTTTGTTCTTTGTTTTAGAGATAATAATATTTTTGATCCCTCAATTATTGATAAATTCTAATTACGATCCTTGTAATATTTGGTTAAGTATAACCTTCAATTAACTAAAAGGTTTGATTTTAATCCATCGATGTAGGAACTATGTGATATTTAAACTATTTTAGAAATATATATGAAATTATGGACTAATAATAACATCACATATTGATAATTGAATGATTAAACAGTACTTAATAACTTGTTAAATTTGTGAAAGTTCATAGACAGAGGGATCAAAAGTGCACATATCATTATAATTGAAGATTAAATATGCTAAATAAGAAATTACAAGAGCTAAAATCAGAATTTGCCAATTATGAAGGACTAAAAGTGCTATTTCCCTTTCCGTATTTTTTTGCCATAAATTTAGTCTCATTCATTTCGCGTCATCTAACCGTCACATATGTCAATACACATTTTCCTTATTTATAGATCTCACCATTAACTATTTTCTCATACACTTAGAAGTTGGAACAAATAATTTTTTCTCAACAATGGCTTCTCCATCTAAAGAGCTTCATTTTCTATTGATGCCTTTAATGTCTCAAAGTCATATTATACCATTAACAGACTTTGCAAAATTATTAGCCCTTTATGGAGTCAATGTTTCCATTATTACAACACCTCTCAATGCCCAAAAATACAAATCTATAGTCACTTATGCTATAAAATCCAATCTAAAAATCCAACTAATTCCTCTTCATTTCCCAAATCAAGAATTTGGATTGCCTCAAGGATGTGAAAATATGGATACACTCAATTCACTAGAGTTATTTAAAGATTTCTTTTTGGCAAGTGAAATGATGCAAGAACCACTAGAGAAATTAATTGAAGAATTGGAACCAAAGCCAAGTTGTATCATTTCCACTAGTCCTCTCACTTGGACTCAACAAGTTGCTAACAAGTTCAAGATTCCAAGGTATATATTCCAAACTATTTCTTGTTTCACTCTCTATTGTTCTCACATACTAAATCAGACAAAAATACAAGAAACCCTTGTGTTGGATTTGGATTCATTCTTGATACCTAATGTGCCACACAAGATTGAGTTCACAAAAGGTCAATTGCCTCATGATTCAAGAAAGCAATCTTCTCAAGATATGGAAAGTATATTTGACCAAATTAAAAAATCCCAAGATTTGGCAAGAGGTACTTTGATTAATACTTTTGAGGAGTTGGAGCCTTGGTACGTTGATGCATACAAGAAAGTTGTGAACAGAGTATTTTGTATTGGTCCAGTATCATTATGTAACAAAGAAATGGATGAGATGGTTGATAGAGGTAATAAGGCCTCAATTGATGAGCATAGTAATTGTTTGAATTGGCTTGATTCTATGACGCCAAAATCAGTCATTTATGCATGTTTTGGTAGCCTTTGTAACATTTCATTCATGCAAATGAAGGAAATTGGTTTAGGCTTGGAGTCATCAAATGTGCCTTTCATTTGGATAATAAGAGGGTTAAATTTTACACCACAAGTCGAAAAATGGCTAAGGGATGAAAATTTCGAAGAGAGGATTAAAGGAAGAGGGATGGTTATTCGAGGTTGGGCCGCACAAGTTCTGATATTGTCTCATCTGTCTGTCGGAGGGTTCTTGACACACTGCGGATGGAATTCCACCTTAGAAGGAATTTCTTCTGGTGTACCGATGATTGCTTTTCCTATGTTTGCCGAGCAATTTTACAATGAGAAATTCATTGTAGATGTTTTGAAGATTGGAGTTCGAATTGGGGTTGAAGTGAGTACTAACTCTTGGAATGAAGACAAGAATGGAGTGTTAGTTAACAAATATCAAGTCAAAAAAGCAATAGACCAATTGATGGATAAAGGATTAGAGGGTGAAGAAAGAAGAAAAAGAGCAAAGGAGTTGGCACATATGTCAAAGAAGGCAATACAAGAAGAGGGTTCTTCATATTTGAATACCAAATTATTGATTGAAGATGTGATGCAAAGTAGTACTCAAATATAAAGTGGAAGGAAGCCAGTAATGTAGCTCTACATATTAGACCACGTGAAGTTTGTAGGCCAACTCTAATCTTTTACAAGTAATCTAATCTGTAAACTCGATGTTGCTTAACCGAGGAATTCTTAGATATGATGCAAAATGACTCTTGTTCTATCCTTGATCAGAGATTTCTCTATAAAAAATATGAATCGAAGTTTGAAGAAAGGGAGGGAGAAGGAGCTCGAAAATCATAAAGGAAATCCAACTCCCAGTCTCATTTACTGCAACAAATACTACAAGAAGAAAGACATTTGTCAACAACATTTTTGTTCTATATGTTGGATGTTGTTGTTAAAAGTATTTTTCGCAACAACAAAATTTGTGGCATGCCGTTGCAATAACCTTCGATGCGAAAAGTTTTTGCAACAACAAGTTTTTTTTGTTGTCATTTACATTTTTTAGCTACAATTATTAAATTTTTGTTGTCATTTACGTTTTTTAGCAATAATATATTTATTGTTGTTAAAGTTTTATTGTCAATTCTATACTTTGTGAGGTGGAACTAAATGAAATTAAGGTATGCTTACATTTTTATGGATATGTGATAAGATCATATATAATTAACTTGTGTTATTTTTAACTTCTCTACAAAAATTCATTCCTTTGCGGTTTCTAAACTTCAAATGAAACATTTAGATTATCCATATAGGCAATAAAATACAAGAAAGTTTAAACATGCGTATTTTTCACGAAATTTCCAAAGGGCTTAATGGAAAATGTTCTTGTCAAAAACAGTTTTTTACTAATTTTGTTGAAAATCCTACATTGTCAACGACATTTCAATGGAAACGTTTGTGAAAAATACTTAGATTTTCATCAGTATATTTGATAATTACAAACTTAATTCAACTTCTTTTATTTTCGGGAAGTGATGAAAACATGCCCAAACTATCATCTCAATTGGTCTCCCTTCTGACAAGATAAAGGAGGGCCTAAGGTAAAAGGTACTACCCCTGTAGTCCTATTCAATGTCACATGTTTGATTGGATACGATGTTTTTTATTTTTAAAAATTCATGGTCTAAATTCAATTATAGATAAATTGCTATAATTCACCTTGTTAAAGGTAAATAAAAAAATTTAAATTAAATTATTTTTAAAAAATACCAATAAGTTCAGATGGAAGACATGTTAAATAAAGTGATAATTTGACTAGTAAAGAAGTAAAGAAGTAAAGAAACGTAAGTATTAGAGGCGTTTTCAACACAATACAATTTTTAGAGTTAGCACTACAAGAAATGACACTTTTTCCCACCTTTTCTAGTCATTACAAAAAAATAACCTTTTCAAGTCATTACACAGTAATTCTTATTTTTTGTAGTACAACTTACAAACTTTACATGGTCCTAGCCACATTATTGGCTTCCCTACCTTATCCTTAGGTAGTTGCATGATATCTTCAATCAACAATTTGATATTCAAGTATGAAGAACCCTTTTCTTGTATTGCCTTTTTTGACATATGTGCTAGCTCCTTTGCTCTTTTTCTTCTTTCTTCACCCTCTAATCCATTATCCATTAGTTGATCTATTACTTTTTTGACTTGATCCTTGTTAACCAACACTCCCTTCTCTCATTCCAAGAGTTAATACTTACTTCAACCCCAACTCGAACCAAATCGTCAGAACATCTACGATGAATTTTTTATTATAAAATTGCTCGAAAAACATAGGAAAAGTAATCATCGGCATGCCACATGAATTTGCTTCTAAAGTCGAATTCCAACCACAATGCGTCAGAAACCCTCCGATAGATGGATGGAACAATATCAGAACTTTGTGGGGCCCAACCTCGAATAATCATCCCTCTTCCTTTGACCTTCTCTTCGAAATTTTCACCCCTTAACCATTTTTCGACATGTGGTGTAACATTTAGCCCTCTTATTATCCAAATGAAAGGCACATTTGATGACTCCAAGCCTAATCCAATTCCTTCATTTGCAAAAATGAAATGTTACAAAGGCTACCAAAACAAGCATAGATGACTGATTTCGGCTTCATAGAATGAAGCCAATTCAAACAAATACTATGCTCGTCAATAGAGGCCATGTTGCCTCTATCAACCATCTCATCCATTTCTTTGTTACATAATGATACTGGACCAACACAAAATACTTTGTTCACAACTTTCTTGTATTCATCAACATACCAAGGTTCCAACTCCTCGAAAGTATTGATCAAAGTACCCCTTGCCAAGTCTTGGGATTGTTTAATTTGGTCTATAATACTTTGCATATCTTGAGATTGTTTTGTTGTAGTGCCATTCAATGTTTGACCTTTTGTGAACTCAATCTTGTGTGGAACATTAGGTATCAAGAATGAATCAGAATCCAACACAAGGGTATCTTGTAATTTTGTCTCATTTAGGATGTGGGAACAATAGAGAGTGAAACAAGAGACAGTTTGGAATATATTCCTTGGGATCTTGAACTTATTGCAACTTGTTGAGTCCAAGTGAGAGCACTAGTAGAAATGATACAACTTGGCTTTGGTTCCAAATCTTGAATTAATTTCTCTAGTGGTTTTTTGCATCATTTCACTAGCCAAAAAGAAATCCTTAAACAACTCTAGTGAATTGAGTGTATCCATATTTTCACATCCTTGAGGCAATCCAAATTCGTGGCTTGGAAAATGAAGAGGAATTAGTTGGATTTTTAGATTAGATTTTATAGCATGAGTGACTATTGATTTGTACCTTTGGGCATTGAGAAGTGTGGTGATAATGGAGACATTGACTCCATGAAGGGCTAGTAATTTCGCAAAGTCTGTTAATGTGTATAATATGGCTTTGAGACATCAAAGGTATCAATAGAAATGAAGTTGTTTAGATAGGAACCCATTGTTGGGAAAACCTAAGTGTAGAAGGAAATAGTAGTGATTGAAAGAGAATAATCCCTTGATTATTTTTATTAATGTAATAGGTTTATATACATGATATATAATAGTAAACCTAGCTTATAATTACGGAAATTAAATATACATTTTCTTAATACTAAAGATTACTACCATAATTACATATGTACAATATCACTAATAATATCAAGGAATATACTACGTATATTAGAAATATACTACATATATTCTATCACACCCCCGCAGTCATAGCGGGCGTTTGTCGTATGTCGCGCCCGATTTTGACCTGCGGGCTTCGCGACGCGATGGCGTCGATTCCCTCCGGATGGATTAAAAATTGCTTGCTTGAGGAGTCGCCACCTAATTATTCTAAGGTGAATTAGGACACCTAAATTCTAACTACAAAAAAAATACAAAATAACTCCAATTTTGTGAGTGCGAAACTAATGAAATTCTAGGTAAGGGTTCTTTATTATCCTAAAGGGAAGGGGTTAGGCATCCTTTAAGATCCGCTAACTTGCGGTTATCCGATCAAATTCAGGTTAATTATTGTACTAAGAAAATGCATGTTTTTACAAGTATAAAAATAATATTACAAGGTGTTAATAAAATGATACATTTTGTACAAGTATGCATTTGTATGGCATTAATATACATGTAAAGTCAGGGGGGAAAAAAGTATAAGTATGCATTTGTATGAAAATTGATAAAAATGTATGCAAGGTGATTATTGTGGGCGACGGGCCTAAAATTAGATAAACTAGCGATGGGTTTCCGGTTTAGACTACCCTATTAATTAATTCTATGTCTACCTATTCTAAATATTTCAATAATTTCACGAGTACAATAATATTACAATGCGAGAATGAAAATAAAGTGAATTAAAGAAAGTTAAAGACAACGACAAAAAATAAGAAATCTCCGAGGGGTATTTGCCTTCTTTGACTTATCTTTGCAAGTTTGTCAAGAATAAACGGTTAGAAACAATTGAATATACATAACTTCGGATTCGTATCCAAAACAATAAATGTTTTGATTACGGAGGGCTCGAACTCAAATTTTGAAAAGATCATTCCAATCACGTCGTGGTCGCGAACGTATGACTCGTTGGTCATTTTAGTTGCCTTGCCTACCGAACATGTTGGTCTCTTGGGTGAAAAAGATTTAAGTTTCATCCTTGCCCGAAGTTTTATTTTCCGTCTTTACAAATGTGGAGGCCTCAAAAATCGACGGATATTTTTTCATCGGCCAAAATGCGGTATTTAATTCAAAAACAAAACTAAACCAAAACAAGAAAAACTAAAATCGAGAAGCAATTCTCGAAAAGACGCGATATTTAGTTTAAAACAAGAAGACAATAAAACAATAAATATCCATTGCACGGATGTTTAAATGCCAAAAGAGTAACCGAAACAAAAATGAAAAAAAAGCGCGGCCTCGAATTCAATTTCATCGGCATAAAAGCGATAAAGTAGTAAAGCGATGAAGATATCCGTGCACGGATGTTTAAATGCCAAAATAAACCAACAATTTTCAATTAAAATATGCGACCCGAATTCTAAAATTTCAACCGAAACGGGGTTTGGAATGTTTCGAAAATCGACCGGTTCGGAATAGTGACCCGAATTTCGTCGACCCGACCGGATTTCGGGTCGAACCGGAATAAAACATTTTTTATTTATTTATTTTCGATAACCAACAACAAAGATATGAAAAAATAAAATCTGGAAATTTATCCAAACCGGATCGACCGACCCCGAATCGATGACCCGACCCTAAACAGTCACGACCCGAATCAATTCTTTCCAAATTTTCGGGTAAACAACAACACAATAAAAACACGCAAAAATCTGGAAATTAACCGAATCGGGTAGACCCGACCCGAATCGGATGTTTTCAACACGAATCGATTTTCTTCCAAATTACAGATAACCAACAACACAATATAAACATACAACAATCTGGAAATTATACAAATCGGGTCAACCCGACCCGGCACAGTGGCCCGACCCGAATCGGATTTTTCAACCCGGATCGATTCCTTTCCCAAATTTCAGATAACCAACAACAAGATATAAAAATAAAAAAAATAAAATCTGGAAATTTATCAAATCGGGTCGACCCGGACTCCGAAAACAGTGAAGAATAGCAAAAATTTCAAATTATTCACTACCAAAACCCCAATAATTTTAACTTATATTTTCGGACTTTTTAAGACGATGAACAACACAAAAAGAAAACAATACCAACCTTAGGAGAATCTCAGATTTGTATTTTTGGATTTCAAAACTTGAACTCGATTTTCGGACCTCCAAATTCCCCCCAAAAATGAAGAACAACATGGGGTATTTATAGATGGCTTAACCCCCCCCCAACGAGTTTGAAATTCGAATAAAAGGTTTTTAAAAAATCTGATTTTGGAAGCGGATTTTGGGGGTATGGGTTGCGGATTTTGGGGGTATGGGTTGCGGTTTTTCAGGGGATAGAGGTATGGGTGAAGTGAGGTTTGATTTTTTTTTGATTTGGTTTTTTTAGGTTTTGGGAATATTGGATTGGTTGAAAATAATAAAGGGTGTTTGGAATTTTCGGGTGTGGGCGTGTTGGGCTGGTGGAAATAAAATAAGAAGGGGGGAAGGGAATTGGGCCCGCGGGTCTGGGCTGGTCTGGTTGGAGTTTGGGAGAGATGGTGGCCGGTTGGGCCTGGGGAGTTGGGCCGATTGAGTTTGGGGAAAATAAGGGTGTTTTGGGCTGGGGATTAAACGGTGTGGGTGGTGGTTTTGGGCTTGTGGGTCGGCCGGTTGGGCCTGGGAATTGGGGGAAATAAAGGGGAAGGGAATAAGGGGTGTTGGGCTTTGGGCTGGTAAGGGGATTTCGGGTTGGCCGAAAAAATGGGTTTTAGTTTGGGTAGAAATTGTTTTGGGTTGGGAAATGAAATGAGTTATGGGTTTAAAACATAAAAGGGGTTTTAATATTAAAAAATGCATTGAAGAAAAAAATATGTAAATTATAAAAAATAAGAATATAACGATGTGATAATAATAAAAAATATAATATTTGCGATATGCTTAATGCTTGATAAAAAATGGAAATGCGATGCCATTTTGCGAAAAAATAAATAACATAGAATATTATGGATAAAACTATGATTATGATATAAAAATGCAAAAATGACAAATAAAAATGCAAATAATAATAAACTGATGATATATATACCTATATATGCTTATATTTAAAAAATACTAAAAATTGCAAATAAAATCATAAAAGATGGGACAAAATTGGGTGTCAACATCGTACGTTGAGACTGTCCCTAAAATCTTCAAACAGAACTAAGGGAAGGCCTTTAGTAAATATGTCAGCAATTTGATATCGTGAAGGGACATGCAAGACACGTACTTGTCCACGAGCTACCTTTTCGCGAACAAAGTAAATATCCAACTCAATATGTTTAGTGTGATGATGTTGGACAGGATTTCCAATGAGATATATCGCACTAACATTATCGCAGTATACCAAGGTAGCTTTCTGTGTAGGAAAATGAAGCTCTAAGAGGAGGTTACGCAACCAACATGACTCAGACAACACATTGGCTACCCCTCGATACTCGACCTCCACGTTGGAACGTGATAAAGTAGCCTAGCGTTTAGACGATCAAGAGACCAAGCTATCACCAAGAAACATACAATAACCAGATGTCGAGTACGTGCATGTGTTCTTCCCTCGGATCATGTATAAATAAACACACCTGCTGCACTGCATAAGTAATATCAGGCCTCGTGAACGCAAGTTACTGAAGAGCCCCCGCAAGACTACGATAGTGGGAGGAATCCTCGTAGGGTGTGCTAGAATTATCACTCAGCTTCGGTTTGGTGTTAACCGGAGTAGGAGATGACTTACATGATGACATTCTAGCTCGTTTTCAATAATCTCAATTGCATATATCCTTTGGGATAGAAATAGACCACATACATGAGGAGTTATAGTTATACCCAAAAATAACACAAAGGCCCCAAGTCTTTCATAGCAAATTTGGAGCTGATAAGAGATATGATAGACTTGCGCAATTCATCAGAGGAGGTAGTCAATATAATATCATCCACATATAACAGAATGTATGCCAGAGAAGTACCGCGATGGTAGATGAACAGAGAATGATCAGACATGCTGTGAGAAAACCCAATAGTAGACATATAATCTACAAACCTTTTGTACCAGGTCCGAGGGGCATGTTTTAGCCCATACAAGGACTTCTTCAGCAAGCACACATGATTAGGATGATTGGGGTCCCTGAAACCCAAGGGCTGATACATGTATACAATTTCCTTGAGATAACCGTTTAATACGCATTTTCACATCCAGATGATGAATGTGCCATGCTTTTGAGAGAGCAAGACTGAGAACAATGCGAATAGTTGCCGGTTTGACCACCAGACTAAATGTCTCTTCACAATCCATGTCAACCTGTTGAGTTTTGCCATCACTTACAAGACGAGCCTTATGCCTCTCAAAACAACCATCAGATTTTTTCTTATAAGTAAAAATCCACATAAAATGAATCACATTGACACCAGGCGGACGGGGCACTAACTCCCACATCTTATTTTCAATAAGAACATTATATTCATCATCTATGGACATTTTCCAATTCGGGTCACGAAGGGCATACACGGAGTTACGTGGTAAGGGTGATTTAGTGACATTAAAATTGAGATTAAAATGACATTTTGGTCTAAAGATACTCCGTTGGCTACGAGTAACGGGCCCTTGACTCGGAATAGAAGTGGGTTGGACCTGGGTAAGTGTAGTGACATCGGAACTGACTGGACCGAGAGGGGGGTCATGGGTTGGGCCAGCAGGCAGTGGACCTACTGACCGAAAGGGTTGTGTGATGGAAACTAGGCCAACAGGCATTGGGTCTGCTGGCAGAGACTTATCGGAAGAGGAAAATGGGCCAGCAGGCAGTAGGCCTGCTGGCTCAATGTGATCACAGGAAGGTTCTAGGCCAGTAGGCATTAGGCTTGCTAGTCCAAATCTCGAGATGTGGGCCAGACCAAATGGTGGACCACATACGGTGAGAGCCCATCATCTAGAAAATTATAAGAATTAGACATGAAATTATGCAACTTAGCAAACGGAAATTGGTTTTCATAAAAAATGACACGGCGACTAATTATGATTTTATTAGAGAATAAATCATAACATTTGTAACCATGATGATTAGATGGATAACCCAAAAACACACAAGTGGTAGAGCGAAACACCCAAACACCCTAAGATGAGAACACGACGGATCTTTGTGATAAAGAATTTTGAGTAAAGATTGGTATGCTAATCCTTTGCTAGGGAGTATATTAAGAAGATAAGTAGTCATTTGTAATACATGATGCCAAAATGAAGGTGGTAATGGTAATGCAGCATGAGCTAGTAATGTCCGAAAAATATTATTGATGGTACGTATTTTTCTCTCGGCTTTTCCATTTTGTGAGGATGTACGTCGACAAGAAAACCGAAAATATATACCATTAATCTTAAAAAATTCCCTAAATGAACCATTATCAAATTCCCTTCCATTATCACATTGAATATTTTTAATTTCCGTTCAAATTGCGTACAGATGAATGCTCTAAATGATAGGAATGTGGAATAAATTTGAGACTTGTTAGATAATGGATATGTCCATAAAAAATAGAATAATCATCCAAAAATAACACATAATAACGGTGGACCGAAGAGCTCAAGATGGGAGATGTACAAAGATCACTATGAATAATATCAAATGGCAATAAAGTACTAGAATTGGAGGCAACAAACGATAATTTAACATGTTTTCCAAGCGGACAAGAAGGACAAACATTAGTACTATGCGTACTATTACACTCAATAAATTTATTGTTTTTAAGGGAGGAAAGAACAGACACTCCCGGATGACCCAAATGCGCATGCCATTAGGAAGGTGCTAAGGCGGTAAACATTGACGGTGTGACTTGTTTAGTGGTGGTGGTGATGGATAGAGCTCGCCCTGACTATCACATCTCATTAGAGGTATCCCCATCGAGAAATCCTTCACAGAAAATCCAAAAGGGTCAAAGTCAATAGAAACTCAATTATCAGTTATAAATTTCCGAACATACACCAAATTTTTAATTAAGTGAGGAGCATGAAAGACATTTTTCAAGGCTAAGGGTGGGTTCGGGGGACATAAATTTGTGTGACCATAACCACTAATTGGAATTTAATTACCATTATAAATAATTATGTCACGATTTTTGCTCAAATTAAAATAAGACGAGAGATTATCTAGTGCGGACGTCATGTGAGAAGTAGCACCGGTGTCCATGTACCAATTTACATTCGGAGGATTTAGCCCAAGTGTACGGATTATTGCCTCGATATCCGTATGGGTCGGGGATGCTGCTGGGCCCGGAGCAACAAAGGCTTTCTGTGGCCGAGGCCCAAGCATGCCAGGCCATGTAATTACGAGGCCCAGGCTGATGTTGCCTCTGCTATCCATTGGGCCTGGCCAAAGTTGAAGCTGGGATGGGAACTGGGCAGGGCAACATGGGCTCCTGCCCAGCGGCCCAAGTCTGCTGCCAGGGGTTCAGTGGCCCGGTCCCCTACTGACTGCCACTATCGACTGTTCGTCTGCCACTGCCACCGCCATTGCCGCCGTACCACTCTTACCACCGCCACGTCTGCCACCATGATTTTTTCCACGATTTTGACCCTTTTTGCCACCCCCGTTGTTACAATTTTGACCATAATTTTTAGAGAACAATTGAGAGTCATCAGTTTCGAGGGACATGGCCACCATCATGGCGGAATTGGCTCTGGTAGCCGCCTTTTTAGCCAATACTGCTTCTTCGAAGGTGAGCATGGAACGAGCCTGGTAGAATGGTGGGAGAGGATTGCTTTGACGAGAAGAGTGCCAACCCCATTATATGCCTCGGAGAGGCCTGCAACCATCTGAAGAACTAGACGATCACTCGTGACGGGCGCACCAACATTTTTGAATTGATCCGACAACTCATTGAGCCTTTGAAAATAGGCTAAGACATTAGGATAATTCTCCATATTTATGTGGGAGAATTCTTGCTCAAGGGTAACGACACGAGAATTTTTGTTATCTTGAAAAATGTCACGCAACCTATTCCAAGCTTCCACTGCCGTGGCATCGGGTTTGATTATTGTTTGTAAGAGGTCCATAGAGATGGTGGAATAAATCCATTGGAGCACCGTAGCATCCAGAGTTGCCCACAACTCTATTTCATCATCGGTTGAAGGCACATTCTCCTTGCCTTTTTCCGGTTTGACGATGTGATAGAGGACTCTATTAGACCTTGCGTGAATTTTAAATAGTTTTGCCCACGTCGCGTATTGCACGTTATCCATCTCAAGAACGATAGGGATGTTCTTGATATTTGAGACTGCAAGGGCAGGATGAAAGGTATTTTTTACGGTAGACATGATGGAAGAACAAGATTAGAGTTGGGTTTCAGAATTTTTTTTGAAGGGATGGGGGAGGGACGACCGACGGCCAAGGGGGAGTAGGGCGGCAGAAGTGGTATATTTTTGGAGAAAGAAAAGTTTATCCTAGACTGCTGATACCATGAAAGAGAATAATCCCTTGATTATTTTCATTAATGTGATAGGTTTATATACATGATATACAATAGTAAACCTAGCCTATAATTATGAAAATCAAATATACATTTTTCTAATACTAAATATTACTATCATAATTACAGATGTACAATATCACTAATAATATCAAATAATATACTACGTATATTCTATCAGTGATAACTCTAGCTTGTATATGGGTGAAATTTATAGGGAAATTTAAATTAAATAGATACCCAAAAACGAATTAGCCGGTAGTGGTATACAATATATAAAGTGTATAATATAAGTATATTGAGAACTGACTGTAAATATTTTTGACCGAGCAGCAAAATATGTAATTTTCCCAAATTTATATAATTACCATCTAAGATTGTGGTGGAGTGGTAAGTAACCCCGTCCTTAAACAGAGGTCTAAGATTAGAGTTCTGAAAATGATGCTACCTGTAATAAATGAGCGATTTACTTCAACGTTGGACTTTTTTATTCGAATTTGAATTAGTCGGATTCAAAAAATATTAAATACCGAGTGAGAAATAAAAAATAAATTAATATAACTAAAGAAAGTTGTACTGATACCTGTGACAGTTAGATGAGGACAAAATGTATGAGACAAATTTTGAGGTCATGACAATTTAATGGCAAATTGGGTACATAGATTAAAACAAAGAACAAAAGAGTAGTTAGGTGCTGTCCTCAAAAGGATGCACCATGGGTTTTTTTCCAACCTAATCTCTTTGTTTTTTGCTATGTAAGCCAAAAGCAATTGAATGCTTCAAGAAAACATGTAAATGACAAAAAGAAAACCACCAGAATAAACGTAATATAGTGAGATAAATAATTAATGGAGTGTTTTGAGTCCAAGCTTTGAAAATGAAGTTCTTAGAATTCAAATTTATTGGGCTAATAAATTCTACATATCTGTGTAAATTAAAGTAAAAATGATGAAAAGAAAAAAGAAAAAGCAAGAAGAATATATAATCCTACATTAGTTTTTTGCTTTCTGAAACAGTCTTCCTATCTACCAAGGTAGGGATAAGATTGTATACATCATATTCTTCTCAGACCTCACGTTGTGAGATTTTATTATGTTGTTGTTATTGTATATCAGTTTTTTGCCCTTGGTGCTGGAATTTCTGTGATAACGATTTATAGAAACTTTATTCTTTGAATAGTTTGGTGATAAAAGAATCAAAATAAGGGGTGCAAATATAATATCTTAAGTCACAAGAGGTGGTTAATGTTATCAAGACAAATTTGACGGAAATTTTCTGAAATTTTATAATTCTTAATTCATTTTTTGATTTTCATTGTTATTAATCCTTCTCAATATCATAGGCCGAGATTCCTTTGCCATCATGCGACCAGATTTTGGCTCATTATTGGTAAGAGAGTGTTTTTCTTTTTAATTTATGAGTTTATGTTTCTTTATATCCTACAGCATAAAACACTGTACATATATTTACAGAACTAGATAAATATTTATTATTCTAAGATAATGGAAAATAAATGTTGGAAATTAGCCTTTGACGGGGAGATGCGTCCACCCATCTTTGATGAATTAAACACTAGTGTTCCGCATGTTGGAGACCTTGTCTCTTCGCATATGCATGATCTACGAATTGAGTAGATGACCGTAGGGCCAAGAATCGTCTAATTTCATTGAGAAATGAAAGAGATATTGGTCCACGAAGTAATGTGTTTAAGGCATGGAAATGTGGTGTGGGACAAATCTACCACATCGGTGGGAATAGGAAGAATTGCACTCTATATATGTCTCAAATTGGTAAAGGGTTTGGGACCCCAAGGGGTATCCCATGTGTTTAAAGGAGGGAAGACCTAGATGTGCTTGGGTTCAAGGCTAAGCCCACACGCGCGCCGCCGCCGCCCGTCCGGTTCTGGGTCCCGGGTCTCGGGTCCCGGGTTCCCGGGTCCCGGGTTCCGGGTTCCCGGGGCCGTGGGCCGTGGGGACCTCCTTTAAGGGCCATTACAGCCTTGTTTGTGGTTGTTGGGCAACCCCTCCTCATGCTACATATTGAGCCTCCTTTGGCTCAAAACAGTAGCTAGAAACAAGCTAAAAACAGACGGGAATAACACAGAAAAATAGACTGAAAAATAGCGAAATCAGTGAGCAAAAACTGCTCGAAACAGTGGCTGAAAATCAGTCAAAAACAGTGACCAAACCCTCACGTATACACAAGATATACACAGAGACAAAAGAGAAGAGTAAAGAGAAACTCTTCCTTCCTATTCCATATCTTCAGCAAGTCGAGTCATATTTGTTTTCTTCGCCAGGCTCAACCTATTGGCTTTGTAGCGTTGAGATTAAAGTGTTATTTTATCTTGGGAGACTATTGCCCGCTAACGTAAAAGCATATATACGGGGCAATCTTGTCTTAAGGACAGAGGGCAATCCCTCGACTCAACACACAACGTTGTAACCATCCAGATTTAGTTGTTTCTTGATTTCAGGATATCAAGATTCAAGACACAACAAGCTTGCGGCAGTTCTCAACATTGGTCTTGCAAGGTTATCAAGATTCAAGACACAACAAGCTTGCAGCAGTTTTGAAGATTGACCATTTATCTATCCTTTCGAACAATTGTAATAGTTACTTACTTTTCGTACTGCTTTATAAAGTACAATAGAGTACCAATAACTTAAGACAAGATTGTATTGTATTACTATTAGTGTTCGAAAGATGTCGGTCAAAGGTTGTGTGACCAAATCTAGATATGGCTGTGGTTTTCTACTTGAAGACAGTGATGATTATATTGTTGAAGTTCAACATGTTCATGGTGTCACCGCTCCCGAGAGTGGTGGGAACAAGCGCTCCCAAGAGCCTGAGGATGTCAACTGGGACAAGAGGAGAATGTTGAAGATGTGGTTCTATCTTGCAACAGAAGGCCTATATCTGTCCCAGACAAAGAATCCAAAATTGGGATAAGTATTTTTCTTACTTGTCAAGAATAAAGATTAAATGATGTCTGATTAAAAATGGATTAAAGTAAGGAAGAATATAAAATTAAATTTATATTCCTTACGCTTTAAAAATCAGAAGTTTAATCTCTTCTTCTTTCCCGTTTAAAGATTGGATTTTGTAAACGACTTAAAAAGATCCGTTCTTTTAAGTGTAATGATTAAAAGTGTGTAAAGTATGTTCGAACATACGATGGAGAGAGATCCACTAACTGTGCGAAAATTGTTACCACTCTTAAGTAAGCGCCAAGAACTATCTGGGCACCAATCATAATGGAAGTAGTCTAAAATCTAAAGACGTTGAGCCTGTCATACTGTTTGGCAGAAGATCCTTCATAGGATGATGTTGGACACTCAGTCATACAAAGCCTCCGGGCGACTGGAGTGGGTCAAAATTCCTTTGATATGATGATATTGGACACTCAGTCATATAAAGCCTCCGGACGACTGGAGTGGGGCCAGAATTCATTTCATAGGAAAAGTAATGGACACCTAGTGTGGTGGGCCAAAGTTTCCAGGTCTTAAATGATCCGAAGGCCTAAAGAAAGGCAGAAAAGAAATTGGACACTCAGTCTGCCAAAGCAACTGGAGTGGGCCAAAGTATCTAGATCACATATGATCCGGTTACGCCCTAACCACGGGCAAGAGGTTGTTCATGTGAAGCAACGCCACCTCTAAAGTAGAAAAAGGGTTGGAGAGGTTGTCTTCAATAGGACTTCAGGGAATGAGATCACTCTAAGATGAGGTGATACATGTCCCAAACTTGGTTTAAGGGACGCTGTTGGTCAAGCTGGTTTGAGACTAGTCCAACAGGTCTGTAATAACTAAGAATGGTACGGTACGTCTGTAGCTAAATGAATTATATATTTGTAATCTGTGCATCTATGCCATCATAGATTAAGACACGTTAAATAGCAAGTCATTCAAAAGCTAACGATGTTGAGATTGTTGCCTCCTGTCGACATAAACCCTCAAAATAAATGTGAGGTAGGCAAAGAGGCAAAGTCACCTTTCCAAATTCCGTCAAAGGGAATAGCGAAAGAAGCACCGCTCCTCTAGAACTTAGTCACACCTACTTGGGTGATTTGAAGTTTATACAAAATAGAGGGGGGGGAGACAAGTACGATGTGATCTTCATTGATGATGGTACAAACGTATGGAATCCTTTGTTTGTTGAAAAGCAAAGATGAAGTTGTTGAAGCAGATAAGCGCTACAAAGCAGAAGTTGGAAATCAACTATGCCTATGGATTGCAAAATTGATAGCGATAGAGGGGGAGAATGTGAAGCATCGTTCATTAAACGACTGTTCATTACTCACTTCAGTCCAACGGTGTTAGCCAAGCGCAAAGTCGTACGCCCAAATTATGTGGGGTGGCTTGGTAAAACTTGGAATACTGAAACAGGTCAAGTTGTACCTAAGACTGTAGATTGCATATCCACTGGATCTGCAAATAATAGTAGTGTTGATCGCCTCTTGGTATCAAAGAATGCTGAATTCTTTGAAGATAGCTTTCCTTGAAAAAGGAAAAAGGAGTAATTGCTCAAGGTTAACAAGAACCCGCGAGGGCCTGACTGTCCAGAACTAGACGTTCCGTATCTACAGGACTCGAAAGTTGCTGGCTATCCGGAACTTAATATTCCAGATCTTGCAGAACTCGGGATTCTAGATGTTGAACCGAGAAGGAGCACAGAAGGGGACAAAGACTTGTTCCAGTCCTTCTAGCTTGTATGGTTGAGAATGAACCATGGACAATTAACAAATAATTGTCATCTCCAAAAGCGCTGCTTTGGAAAGAATCTACAAAGAGAGAAATAGATTTCCTCATATAGAACCATACTTGCGTAATGGTTGATCTTCCTCTGGGAAAAGAACCTTTGGGTTGTGAAAATGGATACTCAAAAGTGAGTACAAAGTAGATGGATCTACTGATGAGTTTAAAGCCTCGGCTACTTGTACAAGTGCTCCCCTGGGAGTAGCTTAACATCATGGGCCATTGCAGTCTTGCGTGGCATGGATGTTGAAACAACCTTCCCAACCGGAGAGTTGGAAGAAGAGAATCAGAGTTGGTTTGCTGGACTGTTGGGCTTCTTCCTAAAACTTTCATTTTGGTCCCTGAAATGTTTACATTTTGGTCCTAAAAGTTTCAGATAAAACAGAAACAATGAATCGACCACGAAACATTGACTCGAAGTTAGAAAGCCAACAGTTGGAAAACCAACAGTCTGAAAGTGAAAGTCATATTGAAACAAAGTCTCGATATGAAAGATATGGGTATCACAGATGACATCTTAGGAATTGGATTTCTAAGACATCTAATGGACTGGTCGATAGTTGACAGTCTCGTTGAAGCCACCAATGGATATGAATCATAGAACTGATTGGAATCATGGTGCACCCATAGACAATGAGCGATATGCACAGGTCATGTGTAGTTCAATGTATTGTACACACTACAACCGACATGGTATCGTCCTACAAACAGATCAGTTGAACTAAGACTCACTGATGATCTTAATACATGATCAATAGAAGGCGTTAAGTCGGATATGACGATATCTGAATTATTTGCTTATCTATGGATTATAGTATTCTGGATGTCCAGCGGTTCTGGGAAAACACAGTGATGCAAATTGGACATCAGATCTGAAGAACACCAAAGCCACAAGTAAATGTGTATGGTGGGTCTTGGAAAATCCTCTAAGCAAACTTGCATCGGCCGATTTATGATGGAATCGGAGTTTATCGCTTTATACAAAGCATGAAAGAAGTTGAGTAACTTCACGACTCCTTAGAGGACGTCCCTTATTGGGAGAAACCCGTGTCTTCAGCAGTTATACACTGTGGGTAGCCGGTCGGCTTCAAGAAGGACACGGATGACGGCGTCTGGACATATCTGTCAGGATCTGTCGGAGACATAAGACCGTATGACAGTTGATCATCACGGGTGTCACTTCCTTGTTTACTAACTAAGGGACTACCCAAAGATCAAGTGTTCTGCCTGCCTAGGAGAATGGGCTTAAAACCCAAACAATACGAACCTTTGCGGTGGAAACCCAACCATACTGATTGGAGATCCCAAGAATGTGGTTCAATGGGAAAACTAAGCGGCAAAAGGTTCAGTTGAGCGCTTCGGTGGAAGCAAGAAACACTTCGGATGATGATTTCTGTACGGAAACATGAATCCAAAGCTGTTACCGCGATAGACATTAAAGTGCTACCTGCATGGAGGGTAAATGTTAAGCTTTCAAACCTTTAATGATCCTCAAACTGTTGAGGTTAAGGTTGGGGAAACTTTTAATGATTCCTAACACTTGTGAAGTGGGGTATAGCAGGATTCCTTGTAGGAGATCACCTATTTAAGTGCGAGGATAGCCGTCTCAAATGAACGCACTTAAGAATCCAAGTGTGTCCATGGCCACAACGGACAGAAACGTAAGAAGGAAAATGAATAAGAAGAGTTATTGTGTTGATATCATTGTATGGGCTTACACTAAACACTGACGGTTCAAGACATCACGTTCACCGCGCAGTAAGTAAGTCCGATGGTATTCAACTAGAGAAGGTTCAAAGCGAAAGCTACCTCTCCTGATGCAATATCTTTTCGCTGAAAGATTGCTGAAATGTAGGCACCTTGTGTGTGCGCCACAATCTCTCTTTCATAGAGGAGATTGTTGGAAATTAGCCTATGGCGGGGAGATGCGTCCACCCATCTTTGATGAATTAAACACTAGTGTTTCGCATATTGGAGACCTTGTCTCTTCGCATATGCATGATCTACGAAGTGAGTAGATGACCGTAGGGCTAAGAATCGTCTAATTTCATTGAGAAATGAAAGAGATATTGGTCCACAAAGTAAGGTGTTTAAGGCATGAAAATGTGGTGTGGGACAAATCTACCACATCGGTGGGAATAAGAAGAATTGCTTTCTATATATGTCTCAAATTGGTAAAGGGTTTGGGACCCCAAGGGGTATCCCATGTGTTTAAAGGAGGGAAGACCTAGATGTGCTTGGGTTTAAGGCTAAGCCCACACGCGCGCCGCCGCCGCCCGCCCGTCCGGTCTGGTTCTGGGTTCTCGGGTCTCGGGTCACGGGTCACGGGTCACGGGTCGTGGGCTGTGGGCTGTGGGCTGTGGGGACTTTCTGATATTATCTTTTTGGACCAGAGAACTCTGCC
Organism: Anisodus tanguticus; assembly: GCA_034509755.1. Classification (NCBI taxonomy): domain Eukaryota; kingdom Viridiplantae; phylum Streptophyta; class Magnoliopsida; order Solanales; family Solanaceae; genus Anisodus; species Anisodus tanguticus. Next base: position 41,532,079 of record CM067559.1, on the reverse strand, counting down.
AGATGTACAGTTTGATCCCTGAAGTTTTATATGTACATTTTGGTCCCTGAAGTTTCAATATTTACAGTTTGGTCCCCAGAGTTTCTGGAAAGGTGACGGAAGGCAGAAAGCCTACCGTTGGGACTGTTTTTTGAGGCATTAATCAGCCATTACTTGGCTGATTAACTCCTCTATTAACAGCTCATTAGTTGGGCAATTGAGCAACCTCCTTCATGACCATATTCAGCTCATTCATGGCATTAAAACCTGCCATTACAGCCCCCCTTTAAGGGCCATTACAGCCTTGTTTGTGGCTGTTGGGCAACCCCTCCTCATGCTATATATTGAGCCTCCTTTGGCTCAAAACAGTAGTTAGAAACAAGCTAAAAACAGACGGGAATAACACAGAAAAACAGACTGAAAAATAGCGAAATCAGTGAGCAAAAACTGCTCGAAACAGTGGCTGAAAATCAGTCAAAACAGTGACCAAACCCTCACGTATACACAAGATATACACTATAGAGACACACTATATACACAGAGACAAAAGAGAAGAGTAAAGAGAAACTCTTCCTTCCTATTCCATATCTTCAGCAAGTCGAGTCATATTTGTTTTCTTCGCCAGGCTCAACCTATTGGCTTTGTAGCGTTGAGATTAAAGTGTTGTTTTATCTTGGAAGACTATTGCCCGCTAACGTAAAAGCATATATACGGGGCAATCTTGTCTTAAGGACAGAGGGCAATCCCTCGACTCAACACACAACGTTGTAACCATCCAGATTTAGTTGTTTCTTGATTTCAGGATATCAAGATTCAAGACACAACAAGCTTGCGGCAGTTACCAACATTGGCCTTGCAAGGTTATCAAGATTCAAAACACAACAAGCTTGCGGCAGTTTTGAAGATTGACCATTTATCTATCCTTTCGAACAATTGTAATAGTTGCTTACTTCTCGTACTGCTTTATAAAGTACAATAGAGTACCAACAATAAATTGGTATAATAACTCAATCCCTCGTTCTAAGTATTTGCGGTACCTTCAAAAATATAAGCACATAAAATATTGTAAGTTTTTAACCAATTTGTAAGCCCTAAGTCAAACAAATATTATGGAGACATAATTATATGAGTTTTTAGTTTAAGTTATATACATCGTTAGTGTCAAAAAAATGTACATCATTAAATTATATTTACCTATTATAGCATATAACATTTCATATTTCAAAATCACAAATCCCGTATGTTAAAGAGGCTAACCTATATATATAAAAGTCGTAAATTTTTAACCTCATCTGTTAAATCACCAAATATAATTAAACGAAGTATCAAGATCTTTGGGACCCGATTATAATTAATACTCACTCAAAATTTTCAGTTACATGCATATGTAAGACATTACAAATTGAAAATATGACATCCAAAGGAAATAGGCAACACCAACTACAAATAGTAAACTAGAAACTTCCTGCGTGATTGGCAGTCTACTCAACACCAACTACATATTTTTTGTTGGGTTACAAGGATTTACAAGAAACGGAAATTACAAGTAACTGTTTATGTAAGAATTGAAATTACAATTCAACTAGAAAAACTAAAAATTAGAATATAACAACAAAACTGAAATTACAATATTTGTTGAACAAGAAGACCGGAAACTGCTTTGATTTTTGCTGAGTCGAGTGTGGCACTCTGTCCTTAAGACAATATTGCCCCGTATGTATCCTTTATACGTCCCGGACAATTCGTCTCCCAAGATAAAACAGCAATGGAACAATTGAGCAAAGGAAACTCAAAAGCTACCGTGAAGAATATTGAATAATGAAATGATGGTTGGAAGTTATAGGAAGAACTGATTTTCTGGTTGTATATTTTCGTGTATATCAAGTGTGCCTCAACAATGGTGTAAGGGGTGTTTATATTGTTGACACCCAATTTTGTCCCATCTTCTATGATTTTATTTGCAATTTTTAATATTTTTGACACTTTAAAATAATTTTAAAATATAGGCATATATATGTATATATATCATTATTATTATTATTATTTGCATTTTTTATTGTCATTTGCATTTTATATCATAATTATACTTTTATCTTAATATTATATGTTATTTTATTTTTCGCAAAACGGCATTGCATTTTTATTTTTTTATTTAAGCATCAAGCATTTCGTAAATATTATATTTTATCATATTATCATCTTTATAATTTATAAATTTTGCAAAGCTTTCTTTTTATATAATTAAACCTCTTTTTTATATTTTAAATCCATAACCCACTTCATTTCCCCCAAAACAATTTCTATTCAACCCATTACAATAAAAAACAATCCATTTTCGGACCCATCCAAAGCCCAACCGAAAAGGCCCAAGTCGGCCCATAACACCCAACCCAATTCCCATTCCCTTTATTTCCCCCCTTTTAAACCAAAACCCTACAACAACATATTCATTCTATATATCTCACTCTCTCTCTCTCTCACTCCATCAGCCGCACACCCCAAAATAAAGGGCCCATTTCTCTCTTTCACCCTCGCCGGTCGCCGCACACCCTACACCCCCATACCCCCCATACCGGCGACCCCACGTCGCCTGTCACCTCGCCGCACACACCCCCACACCCCGGTCACCTCGCCGCACAAACCCCCACACCACTACCCCACCTATGCCGGACACCCTACACCACCCACACCACCATCAATTTTGGGGGTTTTTGAGGTCCTAAGTCCGAAAATGAGGGTTCCGGTTTACTATTGTTGGTGGTTTCCGTTTTGCTTTTGTTGGTGGTTTTGGTACTTTTGTTGGTGGTTTTCCGGTTTGTTTTGTTGGTGGTTTCGGGTTTGATTTGTTGGTGGTTTCCGATCTGTTTTTGGTGGTTTTATTTTCGATCGGTTTTTGGTGATACTGCTTTCTCGGGTCACAATCCGGTCGGGTCCTTTATCGGTCGGGCCGAACCGGGTCGGGTAAGTTTCTAGATTTGTGTTTAATATTTAGTTGTTGGTTATCTGGAATTTGGAGAAAATCGATTCGGGTCGGGTCACTGACCCAGGTCGGGTTGACCCGGTTCGGTTAATTTTCAGATTTTTGTATGTTTATATTGTGTGTTGGTTATCCGTAATTTGGAAGAAAATCCATTCGGGTCGGGTCAACGACCGGTCGGGTCGACCCGGTTCGGTTAATTTCCGCAGATTTTTGTATGTTTATATTGTGTTGTTGGTTATCCGTAATTTGGAAGAAAATCGATTCGGTTGAAAACACCCGATTCGGGTCGAGTCATCGACCGTGTCGGGTCGACCGGTTCGGTTAAATTCCGATTTTTGTGTGTGTTTATATTGTGTTGTTGGTTACCCGAAAATTTGGAAAGAATTTGATTCGGGTTGAAATATCCGATTCGGGTCGGGTCATCTTTGTTCGGGTCGGGTCGACCGGTTCGAATAAATTTCCGGATTTGTGTGTTTTAATATCTTGTTGTTTATTATCTGAAAATAAATAAATAAATAAAATGTTTGATTCCGGGTCGGGTCGACCCGAAATCCGGTCGGGTAACTATTCCGAAACCGGGTCGATTTTCGAAACATTCCAAATCCCGTTTCGATTTGAAATTTCGAATTCCGGTCTTACGTTTTAATTGCAAACTTGTGTTTATTTTCGCATTTAAACATCCGTACACGGATATCTTACTATTTTAGTGATTTAAATAAATACGCACTTAGGCCGATGAAATTAAATTCGAGGCCGCGCTTTTTTTTTTCTTTCTTTCGTTTCGTTTTCTCTCTTTTTCTTTTCTGTTTTAAACATCGATGCAACGGATTCTTGTTTTATTTGTTTTAACTAATACTACACTTAGGCCGATGAAATTAAATTCGAGGCCGCGCTTTTCTTTTTCGTTTCTCTGTTTTTTTATTTACGCTTTTAAACATCCGTGCATGGATTGTCTTACTTGTTTCTTGTTTTGAATTAAATACGCATTTAGGCCGATGAAATTGAATTCGAGGCCACGTTTTTTTGTCTCTCTGTTCGGTTTGTTGTTTTGGCATTTGAACATCCGTGCACGGATTGTCTTACTATTTAATGATTTGAATATTATACTACAATGGCCAATGAAAAAATATCCGTCGATTTTTGAGGCCTCCACAGTTGTAAAGACGGAAAATAAAACTTCTGGGCAAGGATGAAACTTAAATCTTTTTCACCCGAGAGACCAACATGTTCGGTAGGCAAGGCAACTAAAATGACCAACGAGTCATATGTTAGCAGCCACGACGTGATTGGAATGATCTTTTCAAAATTTAAGTCTGAGCCCTCCGTAATCAAAACATTTATTATTTTGGATACGAATCCGAAGTTATGTATATTCAATTGTTTCTAACCGTTTATTCTTGACAGCTTGCAGAGATAAGTCAAAGAAGGCAAATACCCCTCGGAGATTTCTTATTTTTTGTCGTTGTCTTTTACTTTCTTTAATTCAAATTTATTTTCATTCCGCATTGTAATATTATTGTACTCGTGAAATTATTGAAATATTTAGAATAGGTAGACATAGAATTAATTAATAGGGTAGTCTAAACTGGAAACCCATCGCTAGTTTATCTAATTTTAGGCCCGTCGCCCACAATAATCACCTTGCATACATTTTTATCAATTTTCATACAAATGCATACTTATACTTTTTTTTCCCAGCTTTACATGTATATTAATGCCATACAAATGCATACTTGTACAAAATGTATCATTTTATTAACACCTTGCAATATTATTTTTATACTTGTAAAAACATGCATTTTCTTAGTACAATAATTAACCTGAATTTGATCGGATAACCGCAAGTTAGCGGATCTTAAAGGATGCCTAACCCCTTCCCTTTAGGATAATAAAGAACCCTTACCTAGAATTTCATTAGTTTCGCAGACCACAAAATTGGAGTTATTTTGTATTTTTTTTGTAGTTAGAATTTAGGTGTCCTAATTCACCTTAGAATAATTAGGTGGCGACTCCTCAAGCAAGCATTTCTAATCCATCCGGAGGGAATCGACGCCATCGCGTCGCGAAGCCCGCAGGTCAAAATCGGGCGCGACATATATAGGTGAGGAATGGACTGTTTGACTGCCTCCATAACAGCCATTATTAGCCAAATAATGACCATTATGGAGGTAGTAAAGCCACCAAATTAACGGAGAGAAATACCAACGGATTGGCCATTATAGGAGGTGTAATTCAGCCAAAATAAATGGCTGAATTGAGTGCTGGACGTTTCTGTTCATGTCTGCCGAAATTCTGAATTTCTGGAAACTTCAGGGACCAAACTGTACATCTTGAAACTTTAGGGACCAAACTGTACATCTTGAAACTTCAGGGACCAAACTGTACTTCTGGAAAAGTTCTCTGGCCCAAAAAGATAATATCAGAAGGCCAACAGCACACAGCACACAACCCACGGCCCGTGACCCGTGACCCGAGAACCCGAGGACCTGGAACCCGGAACCGGGAACTCGGAACCGGAACCGGACCGGACGGGCGGGCGGCGGCGGCGCGCGTGTGCTCTTTCCTCGAACCGAAGCACATCTAGGTCCTCCCTCCTTTAAACACATGGGATACCCCTTGGGGTCCCAAATCCCAAACCAATTTCGAGTCTTATATACACAACAATTCTTTCTTCCTCTACCGATGAGGGAGAATTGAACACAATACCACACTTTCTATGCTTCAAACACCTCACTTCGTGGACCAATATCTCTTTCATTTCTCAACGAAATTTGACGATTCTTGGCCCTACGGTTATCTACGTACTTAATAGATCATGCATGTGTGAAGAACCGAATTCTCCAACATACGTAACACTAGTGTTTAAGCCGTTAAAGTTGGTCGGTCGCAACTCCCACCAAAGGCAAATTTCCAACAATCCCCTCTTGAAAGAGATTTTGGCGCACTCACATGGTGCCTTTTTCATTTCCAGCAATATTTCAGCGGACCGATGTTGCATAAGGAGAGGTAGCTTCAGCTTTGAACCTTCCATAGTTGAATACCATCGGACTTACTTACTGCGCGGTGAACGTGATGTCTTGAACCGTCAGTGTTTAGTGTAAGCCAAGACAATGGTACCAACACAACAAATTCCCTTACTCTCTTCTTCGTAATGTTTTGTCCGTTTTGGCCATGGACAACGTCTTGGATTCTTAAGTGCGTTCATTTTGAGGCGGCCCGTCCTCGCACTTAAATAGGTGGTCTCCTACAAGGTATCCTGCTATACCCCACTTCACAAGTGTTAGGAACCATTAAAAGTTTCCCAAGAACCTAACCTCAACTGTTGAGGATCATTACGAGTTTTGAAAACTTAACCTTTACCCATACTTGCGATAGCACTTAACGTCTATCGCGGGAACGACTTTGGATTTGATGTTTCTTTTCGAAATCACTATCCGAAGTGCTCATACTTCCACTGAAGCGATCAACTGAACCTTTACAACTTCGTTTTCCCATTGAACCAAATTACGGGATCTCCGGTTCGTAAGGTTGGGTTACCACTGTATTGGTCCATATATTTTGGGTTTTAAGCCCATTACCCTAGACAGGCAAGCCATCTGATCCTTGAGTAGGCCCTTTGTCAATGGGTCTGCTATATTATCCTTTGACTTGATGTAATCAATGGATATTATACCCGTGGTGATCAGTTGCCTAACGGTCTTATGCCTCCGTCGAATATGACGAGACTTGCCATTGTACATAGTATTCCGTGCCCTTCCTAGAGCCGACCGATCGTCGCAAAGTGGATCATTACCGAAGGTACGGGTTTGTTCCAACACGGAACATCCTCTAAGAAGTCATGAAGCCACTCGGCTTCTTCTCCCGCTTTGTCTAAAGCGATAAACTCCGATTCCATCGTGGATCGGGCGATGCAAGTTTGCTTAGAGGATTTCCAAGACACAGCCCCACCACCAATTGTAAATATATACCCACTAGTGGGCTTGGTGTTCTCTATATCGATATCCAGGTTTGCATCACCGTACCCCTCTAGTACAACTGGATATCTCGAATAGTGCAACCCGAAATTTAACGTGTATTTCAGGTATTGTAATACCCGATTCAACGCCTTCCAGTGATTATCACTTGGATTACGGGTGAACCTAGCCAACTTATTGACTGCATAAGTAATATCGGGTCGGTGCAGCGGTTTGTGATATACATCAAACTACCGATCACATGTGCATATCGCTCCCGGTATACAGGTGCACCAAGATTTTTATCAAGCTTTTGATTTGTATCCATTGGTGACGCTATCGGAGAACTGTCTAACATCTTGAACTTTCTCAAAACATCCTCGATGTAGTGAGACTGAGATAAGACCAGTCCGTTAGACGTCTTAGAGATTTTAATCCCTAGGATGACATCTCGCGATACCCATATCTTTCATGTCGAAGCATTATTTCAACATGTTCTTAGTCTCTAGGATTACCCTAGGGTACCGCTTCCTGTGATCAACATGTCGTCTACATACAGGCATATCATAACAAATGAGTCATAGTTACCTTTCGTGTAAACACATTTATCACACTCATTAATGGCGAACCCCTTCGATAGTAGAGTACTATCAAATTTTTCGTGCCATTGCTTCGGGGCTTGTTTCGGCCGTACGAGATTTGATAAGTCGACGGACTTTCTTCTCTTGCCCTTGAACCACGTACCCCTCGGGTTGGTTCATATAAATTTCTTCTTCCAAATCACCGTTTAGGAAGGCTGTCTTAACATCCATCTGGTGTATCTCAAGGTCACGCAAAGCTGCGATCGCAATAAATACCCGTATGGATGTCATCCGGGATATCGGAGAGTATGTGTCAAAGTAGTCAAAGCCTTCTGTCTATCGATAGCCCTTGACTACCAACCTGGCCTTGTACTTGTCTATAGACCCATCTGCCTTGTATTTCCGTTTGAGTATCCATTTACAAGCCAACGGTTTATTTCCCGGACGAAGATCAACCAACTCCCTAGTATGGTTATGCAGAATGGAGCTTATTTCACTCTCAATAGCTTCTTTCCAGAGCGGTGCTTCTGGAGTTGACAACGCCTGAGCAATTGTCCTTGGTTCATCACTAACCATATAAGCTACAAAGTCAGGACCGAAGGATGTATCCTTCCTGGTCCTTTTACTTCGCCTTAGATCCATCTCTGGAGTCTCCAAGTTCTGAGAATCAGGAACACTAGATTCCGGATGTTCAGCCACCTCAAGATTCGCTAGATCTGAACCATTTAGATCCGGGCAGTCAAGGACTCCCGGTTCTTGAGAGCTTTGTGCATAACTTCGTTTGCGAGAGGTTATGTCTTTCTCCTTTCTAGGAAAGGTACTTTCAAAGAATAGAGCATTCCTTGATTCCATTATTGTACCCTAGTGGATATCTGGAATATCTGACTTATGCATTAAGAAGCGATAAGCACTACTGTTATTTGCATATCCGATGAATATGCAATCTACAGTCTTAGGCCCAATCTTGACCTGCTTTGGCTTAGGTACTTCAACCTTTGCCAGACAACCCCACACCTTAAAATACTTGTAGGTGGGTTTCTTTCCTTTCCATGATTCATATGGAGTTTTGTCCTTACCCTTATGTGGGACTATGTTAAGAATCGTATTAGCGGTAAGGACGGCTTCTCCCCACATGTTTTGGGGAAGTCCGGAATTGATAAGCAAGGCATTCATCATTTCCTTTAATGTGCGGTTCTTACGTTCCGCCACACCGTTTGATTGAGGTGAGTATGGGGCCGTCGTTTGATGAATAATGCCTTCTTGGGCACAATATTCCTCAAAAGGCGCTACATATTCTCCCCCTCTATCGCTACGAATGGATTTAATCCGTAGGCTCAGTTGGTTCTCAACTTCTGCTTTGTAACGTCGGAACGCTTCAAAGGCTTCATCCTTACTTCTTAACAAGTAAAGGTAACAATACCTTGTGCTATCGTCAATGAAAGTCACAAAGTACTTGTTCCCCCCTCTAGTTTGTGCAAAATTCAAATCATATATATCTTGTGTGAATAAGTTCTAGAGGAGCGGTATTCCTTTCGACGGATCGAAAAGGAAGCTTGGTGAGTTTTGCCTCTACGCACACCTCACACTTATGTTGAGGGTTTACGTCGATAGACGGCAACAACTCCATCTTTACCAGCCTTTGAATAGACTTGTAGTTAACGTGTCCTAATAAATGACGCCATAAATTAGAGGACTCAAGCAAATAAGAAGAAGGTTCAACTTTATTTCCTTGACGCAATACAGACATGGCATTCACTTTGAAGAGGCCTTCACAGACGAAGCCCCTCCCCACAAATGTGCCATTTTTAGTGAGTACAAACTTATTTGATTCAAACACTAGCCTAAAACCAGCATTAACCAATAAAGGTCCAGAAACTAGATTTCTTCTAATCTCTGGGACGTGCATCACTTCCTTCAGAGTGAGTTCCTTGCTCGGAAGTCATCTTCAGGACCACCTTTCCAACCCCTAGCACGTCCGAGGAAGCGTTGTTGCCCATGAACAGCTTCTTGTCGGAGACCGGAGTGTACGTGGAGAAGACATCTTTATTGGAACAGATGTGTCTTGTTGCACCTGTGTCCACCCACCACTGCATCGTATTCTCAACCAAGTTGGCTTTTAGCACCACGGCCGAGAGATCCTCAATCATGTCATCCAGGAGCGTGTCCTTGACGACGTTAGCTTGAGCCTTGCCTTTCGACTTGGCTTTCTGTTGTTGCTCAGTCTTGAGCTTGCGGCATTCCTTGATCCTATGACCAGGTTTCCCACAGTGATGACAGTTACCTCTGAACGTCTCCGATGTAGGGGCTTTGCCGTCTTTGTGGAACTTTCGCTTGTTGCTTGTTTTCCCTTTGGCTTCAGCTAGATTTGCCTTTGCCTCAGCACGTTGTCTACCCTTTGTGTACCCTTTGGCAAGGTCTTCTTATTATCTTCCTGGATTTGCAGTTTGATAACAAGCTCTTCAAAGGTCATCTCATTTGTCTTGAGTTTCAAGTAACTCATAAACTCATTCCATGAAGGAGGTAACTTTTCAATCAGCGATGCAACCAAAAATTGCTTGTTTGGTTTCAGTCCTTCCAAATCCAGGTGATGTAAAATCATTTGGAATTCTTGGACTTGGGACATCACTGTCTTACTGTCCACCATTTGGAATTTTAGAAATTTCCCAACGATGAACTTCTTAGTACCCGCATCTTGTGCGTTGTACTTCTTTTGCAGTTTTTCCCACAGCTCTTTGGCAGTGCCAACGGTGCAATAGACCGTGTAGAGAGGGTTTGTCAAGCAGTTCAGTATATAGTTCTTGCACATGAAATCGCTATGATTCCATGCGTCACGAACCATCTTCATGCCATTAATGACATGGATACCAAGGCCCCCTTCACCCGTTTCATTAGGCGAAAAGTCTATTTCATCTCCAGCTTGTGGAGGATCTTCCGTAAGGAACCGGGCCATGCCCATAACTGTTAAGTAAAACAACATCTTTTGCTGTCATCTTTTGAATTCTGATCCCATGAATTTTTCAGGGCGATCATGGTGGTGTGAAGAAGAGGGTGGAGCTCCAACAGTCGGGAAGGCAGCAGTGTTACTACCTTGAACAGGAGCCGCAGTAGCAGCAGTGAAGGCGGCGGAGTTACTGCCTTGGCCGATGCGGTAGTGGCGGGGAAGGCGACAACGTTGCCTCGAGAGGCGGCGACGATGTAGCGCAACAACATCGGTCATATTTCCAGCCATGTTATTGCAGTTACCGTAAGCAAAAGTATTGTCTTAAGATGTTGGGTTACAAGGATTTGCAGGAAACGGAAATTACAAGTAACTGCTTATGTAAGAATTGAAATTACAATTCAACTAGAAAAACTGAAAATTAGAATATAACAACAAAACTGAAATTACAATATTTGTTTAACAAGAAGACCGAAAACTGCTTTGATTTTTGCTGAGTCGAGTGTGGCACTCTGTCCTTAAGACAATATTGCCCCGTATGTATCATTTATACGTCCCGGACAATTCGTCTCCCAAGATAAAACAGCAATGGAATAATTGAGCAAAGAAAACTCAAGAGCTACCGTGAAGAATATTGAATAATGAAATGATGGTTGGAAGTTATAGGAAGAACTGATTTTCTGGTTGTATATTTTCGTGTATATCAAGTGTACCTCAACAATGGTGTAAGGGGTGTTTATATAGGTGAGGAATGGACTGTTTGACTGCCTCCATAACAGCCATTATTAGCCAAATAATGACCATTATGGAGGTAGTAAAGCCACCAAATTAACGGAGAGAAATACCAACGGATTGGCCATTATAGGAGGTGTAATTCAGCCAAAATAAATGGCTGAATTGAGTGCTGGACGTTTCTGTTCATGTCTGCCGAAATTCTGAATTTCTGGAAACTTCAGGGACCAAACAGTTTCAGGGACCAAACTGTACTTCTGATAAAGTTCTCTGGCCCAAAAAGATAATATCAGAAGGCCCACATCCCACAGCCCGAGAACCCGAGGACCCGGAACCCGAAACTCGGAACCGGAACCGGACCGGAACCGGACCGGACGGGCGGGCGGCGGCGGCGCGCGTGTGGTCTTTCCTCGAACCGAAGCACATCTAGGTCCTCCCTCCTTTAAACACATGGGATACCCCTTGGGGTCCCAAACCCCAAACCAATTTCGAGTCTTATATACACAACAATTCTTTCTTCCTCTATCGATGAGGGAGAATTGACACAATACCACACTTTCCATGATTCAAACACCTCACTTCGTGGACCAATATCTCTTTCATTTCTCAACGAAATTTGACGATTTTTGGCCCTACGGTTATCTACGTACTTAGTAGATCATGCATGTGTGAAGAACCGGATTCTCCAACATACGTAACACTAGTGTTTAAGCCGTTAAAGTTGGTCGGTCGCAACTCCCGCCAAAGGCAAATTTCCAACATTTTTTTCAAAAATTTGGACCATTTCTTGATTTGCAAGAGTCGTCCTTGCTTAGGGGTCATGTTGATCTTCTCTGTATCGTTCATATTTTATTAGATACCCTCGAAGGGAAGCTTCATATGAACTATATTAATTGCATCTATCCTAAATCAAATATTAATTAGACTTCACATAGATTTCCCAAGATTTGCTTTCTCTTTGACATCTTGTATTAGTTTTGTCAAATTGAGGTGTGAGGAACCACCTTCCTACATAGCCTTCCTTGCCATTTCTCCAAGTTTCTTAGCTCTTTCTCTTCTCATTTTCGTTTCCTCTTCTTCACCCATTACCTTTCAATGATCATCTTAATGCCATCTTTCTTCACATGTGTATTCACTTTTTCTTCATCTAAAAACATCACACGGTTCTCTGTGCCAGCCTTCGCTCCTATCTCGAGTACATTCACAATGAGCCTGTCATTGCAAAATTGCTCGGCGAATAATGGCCAAGTGATCATTAGCAAGCCGCTAGATATTCCTTCTATGGTCGAATTCCATCCACAATGTGTCAAGAATCCCCCGACCGAGGGATGGGACAAAATAAGTACTTGCGGTGCCCAACCAAGGATTAAAATTTCCTGTTTTTGAACTCTTTCCTCAAAGTTGTCTTCATTTAGCCATTTTCCAAATTCATCTGATATATGTTTAACGGCCCATATGAAGGGTCGTTTAGACGACTCTAGTCCAAGTGCGAGTTCTTTCATTTGCGATGTTGGCAAGCGCGATAGGCTTCCAAGACAAACAAAGAGAACATAGTTTGGTTCCCAAGAATCAAACCATTTAGGCAGTGTTGTTCATCAATTGAGGCCTTTTCTCCTCTTTCAATTTTGTCTTGTTTCTCATTGTTGCACAAGGAAACAGGACCAATCGTCCAAACCTTCTTACCTATCGAAGACATAATATAATTAAGTAATTCTCCCTAACAATTTAATCTTTCAAAATTCAAAAGCAACGGTGAAAGGATCATCTAACCCTAGCATGATCCTCTACGGGACCAATCTAATAAAGAAGGTTTGACCAATCGAAGAAATGAAGTGAGCCTAGTAAATAAGATGATCATTAATAAGTGAACATGTGTTCAGATCATGCAGAGATCCTGTGTCATATCTCACAAACACCAGAAAAAATATATTTTGAGGCGTGAGGGAGCGTGCTGAAACATGATATTAGTAAAAGTTTGTTATCTAACACCTTAAGCTTTTAAATAAGATAGTCAACATATGCTTGAACAGTTCAATATCACCTATGGCCTTTTTCAATCCTTCTACATATTCTGGTTCTAACTCCTCAAAGCTATTCACAACAATCCCATAAGTGTTAGGATTTACGTCTCAAATCATACCTAATCAGAAAAATAGTAAATAAGCGAAAAACAAATAACACACACAGATTTATGGTGGTTCACCCTCAATGCGAGAGCTACGTTCACTTTGCCGCTGCATATTTTACTATAATGAAGTTTTGAGTTTACAATTCTCTCTTTCTCTCTTTCTCTCTTTTTCGACCACTCTTCTCAAGAAAAACGGCGCCCTAGTTTATATATAGTGAAAACTAGAGAGAACAAAATACAAACCTAAAATTACCAAAATACCCTCCACTAAATAACATTACATTATAAAAATTTCAGGGGGCTCTGCGTAGGGTCTTTATAGTGTCGGCGGTGAATTATGCTCCACAACTCAATAATCTCCCACTTGGAGACTAATTTCAATCATCTGTCTCCATCTGCAACGGCGACTCCTATCTGATAGAATTCATGAAAGTCTTTTATTCATAACATGAATTCTTACAAAGCAATAACAAGATAATAAAATAATACTATTCTTGAGAGCTAAAAGTGCAAGTAAAAGAAAAGCAAGTAAATCCCTTTATATAGGGTCTATTACATGAGATACAAATGTTTTTTCCAATGTGGGACAAAAGCAAATGCTAATATCTCCTCTCAAACTCGCGATGGTGTAGATAGAAGCATCGAGTGTTTGCCAAGAAAGAACCGGTGACGCTTTAAGGTATGCGCCTTTGTGAAGAAATCTGCAAGTTGCATCGAAGATGAGACAAATGGCAAGGATAGAGTGCGCCTACTTGAAGATGATATCGAATAATATGACAATCAATCTCAATATGCTTGGTACGTTCATGAAAGACTGTGTTGTGAGCAATCTGAATAGAACTCTTATTATCACAATACATCGGTGTTGGTGAAGAAAGAGAGACACCCATATCAATCAATAACTGACGTAACCATACAATCTCACACGTAGTATAAGCCATAGCACGATACTCTGCCTCAGTTGAAGAGCGAGAAACCACATCTTGTTTCTTATTTTTCCATGAGATGAGTGAATCTCCTAAAAATACACAATAACCAGTAGTTGATTTCCGATCAGTTAGGTCACCAGCCCAATCTGCATCAGAAAATGCACGAAGCTCCAAGGATGAGGTCGATGGAAACAAGAGACTCTGATAAATCGTTCCTCGAAGATAGCAAAGAATACGCATAACTGCAGCCCAATGTACATATGTAGGAGAGCAAACAAACTGACTGACAATGTGAACAGCATATGCAATGTCAGGGCGAGTAATAGTGAGGTACACCAGACTCCCTACAACTGAACGATATAAAGTGGGATCAGGAAGAGGATCCCCGTCAGTAGGTGTTTATCGAACATTAACCTCAAGAGGAAAGTCAACTATACGAGTATCTGTGAGACGGGCCCGCTCAAGAATATCTGCAGTGTACTTAGACTGAGAGAGAATATATCCCTTCTCAGAATAAGCTACCTCAATGCCTAAAAAGTAACGTAGATGACCTAAATCTTTCATCTCAAAACGGCGAGATAAAGTAGATTTTAGGTTTGCAATACCATCAATATCATCACCTGTAATGATCATGTCATCAACATACAACAAAAGCAAAATACAACCTGCAGGGGATGATTTAACAAATAACGTCGAATCATGAAAGCTGGAAATAAACCCAAGAGATGATACTACAGTGGAGAACTTGTCGAACCAAGCTCTTGGAGCTTGTTTGAGACCATACAGAGCTTTCTTAAGCCTGCACACTTGTCCTGGACTATGTGAAACACCAAGTGGAGGGACCATGTAGACTTCTTCTTGAAGATCCCCATTTAAAAAAGCATTTTTAACATCCATTTGTGAAATATGCCAATGACGAACAGAGGCCACTGCAATAAGAACCCGGACAGATGTCATCTTTGCAACAGGTGCAAAAGTCTCTTCATAATCCATACCTAAGTTCAAAAAATTTTACCCAATCACTATCTACAATCATATCAGCTGGATTTTGATTATGAGAGTTAAAAAATAAAGTTATAGGTTTTCTATAGTCATAAGCAACAAGTAGTTGCTCGTATAAAGACCTCCAGCTAGTGGATACTTCTTGTGGAATTTTTCTATAAGGTAGTCCACAATCGTGACAAGTTTTTTTATATTCTTTTCTTCGTTGTACTTTATTACTTTTAAAAACAAAGTTTATAGCAAATTGTATTTTACTAAGAATGTCTTCAAAAAGTGATAGACCATCCTTTACAATTAAGTTATATATATGGCACACGCATTTTATATGAAAATGATCTGGAAAAGATGGAGTTAAACTATTTTTTAAAATTGTAATAGTGTAATTGTTAGAAGAAGCATTATCTAAAGTAATAGTCATAATTTTATCGGTTATTCCGTAATAATGGCACACTTGATAAATATTTTCTGCAATAAAAGTACCAGTGTGCCTATCATCTATATATCTATACGCTAAGATACGTTTTTGCAGAAACCATTTATAATCTATCCAATGACAAGTTACCATTAAATAATCATGGCCGTTAGTACTACGACCTATATCAGACGTGATAGATACTTTGCCATTAAAATGATATAATGAATAACGTAAATATTGTTGATATTCATGTGCGAATTTAAATACATCTCTCTTAACAGTTGATCTAGGAAAATCGTTAAAAGCGGGATTATATATATCTCTAATGTAATGAATAAAATCGGGAGATGAAGGAAATGAAAAAGGCAACCCTCCACAACAACTAATTTTGATATTGCTTCTCTATTTCTATGATTATTGTATTTAGGGCCTACAATTCCCCCGTCATAGGGTTAATTTGACCATGTACTTGGTCCGGGACAGTATCAGTATGTGAACCTTGTCCCGATAGAGCGGGTGTTTGCGCACCCGATTTTGAAGCCTGATAATGGGCATACCTAGCTGGATGAGTACTTACTACGTGTCTAATTAAACCCCCCGTCCCACCGTGACCTTTTCCAGTTTTAAATTTTAAAATATTTTTACAAATTTTACATCTAGCTACTTGATTCTCTACGTCTCTATCAAAAAATATCCATGCATCTGATTTTAATGGTCGTTTTGCTGGACCTCATCTCATACTAGGGGGAATAGGAGGCATTTCAGTTGAAGGTGTACTAGTGGATGTTGTCATCAACATTAGTGGGTGTATCATCTAGATCATCGTCTAAATTAAAGTCTTCTTGAGTTCCAGAAAATAGCTCATCGTCTAAATCTAATGGTATTGTAGGAAAATGTTGAGTATCAACAAAATCATCCTGTGTAGGAATATGATGACTAAAAGAAGTACCCTTGCCCTTGTTGCCCCTACTAGAAGAAGCACCATTACCCTTATACATACCTCTTAATCCTTCCATTTTAATTATGATAATAAATAATTAAAAATAATAAAATTAAGTGCGCTAAATAAAATAATAAACAGAAAATAATTATTTAATGAAGGAACGAATGTACCAAACGCCGACATAACGTCGACGTGTAATCGAGAGGTTGAAAATTGAAACTTTGCTCGATGGAAGATTCTCAAGTTAGTTGCCAACTTCACTCCCAATTCCCAAATGAATAAATAAAATTGAAGACTTAGTAAATAATGTAGACTTGTAGAGAGATATATTGAGAGATTAGAGAGATTGTAGGAAGATTTGTGAGAAAGATGAAGAGAAAATGAGTTATTTATAGTTGAAAATTGGGTTAAAGTGTAAATATAATAACTTATGGGTTAAAAATAAATATTAAGGGGTTGGGGGAGGCCAAAAATGGTTGTTGCCCAACGGTCAAAATCTAAAATGACCGTTGGTGCAACTGTTATATTTGCAAAGGGGGGGCTTTCGGGCGGGGTCGAGTTTGGCGGGCCTGGGGCGGGCTCGGGACGGGTCGGGACGAGACATTGTCCCGTCCCGGTTCGAGTCCCGCTACCGTTTTTTTTTTACTCGGGGTCGGGCCGTCCCGGCCCACTGGCCAGCCTTACTTTTTACTCTTTGTGTTGTTTAATAAATAATTAAGCGATGGTTAGGAATCTACCTTGATAGAACATCTATCATATTTTGGCGTCCCATTTTATGTTTCTTTATATTATTTTTCTCACATGTTTTTTCTTTCTCGCCGTTTCACATTTGTTTTAGAATTCATCAAAAAAAAATAGGACATATTATTGCTACTTGTTTCACTAGTAAGATTTTTCTACTGCAGATATTGCTTGTGTTTAATCTCTTCCGATCGAAGATGTCTGATTGCCAAATGAGTGAAGGCTTTTCTTGAGCATTGCTTCTATTGAAATCTCAAGATCGAAGATGTCTGATTGCCAAATGAGTGAAGGCTTTTCTTGAGCATTGCTTCAATTGAAATATCGCGAACTGGGATCACTCGCCAGCTAGGTCAGATTGGAGCAAGATTTTTTTAGAACATATTCCCCATATTCGGGGACAAGGGTCGGAACGACCTCTCGATCTACTTACTGCAGCCCAAGAAGAAAAACGTCGTCTAGGCATTAATATTCTCCTTTTTCTGAGAAAGCCCGCATCAATAATTCTGATTTAATTTCTTCAGAAATTTATGAACTCGAAAATCTATAAATCCGAGAATAAGATAGTGTCTTTTTTCTCAATTAAGGATATAAATTTCCACAGGAGGTTAATTGGTTTCGTAGCCTTTTGCATTTAAGTTTAGTTGTGCATTACAAAAAATCTTTATTTCTACACATCTTAGATCTGAA
This sequence comes from Anisodus tanguticus, assembly GCA_034509755.1. NCBI lineage: Eukaryota > Viridiplantae > Streptophyta > Magnoliopsida > Solanales > Solanaceae > Anisodus > Anisodus tanguticus. Next base: position 41,514,071 of record CM067559.1, on the reverse strand, counting down.
AATAACATACGAGATTTCTACATGATCATTTTCTTGTATTCAAGTTAGGTTATGTACATCTTCAGTATTTTCACCTTTTGGGTTTTAACATTAAAAATAGGGGTCAATGTCAAACCCCTGCCACATCAAGTAAAAAAAACGATAAAAATACTTTCGTATTACCGATTAACAGTTGAGAGAAACCCATGAATTACACTCAAGTTTTCAAATAAATAGAATTAATGTTAGCATGAAATATGTTGCGGGAAAATCACTTTATAAGGCTGTACAAACACGGGCACTATGTTACACAGATATAACAAGAAGCTATACTTCCTATACATACAACACTAACATACACACAAAAAAATGGAACCTTTCAGAAAAACACAGTATTATTTGGAACTGTACAATGTGGACCAATATCAAAGCTCTTGAAATTGCAGGACCTAACGTGAGAGTTTCGAGCTAATCATAATCTCCTAGAAGATTCCGATTCATGGCCCCTATGCGATGAATCAGATCGATCAAGTTGAATGTCTTTCCACGAGCTCGCATTGGATGATTTGAGTAACAAGCCTAGAGCTGAAGAACAAGTTGCTCTAACAATTGCATCCGTTGAGTGACTCATTTTGCCAACTAGCATGCCGAAAACCTGAAAGAGAGCGGATCCCAAAAAAGATTTAGAACATATAGAGGATCATTACTAAAAGGGAAATTAGCACTTTAGTACCTCAAGCATTGATAAATTCTAATTTTGATCTTTATGATATCTGATTTAGCACATTTAACTGTACTTTTGATCCCTCAAATTGTGAATCTTCACAAATTTAACGAATTGTTACGTGCTAAATCATTCAATTATCGATGTATTATGTTAAGTTTTTTATTGTTATTATTCCGTATTTGAGGGTTATATAATTCTAAATATACTTCAAATACCACATTTCTTATATAAAGAGATCAAAAACACATATTTCATTTAATTAAAGGTTAAATGTGCTTAGCCAAATATTACAAGGACCAAAACCAGAATTCATTAAAAACTGAGAAACTATCCCTTACTAAAATCAGACAGGCAAAGGGTACCTGATTGTAGTAATGGGATGATATGTGCTTATCATCGGAGAGAGCAAGCACGCTGCTGCATAAATAAACCGCATTTGCCTGGACAACTGGCCAAGGAGCATCAAATGCCTGTATACCAGAATTTACCAAGTCATTTTCAGAGTGTCGAAGACAAGAAAGCACTTCATCTCACAGATTTCTTCATTTAGAAGAGGCAATAAAATGTGTTCTCAGTTTTCAGCTATACCGTAAATAGTTAGTGTGAACTAAAAACGAAGAACGCTTAACCACCCACTATGAAGAAAAACTGAAATGAGCAATAAACCTCGTCGCTAATTTGTTGCAAAATCCCTCGTAGCTAACAAATTTTTTAGATAATCTGTCGCTAAATAGGATTAGCAACTGATTTTGTCACTGATTCCTGTTTTTTTAATAGCGACCATTCCTTTACATTAAAGGCGTGAATCCATAGTTCAAGGAAGAAGGGTGGGATAGTATATCTTCAAAATTTCTTTCTCTTAATGCAAGATCAGAAAAAGAACATGTACCTGTATTATCGATGCCATGTATGTATCAACTCGGGCAGCAAGATTTTGTGTTAGTTGCCTTGCAAGTTCTTGAAGAAAGTCTTCATAGTCGCTTCTAAAAATTGAAGGGAACCTAAATATATTTCTCATGAATAACCATTAAGGACCATTCAAGTTAATCGATACATACCGGTGGTCCGAACTAAACCAGTGAGTGTTGAAAACAGCAGTTATTTTATCAATTTCCATCAAGGGAGCAATGCATTTCAAAGTGTTCTGGCATGTCAAAAAGTTTAAGTCATTTCACATCCTGAACAACATAAAGAAGAAAATCAGGCAGGTTCAACTTACTCGACAAGCTCGTCTCACACTAAGATCATCCTCATGAAGATGTAGAACCATCCGCGGGAAAGCAGCATGAGCCTGAGTAGAAAGTGAAAGATCATTTCTCGATAAAGTTTAATACAAGGCGCAAACAGATTAAATATTAATTATCCAAATTGTGAAGCGAGGATTAAAGATATTTTTACTCTGCGTACAACAGAAATGGAAACTAAAATAAATCGTACTGTTACAAGTCTCAAAAAAACCAAAATAAATCATATCCCATTCAAAATTCATATGTGACCACAAAGATGTGGGATAGAAAGGGTACATTTATTACTCTTCTTTAACTGAGCAAGTAAAGTCTGATGTGAGACCATTCTTGACTTGTGATGTTGGATATGGGACCTTAAGATGCAATCAAACTTGATGAGAATTTAAAACTATGTGCTAAAGAGAGAAAGATATCAAATCAAATTTGGGTGGTGACAAATGGTATAATGAGAGATAAGATACCTGCTCAAGAAATGAGTCTCGTTGAGGCCCAGTTCCATAGATGCTCAGTGCTCCAAATGCAGCATACGCATTGGCTCGTATCTTCTCATTCATGCACGCCTTTTATGAGGCAAGCAAATAATGTCATACATTATGGCCATCTCAACATGCACTTGCTAATATTTCTAGTAATCCACAGTTTAGAAGATAATGACACATTGATATGCATTAATTTTCAGAGAAAAATATAATCCTACCATTGATGTCTTGCAAAATTAAATTACTTCAGCTCTTATAGAACTCTTGATCACATTTGTGGCAACAACAGCACAGTACAATAGATGGGTGTCACTCGTATATGTAAATACTTGCGCCTACTCTTAACAAGGGGTATAATATAAAACTAAAGTACAGCTTCTATCAAGAGAGATGTCTTGAAGGCTGACAAATAATGCAAAATATTACTTCCTCTGTTTCAATTTGTTTGTCTTACTTCTCTTATTTCTATATTTACCAACTCTTTACACTCAATATCCTACCTGACATATTCAAGACCACAAGATTCAAAGGGCATTTTGGTACATTACACGAGCTTTAGTTTAAGGCCACGAGATTCAAAAGGCTTCTTTATTTTCTTAAACTCCGTGCCGAGTCAAACTAAGACACACAAATTGAAACGGAGAGAGTACGTCAAGGCAAAAGATATCACCCTAGGATGTCCAAACAGAGTTGTGTTAGACACTCTCATGATACAAAAGTCTTCTTACACAATGCCACACTGTTGGCTCTAAATAAATAATTTAAAATGTGATGCAATTGGACTAATACAGTAATTCTCTACTAGAATGGCACCAGAAAATCCAAAGTTGAAGAAAGACACACTCGGATAGTCAATCAACTTACTTGGAGATTTCGAAGCCGTATAGAGAGGTTCAGGAGAACAGGTTCTACGGCATCCCTCGATGAGGACTCAAGAACCTATGTCGCAGAATGTCAGCAGGAAACATCCATGTGAACGTACAATAAAAGAGGGTAACAAAGACCGAGCAAGCTTTACCATCAGCAAACATGTGACTGCGGTTAATTGAACTGACTCATCTGAGTCATCGAGCAAAGCTAATATCACCCCTAGGATTTGAGTAGTATACTGGAGAACATGGATAGATGGCATCTGCAAGACCGGCAGGCAGAATGAGCCTCAACCCGAGAAAAGTGAAAAAATAAAGGTACTTGAGCAATAATTACAGTGGCGTTCACAGCTTTACTAATTCGTCTTAAAAATTTCTCGTTCTTTCGGAGAAGAAAGTAATGTGCACCTAGCCCAAAGGAAAGGGAACAGAGGGAGGGAAAAAATATAATCAAGTCCCTTAAGTAGGCACTTAACAATTTTGGTCCTTTATGTTTGCAAAAGTTAACACTTTGTCTCCATAAAATATTTATCAATTTATGTTCGTTAGATTTGACATAAATATTGGGGAAAAAAGATTAAACCATAAATATCAAGAAAGTCCTTTCAAAACCTAAAATATGCAACACAAAATATTGTGCAGACACTAAAAAGATATATTAAAAAAAATTACACCTCAAAAAGCTGCACCAGACTCTAGAAATAAATCAAAAATAGCAAAAACTATAACAACTATACCTTTAAATGTGGATTCCCGTCTTTTTTTCCTCATAATTCCCATCAAAATCTAACAGACAGGGTTCGGAAAATATTTGATGGAGACTAAAAGTGTTAACATTTGGCAAACTTAAAGGACCAAAATTGTCAAGTGCATAGTTAAGGGACCATTTTGGTCATTTTCCCTTCCGAAATGACGCCATATATTATTTAACCAATGAAATCTAACTGAACCAGCATGAGTCCTTAATGATAAAATCAGAAAAAGAAAAAAAAAACAGGAAATTCCTCGCGGAAATATCCCTCCATCTTTGACCCGGAGAAAATAAAAAAGAACACTCTATGACTAGGAATACCTGGACAAGCCCTCTTAGACAAAGGCGCCTAACAGTAGGAGAATCATCCGATACATGCCGGCAAAGTGCTTGCACCATCTGTTCTAATAGGGGACCAAAGCCATCACTGCAGGAATTTACATCGACAATCTTAGGATATTTAAGAGAAGAATAGGATTCGAGACCATAAAAAGGGCAGCCCGGTGCACTAAGCTCCCGCTATGTGCGGGGTCCGGGGAAGGGCCGGACCACAAGGGTCTATTGTACACAGTCTTACCTTGCATTTCTGCAAGAGGTTGTTTCAACGGCTTGAACCCATGACCTCCTGGTCACATGGCAGCAACTTTACCAGTTACTCAAAGGATTCGAGATCATAAGTATAAAAATTACTGTCACAGCATAAACTACCAGTTAACACTTTTGAAGGTTGTAAGCTTACAAAGCTTTCTACTTAGTATTCTTTTCCCAGCACCTGCTAAGGTGCCTTCATCATAGTTCATGTGATTCATTAACTCGGTAGGGAAATGGGGATTTACGCAAGTTGCCTCAAACCCAACTACTAAGCTCAGATGTGCCCGGCATGTTTCATAACTTTGTTAAATTTCAAATTTAACTTCAAACATCACTAAATAATACAGAGAGCAGGTCAGAAGTTTCACATACCTGTGACGCAAGAACTCTGACAAAGCCGCAGCAGCTGATTCCCGTTGAAATCTTAAAGATCGATCCAACGCATTGCTCAGTATCAAACATATGGATGGAACCTGAGAAAATATTCCTATTGAAATTTTCAAATTTCTCTCACAAATTTAATCGAGGAACTAAATATCTACAAGCACGCATGGCAGAAAAGAAATCTTCTGATCTTCTTGAGCTTTTGGCTTTGATGTCCTCATAGAGCACAATTTGGCTTTGATGTTAAGGTCCTCCATAAAATTTTAGGGTTCTTTCTTATACAGTTTCCTTCTTTCTATGTGCTAATACAAGTAAATGAGTTGATAGTGCTCTTTTATCATCATTTGAATTGTCTTTCAATATTTCAGTAGTTTTCTTTTTTTGACCGATAAATTCGGGGATAATGGGTCTGCCGCTCTACCCTTCCCCACTTAAATATCAGGCTTAATTTGAATGGTACAGGGCTCAAACCTGTGACTCTTAAGTCACAAGTCTCTCAACCTTTGCCACTTGAACTAAGCCTTGGGGTAAAATAACTGAAGAATGAAGCAAAGGCTGCGTTTGTACAGGATCATCCAACCTCTTTTGGTCTTTTTATAGAAATACAGCCAGCCAGATCTCTTATAAGGTTGATCCACTTCTCGTTTTCACTTTGCTCCCCATCTCGTGCAAGAATCTGATCATAGGAGAGAATTCTTATCATCAAAACCATATTTAAAAAGGTCGATTATTTAAGACCTGAATAATCTTCACCTTTCCCATTTCCAGATCACCAACACATTCACAGAATGCTTGAAATGCAGCCAGTAGTGCACTAGGGATGGTAGAAAACAGGTGAGGTAACTGTAAATAGGTACATCAAATAACATGCTTTTGAAACATTTTGATAACCAAGTACAAAAAGTAAGTTCTCTGGCACACTACCGTAGTGGTTCTAGTTCACCAGTACTAGCTAAGCCATGACAGCTGCCCAGTTGAAGCGTTAGTATTGCAAGAACAGAAGCATAACTTTGTTCAACTGCTTTTTTACCAACTTTACCACCACCCCTGATGAATTGGAAAAAAGAATGTTAGGGCAATAAATTCAACAAGAACGAAAAGGGAAAAGACAATGTAATTGGAAACAATACCTGAAAAATGCAGTAAGAGCAACAATAGCTGCTCTTGCAATATTATCTTCTAAAATACTATCAACTGCATGGCCAGAACTTTCATCTTGACCCAAATCCCCTCCAAGAGTAGGCATCTGGTTGATAACAGACATAACATGATCCAGAAACATGTATGAAAGTACTGAATGCTGCGAGAACACCTATTCAAGACAAGTAGAAATTTGGCAATTAATGGCCAGTCAACCCAAGATAAATGAAGCTAGAACATCGATGAAGACGACAAATAAGTTGGTTAATATAGAAAACAACAACATAACAACCCATACCCGTAATCCGACAAGTGGGGTCTAGGGAGGGTAAGATGTATATAGACCTTACCTCTACCTTTACACGATAGAGAGGTTGTTTCCGATAGACCCTCGGCTCTAAAGAAATGTACCCAATGCATGAATATAGGAAGGGAGAAGACACAATAAAACAACAAATATGCAAAACAAATATAGCAACAGATATCAATACACATTAGCAAAAAACTGCGCGACTACCTAAATCATACGACTACAAGTACGATAACCCTATGTTACCTACTAACCATCTATCCTAATTCTCGACCTCCACACCTTCCTATCTAAAATCATGTCCTCGGTCAACCGGAGTTGTATCATGTCATGTCTAATCACCTCCCCCAGTTCTTCTTCGACTTACCTCTGCCTTTCCTCACTCCTGCTATAGTCAGCCTCTCACACCTCCTCACTGGCGCATCATCACACCTCCTCTTCACATGTACAAACCATCTCAGCCTCACTTCTTTCATCTTGTCCACCACTGAGGCCACTCCCACATTCTCCCGTATAACTTCATTCTTAATCATATCCCTCCTAATATGTCCACACATCCATATGATCATCCTCATCTCCGCTACATTCATCTTCTGAATGTGGGCACTCTTAACTGACCAACATTCTGCCACATACAATAGTGTTGGTCTAACCACCACTCTGTAGAATATACCTTTAAGCCTACGCGACAACTTTCTTATCACATAGTACCCCAAAGGCGAGCCTCCATTTCGCCCACCCCATCCCAATACGGTGTGCGACATCAGCATCAATTTCCTTATCTCATTGAACTATGGACTCAAGATACTTGAATTTGTCCTTCTTAGGTATGACTAGTGCCTCAATCTTCACTTTCACGTCCGGCTCATACGCCACATCGCTAAACTTGCACTCTAGGTCCTCTGTCTTAGTCCTGCTTAACTTGAAACATTTTGACTCTAAGGCCTCTCTCCACACTTCCAACCTATTATTAACACCAGTACGCGTCTCGTCAATCAATACTATGTCATCAGCGAATAACATACACCACGGCACCTCCCCTTGACTATGTCGAGTCCATTTGTCCATCCCTAAGGCAAATAGGAACGGGCTAAGAGTGGATCCCCAGTGCAATCCCATCTTGACTGTAAAGTGCTCTGAGTCACCTCCCACTATCCTAACCCGAGTTTTTGGTAAACGAACAAATAGGTGGTCTTTCCGGAAATATTAAACAAAAGTTTTCCCCTCGCATCTCGATCACTTTTACTTTTTCGTTATTTTGTAATCCCCAGGGTATGATACCTTATTCTCTTCTATTTTTCTATCTCCCATCTATCTATTTTCTTTGGTTATTTACTAGAGCAATTATGATCTAGAAGTCGATCCGGGGCAAGTGTTCGGATCTATTATGACATAGCCTTGAGGCGCTCAACGGACCATTTAACCTTTTAAAAACCTTTTTGGGCTTTAGATTGATCCTCGCTTGGATTTATCCATGGTTTGTTTGTTTAATTTATTCCTTATCCCTAAAATCCTATTTCTTAATTCTAATTCATTTTAAATCCACCCAAAATAGGATATTTAAAAATAGGATTTGTTTATTTTCTATTTAAATATGTTATATATATAATGTCATTTTTCCCCTTCCTTGAAATCTAGTTCCTTCTTGTACAATCATCTGATGACATCGTACATGTCCTGAATAGCCCTAATATAAGCTACAGGTACACCACTAGACTCCAAACATCTCCAAAGGACCTCCCTAATGACTTTATCATATGTCTTTTCTCGATCAATAAACACCATGTGCAAGTCCTTCTTCTTGTCCCTACATTGCTCCAATAATCTCCTTATAAGATGGATGACCTCTATAGTCAAACGCCCCGGCATGAATCTGAATTGGTTCTCAGAGATAGACGCACTCCTCATCCTAATCACCCTCTTCCAAATTTTCATCATGTGGCTTAGCAATGCTTAATACCCCTGTAGTTATTGTAATTCTAAATATCACATTTGTTCTTGTACAACGGCACCATTGTACTCCACCTCCACTCCCGCATTTTGAACGTCCTAAATATGACATTAAACAACTCAATCATCCACTTCACACCTGCCTCTCCTACGGTCTTCCAAAAGTCCATCGGGATCTCATCTGGCCCGGTCGCTCTTCCCTTCCTCATCTTCCCAGTAACCCCCAGAACCTCCGTATCCTTGATGCACTTACAATACCCGAAATCTCTATCCATTTCAGACTGCTCTAACTCCTCTAACACAATATCATTGTCCCCTTCTTCATTCAAGAGCTTATGGAAATATTCTTTCCATCTTCGTCTAATGTGTGCCTCTTCTACCAACACTTCGTCATTCTCATCCTTGATGCACTTCGCTTGATCCAAGTCACGGATCCTCCTCTCTTTCGCCTTCGCAAGCCAATACAACTTCCTATCCCCGCCGTTGCACTTGAGCTCTTCATACATCCGCTCAAAAGCTGGAGTTTTGGTCGTGGTGACCGCTAGCTTCGTTTCCTTCTTCATCATCTTATATCTCTCCAGATTCCTCTTTTCCTCCTCATCTAGGCCTTCAAGTAACGTCATATAAGCCGTTATTTTGGCTTCAACTTTTCCTTAGACATCCTCGATCCACCAACAATCCCCTCTATGCCTACTAGTGCTACCCCTCTAAACCCCTAACACCTCTAGCTGCTTTCTTGATGCATGCAGGTGTCCTAGCCCACATACTATCTTGCATCTCCACTACTCCCCCAAGCCCCCATATCCACCAACTTCTTCCTAATCTCTTAGGCTTTGGCCCCAGTTAGGCCTAACTCCCCATTTAATCCTTGGTTGATCATATGCAACCCTCTTCTTCTTCCTTTTGACCTCCAAATCCATAACCACAAGCTTATGTTGGGTTGTAAGATTCTCACTCGGGATGACTTTGCAGTCCTTACACAAACCTTTGTCACCCTTCCTAAGGAGCAAGTAATCTATCTACGTCTTAGCTACCGCACTACAGAAGGTCACCAAATGTTCCTCCCTCTTTTGGAAGCTTGAGTTAGCTATGACCAACTCAAAAGCATAAGCGAAGTCTAAAAGCGAGACTCCTCCCTCATTTCTATCCCCAAAGTTGAAATCGCATCATCATACATGTTCGATGCGAACCCTATGTGACCATCAAAATCTCCTCATAGAAAAAGTTTCTCGGTCTGCAGGATACCTCTCACAACCTCATCCAACTCCTCCCGAAAACATTTTTTCTCCTCCTTCTCGAAACCCGCCTACGGCGCATAAGCACTAACGATGTTAAAAGTTATCCCTCCCAATACTAACTTAATAGTCATCATCCTATCATTCACCCTCCTAACCCCCACCACTTGGTCGCTTAGATCCATGTCGACTAAAATTCCTGCTTCATTCCTACTCCTCAATATCCCTGAGAACCACAACTTATACCCGTCTACATCTTTAGCCTTGGTTCCTACCCATTTGGTCTCATAGACACAAGCTTTACTGATCTTCCTCTTCTTAAGAATCTTCACTAACTCGATTGACTTCCCTGTCAAAGTCCCTATGTTCCAAGACCCAACTCTCAACCTAGAAGCTCCCTTGATACACTTACCACCCTTATTCCCCACCCCCACCCCCACCCCACCCCCCGAGGACACAACCTTACACTATCATCATACCCCGAGGCCACTAACACAGGTTATATAAAATATTCAAGTGTAAAGAAAGTAAACAAGAAAGCAACTTACAGTCAGGTCAGCAACAAAATGGGCAAGCAATAGCGGGAATTAACCAAGCAAGAAAGACAAAATATCTAGATAAAAACACTATAATATATCTAATTGCAAAAAGAAAGAAAAAGTACGAATCTTATATTCAATAAAGCAACTCGCTGATAATAAATTAACTAACTCTCAACCTAGTTGGTTAATATAGCATATAATAAATTTTATTCTTAATAAGGAGCATATAATAAGGTGAAGAATTTTAAAGCAACATAAAGCTAGGAAGAGTACATCTTAAAACACCGTAAAAAATGCATTTCTGAAAAGGTAAAAGTTCCAACATGTGGAGTTCCCTCCAAAAATATCTACCTCAGTTAACACTTCAAAAATTCTATCATATCTTAGCCTTTTTGGTACCAACATTTATAACCAGATAAAAGAGAGTAAAAGGCCACACATAAGAACATATTCATTACTTTAGACCCTTGTTCACAACCTTTAGTGGTCGGAATTCCTAAGAACAAGCTATGTAAATTATGCTCTTTCTATAATAATCTAACCATAAAACTACCATTAAAAATGGTGATGATCATACATTTGGCTTAAGTAACCTAAAATCTTTGAATAATTGTGAAACCACATAAGCTTTTCTAAGTGAATTAAGGTAGCAACACAAGATATTATACTTATTTCTCTCACATTCACAGTTCAACAAAGTGCTTCTGTCTAATGTCTCGCCAGATTAAACATGAGGTTCTGAATCTAAATGACTTTCTTTGGATGTTCTTTGGGTAGAGAATTAGTAAAATTTGGAGGCTCACTGAGTCAACTAACTTCATCAAGCCATGTGAAGATCTTTAGCACCTTTTTTAATCTCAGAACGTCGGATTATTTTCCCAGTTCTTACACTGAATTTTCAAAAACTGATCACCTATTTGTCAATGACAAGAACCAGTTCAAGGACTATGTGAATGTCAATTCTACCAGCTCCTGCATGAATCGTTACAATCAATCAACAAGTGCCTCAACCCCAAACTAGTTCCAGGGATATTCTAAAGGATGGAAATTGATCCTCCATTTATTCATGAGAGCCAACTTAAAACCAGCCTCATTAACTGATTCAACGAGTTGCAGTTTCTTAATCATCAATATGCTTTAATTTTCAAGCACATTGAAGTTGATGTCGTTATCATCATCATACCCGTGAAGTCCCACAACGTGTTGAAGTTGATGTCATCATCATCATCATCATACCCATGAAATCCCACAATGTGGGGTCTGGGGAGGGTAGAGTGTACGCAGACCTTATCTCTACCCTCGGCTCAAGACAAAGCATAAGCACAAGCAAAGCAAGAGAAACAGTCAGACCCGGGCAAGAAATTTAAAACAGAATAAAAATGAGAGTAACAAAAGTGAATAAGCCATGATAAAGCATTCTGAAAAAAGAAGCAGTAACTAACGCAGGTAAATAAGATAAACAAAGTACACAAGAGAACATACAACAGCAGAAATCAAAGGACAGGGGACTATAAAGCAATACTGCGCCTACTAGTATGATAAGCTAAGCAGGGCTACAATAATAACACTACAACTACCAGTATGTAAGCGTAAGTAGGACTACGCTCAACTACCTACTACCCTAATCCGTGTCCTCCACAACCCCCTATCTAAGGTCATGTCCTCAGTAAGTTGCACTTGCGCCATATCCCATCTAATCACCTCTCCCCAATACTTCTTCCACATTGAAGTTGATGTATGAATAGAAATATTTTTCATACTTTTATGTGGTTGTCTTGTAACTAGTCTTTCATAATAAGTTTTTAATTACATATATTCTGTTTAGTATTTCCTCCCTTTTTCATGCCCTATACTTATAATTCCTCCAATTTGCTACCAGTTTCATTTCTTGATTGTTGATGCTTCAATTATTTTCTATGTTGCATTGAAGGTTAGTTATACAACACAGCAAGGCAGATCTGAAGAACGATAAACATGCCAGCAGACAACAGATTAAGATACTCACATGGAAGGCATCCTGTATTGGCCACCCTCCCCGTAATCTAGATATATCTTTTGTGGCTATGTCCCTTCTTGCAGCAGCTAAAACTTCATTGAAAACAATTCTTGAGCTTGTATTCTCCGCAAGGGAACATATCTTCTCACAGTTAAAGAAGAGATTGATGACAATCAACACACTATAACACGACAAAAGGCAATCAAAGAGGAGTCCACATAGCGCAGGAAAACATTGTTAATCTAGACATAATGTGTAAACAACTAAACATATTCTGCTTCACTGATAAGAAAGAAATTGCAGCAAAGATACAGCCCCAAGAGCTTCCTGACGTAAATACTTCTCGGTCACATGAATTACCGCTGAGAGCAATGATTGTGTTGTTCTGTTGGCATGAAAATATAAAACAAAGTTGAACAGAAACCTTGTCAATCCTTGGAAGAAAAGTTGATTAACCACTTTTTCAGTATCAACGCTAGTATGAGAATGTTTTGGCAGAGAAATACCTTGCAATATCTGTCTCATTCAGCTCATTACCTCTCTTTGTAACAAACTCATTAACTGCTTGTATTGCACCTTCTGCGGATTGCTTGATCTTATCACATATAGCACCCGAGCAACCATGCATAGCTGCAGCCAGCTGTATATATTGGAATAACATGAGGTACAGAGGACACGTAAAATGGACAGTATTTTATAACAAGCTAAATCATACCTCATCCTTTGTCAGCAAGATGCACACAGATGAAACAACCCTGTTAAACACCTCCGATGGATCAATTGAAGCATCCTGAAAATATGAACCCATGTTCAGAAGCAAAAAGATTTATACACTGAAGAGAAGTAGAAACACTAAAGTATCACAGAGCGTGCTCACTAAATACTAAAGCTGGCCAGTGGGCCGGGACAGCCCGACCCCGACCCGAGCCCGTCCCGAGCCCGCCCCGGTCCCGCCCCGACCCCGCCAAAAAAAAAAAAAAAATTACGGGGGCGGGACTCGAACTCGGGACGGGACGAGGTCTCGTCCCGCGAGACCCGAGCCCGCCCCAGGCCCGCGAGACCCGAGCCCGCCCCGACCCCGCCCTTTGCAAAAATGGCCGTTGCACCAACGGCCATTTTAGATTATGGCCGTTGGCCAACGGCCATTTTAGCCCCCTCCCCCAACCCCTTAATATTTATTTTTAACCCATAAGTTATTATATTTAAACTTTAACCCAATTTTTCAACTATAAATAACTCATTTTCTCTTCATCTTTCTCACAAATCTTCCTACAATCTCTCTAATTTCTCAATATCTCTCTCTACAATTCTACATTGTTTGCTAAATATTCAATTTTATTTATTCATTTGGGAATTGGTAGTGAAGTTGGCAACTAGCTTGAGGATCTTCCATCGAGCAAAGTTTCAATTTTCAACCTCTCGATTACACGTCGACATTACGTCGGCGTTTGGTACATTCGTTCCTTCATTAAATTATTATTGTCTGTTTATTTAGTTTAGATCACTTAATTTTATTGTCTTTAATTATTTATTTATTATCATAATTAAAATGGAAGGATTAAAAGGTATGTTTAAGGGTAAAGGTAAGGGTGCTTCTTCTAGTAGGGGCAACCAGTGGCAAGGGTACTTCTTCTAGTCATCTTATTCCTACACATGATGATTTTGTTGATACTCAACATTTTCCTACAATACCATTAGATTTAGACCAGAGCTATTTTCGGAACTCAAGAAGACTTTAATTTAGACGATGATCTAGATGATATACCCACTAATGTTGATGACAACACACCCACTAGTGCACCTTCAACCGAAATACCTCCTATTCCCCTAGTATGAGACGAGGTCCAAAGAAACGACCATTAAAATCGATGCATGGACATTTTTTGATAGGGACGTAGAGAATCAAGTAGCCATATGTAAAATTTGTAAAAATGTTTTAAAATTTAAAACTCGGAAAAGGTCACGGTGGGACGGGGGGTTTAATTAGACACGTAGTAAGTGCTCATCCAAATAGGTATGCCCAATACCAGTGCTTCAAAACCGGGTGCGCAAACGCCCGCTCCATCGTGACAAGGTTCACATACTAATATTGTCCCGACCAAGTACAAGGTCAAATTAACCCTATGACGGGGGAATTGTAGGCCCTAAATACAATAAACATAGAGATAGGGAAGCAATATCAAAATTAGTTGTTTGTGGAGGGTTTGCCTTTTTCATTTCCTTCATCTCCCGGTTTTATTCATTACATTAGAGATATATATAATCCTCGCTTTTAACGGTTTTCCTAGATCAACTCGTTAAGAGAGATGTATTTAAATTCGCGCATGAATATCAACAATATTTACGTTTTTCATTATATCATTTTAATGGCAACGTATCCATCACGTCCGATATAGGTCGTAGTACTAACGGCCATGATTATTTAACCGTAACTTGTCATTGGATAGATTATAAATGGTCTATGCAAAAACGTATTTTAGCGTATAGATATATAGATGATAGGCACACCGGTACTTTTATTGCGTAAAATATTTATCAAGTGTGCGATTATTACGGAATTACCGATAAAATTATGACTATTACATTAGATAACGCTTCTAGTAACAATTACGTAATTACAATTTTAAAAAATAGTTTAACTCCGTCTTTTCCGTACCATTTTCATATAAAATGCGCGTGCCATATATATAACTTAATTGTAAAGGATGGTCTATCACTTTTTGAAGACATTCTTAGTAAAATACAATTTGCTATAAACTTTATTTTTAAAAGTAATAAAGTACAACGTAGAAAAGAATATAAAAAAATTTGTCATGATTGTGGACTACCTTTTAGAAAAATTCCACAAGAAGTATCCACTAGGTGGAATTCTTTATACGAGCAACTACTTGTTGCTTATGACTATAAATTACCTATAACTTTATTTTTTAACTCTCATAATAAAAAGCCAAATTGATATGATTTTAGATAGTGATTGGGAAAAAATTTCCGAACTTATTGTATTTTTAGAGAAATTTTTTCAAGCAACAAAAGAATTTTCCGGTATATATTATCCTACTATTTCAACTATGTAATTTTATATAACTCTAATATTTTTATTACTTAGTGAATATATGGAAAAACCAAATTTATAAGGCAAATATTAAAAAAATGTTTGTCAAAATAAAAAAATATTTTATTCCTATTCCCTCTATTTATATTATTGGTTCTCGTATTAAATCCTACTATTAAAATAGACGGTACTAAATCACTAATTGAAACTATTTACGATTGTATAGAAGTACTACCACCTCCAAGTCCCAAAAATCTAAATCACCCACCACCTATTGAACAAACTAAAGAAGAAGTATTGTCTAGCGTAGAACACCAATGCAAAAATATATATAGATTTTATCAACAAGAAAATGCTAGTAACTTACCAAACTTCCATACCATCTTCTTCATCTTCAATACAACCTCACAAAAGACATGTCAAGTTTCGCGGCTAGTATTGAAAGCCTCGTAAATAGAATGTGCGGTCGTACCTCTACTACTAACCAAATTAGCGAATTGGATATTTTTGTTTTGCAGGGTTCTCGTACCGTATCAAGAAGTTATCAATGAAGATGGACATGAAGACTTGCCGAAATACCGGAGGGGGAATGAGAAGACCTTTCCGACACTTTCAATGATGACTCGAGATGTTTTGAACATTCAAGCGTCGTCAACTCGCGTCCGAAAGCGCTTTTTCTGCAGCAGATATCAAATAGGAGACCACGTACACTCATTAGCCGGAGACAAACTTGGAAATTGCGTATTATTCGAGATTGGATACGAGCGGAGCGGAGAAGGTGCGGTCAACCGGAGATCAACGAAGAAGATGATGAAAACTACAACGAAATCTTAACCGAAGGTAGTGGAAGCGACGTGGATCAATTTGACCAACAAATACCAATTCCAACCGAAGAACCACATGAAATCATCAAGCAATTAGAACAGGTTTTTTTGAGAATGTAATTTTTTTAATTGTAATTTTATTATGTAATTTGTAACTTTTGGACAACACCACAAAGTTGCAATTTAGATTTTAGACAATTGTATTTGTATTACAAAAAAATCATATGTCTATTAAATAATATAAGAGGCACAAAAACAGCCTTGGGATGTTTTTATTACACTATCTTGTTTTGTTTATTGAGTTTTTTTTATACATATGTTATTTTTTTTTTTTTAAAAAAAAAAAAAACCGTCGTATCCCGACCCGAGCCCGAGTCCGACCCGAGCCCGACGGGATCGGGATCGGGACAGGACTTGCTCCAGTCCCGCCAGACCCGACCCCGCCCCTTCTCCCGTCCCGCCCCGACCCCGACACCGCCAAACCCGGCCCACTGGCCACTCCTACTAAATACTAAGGTATCAGTATTACAATGATCTCTCCTTTTACTATCCTTTCAGCAAGCAAAGATTTCTAAAGAAAGGAAAGGGAAAAAGGAAGCATTCAGGAAAACTCACACTTCGTAGGATAGCTATAACATCTTCAAGGGACGACAAAGCACTGTAGGATAACTCAATGTCATTGCTGAAACTAAAGTTTACAGGCCTTGGAAGTGATAGAGATATACTGAAATATAGATGAAGGATCTGCCAACAGAAAACCATCAAAATTTGTTAGATGCAAGGAAATGAAGAAAAGAGGGTTTTTTTTTGGGGGGGGGGGGGAGCGAATTCTGCATGCCAATCACATAGGCCAACTTAAATTCATCGGAATGTATTGAAGCTTGCCTGAACAGAAACTTTTCGAACTTCAGAATTTGTATCTACACATCGCGGAAGATACATCATTGTACGATCTCCCAAGCGCAAAGCATCATGGCTTGGTAAAGCAAATGCAGCTGGTTTCAAGGAAAAAGTATTAGGCCAGTACAAAAAAACTAGTATGAAATCAATGCAAAAGAGAAGGCAGTTACAAGGCAAATTAGATAAGGTGTGATGCAGAGAACGGTCAGTTTTCTCTCTGTGAGTGCAAGTTCCTCGACAGCCTAGTGCACAGTATCCACTGATACAGATCATCCGAAACTTGAAAAGTAGCTCATGAGCTGCAAGAGACCCTCTTTTCCTCTGGTAGTCCAATGAAGAGGAAACATACTGATCGACCTTTCTCAATATGTGCAATAATTGCTCTGCTCGACTTCTTCCATCCTCTCCACTAATTACAAGAAAGCAACAGAAACAGCACTTAAGAAAAGAAAAAAATATAATACATGGCCTATGGTTTACTTGACTGCAAAATGCATACATTTATTATGATGAAGTACATTGTGCTTAGTCAGATGGAATCTTAGGCTCATAAAGTACTAGTTGCCAAGTATACCATCGAGGATATGTGAGTGTGTGTGCCCACATGCATGATTTGTCTTTGGCAGAGACAATGAAACAGATTTATGTACATTGTGCATGGTTCACTTTTTTGTGCTTGAAATAATCCCCTAAGTATTTTATTTGTTAATACATTGGCTAAATTACACTTGAAAGTCATTTTGTAACTTTTGTAACATTTCGTAAGAAGGTACTTTCTTGGGGTAATTGCACTATAGCTAGTTTTGTTAATTGATTATGCAATAAAAATGAGTCTTATTGGCTTGAATTATAGTTAAGAGATTATCTCCAAAAGTAATACAGTTGCTGCTACACATTCAGAATATAGCTTAAGTCAACATATTAAATAGAGACAAGTTAACCAGAAAGGGAATACCTTGTAATAAGTATTGTACACAGAAGAGTAATCAGGTTGTCAATAAGGGGGCCAATAACATCAGCAGGCTCATTCGGCAAACCAAAAAACCCAATAGTGGACTGCCAAGCGAGAAAAAGTGTTAAGAGGACAGACAAATCAAGACCACCTTACTGATGAAGAAGCTGAACACTATCACCTTCATAACAAGGTTTCTAGTTTCAGTAGTCAATTTTGGCTCTACGGAAACCAGAGTAGTGCAGGCACTTAAAGCAAGCGACTGCAATTCAAAAACCAATTTCCATAAGCAAGAGGAGGAAAATAGAGCAATTTAGAACATAAAAGTGGTGTAATCCTGATGAAGATATGTGAAATGGCATTGAGCAAAGAAATCATTGGCAATACACAAACCTGAGTGCGCAGATGCTCAATGTTGGATTCAGAAAATCCATCTTCCTCATCTTTGCCCATTAATGTTAATGTATAGTCAAGTAACTGGTCTCTTCTTTTCAGCGGGAATGATATACCACTTTCAGCTGCATTTATAACTGCCTGACCTAAAGCACAATGATACACACATAAGCCCTTGTAGTTTAATCAACAGCAACCTCACCTTTTCTTGCATCAAATATGTGAAAATGATTGTAGCCACGATGATGATAGCAGCAACAACTACACTTTAAACCCCAAACTATCCGTGAATAAGATATTATTGCCCTGTTGATCAAATTATGAAAAAACATAACAGGCAAACTGACAAAATATGCAAAGCAATGTGAAATGCTAAAGAATCAAGTTGGCGTCCGCTATATGAATCCTCACTGGCTTAAGTTTCTCCATTTAAATCCATCTTAGGCTAACATTATACAAAAAATAAATATAAATAAAAAAGTATAGAAGTTCTTATTGGCAAAAACTCTTAGATAGGGCTAAAAAACCTAAAAGCATAAGAGTTAAAGTAAATGTACTAACATGAATATACTTAATTAATTGGTATTGCCTAAATTTATAACTTTTTTGTATTGTTAAATCTATATTTTACAACTTTTTCTGTAAAATTAAAAATATTAATAGACGGTGAATAAAATGAAATCTGTGATAGCAGAACTCAAAACATAGTTCCAATATTTTATCTCTCAACACTTCGACATCATACCGAACATTATCAAACTTTTGGCTAAGACGACCCAGTATTTATTCGTTGTTCCAAGTTTTACAACCATATGCATTGCATGCAAGCTAGTTTATATAAGAAACTCAAAAACTGCTGATATGGAAACATATTCCATTACCGTGGTAAATTACTATCCATACAAACCTAATAAATCAATCGCTGTGATGACAGCCTGCTTTGCTGTAGGGTGGCGTACATGAAGAAGTCGTGACAGCATATTAGTCCCCTGTAAGTAATACAGCAACCATATAGTTTCAACAATTATACAATGAACTTCAATAAAATTATTACTTTATCAAAAAAGACGAACTTAAAAGACACTTACACCTATTGACAAGAATAAGGGTTTGTAATACGTAGAACCTAAAAGAAAATTCATATTCTGACAAAGTTTAAATTAGAGGAGTTCGCATAACGACAGTATTACATACCACTAGTGCATCTATTCTGGCTTCAATAACAGTTGAGGGAGCATATTTTGCAGCATATCCATACATTAGCGCCAAAGCAGCATGGATATCATCAGATTCTTCCATTTTAGTTTTATCCGAGAAAAATGATAGAAATCTGCAACAGCCAAATCTTCTCATACTCTATATGTGATACCGAGAAAATATATCTATCACAAAATGAGTTGTTACCACAAGCTCTTTTCTCTCAAAGTGACTTACTACCAAATTGACACTAAATGAGTTGTTACTTTGCAAGACTGTTGCATGACACAGCAGGACCTGCTCCAACTTCTAAACTATAAGGAGGATAATATATACTCCTCCCTCTGTCCCAATTGGTCCCAATTTATGTGATACTCTTTCCTTTTTAGTCGGCCCAAAAAGAATGAGCCATTTCTAGATTTAATAACAATTTAACTTTAAACTTCCTATTATACCCTTAATGAAATGATTATAGCCACACAAATATCTATGGCTCATTTTACACCACAAGTTTCAAAAGTCTTCCTTTCATTCTTGAACTTTGTACCCAGTCAAACACCTTCACATAAATTGGGACGGAGGGAGTATTTTTTACAGGGCTATGCCTCTGGCTTTTTCCTTATCTATTCCTTTTATTTAGATGGACATGTCAGTTCATATATTTTGATTTCATAGTTATTGTAGTTGGTGACATCTTGAACCGCAAAACTCGAAGCATCTGGCAGACATCATGAACCAGTTTCTACTAAGAATAGGTAGATCAGTATACGGGGGAATCAAGAGTCTAGTAATCCTACTTTTGCAAGGGAAATTTTATTTTATAGCGCGTGAGATAAAAGCATACATAGAACAATGAAATAAGCATAACAGCAAAGAATGAATCACTAAACAACAACAACAACCCAATGAGATCCCACAACGTGAGGTAGAGTGTACGCAGACCTTACCCCTAACATTGGGAGGTAGAGAGGTTGTTTCTGAAAGACCCTCGGCACAAGAGAAAGCATAAGAAAAGGTCAAACAAGGACAAGAAATTCAAAGCACTATGAAAATGAAAATAACGAAACCGAATAAGCCATGATGAAGCATTCTGAAAAAAGGAGCATTAGCTATCACAAATAAAAAAGATAATCAAAGTACACAAAACACCAGATAGTAGCATAAATCAAAGGACAAGAAACTATAGAGCAATACTGCGACTACTAGTATGAAAGGATAAGCGGAACGACCTACTAGCCTTCTACCCTAATCTAAGTTCTCCATAACCTCCTATCTAAGGTCATGTCCTAGGTAAATTGGAAAAACAACTACCATAAGTAAAATGTTCTATTTGAAGTTATTAATTAAGATATTTGTATCAGTAACTTTGCTAATTGGACTGAGACAACTCATAATTAAGTCCCATAAGATCAATTACATCTTCCAATTCACAAAATATACCCACGCACTTAGAAAGTTCCAAATGATAAAGGTTACAGAATTCCACCCTTCAAGTTGATGACTCAAGTTACCAAGTCTAAAGTACTACTTGTTAACAGGGAATTTCCCAGCCAGATTAATGAAATAATTACTTCATCAGAATTACTAAGTCTACAGAAACTTCAGATGAAAAGAGGACGCAGGAAATTAAATTAATTCCTGGCTCAGACATCACCTTTGGAAAATACTTTGCCCAACATTGTCCAAGATGTCTTTCAGCTTATCCAGAACTGTGTCTAGGTGTGATGCAGCCACCTAAGCAACATTGATTCAGCACACGGTAAGCAAGATAACTCCAATGACTCAAAAGTCTATTAGAACTATATTTCTAACAAATTTGCAAACTAGGAAAACCAATCATCTAATTTCAAATTTAATTACCAGTTTCAAAAAAAGAAATAGTCTAATTTCAAATTAATTACCAATCCCATGGCTTTTGCTAAGCCAAGTCTATTTGTTGGAATCGTAATATTGGCTTGTTTATACATCAGATCAATCTTAGCGCGAACATAAGCTCTGGCATGAACCTTCTGCAGCAAAATTCCAAGACACCTGACAAGAAATGATGAGGTTCCAAGAAAGTCCTTCTCGTGTTACGAAAGGTTGGAAATTTTTGGTTAAGCATCAAACTACTTAATTCTGTTCAATTGTAGAGGCAAGAATCTAATCATTGTGACAATTGCACTTAAATCTCAACTTAACAGTAGGAAGAGAGGAAGTTTAACTTGCACATCTTAATGGTAGTGCTGGGAAAAGAGAAATCTCTGGTACCTCAACCATAAAACTGATAATTTATCTTCTAGAGATGCTTATTTTTTTCTTCTTCAGCACTGATGAAGGAAACATATTTCTGAAAGAGGCTCAAATAGTTTCATGGCCTCAAAATTAGAAGTTTTATTCAGCTTAGAGCGACGACAAGGGACCTTTTTTTAATAGGATAAGAATTTTAGCGAAGAGTAGGAAGCTTCTGGAAGGTGAGAGTTGGAATAAGGAAACCCCCCCCCCCCCCCCCTAAGACAACCCATCGTAGTTTGATTAAAAAAATCAACAGGTACAATATATTAAAAATAACCATTCATGGCTATTGTCAGTTTCAAGGGAAAAAACTTTAAAACTATATGGTCCCCATTTCTATTTGCAAATGGATATTAAAGGAAGTTATTTGCCATCCTCGGGGATTACAAAGTCAATAATTGGTGACTTTTAAGATACTGACAAGTTGCTTCCTACCTGGTAGATCAGAAGAACTACAACAACAACATACCCAGTGAAATCCCACAAGGTGGGGTCTGGGGAGGGTAGAGTGTACGCAGACCTTACCTCTACCTTGGTAGGTAGAGCGGTTGTTTCCGAAAGACCCAGATCAAAAGAACTAGAAGAAGAAAATATAGAAAGGACTGTGACCCTCGTGCACTAATGTACACAATCTGCAAAGAAGGAAATTGGAAAGTTTCTGAAAGGACCGAAATTTCCCTTATGCAACTTCATTGGATCTTTTTGTTTTTTCAAATTTTTAAAGCACCTATGAAATTCCTATTAACACAGATGACTACTCGCTCTACGTAGACAATGATACGTTGATCTAAAACTAATAATCATATAAACCTGTACACGGGGTTGAATCACCTTTTTGAATCAATACAATATCTCAATTTAACAACAATAATTGGCAATTCTAAATTTTCAATTATTCTTTATCCCAACAATTGCTATTTCCACATCCATGCAATGCAGAAAAATCAGGAACTTTTTCCACATTTGACGATATCATTTTCACAATTCAGGGGTTTCTCTTCCTCTAATTTCATCTTAAAAAGGGTCGAGAATACACGAACAATGAATGATTAGAATACTCAAGTAAACAATGCCTGCACAGAATGAAGGTCGGTTTGCAAACATGTAATCCTTATATGCGGAGTTAAAGATTCAATGGCAACAAGAACTAAAAAAACAAAACTGCTCGATGAGAATAAATAACTCTTAGTAACTCTTAAACTGAAGCAAACTTTCAAGGACCTGGGATGTTCAGTTTATTCATACTAAACTCAAGTATTCAAATAAAAAGTCTCTCAGAAAGTAATTAGAAATTTTCCTGCATGCAATACGGTTCTCATCAATAAAATTGTTTATTCCCCAGGAAATAAGTGTTTGGTGTCAGGAGGTATTTAGAATCGTTTAGAATTCTGTCAAAAACAAATAAACCAATGGAAAAACCTAATCACTGTGCTTTTAAGGTAAGAAAAAAAAATATAAGAGCTCAAAAGATAATAATTCAGCTTTTATGACAATTTATATATCGGAGAAGGGCCTAAAATGCCCCTGAACTACGAGATTTGGTACAATATTGCCCTCCATCCACCTATCGGGCCAAAAATACCCTCGATGTTAACGTTTTGGCTCAGAACTACCCTTAAGACTAAGGGTCCACACCCATTTAAAATAATTCAAAATTATTTAATATGTGGCATTACATGATGGGTATTTTGGGTCCCACAATAAATTTAAAATAAAAAAAATAAAAAAGCTCCCTCTCTCCCTACACTTACCAGACCAGCCAACCCCCTTTGTCCCATTCTCCTCTCTCTTCCATTTTAGTCTTCTTCCTCCCATCAATCCCCCTCTTCCTCCCTGATCCAATATTCTAATTATTTATTTGCTGATCTTTTTAAAGTAAACCGTCTAATTATGCGAAATTATTTTGATTATGACCAAAAGCTATTCCGGAAAAAGAAGAAGAGAACCCATTGGTAATTTTCACAAAAAGATACTGCAAATTCAAAAAGTAATTCTATATAGTTGTTTTTCAACATTACTTTCAGAAAACTTCTCTCAATACTACACCATAACAAATTTCAAATGCCATATCAGTTGCTTTCCAGCTGTTTGTTGACGAGAAAATTAGGGAATTAATTTCACATGTCTAAAATTTTGTTTTGTTTGAATCCAGACAATGCAATGAGAGTACTATCAATTGTGATTTGCAAACTTACGTAAATGATGAGAAAAGGAGAAAAGTCCAACTAACATGGCTACAACATACTAATGAAATCAAAGGAAAAAGAGGATGCAATTGGTACTTGGTAGAGGAGATGTGATCCTCTCCAGTACCAATTTCATAGAAAGGAAGGGAGAGTGCGGGAACCGGGGGGAAGGTGCAGTCATGATGGTGGTAGAGTTGGGAAGATGGGGAAATTATGGGTCAAACACGGGTCATGGATGAGATTTTTTTTTTAATTTGGGAAAGGCTTAAATTGGGCCAATCAGATTAGGCCGCGTAACAAATAAATAGTTAATCATTTTATTTTAATAGGATCGTTAGAAATAAGGGCAGTTTTGAGCCAAAAGGTTAATGGCGGGGGTATTTTTGGCCTGATAGGTGGACGGAGGGTAATATTGTACCAAATTCCATAGTTCAGGGGTATTTTAGGCCCTTTTCCGTTTATATATTGAATTGGACAAGTGATAATCAGAAAAATTAAGTTTTATTAATTAAATATGCACAATGGCGGTCACACAAATAAGCAAATTAAGAGAGTAGTATTAAAAGAATTAGCAACTCCAGGTGAAGATATCAAATTGAAGATAGCTGACATTACCGATGAAGCAATGCAGAGTGCTTGTCATCAGGTTTATAAAGTTCATAATGCTTTTCAAATGCATTTCCAAGTGATATAACCCAGTCAACATCCTGAATTACGTCCAAAGACTCTGCAATAAACTGTCAATAGACAATTTAGGTCCAACACGTATTGAGGCATGGTGAAACTTTACTGGTTTACTTCAAGACGGTAAAAGTTAAACATGAGATGCACCATCTTAGTACTGATTATTAATGAAATTTACCCTTTTTAAGGATCCAGAAAAGTTAAGAGATGAGATGCATTCAAAGAATTTCTCGTAGAATCAGGAGCAGAAAAGTCATTGTTTCCAGAAGAAACGACATGCTTCAATAGATTGAGAAATGTTTATTTTTCTGATCCCGTACACATCGATCTGTGTAGTCTTGAATAATAATTCTATCGTAAAGAACGAGGAGACAAATTTCGATGTTTCAAAAATGGGGATAAAGTTACTAGTCTTACATTGATAATCATGTCATCCCAAGACTCTTGATATGATGGATCCTGCTTTAATTCTTCTGTATCACTGATGTATGCCTTCATCTTCGGAATCTAGAGCTTAGCAAACAAGATAACCCATTAAGACATACAGAAAAAGTGTCTCCTTATTACATACAAAGGCAAAGTATCCAATATTTCTTTGGAATAAACAGAGTTCCCATCCTATTTCGGCCCCCTGATATTACATATTCTAGAGTTTAGATTTGCACTTTAATCTCCCCAAGATAGTTCTTAAAAAATTGCTAAAATATAAGCTCGGTTAACATATTGCATATATTTTATACCTCATCTTGCCAAAACAAGTTAATGTTCTTTGGAAAGAGTGGTGCCAGATAACACAAGACCTGCATGACACAAGGACTTACGATTAGTAAAAGTGTGCTCTTTCTAACAACTTAAGCTTTTAGACGAGATGGTTACACACTTCAACAATTATTATAGTCTAAGATGCTAGACACAAGGACTTACGGTTAGAATCTGGGTTGCCAACTGCTCCCTAGCCAGAGGGTTATGGAGAAGAACGACCAGGCGTGCAAAAAGCTCCTAAAACACCAAAAGTGAGGTAAAGTAGTTGTACACATTTCTTAAACAAGATGAAAATATATAAATCCTCCGCTGCTCAGTGAAACTAAAGTTGATTACCTCAGGATGAGGAATATCAGCACGAGAGTTACATTCCAAAACTGATGCACCACTTTGAGAAGATCTGCGCCTGCACAATTCTGATATGCATTTGCAGACCTACAACAAAGGCACTTAAAGGAGTTATTTTATACGAAGTAGATGTGAAACCCCATTATCAATAGCAGATAGAACATGCAAGCTTGACTTTAAGAGAGAAATATTTCAACAGGCAAGAACAGGTAGTGAACCTTCAGGTAGTGAACCTTTTCAAAAAATGAAGGCCAGAAGGAGACAAAATATCTCATACCATGGCAACTGCACCCGTGTAAACTCGCGGTATGATCATCTTTAACAAAAATGGCCATAAAACATGCTACAATCCGCACAAAACTGAATTCAGTTAGTCCAAAAATGATAATAAGCATACGGAGGGGGTGTAAATAACTGAAAAATCTTCATACAGAGAACTAAACTGAAATTTCTTCAAGGGAGAAGTACTCCTATACCTCCATCTCAGGGACAGTAACAGTTATTAGAAGAAGACCCTTTTCACATATTGCCCTCAATTCTGA
Organism: Anisodus tanguticus; assembly: GCA_034509755.1. NCBI lineage: Eukaryota > Viridiplantae > Streptophyta > Magnoliopsida > Solanales > Solanaceae > Anisodus > Anisodus tanguticus. The sequence continues at coordinate 41,487,757 of CM067559.1, read as the reverse complement.
CAGTGTACCAACCTCCATCTTCATCTGAGAGAACTCAAGTATCTTATAGTTTAGCATATAAGAATTTAAATCTACGCAACACTCATGGCATTCAATAGATATTCTGACACCCTAATTGAAACATAGGCAGGAGTCAACTCAAGTTGAAGTTCCCCATAGATGGGGAATAGGAATCCACCGCATCTGACCACAAAAAAATGATGGGAACCATCTCTCCCTCGCCCTCCCCAAAAGGCAAAGGAAACACTCCTCTCTTTATCACACATGAAGAGAAGGGCAAGCAACTCAACGCAATCATGAATAAGAGATGAAATTGGTGGAAATATTGAAATAGAGGCAACAGACCACCCACTGCAAGTTCCAGAATATTTTACAAGAGATGCATACCTCCACTTTCTTGTACACAAAAAGGTAATAACCACCAGGTGACGAGTTCAGTTCCCTGGATCTCTCAGTATCATCTCTGTGCAGACCAAACATTGTAGAATGGCGAACGAGATATTCAATAAACAACTCTCCAGAAGGACCAACCAAGTAACAGTGGGAAGCCATAACCACAATTAGCTGCAAAGCAAGCAACACTGTCACATAGTATCTAGAAGTAGAGTAAGTGTTTACATAACTTGGCCACTACGCAAACTTTCAACTCTTAAATACCTCTGCAAGGGCCTTACAGACCCTTAAATTAAGCTCATCCAATAACAGCTTCACAACATCAATTAGTAAAGGCCTCTTACTATGCCAAGCCTCGGACAATCTATAAAAGTAGTCGATGACAGTCACATGGGGAAAGAGAAGATAAACTTAACATTAATAAATTAAGGTAAAAAAATAACCTGGGTAATAAATGCTTTAATACACAAAGTGCACCAACAGCCAGTTGTTCTTCTTTCAGCTTGCATATCTGATAGTGGCAAAGAGCAAATACACAACATTTAGTGGAACAATTACCTTGTAAATAATCAAGTCCCACAACTAAGTTCGCCATTTCATTTTTCTTAAAGAAAGGATTGAATTCTGGAGTTCAAAACAAATGGAGGAAAATAAAAAAAGACTGCTTTATTCTCTATTGCAAGCTTTGGTTTCCTTTAATTGCCTCCTCGATAGGTGATACACTGAGCATAATATCACAAAGTTCTTGCGTCCGAATGCATGAAGGAGAAAATACCCACATTAAGAAGGAAGACAAACAAATCCTCTGGGTACACCAAACCAACTGTTAGGAAACAATGCTGAACTTCATTATAAGTCTGCCATTCACACAAAAGACAAAAGAACTATATGTTAGTCAAATATAAGATGCAAAGATACATAGAATGATTTTAAGAGATGGAGCAGATGTTTGTCACAGGGCAAAAAGAAACCCCAGTAATGTTAATATGACCAGAAACTTAGGGAAGAAGGAAAATCAACCCTATACTACTTCCTGAGAATCTACTAATTTAAAGAATGATATTTAGGGTGGCCAGTGTTGTTAGCCTCTTGATATTCTATAGCTTTGAATATCTTTACCAGTACTCACAGAAAGCTTCTTTTTAATAGGTAGTATCTTACCACTTTAATATCAACAGAACTTCTTCCTGCCAAACTGAGAGCAAATAGCGCTCTTCTTTAAAAGGATGGCATGTAAGTAACCAAACTATCTATACAGACATGTAGATGTACAAACTAAGGCCACATGCAACCTGGGAAGGAGTATCTTCAGACATTTTTAATGTAAGATCTTTCTACCATGCTCTGTTGAAGAGAGAATCCAAAGGCTTCTCTCACATCGCTAACTATCTGCGCACAATGGCACCGAAAAAATTGCCTTTTCTTAGTGGCCAACTGCTAATAGAGTGATTTTTACTCCTGAAAACCTTAGGAAGAGAAAGGAAATATATGTTTGTGGTGCTTCATGCATTATCTGGGGAAGGGGTCATACAGGTCGCACATCTACGCTTATACTGGTGTTTCTTCATAATTGTGTAATCTTCTATCTGGTCTGATGTGTGTTAACTGGGAGATGCCAACAAGTAGTGTGATCTCCTTAGAAGTTGGAGAGGAAGAACCAGGAGACTGATTAGTTAGGTTACGGAGGATAATTCCACGTACCATTTTTTGGACAAAACGGCAAGAAGCAACAGAAGACTTTTTTGAGGAGGAAAATCATTGGACCGATTAAGAACATTCTGTTATCTCTTGAATATTTTTGAAGTGCACGGAAAATCTCTATTTGTGTAGATGATTGAATGTAATTCCTAGAGTCCAACTCATTTATGTAGTGTTGTGTGGGCTAGTAAACCCGTGTATTTCTCCCCTTTGGGTTAATAAGATCTAACTATTGAAAAATAAAAACAAACTAAGGCCTCAAATACAGAAATGGGACCTGAGCAGCTTCCAAGCAGGAAACGACCATCAACTGGTTAATCAATGAAATTTACTCTTAAATGAAAAAGAATAAATAAATCAATAAACAAGACCTTCAGACCAACTGAGAAATCTGAATGCTCTTTTTTGTCACTGCTTATACAAACCACAGGAAGAAGAGTTGACAATATGACAGTAAGGTCCTGCACACATCAAAGATAGTTAGCTACATATCCAAATCAGAATAATGGTATAAATGGAAATGATTTAGCAATATGTTAACAATGAAATGATTGCATATAACATCAGGCATACATCACTCTAATTGGTGAAACCTTAACGGCTCTCGAGATAAGTTACAAGCAGCATTTGTCCCCCGGGGTTGGACAATTGGCAAAGATTGAAGGACTTGTGTCTTAGGTCACAAATTCGAGCTTTGCACCAAGCGAACTAAGTCCAGTATTTAAGTAGAGAGGAATAGAGGGCAGTCCAATCACCCGAGTTCCAAAGGCTGCAGTTGGACCAAAGGGGTGGCTCACGGATTTTTCGGCCATCGGAAAAAATTACAAGCGGCATCCTAACAGAAGTACAATTTGAGGCAAGACTATATCCAGAAGAACCTAGAATATACCATCAAGTTACCATCGCTAAAGTTAGTTGTTTGGTCAAAGGACCATATAAAAAATATTTGTTTGCACTTTGTCAAAGATATACTCCTTGGACTGAGTTCTTAATGACTTTTTCTTTAACACTTCATTTTATTTTTTATTTTGTTATTTTTATTTTTAATAGTGATTGTGTTCGGACCATCTTGAGCGCACCTCGACCATCCACCGGGAACCTAATATCTCCCACCTAACACAGGTACGAGTAAGTGAGTAACTCAGTCCACCGAGGCTTAGGAAAAGGGAAAGAAATCAAATAGTGTTTTTTGTCTCCTCTGGATTTCAACCCTAGCCTCCAAGGTTCCCTTCGATGTGGGTAAAGGCCTAAAGGGTGAATTAATTAAGGTGTTTAATAAGCTATGTCACATGGACTTGGTTATCAAACTTCGCTATATTTTTTAATAAGTTAGATTTTAGAAATTGTCAATAATAGCACCATGGCCTAAAGTTCCTCTAAAGGAGTTCAGGAGTTCTGAATAACATGGTTATCTTGTGTATATCTTTCAATTTGCAACAAAAAGCTAATAGATATGAACACTTATCTTTAAGAGTGCACACGTTAATTCTCTTTTTCCAAACAACAACCAAAAATGCATGCGGACGTGTTCTGGATCAACCTACACTGCTTATCTATCCTCCTTCCTGACCAGCTTCAGAATGATTCCATTAAAGTACTAGGTATCACCCAGTTTGGCAAAACAAGTAGATCTCTATGCTTCCAAGTTACTTGTATATTTTGATTTTTTTTTTAAAAGGCCGTGTATATTTTGATAATCCCAGATATAATATGAATACCCATGTTAGTGCTGCTTTGACCCAAGTTGCTCAAGAGAGATAGTTTGGAACTGAAGAGGAAAGTAGTGATGATGAGGGGTCGCCTCTTTGTCCGTCGGGATTTGAAGGATGAATCTTTTGACAAATTTGACTACCCTTTATATGCAAGAAAGAAGGGAAGAGGGGAATTTCCAGGTTGGGCCAGAAGAAGGTGACACATGCAATTGGAATAACAGATGTAACAGGAGGCGACCTGAGCAGCAGTGATGACAAGTCACCAACAAAGCAAACACTTGGACCCTGTATGATGGTCCAAAGAGTGTCTTTTTCCTTTCTTTTTTTTAATAAAGTAAGATTTTATTGTTGTACAGTACCAAGGAAGTGCTGTAGAAAATTACAAAAAGCACCAAACAGTGACTGACTGTTTCCCGGGAATACTATTAATCATGACCAGTCACGATGACTTTACCAATATTGATGCTATTAATAAATGATTCCGATTCGTCATTCCAAGACAAGACTATTAATCACTGGAAATTAGAATTAATAGGAGAAGAATTAGTGGAATATCAAGTTATTCTACACTATTGAGCAGAAGTACAAAATTATTGGGTGTGTAAGAGAGAATGCCAACTCGAACAGCAACATGACATATGTTTTCTACCTCAAAATCAAGTAATGGTGGGCCATTTTCCGACAGTAAGGAGGCGTTCAATAGATTATGAAGGCTACAAGTTGCCACAAAGGCCACATCATCTTGATCTCTCTTGTACCTGAAAATCGAAAGCTTTCGTTGTTACAGAGCCCCAATGCCCCCAACAGATACGACAAACAATTTCTCCAACTGAAAGAGTATCACTAGCATTTCTATGTTAAAAAAAATAATTAGCACAAGCAAGGAGCTAATCATTTGACATCAGAGATATTCACGTCATTTCTTGAAACATAGCAGTCCAGTGCATGTCTTACAGTTCCAATATAGTTGGAATAAGTCTTGGCAAAGCTGCCTTCAGTTGCGTTCTAGTAATAAGACCAACCATCTGCCCTAATGCTTCCACAGAAGATAAGCGAACCTGAGAAAATAGTATGTCAGGAAACAAAATTTCCTTTCCTCTTGCCTAATTCAAAATGAGCAATAAATGTCATGGAACGGAAGGAAAACAAAAGGAGTGTAATTTATTGAATACATTAATAGGTGAAAGCAGCTATATATGACTTGTTGGTTTAAAGCACCCTTATCTGTCATCAATTCGACTACTTCCAACGTGATTTTTTTATGAGGTAAGAAATTTTATATAATAGGCATCAAGAAGATGCAATACGTACAAAATAGGGAAGGAGAAGTCAGCTTGGTACAAAAAGTGCTAAGCTAGAGCGAAAGAGCTGAAAAAATCCAAAAAAATTAATAGGGCAATCTACAGATGCTAAATTCTATAACTACATAACCATAAAAGACATCTAGCTTTAAGAGTGTGGCGAGGAGATGATAAACAATCAAAGCATTTGTGATTCCTCTCTGTCCAGACACACCAAAATATACAGGCAGGGATGCCAGACTTTTCTGATAACCGTGGTGTCCGGGCTAGCTTGCGTGCACCTCGACTAAGTCCACGGGATACCTGCTACCTCCCACCAGCAACAGGTAATTATGCCCATCGAGTCTTAGACAGATGAGAAGAAAGCACCTAGTGTTATTGTCTCCACTGGAATTTGAACCTGAAACCTCATGGTTCTCCCCCACTTCATTGACCACTAGGCGCTTTTCTTGTTATCTTCTTTCTTCCACCTGCTCTCTTTCTTACCCTCCGTCTTGTCATCACCATCATCACACTTGCTCTCCTAGCTCTCTATTTAATGTTCGTAAGCAACTTTATGATTTTATCCTCAAAACCCTCATGGAAATTCTAAGAATTACCCGAACCCTAGAGATTTTCCATCCACTCATTCCGTTATGTATTTTCCTTATGTGTGACTTCCAAAGGTTGGCTACTCTCCACTGTCCCTTCCCCACAATCTTTCTAAGCATTTTTCACCTTGGTCCTCCTCTCCCTCTTCTTCTAAGCATTCTTGCCCTTCTAGAACTGCTACAATACCTCGACGAGATGACTTCGGAGACTACCTTTCTTCCCCCGATTCACATAGTGATGTCATATGGGATACCATGTTTCAAATCGGAAGGAAAGGTAAAACTTTGAGAGACGACATTTACTGTTACTGCATTGATATTGTTATTGATTTTTTTTTGTTAGCTAGTTAGCACCAGGGTTTCTGTTAAATTCAGGAACAATTGTTTCTAACTCATGTGTATATAACTATCTAATGGGAATTTCATCCAAAATGCATGTAGTTTTCCTTGAGCAAGAGAAGTTGACCTCAGTCAAAGGTACTCCACAATGGAAGCAAAGTTGATCATAACACTTGTTCGACCATCACGAGGAAACTTAGGTAGACTTGTAAGAAGTAAATAGTGAAAATACGGATGAAGACAGTAACTACATATAAAGACAATATTTTTAAAATTGTTCTAAAAAGAACTGAATAGGCAAACCTTCAGATCCCATGATATTGCCCAAACTCTCAATAATAGTTCAAATGCAGAATTCAAGAAAGACCTGCACAGTCGGCAAGCTCATATAACCATGAATAACTAAATGAAAATCCTTGAAGAAAACCAAAACCAACCACAAGCAGCAAATTGGTCTCACATGTTATCAGCATCTACAACTGAAGACAGAGGGAAGTCTATACTGCACTGCCAGCAAGATTGGCACCAACATTTGAATGCTGGAAAGATTTAAAAACATAAGTCCCTTCGATGAGAACAAAGGAAACACTTGAGCAGTGAACTGTGACATAAATTACTAGAACAACTTTTCTCATGGATAAATGACATCTTGATTTGTATCCCTCTTTACCAATCATGTGCACTGATATGAACTTTGCAATGAACAGAAGCTTCACTTCTACCAGAATTTCAAATGTATAGAAGAAAAATGCTCATTGCTTTTACTCAGAAAGTATTTAGGGGTGGTTCCCACAACACTGTGCCATTACTTCTTGCTTGATGAGTAAATATATTTTAAGATGGAAGAGAAGTGGGGTCAATTACCATTTGCAAAAATTGGCCGGTGGATGTCTCTCACATTTCCAAGAATGGGCACCACTCGTGCCAGTACACCCTTAAGGTGAGGAGTAAACTGCAAAGCTTCAAATGTCATAGATGTAGATCAGATATGTAACTTATGTCATAATGTTAAAGCGACCCACAAAGTATTTGCAAATCGAAAACGAACCATCAGATGATGCAAAGTCTGCAAGAATTTGAACCATGGCTGGAAGAGCTGAATTTGACCCTGAGAGATGGAGGAATATTTCTCCCATCATCTGCCACAGACAATTGAAGAATTAAACTAGAATAAAGAAACTTCAGAATATCAAAAAACAAGAAGAAAGAAAGAGTGTTGGACATACAAGTATTTATGTCAGAAAACTGTGCAACAAAAAGTAAACAACTAAACATGATACAAAAGAAGGTAAAGAGCCAGATCCTTTGTACTTTCTGGGTGAGACGAGTAAGTTTATAAAGGAAAAGAAGCATTCTTCTCTGAGATAAAACATTGGCAATTACGACAAAATGTACAACTTAGTGTAAATCATCTAGTGATGAAAAGAATAAAACATTCCCCAGTAGAAAATAACTTCAACCACATAAGTCTATTCAGAGGGTAATGCATAAACAAATGAAAGTTGGATTATTTATGATTGCATAATGCACAGCACCAGCGAGAAAGGAATTTCATATGGTCTCATCTCATTGATTGTAAAGGTGTTCAATATTCTAACTACCATAAAGGAACAAACATGCAAAACTCCAATTCACTAACTACAAAGACAATGTTCTAGGAACTTGAGACTATATGAGGTGTGAAAATTGAAAAACAGTTTGCTAATGAATTTTTAGTGTGGTCACAGCCTCCCCATTCATTCCATCTAGTCAAAGTCAACCCATTATATCACTTTAAAAAAAAACTAGTTCAACCATCAAATAGAGCCACTTCTTTTGTGGAGTTGCTACATCAATAATCATCAGCTACTTATCTGCACAAACCAACTGCCACCCATTCAGGTTTATGGAAAGTTGGGTTTCTTTAAACAGTACAGAGTAATATTATTGATTTCCGGCACTAAGGGGTGTTCGGCTAAGCTTGTAGCTGGTCAAACTGGCTTACAAGCACCTTTTAGCTTATCTACGCATTTGGTAAACAACCAAAGTGCTTATATATCAAGTGCTTATAAGCCAAAATCAGCCAAAAGTCATAAAGTGGTCACCCCAAACTTATAGCTTATAAGCACTTCTGTTTTGACCAAAATTTTTACTACTATTTTATCCTTAATATTTTTTTAATTCTCTAAAACCTTTTTTCCAAAACAAAACTTCTAACTTCCTCTCCATTCCATATCCATCTTTCCTCTTTTCCCTTCCAAAAATATTTAAATTTATAATTTTTAAATAAAAAAATTAAAAGTATTTTAGTCGTTTTATAAAAAGTACAGCTTATCAGCACTTTTTCACCAAACACATCAAGCGCTTATCACTAGTTTCAGCACTTTTAACCATCCAAATACATAACTGCTTATTTACAAAATTATTTTCAGCACGTAATGCTTCTCAGCTATTTACAATCAGCTAACCCAAACGGGCTCTAAGACTACTGTTGGGCAGTAAATACAGAGAAGCTACTTCGCGTGTTGAACCGACCATGGCCTCTACATCATTAACTGAAGCCATGTCGCACCAAACGGAAAGTAAGGAGATACATCAGTACTTTACTATAATAACATATTCTTTTCTATTGCTGAAGAGGTTCATGGAAAGCTTGTAGCTATCCAAGTTATACACTTCATTCTTTTTTCATTTAGATTGGTTTATCCCATCCCTATTTCTATCCAACTATAATAGTGTAATCCATTTTCTTTATATAAGGGGTAAATTGTACCCCGAGATCTAGTTATCTCACTCGAGCTTGTGAAAGAAGTTGAACATAAGTAAAAGTTTTATTAATAAAGTACCAATCTGGAATAAACAAATCTGTTTTCATAAGAAAAAAGAAAAGCACACACTCACCAGATCAGGCATATGTGAACCAATTGATACAAGTACACCAGCTGCAGCTCTTTGCCAGTCAGCGTTAAGTTCCTATCATGAGATCAAACTAGCTGTTAAGATTAATATGAATAATACCAGCATTGCACGGGACACAGAGGAAGTAAAATTGACACCCAGTATAAATATAACAAAGTACGACTACCACTAAACAACATGGACAAAGAACCGATTCCAACACCAATCTGAATCATGGTGAATAAAACCGATAAATCCACAATAAGGAAACAGGACACTACTCCCTCTGTCCCAATTTATGTGCCACCCTTTGGTTCCGGAAAGTCAAGTTGACTACTCTTTGAAGCTAAATTGGATTAGATCAGCTCAATATTTTGAAATTAAAATTTTGATATTCAAAAACTACACAAAAAGTTGCAATTCTTTCTCATTTCAATATGATAAACAAGAAATGTTGGTCAAAGTTTACATAGTTTGAATCTCGGAAAACAAAAGTGCCACATAAATAATAGAGGGAGTAGTAGCTATGATCATTACAAATCCAGCAATCATCGGAAACAAACAAGAGATAACAACCAGATTACAAAACATTAAATTTGATATTCCAATTGACATTATAACTTGAGGATATAACAAATAAACAATCTCCGCCAAAGACTCTAATAAAACTCTAAATGACATTATAACTTGAGGCTATAACTAATAAACAATCTCCATCAAAGACTCTAATTGAAACTCTAAACTGCTACATGTTGTCCTAGGACATCAGTTCATGACAAACGGATGCAAGGGTCCAACAGCAGGTTCGTCCAAACCCACTGCTTTCTCCTCAACCTCTATATAAGTAGTTGGAAATTTTTCAAAAAAACATAGGCAAAAGACATAGGTTAACCCCTAAAGTATACCTGAAATCTCGATATCACACTCAAACTATTAAGGCGACCTATTACACCCCTTATAGTTTTAAAAGTGAATTTAATAACACCCTACAAGCTAAGGTGGCACAAAATATAAAATTAATTAAAAAGAGGCTCGTTTTGATTATATATTTTTTTTATTTTTTTTTTTGCAAAATATATATTTTTCTAATCTCCCCCCCCCCACCCACCTTTCTTCTTCTCTCCAAACCCTCAACCATGCCCCCACCCTCCCGCTTTCCTCCAATCCTATTTCACTGTAATGCTCCGGCCATTATTTTGGAGCAAGACCAATGGCAAACGAAGAGCCTACGCATTGCGCACACAACACACCAAAAATCGCATGAACACACCCAGTCAAACGCCATGAATTTGAGTTTAGATTCTGGGTTCTTGTACATAGTCTACCTATGAAGGTTGTGTGGTCCCTTTTCAATTAGAGAAATTAAAAAGATTCTAGAATACCATATATTAAGAACCTCAAATGGAACCCCCCCCCCCCCCCCTCCCTTTTTCTGTTCTCTTATTTATTTGCTTATTTTGGTTGGCTTCTGGAAAAGATCAACCCGAGATGAAGATAAAATGCCATTAAATCTTGATGTTGGTACATAAAACATATATAGGATTCCTTATATCAAATTGGGACCCTTAATTCATTGGAATGTCTAATAGTCCTTTTCTTTGTAACTTTATAGAGAGTTGGCTCATTGACCAATTTGATATTTCAAAAGTGGTTTGATTTGATGAACTGAAAGTATGAGTTACTTCTTGGTTGATTCCTTATGATTGTGACCCATATCCTCGAAACTTCTGTGCTAAACTTGAGAATAAGTACTACGCCGTTGCTTATTTCTTGATGGATGTTTTTTTCCCTCTTGACCCATACCCAGCCATTGTGATTAATGGGCAAAGAAGATTACCTATGGTATATGGTGGATTGTTTAATTTTTTGTGGTGGAGATGTGGGTTTGGTGATGGTGGTGGCAATGATGGTGGTTTAATGGTGGATTTGATGGTATATAATGAAGAAGAAGCAATTGGGCTGACATGGAAATTTTTTTAATAAATCTGACATAATATATGATGTGGCAGTGACGTGGCAATGATATGGCGCGAGTGTAAAACACCTCTCATCATGTGACTGGTTATATGCGTGACAGTGTGGTATTAAATTCACCTTTAAGATTGTCAGGGGTGTAATAGGTTGCCTTAATAGTTTGAGTGTGATATCGAGATTTTGGGTATATTTTAAGGGTCAATCTATGTCTTTTGCCAAAAACATATGTATGTTAATTTTGCATCCATGTCATAAAAAAGCTCAAAATCATGGATCCGCATTTGGTTATTGAGCATGGTAACGTAGCTCCTGCCCAAACCGTTAAATCAAATTGTAGCATAAATTTAGTACACCCTCCGTTTCAATTTGTTTGTCTTACTTCCCTTTTTAGTCTATTCCAACAAGAATGTCACTTTCTATAATTATTATTTAGTAACTCTTTTACATCCAACATCCTACATGGCATATTTAAGACCATAAGATTCAAAGGGCATTTTGGTACATTACACACATCTTTAGTTTAAGACCACAAGATTCATAAGTCTTCTTTATTTTCGTAAACTTTGTGCCGAGTATAAACTAAATAAACGAACTGAAACGGAAGGAGTAGTTGCAAATTTTTCTAAATACATATATGTATGCTAATTTTGCACCCATGTCCCAAAATAGCTTAAAATCATGGATCCGCATTTGGTTAGTGAGCATGGTGATGTAGCTCCTTCCCGAGCTGTTATATCAAATTATCGCATTACAGCATAAATTTAGTAATACAGTGCAGTTTCATTTACCTTGGTTGAGATCACCTCAGAAGTGGCTATTTTGGCCAACTTTCCAAGGTAATTAGGATCAACATCTCCCTTATCCAAAGCCTGAATTGCCACTGACATCACTTGAAATAAACCAGCTATATTTCCAAACCTCTGAAATCCATAAAATTCCCAACTAACAACACTACAATAAAATAGGGGAAAATTACAGCCAAATACATTCAGCCATCTAGTTTACAATATATGTACACGGTGTATCGGTGGTGTATAGTTTATACCAAATATACATATAGTATACATATAATATACATACCTAGTATACATATCTTTACATATAATATACATACATATACACTACCTATCCAGACGAAGTGTATAGGCAGTGTATACTTCGTTCATGTTTGGTAAACTAGATGGTCGAAGGGTATATTTATGTAAGTTTCCCATAAAATATCTAAGTAGTGAACAAAAAAAAGGGTATTCCAGAATAGTACCCGTCGTCCACCTCTTGATACAGTAAGGCAACAATCAAGAACCAGAAGTGGGTTTCTGTAAAAACACAAAATACAATAAACTCAAAGTGACCAAAAAAAAAAAAAAAAAAGACTTGGAAACATGTAATCAGGAAGTGGACATACAAGAAAGTTATCTCCTTTAGAGCAGCCATTGATGATTCTCGTACAATAGGTGAATCATCCGCCAATGAAGACACCAGAACTTGAACTGCCTCTATAATAACACAACACCCAATAACCCAAAACAACAAATAAATTAAATCTAACACCAAAAAGATAGAATTTTTAACTTGAACTGCCTCTATAGCACAACCCCCAATAACCCAAAAATATAAGTAAGCAAATCCAATCACAAAAAGAAAGAATTTTTAACTTGAACTGCCTCTATATAACACAAACCCGATAACCCAAAATATAAGTAAACAAATCCAATCACAAAAAGAAAGAATTTTTAACTTGAACTGCCTCTATATAACACAACCCCCAACAACCCAAAACAACAATTAATAAATCTAATACCAAAAAGATAGAATTTTTAACTTGAACTGTCTCTATACAACACAACCCCCAACAACCCAAAACAACAATTAATAAATCTAATACCAAAAAGAAAGAATTTTTAACTTGAACTGCCCCTATATAACACAAACCCAACAACCCAAAAATATGAATAAGTAAATCCAATCCCAAAAAGAAAGAAATTTTAACTTGAACTGCCTCTATAATAGCTCAACCCCAATTACCCAAAAAGAACAAATTAGTAATCCAATACCAAAAAGATAGAATTTTTAACTTGAACTGCACTGCCTCTATAATAACACAAACCCCCAATAACAAAAAAAGAACAATTAAGTAAATACAATAACAAAAATATGGAATTTTGAAATGAATATATTGGCAAAAAGGGGGTTTACCGGCGGCAGGTACGGAGTTGCCGGAGCTGGAAGATGCCATGAATTTAGAGATCGCCACAACAAAGGGGAAATCAGAGTTGTGGAAAATGAAACAAGGTACAAATACAGGAAATGACAAAAATAGTCCTATTCTTTTTGGATAGATTCAAAGTAGTCCATGAAGTATGCACTCTATAGTTCTGATCCTTTAAGTTTGCCATATATTAATACTTTTAGGTTCCGTCAAATATTTAATAATTATATGTTAGTTAGATTGATGAAAATAATGGGATGAGGGGATTTAAGGTACACTAAAAAAGTTCCATTAAATTCTAAATATGCAACACAAAGTTGTACTAAACACTAGAATGATATAAAAAAATTGTACTCCCTCTATCTCAAAAAAAAATTATCTTACTTTCCTTATTAATTTGTCCCAAAAAAATTAACGCATTTCTATATTTAGAAATAATTTAACTTTATGAGATGATTTACAGTCACACAAATATCTAAATTTATTTTAAACCACACATTTCAAAAGTCTTCCTTTATTTCTTAAAATTCGTATCAAGTCAAACTAAGACATTTTTTTTTTGAAACGGGAGAGTACAACTTACACCCCAAAAAGTTGAACTAAATTCTAGAAATAAATCAACAATAGTAAAAACTAAAAAAATTATATCTCTATATATGAGTTCTTGTTAATATTAATTATTTTGATAATTCTCGTAAAATCTAACGAACAAAGTTCTTAAATATTTTGATGGGATTAAATATGTTAAATTTTTACAAATTTAAAGAATCAAAATTGTTCAAGAGTAATTTAAATCTTTTTCAAACATAAGGGAGCATTTTTGTTATTTTCTCAATGCAATGCCAACGAAGCCACAAGATTTGTAAAATTGGTTGTAGAATTGCCGGGTGTTGTGTATATTAGGCTAATGTATTACGTTGTTGAAAGTTGGTGTGGCGAGCTCCAAATTTTTGTTATTGATTTTACTGTTCATTTTTCTTTTTGACGTTATAAATGTTGTCAATGGCTTACGATATATATTGCATTACTAGAGTTAAAAAGTATTTGAAGAAATGCTTTACTAACTGTCCATTGAAATTCATTTTATTTTATAGTGCGATCTCAGATCATAGCATATGCTATGTTAGTGTGGTCAAACTCTTAATTATAATTAAGAAATTTCTAAAATTAACTAACCTCTTGGATAATGAACTATGTCTTTTTATCATCCTCCACTTATGCTAGTATGAATCAAAAAAGGATAATTCGAATAGCCTTTAATAATATTATAAATACTCTTACGAGAAGGTTTTAATGAAAACATGAGAAAAACAAATATTTTTTTTATTTTAAACCCGCAATATTGAAGAAATAGGAAAAGATCCTATAGAATGATTTTAAATTTAAAACGAACAAGTCAACCTGATTTATGAATGTATTTTAAAATCAACGAATTTTACAAATTTTAGGAAGAATATGATTGTAGACTAGAAGGAATAGGCGGAGGAATTTTGCATTATCTTTTTTATCAAACCAGAAATTTATAGGAAAATTTGTGAAAAAGGACAACTTCTAATATCTTTCTTTTGCAGATCGAGTATTGCACTCATACCTAGAGCAAATTCCTATTAGGACAACTATTGAAAGAATGAATCACATTGAACAATAAAGAATGAATCACATTGAACAACAAAAAGATAATTTTAAAATTTGGTAGGGAACAAGAAATATGCTCGAGCAATGGAAAAAGAATTCTGAAGAAAACCGTAAAGTTTCAGTTAAATAAGACAATATACACACAATATACATGTGTATATTGCCTTATTCAAAGGCATGATTCTGCCCCAGAATTAGTGCTCTCGGTTTGGCTGAAATTGGACAAAAGAATATTGTATATTTGGAAAATATATGTGTAGTACATTGTAATGTATTTGTTACCTAAATTAGGATTATACACTACCATAATTGTAGAGTTAGAATTATGGTAGAATAAGATTTTAGGAATAGGATTCTCCTATTTTGTAACTTGTATATATACCTATTCAATTAATGAAAATAATCAAGGGGATTATTTCTTTCAGTTGCTTAATTATAAATCACATAATTTGAAAAAATATATGAGAAGTTTTTCACAATTACGAAACTAGAACATGTAATGGACTTTAAAAGTCACAGGTTGCTCCTGAGAATCCAAATTTCCCTTCTAAACCTGGCCATTTGAATGTTATCAGTACAAAGCTCTTGTCATGGTTGCAATTCAATATGATTGGTATAATGAAGCAATTGCTAGTTAGGACTATAAAAGTCTTTACAACTCAATCACCAAAATTATATACAAATTTTAAGTCAAAACTTAACCATAGTTGCTGACCAAAACTGTTACCCTCACCCCTCTCCTCTAGATGAAAGTGAAACTAAGAAGTGAAGGCATATAGAAAGGTACAAGCACAAGGGTACAAGTGTAGTTTGTTTATAATAAGTCATGACCAAACATGTCCTCCATCAACTTTTTGTTTCTTCTTTCTCTTTTTCTTGTTTTGTGTCTATCCTTGCTTCAATCCGTTTCGTGTGGTGTGAGTGTATCTCCAATATCATTGAATGTCGAAATGGAGCATCCGACTGTGATGATATCAATTGTTGAGGAAGGGTCAAAATGCCTCTAAAGTATGCGAAATTCACAACATTTGCCCTTCGTTAATAGTTAGCTCAACCATACATGCCCGTGTCATTACTTATTTGGGCCAAAAATACCCTTATTTCACATAAAACTTAAATAGCATAATTAGTAGACTAACAGGAGCATATTCGGACCTACACACATACTTTAAGGGCAGATTTGGTCCAATTAAGTTCCTGACTGTAATTATGCAACCACTTGTGAAGTTTAAATCTTTATAAAATGATAATATAATGGGATGAGGTGTGCAGGTAGTGGAAGTCATGGACATGGTTGAATAGTTTCGGATTTTAGAGTAGGAAAAAACAAGGAACATTTTCAACTTTGCTAAAACCTCTCAAGAAAGGCATAGCAAATGTGCTCATCGAACTTACCTTAACTCTTACAGGAATGTTTTTAGTTGGGTCAAGAGGAGTCTAGCAGAGACCGTTGAAACCAGTTGGTCATGATGAAGATGCAATAGCAGTTTTGTTACCCTACTAACAAGCTCCACCTGAAAAACAGTATAAGGATAACTACCGTGAAATTCAGGATTGGACATAGCTTGAAAACAGCAGAAGACAGGAACTTCATTCAGGCAAAGCATAAGAAAGGGCAGCCTTACCTGCATTTCTGCATGAGGCTGTTTCCACGGCTTGAACCCGTGAACTCCTGGTCACATTCAAGAAAAGCATGCTTTCTACAATTACAAGTCCGAAGAAATAATATTACCTAGTTGATGTTGACGTGCAAAAATTTGCTGATTGCTACTTATCTTACATTGTACAAAAACAGAAGAAGAAAAAACTTGTTGATTGCTACTGAAATCAGAAGATCCTATTCAATTATTTTGTTTTAATTTGGGCTAGTATCAAATTAATTTCACTAACCTCAGAAGGAAGTTTTATCTCTTATTACGCACCATCAGAAGTTAAATGGGACGGACCAATAAGCTTCCCATTATAAAAAAAAATAAACCTACTCCAGGGCCAACATTTAGGCACGGTGTCTCCAAGTAACAATTTGCAAACTTAAGCTCAATAGAATATGCATGGTTAAGCTTTAACCTCAAGTGTATGGAATCGCCACGATGACATTTGAATTGAACTAGTTGAATAACATTTCAGATCAGGAAATAATTACTGGGAAAAAATGATTTTCCTAATTAAAATGAAATCTTTACTTCAAAGTAATCACTTACCTGCAATGTTTGCTCCAGATCATTAGTATGAACACTAGATATTGCACGAAGAACATAACTGTTGGAAATAATTGTTGGAATCAAAGCAGTACGGGAAGTAAATAAATATTATAAGTATTCGAAAGGATAAACTAACAGCCAAGATTATAATTGTCGCAAGCTTGTTGAGTCTTGAATCTTGATAACCTGAAATCAAGAAACAATAAATCTGGATTGTTACAACTGTGGCTGAGTCGAGAGATGGCTCTCTGTCTTTAAGACAAGATTGCCCCGTATATATGCTTTTACGTTAGCGGGCAATAGTCCCCGTATATATGCTTTTACGTTAGCGGGCAATAGTCCCCGTATATATGCTTTTACATTAGCGAGCAATAGTCTCCCAAGATAAAACAGCAACTAATCAACACTACAAAGCAAATAGGTTGATTCTGACAAAGAAAACAAAATGAAACGACTTGTTGAAGAATGGAAAATTTAAAGGAAAATGAAGAGTTTCTGCTTCTCTCTCATCTTCTCCACTGCCCTCAAAATAAGAGTAAGGTCTCAATATATAGTGTTTAGGAGTATGACCTCTCAACTAGCCAACTAATGGCTTTTAATAGTCATGTAATGGCACTTAGTGAGGATAATAACAAAAGAGACAAGAGGCCAAAGGCCCGAGCCCGGCGGCACGCGTATGAGCTTAGCCTCGAACCCAAGCACACCTAGGTCATCCCTCCTTCAAACACATGGGTTACCCCTTGGGGTCCCAAACTCTTATCCATTTTTTAGGCTTACAAAAAGAACAATTCTTCATTTTCCCACCGATGTGGTAGATTTGTCCCATACCATATTTTCATGTCTCAAACACCTTACTTCGTGGACCAATATCTCTTTCATTTCTTAACGAAATTTGACGATACTTGGCCCTACGGTCATCTACTCACTTAGTAGATTATGCACGTGTGAAGAGACAAAGCGTCCAACATGCGGAACCCAAGTGTTTAATTCATTAAATATGGGTGGACGCAACCTCCCCGCCAAAGGCAAATTTCCAACAATAACCGGGGAGAAAGCCCAAGCATGAGAATATTCGGCCTGCATTTTGAAACTCTGCCCTTTGATTTATCCTCCTACATGTAAAAGTAGCATTCACTAACAATATTTTGAATAATTTAAAATCATTTTATGAATGTTGTATCAGTAGGTTTCAGTCTATACAAAAAGATTACATCAAACCTAAAACCACTCTACTTTAATTTCATTCTTTTAGTTCTTTTTCAAGTGAAGGAAGAACAGTAAGAAGATGCCTCCAGCTAAGCAGAAACGAAACCTCATGTTCAGCAATTCGCTTCAGTTCCGCATCTGCCATGTCCAGTGCTTTAATGATAGAATCTGTATGGGCTTTAAAAAGATTGTTAAAATGCTTAGTAGGTTCATTGAATTACATAGTCCAGAAGATTTACCATACAAGTGAAGTCCACTAACTGCCCAATGAGACCTCCGTAAATATATCTCCATTGCTTTGACAAATAATACAATCCCTCGATTATTTTCATTAATTAATGTATTATATATACAAGTTACAATCTCCAAATATGAAAAATCATATTCCTACTATACTTCTAGTATTCTAATTTTACTTGTACAAGAATTCTACAATTATGGTAATTATTAATTTCATACTCTAATTACACTATACACGGTATTCTATATGTTGGTTACAAAGGTGCAGGAAACGGAAATTACAAGTACCTGCTAAGTAATAGAAGAACTGAAATTACAATTCAACAACAAACTGAAATTACAATTATGTTGAACAAGAAACTGGAACTGTTTTTGTGTATGCTGAGTCGAGTGTGGCACTATGTCTTTAAGACAATATTGCCCCGTATGTATCCTTTATACGTCCTGGACAATTGTCTCCCAAGATAAAACAGCAATGGAACAATTGAGTAAAGGAAACTCAAGTGCTACCGTGAATAATTTTGAGTAATGAAATGATGTTTGGAAGTTGTAGGAAGAACTGAAATCTGTTTCTGTTTATGTATTTTCGTGTAGTGTAAAGTGTGCTCAACAATGGTGACAAGGGGGTCTTTATATAGGTGAATGAGAGGCTCGTGAACGGCCTCCATAAGTGTCATTACTGGCCAAGTAATGGCAATTATGGAGGTAATAATTCCTCCAAAATAAATGGTGAAGATGTGCAACGGATTGGCCATTTAGGAAGAGTAATTCAGCCAAAATAAATGGCTGAATTGAGTGTTGTTGACGTTTCTGATCTCTCTACCCAATTCTGACTTTCTTGAAACTTCAGGGACCAAACTGTACATATGAAAGAATTCTGGTCCAAACTGTACATCTGAAACTTCATGGATCAAACTGTATATCTGACAAAGTTCTCTGGTCCAAAAAGATAATATCAGAAAAAGCACAGCCCGTGAACCCGGAACCGGACGGGCGGCGGCGCGCGTGTGGGCTTTCCTCGAACCGAAGCACATCTATGTCCTCTCTCCTTTAAACACATGGGATACTCCTTGGGGTCCCAAACCCCAAGCCAACTTTGAGTCTTATAAACAAAATAATTCTTTCTTCCTCCACCGATGAGGGAGAATTGATCCCATACCACATTTTTCCATGCTTCAAACACCTCACTTCGTGGACCAATATCTCTTTCATTTCTCAACGAAATTTGACGATTCTTGGCCCTACGGTTATCTACGTACTTAGTAGATCATGCACGTGTGAAGAACCAGATTCTCCAACATGCGTAACACTAGTGTTTAAGTCGTTAAAGTTGGTCGAACGCAACTCCCGCCAAAGGCAAATTTCCAACACTATCAACCGGAGTGGAAGTAGACTTACAAGATGGCATACCAGCTCTAAAATAATCTCAGCATCATACTTACTTTGAGATAAAAATAGACCTAGACCACCTGAATGACGCGTGAAATCAATGCCCAAAAAATAACTCAAGGGTCTCAAGTCTTTCGGTCACCTTGAAATCGTTATCATATTGCATGCTAATCTCTATCAAGAAAAAGTGGTTTTCATATATTAGCTTGGTATATCGGTCTTGTATTGACATTTCGATCATTCTTTATGGCAAGAAACTTCATTTAGTTGATTGGCTGCTTGTTCTTAATACTTGAATACACATACATTGGACTTAAGCATGTCTAGTGTTACTCTTTAATGCCATGATGTTCTCTAGCCACCGCTCGTAATCATTTTGCTAAGTTTGGAACTAATTTAACTTAGAAGTGATTTCCTTAGAAATCTTACCCTTTTCTTTGTCATTTTACAGATAACGGAAGAACATCTTGAATGTCTTTTGCCTTATACTCGGATAGAATAGATAGATTACTAAGAGAAACTTTCATTCTGGACGACATTTTAGCTAGAAAGTCAGTCATCGAGCCAGAAGTGAATGAGGAACAATATGAGAACAAGGATGCCACACTTTCTACTGGTGCAGATAGTGAGCAGGTAAGTGAGATTGATCTAATGGTGCAAGAGCAACACCATGAAGACATAAAAGAGAAAATCATCCAAAAAGAGATTTATCAAGAGATGTCGCCAGTAAGAAAGTGAAGGGGTTGAGTGATAGGGCCAAATACCTCACGGAGTCTATTTAACTATGAAAGATTGATTCTTGATCTTCGAGCATTGTGGTGCGCAGGCTTGGCTCCTTCCTTTGCCTCCTTCCTTCTTCGCTAATTGAAAGCTAGACTCACACGTCTGCTTATGAAAGATTATGGCTTCCTCACTTGTTTTGTAATTTACTAGTTTATAATACTCGCATTACCTCATTTGACACGAAACTCCACCGAAAAAAGTTGAATTTAGCTACGAACTTTATCGCTAAATTGCTCGTAGTTAAGAATTTTTTTGATAATTTATTGCTAATTCATCACTAAATAGGATTAGCGACGAATTTTACTGTTTAACTTTTTATCAATAATTCTGGTTTATTCTGTAGTAAGAAAACTTAATATATAAAATAATATTTAGAGTTTTCATTTGTTAATAAGTGTAAAAAAAATGACAATCTATTTAGAATATATTTTATTTTTTTACTATTTCATCCTTGTTAGTTTAAAATTTTGTATTTTGCCAATTTTACTTTTAACATTATTGATTCATGTGAAAAGGTGCTAAAGTTGGGCAGAGGACAGTCCAGACGGAATGTCTGAAACTCAGGTTGATGATCATGTTGTAGCCCGCTGAGCCAATCTGAAACTCAACTTAACCGTCCCATCAGGGGTTTGTTCAATATGAGTAATATTAGTATTACAATTACTCTTGGGAGGTGCAGCTCCCTCTATGACCCATTCCGTGGGAAAATCAATTTCATCACATTTAATAGGTCTTCTGGTGGTAATTTTTTATTTACCAAAATTAGTTTCTATTAAAATAGTTTCGTTTTTAAAATCCATGATTTTGCACATTAGATTCATAGTGTATAATGGTTTAAAATAGATTCTATAACAAATACAAATAACTTCAGTTCCAGGCATATAATCATAACCATGCAACTTAATGCTTAGTATTAAAGCATTCAAAGAATTTTCATCTTACAAAGATAACTGCAAGTTACGATAAGCATTAAAATAAACATGGTCATACGCCAAATTGATCTGTACTGTCCCTATAGGGGATTTTTCCAGTTCTGGTTTCTGTCATCCCTCGGAGCTGCTATAAAGCTCTCTGGTAAGCCTCTTAAAGTAAGTGGCTTGAATGCAACCTGTACTAACCCAATATGCATAAATCGATGGATTTCCTTATAAGGGCAATGTCTCTATCATTCAATAATTTAAAAGTAGCATGATCGCTATCTACAGTGATAGTTTCCTCAGTGGTTTTGACTACTTGTTCGAATCCTAATTTTTCGAAAGTACCTATCTGGTATATCAACCTGAGTTGATTTTTTGAAATAGTCCACTTATTAAGTATATCTAAATGTTGAGGTATATCATATTCCTCTTTTCTACTGTTTTTAACAGTGTTCTTGTTCTTGATGATATTCATCAATATTAGTAAGCGTGTTGAACTTTGTTACCAATTACTACTTGTGCACATAATTAACCCAAAATATATTGGCATGAGAAGAGTAAAAAGAATCAATGAGTAGTAAATTTGTACACAATTTAATAATAGACGTTTTCCCTTATATAAGAGGCAAAAGAGATGCCTCAAAGTGTCCTTGTCCATGGGAATTAGTATGACATTGAAATCCCAATACAAGTGTAACATTGTCCGCGTAGATTTTTGATCTAGAGACCTACTGATGATTGGAAATTAATTTGGTGGAATAAACTTTAAGACCCAATACAAAATTTAAATTTCAACTAAGAAAAAAGAACAGTAAATTAAGAAATAATAATACGTTTTGACTTAGTTGTACAAGGTTTGGAATCTCTGTCACCTCTAAAGAAAATTTTGAAGCAGGATTCATAAAGTTTGTATTTTTATTGCCATACGATTGCCAAGAAATATAGACAAAAAATATTAAGACAATTTTTTCTTGCAGACAAAAAGTAAACAAATAAATAAATATTAAGACATTTTTTTTCTTTTTTCCCTATTTTCCCCTTTTAACTTTTATAAGCACTCGAGTTCAACCGGTAAGAATGTTACGTTTTAACAATAGTATTGGTATATTTTACTCAACTACTATGTACTCACTGTTATAATTTTACCAAAAATAACGGTGTTTTTTTACTTTTCAAAAAATTGTTAAAGATACTTAAATAATAATTTGAGGAAAATAGTAAATGATAGTTTTGTCAATTGTAGAATCTATTAATAAATGATAAAAAAATTTAATCAACATTTATAAGGTCTTTCGTGCTTTTAATATAGTATAGATTAACATAAATGCAAACATGACATGCTAATATATTATGTTGTATCGCACTTGACATTAAGTGATATTGTTGGTATATTTTCTTTTATCGCTTTGATTACTTTATGTCTAAATTTGAAATTTTCTCTTTGTCACATTAATACCAATTAAAGATTAATAAAAAAAATTGTGCAAGAACACTAAATTATGTAAAATAGCATTTGTCATTAAAATAAATATAACATTCATTTAAATGTTAAAAATAAATATTACTACATAGATGCAATAGTTGGAAAAAAATTGGATGCCTTCAGAATCTCCAAAGTTAAATAATTCAGTTAAGTCAGTTATGTAATATTTGTAGATATACATAAATTACATTAAATTCTAATACATTCAATCAAGATTAGTTTTCCTTCTTATTGTTTTTTTTTGTTTTATTAAAATAATAAAATTACTGAAATTTTGAACTAAACTTGAAGTAAAAGGACCAATTCTTATATCACCACGAATGAGAGTGGTGGATAGATGTAATCTCTTCACTCTTAATCACAAATTTCAAGTCCTGAAAAATAATTATTGTTATTACCCAACACTAAATAGAATTAATCTTCATAGACAATTCATATAATGAAAGAAAGTTATATTACCTATAGATACATGATATTTTGTGTGTAATGCGATGCACGGATTCGAATGACTCTAGAACTTCAATTGTAAGATAAATTGATATCGAAAGTGCATAGAATTTATATGATTGTGATTAATTAATATGTATATATGTAAATTTTACATTCAATACTATATGGGAAGAAAAAAGAATCAGTTGTCAACCGATTAAAAGTGCAAAATCTATAAATATTTGATAATGCTAAGAAACTAAATAAGGATGATGACCTAGAAGATCAAGAGCGGAGAGAGACAATATAGCTGGAAAAAAATAAAAAGAAAATAATATAAGACTTAATATTTGAATTACCTACCGGCATATCCAAAATGAAAGAATTGTTGGATTACAAAGGATTGCAGGAAACGGAAATTACAGATAACTGCAAAGTAATTCAATAACTGAAAATTATAATAGAATAACAAAACTGAAATTACAATTTTGTTGAAGAAGAAAACTGGAAATTGTTTTTGCTGAGTCGAGTGTGGCACTCTGTCCTTAAGACAATATTGCCCCGTATGTATCCTTTATACGTCCTGGACAATTCGTCTCCCAAGATAAAACAGCAATGGAACAATTGAGCAAAGGAAACTCAAGAGCTACCGTGAAGAATATTGAGTAACGAAATGATGCTTGAAAGTTGTAGGAATAAACTGTTTTTCTGCTTGTGTATTTTCATGTATATCAAGTGTTGCTTAACAATGGTGCAAGGGGTGTTTATATAGGTGAGGGAGGGGCTGTTTAACTGCCTCCATAACAGCCATTATTGGCCAAATAATGACCATTATGGAGGTAGTAAAGCCACCAACATAAATGGTGAGAAAGATCAACGGATTGGCCATTATAGGAGGAGTAATTCAGCCAAAATAAATGGCTAAATTGAGTCTGGACGTTTCTGTTCTGACTGCCCAAATTCTGACTTTCTGAAAACTTCAGGGACCAAACTGTACATCTGAAAGAATTCTGGTCCAAACTTCTGGCAAAGTTCTCTGGCCCAAAAAGATAAGACCCACAGCCCGTGAACCCGACGGGACGGGCGGGCGGCGGCGGAGCGCGTGTGGGCTTTCCTCGAACCGAAGCGCATCTAGGTCCTCCTTTAAACACATGGGATACCCTTTGGGGTCCCAAACCCCAAACCAATTTCGAGTCTTATATACACAACAATTCTTTCTTCCTCTACCGATGAGGGAGAATTGATCACACACCACACTTTTCCATGCTTCAAACACCTTACTTCGTGAACCAATATCTCTTTCATTTCTCAATGAAATTCGACGATTTTTGGCCCTACGGTTATCTACGTATTTAGTAGATCTTGCATGTGTGAAGAACCAGATTCTCCAATATGCGTAACACTAGTGTTTAAGCCGTTAAAGTTGGTCGATCGCAACTCCCGTCAAAGACTAATTTCCAACAAGAATAATCCACTTATTCTACCTACCTTTATCTCCTTGTTATGTGGCTTCAAAGTAAAACAAACATATCAGAATTGAAGAAAAATAATAATAGTTTATTTAACATAAAATAAATACCAAGTAAAATTAATTTGCAGCGGAAGGAGCATCTAACTAAGTGTGCATCTTAATAATAATTAACTCTGTCACAATTCACAAACCCGCAAAATAAAGCAACTGAAGGTCTGTTCGCTACAAAATTATAATCCATTTGTCCCTTTATACAAAATTCTAATTGATTGAAATCCTAAATTTTAGGATTTCTTACCTAGTAGAATTCAAAAAGCTACTTTGAGATATTAGTATTAATTAAGAATCTCATGACTATAAAAAGAAAATGCACTACGTACAGAGTAAAGCAAAACAATAGAAAACTAAAAAGGGTCAGCAATAAAAAGAAAGGAATAACGGTGGGTTTTGCCAAAAGTAAAAGTAAATAATATTAATTGGGGTAAAAGAAAGACACGATGTACGTCTTATGGCAGTTATTATTTTGCTAAAAATAATGATGAATTTTTTATTTTTCTAAAAAATATATTTCAAAGTAAAGAAGACTCCAAAAATAAGGGTGACTTTTTTTACTTTTTCAAAAAATAAAATATTTGTCAAAGCTTAAAAGGACTCCAAAATTAACAATCGGTTATTTTACTTTTTCAAAAAATATATATTATTAGTGTTTATGAATAATTTGATATATATTTAATTAGGAAAATAGTAAATGGCGATTTTGTCTATTGCAGAGACTTTTAATGAAGGGCAAAAAGTCAATCAATATTTCTAAGGTTTTTCATATTTTTAATATAATATAGATTATTAGACTAATTCTATGAGGATTTATTATTGGGATGAGTAAAGAAAGGGAGAGTTTTGTTTACTACTGCTATTGCATAAAATAAACAATTAACTATTTTGAAACTAAAGACTAGCAATTTATGTACTTTTACGCAGATGAGATGATATATATTCCAAGGTTGTGGTTCTGTTTGACCAATCCTATTATGTTCTATCATTATGCCTCTTAATACAAATTATGTACATTTTTTTGTGTGCGGAATGACTTCAAAGGCACTAGTCTGTCTTACGTCTAAAAATTCATAGGTTCCGGGTTCGAATCTCAGCTCAAGCGGAAGTTAAAAAAAAATCGCAAGACAAAGGTTTGTATCAAAATTAGGCCTATATCGGCATAAATTCGCCTTAAAGCCTAATTTGGGGTAAAGTTTGCCTTATGACAAATCTCGCCAAATAGGCCTAATTTTACCAGAATAGACCTAAGTTTACTCGAATAGGCACAATTTTTCTACACAACCTCTACCTTGCGAAATTCTTTTTAATTTTTGCTTGAGCAGGGATTCGAACCCCAAACCTCGAGGTATTACGCAAAGGATAAAAATTAAATGTTTTAAACTTGATGGCCAAAAATTAAAGACTATCCCGAAATAATTTCGGTTGTTTGTGCGAATTATCCAGTTATGTATGGTTACTAATTGACTGAATCAAATTCTCTCCGTTGCAGGTAGGGATGGCAACGGATCGGATCTGGACCGGATCCTACTAGATCCAGATCCAGATCCAGATCCAGATCCAGATCTATCGGGTCCATAAAAATCATATCCAAATTCGGATCCATCGGATCCGTCGGTCCACGGATCGGATCTGGATCCACATGTAAAAAAATTCGCCTTGCTAAAAATGTAACCTTGCTAAGATTTTTTTTTTGAACTGACAAATGATTTTTACTTAGCTAACAGTTTACTGTGTTTCAATTTTGAAATGTTCATATGAGATATTTTGTTCGTTGTCTCGTTTTGATTGTGAGCTATTAATTGAAAATGTTGGACAATGACAATAGTTGTGAAAAATACTGACTAGTAATTCCACAATGCAGAACTTGCATGTGCTTGGAATCTTTACAAATGAAGTGAATATAATTTTAACTATTTGTCTATGGAGATGTTAGTCATTCACTAATATAACATTGATTTTATTATCGAAGTTACCTCTTTATTTTTTGGTTTTTGAGTTAACGCGGGGATAAATTAAGTTGTTTTGAGAATTAAACTTGCAAGGATGTGCTTAGCAATTTTAAGAAAATACTTATAAAATTACATTCTAGGTTATGAATATATTTAATAAAAAAAGGATCCACGGGTCGGATACGGATCTCAAATACAAGATCCAGATCCGATCCGTTAGAAACGGATCCGAGTCTGATCCGGATCCGTCGGGTCCAAATTTTGAAGATCCATATCCTATAAAACGGATCTGGATCCACCGGATCCAGACCGGGTCCAGAATCCACTGTGCCATCTCTAGTTGCAGGTTTCCACAATACTACTAGCCTATTCCCGGTAATTAAAATTAATATATGTCAGCTATTTCTAGGGGCACAAATTACCAAAAACACATTATGATCAACTAAGTTAGGTGATTAGGTATATTCCTATCTTAGCCGCTAATTCGTTTACATTGTCTTAAATTTTCAAGAAATAACTCTCTTTAATTTTTCTCTAATCTAAGAACGGGTTTTTCAAGCTATCAAAAGATAGTTGATAGTATCTAACTAAGTAGCGACTAAGTTAAAGAAATAACTAAGAACGGTAATATATATTAAAAGAACGTAAGTATTCAAACACCAATATTCATGATTGAAACTATAACCCCAGAATTATAAACCTTAGTTACTAAAAAACATTATCTCAATCAAAATAAAAGTATTCAAACACCAACCTTGGTTTTCAAGCAGTAAGTTTGTTTTTCTTTTTGGTCTTTATTAGTTTAGTTACAGATATTACTTTTTACATTCTCCATCTAAAAATATGAACAATAATACTGTTGGGAGTTTTGCTCTATGGTACTTTATAAAGCAGTACGGGAAGTATTTAACTATTACAAGTATTCGAAAGGATAAACAAAGATTCAATAATTCAACATGGAATCTGAAAATTACAATAGTTACATAAGTAAAAACTGGAAATTCCAGTTTTGTAGAAGACGGAAAAATGTAAAATGTTTTTGCTGAGTCGAGTGTAGCACTCTGTCCTTAAGACAATATTGCCCCGTATGTATCCTTTATACGTCCCGGACAATTTGTCTCCCAAGATAAAACAAAGAATGGAACCCTTGAGCAAAGGAAACTCAAGAGCTACCGTGAAGAATATTGAGTAACGAAATGATGCTTGGAAGTTGTAGGAAGAAAACTATTTCGGTTGTGTATTTTCGTGCAATCGTTTTTCTCATCTGTTTATGTATTTTCGTGCATATGTCTTAGTGCTCAACAATGGTGTAATGGGGTGTTTATATAGGAGAGGGAGGGGTCACATTTCTTGCTGAATCGCCTCCATAATAGCCAAATAATGGCCATTATGGAGGTAGTAAAGTCACCAACATAAATGGGAGAAAGACCAACTGTTTTGGCCATTATAGGAGGAGTAATTCAGCCAAAATAAATGGTTGAATTGAGTGCTTGGCATTTCCGTGATCCGTGATCCGTGATCCGTGATCCGTGATCCGTGATCCGTGATCCGTGATCCGTGATCCGTGATCCGTGATCCGTGATCCGTGATCCGTGATCCGTGATCCGTGATCCGTGATCCGTGATCCGTGATCCGTGATCGGACCGGACGGGCGGGCGGCGCGCGTGTGGTCTTTCCTCGAACCGAAGCACATCTAGGTCCTCCCTCCTTTAAACACATGGGATACCCCTTGGGGTCCCAAACCCCAAACCAATTTCGAATCTTATATACACAACAATTCTTTCTTCCTCTACCGATGAGGGAGAATTACACACAATACCACACTTTCCATGCTTCAAACACCTTACTTCGTGAACCAATATCTCTTTCATTTCTCAATGAAATTTGACGATTCTTGGCCCTACGGTTACTTAGTAGATCATGCATGTGTGAAGAACCGGATTCTCCAACATACGTTACACTAGTGTTTAAGCCGTTAAAGTTGGTCGGTCGCAACTCCCGCCAAAGGCAAATTTCCAACAAATACTAACATACTATCGGTGTAGACGGAAGAAAATATTCGTATCATGTAATCAACACTCGTTAATATTCAAATTAAGCGGGTTGGGTCAAGAATTTGATCGGGTTTAGGGTGGATTGGATCCTAAATAAATCTAAATATTGATTTTAAAATTTTAAATATTTTATCTTGGAAAATTTACCGCCGCCACATCATGAGGTATCATAAGTTGTATTTTTTTACTAAAATGACCATGTAAGCTAACTAAGCGAAATTGAATGACTTTTGAAAGAAAAACAAGTTGGAAGCCCGAGATCCAAATATGTATGTACACATTGTCATACTCAAACTCACACGGGTCATTCGCACAAATGACCCTATTTTAGAGTGGTATTTAATTTTTGTCATTTAAATTTAAATTTTTTAATTTTTGCCTTTTATTATTTTTGGCTCAGTATAATTAGAATTTCGCTCGGCATAGTTAGTGTATATCTTCGGCATATGTATCATACACAACCACACAGATTATGCCGGATAAGACATAACTGTCAACACTTAACATAATATGAAAAAATGCATAATTTTCAGATTTCGGCGGGCATAGTTAGCGTTTAATATTGAAACATATGTATCATAACATCCACACAAACTATGCCGGATAAGACATAATTTCCAACACTCAACATAATTTTAAAAATGACTATAAAATTATGCCGCATTACTTAATTCCTACATAATTTATGCCGTGCGAGGCAAAAATTCAATTTTTGAAGAAAAAAATAGTATAGACTATGTCTTACGAAGTAGATCTGAATATTTTCATAAAATAAATAGTAGAGGTAAAAATTAAAGACCACAAATATGAAAGGACAAAAAATAAAGACCAGTGCGTTTGAGGGACCATCCGCACTGGTCTCAAACTAAGTAAATTTCAAATGACACACATACCACATGGATATGACAGAGAACAAACTGAACTGAACCTTTTTGTTAGATGTAATCTGAATTATGCATTAAGGGCCACAAGTTTAAATCACATAAATCTATTAGTTTCTCATATACCTGACATGAAATGGGTGTTACAGTCTTATTATAATCATGAATATAGTTGAAGACAACTGTAAAGACTATTTTCCATAACATGTAGGCCAAAACTAAACTTTAAATAAGTGACTCCATTTTGTTACTATGACTATTTTTTCAATTCTTGTCCGACCCTTTTCGGATTCCGCGCATAGCGAGAGCTTAGGACACAAGACTGTTTTTTTTTATGAGTTTTATGGCATCATTGTTTTTAGTGAAGAGATGTTCCACTATTTTTTCCAATGATGATGTTTCTTACAACAAAATAAACATTTTGATTATTGAGGACTGTATTAATCATCTCTACTTTTTGTGATAGATATATGATGAATGAATTTTTAAGTTTGAAATTAAATAAAGGAAGTTTTAATTCTTCACCAGAAATGTTGAAGAATATGAGGCTAGATTAATCATCTTTATGTACATTGATTTGCAAAATTCTTTATAAACTTCCATAAAGAGGAATTTGAGCCCTAAGTTACCAAAATAACCTATAATTCTCCACAAGGCAAATAACAACCTACCCCAACGATACTTCATCCCACCATTCACATGTTTTTCTTTAATCATCCAGTATGTTCGAATTTTATTGATCCGACTAACTTTGATTTGATGAATAGACCCACTAAACGATAAAGAGTTTTCTATGAAAAAATTCTTCATATTTAAATCTCAAATCTGAAACCTCTGATTATAAGGGCGGAAGAATCTCAATCATTACATCACAGAGGAGCAAATCCAGTGCTTTGCCAATTGCCATCGGATTCATCCAAACTCAATATTTTTAACATGGTTTATAGATTTTTATATGATTACTTATAATAGTTAATATTTTTAAGAAATGTTAGATCAAACGTATAATTTTAATTAATATTAACTTAAAATTCTACCATCAAATTAAAATTCTAAATTCGCGTATGAGTCACATTCTTGGATAGTACTCCACCACCAACCTCCCAAAAGAAGGGAATTTATTGGAAAGATACAATTGTTTCTAAGTTTGACAATATTTTCAAGGACTTGTTGCTTGATAAGGACATTATTGGTTTTCTTGAAAATGATAATTGTGACAAAGAAGACATATCACATCTTTCAACTACATCGCACATAATCTAACTCATATTGTATTACAGGCATTTGGACAATATTTGATCGGAGTTAGAAAAGATAAATATTTTGAAGTTAAGGTTTAAATAAAGTTATTTGGAAGTTAAAAATTTATATATAAAAATAAATTTTACTTAGAAAAAATAATTGAGGATTTGATGAATGAAACCATTATTTAGCTTAAAATGCGCCTCAAACAAAATTATTCTGGAGAAGATTTTTGGAGGACATCTTTGTTATTATACCCACATTAAAAATAATATATAAGCAATTATAATATAAATGATATTGGAATTAAATTTCAACAAAACACCGAATAAAATAATTCGACGTTTTATCCTAAAATTATTATCCTTATTTTTATAACCAAACTACTCTGAAAAAGTAAAAGGAAGATACATCAGTATTAGTAGGTCAAATTGAATCCAAAATTAGGTGTCGACTTAATCGACCACTCTCTTAACTTCTTCCCCTCTATAAGCAAATTAGCCTCAATACCCTTTTTAGGGTCAACAAGTAGTTGGTGAGTTTATGTTATATATATATTTTCAAATTTTAAGGTCTATTTATTTCAAAATGGTCAAATTCTTTTCGTGTATTATTTAAATTGAGTAACTTTATCGTTGGTAAAACTTTTAATTTTATATTATCCCATTATTACAAAACATCTTTGTTTTACCCTTGATCCTTAATCAGAGTTCTAACCAAGAAGAAATAAAGAAGTTAGACGTGTAACAACAAACTCATTGTAAACCTATAAGTGGGGTATGGGGAGGATAGATTTACGCAAACTTTACCCATATCTTTGTAGGATAGAGATGTTGTTTCCGATAGATTCTCGAATGAAAAAAATGTGAATTTAGACACGTGCAGTCCATCAAATTTCATATCTCTATTAATAAAAATCATGATAAATACGAATCAAATTAATGACTCAAAAGTTTAAGGTATGACATAACTAAATATATAATACAAGATCGAATTAAATTAGACATTGTTCCTAATCTAAATTTTTTATCCATAATTATTTATAAAGAGCTAAAAAACTGTCTTTCTCCCCTACTTCAGTTCTCTAGCCAGCTCAACCCTCCCACCCCAATCTAGTCTTTTTTCTACAGCCATTAAATTTATTAATTTAATTAATTTAAAATGCATAAGACCTGCAGGAAGACGATCAGAGGATACCCGTAACTGACTCCCAAGCTCCCAGGCGAAAGAGTACCCGCGGCGGAAGGCAAAGGGGAAATACAAGTCAAAGGAGGGTAGAGACTACTTCGGTGATCTGATTATTTGGTAATATTCTTTTTAATATTATCCACTTATCACAGGGTGATTGTAAGCTAAACGTATTCTTATTTATAACTTGTGTTTTAAAGTAATCTAGGAAGTTGTTAAGTGACAGGGTCAGGATTTCACTAATTGACTTAATAAAGAAAACACATGAAAAAATTGAGGAAATTTTATATTTACTAACTACACATAAAAAATAATGTTAACGTATATGTACAATTTAATTTCCAATAAAAGAAGTTGAAATGACCCCTTTGTACCCTCCCTTCTAGAAGAATAAATTTTCCATTCACTTACATACTATATAGTATATAATACAACAGGTTCCTTGTTTATTATTTTATATTTTTACCGGTAGGTACCTTTTATGTATGATTATGCACAAGTTGACATATTTAAAATAATCAAGGTTTTGCATTAACTTCAACATGCAAAAGTAGCCACTGGCCCGTATATAGAATGATCGAGGGAGTCAATATCAATAAAGCAAAAACTTTATATCTAATTAATTATATAGACTCAGCCCTCTAAAATGCTATATAAACTTTATGGCTAACTAAGTAGTACTACTTATTTAAAATAAGTGTACACACTTTATGCCTAGAGCCTAGCCTTAAAGCTACTATAAATACACAAAAATAAGTAAATATATGTACTTATTTACTGGTCTTGCTAAATTTTACATACTTGTCCCAATTTATGCATGTGATGTTATTTAACTATGCACAACGTTTAAAAAACAAATTAAAAAATATTTTTGATATTTGTGATCTAAAATAAGTCGTAAATATTTGTGTGATTATAAATTATCTCATTAAGGGTAAAATAAGAATTTAAAGTTAAATTATTTTTAAATATAGAAATGCGATATTTTTTTATCAGATTAAAGAGGAAAGTGTGTCACATAAGTTAAGACAAAGGGAATATATGATTGCTCCATATACTACCCCAACTACCATTAGAAAAACTAATGCTAAACTTATAAACCATTTTGTTACTCCAAAAAAACTACTATTATTAAAAAAAATATTACAACAATAACAATAACATACCCAGCATAATCACACCAGATGGGGTCTGGGGAGGGTAGAGTGTACGCATACCTTATACCTATCTTTTAACGGGTAGAGAGATTGTTTCTGATAGACCTCCGCTTAAGTAGAAATAAAAAAGCAATAGTAATAATAAGCGGTAATAGCAGCAAGAAAATAAGATAACGAAGTGAAAGAAACAAGTAGGTAGGAAATCAAAAAGCAATCCGCAAAAGAAAATAATATAAGTAATGAATCATATACCAAAATACTAAATAAAGCATGTCAAAATAATCTGGAAAAAATAACAATAAATTAACTACCACCAAATCATACGACCATGAAGTGCAAGACACAACCAATAATAAAATAAATCAAAAGACTACAAAAGTATTACGATGCGCTACAATGCTCAACTACCTACTAGCCTTCTACCTTAATTCGTGCCCTCCATGATCCCCTATTTATGGTCATGTCCACGGTGAGTTGTAACTACGTCATGTCATGTCTAATCACCTCTCCCGAATACTTCTTCGATCTACATATACATCTCCAGTCTCACACCTCCGCACAGGGGCATCCGTGTATCTCCTCTTTATATGCCCAACCATCTCAATCTCGTATCTTGTCCTCCACTGAGGCCACCCCTACATTGTCTCAGATATCTTCATTTCTAATCTTATCTCTTCTCATATGCCCACACATCTACCACAACATCCTCATTTTCGTCACATTCATATTCTTAATGTGATAGTTCTTGACTGGATAACACTCCGCCTTATACAATATAGTTGGTCTAACGAACATTCTGTATAACTTGCCTTTAAGTTTTGGTGGCACTCTCTTATCACACAAGACTCCGGATGCAAGCCTTCATTTCATCCACCCTGCACCAATATCGTGTGTGACATCTTCGTCAATCTCTTCATTACCTTGAATAATAGACCCAAGATACTTGAAACTATCTCTTTTTTGAATGACCTAGGTATCAAGCTTCACTTCCACGCCATCCCCATACGCTGTTTCACAGAACTTGCCCTCCAAGTATTCAGTCTTGGTCTTGCTCAACCCGAACCCTTTAAATTCTAGGATCTATCTTCAAACCTCCAGCTTAGTGTTACCTCTGCCACGAGTCTCTTCGATCAAAATTATGTCATCTGCGAATAATATGCACAATGGGGCCTCTTCTTAATTTTGCCGCGTCAAAACATCCATCACTAGGGAAAATAAAAATGGACTAAAGGCTGACCTGGTGCAACCCCATCATAACTGGAAAATGTTTCGAGTCTCCTCCCGCTGTCCTTACCCTAGTCCTTGCTCCATCATACATGTCCTTGATCGCTATCGTGTATGTCATATGTACATTACTAGCCTCCAAACATCTTCATAGAACTTCCCTCAGGACTTTGTCGTATGTTTTTTCTAGGTCGATGAACACCATATGTAAGTCCTTCTTTCTCTCCATATACTGCTCCACTAGTCTCCTTACCATATGAATGATTTATGTAGTCGAGTGCCTAGGCATGAATTCAAATTAGTTCTCCGAGATAGACACGCCCCTCTTTACCCTCATCTCTACCACCCTCTCTCAAACTTTCATAGTATGGCTTAACAACTTAATACCCCTATAGTTATTGCAATTCTGGATGTCATCCATCTTGTTCTTGTACACATGGACCATTTTATTCAACCTCCATTCCTCGGGCATTTTCGCCGTCCTAAAAATGACATTAAACAACTTCGACAACCACTCCATACCTGCCTTGCGGATATTTCCAAAATTTCACCGGGATCTCGTCAGACCCTGTTGCTCCCCTGTGCATCCTACGAATAGCCAAACAATATATCGATGTTTGCTAACCACTCATAACATTTTTAAGATAAGAAGTTTAGATGAAAGTGAAGTTTCACACAACTCATTAAGGGCTCGTTTAATTGGGAACAAGTTATTCCGAGATTAATTATCTTGGGATGAGTTATCTCGGAATTATTATTTCACATTCATGTGAGATAAAAAAATATCACTGCAATTCGAGAATTAGTTATCCCGAGATTTTATCCCAATCAAATATGAAATAAACTGATTTCAAATTTAATTTCGGGATTAATTATCCCGTAACTCTCGTACCAAACGAGCTCCAAGAGCGTAATCGTATAAGTATAGAGTAGGTGCGTCCATATGCAAATGTCCAAAAAATGTTTATTTGTTTTTTGGCATGCACGTCTACTTTTCTTTTTAAAATTCCTTTTCATTTCCTAAAACGATGCGATGCATGCAATGCAAGGGTTGAAAATGATATTCGCCAGAATGTGGAATATATATCTTCAACTTTAATCATAAAAAAAATACAAAAAGAGAAAAGACAAGATGCTAACTTCCACATTATGTTCTTTTACTTCAGTTTACGTAATAGAAAAACAGATCAATAACATCATGAAAGAAGTGAACCAAATAATTGCTTTCTTGGCGATATATATAATTTATATTAATGTTAAAGTTCAATAATATAACTCTCTTTTTATCATAAAGAAAATTAAAATACGAAAGAGATTAAAAAGAAGAGTAGCGCAAGTAAACAAAAGGCGTGTCCTTTTAATTTGTTTACAAGGAAAATAAATGATGATCGTAAGATTTAATAAGAACTATGAAAAAGAAAAAGATTTAAACAGAAACACTAAGAAAGTTCCGTCAAATTGCAAAAATTGCAACACCAAAATTACATCAGACGTCCGAAATAGACAAAAACATAGAAATTGCATCTCAAAAAATGGCACCCGTCACCAATAAAAGTTTGGAATAGCATAAAAACACAAAATTTGCACCTCCAAAATATTAGTTCCTACTAAATATTTTTCTTTCAGAATTCTAAATCTAACCGCTATAATTTGTTAAATATTTAATGAAAATCAAAAGTGCCAAATTTTAACAAACTTTAATACAATGACTAAAACTATTCAACGGTATATTTTGGGGAACTTGTTTAAATTCATCCCAATTATAGAAGATCATTTAAATCATTTTCTCTTATCAATTACAAATCTAATTTTTAGAATAAAAATCTCATTATAGAGCACAAAAGGCCAGATAAATTATTTAGTGGGGTTCCGGTGGAAAGGGGCGGCCCTAGCTGCTATTACAAGACAAGTTGGGATACAAACTTGGAAGCCATAAGAATACAATCCAAAAAGATGCTTCAGTTATTGATAAACTTTTATTTTAGTGGCTATGATTGTTGATTAAGCACATCAAATTTTTTATTATTTGTATTGTGCATTTTTATTTCCTTACTTATAAATATTCACAAATTTATCATAACTAATCAGCCGAGGATCTTCCGGAAACAACCGCTCTACATACCAAGATGAAGGTAAGCTCTATGTACACTCTACCCTCCCAGACCCCACGGTGTGGGATTTCACTGGGTATGTTGTTGTTGTTGTTATCATAACTAATCAACCGATCGACCGGTTAATTACTCATGTGATATGATAAATTTTGTATAATTACTTCATATTTAAAGGCTAATATAGTCTTGTAAATAGTCAGATATGTCATATTTTCTATACGTAGTAGAGCCATTAATATGGGCTAGGCACATTGGGTCGACCCAACCCATCTCGTGATTTGATAGGGTTGGGCTAAGACTTTTGGAGCCCTATTTAAGAACGAGCATTTTTAGCCCGGCCCAAAAAAAGCCCGATGGGCTATGGGCTTGAGCGATTATGGGTTGGGTCAGCCCGTGGGCTTGAGTGAACTGGGTATAATATCATTACACCAATAATAAAAAAACATAATCTATAGCAAAAATACTTTTAAAATAATAAATACTAAATTAATGTACGGGGCGTACTGTTAAACCTCCTGAGCTTACACTTTTACACCCAGGACTTACGCCTCAAACTCTAGGGCGTGCGCCCTATGGACTAAAAGAAAAACTTACCACTATGTTAAGGACCAAAAGCGCTATTACCCTAATTTTATTGCTTAATTTACCAACTAGTTAATCTATATGTACAGAAGTCCTTTTCATTCCAATTACTATAAGATTTGAAATATCTTCATTGTTTAATAAATGAAAATATATAGGGAAAAATTCGTATAACATAGTTGTACGGATTATAGTATGACATGTGGCGCACAATGATGAGTCAGGACCACGTCAACCTAAGGCGCTATCGACTAGATGCGCATGGTATTAGGAGTGGCACGAGCACGGTCGGTACCGGTAGTACAGAAGATTGAGACCCGTTTGAGTTGTAATGGGAAATCGTTACCAAGCCGGTCATACGTCTTCTATGAAGCTTCAACATCATTTATTGAGATATTGATTACTCAATTATTACAACATTCATTCTCCTGTATTAATGAGGGCATATTTCGTGGGTTGTGTACCCGTGTAACTCATGTATAAATAGGACACATTATTCCATTGTAACACATCATATTCTGATTATTACAAGATACTTGCTCATAGTCTCTCGATTTATGTGCTTTCATACAAGTTATCAAAGTTCTGCCCAGAAGCTGTCACAAGGCTCACGCTAATTATTGATTTACTTTATTTTACTATTACTTGTTTTCAGTATAATTTATATCAAATTCCTATTTAACGTGTCACTTGAGATTCACGTGTCCTTGACCACGTATACAAATTCAATTATACCATTTTACAAGTAGACAGTTTGGCGCCCACTATGGGGCCTGGACAATTGTGGTGTCACAAATGACCCATTTACTAATCTAATATGTTATTTAAGTCTTATTCTTTGTTCAAATCAAACAAATGACAAGAATAGGAGAAAGCAATCGCGACGTCGAGGACAACACAAACAATCTTGGACCAGATGGTTTGCCGGTAGGAGCCACGAGACCCTAAGACTCGATATTTGCAGACAGAGTTGCTTCCGAAGACGGACAAACTTGGCATGAGGATATTCCCAATGACGAAACACCCGAAGAAGCTATACAGAATCTCTGGGCGCAGAACGTTGTGATGAGCGATGAGTTGGAACGTCTTAAGAGGTTTCAAGAGGAGTTCATGTCCAAAAATGCTGGCAGTACTTCAATAGGGAAACCGATGCCTCCACCAAATATAGATGGAGAAACCGGTAATGATCAAGGAAGATCAGGAAATGATGGTTCAGAGAGCGAAGCCGCCTTTGAAAATGTGTTCCAGGAACAAGTTTTGAAATTCATGAAAAATATGACTAGCAAAGTCGATTCCAACGCTGAGAAGGCAAAAAACACCGCCTAGGAGTTCCGGTGCCAGTTCAGCCACATACCGGGGGCTCCTCTTTTGGTTGACGATCCGAACGCAAAAATATATATTCAACTAGTGTATAAGCCAGAGGCTACATCCAAACTAATTCCCAATAGGTTCAAAATGCCTTTTATGGCAAAATATGACAAAACTACTGATCCCTAAGAGCATACCATGGCCTATACTACGGCCGTGAAAGAAAATGATCTAAGAGAACACGAAATAGATTCGGTTACGATAAAAAAATTTGCTGAAACACTTGCTAAGGGAGCTCTGACATGATTGATATTCACAACCCCTAAGCGGTAGATTGGTTCGTTCGCCCAACTTGCTGACATGTTAATAAAGGCTCATGCGGGCCCCCGGAAGGTGAAGACACAAAATCGGATATTTTCCGCATTGGGCAAGAAGAGTCAAAACTCCTTATGAACTTTGTTACACGGTTCCAGAAGGAGCGAATGTTGTTACCAGAAGTCCTAGACGAATGGGCTGCAGAGGCTTTCACAAAAGGTTTGAATCTTGCAAGTTCGGATGCCTCCCAAAAGCTTAAGGAAAATCTCTTGGAGTTTCAGGCAATAACTTGGGAAGATATGCACAGTCGGTATGAGTCCAAGATCCGTATTGAGGACATTATGTTTGGATCTAAAGACCGGAGTATCTTTGCAATGCCTGACAAAGGAGCCAAAACTAATCGGAATCCTCGAAGAACCGTTATCAACCTTATCCTACTCTCGAAAAGCATTAAGGTGGACATGGTTTTCACTCATTTGAAAAATCAAATAACAAAGTAAGTGATGGACGAAACAATCAGGGATTGGTAAATTCTGACAAAGGAAATTCATCTAATTCTAACAAAAGTACAGGGTACCCGAAGTTATCTGAGTACAACTTCAGTATAGATGAAGAGCAAATGGTGGCGGTGCTGAGAAGACGTCCGACGTCCTGGCCACCGAAACCACTGCAGTCATATCCTAGCAAAAGAGACCAGTTCATTTGGTGCGACTTCCACTGCACACACGAGCATAAAACTACAGACTGTAGACATCTAAGAGAGGTGGTAGGAATGCTAAGAAGGGGCCACCTCCTGAAATATTTGAGAGAGAGAGCTCGGAACAATTATGAGCATGGACCACCCCCTGAAAATAAGTCAAATCTGGATGCGCCACCCATGTTATAAACATGATTTATAGTGGGTAAATGATTGCCACTACGTCTTTCACCGCGACTAAGAAGACAAATTTCAGTAACCCGAGAGAATAGGTTCCAAGAGATACCTGATGAGCACACTATCACGTTCACATAAGAAGATGTTGTCAGTGTTATCTTCTCTCATAACGATGCACTGGTAGTCACTGTACCTATTGATTGCTTCCAGGTGAAGAGAGTTCTAATTGATTTAGGGAGCTTAGCCAATATAATTTGGTTGAAGGTGGTGAAAGAATGAAGCGATATTATAACTGGCTCACAAATCTCCAACATTTCAAACTAGGGGACTTTATGCTTCGGAGGGTGACTCAGAGTACTCGAGAGCATAACATAGGAAAGCTAGGTGCAAACAGGAAAAGACCGTATAAGATCACCGGTATTGATGGTAAATGAGCTTATTAACTAACAGACCAACGAGGAAACAAGCTTTCAAGTAATTGAAATGTAAGTCATTTGAAGAAGTACTATGTGTAGTAAGATAGAACATGCACTGCACTTTTTTTCCTTCGTCCGATTTTTATCCCTATTGAGTTTTTTCGGCAAGGTTTTTAATGAGGCATCATCACAAAATGAGTATGTTACTTTTCTTGCTACCAAAGAGAATTATTCAGTATCCAAATATTCATGGCATGACCTCTTAGATACTAAGGGGCCATATACACCCAGAATAAAGTGATCAATTTTTTTTGAAATTTTGATGCCTCTAAGGAAAGCACCCGATACTGGGGACTGCTCGGATACTTAAGATACCAGAGACTGCCCAGATATTCAAATATATGTAACGGACTGACCACACTAGATGGCAACCGGATTATTTCTGCACTAAGCTTCACATTTGTAAGTCAAAGGAATCAATGAAAATTTCCTTTTATGATTAGTAAATTTTTGCCATCACGAGCTTAAAGAATGTGTGTTATTATCTTTAACATATAAAATATTCTGTGTCATAATGAACAAGAGACGTCCTCTTCTACAACATCATTAAAAATAAGGGACCTATGTTATTAAAACACTAACAAAAAAGTTAAGGCTCCGGATACAAGAAATACCGAGGGTTTAAGTTGTCCAGAACCAAGTTAAGTCTGGAACTAACTTTGAAGGCCATGAGAAGCCCCGATTTAAAGATGAAAAGAAAAAACATCTTTGGAACTAAAGTGATATTATCCGAAAGTGTTTAAACTTCTAAAGTGTAGCATGTTCCGGTAAATTAAACCTCAAAGGTAGGTTCTGGTTCGTAAAGCAAAGTAATAAAGTTTGTAACTAACGCTTGCTTATGAAAATAAATAAGGAATGAAAGATTTACGCAGAATTGCAAAGAAAAGGGAAAAACTTCATTTATTCATATTTTTCGAACTGAAAATAGCCCGGATACAAAAAATACTAACTGGGCCTAAAAGTAACCCGATGACAAAAAACAAAAAGACAAAAATAAAAATCCGCGCGAAAGGTTACATGTTGTCTGCTCCATGATCCATTGGGGGTGTTCCTGGTGTTTCCAATAAGTTATGAGAAATAGGGGTTGAAAGATGTAATTCTAAGCTGATGCTCCGAGAGCATTATCCAAGGCAGGAGGTACATGCTCTTGAGGATGAGAAGCCTCGGATCCCGGGGGGACTTCATTATCCCTGGCCCCTCCATATAAAGCATTGTCTTTTTCCATTAGGAGGGAGCCATCAGGACTATCAACAGGGGCCAATTTCAGTTGCCGAGCCTTAATAATTTCATCTTCAATGTCAACAAGCCCGATCTTCCATGCTTCCAAAGCCTTACGGCGCATCATATAGCCGTTCCTAATCATGGACAAAGTATAACTGTCAATGGTGGCATGAACCTCTTCTTCTACTGCTTGAACGACCAGAGTAAGCTCAGTGCTGGTAGCATGGAGGCATTTGTTGGCTCGGGTAAACTCAACAATCTCTTCCCGTTGTCTCTCATTCTGAGTAGTTGAAGCATAAAGATGGGACCTTAAGGACTCGATCTCTTTCTTCAGGTCTTCTATATCCGTTTCTTTAATTTGAAGACATTCGGAGAAGGTGCCCACATCAACCTCATGATCAGAGAGACGCATCATCAGATCTAACATGGTGTCCGATGCTTCATTCCACTTCTTCTATCGATCCCCGGCCCGATCCTCATGCAAAGTGGACTAATGCCTATAGATTTCTTTCTCTTCATCTAGCTGCTTAAGTTTGCCGTGTAGTTCATCAACCTTG
Source organism: Anisodus tanguticus (assembly GCA_034509755.1). NCBI lineage: Eukaryota > Viridiplantae > Streptophyta > Magnoliopsida > Solanales > Solanaceae > Anisodus > Anisodus tanguticus. Next base: position 41,445,717 of record CM067559.1, on the reverse strand, counting down.
GCAAGCTTCACCTCCGTAACTAATAAGCGGTGAACAACATTATCCCTTTCGGTCGTCAAGGCATTTTTTTCTTCAATCATCCGTTAAAGGCCTTCGTAGTACAGAAAGTTGGCCTGGATGATAATCGTGCATATAAGAAGAGAATATGAGGAAATATTAAAGTATAAGCAGATCAGAAAAGGGATTATACATTGGCTGCAACATACATTCCTTCATAATGACACATTCAGAGGACACCCAATGAGCCTTCCTCTTGTCCTTGTCTGAAGCCACGTGCTTCATATAGTTAGCCACTTCAACAGACTTAGAACAAAGGTGGCAATTAATAGGGAGTTGGAAGGTCACAGTCTAAAATTTTGCAAGCTAAGATACCCAATCTGGGTACTCATTTACCAACTCATCCATATGCGAAGAGGAAACCTGGTATGGGAAAGACGAAATGTCATGGTCTTTTTTTTAGATCGTGTTTGGCATGACTGAGACTCGGGATCCTCAACAACTGGTGGTAGAATGGAGATGGTTAATGCGTGCATGGGTTGACGTGCAATGATGCTTACCGGGAGAAAGAGGCATTGGTGTAACCAGCACCATGGCTAGAAACTTCCATGGCTGCCAAGAGTAGAGGGGCTTCATTTCTCATTCTCTCTAAAGGTTGTTCTTCCTCGAGACCTTCATCATCCAGGTCCACCACGGGGAAAGAACCAACCGTTAAGCTGGCGTTACCGAAAACGTTGGGAGGTATTCGGTCAATGTGATCAGGGAATTTCTTTTTCAAACATTTTTGTCTCGTACGGAGGCTAGCGGAAGATTCATTTTGTAGCCTTTTCTGCTCATGGACTTGCTGAATAATGAGGGCGTCAGTTGCTTTGGAAAGACCTAACAAAAAGGAGAACAATTTTGTCGGCATGTAGAAGAATAAACGGAAGAATATGAGATTAGATTCATAATATGTACCATGGTGGCGAGGTATCCAGTTCTTCCTTAAAGTGAGTTTTTTTCACGTTCGGAGCTCCAGGGTGGACACATCGAGAATCTTTTGAACCCAGGCCTTGAGGTCGTCAATATCCGCAGGCTCCCATATGATGGCTAAAGGGAAGAATAAAATCCGATCAAGAATAAAATGATGTGCTTAAAAGAAGTGTTATAACAAGTATAGTATGAACTTACGGTGGAAGTTCCATTGTTCTGAGATTGTGCGACTGTTACGGGAAAAGAGGTCGGCGGGGAGAATAATGACGTATATTCATCATCAATATTGATAAGAATGGTTTTGCTTCCACGGCAGTGCAGGTTGATGACTCCATCGCGGAAAGTGCACAAAGAGCAAAGGCGAATCAGGTGGTCCAGAGTAAAGCTAACACCATCCAGAGCAAAGTGTCGGAGGGACGCAACTGTCGTCCAAATATGAGGACCCACTTGAGCTATGTAAACTTTATACCAACAATAAAATTCTAGAATGACATCATCAATAACTTCCCAGAGTTTCATGGGAAAAGGGTAAATTTAAACATAAAAATACCCTTGATTGTAAGAGGTGATCCTTTCTTCACTGGTAGGAATCAAGACTTTGATTGATTCTCATCCGTAATCGACCTTCACGGTTGATAGAATATTAGCGGTAATTCAGGTTTTGAACTCACCGACAGGAATATCCCTGCCACAGGGTAAAACCTTCATGACTATTTTTCCAGAAGATCATGAGTCATGTCTTTGGCAAATAAGAAGAAGCCAAATGGTTTCGCTATAAGGAGCCCCACTTTGGGGGTTAGTTTTCTTTTTGCTCAAAGAGACATTGCTGCTAGTTATATGATTAGTCATGATTGCTTTTAGAAGATGGAGATGATAATCAAAGGTTTAACAAAAATGTATTTGTGTAAATAAGGAGTGAATGGCCAAACCCTCAATTTGGTGGAGTATTTATAAGGAAAGAAGTGATGACGCCGTTTGAAGGAAGTATGTGTCGAATGTCAATCGGCGGCAACACGTGCGTGTCAGAGTAGGAGTGATTAGATGGCATGCCTCATCATTACTCTGCAGTCTTCCGCTAATCGAGGGAAGTCAGAAAGTTTCCATCCTTTCATCAAGATGACGATTGGTTTGGAAAAATATGTGGATGAAATTCTCCGTCGTTTCCCACAAAAGCACATAGTGTCAATTGGTTGTTGTTTCAGATCCACTTTCCGGTTGCACAAGAGTCACACCTGGAAAGTGCAGGGACTATCTGTGTAGGAAAAAATTCGTAGAACACAACTGTACGAATTATAGTATGACATGTGGTGCACAGTGCTGAGTCAGGACCACGTCAACCTAAGGCACTATCAACTAGATACGCGTGGTACCGGGAGCGACACGAGCACGATTGGTGCCGGTAATACAGAAGGTTGAGAGCCATTTGAGTTGTAACGGGCAACCGTTACCAAGCCGGTTGTACGTCTTCTATGAAGCTTCAATAGCATTTATTGAGATATTGATTACTCAATTATTACAACATTCATTCTTCTGTATTAATAAGAACATATTTTGTGGGTTGTGTACCCGTATATCTCATGTATAAATAGGACACATTATTTCATTGTAACATATAATATTTTGATTATTACAAGATAATTGCTCATATTCTCTCGATTTTTGTGCTTTTATACAAGTAATCGAAGTTCGGCCCAGAAGCTATCACAAGACTGAGGCTAATTATTTGTGATCTCAAATTCCTATCTAACGTGTTACTTGAGATCCACGTATCCATGATCACGCATACAAATTAAACTGTACCATTTTACGGGTAAACATAAAATATTATCCTGACCAAGAACTTCAGTAGTATTTTATATCCCAGGCATATTTTACTTTTGTTGGTTACTATTGAAAGTGAACAAATTTTGCTACAATTTGAGTAGTCATTTTCAGGGAAATGTCCGAAGTTTTTTTAAGTGAATTTGTGGGCGCATGTAATAGATTTTCCATTATGGGAAGATGCATAGTGTACTAGATCATTAATTTGACGATGAACAAGGATGGTGATGGGACGAATAAGATTTCTTCATCTTTAATCAAATGTTTCGGATTTGAGTCTTGGATATGAAGAAAATTATGTTAGACAACGCTTCTCCCTTAAATGGATCTTATAATGTGCGAATTCGGATTATCAAGGTCCAATACAGATATGAGATACCGAATGGAAATAAAAAGAAAATTAATTTTATTTGACTGAACTAGAGGAATACGGTAGAAAACTGTTTAAGCAATATTATAAACTGCATGTATACCTAATTGAGCAATATTGATCACTTTTGGAGCTGTTCCATTCATTCCAAATGTTTGCCTTACATGGGAATGGACATAGTTATTGGAATCCAAATTATTAGGTGTCATACAAAAGCTAGCTAGCTTGCAAACTGTCTCAGAAAGGCCAAAGTTTTAACACTTAAAGCGGATTTTTAGTATTTTTTGTGGCGTACGTACAATTTTTATAAGTAGGGTCATATTTGAAGAAGTGAACCGTAGAAGTGTATTAATCTTCCTTGGTGAGCCTTTCTCATTAATACAAAATATATGTAGGTGTACAATATGAAATCCTAATTCTACCATAATAAATATCACTAAATATGATAAATATACAAAATAGATGTACACGTTAATACTCCCCCTCAGTCGGAGCGAGAGGAGGCGGATCACTGAGACTGGATCTGAAGTCAAGGAACAGCTGTCGAGGAAGGCCTTTCGTGAATATATCCGCATATTGATACGAAGAAGTCACATGCAACACCTTAACATGACCAAGAGCAACCTTCTCACGAACAAAATGTATATTCATCTCAATATGCTTGGTTCGCTGATGCTGAACCGAATTATGAGATAAGTATATGGCGGATATGTTATCACAATAAACCAAAAATGCCTTACTCAAGGGACACTGAAGCTCCAAAAGAAGGTTTCGGAGCCAACAGATCTCAGCAACAACATTCGCAACGCCTCTGTATTCTGCCTCTGCACTCGAACGGGATAAGGTGGCTTGCCTCTTGGCAGACCATGAAATGAGGTTATCCCCTAAGAACACACAATAGCTGGAGGTGGAGCGTTGCGTGTCCGGACAACCTGCCTAATCAACATCCGTATATGACAACAATCTGGTCGGAGCTAAGGGGTATAGGTGCAATCTATAATCAAGTGTGCCCTTAACATATCGAATGATACGCTTAAGGGCTGTAAAGTAAGGCTCTCTGGGGCATGCATGAATAGGCATACATGCTGAACCTCATATGCAATGTCAGGTCTGGTGAATGTAAGGTATTGAAGTGCACCTGCAAGACTTCTATAAAGAGTGGGATCGGTCACGGGATCACCATCAACGTCACTAAGCTTTGACTTAGAGTCAACTGGAGTGGACATGGTCTTGCAGTTTGCCATTTTAGCCCTGTACACTATCTCCTCTGCATACTTGTGTTGACACAAGAACATATCACATGTAGACCGAGTCACCGAAATCCCTAAAAAATAGCTCAACTTGCCTAAGTCAGTCATAGCAAATTCAGTTTTAAGCAAGGCAATAATCTCATTTGTCAACAACACAGAGGAGGCAGTAAGCACTATGTCATCCACATATAATAATAAATAAGCAGTGCTACTACCACGATGAAAAATAAATAGAGAGGTATCACATTTGCTGCAAATGAATCCAATCTACATAATATACTGTGCAAAGCGATCATACCACGCTCACGGGGCCTATTTTAAACCATAAAGTGACTTACGCGACGACGCATACATAGTGAGGGGATGCGGGATGCACAAAACTAGGCTGCTGATGCATATAAACAGTTTCTTTCAGATCCCCATGAAGAAACACATTCTTCACGTCAAACTGATGAATATGCCAATGCTTACCCATAGAAATGCTCAGAACTGTGCGGATGGTAGCCGGTTTAACAACAGGACTGAATGTCTCACCACAATCTATGCCCTCCTGCTGATTCATGCCATTAGCCACAAGTCTGGCCTTATACCTTTCTAACTCATCATTGTCTTTGTATTTGTGACGAAAGAGCGTACACGTTAATATGAACAAATTACTTAAGCAGTGTCATTTTTTTTTTTACATACTCAATATTTTTATTTTATTTATTTATCTATATATACATATTTAGTGAAAAAGTTCGATGAAGCGTTGTCTCGTGACATTGCTTGGGGCAAGGTTTATCCGTCCCTGAATATTTTCTATGTCTTAATTATGTGGCAATGTTTGATCAAGCACAAAGTATAAGAAAAAAAAGATAGATTTTCAAAACTTATGATCTAAAACAAGCCATAGACGTTTGTGTGGCTACAAATCATCATTTCATTAAGTAGGCGTTTGACCATAGATTTCAAATATTTTTCATTTTATTTGACATTTATGGAGTTGGAGTTGAAGATTAAGTTGTGTTTAGTTATACTTTTTGCAAAGAATATTTGAAATAATGTTCAGACTTGTATTTACTTAAATACAACTTCAAAAGTGAAAAGTGAGTTGAAAAAATAAGTTATAAGTTGCTTTCCGAATTTGAAAGGCAACTACAAGTTGGATTTAGAATTTTCATAGTGAGACACTGATTTTCAAATAACGTGAAAATTATTCTGGAAAATTGTGAATATTTTTATGGCCAAATGGGTCTAAGAGTACGCAAAATGAGAAGTTTAAAGTTATATTTTTTCTAAATATATAAATATATCATTCTTTCTAGAATAAATTAAAAGAAAAATATATCACATAAACGGGGAGTAACAATCAATTTCTCAGTGAGAAGCATATATCTCGAAATAACGTTTAAATTGTATGGTGGATTGCAAAACGATGGTGAATATAACTAAGTGGTATATATTCAGAGTAAGAATGATTCTAAATTTTCCAATTTCCTAAACAGTTATTTTTATATAAAAGACAGTGGTACGTGTGTAGGAATATAGTACATGCATGTGACAAATATTTTTAATGATGGTCTATTAATTGTCCATTTGAAAAACAACTTTTGTGCCTTATTCTCACATACTCCTACCCAATCGATTCAACATCATTGATTTAACATATTCTTCTTATTATTCGCCCTATACAAAGATAGCTACAACTTTATCAACATGGAACATTGCATCCGGAACATTATTTCATTTTGGGTTTTCACCAAAGGTTAGATATTTATATTCGGGCTCTATTAATTAAATTCAGCTTTGCATACGGAAGTATTACATCATGGGGTTAAACGACTCTAACAAACAGAGGTGGAACCCAAAATTTGAGAATAATGAGGACCTACTACCAATCTGTGGCTACAAAATGTCGGATTTTCTTTTGTGCCAATGTGGGAGTGGGTCGCGTAAACCCTAAACTTTTCAGATCCCACTTGTAATATAATGGGTATGGTTGTTGTTGTTGTGATGGAGTGTGGATCTGTTATGACCCTTTTTAAAAATTGTGGTGGTACCAACACTTTATCACCGGTAGGCGAACCACTCCCAACTCATTTAACATGATATAAGAAAGAAATGAAGAAATATACAAAAATACTTAAATTAATATCGATTATAATATAAAATGAGGAACATAAGTCTGAAAATTCAAAATATAATCTCCCAATAATCTGGTCAACAATACAAGAGAGCTAATACAGATACAAGTCTGATTTTAAGGCAACATAAGCCAAATCCTGAAAATCATAGTCTAAGTGTCTGAAACATGTCTGTGAAACAGAAATAAAGACAAAGCAAAAGATAGAGCATCCAAGGCATGTCAGAAGTAGCATCCTAACCCTGAATACTGGAAGTCCATTCTCTCGGACTCAAGCTCGAGCTCTCGATCGGATAGAGGGATCTGTTATCTGCATCCAAATAAAATGCAGCAAATGTAGTATGAGTACACAAAAGTACCTCCGTAGACATCATAGATCGACAACGATGGAAGATACACAAAAAGAGATAAATACCAAATTGACACCAAATAATCATATATTAGATAATTCAATAACCAAATTAAGTCTCATAGTTCATGCAAAGTTCACTGAAGTCAACAAGTCACTTTATTCATATACGATCTCATATTCATAAGCATTACCAGTTCCAAAAGCATTGAATAACAGTATTCAAGTACTAACAATCCTCATTTAATCAGAAATCAACCATGTCATCAATACGAATCCAACACTTGGTTCATCAACAGATAATCAATAAAATGATGTATGTATGATATGAATGCAATGCATATGCCATGTACCTTTTCCATCTCCCATATACATGCGTCCAAATTCAATGAATTGTACATCCATGGGGGACCCGCGAAGTTATATACGCCTCCAAAATTTCTCAACGGAGCTCAACTCTTGGTTGAATAACTGTTGTAGGCGTGCAACCCGTTCGCCCGCGTATCATCATCATCATCTCAATGTTGCCATAATCTCATAAGTGTTCTTACCTTCCCGGTCTCTTGGACCCATAATATTTCCATACCACTCTCATATCAATATCAACAGAACCATGAGTGTATGAATACAAATGACAATACAAGGAAAGAAATCATGATATAATGAGATGCAACCAAGTATAGAGATGAATATCACATGCTTTCAAGAATTCAATAACATATAATCCAAGTACAATCAGGATATCATATCGAAAGCATGTGTGATGAATAAACACAACAATATCAATATGGCGACGAGCCCACATAATGTCGATAAACTTAATCAACAACAGTCGGAACTAGCTTAAGGTTGATTCCCCAAATTACCCATCATCACAGTTCAACACCGGTACTCACTCAAACGTTCATCACAACTGTTTGCTGAGACTCCCAAACACGCTCAATACTCCGCACTTCTATCTAAGTTTAATAAAGTAAATCATAGCCTACCTCTAGGCCGAATAGGAGCCCCAAACGATCAACCCTACATGCAAGACTTGCCCCGGAGTGCCTCGTGATGATTGAAGTCTAACACACATATACTACACGTTAATATAAAGCTAACACACAATACAAGGACATAGTCTTTAAACATACCAAGACTTCCAAAATCAACTTCGGGCCCACGGTATCAAGATTCAATCTTTATTGCCCAAAAATCATAAACACATATTAGATAATCATATCCTTAAGTTTATTAGAAACCTAAGCTCACTAGGACCTTCGATTGCACAATTTAAGAAAAGCCCAATTTATAAACCCTAAAATTTCACTAAAAATTAAAAGGGTTTCTATATACAAATCAAATGCTACAACATGATCTTCGATCATATTCCAATACTAATTTATAATATCAAGACCAACTAAATCATATTACACCCTTAAATCAAAGTTTCAACATTTCTTAATCGAATATGAATACTAGAACTCATCTTTCCCAATTTGCATACATTATGTACCATCATTAGAGACTTAAAACATGAAACATAGCCACAAGGGTGAAGAATCTTACCTCAAATGAAGAACTTAGCCAAAACCTTCAAGAATCCCCCTTAGACAGCTCTAGAACCGAGAAAATGATATTTTGGGAAAGTGATTTGACCTAGAAAATTTATGAGGTTTCTAGATACAGCGATTCCGCTGGCGCGGTCCTGCTTCGGCGGACAAGAGGCTCGTTGAGGCGCAGTCACTTGATACATCGCCTCAGCGTAGCATCGCACAAAACCCTGCATAGGCCACACACCCCTTATGCGAGCCAACCTCCGCAGAGGCGAATACGCAGGAGCGGACAATTGTACCATTGGGGCAGACACTAGACACTAGCACAATGGATTTCAACCCAAACTTCTACCAAACACCCAAAACACTCCCGAGATCCCAGACACAAACCAGACATGCTCTCCCAAGCTAAATAATGCTATGAACTCACTCGTGCCCTCAGATTTCCCATTCAATCGAGTTAAGACATACTTTTCTAAAGAATCATCCAAAATAACCAAATATCCAAATTTTACAAATAAGGTCACAAAATACATCTGATTATCTCGGGAAATGAACCAATGACTCAACTACGTCATAAATAACCCTCCGGAACTATCGAAAGTGACAGAGCCCGGAAACGAATCCATATACTCAAAATTCAACCTTGAGTCAAACTATCCAACTCTAAGATTGTTATTTTGGATTTTCATCCGAAACTCACATAAATAGACATTGGGATCCGTGCCACTCATCCCTGCACATCACAAACCCCACATAGAGTCTACGAGAAGGGTAAAATAGTCAAATAGAGGTCTATAGCCTAAAATGACCAGACGAGTCGTTACAGAATCACACCCAGGTAGGCGTACTAAGGATCATTTGTGCACCCTGTATCAACCAGTGCATGTAGCTACCTACCTTTGTGAATGAGGGTGCCAATTAAGATATATACCTCATATTTAAGATATATATATATATATATATATATATATATATATATATATATATATATATATATATCATTTTTGTGAGGTAATTACCGGGGCACGTGACCTCTCTACTCTAGAGGTAGGTTCACCTCTACTATATCAGGACTCGAACTTGAGATCTTTGATTAAAGATGAACGAACACTTATCATTTCACTGCAACTCCTATAGTTGAAATATTGTTTGTTTGAAGCTAGAAAACATCCATAAAACACTAATTTTTCTTTTTCGCGATCTTCTATTGTGTTATTCGAGTAATCATCATTCTCAAGCTTGTGATATAAATTATTTTAAAAAAATTGTAATTGCACTCCTCAATAAATTTTGAATTCAACATTAACTACTTAATTGATATAATTTTTCATGTTAAGATTATCAATTTATCAATCAATTAAATTAAATTACTGATAATTTTTATTTTAGACGTCCACTTAATCTATTTTATGTGTTGGATAAAAAATTCACCTATACAATTTATACATAAATTCTGTCAACGCGGTAATTATTATTCACTTAACGTATATCATAATCATCCAATTTATTAAGTATTTTGATCCACAACAAACCTCAGCCATGTATATTGTTCCTTGCTTTCCAGTTTGCACAAATGGGTGATGGATCAATAAATAATATTATGCAAAGTTGACTAGTTATTATGGGTCCATTTACAGATTTAAAGTAATGGACCAGTATAATTTTTTTAAATAATGGGACTTATTCTTCTCAAATGAAATACTATATATTATTGTCTTTTAAAGAGAATAATCCCTTAATTATTTTCATTAATGTAATTGATTTATATACATGATATACAATAGTAAACCTAGCCTATAATTACGGAAATCAAATATACATTTTTCTAATACAAAACATTACTACCATAGTTACATATGTACAAGATCTCTAATAATATCACAGGAATATACGGTGTATATTCTATTATATCCCCGCAGTCGTAGCGGGCGGTCTTCGGATGCTGAGACTGTCCCTAAAATCTTCAAATAGAACTAAGGGAAGGCCCTTAGTAAATATGTCAGCAATTTGATACCGTGAAGGGACATGCAATACACGTACTTGTCCACGATAGACCTTTTCGCGAACAAAGTGAATATCATATCGATATGTTTAGTCCGCTGATGTTGGACCGGATTCCCAGAGAGAAATATCGCAATAACATTATCGCAGTAGACAAGGTAGCTTTCCGAATATGAAAATGAAGCTCTAAGAGGAGGTTACGCAACCAACAGGACTCAGACACCACATTGGCTACCCCTCGATATTCGGCCTCCGTGCTGGAACGTGACAAAGTAGCCTGACATTTAGTCGACCAAGATACCAAGTTATCACCAAAAAACATACAATAACCAAATGTTGAATGTCTGGTCTCTGGACACCCACCCCAATCATTATATGTATAAGACATGAAAGTAGATACCGATGATGGATATAAGTGTAAACCATAATCAAGAGTGCCCTGAATTTAACGCACAATGCGTTTGAGAGTGTGCATGTGTTCTTCCCTCAGATCATGCATAAATAAACACATTTGCCGCACTGCATAAGTAATATCGGGCCTCGTAAACATAAGATACTGAAGAGCCCCCGCAAGACTACGATAGTAGAAGGATCCTTATAAGGTGTGCTAGAAGTAGCACTCAACTTCAGTTTAGTGTCAACCGACGTAGGAGATGACTTACATGATAACATGCCAACCCGTTCAATAATCTCTGTTGCATACTTCATCTGGGACAAAAATAGACCACATGCGTGACGAGTTACAACTATACCCAAAAAATAACTCAAATGCCCCAAGTCTTTCATAGCAAATTCGGAGCTGAGAAGAGATATGATAAACTTGCGCAGTTTATCAGAAGAAGCAGTCAATATAATATCATCCACATATAACAAAATGTATACCAGAGAAGAACCGCGACGGTAGATGAACAAAGAATGATCAGACCAGCTATGAGAAAATCCAATAGTAGACATAATCTGCAAACCTTTTGTACCTAGCCCGAGGAGCCTATTTGAGCCCATATAAGAACTTCCTCAGCAAGCACACATGGTTTGGATGATTGGGGTCCCTGAAACCCAAGGGTTGATGCATGTATACAATTTCCTTGAATTTGTCATGCAAGAACACATTTTTACGTCTAGTTGATGAATGTGTCATGCTTTTGAGAGAGCTAGACTGAGAACAGTGTGAATACTTGCCAGTTTGACCACCGGACTAAATGTCTCGCCACAGTCCATGCCAACATGTTGAGTTTTGTCATCACCTACAAGACGGGCCTTGTGCCTCTAATAAAATATCATATTTTCCCTTATGAGTAAAAAACTACATAAAGCAAATTACATTAACACCAGGCAGACGGGGCACCAACTCTCACGTCTTATTTTCAATAAGAGCATTATATTCATCATCTATGACCATTTTCCAATTCGGGTCACGAAGGGCAGACACGAGGTTACGTGGTAGGGGTGATTTAGTGCCATTAGAGTTGAGATTAAATTATCATTTTAGTCTAAAAATACCCCGCTGGCTATGAGTAATGGGCCCTTGACCCGAAATATAATTGGGTTGGAGCTAGGTCATTGTGGTGTTCTCGGTACCATTCTAGGTTGGAAGGAGTTGTGCCGATTGGAGTGTGGACGTGTTTGGGCCAGTAGGCCCACTGCATGCTGGCTGAGATTCGAGGGCGAATGGTGATGGGTCAGCAGATAGTGGGCCTGCTGGCAAAGTGTGAGGACGGGCAGTGTTTGGGCCGGCATGCAGTGGGCCTGCCGGTGTCTGCTGGTCCAAAAGCCGAGGTGGGCCGGACTAAATGGTGGACCACATACGGGGAGAGCCCATCATCCAAAAAATTATAAGCATTGGACACAGGATTATGGAACTTAGCAAACGGAAATTGTGTTTCATCAAAAATAACATGACGACTAATTATGATTTTATTAGAGGATAAATCATAACATTTATAACCATGATGATTAGACGGGTAACCCAAAAATACACACGAATAGAGCGGGCTTGAAGTTTGTTGATGGTAGAGGAGGGGAACAGATGATAACATAAACATCCAAACACCCTAAGATGAGAATACGAAGGGTATTTTTGATAAAGAAATTTGAGTGGAATTGGTATGCTAATCCTTTGATAGGGAGTATATTAAAGAGGTACGTTCTCATTTGCAATGCATGATGTCAAAAGGAAGGTGTTAATGATGCATGGACTAGTAGTGTACGAAAAATATTATACATGATGCAGATTTTCTTTCGGCTTTTTAATTTTGTGATGACGTATGTGAACATGAAAAACGAAAAGATATACCATTAACCTTATAAAATTCTCTAAATGGCCCATTATTAAATTTCATTCCATTATCACATTGAATATTCTTAATTTTCCGTTCAAATTGTGTGCGGGTGAATGCTCTAAATGATTTTGAGACTTTTTAGATAACGGAAACGTCCACAATAAACTAGAATAATCATCCAAAAATAACACATAATAACGGTGACTGGTAGAGCTTAAAACGGGAGATGTCTAAAGATCACTATGAATAATATCAAATGACAACAAAGTACTAGAATTGGAAACCACAAACGACAATTTAACATGTTTCCCAAGCGGACAAGAAGGACAAACATTAGTACAACGATCACTATTACACTCAATAAATTTATTATTTTTAAGGGAGGAAAATACAGACACTCCCGGATGACCCAAACGTGCATGCCATAAGAAATGTGCTAAAATGACAAACGTTGACGGTGTGACTTGTTAGTGGTGGTGGTGATGTGATAGAGCTCGCCCCAACTATCATATTTTATTAGTGGTATCCCCGTCCATAAATCATTCACAGAAATTCAAAAGGGTCAAAGTCAACTGAAACTGAGTTATCAGTTGTAAATTTTTGAACATACGCCAAATTTTTAATTAAGTGAGGAGCATAAAACACATTTTCCAGGGCTAAAGGCGGATTCAGGGGAGACAATTTAGTGTGACCATAACTACAAATTGAAATTGAATTACCATTATCAATAGTTATGCCACGATTTTCGCTCAAATTGAAATAAGATGAGAGATTACCTGGTGTGGACATCATGTGAGAAGTAGCACCAGTGTCCATGTAGCGATTTGCATCCGAAGGATTCAGTCCAAGTGTATGTATCGCTACCTCGATATTTATATGGGTCGGGGCTGCTACTGGGCCCGCAGCAGCGAAAGCCTGCTGAGGTCGAGGTCCAAGCAGGCCAGGCTACTGCCAGACCAAATTATTTTGAGGCCCAGGCTGGCCTTGCTGCTACCTCTGTTGTCCACTAGGCCTGGCCTAGTTTGATCTTGGAAACAGGCAGGGCGATGTGAGCTACTGCCCATTGGCCTAAGGTAAGCCCAGGGCCATTGCCCAACGGCCCAAGCCTGCTGCCAAGGGTTCAGTGGCCCGATCCCCTGCTGACCGCCACTGCCGTCTCCTCATCTGCCACTGCCGTCGCTGTTGCCGCCACGGCTACCACCCTTGCCACTGCCACGTCTGCCATCACAATTTTTCTCACAGTTTTGACCCCTTTTGCCACCCCCGTTGTTACGGTTTTGACCATAATTTTTGAAGAATGATTGAGAGTCATCAATTTCGCGGGATGTGGCCACTATCATGGCGAAATTGGCTCCAGTAGCCGCCTTTTTAGCCAATCCTGCTTCTTCTAAGGTTAGCATAAAACGTGTTTGGTAGAACGGTGGGAGAGGATTTCTTTGGCGAAGAAGAGTTTCAACCCCATTATATGCCTCGGATAGGCCTGCAACCATTTGAAGAACGAGACGATCATTCGTGACAGGTGCATCAACGTTCTTGAGTTGATCCGACAACTCCTTACTCCTTGAGCCGTTGACAATAGGCTGAGGCATTCAGAAAATCCTCTCAAGGGTCATGACACGAGAATTTTTGTTATCTTAGAATATATCACACAACCTATTCCAAGCTTCCATTGTCGTGGCGTCGGGTTCGATGATTGTCTGTAAGAGGTCCGTAGAGATGGTGGAATAAATCCATTGGAGCACCGTAGCATCAAGAGTTGCCCACAACTCTATTTCATCATCAGTGGAAGACACCTTCTCCTTACTTTTTTCCGGTTTGATGATGTGATTGAGGACTCTATGAGACCTTGCGTGAATTTTAAAAAGTTCTTCTCACATAGCGTACTGGACGTTCTCCATTTCAAGAACAATAGGGATATTGTTTTTGATGTTGGAAACTACAAAGGCGGGATGAAAGATATTCTTTGTGTTAGACATGATTGAGGAACAATAGGAGAATTAAAGTTTCGAATAAAAATGATGGGAGGTGGCGGCCGAAGGAGTAGGGCGGCGGAAGGGTTTGTGGAGAAGAAAAAATTTACCCTAGACTGCTGATACCATAAAAGAGAATAATCCTTTGATTATTTTCATTTATGTAATTGGTTTATATACATGATATACAATAGTAAACCTATCCTATAATTATGGAAATCAAATATACATTTTTCTAATACAAAAGATTACTACCATAATTACAGATGTACAAGATCTCTAATAATATCACGGGAATATACGGTTTCTATTCTATTAGTTTTCAAGAGAATCTTTAATAGATGTATAAAATATGTTGTTGCTGTTGGCCGGCTAATTTAAGGGAAAAAACTGCCTGAATGAAGTAATTTATTATTGCAAAAATACATAAATAAATGGTATAAAAAAGGTGGAATATCAATTTTCCTCCTTCGTGTATGATTGTGACCCCTTCCGTACATTTTCATAGATAAATCTCTTGTTTTTTTAGTGTCTGTTGCTTCAACTTGTTCATCAAAAAAATAAACTAAAAATAAAATAAAACAAAAACTTATCTAGCATGTATTTATAGTTTATAGTTTGATATTAACAACTATGGACTATGTTCGATGTTTTACACTTGAATAAAATATTTGCTCATGGAAAAGAATTAATCAACTCTTAAACAAAATGAAACGATCGAGGTTTCGACTGGTTGACACGTGTTGATCTACAAATTTATGCAAATTGCACCTTTTTTTTCTTCCTTTCGAGTAATGTCATGATTCTATGTTTAAATTTCAATTAAGAAAATGACTTTGATGTTAGAAGGTGATAATGGCATCTAATCCCTGATAATGAAGAAAAGTATGTGTGCATGAGCTTGTAAAATTTATTACTATCATGCAATAATTATGTATAAGTAGTAAAAAAAGATCGTACGCTCGTTCTTTATGTTAATTCATCGTTATCATGATAGATAAAAACTTATTCATACACAATATACGTCAAATTATATTAACTACTATTATTTATTAGTAGGGGTGGAACTATATTGAAGAAGAGAGTTTAATTGAATCCGTTAGTAAAAAAATTACAATATGAAAATGACCATTTTCTTAAATTTTCATTACACAAAGAGATCGAGGAAGGATCGGGAACAGTAAAGGGATTAATATGAATCAAACTAACTCACACATATTAGCGCGGGAGATTTTCACTAATATTATTAATTAAATTATAAATCTTGGTAATTAACAAGAAAATTGTACTTTTTCTTTTATTTTTCATCAGTGTCCGGTACTCGTTTTGAGACTTCACTAATATGAATTCGTGCTGAAATTTTTTTATTATAGGCGGTAAAGTGCTCGCTATCAAAAATGACTTTATACCTAATAAGTTCCAACCTGAAATCATAAGTATTTACGGCTCTACCGAACAATCTTTGGTGGTGATAACTGATAAAATAATATACTATTTCCACCTTTTCCCCATGCCTAAGAAGATTTCCTTTTCCCAGTGTAAAGTTGCTTTGTGGCCCTTTATTAGTTGTTAATAGAAAATATTTAGGTAAACATCATATAGTTAACTCCAAAATTGTCTAACTTCTTTCTCTCTAACATACCAAATTAAAGTATTTAGGTAATCTCTTTTTGAAATAAAAGTAAAGTACTTGTCTAGTGCATTACATGATAATACACCTAACTAACTAGTCATGTCTTATTTCCACAAGTGTTAAAAAAGAAAACTATCCCTAATGATGAAATTCCAATTGTCTATATTAATCGGACCCACTATAAAACAAGTCCTTTATTCTTATAAAAATAATGTTGAATACATCTTAATCAAGTGCTTATCCAAAAGACAAAAACCTTGTTTAAAACTTTAATTGTTATTAGTATATATAATTTTTTCTACTAAAGGATGTGGTGCTACAAATGAGCCCGCTCCTCCTTTAACCAGAGGCTTCAGATTCGAATCCTGAATATGAAAAATTCTTGATGGGACCGCTTCTCCCGAATGAGTCCTACGCGACGCAATTCCGGATTAACCGGGCTCCAATACTAGTAAAGGAAACCATATGAAAAATCAAAAAAAGTATATATATATATATGCATGAGCTTGTTTGTCAACAGCCATAATTAGGCAGGTTCAGCTAAAAATACTTGTTTGCATAATGGGCTGTTTCTATGAAAAACTGGGGATTTTAGAATTTAGATATGACATGGCTTATTTCTTTATCAATTAAATTAAACAAAGAAATATTAATCCAGCTAGTCATTGTAAAAGTACTAATATAGGTAAGTGAAAAATTCAACAGGTTTAGGTGTTTGCAATTTGCAGCACACATAAAGGATAAACCTAATTAGCATCTAAGTGTCCTTTATTAGGGGTTTCCACTTTGGTTTAGTCTAATTAGTTGAGTTCTAACTGGATTAAAGTCATTTATCATTTTGTAAAAAAATAACAAACGTCCTAACCGTCAATGACTCAATGTAGAAAGTTGATAAACAAGCTCATGCACACATACTTCTCTTTTGATAAAAACATTTTTTTGTACTCGGTATTTATATTAAAGTATATTAATTTACTATGGTTATATAGTTTTTACTTTTATCTGATATCCGATACTCGCATTGAGGCCCGATTAAATTCATATTCGCGTCGGAAAATCCCACAAATATTGCTTAACAAAGGTGATTCTGTATACTACAGTGCTCAAACCCGTGATTTCTAATTAAGGATAAAGAAGTACTTACCACTCCACCACTTACCATAATTACATAGGTGCATATAAAATATGATATCTAACTCATTGTTTTCTTTTATTTATTTTTTACTCTTGATATAAAAATAGAGTTAAAATAGGAGTCGGGAAAAAATCTCTTTATCTGGGTCTAAAAATTGTGGTGAGATAGTTCCTTGACTCCTAAATTAGAGATTTCGGATTCGAGCTTTAAAAATGAAATATTTTACCATAAAATAGATTTTTTCGATACAAATGTAAATTTGACAAACCTTAAAAAAAACACAGCATGAGAATTAAAAAGAAAAGGTAAGTCATTCCATTCTAAATGATAAATTTTTAAATTTCAAAACAGATTAATTTGTCTTTGAGCAAATAAACGAAAAAGTTATCTAGTATATATGCCGGTAAATGTCAAGAGAAATTAGTTGAGGTCCGAGAAAGCGGGTCCATTATGCAAAAAAAAAAAAAAAAATTGACAAAAAGACTTTTGGAAGGGTATAATTGTCTTTTTACATCCTTCTTTGTTGGGGTATGTATCAAGCTTGAAAAGGACACGCTATTTATATTATATCTTAGATTGCAAGTACTATTTTATTTTAAAAAAAGCCATATCGTAATCTAATCATTTTCTTGAAAATATTTAATGTAAATTTTCTATTCTTACACTATACTTTCTATTCTTACTTGGGATTTGTCTCATTTCTCCAATTTGTCATATCATATTTTTCCAATATTCATAAAAAAGAGAGGCAAAAATCAGCAAGTGTGAAACTGAAAGATGTTTCTTTTTTTCAACTTACCCTTTTGAATTTTCATTTCATTCAAGGTACTTTCTATTCTCCTCTTTTTCTGACTCTTTTTTGTTTATTTTCTTGATATATAATGCAGATTTTTTTGTGAAGTTTAATAGTTTCAGAGAGTTTAAAGTTTGCTTATTTTTTATCTTCTTGCAAATGGGTTCTCTTTATTTCAATTATTTCTGTTGTTGTTTGTGGTGAAAATTCTTGAGCCGAGGATCTTTCGGAAACAGACTACTAGAAATAGGGTAAGGTTAATACACTGAGTACGTTGTTGTTGTTGTTTGTGGTGAAAATTTGAAGTCAACATGTTTCTACAGCTCTGTGGAGAAGGAAAAAAAGATGGGTGTAGTCAAACACCTTAGCAGGAAACATCTGATTTTTTTTGTATGAATGTGTTTGTTTCATTCTCAATTTTAAGTTGGTTTTTTTCTGTGTAAAAGGTGTCCTTTTTTTTGTGATGTGAGATTATTTTTCAATTGTATTCAGGCAGTGGCGGGGCTAGAAAATTCGGCAAGGGTGTTCGAATTTATATAATATATATATTAAGGGTGTTTAATATGTAATATATATCTGTAATACATAATAATTGACATGTCTACACGGTATAATTTTTCGATGACTTGCTGGGCTGTGGCTCCGCCACTGTATTCAGGAGCTGAGAATAAGAGGAAGAGAGTTGAAATGAGTTTCTTATAGGAGTTGAAAATTGTAAAGTGATTGAATTTGATTTTACATTTTGCTATCACAAAGATTTGATCTTTCCATGTCAATAAATGCTAAAAAGACAAAATGGGCATGTAGAGGAGATATAAGCTATTGGGCGTTGCGTTAACTCGAGAGCCATAAGGTATAACTATATCAGTGTAAGGCTGTTGGAAGGAAATGACTTGAGTCTATTATTCTAATAGGAAATGATTAGTAGTAGTGGGTTTTTGGAGCAAATAATCTTTTTCATTGTGTTCTTGACCTTGAATGGTAGGACAATTGTACTAATGTTATCGATTAGTATAGTGTTAATAGGTGATCATGGTTGATGGAAATACAAATTTTCGGGATGTCATGGTGTTGGAAATTGCTCATTCTCCGTGCTTTCACGATTGAAGTCATTTCCATTTCTTGGTGAAATATTCCTTTATATGGTCTTTCTTTAGGCACTTCATATGATTGATTAGGAGCAAATCATCTTTTCATTGTGATCTTAACCTTGAGTAGTAGGATACTTGTACAGAATGTTTTCAGTTTTTATAGTGTTAATAGGTCATCATGGTTAATGGAAATACAAAATTTAGGGATGTAATGGTGTTGGAAAATGCTTATTCTTTTTGATTTCATGATTGAAATCACTATGATTCAATCTGACCAATTTCTTGGTGAAATATCTTTCTTTTGGCACTTCATAGGATTTGTTTGGACCTTCAGGGTTATTATTATTTTCTTGGATAACATCAATAGAATCTTAAGACTCATCAGCATTTCGATATTCTTTGACCATCACATATTTCATCTGGTGTGTGCTTGTGCTTTTGTCGCTGAGGAGGGACGGAGATCAGAGGAGGAGGATAAAGTGTTTTGTATACTGACTGCAGTGACCAATAATCTTTATTTCTAATAGGAGTTTTGGCTCATTAATTTTGTTTGAAGTTTATAGGAGATTAAGTTCAACTAACATCAGAAGGCAAGCATGCAGTTCATGTTACTTAAGATTATGAACAATTATTGCAAATACAAATGATATCAGAGAGTTCTAAAATGTCGTTTCATCATTAGTAAAAAGATGGGCAAGTTACGCATTTGGGCGGTCAACCAAAAATAATTACATTCACTAGCCAAATATACAAAAGAATATACTATTATGTATCAAAAATGTATATTTTATGTATATTATACATTAGTATACAAAATTTATACATTTGCTGGCTATTGTTTTGGTGGGCGGCTATTTATGTCAATTTCTCAAAAATATTTACACCTAACAGGGTACACATTCTTTTGCTTGTAGTTAGTTAATGTCTGTAGATTGGTTTTGCTATGAGTAGGTGTTAATTGTCCTGCTTTTCTGTTTTTCAGGTCAAAGCAGGGGAATTTTCTTAAAGCCGGATGTGTGCTTTAGCTTGTCTAAAATTCTATTTCTTGGCACCTTCCTATCCAGTATAAACTTGAGACTTTCTGGAATTATGCATGTCTGGTCTTGGGGCCATTGTCGATAATATTGAAAGAACAAAGTCACTTGATTCTTCACTAATTCATGACAATAACGACATTGCCAAATCGACAAATGGTGAAGTTTGTCTTGCTTCCGAAATCACCAACTTTAGAGTTGGGGAGCTTTTATTACCAAATCGGGAATCCTATTCCGGGTCGCTTTTGGGGAACATGCCGGAAGGTTCCGGAAAGTATATGTGGTCTGATGGTTGTCAGTATGAGGGTGAATGGAGACATGGGATAACGCATGGTCACGGGAAACTAGAATTTCCTTCCGGTGCTGTTTATGATGGTGAAGTTTCAGGTGGCTATATGCATGGTGAAGGGACGCATATTGCACCTGATAAAGTGACCTATAGGGGACGATGGCGGTTGAACCTTAAACATGGTTTAGGATATCAAATGTATCCCAATGGAGATATTTTCGAAGGGTCGTGGATTCAGGGAACCCCTGAAGGACCAGGTAAGCAGTGTATATTACAAGCCAAAAATAAGAAAAAGCATGATAAATACAAGGGTTGAATCCCCTTGACTTAAACCAGAAGTTTGATATAACCTATTTTTATAAAAACTGAATCCCCTCCCCTTAATGAAATTTTAAAACTGAATTCCCTTAATGAAATTTTTGGCTTCGTCATTGCAGGTAAGTATACATGGGCCAATGGGAATGTCTACTTTGGAAACATGAAAGGAGGGAAAATATCGGGGAAAGGAACTCTCACTTGGATTAACGGAGATTCGTATGAAGGGAGTTGGTTAAACGGTTCAATGCATGGCGTTGGTATGTATACGTGGAGTGACGGTAGCTGTTATATCGGTACTTGGACACATAGTCTAAAGGACGGTAAAGGAACGTTTTATCCTAGTGGTAGTAGGCTTACAGCCGGTCAAGAATTGTACCTTAATGCTTTGAGAAAACGAGGATTATTGCCAGATATGAGAAAACAAAATCAAGTCTCCCATATCCATCATGCCGCCTCAGTTGATATGGGAAATGTCAAAGTAAGTGGTTCATATGATAAGCTTCCTGCAGAGAGAAACTTGTTAAATTTTGAGGAGTCACGAAGGCCGACAAATGTTGCTCTCGAAAGACGATGGAGTCTTGAAGTTGCCATTGAGAAAGTTATCGGACGTGATTTAGATGGAGAAATGGAGGATGATATGAGTGCTCCAATTTTGGAAAGAGAGTACATGCAAGGCGTCCTAATCAGTGAGGTTGTCTTGAATGATCGGTTTTCACCTCCATCCGCAAGAGGCAGAAGAAGGCAAAAGAAATTTGTGAGGGAATTAAAGAGACCAGGTGAAGCAATCATAAAGGGTCATAGGAGTTATGATTTAATGCTCAGTCTGCAGCTCGGGATCAGGTGTGCTACTTGTGACTACTGACGACTTTATAGCTCGCTTTTATCAGAATATGTTTCATTTGTTCACCCCTCCCCCCCTCCCGCCCACAATCTTCTTTACAGATTATCTCACTTATGCTGGTCTTTCTTGGGTCCAAATTTTTCCATTGATTCACTTGGTTCCTTGAACTATAAGTTGTGTTATTATTGTATAGATCTTTCATATACTGTTTTGCTAGACTGAATGCATTTAACAAGCTGCTTTAGGTATGCGTTATTTTCTCGACAAAATAAAAAGAAAGAAGGCTGGAGAAGGGATTACATATTTGTCTAATAATCACGTGTTGGTGGAGTTTTTATGTGCATATCGAAGAATGGTGGAATTTTTTCCTTTAAAGGCAAGGCTGCGTACAATAGACCCTTGTGGTCCGGCCCTTCCCCGGACCCCGCACATAGCGGGAGCTTAGTGCACCGGGCTGCCCTTTTTTTAAAATCTTTAATTGTCTTTGTGTGACCCTGCATAGATTGAGGACTGGAGTGTCTGAGGATATCAACGGAAATCAAAGGAAGTTACCATCTTCCAGAACATCGTCTATTTTGAGAACTTTGATTTGGATGTACTTGCTCAAAGTTTTATGGTACCAATAGTCGTGTGTATATAAATGCGTTCGAAGGAAGAAAACATGAAACATCAATTGGATAATTTCGGTTCTTCTTGGTGGCCAATTCAGATGGAAGTTTACAAAGTAATCTTTGATTTTCAAAGGCGGAAAAAGTTAAAACAACCAAACTGAACTTGGCAAATACTTGGCGTTCATATATCATTTGCAGTACGAGTTTGTTTGCTCCTTTTTATCAGATATATCAAACGTGTGACCAGTTGAATTGTGACCAGATACACTGTGGGGAAAATTACACCTATACAAAGACGAGAAATACGGACTTCGGATTTCGGCCCGCGGGCTAGCTTTTGGATGTATTTTCCTAAAGGAGGATCACAATTGACACCTACACATCAATCTGAAGATTTCAAGTGGAAAGATTATTGCCCAATGGTCTTCAGGTTGGTGGTTTGCAATCTTTTATCTAACAATACTCTTTTTGAGGTCTAGAATCTATTGGGTGTAAGGCTACAGCTGCATGCACATTGTTTTTTTTTTGGGTTAGATGTGGTTTTCAATTGAGTTTCATTATTCATGTTCTTTTTTCCTAATTACTGTGGTGTCCGTGCCTTCATTATGCATGTTCTTTTTGTTATTTTATTTACATATTTTCCTTAGATACAGTCCGACCTTTGTATAAAAACTACCCTTTATAACAACATTTCACTATAACTACCTTAAAAGGAATTTGCTTCACTTTCTCCGCAACAACATTTCACTATAGCCGCCAAAAAATATCGGGACAAACGATGTTGTTATAGAGAGGTTTGAATGTACCTCTATGCATGTCAGATGTGTGAATGTCGCTAATTTTGTAGCAATAGATGTTCTTCTGGTGAATGAATATATTAGATCTCCCAACTGGCTTTATAGTTTGTACATTGGAATGTACATCTGTTAATAGTGGCTGTATCTTCTTTAAAATCTCAGTTCTGACTCCCCTTGTCTATTTTATAAAGAGGAAAAGACTCTAGCTATAAGATAATGGATTCTCTCACTATAAGACAATTGGTAATTTCTTTTTTTTTTTTGAAACCGGTAACTGACAATTGGTGAGCCGAGGGTCTATTGGAAACAACCTCGCTACCCCGCAAAGGTAGAGGTAAGGTCTGCGTACATCCTACCCTCCCCAGACCCCACTTGTCGGATTACACTGGGTATGTTGTTGTAACTGACAATTGGTAATTTTATCCATGTTGATTATTCTGTGATGTGGCAGAGGGAAGAGGTAGTGGCTTTGAATCTTGACTTTTCCCATTAAGAGGAAGAGGAACATCTTCACAAACTGAGTTAACCCCTTGTGTCCTTTTCCTAGATGCTATTTCTAGGTGTTTTCTCAGGCATCCGCACTAACTAAGAAAATGACAAAAAATGGTCCCATATGTTTGGGGATAGGTTCAGAATAGTCCCCTAGAGTATGCTCTGAACAGTTTTTGGTCCTTTAAGTTTGCAAAAGTGAGCACTTTTGGTCTCCGTCAAATATACCTCCATCACATTTGGAGGTATAGTTTTTGCAATTTCTGCTATTTTTTTCTCTTTTTCTAGAGACTGGTACAAATTTTTTATGTGCAATTTCTGCTATGTTTCGTCAATTTTTTAGTGTCTAGTACAATTTTTTGTATTGTAGTTTCTAGGATATGATGAGACTTTCCTGGTGTTTAGGGTTTTAATCTTCTTTTTTTCTCACAGTTCTCATCAAATCTAAAAGACATAATTTGTTAAATATTTGACGGAGGCCAAAAGTGTACACCGGCAAACTTAAAGGACCTAAATTGTTCAGAGCATACTTTAGGGAGTATTTTGAACCTACTCCTTAACATAAGGGACCATTTTTGTCATTTTCTCCACAATAACTTATCAGCATTCTGGATACGCTACACACATAGAAAGAGAAATGGGTTCCCGTGTTATCTTTGCTGAAGCTAATGTATAATTAGGACCTCTATATGGTTTTATTCCGTTTATCGTATTTGCGATTTTAGGAACTAATATGGGCTTATTTTTTCTTGTAGGAATCTGAGGGAGATGTTTAAGATTGATGCTGCTGATTATATGATGTCAATTTGTGGAAATGATGCACTTAGAGAGCTTTCTTCTCCTGGAAAAAGTGGCAGCGTATTTTTCCTGTCTCAAGATGACCGTTTCATGATTAAGACATTACGTAAATCTGAAGTTAAGGTGTGTTATCTTGACTTTAACCTATCACCGTCACAAATCACTTTTATCAAAAAAGAAAATTATCTTTCTAGCTGTGAAAATAGAAAATTAAAAATGACAGTGAAATAATAAGTTGGATAAGGATTGATATGTTGGGAAGCCATGTTTTTTTTTTAAAAGAGAGCATCATGACCATTTGATCTCACATATAGGTTTTGCTGCGGATGCTTCCGAATTATCATGGCCATGTGAAGACATATGAGAATACTCTCATCACTAAATTTTTTGGACTTCACAGGATAAAACCTTCCAGTGGACAAAAGGTAATATACTTGTAGATTTTAATCTCACATATAATAAAAAGTGAATTGTATTATTTCCATGTAGTTTTGTTAATATTGCGTTACAAATGAAATAAAATAAAAAGGAAAACTTCTGTTATAATGCGACTTGCAAAAGCTGTTCGGATTCTAATTGACTCTAGTTTGACCTTCGTGGTTACAACAACATCAACAACATATTCAGTATAATCCCACCAGGTGGGGTCTGGGGAGGGTAGAGTGTACTCAGACCTTACCCCTACCTAGAGAGTTTGTTTCCGATAGACCTTTGACCTTCTTGGTTATAAGATTAAAATATTTTAATAGATTATTATAGTAGTTTTTTTATTTAGAAGTGTGTAAAGTAATGGTCTTAAATATGAACAAGTAAAATAGTTAGTAAGATGTCAAATCAAGTATGTAATAGCATAAAATACTGTATTGGTATGTTTTAGTTTAAATTGTTCGAGGCAAAAAAAATCAACCAAGGAAAGGGGTGAAGACTAGGCTTCAAATCCCAACAGAGACAAAAAAACACTAGGTCATTTCTTCCCATCTGTCTAAGCCATAGTGTACAAAGTTATCCTATACTTGTGTTGGTGAATGGTAGCAAGTATTCGGTAGATTAGTAAGTTTATGTACAAGCTACCTCAGACATGACCGTTATCTCACAAGGGTTTGGGGAAAGTGGGCGAGAGGTCAAGCCTTTTGGAATTAACCAAACAGGAAAATTTTGTGGTGTGGAAGTTGATAAATCAGAATCTTGCTGCACCAGAGTGGGGATTAAAATTAGGTGGCGTGTGTGTGTAAGTGGGGGGAGGCGGGGTTGGGGGGGGGGGTTGGAGTACCTTGTCAAGTAAAAGTATTATTTTCTTCCAGGGAGGCAAACAAGTCTAACATACACTCGTGTTCTTCATTAGTTGGTCCATTTTCCAAACATCAAACACTTCTATTTGTATTCATGATTTTTGGAGCAGATGATAAAGTCTCTTATATATACGTAAGGCTAATAATTTTGTGACGTTTTTGCAGTTCCGCTTTGTAGTAATGGGAAATATGTTTTGTACGGAGTTGAGAATCCACCGAAGATTTGATCTTAAAGGTTCTTCACTAGGACGATCTGCAGACAAGGTTGAAATTGATGAGAACACAATACTTAAGGATCTAGATTTGAACTACTGCTTTTATCTAGAGCCTTCTTGGCGCGAAGTTTTATTAAGGTGAGTTACTTTTAAATTAAATATTCTCATTTTCCCTAATGTACATACATTTTCGACTTTTCAGTTGCTGAGTTTCAATTAAATATTCCTAATTTTCCCTAATGTACATACATTTTTGACTTTATAGCTTAAACTGTTAGATTACACTCTTAAGTACTTGATTATATCTTCAACTCTACCAAACAATCATGTTAATTCCTGGGGACATAAGTATGAATAGTATATTTAAATAGCTTGTTTTATCTTTGAATTTAATGGTAGAGTATATTTCTGATACCTTTTAGTATAAAGAGCTCATTTTCGAACTTACAGTTAGACACCATGAAAGAGTAGATACTTCTCATGTAGGCCACATTCTTCAGTATCTGTTCCTATTTAAGTTTGCCTTTTATTTCATGGAAAATCTTAGGGCCCGTTTGGACATAAATTTGATTTCCTTTTCTTAAAAAAAAATATTCAAAACAACATTTAGTTATACATTGGGCTTACTTTTTGAATTTTTTCTTGAAGATGAGTTTCAAGTTTGAAAAAGTGGTTTTGACCAGTTTTTCAAGTATTTTTTTTTCATTCACAAAAGTTCTACTCCGTCCGTTTCAATTTGTTTGTCTTAGTTTGATTTGGCACGGAGTTTGTGAAGTAAATAGAAGACTTTTGAATCATGTGGTCTTAACTTAACGATATGTATAATGTACCAAGATACCCTTTAATCTTGTGGTTTTAAACATAACATGTGGGATGTTGAAATTGAAGAGTTTCCAAATTAGGAAAGACACATTCTTTTTTAAACAAACTAAAAAGGAAAGTAAGACAAACAAATTGAAACAAAGGGAGTACCTTTTTTGAAGTTAAATCATAAATGCATGTCCAAACACAACTTTGACTTCCAAATACCCTTTTTCAATTATTTTTTCCAAATACTATTTCTTGTTTCAAATTTCACATTTTTTATGTCCAAACGCCTCTTATAATCTTTTTCTTTACTCTTTCAATTTTGTCTTGACATCCGTTTGTACAGGCAGATCGAAATTGACAGTAAATTTTTGGAGGAACAGAACATTATGGATTACAGCCTCTTGTTAGGTGTTCATTATAGAGCACCTCAACACCTACAATCTCTCATCTCATGCAGTGGACGCACCACAACAGATGGATTAGAAATTGTTGATGAAGAAGGTTCGTCTCTGAACAGAAATTAACCGCAAGCACCTGAATTTAATACCTGAACAACATATTTAAGGTTTACCACTAGGATGAAAGAACGTGTGACCTGATAGTTGGTGGCTTTTCAGTTTATTGCTGGTTCATAATATAGTCAAATTTCGTCATATATCTATAGTTAGGTAAAGTTACACTTGCATTGAAATGGAAGGAGTATAATTTAATACAACCTCCCCAATTTACGTGAAGGTGTTTGACTGGGCACCGAGTTTAAGAAATAAAGGAAGACTTTTGAAACATGTGGTCTAAAATAAAGTAGATATTTGTGTGGTTATAAATCATCTCATTAAGGGTAAATAGGTATTTTAAATTTAAATTGTTACTAAATATAGAAAGGCGTCATTTTTTTGGGATTGACTAGAAAGAAAAAAAGTGTCATATAAATTGGGACGGAGGGAGTAATTTCTTTGCAAAACGAATATAGTTATCGATCAATTTCAAAAAAAGAATAGTTATCAATCTTTTTTTTTATATATTGGCTTTATGACTGTTTCTATATACTATTGTTTTGTTCTACTACTACAGAGTCTCTGGAGGATGAAATATCACCCCAGGGCCTTGTTTTGGTCCCGCGTGGCAGTGATGATAGCGTGGTTGTGGGTCCTCATGTCAGAGGTAGCCGATTACGAGCATCATCAGCCACTGGTGATGCGGAAGTTGACCTCCTCCTCCCAGGGACAGCAAGGTAATTTTCATGTTATGATTTTGATATGGGGAAAGGGCCAAAAATACCCCTGAACAATTCGAAATAGGTCAAATTTATCCCCCACTTGTGTTTTTGGCACAAAAATACCCTCCAACTATAGCCAAATAGCTCAAAAATACCCTTCCTACTAAAGATTACTCCAAAACAAGGGAAAATTGACCAATTTTTTGCCAAAAAACGTTAGTAGGAAGATTATTTTTGAGCAAAATACATAACCGATGGTAAATTTGACCTATTCACATTGTTTAGGGGTAGTTTTAATCCTTTTCCTTTTGGTATTGGCAATTGTAGATTTCTAAATTCATTTCTTTGACTCAAGCAGACTCCAGATTCAGCTTGGCGTGAATATGCCAGCAAGGGCGGAGTATATACCAAAGGAAGGTCAAACACAATTATTCCACGAAGTATACGATGTTGTATTATATCTTGGGATAATTGACATATTGCAAGAATACAACATGAGTAAGAAGTTAGAACACGCATACAAGTCGATTCAGTTTGATGCTCTGTCCATTTCTGCTGTGGACCCAACATATTACTCGGAGCGGTTCTTGGAGTTCATTCGGAAGGTCTTTCCTACACACGCAGTGGCAACTTAGAAGAGTTTGAACAGTAATTTTTACCACGTCCTTCGTTCTTAAATTCGTCTGAACATAAGAATTGTTTGTAGCCCTCCCAAGGGGTGGCAGAGGATAGAGCTGCTGTTTGTAATTTATTGAGCGTGTACAATGCGGATTACAGACTTGTAGTTGAAAGCAATGATTATTAGTTTTTCCTTACCGGTTACCAAATCCAGGACTTGAAGTTTATAGATTCTTACAACAACCTCAAGTTAATATACAATAATAACTGGATTCACAATCAAATATTAGTGGATTTCTTAATACATATACAGGGTCTGGACAAATGATATTCGGTTAACGTGAATGCGTAGACGGCACTCTAAATCCGCCCTTGTTTCTAGCATGGACAACTTCGATGAGAAGGGATGGCAACGGATCGGATCCTACTAGATCCAGATCCATTTTTCATATCTGGATCCAGATTCAGATCCATCGGGTCCATAAAAATCAGATCCAAATTCGGATCCACCGGGTCCACGGATCGGATATGGATCTACATGTAAAAAAAATTTGACTTGAATAATATTCCTACATGTTGAAACTTTTATGACAAAATGAAACGCAATCTGATTGAAAAAAATTGAGTTCATTCAATCAGCCTACACAAACATGACACCATTCTTCCAAAATATTGAACAAAGTTTTAGCATCACAAGAAAATAGACGATTGACTTCATTAGTGATGCTGAACAAGTTACAACTTTGAGCTAATTTTTGGAGGCTTTAGTGATGCTCCGCTTATAGTTCTAATGATTGACTTCATTAAACAACATAAAACAATGTCAATCATATATCAAAAGTCCCAGTTTTTTTTGCTGATCAAACAAATGAGAGAAAGATACTTAAAGCTTACGGCTAGCAGATTCAAGAAAGGGAAATTTAAAGAAGAGTGATAATTTTTTCTTTTTATAGAAATGAAAATATGGGAAACTGCAAAGAGCATATAGGTAAAAGAAATGAAACTTCAAAGACAAATTACATGGTTGTGTGACTTGTGCCTTATCCGTTCAACCCTTTACCCAATACATAAATTACGAAAAAAATTAAGAAAATACTTATAAAATTACATTATAGGTTATTGATATATTTAATAAAAACGGATCCACGGATCGGATCTGGACCAGATACGGATCTCAAATACAAGATCCAGATCTAGATCCAATCCGTCAGAAACGGATCCGGGTTCGATCCGGATCCGTCGAGTCTAAATTTTGAAGATACATATCCTATAAAACGGATATGGATCCACCGGGTCCAAGATCCATTGCCATACTGATCCTATGTTTAAGTACCATGTGATTAGCTAGCGATTACAGCATTTTGTATTTCCACATACAAGATATGTCATAAAGACATAAGAGCAAATTAAACTTGGAAAATATGGGATATAACAGCATCGAGTTTTTTCATTGTGTTGGTAGTTGAAGCCTGAAAGTCAAATGTTTCTCAACTTGGACTCACCCTTATTTCAGGGAAGTTGGCGGCCGCGTGTAAATTGTGTGAATTCTTTTAAGGCAAAGGGCAGCCTGATTTGACATTGTTATTTTACTCTGGATAGTTTTCATTCACCAGCATGTACACTGCTAAATTTGAGATCAATTGGCTCGAACTTTCGTGTCAACTTGTGTTAAGTTCGCGTTTTAAACAATCGACTTGTGTTGTAAGAAGCTTTGTTGCTGGCTTTCAAGGAACCTAAAATCTAGTTCCCAATGGGAGATATCAACTTCAATAATGTTACTTCATGTGCTGTTCAGATATTTGCCTGTGGAGTTGCTAAATCCGCACAACTTCCCCTTCATGTATGGTTACCCTGATGCTGAGATTTACAAAAATGGCAAAAAATTTACTCACTTGATGCAGCATCTAAAAAGCATTAAGCTACTCATAAAATTTGAAAACGATATTCTATTACATCTGCCTCCAAAGACTTCCAAGATAAACGAACCAGCCTTATAGATACAACAGTTTCGGGAAACACAACATGATTTCGTAAGGTTTAACCAACATCTGACCCTTAATAGAACAGTCACAAATTCAAAAATCACCACAAAAGAACTATGTAATATGGCCATGGTTCATCAACCCATGTTGGGTGGTGGAGGTGGTGGGCGCATCCCTTGGCCTTGCATCTGTTGGCCTGGAAAACCTTGTGGAGGCATCATTGGAGGTCTCCCCATGTGTCCACCTGGAGTGAAATTAGCCATTGCGCCACCACCAACTGGAGGAGGGGGTGGGGCAGGTAAGTTACCTCCTGGTGGCATGGGTCTAGGTCCGTTACCCATAGGGGGAGGGGGTGGAGGCATTGACCCAGGGGCAGATGGTGGGCCTCTGGGTAGATTAGGAGCTCCGAGGGGAAGACCTTGCGGTGGCGGTGGGGGTGGAGCTTGGGGTGGTGGGGGTAGAGGCCTTGATGAGGCACCAGGTGCTGACAACCCATTATCTGTAGGAGCAGGTGGTGGTTTGTTGGTCTCTGGTGGCTTAGTCTTGAAGTATAACTGCAACTGAAATTGATTCATCCAGACGAGAAGAGTTAGGCTAATCATGAAGAAATAAGTGAATTTCGGAAATCCTGTTGATAGCCTGTTTGACCAAGCTTCCAAAATAAGCTTATTTTGAGAAGTGCTTTTCGAAAAAGTATATTTAGGAACTAGCAATTTGTGCTTGGCAATAAAAACTGCCAATATTAGAGCAGAACTTTGTCCTGGCCAATGTCCCAAAAGTGCCTTTGGAGAAAAATACATTTGCTACTGCTCAAAAACACTTATGTTTTCTCCAAAAGCTTGGCCAAACACCTCAATTTTCTAACACAATCACTTTTTTGTATTTGAAAAAAGGCATGTTTGGCTTCCCAGGAGGCTTGGCCAAACAGGCTGTGAGTAGCTGCATTACAAGGTTGTAATTTAAGAACTTACAGTGAACATTTTCGAGTCTGGATCCCAATGCGAGAAAAACTTGGGAGTTGATTTGTCAATCTCGGAGCTTGGAACCTGAATAATGTAACAGAATCAATTCCATGATCAAACAACCAAAAGTGGAAACACATAATGAAAGTGGGCAAGATTATGTTTCGACCATGGGAAAAAAGTTACCTTAAATGAAATGATCTCATATGGTTCAGCAGCGAACAGCAGAAACTGATATCTTTTGTCAAATGGTTGGATTTTCTGTCCAAAAAGAAAGAGATACATAAGATTAGTTTTTTTAGAATGGTAGTGTTGTATTCCTCAGCATTAAGGACATGCCGGAGACCTCCAAAAATTCTGGGTCCAAAACATGATACACAAGTGATAAGATTAGTATCTAGTTAATCTTGGCCAAATACATAGACAACCCCTTAAAGTTGTAGTGATTTTTCATTTTGGCACTTCAACTAGGACTTGTTCCAATTAGACACTTCAACATGATTTAAAGTGTGTATATTAAACACAAAATGATGACATATCAAAAGAGTTGTTTCAAACTTTCCTTAGGCACGTGGGATGCTCCAAATAATATTTTTCCTTTTATTTTCGGACAATTTTTTCTTCCTTTTCTTTGTCGTCATCTTCTCTACCATCACTGTCATCTCCCACCCTATTTTCTTACTCCTAATTTCTCTTATTTTCTTACAGATTCATCACATTTTTAACCAATAATTCACTTCAAAGATACAACCCCAAGATTTCAAGGTTCTTATATTTTTCAACTCGTCACCTCAAAATCAAGCAAGCCGAGACCAAAAATAAAAATCAACCCAGTAAATTTTTTTCTCATTTTCTCCACAGTAAAAAAGCAAACAGAGATGAGAAATTATGTTAAAGTTCATCATCTTCTGCGGATCGAGTCGTCTCTATTTTCAAAGTTGAGAGCATAACTCTATGAATCATACTGAAACTGTATATTTCTTGGCATTACAATACTTTCTAATATTCCTTACAAAGTCCTTCCATTTGGATCCATCAATAAGTGTTTGAAACTTCTTCACTTCATTTTTTTTTTGTTCACCAACCATGATTCTTTCTTCTTCATTACTCCCGTAGCAAGGAATTTGCTTCACTTTCTTGCGTATGGCTTCACTAAGAACAGGGAAATTAGGTCTTTCACCTAGCAAAATGGTAAATATCTATGATGGAGAAATAAGTCGTTGAAGAAACTTTCACTTTCATCGCCAAATTCTCACTCTTCTCAGATTTAGGGTGAACATGAAGGGAATAAAGAAATGGTGGGTTTTCCCCTAAAATGGTTCGTTTTTGAGTTTTAATCCAGGTTGCTATTATGTGGAGGTAAAAAATGTCTCAGATTTTTATTTGTTTGCTTTTACAGGTAGGAATCGTTTGTGATCACTTGCCTAAGTTTTTTCACGGATTGAGTTTTTCGTGTTGAATAGACACTTTAAATCATGTAGAAGTGTCTAATTGGAACAAGACCTAGTTGAAGTGCCAAAATGAAAAATTCACGACAACTTTAAGGGGCTGTCTATGTATTTGGCCGTTAATCTTTGAAAGATAGAAGACTATTTATTCTTCCACATGCAAAATCCAGAAAAAGGACAATTGAATAGCTATGTTACTCGGACTCTTCAAAAATGTCGACGGGTGTGTGTCGGATCCTTCAAAAATACACTATTTTTGAAGGATCCGATACGATTGCGGCAACACTTTTGGAGAGTCCGTGCAACTTTAGCTGAATAGCACTATGTTAAGAACAGCAGAACCACTAAAGAAAATGATATTTGGATATACAAACCTGTTCGAATGAGGACATGAACCGATGCCTTGGCTTTGTGTTGTCTTCAATCTCAGGATATTCAATCTGCACCACTCACTAGAGTCATGAAACTATTAACAAGTGCAACACCTCGATAAAGTAATAAAAAGGGATGTGCTGCCTTATTTTACAGTTTCACCTTCATACACAAATCGATAATCCATGCACTGAAATTAAAAGGGCAGCCCGGTGCACAAATCATACTGCGTTAGCTGGTACCGGGAAGGGCCGCGCCCCAAGGGTGATGTAGACAACCTACTCTAATGCAAGCATTACTGGTTGCTCCCACGGCTTTACCGTTAAAGCACTGAAATAGTATTCTTTAATATACAATAAACTTAAAACAAATGTCATTGTTAACTTTCATTTGCATATACTAAAGCTTTTTGGGTTCGGCTATATGAGTCCACATTTCTTCAACTAAGCTCATATCATATCATCAACATACCAAATAAAATAAAATAAAAGTGAAAAATAAGTTAAAACCTACCACCCTCCCCCTAATACCCACCTTCCCATAAGACAAACAGTGGCTTTTCCCACTTTTCTCTCTCAAAAACTTAAACCCCCGAACTCATGGTTGATGGTGGCTAGCCATTTCCACTAGGCTGTCCTTTTTATTTTGATGAAATTTCCACTAGGCTATCCTTTCCTTATCTCATTTTGAACTTTCAAATGATAGTTCTGTAGTTCTTCACTTCGGCAGTGGGATGTTCTGAAGCTCGATGAACAACGAAGTATGAACCATTGACAGAAAACAATGATGACTAGTAGCCTCAATTTGGCAGAGACACGTCATCAAAATTGAAAGTAAGAGACAAAAATGGAAATCTGACCTGGAATAGAAGAGATCTTTGTTTTGTCTCCGGATCAAATTGCTTGGTCACTCGGTAGCCAGGCCTACCAATTTTAACTGCAAATCCAGCCCATAAAAAATTAGCACACGAGACTCAAGAATCAAGTAAAATGGATAATCAACCATACCATATTCATCAAAATCTAAAAATTTCTTAACATGAGAGATGGTCAAAGTACGATGAATTATCATGACATTGATTTAATAGCAATCAGGTAATGGCCAGAATCAAGCGCAATGGTTATAGATGAACCATAAAACCAGCACAAGTAATTTAGGATTAAGGCATAATTGATTGATTGACCGGTGACAAGTTACAATGGGGGAGTTTGACCATGGCTAGTGCAAAGGAGATGGGGGAGAGGTTGATGGCAAAAAGGGCTTGGGGGAGTAGTGGGGATGCGACCGGTATGTGGGACAGGATGGCCAGTTGCATTCGGGAGGTAGCTAGAGAAGTGCTAGGGGTTCGCGGGGTAGCCGTGGTGGGCATCGAAGGGACTGGTGGTGGAATGATAAAGTTCAAGAGGTGGAAGCAAAGAAAGCGGTGTATGCAAAATTGATAGAAAGCAAGAATGAGGTGGAGTAGTGGACGAATAGGGAATTGTATAAGATGGCGAGAAAGGAGGCAAAGCTAGCGGTTACGGCGGCGAAAATGGCGATTTTTGAAACGCATGTAGGTGGAATTAGAGGAAAAAGGCGTGGATAAGAAGTTGTACAGACTAGCCAAGGCGAGAGAGAGGAGAGCCCGTGACTTGGATCACATGAGGTGCATCAAGGACGAGGACGGCAAAGTACTGGTGGAGGACGCGCATATTAGGCGGAAGTGACAATCAAACTTCCATAAACTCTTGAACGAAAAAAGGAGATAGATACATTGTGCTGGGAGATCTAAAGAAATCTAGTAGGTACCGGAATTTTGGGTATTGTAGAAGCATTAAGGTTGAGGTTAAATGTGTTGTTCGCAGGATGCGTAGGGGACGAGTGATCGGGCCTGATGAGATCTCAGTTGAATTTTGGAAGAGCGCAGGCAGGGCAGGTTTGGAGTGGCTGACTGAGTTGTGTAACGTCATTTTTAAGACGGCGAGAATTCCCGAAGAATGAAGGTGGAATACAATAATTCCCTTGTATAAGAACAAAGGTGATATCCAGAATTGCAACAACTATAGGGGTATCAAGTTGCTAAGCCACACTATGAAAGTTTGAGAAAGGGTCGTAGAGATGAGGGTGAGAAGAGGCGTGTCTATTTTCGAGAACCAGTTTGGATTCATGCCGGGGCGTTCGACTACATAAGTCATTCATCTTATTAGGAGGTTGGTGGAGCAGTATAAGGATAGGAGGAGAGACTTACATATGGTTTTCATCGACCTCAAAAAGGCATACGACAAAGTCCCTAGGGAGGTTCTATGGAGACGTTTGGAGGTTAGAGGTGTACCTGTGGCGTACACTAGGGGGATCAAGGATATGTATGATAGAGTCAAGATCAGGGTACGGACAGTAGGAGGAGACTCAGAGCACTTTCCAGTGATGATGGGGATGCACCAGGTATTAGCTCTTAGCCCATTCTTATTTGTCTTGGTGATGGATGGACTAACGCGACAAATCCAATGGGAGGTGTCATGGTGTATGTTATTTGCAGATGACATAATCCTGATTGATGAGACTCGCAGCGAAGTGAACGCTAAGCTGGAGGTTTGGAGACAGACTCTGAAATTTAAAGGGTTCACACTGAGTAGGACCAAGACAGAATATTTGGAGTGCAAGTTCAATAACGAGAGCGACCTTGAGACAGGCGTGGAAGTGATGCTTGGTACTCATGCCATTCTAAAGAAAGGAAGCTTCAAGTAACTCGGATTTATTATCCAAGGGAATGGAGAGATTGATGACGATGTCACACATCGTATTGGGGCAGGGTGGATGAAATGGAGGCTCGCATCTGGAGTCTTGTGCGATGAAAAGGTGTCACCAAAACTTAAAGGCAAGTTCTATAGGATGGTGGTTAGGCCGACTATGTTGTATGGGGCGGAGTGTTGGCCGGTCAAGACTTCGCACATCCAAAAGATGAAAGTTGCGGAGATGAGGATGCTGAGATGAATGTGTGGGTATACAAGGAGGGATATATATAGAAATGATGATATTCGGGACAGAGTGGGAGCGGTCTTGGTGGAGGATAAGATGCGAAAAGCAAAGCTGAGATGTTCGGACACGTGCAGGGGAGAGACACAAATGTCCTAGTGCGGAGGTGTGAGAGGTTGGCTATGAACGGGTTCAGAAGGGGTAGAGGTAGGCCGAATAAGTATTGGGGAGAGGTGATTAGACGTGATATGTTGCAGGTGTAACTTACGGAGGACATGACCTTAGATAAGGGGTTGTGGAGGACACGGATTATGGTAGAAGGGTAGTAGGTAGTCGAACGTAGTCCAACTTACGCTTACAAACTGATAGTTGTAGTGTTATTATTGTAGGCCTGCTTAACCTATCATAATAGTAGGCGCAGTCCTGCTTTATAGTCCCCTGTCATTTGATTTCTGCTGCTATGTATTCCGTAGTGTACTTTGTTTATCTTGTCTACCTGCGTTAGTTACTGCGTTAGTTACTGCTTCTTTTTTCAGAATGCGCTACCGTGGTTTATTCGCTTTTGATACCAGCATTTTCATACTGCTTTAAATTTTTTGACTGGGTCTGACCGTTTCGCTTGCTTTGCTTGTGCTTTGTCTTGAGCCGAGGGTCTCTCGGAAACAGCCACTCTACCTACCAAGGTTAGGTAGAGGTAAAGTCTGCGTGCATTCTACCTTCCCCAGACTCACGTTGTGGGATTTCACTGGGTATGTTGTTGTTGTACTGGTGACAAGTTACAATATTTTAAGGAACCTTGGTCAAGTATCATCCATAGAAGGCAAATAAAATTATTGTTTGTTCTTATTCTTTTGAGATAACTGAGTAACCTTGCATGCACCTTGACTATTATGTGCACAACCATGCTCACCAAAGCTTAGGCCTTAGGCAGATGAAAATAAATCACCTAGCTTTTTTGGCTCTTTTTTGGCTCTGACCGGGATTTAAACTAGTTTCTTATGGTCTTTATTTGAACTTCACCGGCCCTTGGGTGCTAGATGGCGAATTAATTTCTAGTGAGTAGAATTTTCGAACGTTCATTCAGCGTAATCAAAATCTTATTGTACCTTTTAAAAAAAAATAAAGGTGGAGCTGGAACAAGCTTGCACACCTCGACTATGCCCCAGCTACACCAGCATAAGTAACTAGTAACTTTTTTACACCACTTAGGTAGATTGGAAAGCGGAATTTGAACCTTGGCCTCCAAATTTGCACCTACTTCATTGACAACTAGACCACACCTAGGGTGCCAACACCTTACAGTATATGATTATTTTTAAATTTTTGTTCAATAACAGTAGGTAAATCTGCACCTTGACAACCTTTCTCCGACACATCTATTAGGTAAATCTTCCCATCAAGGCTGAAGCTAAAAGGAAGAAACTTGGCATCTCGTGATTTTTAATCTCACTTCAGTGACTGCCAGGCCATACCTAGGTGCAGTGTAGAATCATGGCTAAGGTAAAGATACGAATTATATTGTTAAACCCTAAATCCTTATCCCTAATTCAACAAACTAACAAAACACTGAAATATCATGAAAATTAAGTCCCAAATTCAAATAAACAAAACTCATCTATTCCTAAACTCATTAAAAATACGAAATGAAGCTGATTTTTAATCGAATCATACTGTTTCTTTTGAGAGTGAAAGGAATTATACTGTTAAACCCTAAATCCTATCCCTAAATCAACAAAATAACAAAAACACTAAAATCTCTCACATATCACCAATATTAAGTCCCAAATTCAAATAAACACAACTCGTCTATCCAAAAAAAACCATAAAAGACAAAATGAAGCCAATTTTTAATCATATCATACCGTTCTTCTCACTTCATTGACTGCTAGGCCACACAGATGCAATGTTGAATCGAAGCTAAAAGTAAACAAACGATCTATATTGTTAAACCCTAAATCATATTCCTAATTCAACAAAATAACAATAACACCAAAAACCTCTTACATATCATCAAAATTAAGTCTCAAATTCAAATAAATGAATTATACTGTTAAACCCTAAATCCTATCCCTAATTCAACAAAAACACTAAAATCTCTCACATATCACCAAAATTAAGTCCCAAAATTCAATAAACACGACTCATATATTCATAAAAATAATAAAAACACTAAATGAAGCCGAATTTTTAATCTAATCATACCGTTAACACTTAAATCTCTTACATATCACCAAAATTAAGTCACAATTCAAACATTTATACTATTAAACCCTAAATCCTATTCCTAATTCAACAAAACTAACAATTTCACTAAAATCTCTTACGTATCACCAAAATTAAGTCTCAAATTCAAATAAACACAATTTTTAATCGAATCATTACCGTTTCTTTTGAGAGTGACTTTGTGCTATGAGGCTGAGGTCAAACAAACGATTTATACTGTTAAACCCTAAATCCTATCCCTAATTCAATTAAACAACAATAACACTAAAATTTCTCACATATCACCAAAATTAAGTCTGAAATTCAAACAAATACAACTCATATAACCATAAAAATCATAAAAACACGAAATGAAAGCCGAATTTTTAATCGACTAATACCGTTAACACTAAAATCTCTTACATATCACCAAAATTAAGTCGCAATTCAAACATTTATATTGTTAAGCCCTAAATCTTGTTCCTAATTCAACAAAACTAACAATTTCACTAAAATCTCTTACGTATCACCAAAATTAAGTCTCAAATTCAAATAAACACAATTTTTAATCGAATCATTACCATTTCTTTTGAGAGTGACTTTGCGTTATGAGGCTGACGTCGAACAAATGATTTATACTGTTTAACCCTAAATCCTATCCCTAATTCAACTAAACAACAATAACACTAAAATCTCTCACATATCACCAAAATTAAGTCCGAAATTCAAACAAATACAACTCATCTAACCATAAAAAATAATAAGAACACGAAATAAAGCCACATTTTTAATCGAATCATACCGTTAACACTAAAATCTCTTACATGTCACCAAAATTAAGTCACGATTCAAATATTTAATACTGTTAAACCCTAAATCCTGTTCCTCATTCAACAAAACTACAAACACTAAAATCTCTTCCGTATCACCAAAATTAAGTCTCAAATTCAAATAAACACAAATTTTAATCGAATCATACCGTTCTTCTTACTTCATTGACTACTAGGGCACACAGACGCAATGCTGAATCGCGGCTAAGGTTAAATAAACGGCTTATACAGTTAAACCCCTAATTCCTATCCCTAATTCAACAAAATAACAATAACACTAAAATCTCTCATATCACCCAAAATTAAGTCCGAAACTCAACAAGCACAACTCCTCTAACCATAAAAATCATAAAAACACAATGAAGCCGATTTTTAATCGAATCGTATCGTTAGCACTAAAATCTCTTACATATCACCAAAAATTAAGTCACAAATTCAAATAAATAGCACTAAAATCCTATTCAAACATTTATACTGTTAAACCCTAAATCCTATTCCTAATTCAACAAAATCAACAAAAACACTAAAATATTTCACATATCACCAAAATTACGTCTCAAATTCAAATAACGAAGCCGAATTTTAATCGAATCATTACCATTTCGTTTGAGAGTAACTTTGCGCTTATGTGGTTGAGGTTGAGCAGGAGCATCCTTAGCTTCACGAGCAGCTCTTTTAGCTAAATTAGTCTGATGTCTTTTCCCTTGCGTGTGCGCCAAGTA
This sequence comes from Anisodus tanguticus, assembly GCA_034509755.1. NCBI lineage: Eukaryota > Viridiplantae > Streptophyta > Magnoliopsida > Solanales > Solanaceae > Anisodus > Anisodus tanguticus. The sequence continues at coordinate 41,405,595 of CM067559.1, read as the reverse complement.
ATTCCCTTCGTTATTGTGTAACGTCAAACAAAGCTTACATTCATAGCTACCGAGATGATTTCGCATGAAATATGGATCTTTTGCTAAATCTATTGTTTCCAAAGCTAATCGGCGCAACCGCTCACGGCGGTCGATGGCTTCGTTTTGGGCGGAGGCGGCGCCACCGCTTCCCGGCTTCGATCCCCATTCTCTATCCATTTCTCGTAAAAACCCGACCCGAAAGAGCCAGGGTTTGAAAGAGAAGTTGATGTTGTAGTACTGTATTGGAATTAGAGCTGTCCATGACTAGGGTCGGAGTCGGATCGGGTCAGACCTGTTTTATTTTTTTATTTTCAGATTCTGGTCTTGACTCTTCGGGATTCTACGGATCATGGGTCGGCCATGACCCGCTTTACAAAACAAAATACAGTAAGCAAACACTGTAATTTTACCCAATCCGTTATCCGATATAGTTTGTCACCAATTAAAATTTTCAACAAACAGAAACATTAAATCATTAAAAATTACACAAAAAAGAACTGAAGCAGATTCCACGATAAAATTACAAATCAACATCACGATAATTCATTATCATAAATATCATCGTCGTCATCATCATCATCAATAGATTCTTCTTCGTTTGTCATTTCACCTATATAAGTAAAAAATAAATATTAATAAAGAAAAAATGATATAAATTATATTAAAAAGATAAATATATATATATATATATATATATATATATATGTATGTATATGTATGTATATGTATGTATATGTATGTATATGTATGTATATGTATACAACATACCTTCCGTAAGAACCCAATCACCCTACATATGAACGGGTCGGGGTCGGGTCAGGCCGGGTCAGATGGGTAAAAAATTCTGACCCTGGACCGACCTTACATATGAACGGGGCCCCGCTTTTTCGGGTCAGGTGGCTCACGGGTCAGATATAAGCTGACCCTGGCCCTGATTTTTTCGGGTCGGGTCATGTGGGTCCCCGACCCGATAGACAGGTCTAATTAGAATTGAAGACGGTTAATTCAGATGGATTGGGTCAGTAGCAGTTGATTGGCCCAATATTTCAATTTTTCCTTTCAAACAGCATTGGGCTTTTTCTTAACACATTAGTTAGGCGATCTACATCACACACCGAAGGCGGTCTTTTCCTGGACCTTGTTAACGCGGGATGTTTTATGCACCGAATTGTTTTAAATTGGTAGCTAGGGAATAACGAGTATGGTCCCCAAAAGTGTTCGGTCTTGAGTTTTTGTTTCACTTAATAATTTTAAAAAAAATGATTTTAACCTGAAAAAATTCATTTGGTAGAATTAATGTTGCCCATCAATCATGAGTTCTAGCTTTTGGTTATAAGGCAGAACTTGTGGTCAACTGAACAGGTTCATTGTCTTGAAGTATCCTGAACTTTTGACTTATATGCAAATGCTAGAACTTATGCTCTTATAAGGCAAAATTTATGGTCAATTGAGCAGGTTCACTGTCTTGAAATATATTGATATTCTTCCTTATAAACAAAACTAATTTATATCCACAACTTATGCTCGATAGACAACAAAAGTTTTGCCCCGACGAATTTTCTGAAGCTGTGGCTATTTTTTAAGAGTTTTGTTCAGCGGGACCATAAATCAAAACCAACCCTTATGAAGGCCATTTGTGAACTTAACCCTTCGGTAGCTTGTCAAAAATAATTATTTATGACAATATTGTTATTTATGTAGTGAAAGATGTGTTTTATATTGGTTCTGCGGGGTCATTGCCCGATATCCATGGTATTGTTATGATATGGAGCAATACCTACAACACGATTTGTGTATTTGTATGTAGTGGGTATGAGCAAGAGGGATGGTGTGTAAAAGGGGAGGTAGAATTATCTAGTAATTCAAAAGGTAAGAATTCAGAACTCATAAACTTCAAATCTTGAATCCAGCTTTGAATGGGTGGAAGAAGATAAGGTGAATATATAATTGGGTGTTTACATCAAACCAATTTTATCATAATTAACTTAATGAAGTGAAAGTATGGCTTAATTAATCATGATTAAGTGATAAAAGTTTATGTATAAATACATGACATACATATATTAATTTGATGCAAACACCTGATGTCTGCGAGTTATTACCCAACTTACCATCCTAATTGTTTGGTTGGTGGAAATTTAATCTCCCCATAAAAAATTAACATTGTTACTATCTTTTTCTCTTTGTATAAATTATGTGAAGATTTTGTATTACTTTATATCGGTAAGTGTAAAATTAGATGAGAATGCAAGTATCGGTAATAGATGAATTACAAAAGACTGCCTTTGCTCTTTTCCACAGCCAAGAGACCCAAGAAAGCTCGTCAATTCAACAACGTGAAGCCTTATTCCTCAAGATTATGCTATCAATCTCAAGTATATTAAGTTTTTTTCTTTTTCGTCGTTCTTGTTGATTTTTCTCTTTTTACATAAAAAAAAAAAGATTCAACTAAGATAAGTAATATAGCTAATTTCTTTGAGCTTAGTTATATTGGGTATGATTGTTCAAACATAGTAGATAATAAAAGTTAGAACATTGGTTAACATAAGTTCAAAGAGTAGATAATATGGAAACCTAGTAGTCCAAGCTCGTTTCTCCATGTAAGATTGTATTAATATTTCTTCGGGAGTATTTCTCATTAATACATATATATATATATATATATATATATATATATAATGTTGAATCCTAATTGAATAAGGATACTCTATTTATCATAATTATACACTACTATTAATTACAAAATATATGGCAAATATATGATAATATTCGCTAATACAACCCCTCAGTCGGAGCGGGAGGAGGCCGGACGTTGAGACTGAATCTGAAGTCTAGGAATAGCTGTCTAGGAAGTCCTTTAGTGAAGATATCTGCATACTGATACGAATAAGGCACATGTAACACCTTAACATGACCTATAACAACCTTCTCAGGAACAAAATGTATATACAACTCAATGTGTTCGGTTCTCTGATGCTGAACCGGACTATGAGATAAGTATATCGCATATATGTTATCACAGTACACCATAGACGCCTTACGCAAGGGACAATGAAGCTCCAAGAGAAGGTTTAGGAGCCAGCAGATCTCAGCAACAACGTTTGCTACGCCTCTATATTCTGCTTCTTCACTTGATCGGGATAGAGTGGCTTGCCTCTTGGCAGACCACGAAATGAGATTATCTCCCAAGAACACACAGTAGTCGGAGGTGCAACGCCGCGTGTCCAAACAACTTGCCCAATCGGCGTCCGTATATGATATCAACTAGGGCTGGCAATGGATCGGAGGTGGATTGGGTGAAGCTCAATCCGCCTCCACCCGCCAACCATCCATCCACTACCGACCCATCCATCACCCTATTTTTCTTCATCTACATCTGATCCACCCATCATCCACGGTTGAATCGGGTGCTTCGCGGATGAAAATTATAGCACAATCAATCAATCACCTAAAATCCTTGGTAAAACGAAAAAAATTACATCAAATAAATATCATCATACTGTTTTTACAAGACGTGTCTATGCTCCAAACATGCAACCAAAAAAACGACGGCTTTACTTCCTTATAAAAATTATACTACTAATAGTCAAATACTGTATTAAATAATGATGACTTTACTTGATTGATTTCATAAAAATAGTTGCTAATGAGTAATGACCTTGATATCTTCGCCAACTGAAAATAAATGCAATAATTACAATTAATGTCCCATGATAGAATTATGATTAAAAATTATCCTCTATAATGATTTTGGTTAAAGCTCTTATGGAATCAAGGATAAATGCAAGACACATATCTAAGGGTGAGGACATGAATGACCCAAAAGTATAATGAATTTTAAAATTATGATATTTTGTATAGTAAGAAAATATTTTTTTTAAATATTTTTCCTTAAAAAGTTATTTGAAGTTGAAGTGAAAAAATAGTATCTAAAAATTAAACGTACTTGATATAAGTGTATTCGAAAAAAAAAATCTTAAAGTTGAAGATTTGCGAGGAAAACTAATATTTCACTCAAAATACACTTTCAAGTCAATAAACTAGACCCCTTGGAATCATTTACAAGTACTTGAAGAAAATTAGTACTATTTGCCAAAAAATATATTATGTTTTTTAAGTACTTCAAACTTTTTAAAATTATTTTAATAGTTACTATACATATATACTAGTACTAACAAATTTCACAGTACAAAACATTATATTTGTATTATAGAATTTTGTAATAATAATAATTAATTTATAATGAAACACTAGAATTTAGTTGTACATTAAAAAAAATTAATTCATAAACGGGTGGATGGATGGATCGGGTGGTGGGTTGGATGTATGTCCACCCGAATCCGACCCGATCTGTCACCCAATTAAAATCCGTATTTTGTTAGATTTTCGTCCATATAATCGAGTCGGGTGGATCGGATATCCATTGGGTTATGGTGAAATTATCGACCCTAATATCAACATGGTCGGTGCAGAGGGGTAAAGATGCAATCTATAATCAAGAGTGCCCTTAACGTATCGAACGATACTTTTAAGAGCTGTAAAGTGAGGCTCCCTGGGGCATGCATAAATAAACACACCTATTGAACATCATAAGCAATATCAGGCCTGGTGAAAGTAAGATACTGAAGTGCACTTGCGAGGCTCCTATAAAGGGTGGGATCGGACACTATATCACCGTCAACAACACTGAGTTTCGACTTCGAGTCGACCGGAGTAGGCATGATCTTGCAGTTCACCATTTTAGCTATGTACATAATTTATTTTGCATACTTATGTTGACACGGGAACATAGTATCTGCAGATCTAGTTACTGAGATCCCCAAGAAGTAACTCAACTTCCCCAAGTCAGTCATAGTAAATTCGGATTTAAGCAGAGCAATTATCTCATTTTTCAACACATCAGAAAAGGCAGTGAGAACAATATCATCCACATATAATAACAAGTATGCAATGTTACTACTTCGATGAAAGATAAATAGAGAATGGTCACACTTACTGCATACAAACCCAATATGCATAATGTAAGTAGCAAAACGCTCATACCAGGCCTTGGGAGCATGTTTCAAACCATACAATGACTTACGAAGATGGAAAACACAATGAGGAGCCTCCGGATGGACAAAGTCTGGCGGTTGGTGCATGTAAACAGTTTCTTTCAATCCCTCATATAAGAATGCATTATTTACATCAAATTGATGAATCATCCGATTCTTACCCATAACTATGGTCAGAACCGTACGAATGGTAGCCGGTTTAACCACCAGACTAAATGTCTCACTATAATCAATACCTTCATGCTGATTAGTACCATTAGCCACAAGTCTCACCTTATAGGGCTCAAGGTCACCACTGCCTCTGAATTTGTGACAAAATAACCACATACAACGAATCACATTAACCCCATCTGGATTAGGAACCAGATCCCAAGTGTGATGTTTTGTTAAAGCATTAAACTCCTCACACATGGCCGCATTCCAATTCGGGTCAAGTTTAGCTAATTTTGGGTTTTTGGGAATTGGGGATATAGTTTGTGTGGATAGGTTAAAGTGGACTTTGGGTTTGAAAATCCCGTATTGAGCACGAGTTTCCATTCTGTGCGTGGGGGTAGGGGATGTTTTGGTAGATGGGTGGGGTGCGGTTTGTTGGGTTGTCGGGTCAGGGGTTAGATGCTGGGTTGGGGTCGTCGGAGCAGTAGCAGTGGTGGGTGATTATCGAAATAGATCGACGGGATATGGGTGAATGGGGGTCGGTTCCGGTGACTGTGATGGGTTAGGTGTGGGTGGGTATTAGGTCAGATCAACGGGATAGGGTTGACTTGGTTTTGGGTCTGATGTTGGTGATGGGTTGAAGGTGGGTAACTGGATGGAAGGATAGTGACGGAGTTGCGGTGGGGCAGTCGTAGGGTTGGTTTGGACGATGGGAGGATAGGCGGCAGGCGACGGGGACACTGAGTTTGGCGAACTGGTTTGCCGGCGTGTATGTGAGACGATGGCGGGTCGGGTCGACTCTACCGGGAAATATTCCGGCAGAGAACTTGTGGTAGCAGTGGGATTGTGTGGTGATTGAACAGTAGGGGCAGTACCGATAGTACGACGGAGTTCAGTGAGTACGATAGGGGAGGAATCTGACTCATCGAGAAAGGTGTAGTCCGTGTTTCAGAATTTTTGGATGTTAGCAAATGGGAAGATTGTCTCGTCAAACGTGACATGACTAATGACGTGGATTTTACGTGTAGATATATTGTGTATAATAGTGAATCCTAATTGAATAAGAATCATCTATTTGCCATAATTATACACTACTATTAATTACAGAATATATGATAATATTCGCTAATACTCATTCCTCTAATCGGAGCTCATCTCTGTGCTCGAGTTTCTTGCGGACTTGGTAGCCAAATCACCCATTATGAATCTTCTTGGAATTGAATAATATGAAGGGTTTATTTCTTTAGGGGCTTCACATTCCTTCCGAGGTAAGAAGTACATGACCCCAACGTTTAATCAACTAAACCTAAATTCTTGTATTTCGTGCTCTCTTAGGGCCATAACTGGTGCTTTGTATACCATGGAGAATCCACAATGTATTGCACCCGATTTCTCCAAGCAGGATATGGTGTATTTCCATCCCATTACTTGTTTCGAAATCTATTATCCATTTGGTTACGGCTATGTGTTTGGGAGGGGTTTACATACCGAAGAAGATTACCCGTACTTGAATACCTATAACTGCATGTGTCTTGATCTACGAGAGCGGTTCAAACTCTATATTGAGGATTATCATATCATCCAATATGACTCGGATATCTTATCCTCTTTGTATCAGCAACCCCTTACAACGTGAATGATTTATTATGAGAGCTTCAAACACATCCACCGCCGTATAAATCTGCATTGAAGCTGTCGGATGTCTATTCCCCGACCAGAATGAGCCACCAATTTTATGAAAGAATGGAAAATCAAAGTGTCATTCTGTATTGGTAATAGGTTATGGCATCGTGTATGACATGTAAGATTGTATTAATCTCTCTTGAGGAGCCTTTCTCATTAATACAAATATATATATAGGTGTACAATATTGAATCCTTCTATAATAAAGATTCAATCCTACTATAATTATACAATACAAAATATGGTAAGTATGTAACCTAGTACACTAATACATGTGCTAATACACCTCCTCAGTCGGAGCGGGAGGATGCCAGACGTTAAGACTGGATCTGAAGTCGAGGAAGAGCTGTCTAGGAAGGCCCTTTGTGAATATGTCTGCATACTGATATGAAGAAGGCACATGTAATACTTTGACATGACCGAGAGCAACATTCTCACGAACAAAGTGAATGTCCATCTCAATATGCTTGGTTTGTTGATGTTGATTCGGATTATGAGATAGATAGATGGTGGATATGTTATCACAATAAATCAAAGACGCCTTACGCAAGGGACACTAAAGCTCCAAAAGAAGATTTCGAAGCCAACAGATCTCAGCAACTACATTTGCAACGCCTCTATACTCAGCTTCTGCACTCGAACATGATAGGGTGGCTTGCCTCTTGGCAGACCATGAAATGAGGTTATTCCCTAATAACACACAGTAGCCGGAAGTAGAGCATCGCGTGTCCGGACAGCCTGCCCAATCATCATCCGTATATGATAATAATTTGGTCGGTGCTGAGGGATAGAGATGCAATCCATAATAAAGTGTGCCCTTAACGTATCGAATGATACGCTTGAGGGCAGTAAAATGAGGCTCACTGGGGGTATGCATAAATAAGCATACCTGCTGAACATCATAAGTAATATTAGGCCTGGTGAAAGTAAGGTATTGTAGTGCACCTGCAAGACTCTTGTAGAGGGTGGGATCTGACACTGGATTACCATCAACAACACTAAGCTTTGATTTAGAGTCAACAAGAGTAGACATGATTTTGTATTTTGCCATTTTGGCCCTGTACACAATCTCCTTTGCATACTTACGCTGACAAAGAAACATAGTATCTGCAGATCGAGTCACTGAGATTCCCAAAAAATAGCTCAATTTCCCCAAGTCAGTCATAGCAAATTCGGTTTTGAGCAGTGCAATTATCTCATTTTTCAGCAAATCAGAGGAGGCAGTAAGAACAATATCATCCACATATAACAATAAATATATAGTGTTACTGCCTCTATCGAAAGTAAATAGAGAATTATCACACTTACTACATGTAAACCCAATGCGCATAATGAATTGTGCAAAGCGATCATACCACGCTTGAGGGGCCTGTTTTAAACCATAAAGTGACGTACGGAGACAACATACATACTGAGGGGCTGCTGGATGGATAAAATCGGATGGCTGGTGCATGTAGACAGTTTCATTCGAATCCCCATGGAGAAAAGCATTTTTTACATCAAGTTGATGAATCGACCAATGCTTTCCCATAATGATGCTTAGAACTGTGTGAATGGTGGTCGGTTTAACAACCAGATTGAATGTCTCAACACAATCAATGCCCTCATGTTGATTAGTACCATTTTCCACAAACCTTGCCTTATATCTATCTAAGTCACCACTATCCATGTACTTGTGACAAAAAAGCCACATGCAACGGATCACATTCACCCCTTCCGGTCGAGGACCTAAATCCTAAGTATGCTATTTTGTTAAAGCATTAAACTCCTCACACGTGGCCGCATTCCAATTCGAATCCATTCTGGCGAATTTTGGGCTTTTGGGAATATGGGATATGATTTGTGTGGATATGTTAAATTGGACTTTGGGTTTGAAAATCTCGTGTTGGGCATGGGCTTCCATATGGTGCGAGGGGAAAGGGTGGGTGGGGTAGGTCTGCTGGGTGTTGGGTCACGGTATGGGTTCAGTTCTGCATATTGGTTTGGTGTCAGAAATGGGACGATGTCGATGGATGTGACCAGTAGTGGGTGCCAGGCGACAGGTTGTGGATGGTGACTATTGATGGTAGGTGGCGGTGATGATACTAGTTGGGTTGGGTAGGTTGTCGGATGTGGTAAAGGTGCGGGACTCGAAAGTGGATCTGGTAACATGTGGTGTTGTAGTGGTAGTGGTGATGTCGTGGTTGGGGTGTCATGGGTGTTACTGTATCGGCGAGAGGGTGCTGGATCTGGGCTGTGTTGATTGATCGGAGCGACGACGGGGTGTGGTGTTGACACAGAAGACGACCAGTGAGTGGTGGGTGTGTCAGTGGAATAGGATTGAGAGAAAACCGATCGACTGTCGGTGGTGGCATAGGCAGTCAACGATGGGGTAAACCTGGATGACGGGTATACCGTAGTTATGGTGACTTGCGGCAGTGACGGAGAGGTAGCAGTGCCTTGACCTAGGTTTGATGGGGCAGTGGTGGTGGCTGGTACGTCGGTTGCCATTGGAACAGAGGGGGCAGACCTGAGAGGACGAGAAGGGGAGACTGTGGCTGGACTGCTAATGGAGACAATTGGTGCGTCTGCCGCTGCCGGAATAGTAGCAGCCTGATGAAGTTCTTATTGGACAAGCGGTGATGGGTCCGAATCTTTGAGAAATTGGTAATCAGTGACTCAAAAAATTTTAATATTATCAAACAGGAAAACATACTCAACAAAGGTGACGTGGCGAGAGATTATAATTTTATCGGTGGAGAGCTCATAGCACAAGTAACCCCTATGGTTTGACGGAAAGCCTAGGAAGGCGCACGGGGTAGATCTGAGTGCCAATTTATATGGGGGAGGGGACATGGATGTCAAATTAGGGTAACACAGACAACCAAAAATTCGAAGATAGTCATAGGTGGGGATCCGACGGTAGATAATTTCAATGGGTGTCTAACTTTGAATCGCATGGGTAGGTAAAATGTTGAGAATGTGTTCTACCATTTTTAGCGCATATACTCAAAAAGTAGGGGGAGAGACGCATGAAAAAAGAGAGTACTAATCATATTATTGATGGTTCAGATAAGTCTTTCAGCTTTTCCATTTTGAGGGGATGTGTAGGGGCAGGAGAAACGAAAGATCATGTCATTATCCGCACAGAATTTATGAAATAGGAAATTATTAAACTCACGATCATTATCACATTGAAACAGTTTTATGTTTTTTTCAAATTGCATTTTGACTAGTGTAAGAAACTCAACAAATTTGGAGAAGACTTGAGATTTGAGTTTGAGTGGGTAGACCCAAAGAAAGTGAGAGAAATCATCCAAAAATACCAGATAAAATTCGTGACCTAAGTTGCTAGTTATGGGAGATGTCCATAAATCAGCGTGAATAATATCAAATGAAGAGAAAGTAGTACTCATAAAAGTCGTAAATGGTAGTCTAACGTGTTTTCCTAACTGACAAGAGGAGCAACTATGAGACAGGTTCCCTTTGTTACATTGGATTAAATTACGGTTTCTAAGAGAATAAAAAATGTGAGAACCCGGATGACCAAGTCTACTATGCCACGTTGAAGGAGATATAGTTGTTAGAACGGTGGGAGGAGTGACACTAGCAGCGAATGTGTGTAGTAAAGGCTATAGGTCCCCCTCACTATTGCATCGCGTAAGGAGTTTTTCGGTACGGAGGTCCGTGACAGAAAATCCAAACGGGTCAAAATTAATCGAGACAGAATTATCGGTGGCAAATTTTCTAACAGAAATTAGATTTTTGATGATGTGTGGGGCATATAACATATTTTTAAAAGAGAGGTGGTGATGCGGTGGTAGGGTAAGGGTGTGGCCAAATTCTTGAATTGGAATGTGATGACCGTTATTGACCATAATGGACTGTGGAGTATTTAAATTTCACATTTGAGAAAGATTACTAGAATTGTTGGTGAGGTGAGAAGTGACGCTTGTATCCATATACCACGCATTATCGGGCTTCCGAGGGGGTCAATATGTTAAAAACCTAGCCCAAATTGATTTGGAAGAAGCCTGGAGCGAATTGGTAGGCGCCAGGACGTTGGGCCAGAATGTTGGGTCTCGTCATCTCTGCTATCAGATTGTTGGGCCACTGGTGGGTCGTAGGGGTTTGGGCCTGATGACAGTGGCCCTGCGGTTGTACTCCCATGTGGCTGGGCCGCAGCTGTGGCCATTGATGTTGTTGGGCTACAGGCTCTGAATTGTTGTTGAAGGCCCAGTCCCTATCAGTGTTTCTGCTGCTACCAGAATAACCAGTGTGGTTATTTACCGCCATAGGGTTGTCGAATAACAGTTGGGGAGGAAGAAACAAAGCAACGTTGGGATTCCGGGGCATTAGCCGATGTGTATGCCGGGTGAAGGGCATTCATCTTTATTTCATCCTAAAAGAAAGAAGAGAAGAGAAGAGAAGGGTCCTACTTCGGAGCTATCAGGCCAGAAGCATGGCAGACCCACCCAGGCCTATCAGCCAGACGGGGAGCCTCCTAACTTCAACTGCAGTACTTTACGCATGGATGTCGAGAACCGTTGATCCAGTAGATATCAGATATCGATCTACATGCCACATCCATACCTCACATATCAGCGTTAGGAAGCTCGAAGACACATACATGCAGTGTACGAGGCAGAAACAGTCGTATACGAGGTGTATATCAGCTTAGGGAGGATGTATACGGATAATATATAATGACAATGAGGGTATAACAGTCGTATACATAGTGTATATCGGCGTGTATAGGCTATATACAAAGGGTATACGGCTGATGGAGATATAGAGAAGGAAAGAAAATATTCGCTAGCTCATTCCTTAAAAGTCTTTTAGTCTTATTACTATTTGAGATCACTCAAAGATCAAATAAAACTATATAATACTATTAAATTTTCTTTAAACAAGCGGAATTATTAGTAGTAACATTTTCAGAAAATATAACTTTTAAAATTGCAAAGCATATTCTAGATACGGAAAAGACCCAAATATGTCATCGAACTATCGAAAAAGCTCATTTATGTCACTCGATAATAGTTTGCCTCATTTATGCCATCATCATTACAAAAATGGCTCATCCATGCCATTTTTCATTAACACTAGTTTTACAATACCATATATGACACGTGGCCTCTAATTAGAGGTTCACGTCGTTTAATTAAATCAATTCAATTTTAAATCTCAAATTAATAAAAAATTTGACTCATGCACCTGACCCATCCACAACCATAATCTAGTTGGAGGCCACGTACCATATCTGGTATTGTAAGATCGACATTAATGAAAAATGACATAAATGAGCTATTTTGATAACGATGATGACATAAATGAGCCAAACTATTGGCGAGTGGCATAAATGAGCCTTTTTCGATAGTTCGATGACATATTTGAACCTTTTCTGTTCCGGATATTTGATAAATAATAACGGTGGTACCCCAATTCATACTCATTAAAGCAAAAAATACAAGTATTACTCCATCCGTTCCAATTTAAGTGTCTTAGTTTGACTAGACGCGGAATTTAAAAAAATAAATGAAGACTTTTGAATCTTGTGGTCTTTAATTAAAGAATTGTGGGGTCCTTTAAATCTTGTGATCTTAAACTTGTCAAAACTTACTAAATATAAGAAGAGATACTCTTTTTTGGACAAAAAAAAATAAGACACTTAAATTGGGACGGGGGAAGTATTATCTTCTTGATAAAAAAAAGTTGAAAGCTAGAAACATCTGAATAAATTCATCCCCCACACACTTAAGTACTCTTTGGCCTACAATGTCAGTTTTTTTCTCACATACATGTACTATTTGTAACCATTTTGGACTATATAACTTGACCGAACATTTTATTTTTTACGTCCTTATAACTGTTAGGTAGATTTTAGTATTGTTTTAGAGTGTGTTTTAGGGAGTCTTTTGTTTGTCTTTTAGTTGTTTTGTGCAGTATTATGCGTGTGTTTTGTGTTTTCAGGTTTTGAGCTATTCGGAAAGGAAATAGGCGGTTATTGAGGATAAAAGTGTATACATGTCCACACGAAATAAGTCAAAGAAGCCCTGGGAAGCTCGGAAATCAATTTAAACGAATTCCGGATGAAGAAGGTTGAAGCGCCGCGACGCAACAAGCTGAAGAGTCGTGGCGTTGTAGCACCGCGGCGCCCCTCTGGCAGTAAGCACACGATATTCAAAAGTGAATTAGAGTTGCGACGCCTGTTTGAAGAGCCGCGACGTCGACGACGTCAGGGAAGCGAGAAACCTAAATTTAATAAGGGCAAAAATGTCCATTTCGGGGGTTTTTCGTGATATATATTGAGGGAAACATTTTTCTGAAAAGGAGGTTGGGAGGACACTTTGGAGGCAAGAAATAAGAGAACAAGAAGCCATTAGTGACATCTATTGTTCAAGTTCTTTTCCTTTTCTTTACTTTAATTCAGTTGATGTTGGATATTAAGTTGATTAGTTTTCTTAGCATGACTATGAGGTAATTACTTTTATTAGGGTTTTCCGTCGAATCACTTGAAACTCTATTATGATTTAATGCATTGTTAATGTTCTTCTTCATCTATTAAAATCTATTCAACTTGTGTTTATTGAATGAGAATTAATTGGCCTTTAGTTTTCATTATCTATATGATTTCAAATCGAGATATGACAAGGGAGATTTGAATATGCTATAGTTGATTAGACGTAGGTTTAATCTTGAACGAGAGTATCACGATTGCCTGTGTAGCGTTTTAGGTTATTGATCTTAATCCTCCTATGTGGTCGAACTTATCATAGAAATATAGAAAGTTCTCACTTAGGTTGAGTTTTTATATGTCCTAACCGGAATATAGAACATCTCAGTTAACATGATATCTTAATAAGAAGAAGAATCGTTAGTCTTGCATTAATGAATGATAGAGTGAAAAGTTGAGGAGATTGGAAACCCTAATTCCTTCATTAATGAATTAAACCTCGTGTGTTTTCATTGCTATTTTATCCTAGAAATTCATGTTAGTTTGTTAATTCTTTAGTTAGAAATCATCACTTATATTCGTTAGCCAAATAGAAACTAAAGATTAGTTAATTGGTACTTGATAAATCAGTCTATGTGGACGATACTCGGTCTTACCGAAATTTATTACAAATTGCGATACGTACACTTGCGTAGCATCGAGAAAAACCGCAACAATAACATAATTATAAATAACTTTTTAAGATAAACAATACTTAGTTATAATCTAATAAAAATAATAACTAATATGCTATAGTAGATAAAACCTTCCCAGGTGCTTAGTGCACCGGGTTATCCCCCTCCCTTTTTTTATTTTTTTTTAATGCTATAGCAGGTAAAACTATAATGATAATAAAAAATATTTTTATGTTATTAGCGTAGATAACTTAAATCCTTTAAGATTATGCTTGAAATGAATAAACTTTACATCATTTTCGTTATGATTGAAGAACGACGAGATACCATAATAGAAAGAAAATGGTTGAGCGTCGTGTTAGAAATTTAAGAATTGTTGGTTAAGTTTTGTAAAGCGAGACTAATTCTTTTGTAGAAAAGGCGTTCATTGGCCATTTTTAGCACCGTCTTTATAAAGTAGTTAATGACATAAAATTTCAAATTATACAATATTATCCAAGAATTTCCTTTGTGAATTTTGAAGCTTTTAAAAAATAGCTATTTTTCAACTGCATGGATTGGAAAGTGGTTATTTGCGAAAATTTCCCAATTCCTCTCTCTAATTTGGTCAATATACATATGCGTTGATATCCCATAAGACAAGTTTAGCATGTCCAACTTTAAGGATGTGAAATAACAAACTACAATCTTAGTCAAAGTGATATGTCACACCAAATAGGGTAGTCATACAAACATACTTTATCTAGTTCTATATTGGAATAAATTCTAAATAGTGAATTCCAAAATTTGTGCCTAACAGTACTAAAAGTAGATGCTTTTATTTTGCTCCACTAATTTCATCATTTCTCTTTTAAAAAAAAGGGCATCCACTCCTAAACTAAAATTAAAAATAGCCGAAGTATATATATTATATGTATAATCCATGTATAATATGTATATAATCATATACAGTTAATATGTAATTTATGTATACCGACTAAAATAAATAAATAATGGATTAGATCGGTTATTTGTGTAGAGATCCAAAAAAATTCCTAAACAAACAACCAAAAAGTAGTAGTGCCAAGAAAAAGCCCTCATAATCAAACAATTTTGGGTCCAAACCCAATAACCTATACCAAAAAAAAGGCCCACTTAGATGTTGACCCACCACCAAAAGTTACAACTCAAAGCCTGGAGCCCAATCTCAATAACTCTTCACCCCTCTTTCTCATTTTAATTACTTTAAATGCCACTATAATTCTCAGGTGGCGGTTGCGTTGCCTTTCCGCGCGTAACAGAATATTTTTACTATAAATACGCAACATTAATTATAGTAAATTAACTAAAATGATACTTTATTCATATAAATTGAACATAAATAAATCTCTTGCTGGAAACTAAAATAGAATGTTGATAATCTAACCTTTATCAGCGAATTAAATTTGAGTTCTTTTACTTTTTACATTTTTTAAATTTCAATTCTCTTTTCAGGTAGCAAAAAATCATAAAAAGTTATACCTTATCCAACAACAATGATATTGTTATCTTAGGTATTAAGTTCATTTTTGCACTCTCTTGCTACTATTAAATGATCTTCTCTTGAATATGTTTAATCCTTATATATACTCCTCCCCAATGGTGGAGCCACAACCCAATAAGGGTGTTTAACGGAACATCTTTCGTAAAAAATTATACCATATAGACATATCAATTATTACATATTGCAGATATATATTACATATATTGATAAATGACTATGATTATCAAATAATTGAACAATCGGAGAGTAATTTACTTACGATACTTAGTTGACATTCATAAAAAAATATCTAATGAATTATGAGTTCAATTCATCCTGTTTAACAGGAAGACGAATATTCCTTGCTAATTATCAAACAATCACTTATTCACAAATTTCGTATTGTAAAAATAATTTTCATTTTTCATCTCATGGAAAACTCTTTTCGCTCCGCTCAGCCTTATCCCCTCTAGGAGTATTTTAGTGATAGGTTCTATAGGAACTGAACGATTCTATTTGGTCAAATACCTAGCGATAAACTTCTATGTTCCTTTCATTAGGGTATTTCTGAACAAGTTCCTGAATAACAAGCCTAAAAGGTTTTCTTCTCGATGAGATCGATATTAATGATAGTGACAATCTTGATGCTAGTGACGATATCGGTCGTGACCTCATGGAGCTGGAACTGCTAACTAGGCTTAACATATATATTATATATTACTTCTCAAAAATTCGAATGCCCTTAATAAAATATCTAGTTTCACCACTGCTCCGCCCGCATATTATACGGTATACTTTTTCTTTAAACTGTCTCCAAAAAAATGTTATACTTTTTTATTTAGAAATAATTAATTTTAAATTTTTATTTGATTGTATGAAACTTTTATCAAATAAAAATTCGAGAAGTATAAATTGTGTAATTGAATTAATTGTAGCAGCTGAGAAGTCACTTGTTAACGAAGAAAAAGAAACGAATAACCGCAAAAACGTTGTTCTCACTTCTCACTTTTCAGCTATATTAATTGTCTCTCTCTACATATACATATATAGTGAGAAAGTAGTGAATCATCATGCCATAAGCTCTCTGACATAGTATCACTGTTACATCATTTCTGTACGAAGGTTTTAGAGAGAGGAAGTGCATAGTTTTTAGAGAGAGAGAGAGAGTTGACGGAGTTCGCCGATGACGGCGACGATAGGGCAGAGCAATAGCAGTTACGATCTGTCGTTTAAGATCTTGTTGATCGGAGATTCTGGAGTTGGAAAGAGTAGCTTGCTTGTTAGCTTCATTTCTAATGTTGTTGACGATCTTGCCCCTACCATTGGTAACTCTCTTTGCTCCATAATTTGGCTTGCCTTGTGTGTGAATGCATACGTATATACTTTTTAGTTTTTGTTTGATCCTTTGATTTGGAAGTTTGAATCCGAAATCTCTGAACTAGTTTGTATTGATTAATGCAAGTTATTTTTGTTAATTACGTTATGTCTTTTCTTATAGTGTTTGCTTGATTAATCCTTGTACTACTAAAAAAAGTAGGAATTAGTAACGAACGAATTTGTGAAAGAATTAGGGAAGTGCACAATTGTGCCATGAGGTGCAATGTACTTGATAAATACTATGAAGTTAGTTGGATTGGTTGTATATATATGCGGCATTGTATTGTATTCTTAAATATTCGAAAATTTCCCCAAACTCTGTCTTTGCTCTTCTCTGCTTCTACTTTTTCCTCTCATTTGTACGACTAACATCTCCTTGAGCTCAACTAGTCAACAATGGCGGATCATGTCATCTGATCGACCAAGCTGCAGCTCAATGGAACAGTGAGATTCAACATGGTATCGGAGCGGTGGTAATTCGACGTTGATCAAGGGAGTTCCTTTACATGCAAAGAGGAATTCGAGGGATTTGTGTGTTCGACACTAAATTCTGGGAGTGGAGAAGCATATTGAAGATTCATAAGTTTAATCGAGACAGAAGATTAGTAGAATGGAGCAGATCGATTGATTGCAACAATAATTGAAGTCGATAAGCTACAATAAGTAATAATGGAGAACAACACAGAAGATATAACAAGTGGAATTGTGACATTAACAGTAAACATCGATCATAATCATCCTGTGTATCTCTTTCCATCTGATGCACCAGGTTCACTATCTGTTGGAATTGTGTTGAATGGAATGATAATTACACATTGTGGAGTAGAACAATGAAGTTGGCTCTGTTAGGGAAGAACAAAGTAGGTTTTATCGATGGATCAGTAAAGAGGGAGGCTTTCTGTGGAGATTTAGCAAGAGTGTGGGATATGTGTAATGCAATTGTGGTGTCTTGGTTGATGGGAAATGTAAGCAAGAACTTACTCAGTGGCATGATGTTTAATTAATTCACACAGTATATGGGAAGATTTAAAGGAGAGATTTGACAAGATAAACAATTCTAGATCTTTCCAATTACACAAGGAAATTGTTACAATGAGAAAAGGATCACAATCAGTCTCAATGTACTACTCTAGACTTAAAGACCTTCGGGATGAGTATGATTCTATTATACCACCACTATGTTGTGCTAAATCCAAAGATTTTGTTGATCATTTACAATACCAAAGAATGCTACAATTCCTAATGGGACTAGATACAAGCTATAGTCAAGCTAGAAGTCAGATTCTTATGATGCAGCATGTGCCAAGTCTAAACCAGGTATATGCAATGATCAACCAAGAGGAAAGCCAAAGAATGGTTGCAGGGACAAGCAGGATGATGAAGGAAACAATTGAATCTTCTGCTATGTTCATAGCCAGAAATGGAAGTGGAAGGAACATGAGTGGAGTTCTGAAACAAAAGAAAACATACAATCCTAATGCCCTTTGTGACTTCTGTCATATGAAAGGTCATACTAAGATGGATTGTTTCAAATTGATGAAGTGTAACTTTTGTCACAAAACTGGACATACACAAGATGACTGTTACAAGATCAATGGATATCCTAAAGACTTCAAGAATAAAAGCAAGAAGGCATATGCAGTAACTGGTGGAAGTTTGCCTCTTGAAGATACAAGACAGTAGAAGAAATGCACTGACAAAACTATAGTCATGACATGAAACATATACATAAACCATATTTTGGACAAAACTATGGATCATGTTCTAATTCACATAGCACACAACTTTTGTCAGCTTGCAATCACAATCAGAGAATGTGGTCACAACCTGCCGATGCAGTCTCACATAGCCAATTCACACCTAGTCAGCATCAACAACTCCTCAATCTGCTTAACAACAAGGGAGAGGCTAGTGGTAGTGCTAATATGGCAGGTAAATGTGTTTTTGATTCAGAAATGTTGATGAAATGGATAGTGGACACAGGTGCAACCAATCATATGGTTAGTGATCATAATTGCTTACAAAATAAAAATTTGACAGAAAGAACATGAGGTGAGCAATTACCTACAGGAGATTCAATCAGAATCTCACATGTTGGTGATTATCTCTTAGGTGGAGGTGATGTTCTTAAAAATATTCTTTGTGTGCCAAATTTCAAGTTCAATCTCATGTCGGTGTCAAAAGTAACAAAAGAACTGAAATGTAGTGTCACTTTCTTTCCACAATGTTATGTGTTTCAGGATCTCTCATCTGGGAAGGTGAGGGGGATTGACAATGAAGAAGAAGGATTGTACATATTATGCTTGGATACACAAAATAAGAAGGAAGAACGGAATAAATGTTTGTCAGCCATACATCATGTAGATGCAGTCATCTGGCACAAGAGGTTATGTCATGTACCTATGACTGTTTTAAGGAAAATTTCATGTTTCAAGAATGATACTTCTTTTATTTTGAATAAGTGTGAAGTATGTCCACTAGCTAGACAGACTAGGATTCCATTTCCGGTCAGTATTTGTAGGAAAACAAGACATTTTTAACTGTTACACATGGATGTATGGGGGACCCTATAAGGTAGAAACATATAATGGAATGAGATATTTCTTGACTATTGTGGATGATTATTCCAGATGGACTTGGATTTTTTTAATGAGGTTGAAATCTGATGTAGTTACATTGCTTAAAAATTTCTTTGTTGAAGTCGGTACTCAGTTTGAAATGAAGATTCAGATAGTGAGATCTTATAATGATACTGAATTTTTTAATCATAATTGTAGAGAGTTGTTTCAGCAGTATGGTGTGGTGCATGAGAGTTCCTGTCCCCACACACCACAGCAAAATGGTGTAGTGGTAAGGAAACATAGACACATTCTGGAAACTGTCAGGGCAATAAAATTTCAAGCAGGCTTACCTGATATGTTTTGGGGATATTGTGTGGAGGGGTTCTATACATCATGAATAGAATTCCTTCAACTATCATAGGAAATAAGTCACCCTATGAGATGTTGTATAATAGAACACCATCACTTAACCATTTAAGAGTGATAGGTTGTTTGTGTATTGCAACTATTCTGACTAAACATGATAAGTTTAGCCCAAGGGCTGTAAGAGCAGTCTTTCTTGGGTATGGATCTGCACAGAAGGGATATAAGTTGTATGACATGGAGAATAGGACATTTTTCATGAGCAGAGATGTGATGTTTATGGAGACAATATTTCCTCTCAAAGGCAATGCAGATGACAATCTTAGTCATATCAGATCACAAGAACATTTCTGTTTTGATGATCTGGTTCATCCACAGAATGTTAATATCTCACCAGCAGATAATAGGTTGCCAGGAGGAGATGAACACAGGAGTCCAACTTTGGAAGTTCAGGATACAACCCAGGATGTGTGTATTCCTGTAGAAGCACCACATGAGAATGCTGCAGACCACATACAACTGGAAACTAATCTTTTAGAATATGATGTCAGAGACTTCCTATCTGGCACAAGGATTATGTCACCAAACATGGTTCTTCTAGCTGCTTATATTCAATAACTAATGGTGTTGATTATGCAGGCTTGTCACACATGTACCAAAGTTTTGTGGCTAATGTCTCACTTGACACTGAGCCACATAATTACTCAGCAACTGCACAAGACAAGAGATAAGTTGAAGCAATGAGAACTGAGATTTAAGCTTTGGAGGATAATGGAACATGGGAGTTGGTCTCACTCATAGAAGGAAAGAAGGCTATAGGATGCAGGTGGGTGTACAAGATTAAATACAAGGCAACAAGAGAAGTGGAGAGATTTAAAGCCAGATTGGTAACAAAGGGATACAATCAGCAGGACGGGCTTGATTATCAGGAGACATTCTCACCAGTAGTCACAATCAAAATGGCCACTGTGAGGTTAGTTATTGTCCTTGCAGCAGCCAAACAGTGGACCATTCAGCAAATGGATGTCTATAATACTTTCCTACAAGGAGATCTATATGAAGAGGTATACATGGCAGTTCCAGAAGGCTTTGATGTCAAAATTGGGAAGAAACAGGTTTGCAGATTACTGAAATCCTTACATGGCTTGAAACAAGTATCAAGACAATGGAATATCAAACTTACTATAGCCTTGATTTCATCTGGATTTCAGCAAAGTCACAGAGATTACTCTCTGTTTACTAAACAAGAGAATGATAGCTTAGTGTTGGTGTTGGTGTATGTAGATGACTTGCTAATTACTGGAAATGATCCAGGACTCATTCAATCCACAAAAGAAGCACTGCAGACAACTTTTAAGTTAAAGGATCTAGGAGAGCTCAGGTACTTCCTTGGAATTGAATTTGCAAGAATTCTCAGGGTATATTAATACATCAAAGGAAGTATGCATTGGAGCTCATATCAGATACGAGTCTTGCAGGTGCTAAGCCAGCATATTCACCTATGGACATGAATCAGAAGTTCACTACTACTGAGTTTGATCAACATGTTGCTGCCATACTTCTGTCATCAGATTCAGATGTTGTTATGCCAGAACCAGATGAACCTCTATCAGAACCCAGTGTGTATAGAAGAATGATTGGTAGGTTGTTATACCTGACAACTAGACCATATATTGCATTTGTTGTGCAATGCTTGAGCCAATTCATGCAGGCTCCTAAAACATCACATATGGAAGCATGTCTTAGGCTTGTTAGATATATTTCCCAAGCACCAGGCTTGGGAATTCTTATGTCCAGAACTAGTGTTCCTCAGATCAGATGCAGATTGGGGTTCATGTGTTAACAACAGAAGATCAATCACTTTATCATGGAAGTCTAAGAAGCAAGTGACAGTTTCTAGAAGCTCAGCAGAAGCTGAGTACAGAGCTATGGCTGCCTCAGTAGCTGAGATAATCTGGCTTGTTGGTTTATATCATGAACTTGGAGTTAAAGTTCAGACACCCGTTTCAGTTTTCTCAGACAACAAATCTGCCATCCAGATTGCAGCTAATCCAGTCTTTCATGAACGCACAAAGCACATTGATATAGACTGCCATTTCATTAGAGAAAAGATTCAAGAAGGGCTGATCCACACTGTATATTTATCCTCTGCTAACCAGCCAGCAAATTTGTTCACTAAGGCCCTTGGTCGACCACAACATGAACACTTGATGTCCAAGCTAGGCATGAAGAATATCTTCATATCTCCTAGCTTGAGGGTGTGTGTGAAAGAATTAGGAAAGTGCACAATTGTGCCATGAGGTGCAATGTACTTGATAAATACTATGAAGTTAGTTGGAGTTGATAAAAGTTAGTTAAGGTTGTTAGAGGTTAGTTACAAGTTAGTTAATTTGTATTAGAAAGTAATTAATAGTTAGTTAGTGTGGTTAGTGTTAGGTGATTCTAGATGCACAATTGGTTGTATATATATGTGGCATTGTATTGTATTCTTAATTGATTCGAATATACAGTAATTTCCCCAAACTATCTTTGCTCTTCTCTGCTTCTGCTTCTACTTTTTCCTCTCATTTGTACGACTAACATCTCCTTGAGCTCAACTAGTCAACAATGGTGGATCATGTCATCTGATCGACCAAGCTGTAGCTCAATGGAACAGTGAGATTCAATAGAATTTTGTAGCTAAACAACAAAATTCGTCAGTAATCATGTTTAGTGATGGATTATTGATAAATTATCAAAAAATTATGTTAGCTACGAGCAATTTAGCAACAGATTAGCGATAATTTGTAGTTGCTCCAGTTTTTCTTTGTAGTGTTTGATTTGGATATTGGAACTTATGAGCTCAGAATTTTGAATCCGAAATCGGTGAACTAGTTTTACTCTTTGTATGATTAATGCAAGTTATTTTTGTTAGGATTAATTCTCAGATAAATCACTATTTACTGCTGTTGTTTCAAGCTATTATGAGCTAGGAACTTTAATTTGTATCCGGAATCGATGAATGGACTAAGTAGTTTAGAACATACGGAATATTTTATGATTTATAGTGCAAGTTGTTTTTGTTTGATTCTCAGATTAATCACTACTTACTGCTGTGATTTTTCAAGTCGTACTTTCAAATCAGCAGCTGTTATTGCTATTTAATGATTGATTAAAGTTAAGTTTTTGATTCTCGATTGGTTACTATTTACTGCCTGAAGTGAAATCTGAAAAATGTTTATTAATCGGAAATCAAATGGACTCTGGATATTTTTATGATTGAAATTATAATTAATCAGTTGCAATTAGAGGTTTGCATCATTGTTGTTCGTTAATGTTGATGGGATATTACTGGATTCATTTTAATGACTGACTAAAATTTTTGATTCACAGATTGATCACTATTTACTGCCTGAAGTGAATTCTGAAAAATGTTGTATAGTTTGGAAATCAGATGGACTCTGGAATTTTTTATGATTGAAACTATAGTTAATCAGTTGCAATTAGAGGTTTGCATCATTGTTGTTCTTTTAATGCTGAGGGGATTTTGTTGGATGCTTAACAGTTATTTTGAATTTATACTTGAACTAGAAAATAATCATTATTTAGATCCTAGCTCCGGCTCCAAACTAGTCTTACACATGTTATTTACCAAAAGTAGAAACAAAATCATTCTGTATTCAGTAAGAAATACTATATCCTGATAATAAAGTTATTGATTTTTTTTTATAAATCTGAAATGCACTGTTGTCTAAATTATTGTGGATTTGTTTTTAGGGTACTATAAAGACAGAAGAAATGATAGAAAACAAAAACAAGAAGACAGATTGTTAGGACTGTTTTCACCAACCACTAGGCTGTCCTTTAACATACAATTATTTTTTAACCCCATTTTGACACAATATGTCAGGTGTTGAGTTGATTTGATTTGATTTGATTTCCCTTATTAACGATCAATTAAGTTTATATCAGATGACTGTATATAAATATGCAGATACCTTTCTGCTGTATCTTAAGATTGCCTAAACTAAGCTGATATTTGTTTTAGACATACATCATCTTAAGTTGTTTATGGGTAGTAACAGAGTAGAATATGCTGGTGGGAGTACCTGATGGACTAGTTGAGATGCACACAAGCAAGAAATATAGCTTTAGAGTGTTCAATTTTTTTCCTTTCCCTCATCTCTCTCTCTCTCTCTCTCTCTCATCCTGATAGCTGATCTAGTAATTTATTTAAGCATCTTCTGAAGTTGTTGTCAAGTAGATTCTCGTATGATGGTTGACCTCTCTGATACAATTTTCCACTGACTTACTATTCCTTTGTCTGATGAATAGGTGTCGATTTTAAGATTAAGACGCTCACTGTTAGTGGGAAAAAACTGAAGCTTACCATTTGGGACACAGGTATGTAGACTCTGGAATTTAGTTTACTGTATATCATATGGTGCAAAGCCTTACCTGTATTCATCATTCTCAAAATGGGTAATCTGTAGATGAAATTTACACTGAAAATTACCATTTGCACTATAATTGTCGCCTTGGTGGACAGAGTTACCTGGTACCTGCTGCGGTGTAAGGTGGCAGGTATCCTGTGCGCGCAAGCTGGCCCAGACACCACGGTTATTAAAAAAAATTGCACTTAAAATTTTGAACTCCACAATTTAGGAACATTTGGTATCTAATATCCTAGCTTTTGGAGTTCTAAAATGTTTATGACCATTTAAGTCGATACTCCTTACCACTGGAAATACAACATTTCATGATACATAGATGACACATGATTAAATCAAGTCTAGTTAGGAAAATAATATTTGCATTGTGTGGTGAAGTATGTAAAACAGTGATTAACAAATTATCACAGCATCACTTAAATCTCTTTCTGCAATGGTGGATTTATGTGCTTAAACACAACTTAATCTATTGAAACCTCTAATTTCCTTGATCAGAAAAAAATACAACATAGTCTACATGACGATTACTTGCTTTAACTAAAGATGTGCCAATTTGATTTTCACCTGCATTTTAAGATGCTTGACTTGTTATTGAAAAATGGATATGTGGCTTAACTCAACCCCAAACTAGCTCATGAGGTAAAGACTTTCCAAGATCATTTAAGGAGACTATAACCCATTTCTTGATCCCATATTTGACACCCTCACACCCTCCCTGCACGCCAGAATATCTAGTGCCTGTATAACAAAACATGGGGACCAACATTTGAAAACACAACAATAGAGATGGCTCTTAGACCATGTTAAGAAAACAAACCATGTACTTAACTAAATTCAAATGCTAGTTCACTAGGTGAGGATTGTCTACGACCATAGAAGGAGACAATAATCCATTCCCTCATTGTAACATAACAACCATTAAGCTTTCCTCTATGCAACAAGGTTAATATGTTAATATTGCATAACATCGAATCACTACGCGGAGAAGTGTCTAAGGCTTTTCCTGGGGATCAAGAGTTCTGGAATTCAACATTCTGGCGGAACTACTGAAATCAGTTTTACTGATAGAAAAAAAAGAAACTACTGAAATCAGTTTTATCATAGGTATAACTATCGCTGTTGTTCTACTCCAACAATTAACCAGTTTGTCTCAGTAGCTTTGCTGAAAAACTTCATAGTATTTGGTTTTACCTAGATCCAGTGGAAACTTTTAATTGTACATATCATGTTTCCTACAGCTGGACAGGAGAGGTTCAGGACACTGACTAGCTCCTACTACAGAGGTGCTCAGGGGATCATTCTTGGTAAGTAAAAGTGAATTGATGCACTTTCATATCTTGCAAGAGAGGATACATCCAATGTTGATAATCCATCTATGAGTTAGCTAGAGTTAAACTTTTGTTATTACATCACTCATCTTCATTGCAGTTTAAACGTCATTCTGCCTTATTCCACTATGAAAGAACAATGCATAATTAAGAGTCACTTGCAATAGCAATCTATAAAGGGCAACATCTGCTATAGCTAGTTAAGGCTGGAATATATGATACACTTCTTTTTCAGAGGATACACTCGTCCCCAATTTATTTGTTTTTTATGTTTCCTGGGTTTACATCAAATGTGATATCCATACTTTTATTTATAAGCCATTTCCATTGCTCAATCCTCCGCAAGTTTATTTTTGATCTAGCAGCTGTTCATATTTGTTCATTGCTTGTAAAAAAAAAAGGGCAGCCCGGTGCACAAAGCATACCGCGTTAGCAAACCCTGGGGAAGTAAAATGATTTTTCTTGATAATGCTGGTGAAAGCTCGAGCTATTGGTTTTTGGAGCTTCTTGTCTAGATATTATCAATCTAACTGGTACAAGTTATCGAAAGATTTGTTTGCGTTAAGAATTTTTAGCTAAAATGGTTTCCATTATTTTATATGACAATGCTATGGTATGAAACTTAGATCAGATGTTGATGGAAATTGACAAGCACACTTAAGTTGAACATTTGATTAATCAAAAGGCGCACTAAGATCTCGTTACGCACGGAGTCCGGGAAGGGATGGACCTATCGATAGGCTGTATGCAACTTTACCTTACTTTTCTGCAACCGCTGTTTCTCCGACTTGGACCCGTGAACTTCTGACCACACAATGCTGCTAAGTATTACCGTTGTGCCAAGGCTCCCCTTCGTTGAATAATCTGATTAAACCTCCAATAAATCTGCGTCCAGTGATAAGTTTTCATGATATACTAGCTGTAGCCTTTTCCCCGTTGCTGGAGTTCTATCTGCCAAGAACAATAAGCAAGCATCCCAATCTATTGTTTTCATGACAACGCTATAGAACTTCCCTGTGATGAAAGTCTTGCTGATTATTGCCTCGGTCCCTTCTGACTGGCTCCTTGCAGAGCAACGAACTGCAAATACTTAATTGCAACTGGGTTGATATGGTTTTTCTATATTTCTACCTTTAACAGCTCTCCAATCTCCATTACTTGAATAAAGTTTGTGGTATGACTGGTAGCAAATGTTCAAATCCAAAAAGGTGTCCGTGTAGTTTTCAGATACTTGACAAGAAACGTAGTTTTCCTAATTTTTTTCATAAGAAATATTAATGTGTGGTTTCTTTGTTGACATATTTCTACATTTCTTTTAGATGCTATTTCTACATTTCTTTTAGATGCTTTGGGTTCTCTTAATTCTTATATGCATTTCTAACTATTATGTTTATACCTACTTAAATTTTGCGTACAGTCTATGATGTAACAAGAAGAGAGACCTTCACAAACCTGTCTGATGTGTGGGCAAAAGAGGTAGAGCTGTATAGTAATAATCAGGATTGTGTAAAGATTCTGGTTGGAAATAAAGTTGACAGGGTATGTTCCTTGCAAAATTGAACGTGCTTGTATCTCTCTCTTAACTTTGTTTCGATAATTGTGTTGGAGTCTCTTCATTTTTACTTCTTGAGCGATAGGAGACATTATCTCATGGAGAAATAAGATGTTGATATCACCTCTTCAAATGCAATATACTTTATCTTGTTGTGGAATCTGGGAACTTCCGTAATGCTTATAATAGGAAGTCATGAAACTATGATTAGGGGATTTTGTTTCTTCTTTCTTTTATTAATAGTGGTATTGCAGTTACAGGAAATTAATATGAAGTAAAGCTATATGTGACCTAAATATAAGAGAGTTCAAACTTCAAATAAAAAAGAAAAGAATGGATCACAGAGTTAGAGAATGAGTTTGGACAACTGTTGGAGAATATATGCCTCAGGGAATGTACTATCCGTCTTATTTTATTGTTCTGTTGCAAAATGGATTACAGAGTTTGAGGATGAGTTTGGTTACATTATTGTTTTCTGTGGGAATATCTTATAACGTTTATCTATATTTATCTTTAGCATTAACAGTAATGTTGCAGTCCATTCATTAGTGCTTGAATAAATTCTGCAAACCAACTTTTGTTCTTATTTTATTATTGGCTTATCAGGAATCTGAGAGAGCTGTGACGAGGGAAGAAGGCATTGCCCTAGCAATAGAGCTTGGAAGTCTATTTCTTGAATGTAGTGCTAAAACTCGAGAAAATGTGCAGAACTGCTTTGAAGAGCTTGCCTTAAAGGTAAATGATACATTCATGACTTCTCTGTAGGATTCACAAGACATGTTGTCAAGGTAGTATCATATGCAAAGTAACACGATCCGCTGGTTTTTAATGTAACATTATTTTCTAGATTTTACCTATCAGAAAAAAAAACATTATTTTCTAGACGCATCCAGTTGACCTTCTAAATCGAAAACCCTCGTAAAATATTATTCTGATAGTGATATCAGGCAGTAGCTTTTTACTCCCATACATAAGTCTTTAGTGGAAGATTCCCCAAGCTCATCTATTGTGTGTTGTGGGATATCTCTCTTGTTTCCAGCTGTAGTGTACATTCATAATTCCCCTTGTTTTATGCGCAAAGGAAAATGTCGTGCTTTTATCAGTCAGTAATCAGTACGATTTATTCTGAAGATACATCATGTTCTACACTTAGAAACAGTCACATACTAGGCAAGTAGGATGACTAATCGACTCTCAAGATTAAGAACCCATACAGTCCAATGTTTCTTGACTTAAAATCCTTGACTTTCAAGCTTGAGAAATGTTGGAATCCAACAGTTCTGATCTGGTTGACTTAAAAACCAATCCATTTGGTCAACTGAATCTTTTCAAGATTAACTTTTTCATTGATTTTCTAACTAGACTACTTACTGTATTCAGATAATGGAGGTGCCTAGTCTCCTGGAAGAAGGATCCACGGTAGGGAAGAGAAATATCTTGAAACAGAAACAAGAACAGCAAACACAACAGAGTGGTGGTTGCTGCTCATGAAACTCTTCAAACTCTAGGACCAACAATTGACAAAGTGTGCACTGGATGGTGCTGAAAAGTCAGTCAATCAAATATGTATATGCTGTGTTTTCTTTTCTTCTTTACTGTTTTTATCCTGCTGCTCTGAAAGTGGTTTAGAAGTCTCATGTAAAGTAATTGGTCGATTTGGTTATTGGCCAATGTTCTTGTTAATATTTGCCAGATTGTTGTCAAATTGGGTGTGTTTCATAATGTTAATGTGCGTTTAATTACTAATTTGCCATATTGCACTATATCCACTCTTATGTTTTCATTTCCTTCATAAATCCCCTTCAATACGAGGCAAGATCAGAATGTTAAGAGATAATTGAGATTTGCGAACCAACATCTTTCTCAGGGTCTAACGCAAGTCGCTTAATCTTTAATGTGATCAACTGCAAATTTGAATTCATAGAAGATCCAAGCAAATGGATCAAAGACATACAAGACTTAACAAAAGAGATCTTCTGGGGGATTGTGGGGTGGGTGGGTGTTGTGGGGTGGGGTGTAAGGAGCTAATCGTGATTCTAGTTATCATACACCAAGATGCTACCCTCTATCCCATGACTATAATTGTAGTGTCCGGATTAGCTTGCGTGCCCCTCAACTAATTTCATGAGGTATTTACTACCTCCCACCAGCACATGCACCAAGTAATTTTATCCATCAAGGCTTGGATAGATGAAAACGAATCACCTAGTGATTTTGTCACTGTTGATTTTTAAACCTGAGACCTCATGGAAACACTTCTCAATGCTCTTCATTGACTACTAGGCCACACCTTTGGGCGAGTTCTTATTATCGGTGAGCCACTACGTCTCATACTCTGCCTTCGTATACATCAAATCAAAGACAAATAAAAATTTCTCCATCCTTTCTTTAAACTAGAGGTGGCCAGTGGGCCGGGCTCGGGTCTGGCGGGCAGGGTCTGACGGGCTCTGGCGGGACTTGCTCCAGTCCCGTCCCGATCCTGATCGCGTCAGAATCGGGGCGGGGCGGGGTCGGGATCGGGGCAGGTTCTGGCGGGTTTTCCTTTTTTTTTTTAATAACATATGTATAAAAAAAAAACTCAATAAACAAGACAAGATAGTGTAATAAAAACATCCCAAGGCTGTTTTTGTGCCTCTTATATTATTTAATAGACATATGATATTTTTGCAATACAAATTCAATTGTCTAAAATCTAAATTGCAACTTTGTGGTGTTGTCCAAAAGTTGCAAATTACATAATAAAATTGCAATTAAAAAAATTACATTCTCAAAAAAACCTGTTCTAATTGCTTGATAATTTCCTGTGGTTCTTCGGTTGGAATTGGTATTTGTTGATCAAATTGATCCACGCCGCTTCCACCACCTTCGGATAAGATTTCGTTGTAGTTTTCATCTTTTTCTTCGTTGATCTCCGGTTGACCGCACCTTCTCTGCTCCGCTCGTATCCAATCTCTGAATAATACGCAATTTCCAAGTCGTCTCCGGCTAATGAGTGTCTCGTGGTCTCCTATTTGATATCTGCTTGCCGCGAAAAAAGCGCTTTCGTACGCAGATTGATGACGCTTGAATGTTCAAAACATCTCGGGCCATCAATGAAAGTGTCGGAAAGGTCTTCTCATTCCCCCTCCAGTATTTCAGCAAGTCTTCATGTCCATCTTCATTGATAACTTCTTGGTACGGTACAGAACCCTGCAAAACAAAAATATCCAACTCGCTAATTTGGTTAGTAGTAGAGGTATGGCCGTACATTCTATTTCTGAGGCTTTCAATACAAGCCGCAGAAACAACATGTCTTTTGTGAGGTTGTGTTGAAGATGAAGAAGATGATATGGAAGCCGGTAAGTTACTAGCATTTTCTTGTTGATAAAACCTATATACTCTTTTGCATTGGTCTTCTACGCTAGACAACACTTCTTCTTTAGTTTGTTCAATAGGTGGTGAGTGATTTAGATTTTTGGGACTTGGAAGTGGTAGTACTTCTATACAATCGTAAATAGTTTCAATTAGTGATTTAGTACCGTCTATTTTAATAGTCGGATTTAATACAGAACCAATAATATAAATAGTGGGAATAAGAATAAAATATTTTTTTAATAGCTGCCCTATAGGCTGATTTTTCCATATATTCACTAAGTAATAAAAACATTAGAGTTATATAAAACAACATAGTTGAAATAGTAGGATAATATATACAGGAAAATTCTTTTGTTGCTTGAAAAAAATTCTCTAAAAATACAATAAGTTCAGAAATTTTTACCCAATCACTATCTACAATCATATCAGCTGGATTTTGATTATGAGAGTTAAAAAATAAAGTTATAGGTTCTCTATAGTCATAAGCAACAAATAGTTGCTCGTATAAAGAATTCCACCTAGTGGATACTTCTTGTGAATTTTTTCTATAAGATAGTCCACAATCGTGACAAGTTTTTTTATATTCTTTTCTTCGTTGTACTTTATTACTTTTAAAAATAAAGTTTATAGCAAATTGTATTTTACTAAGAATGTCTTCAAAAAGTGATAGACCATCCTTTACAATTAAGTTATATATATGGCACACGCATTTTATATGAAAATGATCTAGAAAAGATGGAGTTAAACTATTTTTTAAAATTGTAATTGCGTAATTGTTAGAAGAAACGTTAGCTAATGTAATAGTCATAATTTTATCGGTTATTCCGTAATAATGGCACACTTGATAAATATTATCTGCAATAAAAGTACCAGTGTGCCTATCATCTATATATCTATACGCTAAGATACGTTTTTGCATAGACCATTTATAATCTATCCAATGACAAGTTACAGTTAAATAATCATGGCCGTTAGTACTACGACCTATATCAAACGTGATAGATACTTTGTCATTAAAATGATATAATGAATAACGTAAATATTGTTGATATTCATGCGCGAATTTAAATACATCTCTCTTAACAGTTGATCTAGGAAAACCGTTAAAAGCAGGATTATATATATCTCTAATGTAATGAATAAAATCGGGAGATGAAGGAAATGAAAAAGGCAAACCCTCCACAGCAACTAATTTTGATATTGCTTCCCTATCTCTATGTTTATTGTATTTAAGGCCTACAATTCCCCCCGTCATAGGGTTAATTTGACCCATACTTGGTCCGGGACGATATCGGTATGTGAACCTTGTCCCGATGGAGCGGCGTTTGTGCACCCGGTTTTGAAGCCTGGTATTGGGCATACCTAGCTGGATGAGCACTTACTACGTGTCTAATTAAACCCCCCGTCCCACCGTGACCTTTTCCAGTTTTAAATTTTAAAATGTTTTTATAAATTTTACATATAGCTACTTGATTCTCTACGTCCCTATCAAAAAATGTCCATGCATCTGATTTTAATGGTCGTTTTGCTGGACCTCGTCTCATACTAGGGGAAATATGAGGCATTTCAGTTGAAGGTGCACTAGTGGATGTGTTGTCATCAACATTAGTGGGTGTATCATCTAGATCATCGTCTAAATTAAAGTCTTCTTGAGTTCCAGAAAATAGCTCATCGTCTAAATTAAAGTCTTCTTGAGTTCTAGAAAATAGCTCATCGTCTAAATCTAATGGTATTGTCGAAAAATGTTGAGTATCAACAAAATCATCCTGTGTAGGAATAAGATGACTAGAAGAAGTACCCTTGCCCTGGTTGCCGCCCCTACTAGAAGAAGCACCCTTACCCTTAAACATACCTCTTAATCCTTTCATTTTAATTATGATAATAAATAATTAAAGACAATAAAATTAAGTGCGCTAAATAAAATAAACATACAATAATAATTTAATGAAGGAACGAATGTACCAAACGCCGACGTAACGTCGACGTGTAATCGAGAGGTTGAAAATTGAAACTTTGCGCGATGGAAGATCCTCAAGTTAGTTGCCAACTTCACTCCCAATTCCCAAATGAATAAATAAAATTGAATATTTAGTAAACAATGTAGACTTGTAGAGAGATATATTGAGAGATTGTAGGAAGATTTGTGAGAAAGATGAAGAGAAAATGAGTTATTTATAGTTGAAAAATTGGGTTAAAGTATAAATATAATAACTTATGGGTTAAAAATAAATATTAAGGGGTAGAGGGGGGTAGGGGAGGGGGGAGGCCAAAAATGGCCGTTGCCCAACGGCCAAAATCTAAAATGGTCGTTGGTGCAATAGTTATATTTGCAAAGGGGGCTCTCGGGCGAGATTGGGGCAGGCTCGAGTCTGGCAGGACGAGACATTGTCCCGTCCCGAGTTCGAGTCCTGCTACCGTTTTTTTTTTTACTCGGGGTCGGGCCGTCCCGGCCCACTGGCCACCCTTACTTTAAACTCATTGTGCAAGTACGAATTTTTCATTTTTTTCGTACTAAGAAATTGTAAAATTAGAATACTTCCACTAAATATGCAAATTCATTTTAAAACAATTAAGGAATCGATGTTCAAATTCACACAAAAATTCCTGATTCAGAATTCTGATTTAAAAATATACCTTTGAGATGGGGTAGCATAAAGTAACAAAAAGAGGACCATATCTCCCTACACACAACTCGATCAGAAATGTACCACCTATTCCATCATTCTAGTTGATAAATCAATGACATCCACTTCAAAAAAGTGAGTATTTCCTCATACTGCAATCTCATTATAAGGAGTATTGCAACATTCAGGAGCATTAGTCTCCAATTTCTACATAATCTCCAAGCTTCTAAAGTTAGTTCTGATAAAAATTTATACCTATAAAACAAGGTGAAACATATCGGCGATAGTCCCAATTTTCTTTATGAAGACCGTCCCTTATAGGGACGACCAAGTTCAGCACATACAGCTTCGTCCAAGATTCTGTAGGCTTCACTTTCAGGCTCAACAAGCTCTTTCGGGGTCTGCAATAATCACAAGTCAAACAAGTCATAATCAAATTAATCAGACATAAAAAATAATCTGATTTGAGTATTTCAATTTAAATAAATGATGAGTCAACTGCTAACCCTTCCCAATAAATTGGTCCTACAAGCAGAAGCCCCTGAAGCTATCAATAATCTGATAACATCTAAATGTTCACCTCTGGCGGCATGATGGAGAGGCTACAAAAATTACACAAATAAAATCAGTACGAGATGCTGTAAGAAAATGTCGCTCCATTTCAAGTTTGGAAGAGCTACTTAATTGCTGCAGCTGTTTCATTTACTAACTTACAATTGAAACTTTGTATAATGTTAACTATTAGTAGAGATGCCTCACCGCATCACCTTCTTCGTCAAAGGTGTCCATCATCCTTTTCACGCATTCAGGGTCGGGTGCATTGTTTATTAGCAAATGGGCTATTTCTGTGTATCCTGTTAAAAAGTCATCATTCAGAAAGTAAGCAATGTGAACCAATGATTCCTTCTTCACTGAACCTACATTAACCCCTTAGCCCTCGCTTTCTCAACAGACTCGGGTTAATGTAGTTGGTTCACTTGCTGCCTGATAAACGCGGTCAAACCTAAGATTTGCTAACCCTATAATTTACTAGTAAAAGAGTAATATGCTTAAAAGATGTGACAACAAAGGGCTTGGAACTTGCAACGATATGGTATACCTCCAGCACAAGCATCATGCAATGGAATTGCTCCATCTTCATCCTTAGCCTCCACAGAAGCTCCCCTCTCCAACAGTAGCTGGGGTAGAAATATAAAATTATATAAGAATTAGTCCAGAACATGATAATAAAATCAACACCAACAGATCGATCATAATGAATAATGTTTGCTACAGGGACTGTTTCCGACTGAGAATAACTGAGTGAACCAACCTCCACACAAGACAGATGGCCATACAGACTAGCTATATGAAGAGCAGTGTCCCCGTCTTCTAGAGGTTCATCAATGCTTCCATTAAAATCATCTGCAGCAGTCCATCAAGTAGATAGTTTAATTAGTATGACAGATACATGGATAACAAGGTTTATAGAAAAACTTATATTTGATAGGTAAGAATATACAGAACAACTTATTTACTTCTCCCATACACATGGGTGATGACGAATCCACCATAAATAACAACACAGCATCATGATACAATTGCAGCTGGGTAGATGTCATTTTAGTTCCAAAGAAAATGGAAAGTTATTGTTATTGGGTTGGGCAGGAGAGACATCTAAAGGGATGTCTATTCTGTTCCTCTTTTTTTTAGAGAAATATGTAGGTATATATATATATATATATATATATATATATCTTGTCTATCTACCATTGAATCTCAAGTCAAAAGACTTCATTGTTGGGTTCCCAAAGCTCAGCGCGAGACTCCGGAATGTTAGCGATTAGTCAGTCCGGGTCCAGCTAGTCTTGTTTTCACTTTAAGAATGATGTTAAACCTTCCATGCATAAAAGTAGTTGCAAGTTGCAACATGTGCATCACTGTTCAAAAGCGTGATTTACCAGAGTTTCAGGTACAAGCCACTTCTACCGCTGCTAATACCAGCCTGAGTAACCTAAACCACACGAAAATGAGAGAACCAAATGATAGCTTGAGATAATTCTTGGCCCAGTGGAGAGTGCTGATGGATCATCATAATGGTGGGAGGCAGTGCAACTCCTCCCTCTCCTAAGTGGGTGGAGTTTTGGTCAAGAATAACTCAAAAAGTATGAGAGAGGTAGCACCCAAAGGTGTGGCTAGTGGTCAATGAAGTGGGTTGAGAATCATGAGTTCAAACCTCAAAGGAGGCAAACAAACACTAACTAATTTCTTCCCATCTGTCTAAGCCTTGGTGGACAGAGCTTTCCGGTTTTTGTCCTAGTGGGATGATAGGAGATATCCCGTAGAATTAGTCGAAGTGCGTGCAAGCTGGCCCGGACACCTCAATTATCCAAAAGAAAAAAAAGAGATAAGACTGGGTGACCTCCCTTCCTCTACCACCCACCCCGACTTTGTAGTGCAAGTGCTGAATTCGCTTAATTAAACTATTATTCCTCACATCACCCTTGGGATCACGACAGAGTAGGGTACAGTATCCACCTAGCTGAATGAATTAGATAAGAAGGTGAGTCTCCATTACTCCCTCTCTTGCATTCTTATATACACACTTGTTTCCATGACATTCCTTCATCTCAACCACCAAGCTACATGCCCTAAGCCACTTTATTTCTTTTTCTGGAGCAATAGGAGTTTTCAACTCTAAGCTTTACATCATAATGGTTAGGTATCAAATTCCGTGAGGACTAGGCATCCTGCGTGTGTCCTTATAAATGCCAAGAACAACCTAACACAAACGTGCTCTATCATTACCCCTCTATCTATATGTGTGTGTGGCAGTGTGCTTGTGTTGTTCCATTGTGTAAAGCATATCAACAAATTATCATGGACATAATGCCATTGATGGACATGTTTGGAATTCATGCCAACCAATGCCACATAGAATCCAATATTCTAGACATCGTTACAATCATCAGTGCCATAAGACTGAAATCTCACATTTGGTAGTTGGTATTGAATTCTCTCATTATCATCTTTGTTATTCCCAATCAGTTCAATATTTTTTTCGCTCACCTCACACCTAATGGTTGCCCACTAAACCAAGGGAGACTCAAACTCCTGACCTACTGGTTGGAAGTGGAGACATCTTCCTAAAGAGTAATCATACATACTACTTATCTGGGAGCAAGAACCACCAGTTTTACTTTTGAACCGGCTCCGAAAGTATATAAAGTTTAATTATTTAAACATTCAACTATCAGATACATGTCTTTTTTGTTCCACTAGCTAAAATCTCAAACAAGTCGAAAAGACTCATAGAAAGCATATGAGTTCTATACTTTAGGTCCTATCATAGGACCTAAAGTAAACATACTAACATGACTAAACATATTCCCAACTAATTGGTATGGCTTATATATGTGTTGTTAAGTCTGCATGGATTCCAAGAGGTTGTAGCCTGTAGTTTTTCTGAAACGACTTACTCCCATATTCTTTTAGGTCTACCTCGTCCCTTTTTAACACTTCACTAACCATTGTATCACACCTATAAACCGGTGCATATGGAGTTCGAACCAGGACATAATCAAATCTCAAGCAAACTTCTCTCATTTTATCCTCAAGATATACTATTTGCACCTTCATGCAAACGTAGTGATTTTTAATCTTGACTCGAGGTTTTTCACACAATGTATCTTGACTCAAGGTTTATATGCAGTAAAAAATTAAATATTGCAATAGGAAAATCAGAATCAACCAATCTGGGATAATGAGGTTCGTATACGCAGAAGAAGCAGAGCTAGAATTTTGAGTTTATAAGTTCTAGATTCTAGAAAAGTTCCGAGTATCTATCGGAAACAACCTCTCTACCCATCAAGGTCGATGTAATGTTTGCGTCCATCCTATCCTCTCCAGACCCTACTTTGTAGGATTACACTGTGTATGTTGTTGTTTAGATTCTAGAAAAGTTAGCTTATTGAGTTGTAAATAAATTATACACACATCTTAATTAAATTTTATAACACCACAATACAAAGTCTGAGCCAAAGCTACTGAGCTCTACCGAACTCACAGGTAAAATTGGAATTGAGACAACGAGATATAGTAAATTATAAACATTTTCGAACAAATAGATAAGGAGAATGAGTGGACCTAGGGCTTGGCGTAAGGCGTCAAGTTCACCACGTTCGGCGGCGTTAAAAATATCACGGAGATGAAGAGGGATATGAGAATCGGGCTCTTCATCATCGAATTCCAAATCCTCTTCGAATAAACCGCCTTCGTCTTCTTCTTCACCCATCATCCCGTTACGTCCCCTATGTACCGCCATTTTTGTTACTCCAAAACCCTGCAACTTTGCTAATGAAAAAATTCTAAATAAGTGGTTATAATAAATATTTTCGAAGTTATTTTTTTTAAATATAGAAATGTATTATTATTTTTTGGGACACATTAAAAAAAATATATCGCATAAATTAAGATAAAGTAATTATATAATTATGAAAAAGGAAAAAAAGAAGAAAGAAAGTAAGAAGCTTATTACATTGATAACCTCGGAACTTGCCAGTAAATTTTATTTAAATAATCAAACTATAAAGTATTTCAATTTAACATCTGAATACATAATAAAATGTTCCTATCAAACATTTCAGTTCAAATTTTGAAAATACTCTTATATGTATTTTCAAATATCTATTTTATAGATAAGTTAATCATTTAAAATATGTAATATCATTTAATTATACATTTGATTCAATAAACTGTAAAACGCATAGACATTTTTTAATTGGGACTAATATGTATAATTAAAGGAGATGACATATTTATGTGGTTAACTTAATTACTCAATAGACAATTGAGAACACAAAAAAAAATTCTGAAATTTAAATCAAAATTGTATAATACGGTAAATACTTTATCATATGTTCAGGTGTAACCAGATATAGTTCTAGCGGTTAACGATATTTGTTGACACGTTTAAAGCCCGTCAAATGTATAAAAACCTATAGAAAGTTAAAAATTATACGTGTTAGCTACTTTTCGGATCAACTTTTGAAAAGTAATAAGTATTTTGAAATTCTTTAAAAAGTAGTCACCTTTAATGCAGAGACACTAAACGATATTAGGGATTTCAAACTTAAACGAGTAAAAATTCCTGAATATTGTCATGGTTTGTAAATTTTTTATACTATTATGGATTTTGAGAAAGGAGTTTTGGAGTAACTGGTAAAGTTGCTGCTATGTGATCAGGAGGTCATGGATTCAAACCGTAGAAACAACCTTTTGCAAAAATGTGAGATAAGACTGTGTACAATAGACACTTATGGTTCGACCCTTCCCCGGACCCCGCGTATAGCTGGAGCTTAGTGTACCGGACTGCTCCTTTTTTATTATGGATTTTGAACTTAAAAAGTGAAACTCCATTAAAGAAGAAATACCTTTTTATCGGAATATTTTTGATGTCAAAGTTTGAAGGGTCATTCGATGAATCTATTTCAGGATGGTCTTTAAATCTTTGCCCCTCAAATTGTTGGTCTTTAATTTTTTGTCCTTCGTTATTTTAAAGTGGTAGAAAATACCCTGACATTGAAAAATAAAAAAATAAATTCAAATTTTGAGTTCGAACCCCGACATAGTAAAATAATAATAATTTCACAAGACAAAAGTTTCATAAAAACTATGCCTATTCGCACAAAATTACATAGAAACTATGTCTTAAAACATAATTCTTCTGAAAGTTAAGTTATCCTACATAGGCATATTTATAGTTCTATATAATATGCATTGTCCGGCATAGTTATGCAATAATTTAAGTTATCCTATAGTTTTTATGTAACTACATAGAAATCTATGCCTTGCAAAATTAACTAAGTATTATTTTTTACTATGCCGGGGATCAAATTAGAATCTCCCAATGAATAAAAATACTTTAGCTCATAAATTTTCATTAAATGAGAAGTAGAAACAAAAATTAAAGGCCGACGAATTAAGGGACAAATATTAAAGACCAGCCGGTATAAAGGACAATCCACCAAAAAAAATGAAGTTCGAATCCGATATTTCTGAATAAGAATGTGTTAACACTCAAAAATAATTTAAGTGTTTAGCCGAATTCAGTGACAGCCGAACTGTTCCAGAGCCGAATTTACTCCTAGCCCTCGACTACAAGAACTTCATCGGCTACTAAGGCATCTTAGTCGAGTTGTTAGTTAGAGGTACGAATGAGACCCACTCAGATGCAGACGCTTCAACGACCAAGTTAAAAGGGTTTCCGGACCCCTAGAAGCGACAACAGCCAACAACAGTTAAAAGAAAGGGTCATTATCCGAGCAAAAGGAGTAGATGGCGAGAAAATCGGCACCACCTTCCCCATAGTCGGCCATTGAACTTAGTGGGTTACTTGATGGCTGACATGGGGAGGGATCACGTTGTACAATTTTTTCCCTTTTTTGTACTATAAATAAGATCATTCTTTGTATATACAAACAAAACCAATCAATCAAACAACTCAATTTTTATCTATCTTTATCCTTTACTTTAATGTACTCAGCTGCATTCATGTTTCTTACCTCTTAGTTTACTCATACCACTTTCCTAACGCTTTCTGGAGTTAGAGTTCCATTTCCAGCCCAAATCGGTTAAGTTAAGGAATCAATTTGTCTCCAGATATGGTCAGTCGATAAAACGACAGAGAACAGAATTCGGGGCGAGAACAAATTTGGTACGCTCAGTGGGACTATAGGTGAATTAATAGCAAAGTTTGATTCTCCAGGTTATGATCATTCTTGGCATATGCGCCTAAGGTCTGGTAAGAAAATAAACCCCGAGTCCAGTCCACATCCTAAACAAAGTCCTCCCAGAAGGAACAACGAACCACCATTCTCCTCGGGTATGCCTACATCAGTTGATACCCCCTCCACTTTCTCCATCAACCCAAGCTGTGGAAGAATCTAGCCAATCTGAAGGTCCAACCATAATGACCACGTCTTTTATTAGACAACAGATTGACTTGGGCATTCACGATATTATGTACCAACAATTGGCCGACATTGTGAAGCCGATGGTACATAATAAGGTTCAGCAAGCGAGGGAGATGGAAACCAATCGAATGCATCCAGGAGAATGTTCGGCTAGTTCTAACATCCCTCTGACGAATGGTGTTGTTCAACATGAGATCGTGATTCCCGGTGTTATTCCTCAGGCGCATATGCATCAGCTAGTACCAACTCAGGTGCAACCGGTATCACACCTACGAACACAAGCCCAATCGCCTGGCAACCAGCACATAGCATGGTCGTCGCCGAACCTTGGGGGGCCAAATGTGCCACTTGACCAAGCGAGTATGTAGTATGGGCAGATCAACATGGCTCGGAGACCAGTTCAGGTTCCAGGACACTTTGGATTACCGCCCGTTATGCCGTACGTTTCTACGAACGACCCTACGATGCAGGCGAACAATGTTGGCTAGCCGAATTGGCAGCCGATGGGCCCTGGCTATGACTTAGCTCGGCTATTTGGTGACGTTGTTTACAGTGGAATACAATTCCAGTAGTCATTACCAGTACCCAGTCCATACCTTCCAGAAAGTGTAAATTTTCTAAGAACGGCCGGCGTCCGAGGAGAACAGCCATGGAATACTGTTCCACCTTTTCCTCAGGCTCCGTTAGCCATTCCAGGAGCTCAGGTTGCAGGCTTTGGTGTCCATACCTAACAGCAGCAATGGGGCATTACCCCACATATTGGTAATGTCCAGCAGACCACCTACAACCTTCAAAACCTTGTCCAACAAAGTGCAAAATAAAGGCCGCCAGTGCAGAATGCCTACTAGCCGAATCTAGTCGAGAATCGACAGGGGACGTCACAACTGATAAACCCAGAAATTATTGCTAATACCATGCGGAGGTACTTCAGCATCTAACTGAAACCTTTGGACATACCTATTTATAAGAAGCCTTACCCCGATTGGGTAGATCGGATAATACCTTTGGCGATGGGCTTCAAAACACAAAAAATTGCCATCTTCTCTGCCGACGACAACAAATCCACTATCGATCACATCGGTAGATTTAGTACCCAATGCGGCGAGGCTGGTCAGAATAAGTATCATAAGTTGCATCTATTCCCTCTCTCTCTAATGGGAACAACCTTCGCATAATACTCCTCTTTGGCTCCTGATTCTATACAGAGTTGGGATGACATGGAGGGTTGCTTCCATGATAGGTTTTATTGGGCCCAACCTCAGGTTACCGTGACTGATCTAACGAATCTCAAGCAGCAGGTCAATGAATCGACTGCCGATTTTATCGAGAGATTCAGAAAGAATAGGAAATGCACTGTACACTTTCTCGAGTCTGAGTGTGCCCACATGATAATCAACAACATACATCCTCAGTTAAAAGAGAAGTTAGTGGGGCAATCCTGCTCTGACCTGAGCCAGCTAGCCGAAAATGCTAGCCAAATAGAGCAATACGTCCAGGAGAAGGAGCGGAGAAGAGCCAGCCAAAATTGAGGCTCCCACTTGGTATCCATCATTGAAGCGGATGAGT
The DNA here is from genome assembly GCA_034509755.1 of Anisodus tanguticus. NCBI lineage: Eukaryota > Viridiplantae > Streptophyta > Magnoliopsida > Solanales > Solanaceae > Anisodus > Anisodus tanguticus. The sequence goes on along the minus strand of CM067559.1, from coordinate 41,363,965 downwards.
TCGACTCAGAGTCATCCAACTGCGCGGCAGATGTAATGGTGGGCGAAATTATTAGAGGTAAGGTTTACTCTTGCCCAGCCTTGAAAGTCGTGAAAGGTAAGGAGACGAGTTCATCCAATGACAGTGTCGGTTACTCGTTTGATATCATGAAGGCAGATCAGATCTTTGATCATCTGCTCAAGGATAAGAAGATTCAGCTGCTTGATGGTCACAGGATTCCTCCTGCCGAGGAACTCAAAGATAAGAAGTACTGTAAGTGGCATAATTCATACAGTCACTCTACTTCTAATTGTGTGGTCTTCAGAAAGGCGATCCAAAAGGGCATCAAAGAGGGGAGGTTCAAGCTAGCCGACAAGAGTATGGCTGAAATGTCCACTGATACCGACCCATTTCCTGTTGTACCAATAGCTATGGTATCTTTTGCTAAGCCCGATGAGTCAAGGGATACCAAAGGGAGATAGCCGACGAAAGGGGTGTGGGTCCCAAAGAAACCTACCGAGGGGGAGAAGGCTACAAGGACCTCTATGTTCAACTGGTTAGGCAACCTACATGACATCCGTGATGACAGGTAGCCAGCTAGGAGCAATTTTCATGGCCGCCCTAAATACTCGAGGGACGTTGAATGAGAACGTCAGGAATAAACCAAGAGGTTTAGAAGGGTCCTTATCGGCGCCAGGCATAGGCCTGGGGGAAAAGTACGGATGCCAACCAACCGGCAGCCGAGCATGCCTCGAATAGATGAAGAACCACTCCCTAAAACCAAACAGAGGGTGGTCGAGTTTAATGTAAATGAGGGTATTTCATCCTTACGTATCACGACGAGAAATGAGGACCAGACGAGACCCCGGAGAATGATTAAACCAGCCGCCAACACAGAAGAGGGGAAGTGGTCTGTCAATTAGGCTCCCGAAAAGAAAGAGGCACCACCGAGAGTCGCATCCAGGACTCAGAAAAGAAGGATGCAACGTGCTAAGGCCTTGCGTAAGATGCAACAGATAGTGCATCTAATTTCCAACACTAAGGCAACTGAAAATCATGACATTCCTGAGTCTGTCGTAGCCGAGGCTATCGAGCGGGCATTCGACTCGGTTGCTTTAGGGGCAATGTCGCCTTAAGGAGAGACGTCGGGTCAACTAGAGCTGGATGAACAGCCTACCGACAACCCGATAGAGGAACCCCTGCAAGAGAACGTGCCTCGGATGGACCTCTAACTGAGGCAATCCCACAGATCATGCAGATGATTCAGTTAGAGGATCCTAACCGATCCCCATTTTTCTTTAGGAAATGAAAGATATGAGCTTCTGGTCAGCCGAACTGGATGAAGGAAGGGACTCCATCCTCGACTTATTTAGCCATGACCTGGTTGATGAGATGTGGGCAGACATTGAAATGGTCAGCTTAATCCCATGTGAGTTCTGGGCTAGCCGCTCTGCGCTGGATATCCTAGAAGGTGATATTTGCGTAGAAGACGCAGAATGAGCAACAATAGCCGATACCCCGGCTAGGGACACTTTGAGCACCGTATTTGGTGCACCTATAGAAGATATGGTTAAACACCTCAAACCCCTTTACGTCAAGGCTAACATTAACGACAAAATTATTAGTCGGGTGTTTGTCGGCAATGGGGTTGTGCTGAATGTGATGCCACTGCTTACCTTGAAGGATCTTAACAAAACAAAGGAGGATCTCATCCCAACTAACATGAAAATGACTAGCTTTATGGGAGAAGCCTCTAAAGCATTGGGGATTCTAGTAGCAGAAATCACTGTAGGTCCTAAGACGGTCAAGTCTGCCATCTTTGTAATAGATGGCAAGCCGTCCTACACCATTCTCCTGGGCAGGGACTAGATTCACAACAGCCGATGCCTTCCTTCTACCATGCATCAAAAACTCATCTTTTGGGAAGGAGACAAAATAGAAATCGTCCCAACGGATGATAACCCATTCCGACCAAGGGTTCAGAACGTAGAGGTTGTCCTCTATTCACCCTATGTGGCTCCCATAGCCATCACAAAGCGGTATGAAGAAAGATCTTGGGAATCCTGTAATCTTACCTCACGAGGGTTTGAAATAAAATAATTAGCCGAACCACGACTTACCTTGGATGATTTAAATGGTTGAGGAAACCCAAATCATACATGACCTGTAGCATCGGCTGACGGCCCTAAGTTCTGAGGACAGGATAGCCGAGGCATCGCAGATGGGGAACCATGACAGAAAACCATAACTGGCGGCCAACAACATTTGAACTGTTGATAGAAATTTTACGCCTAGCTTTGTTTGTCTTTGTTCTACGCTTGTACAAAACTCGAGTGTTATTTAATACCCCGTGTTGTGTATGTTTTGTGCAAAGTTTGATTAAACTCATTTTACAAAGACAAGTCTTAAATGAAATGGGCAATCAGAAGCTCTAAATCTACAGCTACGGGGACGACATCCTATCGGCTAAATCTATGGCCAAGATGCAGTGTTGTCCTTAGAAGTTAATATCATTACGGATTGTCAAACCAAACTTTCTAAGTTTGGAAGAATATCAGCAGGCCATGCTAATGGAGTTGGGTCAGTTGGATGAAAATCGATTGACAATCATAGAAAGAGTCAAAGCCGGTAAACGTAAAATGGCCAAAACATACGACAAACATATAGAGCCTAAAGAGGTTTGCCGAAGGAGACTTAGTTTGGAAAATTATCCCGCTGATTGAAATGAAACATCATAAAATCGGCAAATGATCGCCAAACTAGGAAACGTAGCGAACCCACGGGTTGCCGGCAATACGGATCAAGAGATAAACATGCATGGAAAAGAAATGTAAATGGTAGAAATTTTAAAGAAATATTACCCATTGAATTTGGGGCATGCATAAGTAATCAACATCCACAGACCAGCTGCCTGGTCATAAAAGAGGCTAATTTCCCTTCAATTTGGGGAATGTACGGGCAAACGACAGCCACAGACCGGCTGCCTAGTCACAATAACAGACCCTTCGATTTAGGGTCGATACAACTAAGAAGCCGAATTGGTCGGCCTTGAACCAATCAAAGGTTGCACTACATCATCAGCTATTGAAGTCTCAGGATCAACCGAATAAATGCTTGCTTGGCCTTCCCGAATTGCTGCAGTCTGCTCCTCATCACCAGCCGCACCAATGGCCACTACCTCAAATACCCCTAACTCTTTGGGGATTCCCACTCCTACCCTCTGTGCGATCTCAGCCACACCAATTGATTGGGTCTCGGTAAAAACCTGTGTATCGGCTACTAGAGTATCTTCTGGTTGTTGTTCCGATCGGGCCAATGCATCTTGCAAGGCTGTAGGAAGGTCACCTAGCACTTGGACGGTAGGATCAACTGGCAAAGAAGTAGTCGTAGCCAAAGAATGATGTGCTTTAGACACCACTTCGGAAAGATTAGTAGGTAATGACGGCTTTACACAAGCAAATTTGCCTCTCCATTCATCACACTCATTTTCTAGTTGGGAAAGCCGTTCATTACCCATATTCAGATCCGATTCCCAAACAACTTGTTGATTACCAAGCTCCCGTATCTCGTTATCCAAATGGCGGCCTTGCCGAAACAAAGAGTAGCAGGAGGAATCGTGGGTTTTAATAGTTGAGTCCAGGGCACTTATTTCAGGGGTTATAGTCCTTATCTTTGCTTAGATCTTCTCTAATTCTGCTTGCAATTGGGATTGCCGCTCTTGCAAATCGTGCCTTCGATCGACACTTCGCTGCCTCTCCTCATTTACCTAGGCAAAAGTAGCCTGATTCTTTTGTTGCCGAAGAGATCCCAAGCGTTGTAGAGTTGTGGCTGATTCATCACGGCTATCTTTGGTCGCCTTATGGGAAAAGAATAAGTTATTCAAAGCCAATGCTATGTCATTATAGGCGTCCGCCAGAGCTGGAGAGTCCCTCGCCTCATTCGACAATCAGAACAAAGAGGTCCTTAATGTATGAAGTTCCTCCTTGCTGGTGGGGATGCCCTTGGCTAGAAACTCCTCAACTCGCTCTTCATGAACACCAACCGGCGAAGAGGCTGAAGGTACGATGTCAGTTGAGCCAAAATACTGCAAAAGTACATCCTCAAGTATGACCTCGGCTGATGCCTCTGAGTCATCAATTGGGCTGGCTTCAGTCGAGAGATCTTCCCTAGCCGTCTCCTGTACAGAAAAGGGCAGTTTCAGAAGAGAGGCAAGAGTCTAGAGACAGTTGATAACAAGATTGGAAGGAAAAAGATATACCTCTATGGTTACGTCAACCTCTTCGGCTGCCTCAACAGGAGAAACTTTGATATTGAGGCTAGCCGATGGAGAATCCTGCGGGTGTTCGGTAGTACGAGTCAAAGAAGACGTCCCTCCGGCATGGAGAGAGGCATCATGTACTTTCCATCGCCTATTGCGCCTTATTAATAGTGGCTCCTGAAAAACAGAACCAAGAAACATGAGTAATGAAAGATAGCTGATACAAAGGTAGTCGAGGTAGATAATAGATATATCTCATCATCCTCCTCTTCAGAAACATGGGCTTCGGCTCCGTGAGATCTTTCTTCCCTACGCTTACAAATAACAACCCATTCACCTAGCCTGGGTTGCTTTAAAATGGATTACCTAGGCGACGAAGATCCCTTAGTAGGAGTGGTCTCCAAATCAACAAACCCTAAGGGGGATGAAGTTACTGAAGGATACATAAAAAGTGTTAGCCTAAAATGTATAATAAATTCTGGCTAACATATATATAGAAAAACAATTCACCTTTTCTCTTTGGCTGCCGCAGCCTGACGGAAGATCAAAAGGCAGTAGGTCTAGCCGAATTGATGAAAACCATCTTTGAAGGTACCTCTTTTGTCCTTGGCTTAGCATTTGCTAGGTTTTTCTTCTTCAGCTGGACCAACCGATCACTCTATTTTACCTGGATCAATCGATCACAGTAGACTTTTAGAGAGGATTGGAAGAATTTTTCTTTGCCTACCTTCCACCAGCCAATAAAAGCAACAGTGGTGTTGGCCCTTGGGGAGAACGACTGGCAGACAAAAAGGGCAAGCTTATCAAGATTGTGGGCGGATACCTCCTCTGTCTTCTTGGCATTTAGAGAGCAACGGTGGGTTGAATGAGCAACACTATGGTGAGGCCATGGTATGTGCTGAGTCAGGCACCATTGCCGTGCCACAAATTTAGGTCGATAGGGCTCCTGGGTCAACTTGTTATACCTAGAGTTGTGCTTCAAGCCTCCCAAAAGATCCCTAGCCGTAAGAATACGCCCCCACACTCTATTCATGACCTTCCGCTGAGTGAATGAAAGGTTGTCATCAGTTATTTTAACCTAATCGAGAGTGGCCCATTTTTCAAGCACCGGTTGACAATCTATGTAATGGTCTCGAGACACACCATGTATGGTGGAGACTGCACTGAAAACATCCTGGGGTACAAGAGGCATTCTCCGAAGAGTGTCGGCTAACACCGACGGATCTAACGAAGAACGACTGCCATCAAAATCGTCAGGGATGAACTCTGGAAAATACAAAGTGATCCACAACTGAAGGAACCACAGAGGACCGGCCAAAGTATTCAAATTTTGAGAGTCCCTTAACCTAGCTTGAGCATCGCCCAAAGCCATGTACAAGTAAGCCAGGAAGAGGGATGCCCAACTGGCATCTTCCCCTAAAACGACCAAAGCCACATAAATCTCCAACTCATTGACAATTGGACAAGAGCCCGCACAGACGAAGTAACAGCTAAACCAATAGAGCAGAAAAGCATGATGCTCATCATAATCGACTGGAAGAGGCGAACTTCGGCGGTTAGCGGTCATAAAAGAACCATAGCTGGAAGAATTTTTTGAAACAACAATCCCCAAGTCGGGAACTTTGATTTCACTCAGGGTAGGCGCTTCAGCTCCTAGTATCGGAAGGCCTAGTATCGCCATTACATCAAGAAGGGTGGGAGTCATCATCCCCCAAGGAAAAATAAAAGCATTGGCGGTAGTCGACCAATAACCAAGAAATGCATATATGAGGCTGATATTGCAGGAGATATCAGACCCCGATAGTACAATGGAGTCATAAAGACCTATACGCCTCTACTCGATTCTTTTGGCCAACCTGACCCGATCCACCCAAGCAGAATAGTTGGCGACCTTGGTCGGCCAGGTGCATAGGTTAGCCGGACAACGGTTGGTAGAGAATCAGTCGCAGGTGAGGGGAAAGTCATAGGTCACCGGGCTAAGATGTTGAGATAAAAAAATGTCGCCTTGTTCCAATATACCATATGGAGACAGAACCAAATGTTCATCAATAAGGACCTATGCACCGGTTAGGTCTTTATCGGCTAGAGTGGTTCCATATATCTTATGAGAAAAGGAAGAAGAAGCCATGACATCCGAGTAAGAAAATGGCCGAGATTAGGGTTTTTATACAAAAGGGAAGAAATCGGAGATGACTGTAAGATCAAGTCAAAAATTCTCGGAAAGATGTCTCTTCTTAAGCAGATCTCGATGCGCGACGAAAATTAGGGCAACCTCTTTGAATGTGCAGTTGGAAAATATTGGAACCGACTCGTGGTAATAAAGACACCTCGGTTGAAGGGGAAACCCAATTCAGAAGTAATCATCATTGCATGCACTGGAGATGAGACGTTTGAAGTGACATGCGCGGCTGTCAAACTGAAACGACGGCTACTTTCGGATACATCAACTCAACAGTCACACCTGAGTTAATGTAGGGGCAATTTTTAACACTCAAAAGTAATTTAAGTGTTTAGCCGAATTCAATGACAACCGAACTGTTCCAGAGCTGAATTTACTCCTAGCCCTCGACTATAAGAACTTCATCGGCTACTAAGGTATCTTAGCCGAGTTGTTAGTTAGAGGTACAAATGTGACCCACTCAGATGCAGACGCCTCAACGACCAAGTCAAAAGGGTTTTCGGACCCCTAGAAGCGATAACGGCCAACAACAGCTAAAAGAAAGGGCCATTATTCGAGCAAGAGGAGTAGATGACGAGAAAATCGGCACTACCTCCCCCATAGTTCGGCCATTGAACTTAGTGGGTTACTTGATGGCTTGGGTTTGGGATGTAGATGGGCCATTTATCTGACATGAGAGGGGGGGGGGGGGATCTGCGAAGCGCATGCGGAACGGGCACGGAGAAAAAGAGGTGTGGAGGAGAAGCAACCGAGCTCATTCCCTTCGCTTCCTGTGCCCAAAGCAGTGCAGTCACACATTGTAGAATTTGTTTTCCTTTTTTGTACTATAAATAGGATCATTTTTTGTATATACAAATACAACCAATCAATCAAACAACTCAATTTTTATCTATCTTTATCCTTTACTTTATTTATCCTTTACTTTACTGTACTCAGATGCATTCATGTTTCTTACCTCTTAGTTTACTCATACCACTGTCCTAACGCTTTCTGGAGTAGTTGGGGAACCCATTGCTGAAAATTAGAGTTCTGTTTCCAGCCCAAATCGCTTAAGTTAAGGAATCAATTCGTCTCCCGATACGATCAGACGATAAAACGACAGAGAACAAAAATTTGGGGCGAGAACATAATAATACATCAGTTTTCTTTGTTCTCAAATGAAAGTGTCTAGCTAGCACTTGGAAGTTTGTGTGCCTTAGTACGTCAAATGTAAATTTGTGGGAAATAGACTGACTCATGTTTGCTTTACAAGAACTGCCAAACTGTTCTCCAAAAGCGGCTTGGGCTGTTTTCTTCTAATCCAAACAAGTCCAAAGCAATAAACCAACTTAAATCATTGTTTTGACAAAAAAAATAACTTCTTTTCGATGAACTTTTTGGTTTATGCATTATAGTCAAATTTTCATTCGAAATTGAGATAGGGTTTTTCATATTCGAAAATTGGTTATAATATAAACTTTCTTCCCCACAAAACTTTAATATTTTGTTTTCTACGTGAAATGCATGTTCAAATACAACTTCAACTTTAAAATATCATTTTTTAATTTTACTTTATATACTACTTTTTTCAAATATTATTCAATTCATATCCAAACGCCCACTTACTTCCACAAAACATACTCCTTCATTTAAAGAAAATGTTCAATGTTCAACTAGAAAAAAGGTAAAAATAAAAGGTATAGTTCCAGTTATAAAGGGTTTTATTTAAGTAACTTACTGCATTTATTTATATATATATATACTAAAAAGGTCACAGTTTTCACATGAAACTGAGTGTTATTTCTGACATTCCCTTGGCAGTCTCTAACTTCTACATGCAAGACTCAAGTGGACTATATGAAACAAAGCAACTTGTCCAGCCAATAGCACTTTTACAGTCTTACTACCTACAAATTCATGGACCTATAATTAGTAAGTACCAATAATAAATTTCTGCTCCAAACAAAGATTTCATGCAACAGCAAGAAGCATGTGCACCATCTGATTTGATTTGTTGAGCCACTGGCCAATATATGAATTGTTGGCCTCTTTAACAATAAGTGAGACATAAAATTCAGTGAAGACTCTGTCCATACAACAAATAACAAGAAGAAACATTCAATGAAGAGTGCATTTTGTATTAAGACTGCCTAAGTTACTCTTAATAATATAATATTATCTACTTTAAATTAAATTTGTACAATTTTTCTTAAAAGACTTCCTACCATTAATCATATATTTTTTTATATAATTTACGCCTTAAGGAAGCGTGACATTTTATTTCATCAACAAATAGATGTACAAAAGCCCGAGGTTAAAGCAATAAGCTAACATATGAAGCATTTACAAATGCCTAACATCTATCAGCTACCTTACCATAAATAGTATCACTATACTCTATATGTAACTAATTCTTTTTCTTTCATTTCAGCTATCAATAAGTTTTATTCTCACATCTAACAATATCTCTTCACGAACTATGTTCTCCTTCCCTCGAACTAAGTTCCACATGTGGAGATTAACTGTGTGACACCCACATAGTGAGTATTCATTTCCATCAAACTCCATTGATTTTTTTTTGTATGTGCTGCAAAGCTACGGGTAAAGGTAGTTACCGGCTCAACCGTAGACAAGCAAATGCATTAAGTCGGTCCTCATACCATCACTCCGCCATTTGTATTCTCGTCAAACTATTGACTATGATTTTATTGTTGGGCTAAAATAGCTCAAAAATACTCATAACATGATGCGACATTGTAAGCTTTGGACCAAGTTCTTACAATTTTTTAAAAAAGGCATCACACCACTAAGAGTACACTACACCTTATATATATGTAGCTTCATTTTCTTTCTTAGCTATCACTGTAAGATAATCTTGTTCATATAGAAATAAAGAGCTTAAGTTCTATGCATTGAAAATGTAAAAAAATATTTATATAGTGTGATAAAAATAATTAATCTTCTGACAAAATTAATATTAATGGATAATCTGATAACTTTTGGATAATCTGATAACTTATCTGCTATTATAAATTAAAACTTACTAATAGTATAAATTTATTTTACACTATGGATACATGTACAACTTAAATCCATAAATAAAACATTTATGGTAAAAAAAAGTGAGCTCCAATGTAGCAGGAAATCACGGAGAATAATTAGCAGAAAACATGTGCCATGCGTAGTGAATCGTGCCCATGTTTTTCTCCCTTAGATGTGTAATTTATGTCTCACGCAATGTGAAAATTAGTTTTCTAACAGCTAAGTTCCAGTTCTACATTTATATGCATTATAATAAAAGAATGTACATTAGCCCTCTATAGCCTATAGTTAGTTGGTATATATCACGAGCAGCAACTATATAGTATACAAAAAAGGCATATATATAAGCATATACACATATACGGCAAATGAATTCTCAAAATTCTTTAAATTGCTTACCATTAGAGTTTCCTCTACCCACCGCCTACAAAAGATGCCTTACTCATACTGCAAACAAATATAATAGACCTAGCTAGTGGTATCAAAAGAAATACTACAAAGGTGTACAAAATCTGAAAATAAGAAATAAATATATCTCGTAGCTATACTTAGGGGAGGTAAACTAACCAATGAAATATGACTCCCCCAATTTATCCAAGCTCAAGTTTGGATGGGTCATTAAGGTGGTAAAACTAGTCATATTATCATGGCGTTTCAACTTTGAAATTTGAAACTCTATAATAGTGACTATTTTCAATTATAGGATCGAAAAATGGCTATCATGCACTATTAACACCAATTCAGTCAATCTAAAAATCGGGCTGATTTGACCTAAACATGTAGCCTAGTTTGACCTGAAAACTTTTGTCAAAATATTTATTTTTTGGTTTGATATGCTATATATAACTATAGCATAGAAAAAATATTTATGTTAGTTTTGTTTGGTAATTAATAAATTATAAGAAAACAATAAAAATATTATAGCTCGGTAAATAATTATTTCTTAGTTCATCTTGACCCAGCTTATTTCATTCCAAGTAACATTTGAACGTGTAATTAACCGCCCATTTATATTAACTTATTGTATTTTGGCACGCCCAATTTCAATCCAACCTGCCTATTTGATACAATTTATCGTATCTGGTATGCCCATCAATTTTAACATGGACACCATTCTTTGCTAACTATAATTCGAACTAGCAAAGAATACTGGATTTTAACCTAAACTCAACATAGTATATTACTTGTAATATTCCTAACTTGTGTTAGTTTCTGAAGGTAGAATGACGTGCTTAATTACCTTCATGAGTATAATCTAGTACGTCTTTTTCCTTTTTCTGTTAAATGGGAACTGTTGAAGAAATTGTGCATTAAGGCATTTTAGAGTGATACGTACAAGATAAGGTGACATCCATAAAGAAAATGAACGATCCAGCTATAATAATAGTAATATACCTGGCTAGTGACCACTTGCAAGTTGCAACTTAAATTTTGTTCTGTCATGTCTTTGAAACAGACAGATATATGGAAATGACCAGCTTTATTAATTATCAAAAATTGTGCCCTCTATCCTTAATTAGTGATCTCAGGTTCGAATCCTTGAAATGAAAACGTCTTTGGTATATATAAGGGTGATTCAGCAGGTTGTGTCGGGTTCACGAGAAACCAATAGCTTTTGCTTAAATTATATATATGTACATGATATTTATAAAATAATATCTGACTGTGAACCCAGTTGTTATCGTATATTAACTTGAAGTCGTTGTAGGAACCCATAAACTTTAAAATTTTTTATCAGTTTTTGTATTGATGAGGAGTGTTATACAATCAAAAGAGAAACTTTGGTGTGAATTTGAACTAATCGAGTTCCAAAATGAATATCGAGCCTCAAGTAAAAAATAAAAAAAGGAAGGTGAAAGATTTATTAGCTAGAACTTTCTTGTGAAGAAAACAAGAGAATAACCTAATCCACCAGTTTTGGTTGTGAGCAGCTCATGGTTCCTTACTATTCTTAACACCCTCCTTTACTCATAATCCTCCTTTTCCACCTCCCTCCTACAAAAATAGTAAAAGAGGAAACAATAGACAAGGCACATAAAAAGTTGTACAGATATATATTTATGTTAAATATGTTTTTATTGTTATAAGAGTTTAGTAAAAGAATATTTATAATGTCGATTCACCTAAAGAAATAACTATAAGTAATTCTCAATAACAAGTAAACTTTGTTATCTGAAAAATAAAGTTGATAACATGTTATAACATATTAAATATCATATTGAAAAATTAGTTAATTTGGTCATTTTAAGAGGATTCTTGAAGCGATAGTACAATTATCTTCGTGTGACTTATAAGTCACGAGTTTAAACCGTGTGATATAGAGTAGACTGTCTATATTACACCGGCTTAAAGTGCGGTCTTTCTCGGATCCTGCTTAGACGCGGGACGGGATATATATGTTGTACACTGCCATTGTTGGTCGTTAATTTGATCAAGTCATGGTCTTTCTTGCAGTCTTTTTCTTTTTTTCACTTCCACTAAATTCTAAACCCACGACAAAATACCTCTCATGCAGCCCCCCCCCCCCCTCCGGCTCTTCGTTGCTTTTTTCTTTGTCATGTGTTCTACTTTTACTAAAAAAAACACAACGAGAAAGTAAAGAATATGGGGAAAGCCAGATCGGATGGATCAAATTAAACCCCATACTCAAAGAATTCAAATTAAAACAAGAAAATATATCACCAATATAAATTAAATAATCATAAAAGAATTCCAAAGAATTATGCCTATTCATTAAATCGTTAAATATATGATAATAAAAATAAATGTTAAACAATTCACAATTGTCAATGGTAGAAATAAATCAAGATTAGAAAGAAAAAAAGAAAAATAAAGGGACTGTTGATCGACTTAGTAATGGCAATCAACCAAAGGAGAAGCTGAGAAGATGATGACTTGTTCTTTTGAAGCAAACGTGAATTTATTTTCCGGCCGATGATCGTCTTCCGGCGCCGGGAGGTTAAGGTCCAATGACAAAAAAGTCCTTGTGTTTTTTATTTGTTCATGAGATTCTTCATGGCTATGGCTTGCAACTGCAATACTATTTGGTAATGGCCTATGTCTTCTCATGTGTCCACCTAAAGCTTGACCTGAAGTGAACTCGGCCCCACAAATCGAACACTCGTGAACCCTATTCTTGTTCTTGTTATTATTATTATTGTTGTTGGTGTTATTCGGGATTTGGAGTGATAGAGTTGTGACATGATCGTCGTTGTTCAATTTCAAACGATTCTCGACTTGTTGATGATCAATTGGCTTCGAAGTCTTGATCTCTTCTAGGGTTTTTGGTTTCTTATGACTTGCTCTATGCCCGCCCAGTGCTTGGAAAGAAGGGAAGGAACGGTTGCACGTCTTGCATTGATAAACATCCAATATTGGAGACTGAGAGGAGGACTTTTGGTAATTATGGCCTTGTGCTAAAAGAATCAAACAATTTGCCATATCTTCTTCTTCCTGATTCGTATTCTTGACGATCTGATCAATCCCATCACAATTATTGGAATGTGACAATGAGTTTGCCACTTGTCCATCCACCCGTTCACCACTATTACCACCACCACCACCACCACCACTATTAGCGCCATCCACGGTGCTACACGAGCTAGTAGTAATCCCTAAAGCTAGAGGAGAAGGCGGCCTAGGTCGCTTTGTCCGCCTTCTCTTCATCACCATATTCAAGTGATCATGATCATGATCTTCTTGATGAACTTGATGAGCTTCCATGGTGTTGTATCCTTTGATTTTTATCATCCAAAAGATCACTAACTTTTTCAAAGAAAAGGCAAAGGGGAGTCTTTTTTCAATAAAATGAGGAATTAAGATGGAAAAAATGATGTAACAAAGAGAGTGTATATATATGTATAATATATGTTTTTGTGGGAGTGGTATATATATATATATATATATATATATATAGTGAATGGTTATTAAGAGAGGGAGTTTATAGGTAGAATGAAAAAAAGAAGCCGCCCCCGTGAATTGAAATCTTGAAAATGTTCACTGTTTTCTTGCACTAACAAACGTTGGAAGTTATATATAGAGAGAGACAATTGATATATTTAATTATTTATATATTATTACAGTAATAAAGTGAATTGTATGTAAGTGAGGAAGTAAGATTCGGTTGGCTTTGAAGCAAACCCATTACTTTATGCCAACGATATACCTTGTGGATGATTGGAGTGCAAGCCTGGCACCACACAATTTCCGCTTCAATATATTAAAACATTAACACAACAAAAAAGGAAAAAGAAATTATTTATTAATTTCACTATTCTTTTTAGTTAGCTTCATAGCTTGAAGCATTTTTTTTAAATTTATAATCATTACTACGTACAAGTAATAATTAATATCAGCCTTTTAGTTGTCATTATAAAATTTTTCTTAAAGTCAATAATTAATTGCCAAGTTAATAATTAGTAAGAATTGCTCATTTATTACTATTTCATTCGTTCTCAAATGTTAATCGTTTTGACATACAAGCTGAATTTATTTCAAAATATTGAACGTTTTAACAAAATAAGATTTATTTCTCAAATCAAATCTTATTGGGTTATTGCTCTAATTAGTGAAGTGTTAATTAAATTATTAAATGAGTTACATTTAAGGGAGAGATAAATGGGTTAAATGTCATTGAAAGAGAATAATCCCTTGATTATTTTCATTAATGTCAAATGTATATATATACATGATATACATAATTAATGGAAATTAAATCTACATTTTTCTAATATAAGACTACTACATTTTCTTAATACAAGACTATTGCCATAATTAGACATGTACAAGAATTCTACCAATATGGTAAGAGAGTACCGTGTATATATGGTAAGAATATACACGGTATACATTGGAAGAGAATACCGTGTATATATGGTCCAATATACACGACTAATATATATACATATACATATTCTATCACACCCCTGCAGTCATAGCGGGCGGTTGGTATGTTGAGACTGTCCCTAAAATCTTCAAACAGAATTAAACGAAGACCCTTAATAAAGATGTCAGCAATTTGGTATCGTGAAGGGACATGCAAGACACATACTTATCCACGAGCTACCTTTTCGCGAACAAAGTGAATATCCATCTCGATATGTTTAGTGCGCTGATGTTGGACCGGATTCCCAGAGAGATAGACTACACTAACATTATCACAATAGACCAAGGTATCTTTCTAAATAGGAAAGTGAAGCTTTAATAGAAGATTGCGCAACCAACAGGACTCAGACACACCACATTGCTGAGACCAAGAGACCAAGAGACCAAGAGACCAAGAGACCAAGTTTGTCACGACCCAAACTGGATGGCCATAACGGGCACCCGGACCCTACCTGCCGGGCACCACTCTTCACATACTTACCAACCAACCGAAATCAATCATGGACACATGGGCCGTTACCAAGTATTCGGCTAACACACATACATCACAGCCAACAGGGCCATACATAACTACTATACACATGACATTTGTCTACAAGCCTCTAAAGAATACATGACATCACAAGGGAGGGACAGGGTCCTGCCATACACAAGTGCATATACAAAATAACATACCACGACCAGACTGCAACTCTGAAACAAGTAGAGTGCTCCAATATCAGCCGAACCAACAACCTACTAGTGCGAACCGTCACCCTCTTTAGCTGAACCTGCGGGTATGAAACGCAGCGTCTCCCGATAAAAGGGACGTCAGTACGACTGATGTACTGAGTATGTTAGGCAAAAATAATCTAATAACAAGGATATAACAATAAACTAAAACAGAAACAGCCGACCGTAACAGCCGACAGAAACAACTAACCAGCAGTAAATTCCTAAGAGGGCCCTAATACATATGCTTAAATGTTATGCACAATAAAATGTGATATATATATATATATATTGCGGAACGTGCAACCTGATCCAATATATATCAGTGTTGCAGAACGTGCAATCCGATCCAATATATGTTAGTGTTGTGGAACGTGCAACCTGATCCAATATATGTTAGTATTGCGGAACGTGCAACCCGATCCAATATATTATATGTGAATAATGCATGAATGACAATGAAACATTCTGAACTTATCGGATGACATAATATCCTTGTACCTTTGGCTTACATTGTGAATATCAACACCTTTCACATATACCTCAATAAGGATTTAGGAACATATTTAGACATGCTTTTAACATAGCATGAATATTCCTAACTACTAGGAGTAGAATAATTTCTGGAACAATAACACAGTTATATTTCGTTACATGGAACATGCCAAAAGAAAGAAATAATTTGCCTTAACATACCTTTGTCGTCAAAGCTATTCAAGTTTTCCGAGTCCTCGTAAGCTCTACGAATAATTATCTACATTATATGAGTGATTTGGATCAATTTCGGATCAATAACTAAAGGTAGTCTTCACTTAGACACTTTATCAAATATCTTATGTGCGTAGAACTTCTATAACTCATAACAATGGTAACTAATCAACAAGAAAATTTATTTAGCTTAAATGAACTTCCTTGTCTTCCTCATACAATAACCAACAATAGTCTACAATTTCCAGCAACTAATCATCACCAAACAGCCCCAACCGAGCAGCTCACCACACAACCAAATTCCAAGTTCCTTCAAGAATTTGCTGCACAACCTCTTTGTAATAACACTCTTACAACTTGTATAAACTTAAGAACAAGAAGGAGAAGATGGAACTTACCTCCAAGCACAAGAATTCCTTCAATTTCGAGATCACTTCTCTTCCAAAGTGAATGAACTATGTTGCTGCTATTTGGAAGGCAAGACATTGCTGCTCAATTAAGAAGATTTTGGTCTCTTCTCTTCTATAACACATAAATGCTAAAGGTGTTTTGTGTTTACGTTTTTGGCTTAATTTTCCAACAAAATGAAATACTAAGGGATTAAGATCAAATGTTCTATAACCCATTCACTTAATACGTGTAGTTTTAATAGGACTCTTATCTCACTCACTATTAACACATGACACCTCACTTAGGTGCATGTGTACTAGTGGACTAATACATTCCACTTATTCATGCTAAAAATATTCTCACTTAATTAATCAATCACACACATAATTAATTTCTTGGTCCAAATTCACTTAAATCTTGATGACTTATAAAACCTTCATATACTCAATGTCATAATCATGCGATATAGCACTAGTCCATAGCCTCTTTATGCACATACCAAATATTATTTTTGATCTCCGTCATCACACTTGTTATGTCCGAAATTATTTCGGGGTTTTATCCTTTTGTATACTAAGCTCTTAATTCGCATACATGAATATGACCAAAAATCCTCCAACGCTCGGGTCTATTTATATACGCCTAGCGATTTTTACATAGCATAGCGATTCAAACCATGACCCGAAATTACGGGGTGTTACATCCTTCCCTCCTTAGAAGCATTTGTCCTCGAATGTTGGGGTGACATATCTAATCCCCGTCATGTAGCCTTATGCTTTTCTCTGAACCTCGACATTGGCTTGGAATCGGTATGGATATTTATTTCTTTTCATCTCATCTTCCGCCTCTCATGTCACTTCTTTTACATACTTATTCTGCCATAGAATTTTCACAGAGGCTACTTCCTTAGTCCTCAGCTTGCGGACTTGTCAATCTAAGATAGCAATATGAACCTCTTCATGTGATAGGTCCTCTGTAACCTTCACATCGTCAATCGGTACAATTTGGGAAGGATTCCCAACATATGTTCTTAGCATAGAAATATGAAAAACTGGATGAACAAACTCTAACTTCAACAACAAATCTAACTCGTAAGCTACTTAGCCAAGTAGGTACACAGAAGCAAACAACTGCAAGGAGCCTTGCCTTAGAGTGTCATGTGGAATTTCCTGAGTTGAGAAGTGGCCCAGCTAAGCAAATGAGGGTCCAGGAGAAAAGTGGTGTACATAAGTCCCAAGAAAAAAAACCAAGTGTTAAAGGGGTAACTACATCTAAATCCTCATGACTTGGCTAATATGGAATATAAGAAGAGTGAATAAGAGATATAAACAGAGATAATTTAAGAACTATTTGCACCAACAGAGAATCAAATTTGTCGGGTTGTTAGAGACAAGAGTTAAAGCACTAGTAGAGTTTTGAAACAATTAGCCCCTACCTGAAGGGTTAAACACAACTATCAACATGCTGTTAATGGAAGAGTTTGGCTAATGTGGGATAGTTCTACTTATATTGTGGATGTGTTGGAAGTTGATGCCCAGTTTATCCATGCTAAAGTTAAGGGGATTATGGATGGTGTTGAGTGTTTGATAACAATAGTATATGGATACAATAATTGTATCCAGAGGAAAACTCTATGGGATAGATTAAATGTGTTAGCTAATACTGTAAATCTGCCATAGTTAGTCTCTGGGGATATCAATTGCTATGTTATATCCTCGGGACGTGCTCTTAGGGAATCCTGTTACTCGGCGAAAACTAAAGATTTTGCTGAATGTATCCATAATCTTTTGCTGAATGAATTACCTTGGAAAGGAGAATACTAGGACTAATAAACAACAGGGTGTGGATAGGGTGTGTAACAGACTGGATAGAACTTTTGGGAATGACCTATGGATGCTGATATAGGGTCATTTTTGCACTACTTATGACTTGTCTTATGTGTCTGACCATTCACCTATGCTTCTCAATTTGCACTACTCTTGGATATTTTAATATGTGGTCAAAACATGCAGACTTTCTTCCTATGGTTGAAACTATTTGGGCACAATATCACAATAGAAGACCTATGCAGACTATTTAGGCGAGATTAAAGGATCTTAAACTACACCTTAAGAAGCTTAATGCTGATGAGTTTAAGAGTATTGATCAGAAAATTATCAAGGCTAGATATGACCTAAAGTGCATTCAGAAAGCATTAAACCCTCAATACACAGACCAGTTACTTGAACAAGAAAGTGTTACTCTACAACAACTGGAAAAATGGACCCTTATTGAAGAATGTGTTATGAAGCAAAAATCAAGGGTGTAGTGGATGAAATTAGAGGACTCAAATACAATGTATTTTTCAATTGTAATGAAGGAGAGGTGTCACAAAAAGCACGTCCAAGAACTCACTTCTTTAACTGGAATCAAACTTACTGAGTCAGGGTACATCCAAAGGGAGATACTTATGTTTTATAAACGTTTGATGGGATCACCATTTCAAAGAATTACCTGATGTTGATAGATTAGTCCTGAAGAAGGAGCCCCAACTATCTCATCATCAAAAGTTATTTTTGTGTGCTGATGTTACAGAATTTGAAATCAAGGAAGCCCTATGGAATATTGGGGATGAAAAACCCCTGGGGTGGATAGGTACAATGCATGTTTCTTCAAGAAAGCATGGTCAATAATCAAAGAAGATATCATACAAGTAGTGAAGGAATTCTAAGACTGTCAACTGCACTTCTATTACCTTAGTGCCTAAAATCTCTTATCCCGCAACCATTAGAGATTTTAGGCCAATTGCTTGTTGTACAATTCTTCACAATATAATCTCTAAGGTCCTAGCTGCTAGAATACAAAATGGTATCTCTTCCATTAACTGTGACGCACAAGCTGGCTTTATTTCTGGTAGAAGAATTGCTGATAATATTATCTTAGCTCATGAATTGGTGAAAGGGTACACTAGAAAACATATATCTTCTAGGTGTATGATCAAGATTAATCTTAGAAAGGCATATGATTATGTTGAATGGCCTTTTATTGAGCAAGTTATGGAGGGAATTGGATTTCCCGTTAAGTTCACCAATTGGATCATGGAATGTGTTAAGACTGTTAATTATTCAATCCTTGTTAATAGTGAACCAACAACTCCATTTGATGCTGCCAAAGGACTAAGACAAGGGGATCATATGTCTCATTTCTTATCTGCTGAGTACTTAAGTAGATGTTTGAATGGGCTGAAAGAAGTTAGGAGTTTCCACTTTCATCCAAGATGTGCTAAGCTAAACTCACTCACCATAGCTTTGCTGATGATTTTCTATTATTTGCTAGAGGGGATGTGGAATCGGTAGCTCGATTCTGAGCTTGTTTCCTCAAATTTTCTACTGCTTCTGACTATAGGCCAATATGGATAAAAGTTTTGTGTACTTTGGGGGTATATCTAGTGCACAGAGAGTGTTGATTCTTGAAAAACTGGGATTTGGGCAAGGTGATCTTCCCTTCAAATATTTAAGAGTCCCTCTGGCAACAAAGAAATTGTCCATCATGCACTGACAACCTTTGATTGATAAAATGGTAGCTAGGATTACCTCTTGGACTGTCAAACAACTTTCCTATGCTAGTAGAGTATAGTTGTTCCAAACAATATTATTTGGAATCCAAGCATATTCGGCCCAATTATTCCAAACTCCCACAAAAGTGATGAAGTTGATTGAAGCCCACTATAGGAGCTATATTTGGTCTGGAACTAATACAATCACAAAGAGGGATTTGGTATCCTGGGACAGAATTTGCACTCCTAATTGTGTTGGGGGCTTGAACTTGATCAACCTAAAGTTGTGGAATAAGGTTGCACTCCTTAAAAACAATTGGGACCTGACACATAAACATAATAAGATGTGGATTCACACATCATATCAAAGGCCAATAAGTCATGACCATGCATGTACCTAAACAAGTTAGTTGGGTTGTGAAAAAGATTATTGAGGCAAGAGTAAGTGAGCCACATTTACACCAGTCTATTGCTAACAGAAGAAGTTTCATCGACAAACCTATTTGCATATGCTTGGAGACAATAGTAGAGTTCCATGAAGACTTTCATGTTAAAAAATGAAGCAAGACCTAAGGCTGTGTTTATCATGTGGTTACAGTTCCAAGGCAGGCTGCTCACAAATGATAGATTACTAAATTGGGGTATGGATGTTGAGCCTAAACGTGTGTTTTGCAATGCTTTTTCTGGAGGCAAGAGATCATCTGTTTGTTCATTGTGCTTTTGCTAGATTTCTATTGTCTAGATTGCTGATTCATAGACTTCCCTATAGTCCAAGAAATTGGGATGAACATTTACATTGGGCAATCTATCAGGGTAAAGGCAAGTCTCACGCGGCTAGCATTTTTATGATGATTTATGCAGAGTGTACACATGCCATATGGATGGAACAAAATCAAAAGGTATTTGAGGGGAAGAGTAGATTAATAGAGAACATAGCTAAAGATGTAGCCTTCTCCTGCAATGTTCGAGCTTCTATGCAAATCAAGAAGCTGCTGCACCTTTGCTATTTCTAATGTTTTAGTTACTGAGATTTCTGCTTCAAAATGATGTCTTGCTTGTTAATCCAACACACATACTCAACATGCCCTTTGTTCAATTCTTCTATGTTATTTTCTTATCTACTGATGATGTCTAAGTTTTCAAGGTATTGCATTTTAGCTTCCCTCAACTCATCTGGTACTTTAAAATTCGTCGATACTTGGGAAAGTAACTTACTCATATCCTTACAATCTTCTGCATTTCGATGCTTAGTACTTTTTTTACTTTACTAAACGTTTTGCTTTCTAGGCTTGCATTATCTCTTCCATCTTCCGTATATGAGTGAGACAACTTCTCATAATCTCAAATTTTAGCAATAATACTGCCCTTTTGGCGTATCAATCGTCTGGTAGAAGTACTCATTTACTGACTACGAATATGAACTAACATAAGTCTTTTTGGTAACCGTCATTACTGAAACAGTATCAGGCACGAGTTTAAGTTTGAATTCTTAAGACTCAGCTCTGTTGCACGATCTATGATATGAAATAATGGAAACCATCCCTAAATGCCTTTCAGTCTCCTGTTTATAAGGGTGGTGCGCTATACACCCATAAACAAGACTCTACTAGACACGACTTGCAGACTCCCTAGGACACACCTGCTCTAATACCAAGTTTGTCATGACCCAAACCGGAGGGCTATGACGGGCACCCGGACCCTACCTACCGGGCACCACACTTCACATACTTACCAACAAACCGAAATCAATCATGGCCACATGGACCGTTACCAAATATTCGGCTGACACACATACATCACAACCGATAGGGCCATACACAACTACTATACACAAGACATCTATCTACAAGCCTCTAAAGAATACATGACATCACAAGGGAGGGACACGGTCCTGCCATACCCAAGTGCATATATAAAATAATATACCACGACCAGACTGCAACTCTGAAACAAGTAGAATGCTCCAATATCAGCTGAACCAGCAACCTACTAGTGCGAACTGTCACCCTCTTTAGCTGAGCCTGCGGGCATGAAACGCAGCGTCCCCCGATAAAAGGGACATCAATACGATTGATGTACTGAGTATGTCGGTCATAAATAATCGCATAACAGGGATATAACAATAAACTAAAATAGAAACAACCGACCGTAACAGCTGACAAAAACAGCTAACCAACAGTAAATGCCTCTTAGGGCCCCAATACATATGCCTAAATGTTATGCACAATAAAATGCGATATCTATATATATATATATATTGCGGAATGTGCAACCCGATCCAATATATATTAGTGTTGTGGAATATGCAACCCGATCCAATATATGTTAGTGTTGCGGAACGTGCAACCCGATCCAATATATTATATGTGTATAATACATGAATGACAATGAAACATTCTGAACTTATCGGATGACATAATATCCTTGTACCTTCGGCTAACATTCTGAACCCGATCCAACACCTTTCACATATACCTCAATAAGGATTTAGGAACATATTTAGACATGCTTTTAATATATGAATCAATAGCATGAATATTCCTAACAACTAGGAGTAGAATAATTTATGGAACAATATCACAGTTATATTTCATTACATGGAATATGCCAAAAGAAAGAAATAATTTGCCTTAACATACCTTTGTCGTCAAAGCTATTCAAGTTTTCCGAGTCCTCGTAATCTCTACGAATAATTATCTACATTATATGAATGATTTGGATCAATAACTAAATGTAATCTTCACATAGACACTTTATCAAACATCTTTTGTGCGTAGAACTTCTATAACTCATACCAATGGCAACTAATCAACAAGGAAACTTCTTTAACTTAAATGAACTTCATTGTCTTCCTCATACAACAACCAGCAATAGTCTACAATTTCCAGCAACTAATCATCACCAAACAACCCCAATCGAGCAGCTTACCACACACAACCAAATTCTAAGTTCCTCCAAGAATTTGCTGCACAACCTCTTCGTAATAACACTCCTACAACTTGTATAAACTTAAGAACAAGAAGGAGAAGATGGAACTTACCTCCAAGCACAAGAATCCCTTAAATTTCGAGATCACTTCTCTTCCAAAGTGAATGAACTATGTTGCTGCTATTTGAAAGGCAAAACGTTACTGCTCAATTAAGAAGATTTTGGTCCCTTCTATTCTATAACACATAAATGCTAAAGGTGTTTGATGTTTACGTTTTTGGCTTAAATTTCCAAAAAAATGAAATACTAAGGGATTAAGATCAAATGTTCTATAACCCATTCACTTAATACGTGTAGTTTTAATAGGACTCTTATCTCACTCACCATTAACACATGACACCTCACTTAGGTGCATGTGTACTAGTGGACTAATACATGCCACTTATAGATGCTAAAAATATTTCCACTAAATCAATCAATCACACACATAATTAATTTCTTGGTCCCAATTCACTTAAATCTTGATGACTTATAAAACCTTCATATACTCAATGTCATAATCGTGCGATATAGCACTAGTCCATAGCCTCTTTATGTACACACCAAATATTATTTTCGATTCCCGTCATCACACTTGTTATGTCCGAAATTATTTCGGGGTTTTATCATTTTGTATACTAAGCTCTTCATTCGCATACATGAATATGACCAAAAATCCTCCATCACTCGGGTCTATTTACATACGCCTAGCGATTCAAATCATGACCCAAACTTACGGGGTGTTACAAATTTATCCCCAAGAAACATATAATAACCAGATGTCGAACGTCTGGTATCTGGACATCCACCCCAATCATCATCTGTATAAGACACGAGAGTAGAGACGGAGGATGGATATAAATGCAAACCTTAATCAAGAGTGCCCTGTATGTAACACACAATGCGTTTAAGAGCATACATGTGCTTGTTTCTCGGGTCATGCATAAATAAATACACCTATTGCACTTCATAAGTAATATCGGGCCTCGAGAAAGTAAGATACTGAAGAGCCCCTGCAAGATTGCGATAGTGGGAGAAATCCTCGTAAGGTGTGCTAGAATTAGCACCCAACTTCAGTTTGGTATCAACTGGAGTAAGAGAAGACTTGCAGGATGACATGCCAGCTCTCTCAATAATCTCAGCTGCATACTTTCTATGTGATAAGAATAGACCACCTGCATGACGAGTTACAGGTATACCCGAAAAATAACTCAAGGGCCCCAAGTCTTTCATAGCAAATTCTTAACTGAGAAGAGACATGATAGACTTGCGCAGTTTATAAAAAGCGGTAGTCAATATAATATCATCCACATATAATAGAATGTATGCCAGAGAAGTACTATGATGATAGATGAACAGAGAATGATCAAACCTGCTGTGAGAAAACCCAATAGTAGACACATAATCTGCGAACATTTTATACCAAGCCCGAAGGGCTTGTTTAAGCCCATACAAGGACTTTTTCAGCAAACATACATGGTTAGGATGATCGGGTCCCTGAAACCCAAGGGCTGATGCATGTATACTGTCTTTTTGAGATCACCGTGTAAGAAAGCATTTTTCACATCCAGTTGATGAATAGACCATTCTTTCGAGAGAGCCAGACTGTGAACAGTGTGATTGCTGGCTGATTTGACCACCAGAATAAATGTCTCTTCATAATCCACGCCAACCTGTTGAGTTTTGCCATCACCTACAAGACGAGCCTTATACCTCTTAAAACAACCGTCAGATTTTTCCTTGTGAGTAAAATCCACATATAATGAATAACATTGACACCAGGGGGACGGGGCACCAACTCCCACGTCTTATTTTCAATAAGAGCATTATATTCATTATCCATGGCCATTTTCCAATTCGGGTCATGAAGGGCATACACTGAGTTACGTGGTAGGGGTAATTTAGAGACATTTGAATTGAGATTAAAATGTAGTTTTGGTTTAAAAATACCCCGTTGGCTATGAGTAACGGGCCCTTGATTCGGAATAGAAGTGGGTCGAACTTGGGTCGGTATAGGGATGTCACGAACTGGACTAACGGAGGACGTAAAAAATAAGCCAGCAGGCAGTGGGCCTGCTGGCCGAGACGCTGGATCGGGAGGATGATTTATTGGGCCAGAAGGCAGTGGGCCTGCTGGTTGAGAAACCAGAACTGGACAGGGAGCATTTGGGTTTGCTGGTCGAGAAATTGGATCTGGGCAGTGTGCATTTGGGCCAGCAGGCAGTGGGCTTGCTGGAAGAATTGAGTCACAGGAATGCTGGGCCCAATGGTGGATGATATATGGTGAGAGCCCATCGTCTAAAAAATTATAAGAACTAGACACGGAATTATACAATTTAGCAAACGAAAATTGGATTTCATAAAAAATGACATGGCGACTAATTATGATTTTATTATAGGATAAATCAAAATATTTATAACCACAATGATTAGACGGATAACCCAAAAAATGCACAAGCGGTAGAATATGCTTGAAGTTTGTTAATTATAGTGGATGGAAAGAGAGGATAGCACAAACACCCAAATACCCTAAGATGAGAATACGAAGGATCTTTATGATAAAGAATATTTAGTTGAGATTGGTATGCTAATCATTTGCTAGGGAGTATGTTAAGGAGGTAAGTAGCCATTTATAATGCATGATGCCAAAAAGAAGGTGGTAATGAAGCATGGGCTAGTAAAGTCCGAATAATATTATTAATGGTACGATTTTTTCTTTCGGCTTTCCCATTTTGTGAGGACGTATGAGGACAAGAAAACCTAAAAGATATGCCATTAACATTACAAAATTCTCGAAATGGCCCATTATCAAATTCCCTTCCATTGTCACATTGAATATTTTTAATTTCCGTTCAAATTGGGTACAGATGAATGCTCTAAACGATAGGAATGTGGAAAAAACTTGAGACTTTTTAGATAAAGGAAAGGTCCACAAAAAATTAGAATAATCATCCAAAAATAACACATAATAACGGTGGCCCAAAGAGCTCAAAACGAGAGATGTCCAAAAATCACTATGAATAATATCAAATGGCAACAAAGTACTAGAATTTGAGGCTACAAATGGTAATTTAACATATTTTCCAAGCGGACAAGAAGGACAAATATTAGTACTACACGTACTATTACATTCAATAAATAATTGTTTTTAAGAGAGGAAAGAACAGACGCCCCCACATGACCTAAACGCGCATGCCACAAGGAAGGTGCTAGAGCGGCAAACATTGACGGTGTGGCTTGATTAGTGGAAATGGTGGTGGTGGTGGTCATTGGATAAAGCTCTCCCCGACTATTACATCTCATTAGAGGTATCCTCGTCGTGAAATCCTTCACAGAAAATCCAAAAGGGTCAAAGTCAACAGAAACCCAATTATCAGTTGTAAATTTTTGAATATACACCAAATTTTTAATTAAGTGAGGAGCATGAAGGATATTTTCAAGGCTAAATGTGGGTTTGGGGGAGATAAATTTGTGTGACCATAACCACGAATTGGAATTGAATTACAATTACCAACAATTATGCCATAATTTTAATCAAATTGAAATAAGACAAGAGATTACTTGGCGCGGATGTCATATGAGAAGTGGCCCCAGTGTTCATGTACCAATTTGCATCCGGAGGATTTAATCCAAGTGTATGCATCGCTGCCTCGATATCCGTGGGGGTCGGAACTATCGTTGAGCCCGCAGTAGTAGGCCTAAGCAGGCCAGCCTGCTGCCAAGGCCCAGTTAATTGCTGCCTGTTTTGACCATTGGGCCTCTGCTGGCTGATGACCCAATTTGATGAAGGAACTAGGCAGGGGTCCAGGTCCGACATGGGCCACTGCCCGTTGGCCCAAGGCATGGCCTAGGGCCACTGCCCAGTGGCCCAAGCCTGCCAAGGGTTTAGTGACCCGGTCCCCTGCTGATTGCCACTGCCACCTGTCCATCCGCCACTATCGCCGCAGCCACCACCCTTTCCACCGCCACATCCACCGCCGCAAAATTTCCATGGTTTTGACCCTTTTTACCACCCTCATTATTACGATTTTGACCATAATTTTTGGAGTATGATTGAGATTTATTAGTTTCACGGGACGTGTCCACCATCATGGCAGAATTAGATCCGTTAGCCGCCTTTTTAGCCAATCTTGATTCTTCTACAATGAGCATGGAACGTGCCTGGTAGAATGGTGGGAGAGGATTGCTTTGACGAAGAAGAGTACCAACGCCATTATATATATATATATATATATATATATATATATACATGATATACAATATTTAATTATGAAATCTACCTTTTCATAATACAAGACTACTACCATAATTATACATGTACAAGAATTCTACCAATATGGTAAGAGAGTACAATGTATATATGGTAAGAATATACACGGTATACATAGGAAGAGAATACCGTGTAAATATGGTCCAATATACACGGTATACACGACTAATATATATACATATACATATTCTATCAGTCATATACTCATATAGTGAATGCTGTTAAAGATGTTTCTTAAGGGATGGGCAAAATTCTAAAATACAAATAATATAGAACATAATTCGTATTAATTTTGAGTTTCTTATTCTAGTGTCTAGAGTTCGAAGTAGAAAGATAAAAAAGGGTTTGATGAGTATTGAACCTTACTTGTTGATTTGATGACAAGTTCGTTGTGCAATTTTTCTTTTAAAATATTGATTTGGGATGAGTTTATATAAAGCAGAGCAGACCTAGAGGGTTGGTTATATGTTCACGTGAATTGATTTATTAATTTTTGTCTAGATTTTATATATATATTAAGAAAATTCACTAAATATATATAAATATTTGAATGTGAGTTATTATTATAATATTAACTTGAGGTCGTTAAAAATTTATAAATTTCAAATTCTGAATTCACCTCTGATAATCGGTAAGGATTCATATAGCCAATCCCAACTTATTTCAGTCTTTCAGACCGAGATGTAAATATTGTTATATTTTAGCGTGACATATAAAGTAACACGGTTGGTGGAGACTTGTATAGCTGATCTCGATTTGTATCGAACTTAGACTCAAATGCTATATTTTAGTGTAAGATGAGTTTAAACGGTCCATAAGAATTTATATAGTCAATCTCGACTTGTCTGAGTGGCGGTTGTTATTATACTTAATTGGGATGAAATAATGGAGTGTGGGAATTTGTTGAGCAGAAGTAGTGGGGGGGAGTGGACTTGGTTGGATTAATGGGGTTAGTGATGTTAAATGAAATGAAGCAAAATTCCATGTGCAGTTGACCCACCCACTTTTCTGCTACTACTACAACCAGGTCCATCACTTTATACTTAATTTTGGATTATGACCCAAAAATCACGCCGGCTTTCTGAAATTCTCCCAATTATATGAATTAGTACTACTAATATTTTTGGGATCATAATCTTATGTTTCATCCAAATGATTAGGTTTGGTAAAGTGGGGAATAATGACATGTTCCCTTTACAACGTGTACGTTGTATTCATTTCATCTTCTTTGTCCTAATAATAATATTGGTACTTGAGATCATATAGTTAATCATTACTCCAGTTTAGTTTTAATTATTTACTATTGATTTTGCACGTTCCTTAAAAAACAGAAAAATAAATTATATTCTCTTGATATATTAAAAGTGATAAGTAAAAGTAAAAATCTATTTTTAATATAGTGAACAAGTAAAAATGAACGAATAAAATACTAGGTAAAATGAATTGAACCTTTTCATTACAAAAAAGAATACCCGTCTCAACATACTATCGTTCTTACTAAAAATATATGTCTTAAAATACATGTCATTTTAAAATTTTAAAATAATATTAAGTTGCTTTTTTCCTTTTACCCTTTGTATTAATTACAACATTTAAGAGGGATCATTGATGAAGTTGACATTGATATTTATTGAGAAAAGATAATATGATAAAATATTTTAAGAGGTTAAAATAGTCAAAATACTAATCTTATTAATGCTTTATTAAAGCGCTCAATGAAAAATACGAGAACTGTTTTGGGACGAAGGAGTAGTAGATTTTTTATCAATCCCAAGTCAGTATATATTGCGAAGAGTTTCTGTTAGATACATTAGTAGTGTAATTTTTTTGGAATAGTCGTGATTCATATAATCGATTTTAGCTTGTTTGGGATTGAGGCGCATTTACTGTTTCTATCGACAGTGATGGATTTTGTATCAATTCCAAATGCATTGTGTTAAATTCAAATTCATTTTATATCTTTGCCATATAGTAAAATATTTTATTTTGACTGAGCATGCATTTATTGCATATACTGAATTTATGGATTTCTTAAAGTTTCTCTGAAATGCCTTACATATGTAGTACTCCCTCTGGATTAAAAAGAGTGTTAACTTTGTTATTCGCATATTTTTCTTAAGAAAATATTAATTTTTAGATAAAAATAAGTAATTTGATTAAAATGTTCATAATTAAATAGATATTGAGATTTGATTACCTAACACTTAATAAGGGCAACTCTGAAAAAGTAAGGTTAATTGTTTCTTCATTTGGTAAGTGGACACTCTTTTTTACTTAAAAAATAAAAGCTAAGTGGACATTATTTTTTATCCAGAGGAGTACTACTAGTAGTTCGTTATCAACACACAATAGTTGTTGGAGTTTACAATGTATTTATTACTTCCTTTAGAATTATTAACTCCGAGCGTGGTTGGACTTCATAATTAATTTCAATATTTGAAAGTGTAAAGTAAAGAACTCAATTCCGTTAATTAGTTGTCTACGAGACAAATATATAAATTATATTTTTCATAAAGATTTCAATGTTGGATGAACATGGAAGTGGGGTTAGATAGGAAATACTAAATTGAAGAATTGCTTTCTTTTTATTTTCCCCTTTATCAGTGATGATATATATATAAATCCGGAACTTTGTGTAACGGAATGGTTGACTTCAATCATCTCACTAATAAATTACTTCATTCCCAGAATGATCTTGGATAAAATAAATGCTACGTGTTTTATGCGTGTTAATTTGTATTAATTCATAATGCATATTATACTAAATTATGGAGATGAAGCAGTGGATCAGTTAACCTATATTGCTGATTTAAGATAACAAGACTTATCATTTATTTTGATAGTATCACTGTAAATATAACTGAAATTAGCTACGAACTTTATCACTGAAATACTTTTAGCTAATAGAATTTAGTGATAATCCGTTGCTCAATAAGATTAACGACGAATTTTGTTGTTTAACTACAATTTTTTTCCGTCACTCATTCCTGCATTTTTGAAAGAGAATAATTCCTTGATTCTTTTCATTAATGTAAAAGATATATATACATGATATTCAATCTCTAATTATGGAAATTAAATCTACATTTTCCTAATATAAGACTACTACCTTTTTCTAATACAAGACTACTACCTTTTTCTAATACAAGACTACTACCATAATTACACTTGTACAAGAATTCTACAAATTATATATCAAATATACACGAGTACGTGTATATTCTATCACACCCCCGCAGTCATAGCGGGCGGTTGTCGTACGCTGAGACTGTGCCTAAAATCTTCAAACAGAACTAAGGGAAGACCCTTAGTAAAAATGTCAGCAATTTGGTACCGTGAAGGGACATGCAAGACACGTACTTGTCCACGAGCTACATTTTTGCGAACAAAGTGAATATCCATCTCGATATGTTTAGTGCGTTGATGTTGGACCAGATTCCCAAAGAGATAGACCGCACTAACATTATCGCAGTAGACTAAGGTAGCTTTTTGAATAGGAAAGTGAAGCTCTAATAGGAGATTACGCAGCCAACAGGACCCAGACACCACATTGGCTACCCCTCGATACTCGGCCTCAGCACTGGATAGCGATAAAGTAGCCTGGTGTTTAGCAGACCAAGAGACCAAGTTATTACCAAGAAACATATAATAACCAGATGTCGAACGTCTGGTACCTGGACATCCACCCCAATCAACACCTGTATAAGACACGAGAGTAGATGCAGAGGATGGCTATAAGTGCAAACCATAATCAAGAGTGTCCTTAATGTAACACACAATGCGTTTGAGAGCATGCATGTGCTCGTCGCTCGCATCATGCATAAATAACACACATGTTGCACTGCATAAGTAATATCGGGCCTCGTGAATGTCAGATACTGAAGAGCCCCTGCAAGACTGTGATGGTGGGAGGGATCCTCATAAGGTGTGCTAGAATAACCCCTTGATTCTTTTCATTAATGTAAAAGCTATATATACATGATATACAATCTCTAATTATGAAAATTAAATCTAACTTTTCCTAATATAAGACTATTACCTCTTCCTAATATAAGACTACTACCATAATTACACTTGTACAAGAATTCTATAAATTATATACCAAATATACACGAGTAGAGGTATATTCTGTCAATTTTTAGTAGTGTATTAATATACTTGCAATTCACAAACATATTATTGATTTGCTGAAAAATAACTTTCTTGTACTAGTAATTTGATCCAAGTTAAATTCAATAACTTGATACCATTCACTGTTCAAATATAATACATTTCCCTGTAATAGTAGCACTAATTATAAAAAAACTTCTAATGTAATTCTATAAAATAAAGAAATAAGATACGGACTATACGGAGAAGAATATTTATAAACAAATTAAAGTAAAGTTGGATGGCGATAGTTGTAACTTGAGTTGTAGTATTTGAACTATATATATATATATATATATATATATATATATATATATATATATATATATATATATATATATATATATATATATATATGAAGTGAAGAGTAAACATGAATTGAAGAAAGAGAAGATTCATTACGTAAGGAGATACATGTATGATGTGCCCATAACTCATTCATAGAATAATATGTGTATATATTACACTATAGTAGAATATTATTAAGGTTTGTGAGGGGCACGTAACCCTCTTATAATCATTAAGTTTATAATATACTAGTTAGTTATTTTGCTCGATCAAGTAAAGCATTTTCAATATTAAAGTTATTACTTTAATTTACGTGACATAATCTTGGACGTAGCTTTTGAGTGGGTAGAAAGAAAACTATCATGCTCTCATGGCTTGCTTTGATTCTTTAATATTGTGGAAAAATATTATCTCTCTTTAGTTATGCTTTTCATCAATTTTCTTACTCGAACCATTCGAGGCATAATTAGGATTTTCATCGAGAAAAATTTAAATATTATTAAAAAGTAAATACATAAAAAATTTAAGCTAATAAATTCAACATATTATATAAATATATTAATAAAATTAACCTATCTACATAGTAAAACAGTAATGGGGTGATGCAGGTGTGGGGTAGGGCAGATTTAGACACATGCTAGGCGGGGTGAGTTTAGATATATGCAGCCAAGGGACAGGGCGGGACGGAAGGAGTGGATGAAAGTGTGGGTGCCACGCGGTTGAATGCGAGTGAAAATATGCTATGTACGCGAGACAGGCCGGGACGAATTGAAATTTTGCGGTCTAAGACCGAACCACAGGACACCGCTTGCAATCTATTTTTTTCGCCGAAAAGATGTTAATTGACTTTTCTTGGACATGCAAGGGTAATTCCGCTGCCCTTCCACCATTTATTATTAGGGACGGAGTTAGAAATTCATTTGAATATGTATATATTATTAATTTATATAGAATTCAGTAACTTAAAAAAATTAGAATTCTTAATTTATAAACTTCAAATTCTGGATCTATCTCTAAAAAAAAAAGACAGTCCGGTACACAAAGCATCTCACGTTAGCAGGATCGGAGAAAGGGCCGCACCCGTTGAGTATTATAACTGTGCAGTTATACATACGTATGTGATTTATCATAGAATGTATAGGTGTATATGAGTGGAAGTCTCAATTCATAAGCTATTGAAGAAATGCAAAGCAAGTAAGCAAGTCGGTGAAGTTACTTTCTGTTATATGTCGATATTATTCTCTTTAAATAACTAATAAAACCCCCAGTATTCTCTCCACTAAAGAAGCACCATCTAGCGGATTGAATTATTGAGTGTAGTGTGCATGTTTTATAGTGTGTTGAGCTCAACTCTTTTGATCATTAATAATTGAAGTATCATAACCATATCCACTTGGGGCTGCTAAAAAGAATGTACTAACTTTATTTATGTGTAGATTCTTAAATTGATTATTAACATTTCAGACTTAAAAAAATGACTTTTGATTAAAAATGTAAAAAGATCATTAGGGTTGTAGTAAAATAGATATAGGATTTCTTCATTTTTATCCGAGGCCTCAAGTTCGAATCTTGAAAATGAAAATAATCACGGTAAGAAGCTAAGCGCTTCCCTGACTACAAAAACACGCGACTTTTCGACAGACGTACTTGTCGGAACGCATTGAAGTCGGAAATATATGATTTCCGACGGAATGGCGGTCAGAAAAAGCTAGCTAATTTCTTATGGACCTCCCTCACCCAATTCGTCGAAAATTCGCGCAAATCCTGATTAATAGAGATATAAAGACATTGAGTGGGAAACCAAAAAAATTTAAAGAAAAAAGGATAGGGGGAATTAGCTGGATAATTAACCACTCTAGTTGTTGGGATTTTAGAATATTTCTTCGTCTTATAGTATTTTTGACTTGCTTATCGCGAGTAGCTTTAAATTAAAGTACAAAAAAGTTATATTAGGTATACTAAAAACTAGAAAGTAAACGATATTAAAAGATCTTATGAGAATGTCAACTGATTGCTTCTGAAAGCTAGTAGTCGAAGATTAACATAATTGAGATTAATAAAAAAGAAGAAGAGATTTTTAAATATTTTGGAATAATAGCTGGATTATATATATGAGCTTTCACATTCTATTCCTTAATTACTAGTGTGGAGAGAGTTCAGCTGGCTTTCAAATATAAAGTATAGTAATAAAATGAAGGCAAAGTACGCCAAATAATCAATTTACGTCGCCGTTCGACCACACCCAAGTTTAAAAAAGAAATATTTTCTTTGAAATTTATTATCTAAAACAAGCAATAGATATTTTTGTGGCTATAAATATTTCATAAAGGATAATGAAAATTTTAAAGTTATATTATTTCTAATAATTCCTTTTCACGAGCCAAGTACATAAAAATACTTTTTAATAATGGATTGCGACGGTGAGACTCGTACACAAGACTTCTCTGCCTACATCAATATTATATTGAAATGACCGATCATTTCATCTAAGAGCTTAAATTATTGAAAATTGTGCACTTTTATTCACTTAAATATATCTTCAATAAATATTTCCACTTTTTTGCCTTTCCTTAAAAACCTGCTTCATCGATAAGACGACAAGGGGCAATAAGTGCTTGGATTAACCCCTTGAAATTAAGATAGACTGGCTAAAAGAGTAGCACACAAAGTGTGCTAGCAAGCAAAGGAATTATACATAGTGACTTAATCATAACTATCCAAAATGCATCAGTGACTCGAAATGACAATAACAAAAAGAACAAAAAGCACAAAAGGGGCTTTCTTTTAGTATAGAAGTAGCAAAATTAGTGGCTCAGACATATTTACAAGTCACTATATTATTACTGTATTTTATGGTGCATGTTGGTTTGAAAATAGGCACCCACACTTTGAGCTAGAGAAAATGAATATAAGTTGCAACAATAACTTGGAATATATTCAGACATATTGTTTTTTCTCAAGAAAGTGGCTTTAATTTAACTTTCAGTTGCTCACTGACTCTATGTCTACTAGTACTACTGCTGCTAGGAATATGGATCTAAGTTTTTTTTCCGCACCTGGCGTTAAATATTAGTCTTAGTGTCTCGATTAATTTGGATTCACATCGTGGTTGACAGAGTCAGAGTTGGGATTTTGAATTTAAAGATTCTGGATTTTAGAAAAGGCTACTTCAATTCATTCTGGATAAATTACTTAAATATATTAAATAAATATTTAATACAAATGCAACATCTGAATTAAAGCTATTGAGTTCTGTTGAACCCGTAATCGGAACCATAGCTTCACCCCGGGCGTAAATCCCATTAAAAGGGGAACTTTTTACCAGAACTTTTTTCCATTTCAGGGCTTAAACAAGAGAATTTTAATTAAGAAATATAAATTATATCTATCCCACCGCAATCTTAGGCTTCAATATGGATCAAGTCCACTCATTATATTCCTACTCTCTTCTTCTAACCCATCTCTTTTGAAGTTGGCTAACAAATGATAATGTTAGTACCTTTGCATGTCTCCTTTTGTTAATAACATAAAGAACAAAAAGCAGAAGGATTTCTTTTAATATAGGAGTTGCAAAATTAGTGGCTTAGGTACATTTACATGTCTATATAATTACTGTATTTCATGGTGCATGTTGGTTTGAAAATAGGCACCCACTTTGAGCTAGAAAAGATGAATATTGTTTTTTTGTCATTCGAAAAAATGAATATAAGTTGCAAAAACTGGGAATAATTCAAGACATATATTACTTTTTCAGTTTTTCTCAAGAAAGTGACTTTAGCAATCAGTTGCTCACTCTAGTTCTACTAGTACAACTACTACTAGGAATATGGATGTTGTCCACTCATTATATACGTACTCGATCTCTTCTTTTCTAACCTCTTCTTTTGAAGTTGGCTAGCAAACAGATACTAATATTTTTAGTTCTCTGGTATCCTTTTTGGAGCTCGATCAGAAGTAGAATTCGGATTTGAGAATATTTATAGGTTTTGAACTTATCTTTAAAATCATATTCTAAGCTGTCAAAAGTAGAGTTAGCAATTATAAGTTTATCCTGAGCATTACTCGGGAAATTGATAGAAATAATCCCCTTGATTATTTTCATTAATTGAAAGGCTTTATATACAAGTTCATATTTCCATAATAGGGAAATCCTTTTCCTATTCTATTTCTAAATCCTTATTTTACCATAATTCTAACTATACAATTATGGTAAGTGTATAACACTAATTAAGGTATCCTTTTCCTTACAATATACTATAAATATATATACCATATATACAATATTGTTTTGTACTCATTTCGGCCGAGATGGGCCGAGGCTTGCATTCCGATGGGGTGGCGAGAATGGCTATGGGCGGTGCATTGCGATGGGCTGCTTTGAGTGGGCGAGTATTCTTTGGGCATGCCAACGCCGGAGAATGGGCCGAGCATCGGCGGTGGCCCAGTGGCTTGCTGCTTGCTTATGACTCAATATATATGTGATATACAACGATGTATATTCGGTGTATATCACATGTATATTACGTCGTTTAACACACCCCGCGCGATCATAGCGGGCGGTTTTCGAACGCGAGAGCGTCCCTAAAATCTTCAAAGAGAACCGCCGGTAGACCCTTTGTAAAGATGTACGCAATTTGATAACGAGACGGGACATGGCATACGCGAACTTGACCCTTTGCAACCTTTTCACGGACAAAGTGAATGTCCATTTTGATATGCTTGGTGCGGGGTGTTGAACGGGTTACCCGAAAGGTAGATGTCACTAATGTTATCGCAATATACCAAGGTTGCCTTCGAATGGGACAATGAAGCTCCAAAAGCAAATTACGTAGCCAACATGACTCGGAGACCACATTCGCTACCCTCGATATTCGCCTGCACCGGAGCGTGACGAGTTGCTTGACGTTTGCCGACCATGAGACCAAGTTGTTGCCAAGGAACATACGAGTAGCCGGACGTCGACCGTGCGGGTGTCGGGACAACCACCCTAATCGACATCCGTGTAAGAGACAAGTGTGGATGTAGACGAAGGATACAAGTGCAACCCATAGTCCGGTGTCCCCTGAATATACCGAATGATGCGTTTGATTGCATTCATGTGCTCAACTACGGGATCATGCATGAATAAACACACTTGCTTTGAACCGCATATGTAATATCCGGTCTGGTAAAGGTAAGATCTTGGAGGGCCCCTGCAAGGCTGCGATAGCGGGTCGGGTCCTCATATGGTGCACCTCTTGCGGCACTCGGCTTTGGGTTTTGCATCAATCGGGCGTGGAAGTGGACTTACGGGATGACATCCCGACCCTCTCTATGATCTCGGCGATACTTCCGTTGAGACGAAACAAGCCATCCGAATGACGTTTGACGGCAATCCCCAAAAAATAACTCAACGGCCCTAAGTCCTTCATAGCAAATTCGGGCGAGCATGGCCATGATAGACCGACGCAAAACATCGGAGGAGGCGGTCAAGATGATATCATCCACATATAACGAGAATATAGGCCAATGACGAACCACGGCGGTAGATGAACAAAGAATTGTCGACTGCTTGTGTGTGAACCCAATAGTCGAAACAAAATCGGCAAATCGTGTATACCGGGCACGTGGAGACTGCTTAAGCCCATATAATGACTTCTTCAATAGACGGACATGATGAGGTCGGTTGGGATCCACGAAACCCAACGGCTGATGCATATAGACTGTTTCCTTGAGATCTCCATGGAGAAAAGCATTCTTGACATCTAACTGATGAATCGGCCAAGTCTTTGAAAGAGCCAAGCTAAGTACAGTGCGAATGGTAGCCGGTTTGACCACCGGACTAAACGTCTCACCACAATCAATACCAACTGCTTGAGTCTTACCATCACCACAAGTCGCGCCTTATGCCGAGCAAATGACCCATCCGAATTCTCCTTATGAGCAAAAATCCACATAGACACGATAATATTAATACCATATGGACGGGGCACCAACTCCCACGTCTTATTATCAATAAGAGCATTATATTCATCAGTCATAGCAATTTTCCAATTAGGGTCATTTAATGCGGACACAGGATTGCGGGGCAAGGGGGATTTAGAGACATCAGAATGTAAATTAAAATGTCTTTTAGGTGTAAAAATACCCCGCTGACTACGAGTGACCGATCTATGACTCGAGGAAGAATTAAGGAAATTTTGGGAATTTTCTGGGCTCGGGGCGATCGCGGCGGCATTGGGCTGCTTGGCCCAAATCGAAATGGTGGACTCGGCTTCGGACCGATTCCGAAGCCCAGGCTGGACCGGCCCCCGATTCTTTGGAACTGTTCCGATGGCTGGAATAACTTGGGTGTGGCGATGCTTGTTGGGCCGGCGGGCGGTGGGCCCGCTGGAGGATTTTGGGTACGGGAGATGTCCGAAAAATGCCGAATAATATATGGGGATATTTGGTCATCCAAAAAATTATATGACTTAGGTTCGGGAGTATGAACTTTCGTAAATGGAAATTGAGTTTCATCGAAAATGACATGGCGATTGATTATGATTTTCTTGGAGGATAAATCAAAACACTTATAACCACGATGATTTGATGGATAACCCAAAAATACACACGGAGTAGACCGAGCCTGAAGTTTGTTAATTATGGTGGATGGGAATAACGGATAACACAAGCACCCAAAAATCTGAAGATGAGAATAAGATGGGTTTTTATTATATAGTATTTTTAGGGGGGAAGAATATGTCAGACCCTTAGAAGGAATTATGTTAAGAAGATATGTGGCAATTTGTAGAGCATGATGCCAAAAATATGGAGGGATGGAGGCATGTATTAGGAGAGTTCGGACAATGTTATTTATGGAACGAATTTTGCTTTCGGCTTTCCCATTTTGTGAAGATGTATGAGGACATGAAAAACGAAAATTTATCCCATGAGTAGCACAAAACTCTCGAAACTCCCTATTGTCATACTCTTTCCCATTATCACATTGAATATTTTTTATTTCTCTTTCGAATTGAGTACGAATGAACGCTCTAAATTTTATGAAGACGGAAAACACTTGTGATTTATTCGCAATTGGAAACGTCCACAAAAATCTAGAATAATCATCTAAAAAGAGAACATAATATCGATGACCCATTGAACTAAGAACAGGAGATGTCCATAAGTCGCTATGAATAATGTCAAATGGCATAGAAGTATGAGAATTGGAGTCTACAAATGGCAACTTAACAATTTTTCCTAATGAACAAGACTGACAAATTGGAGTACGACTCGTACCCTTACAAGAAATAAAGCTATTTTTATCTAAAACGATAAAATAGAAGATCCCGGATGACCCGGACGAGCATGCCACATGGAAGGAGAGATGGTGCAAAAGGCGATGGCAAGGTTTGGACTCGATGGTGGAAACCGGGCATGATAGGATATAGATCCCCCTACTATCACACCTCATGAGATGACTCCCCGTCTTGAAATCCTTCACGAGAGAAACCGAAAGGATCAAATTCAACGAAAACGAAATTGTCATTTGTGAATTTTCGGACGGACACTAAATTTTTAATCAATTTAGGAGCATGTAAAGTATTTTTCAAGAGGAGTGGTGGATTAGGAGGAGATAATGTTTTACGACCATACCCTAGAATTGGAATAGAAGCGCCATTACCAACAATTATCCCCAGGGGTGCTCAAATGGAATAAGATGAGAGAGTACCGATTCGGAAGTCATGTGAGTAGTGGCCCCGTGTCCATGTACCAATTTGGGTCCGGTTGGGACAATCCCAACGTGTGCATCGCGGCCTCGATATCGGTCGAGTGGGGCTGTTGCATGATGGGATTGCGGAAGACGGGGCCCAAGGACGCCATTCCGTGAAGCTGTTGGGCGTAGGTCTTGGATACACTTCTTGTTGGGCCACGGCCGGTGGGCCGCCACTGCTTCGGGCGTTGGGCACAGGGACGTTAGCTTGACCCACCCCGGCCCAGCGGCTTCTTTGGAGGGTGCGGGTGCCACTGCCACTGGCCCCACTGCTGGGCCCATGGTGGTGGTGGGCCACTGTACCCCGGATGGGACCCACCTCCTGTTTGTTGATCACCGCCACCCGAACCGCCTCGTTTGCCCCCGCGGTTTTTGTTATTTTTGCGATTATTCTTGCCTCCACCATTATTATGGTTTTGGCCCGAATTATTAACAAAACCCGAAGAACTAGGAGAGGATGCCACCATGACAACCGGGCTTGCTCCGGTAGCCGCCTTTTTAGCCAAACCGGCTTCTTCCAACGTCAGCATGGAGCGGGCTTGATGAAAGTCGGGAAGAGGGTTGCTTTGGCGGAGGAGAGTTCCAACACCATTATAGGCCTCCGAAAGCCCGGCAACCAACTGTAGAACTAGACGATTATTTGTTACTGGTGCGCCAACATTACGGAGTTGATCCGCCAATTCCTTTAGTTTCTTGCAATATGCAGAAACGTTCGGAAATACGTCCATTCGAACGAGAGAGAATTCCTGCTCGAGTGTGACGATACGGGAATGTTGGTTGTCTTGGAATATGTCACGCAATCTATTCCATGCAGCCATCGCCGTGGTATCGGGCTCCATAATCGTTTGTAGAAGGTCCACTGAAATAGTGGCGTATATCCACCGAAGTACGGTAGCATCAAGTGTAATCCATACCTCAGGATCCTCCGCAGGAAGGGGCCTAGCGGGAGGAATTATGTGATGAAGAACTTGATAAGAGATAGCGTGAATTTTAAACAACTCTGCCCACGTTGCATATTGAACGTTTTCCATCTCAAGGTCAATAGGGACACTGAGCTTGATATTGGAAACCGTGAGGGCAGGGTGAAAATTGTTCTTAGACATATTTGAAAGAACAAGGAAGGAGGTTAAATTTTAAGAGAGGTTTTTGAGAGCGGAAGACAAAATTTTTAGAGAGAAAACCCGAGGGGGGGGGGGGTTCTCGGCCACAAGAAAGTTGAGAGAAAAACTTTTGTGTAGACCTAGTCTCTTGATACCATGATAGAAATAATCCCCTTGATTATTTTCATTAATTGAAAGGCTATATATACAAGTTCATATTTCCATAATAGGGAAATCCTTTTCCGAATCTATTTCTAAATCCTTATTTTACCATAATTCTAACTATACAATTATGGTAAGTGTATAACACTAATTAAGGTATCCTTTTCCTTACAATATACTACAAATATATATACCATATATACAATATTGTTTTGTACTCATTTCAGCCGAGATGGGTGAGGCTTGCATTCCGGTGGGGTGGCCGAGAATGGCTATGGGCGGTGCATTGCGATGGGACTGCTGGAGTGGGCTGAGTATTGCTTTGGGCTGCCAACGCTGGAGAATGGGCTGAGCATCGCTGGTGGCCCAGCTGCTGCATCGCTTATGACTCAATATATATGTGATATACACTGATGTATATTCAGTGTATATCACATGTATATTACGTCGTTTAACAGAAATGTCTACAAATGCATTTACAGTTACATCATGGAAGTTAGAGATAGATCTGTCAAAAGAAGCTCCTTCCTTCCATGTCTGCCCAAATCTTGCAGCTGCATACATAAGAGAAACTATCAAAATATTATGTCACCAAAAAATTGTTGGAAATTTACTAATATGGAATTGATTTTATTCCGTCGTTAATGACTTAAATATGTGGGCCCCACATATCGAAAACATCATTTCTTCGCACATACCTAATCTACTAAGTGAGTAGATAGTGTTAGTGACAAGTATCGTCAAATTTCGTTAAGAAATGAAAGAGATATTGGTACACAAATTAAGATGTTTGAGACATGAAAAGATGGATTGTCTTTGGCAAAAAATGACAAATCTCCCTCATTGGTAGAAGATGGAGAGTTTATGATAGATATAAACTCTAAGTTTGAGTAAGGATTTGGGACCCCAAGGGGTTGTTGGAAATTTGCCTTTGGCGGGAGTTGCGACCGACCAACTTTAACGGCTTATACACTAGTGTTACGCATGTTGGAGAATTCGGTTCTTCACACGTGCACGATCTACTAAGTAAGTAGATAACCGTAGGGCCAAGGATCGTCAAATTTCGTTGAGAAATGAAACTCATCGGTGGAGGAAGAAAGAATTGTTTTGTTTATAAGTCTCAAAGTTGGCTTGGGGTTTGGGACCCCAAGGGGTATCCCATGTGTTTAAAGGAGGGAGGACCTAGATGTGCTTCGGCTCGAGGAAAGCCCACACGCGCGCCGCCGCCGCCCGTCCGGTTCCGGGCTCACGGGCTGTGCTAATTCTGATATTATCTTTATGGACCAGAGAACTTTGCTAGATGTACAGTTTGGTCCCTGAAGTTTCAAGAAAGTCAGAATTGGGCAGAGAGCAGAAACGTCCACCAGCACTCAATTCAGCCATTTATTTTGGCTGAATTACTCTTACTAAATGGCCAATCCGTTGCACATCTTCACCATTTATTTTGAAGGAATTACTACCTCCATAATTGTCATTACTTGGCCGGTAATGACACTTATGAAGACAGTTCATCAACCTCTCCTTCAACTATTTAAGAACCCCTTTGTCACCATTGTTGAGCTACATTTTACACTTAACGAAAAACATAAATGAATTCATCTTCCTACAATCTTCAAGCATCATTTCATTACTTAAAATTCTTCACGGTAGCACTTGAGTTTTCTTTGCTCAATTGTTCATTTGCTGTTTTATCTTGTGAGACAATTGTCCAGGACGTAGAAATGATACATACGGGGCAATATTGTCTTAAAGACAGAGTGCAAACACTCGACTCAACATACCACAAACAGTTCCAGTTTGTTCTTTGTAATTTCAGTTTGTTGTTGAATTGTAATTTCAGTTCTTGCATTACTTAGCAGTTATTTGTAATTTCCGTTTCCTGCACCTTTGTAATCAACAGGGGTAACCCATGTATTTAGAAAGGAGAAGACATAGGTGAGCTTAGGTTCGGGGCTAAGCCCCACACGAGCGCCACTGTCGTCGGTCCAGTTCGGGTTCGGGTTCGGGTTGTGGGCTGTTGGGCTCTTCCAATTTTTTTTTGGTTCCTGAAATGTTAACTATTTACATTTTGGTCCCTGAAATTTTCGGAACGTTACAACGGTTTTTGAAGACACCAACAAGCATGATTGTTCAACAAAACAGAGCGTTGAAGACACCAACAGACATGATTGTTTGCCTCCCTTTCTACTCTTATAAATTGAACGTTTTTGTTCAATTCGAAGAAGAGAAATACACACAACACAAAATCTTCTCTTTTGTTCAGAACATACAGAAAACAGAGAATCAGAAACTCAAACAAGTTGTTCTTATTCATGTTTTTTTGCTAGAATCAACAATATTTGCTTTGTACACTTGATTAGTTGTTGTTTTATCTTGGGAGACTATTGACCAATACCGTAAAAACATTTATACGGGGCAATTTTATCTTAAAGACAGAGAGTCATCTCTCGATTCAGCGTCTCTTTTATTTAACCTTTCTGATACATTTTACCCCAACTTTTACCTACAAAAAATTCTCCTTTGCTCCTTGTTTAGCTAGTGCATCAGTGACTGCTTTCTGCTCCTTGTAGACATGCCTTACTGCTAGCCTCCTCAAACTCTCTATCAAGCATATGCATTCAAAGATTAAAGGATTATAAGTATCATGTCCCTGCTCAAGTATAGTAATTACCTCACTTGAGTCACATTCAACTTCCCAGTGGCATTAAGCCTTGATCATAGGCTAACTTCAGTCCCTGCAGTAAAGCTGTTAGTTTAGTAAGAATGCAAAATGTGCTGGACAAACCTTTAGTGAAGCAAATGATCCAATTCATACTACTGTTTCTGATTATCTCACTAATTCCTCCTATCCCAGAACTATCAGGAATCACGTACACAAACAATGGGTGTCCTATTGTTGATATCAATAGAGTAATATTCACACGACAGTGTACACGTAATATAGAGGTAAAATTAAAGAATATATATCGTATAAGGGTAAATTTAGTCCACTTTATTTAATTAGGACTGATCACAGATAATTTAGGATTAAAAATATTAATTAAAAAAAGAAAAAAAGAAGTTAGTAGGGAAATTTTGAGCCACTTTAATAAAAACTTGAATAGATTCTAGATCAACTTGTAAAGAAGGATAAAGTTGTCTAATTCCGCATAATTCAAAGGATAATTTTGATCATTTTCCTATCCTTAAAAACACTATTTGAACTCTCTGAGTGCTATCTGGCGCTAGCTTGATGATAATATTAATACTTCTTCCGTATATTTTTATTTGTTCATGTTTGACTTGACACACACTTTAAGAAGTAATAATATAAAGGTGATTTTACTATATTATCCTTAATTATTATAAATTATCTAAATAATTGAAATCAATCAAACACACTTTTTTCCTTTAAAATATGCATGTGGATATCCTTGTACTTATTTCCTTTTACAGTTAAGTCACAGGTTTCATTAATTATATTGGTGCAACATATTTCTACTAGGAATGTTTTTGTGTTATGTCTTTGTTTTTTCTCACCTCACTTACAGGCAAATTAATGGGGACCCTGATTTCGAATTAATTAGAACAAGGTCCCCTTACCTTTTACTTGGACTAATGCATGCGTCTGTTTTTTTTTTTCGTTCTTAGAAAATTGTCACAATGAATGCCTCAAAACAAGGATCTTATATAGTTAAACTTTTCTATAACAACGTCGTTTGTTTCGATATTTTTCGGATGCTATAGGAATGTTGTTACAAAACATATAATATAACATAGCATGAACGATAAGTTCCACATAAAACAAGACTGTAATAATAAAGTGTTATCATATAAGAATGTTGCTATAGATAGATCTGACTGTAACTATTTAATTTCAGTATGAGGAGATACAGGGTTCATATTAATTGTGGGTGCAGACATAGTGTAATGTATATATTTTTGTTTCCCTCCAATGTTTCATATCCGCAGTAGAGCCCGACTAACGTCGAAAAATCTCTCTCTAGAGATAAAGCGCTTCCTATATATTAAAGGCGATTGCTCTTTCATGGCTCGAAACTGAGACCTATGATTAAGAATGGAGAAGTAATAAATCTTACAACAACTTTTGATAGTCACATATAGGGATGATAAATTAGCTCATGAAAACATAAGGACCTCCAACCTGGGTGAATAAGTTTGTGGGGTTTAATTAATGACTTGTTCGTTTATAAACTTAGCACATTTTGACCTTTTCGCTTCAGTCAATCTAAAAGTTGGATTGATATATAACCAAATCGACAAACAAAAAACCTTATAAAAATATTCTTAATTTTTTTTTATTTGATTTGTTATATTTAACTATAATAAATAAAAGTAATTAAATAAATTATAAGAAAACAAATAAAGAAGTTAAAACTTGGTAAGAGTGGCTCATATTAAGCTATGACCCATCGAACATACATCAATCTTGTCGTTCTGAACGAAAGATTCAGAATATCCTATTTTCATGTCTAAACGAATTTAGCATTTCGAAATCAAACTTTACAACTTTAATGATAACGACTTTCATGCTTGAGCTCATGAAAGATTACTTGAAGAAAATTTAGGTTATATCTCTAAACTTTCTACCTTTTGGCCATATTTTTAATGCTATT
The DNA here is from genome assembly GCA_034509755.1 of Anisodus tanguticus. Classification (NCBI taxonomy): domain Eukaryota; kingdom Viridiplantae; phylum Streptophyta; class Magnoliopsida; order Solanales; family Solanaceae; genus Anisodus; species Anisodus tanguticus. The sequence goes on along the minus strand of CM067559.1, from coordinate 41,319,013 downwards.
AGATAATGTGATCTAAATTTGAATTGATTTTAAAATATTTGACGTAGGAGAGGAATATTAGAAAGCTCCACTTAGTGTCGTACTTAAAAAATCATTGGTCACTGTGTCAAACTTTTTTAACAATGTGTACTTTAGATTCTAAATATCAAGAAAAAAGATCTATTATTAGGGGTGGACGTATATCGGTTCATATCTGTTTTGTATTCGAAAAATATGAACCGAATAAAAATTGATTCTTTTTTTAAAAAATCGAATCCAACTTTAGAAAAAAAAAACTGATATGTTCGGTTTATATCACCGAACGTATCGGATTATATCGATTTTTCTAGTGGACCGGGGCGGGTCGGTCAGAAATTTTTTTTTTTTAAAAAAAATTTGAATTTCCAACACTGAAATTAGCATTCACACCTACATTACCACAAAATTTCAACGTTGGAATGTATTGTGTATCGTGAGATGTTTACTAAAGAAAAAGGAAAATTAGAAACCGATTTGGGGGAAAACACAAATTGATTGGAAAAACAGACATTTTTCTAAAAATTGGCTGCGCCAAACCGCGCGGCAGTTTGGCCGGCCCCGTCTCGAAAAAAAATGAAAAATAAAAAAAAATCTGGTAAAACGGACATCCGACGCAGAGTTATGACCATTTAAAGTTTTACCAATTTACAACTACTTTCTCTCCCTACATTTTATGTCAATGCTTCCGTGATATGTTAATCAAGTTCATGCCGCATCCGACTTCCATAAAAGCTTCATAGATTGGCTTCAATGACTATGATTCAAGAGATAGTAATAGTCTAAAATAAAAAATAAGATTAATTACATATTTAATTCAATTTTTCGGTTCGTATCCAAAATTAAAAAACCGAACCGAATCACTAAATCCTGATTCGGTTCGGTTTTTCGGTTCTCCTGATTTTTTGCCCACCCCTATCTATGATAATAATTTTATGTCTTTCAAAATAGTGTTTCTATGCTTTAAAGTTAATAACAATTCTGTATTTTTGAAGGTTATACATATGTTTTTTTTTTTTTTTACTAAAATACATTATCTCAACGAGAAAATATAACACAAACTTGCCTTGTTAGTAAGGTTATAAGAGAGGCACACGACATGATAAACTCAATATATAAAAAATTGATAATAGCACAAAACTATTTTAGCAAACAACTCAAACGTCAAATATCATAAATAGAGATCACTGTTGAATTCAAGTAACATCATCAAATTTAAAAATAAAAATAAAAATAAAAACTAATTTTTTAAAGATATATGAATTTAAACTTAATTATTTCACTGCACGGAGCTTCGATATATATTAGAAATCACCGGCACCTTTTTTCAACAACATCAAACAATTTTTCAAACCCGAAATAGTGGACTCCAACCAAATCAAGTTGTTTTTCACCAGTTTTTCATCATCTTTTGCGATATCAAATTCGTCAAGTTTAGCTTTTAGCTCCTTCACTTTGTCCCGAGTGTTTGCAGCATCAAGACGATTACTCTCACTTGGCTCCATATGAGGACTTAAAAAGCTATCAATAACACTATTAACTGTAGGGTGAAAAAAAGAGAAAGGCTTATCAGTGGGAGAAAACATTATTATTCCCATATCAACATCATATTTCTCAATCAGTTCGCTAGCTTTTTTGTACAAACCGGAACGACGTTTTGAGAATGTCGAGTATCGATCATTTTCCTTTTCTATTTTGGACATAGAGATTTTTTGACGTCCTAGAGTCTTTTTATCTGCCATGATTTATTTTTTAGGAAGATAAAGAAGATTCTAAATTTATTGATGAGACTCTCAACTCTCAAGAAAATGTGTTGCTTATAAAATATGACATAAGATGATTATTTATATAAAAAATTCTTCACAATGGTAATTAATTTCTTGCCAAATACTATAATGGAAAGTAATCTTTTCTATCATGTTGAAAATTTAGTAGCAAAATAAATCCATATTGATACTTAAAATATGTTTTTGCACTTACAATTTTGGTAAGGAAATCAGAAATTTCTAAGCTAAAAAGGTACATGCTTGATGACTTTACCAAATTGTGGTGAGCAAGTGAGATTACAATATTAAATGAAATAACTAACAAATCAATATTTTCAAAAATTCAATACAATCAAGATCAATTTTCCATTGTCCTTAACAAATATAGCTCTGAAATTTAACTCGAGTAGGAAAATATCTTGATATGCTACTATAATTTTTGTAGACAAAAGTTGATATAAAATTAGAAGAAAACAAAATTCAATACCAAAATTTTTATTTTAAAATTTTAAAATAGAACCAAATTATTCACATGGCTTGACACTGACTAAATCTAAAATTACCTTTAAAAAGTCTAAAATTACCTTAAATAAGTAAACGTATTAATGAATTACAGCATTGAAAATCTAACTTTTCTCTTGCACTAATGTTAACCAAATCTAAAAAAGTTAACTTGAATTGGAAAGTTTTTTATATGTGCTAACTTAAGTGATTATTGTAAAGCGAATTTTTATTTATTTATGTTTAAACTTTTTAAAGATATGCCTTAACAATAATGAAAATTTAAAATTTATCTTCAAAAAATAAATATTTAAAGTAGTTACTAAAAATTATCAAGCACTATCTTGCTAAGGTCAAAGGTAATTAAGAGAGAGCAAAGCATCAAATATTCTTATTAGTACTATTACAGAAAGAGGAGTTTCACGAGCTTCCCGTTGTCCTCCTTGCCGACCATAGGGATGATTTTGGCATTTAAGTGAAGTTAAGCTTAGCTCATGCTTAGGGGTATTGTACAATATTCAATAGAAGTTGGACTCTGTTGTATAAAGTTAGACCCGTCAATGTGGGCTAAGACCCGTGGGACGATCCAACCCAGCCCGTAATTTTTTGAGCCCATTTAAGAACGAGGCTTTTTAGTCCAACCTGAGTAAGCCCGCTGGCCTGTAGGCTTAAATGCGCGTGGGTTGGGTCCCGCCCCAACAGCAGTGGCCCACAGCCCAACTGGTCCCAGCCTTGGGCCCCTGGCCGTGGGCCTGAGCCAGTGGGCAGTCACCCAACAGCCCCTACGGCCCAGCAGTTTCATCGCCTAGCCACTGGGCTGCCCAACATCAGCTTTCTCGGCCCAATTCCTTCTGGCCCAGTGGATTTCGCCCCAGTTCTGGGCCGGGGTAGCAAGCCGGTGTACTTGGGCCCCGGCTTCCTCAAGCCCATCATGCAGCGGGCCCCACCTCGACCGATATTGAAGCCACGATGCACACACTTGGATTAAATCCTCCGGATACAAATTGGTACATGGACACCGGAGCTACTACCCACATGACGTCCGACCAAGGTATTCTCTCATCTTATTCCAATTTGAGCACTAATCGTGGTATAATTGTTGGTAATGGCAATTCAATTCCAATTCGTGGTTATGAGTATAATTGTTGGTAATGGCAATTCATTGTTTCTTTCTTGCATAAAAACAATTTTATTTCTTGTAAGGGTACGCATAGTACTCCAATTTATCATTCTTGTTCTTTAGGAAGACATGTTAGATTACCGTTTGTAGCCTCCACTTCTCGTACTTTAATATCATTTGATATTATTCATAGCGATTTATGGACATCTCCCGTTTTAAGTTCTATGGGCCATCGTTATTATGTTCTATTTTTGGATGATTATTCTAATTTTTTATGGACCTTTCCGTTAGCAAAAAAATCACAAGTTTTTTCCACATTCTTACAATTTAGAGCATTCATCCGTACCCAATTCGAGCGGGAAATAAAAAATATTCAATGTGAAAATAATGGCATAGTTTTTCATTTCTCTTGTCCTCATACGTCCTCACAAAATGGGAAAGCCGAACGAAAAATTTGTACCATTAATAATATTGTCCGAACTATATTGGTCCATGCTTCCGTACCCCCTTCCTTTTGGCATCATGCTCTACAAATGACTACCTATCTTCTTAACATACTTCATACCAAAGGATTGTCAAATGCGCCTCTTCTTAAAGTCCTCTATAACAAGAATCCTTCGTATTCCCATCTTAGGGTCTTTGGGTGTTTATGTTATCCATTTCTTTCGTCAACTACTATTAACAAACTTCAAGCCTGTTCTACCGCTTGTGTATTTTTGAGTTATCCATCTAATCATCATGGTTACAAATGTTTTGATTTATCATCTAATAAAATCATCATTAGTCGCCATGTTATTTTTGATGAAACCCAATTTTCATTTGCTAATGTGAGTAGTACCGTGCCTAGCTCGTATAATTTTTTGGATGACGATATCTCCCCGTATATCATGCACCACTTAATGGGCCGCTCCAGTGACCCGCCATAACCCACTGTTTCTACCCCACTTTCGGTTATTAGGTCGGTTTCCCAGCCCAATATCGAAACTTCTTCTGCCTCTAGTGGGCCTCCTGCCCAGTTATACGTCCCAGCCCAGTCCCAATTCGGTCCCACTCCAGTTGTTATTTCCCGAGTTGGGCCAGCAGGCCCATAACCTGCTGGCCAGTCCGTCACTGTTCTAGATTTCACCCCAGATCCACCCGTTTCCACCTCAAGTCAAGGGCATGTTACTCGTAGTCAAATATGTATTTTTAAACCGAAAAGACATTTTACTCTTAATTCTAATAATCTTAAATCCCCCTACCCCGTAACTCAGTGTTTGCATTAAATGACCCGAATTAGAAATTGACTATGAACGACGAATATAATGCTCTTATTGAAAATAAGACGTGGGAGTTGGTGTCCCGTCCTTCTAGTGTTAATATCATTCAGTCTATGGATTTTTACTCATAAGGATAATTCTGACGGATCTTTTGTGAGGCATAAGGCTCGTCTTGTAGGTGTTGGCAAAACTCAGCAGGTTGGCGTGGATTGTGGTGAGACGTTTAGTCCGATGGTCAAACTAGCTACCATTAGCACTGTTCTCAGTCTGGCTCTTTCTAAGTCATGGCCCATTATCAGTTAGATGTGAAGAATGCTTTCTTACATGGTGATGTTAAGGAGAGCGTTTAAATGCATCAGCCCTTGGGTTTTTGAGACCCCAAATACCCTCATCATGTCTGTTTATTGAAGAAGTCCTTGTATGGGCTTAAGCAGGCCCTACGGGCTTAGTATAAGAGATTTGCAGACTATGTTTCGTCTATTGGGTTTTCTCACAGCAGGTCTAATAATGCATTATTCATATATCATCGTGGTACTTCCTTGGCTTATATTCTATTATATGTGGATGATATTATCTTGACTGCTTCGTCTGATGCTTTGCGCAAGTCTATCATGACACTGCTCAGTTCTGAGTTTGATATGAAAGACTTGGTGCCCTTGAGTTACTTCTTGGGGATTGCTGTCACTTATCATGCAGATAGGTTATTCTTATCACAATAGAAGTATGCCGCTGAGATAATTGAAAGGGCTGGTATGTCCTCGTGTAAGTCTACTTCAACTTCTGTTGTTACTAAGCCCAAGCTGGGTGTTGCGGCTGGCTCACCTTATAATGATCCTACCCACTATCGTAGTCTGGCCGGAGCTCTTTGGTATCTTACTTTCACGAGACCGAATATTACATATGACGTACAACAGGTATGCTTGTTTATGCATGCTCCTAGGGTTGAGCACATGAATGCGCTCAAACGCATTATTCGTTACATCCAGGGAACACTTGACTATGGCTTGCATCTTTATCCGTCGTCGGCTTCTATACTTGTCTCGTATACCGATGTTGATTGGGTAGTTGTCCAGATACCAGACGCTCCACGTCTGGCTATTGTATGTTTCTTGGTACTAACTTGGTCTCCTGGTCTGTGAAGCGACAGTCTACCTTATCACGCTCTAGTGCGGAGGTCGAGTATCGCGGGGTAGCCAATGTGGTCTCTGAATTATGTTGGTTACGTGATCTTCTCTTAGAACTTCATTGTCTCATTCAGAAAGCTACCTTAGTTTATTGTGATAATGTTAGTGTCATCTATCTTTCTGGTAATCCGGTTCAACACCAGCGCACTAAACACATCGAGATGGATATACAATTTGTTCGCGAAAAGGTAGTTGTTGGACAAGTACGCGTCTGCCATGTCCCTTCCAAGTATCAAATTGCAGACATCATTACGAAGGGTCTTCCCTCGGTTCTATTTGAATATTTTATGGACAGTCTCAGCGTACGAAGACCGTCCGCTATGACTGCGGGGGTGTGATAAATAATATACCGTGATATAAGTCCGTGATATATATGGTAAATATATCACAGTTTGGAGACTATTTTTGTACCATATTATTTGTAATTAATTAGCATTGTACACTTACCATGATTGTAGAAGTCTTGTACAAACAAAATAGGGTTTTGAAAGTAGAATAGGAATATAATTTTCCATATTATAAAAATTGTAAATTGTATATATACTCATTTATTAATAAAAATAATCAAGAGATTATTTTTTTCACCACATGTTATATTCCAATAAGTCAGTTCCCTTTCCCTTCACCTTGCTCAGTTGATGATTTGTTTCCTTTTATTTGTGTTGATGCACAGCATAAACATTAGAACACTTGTCCAATTGCTTAAACTCTCGATGACTCAAGGAAAAAAGTATCTATCCTTTCGAAAAAGAATGGAACGGCGACTTGTAGTGGTAACAAAACCTTTCACAAGAGCGAAGGATGATGTTATTTCTATTCTTCCACCAATATTTTCTGATAAAATTTCAGTACAGACGATGTAGAACACCTTTTTTTTTACTACAATCCTTTCAACATTTCTATAAAAGAAAATAGTAGTTCTGAAAGAGTAAAATAACAATAGACTAATAGTGATCATCAAAACTTATGGTAGAGTGACAAGTATTACTCATAGTTCCTTAACCAGATGTTTCGGATACTAGTCATGAATATGAATTGTCTTTGGTAGAAAGCGTTTTAGTCCAAAGTGAAATTTCCCAGCATAGGATTGAAGAAACAAATACTAATAATAGGTTTTTGACACTTGTTGAAAATTGACAGGCTCTAGTTCTTGGAGAGTATAAGATGGATCTGTCTCTTGTTAAGTAGTTGCAGTGGCCTTGCATTACTTTCAGCATGCTGTAAACAACATTCGAATAATAAAAAAAAAAATTATTCTTGTTAGTAGTAATAGATAAATTAAATTCTCTAAATAGATATAACCAAAAAATAATCAGAACTCCTTATTCTACATCATGAATATTCGACTAATTAATCATTTTACTGTCTTGTCCTGGTTATCTTACATTTTCTTACTATTATTTAACTTCATGATGTGTTCAATTTTTCCAAATTATCAAGTAAATCAAGATGTAAATGACTATAGTTTTAGATAAACTATATAATTATCCATTTAAAATATTACAAGCAAACATTTCCTATTCACTTCAAAATATTCAAAAAACTACTCTAAAAATGTTACTCTTGATCTATTTTATTAAAGACGTGTGTAACGTACTAAAACTTTAAATTTGTAATTTTTTAAATATGTCATGTGGCATTTTGAACAAAAAAAAAAAATACTAAATACAGAATTATTATGTAGGATAGGGTGATAAAAAAAAGTGGAGGGAACTTACGTCATGGACAGCTTTTCGGAGCAACGTCACTTGAAATATTGAAACAGTTTGTACCTAAAATACCAAAAAAGATTTAATTAGTTCTAATAGTCTTAATTTTATACTTACTATAATATACCGTCAAACCTCTCTACCCAAACATCTTCATATAGAAACACCTTTTATAACAATAAAAATTTTCTGGTAATCGAATCTTTATGTTACATTTTACCTCTTTATAACTATTTTTACCTATAAGCAATAACTATCTTTATAAAGTATGCTCTTTGTAAAAGTATCCCTCAATAATAGCATCTTCTTTATAATGATTAATCATCTTTTCAAATCCCATTGTGTATGATTACACTGAGTATGTTGTTGTTTTATAAAAATTAATCATCTTTATAGGAATAGAATTTCTAAGATTATCAATAATAGGTCTAGAGATTTTGACTAGATATTTTGATATCCTAATACATTATTTATGATAAAGAGTAACATATGCATATATATATATATATATATATATTCATCATTAAAAGGTTTTCCTTTGTTATACAAAGTATGATTAAGCTTAGGATTTGACAAATAAAAATGAAAAATTAGACTTTATGCATCTTTTTTACTTATAACAGTAAAATATTATTTAAATGTCAATATTGTTATAAGTGTATAACAGTTATTCGCTATAGCATTCAAAATTTTTGAGCCAAACAATATTGTTATAGAGAGGATTGACAGTATATGTCTTGTGAATTAATTAAATGTGGAAACTTTTACCTTCTTGTTGACGATCCAAGTGACACCTTCTGTGCAAGGAGGGATAGTGAGTGAACCCTTGTACTTATAGTATCTTTTGCTATGCATGTTAGCAATGTAATTGGGATTAATCATTCCCAAGTTCCTCTCTGCACCTTCTTGATCAATCAATGAAAATACATGTCTCCTCAACTATAATTAAGAATCACAAAAATGCATCAAAATCAACAGTAGTGAGTATAGGGAATTTGAAGCAATGATAAAATTATATGTTTGTGACTTATATACAAATTACATGTTCGAACCGTAGAGTCAGTCACTTTACTTATGTCAGGGTTGATCGTCTATATTAAAACATTGTAATGCCAGTTGCAACTTATTCGTATCAAATTGTAAAGTTACGGGTTTGTCCATATTCTTATATATTTTTGGAGAGGTTAGTCTCTTACAATAAGAAGTATTTTTGTGAGCTTCAAAATTGTTATATGACAACTGTCATTATATCTGTTCTACTGGAGGCTGAGGTTTATGTTCTCCTCCATGTTTTGCACATCCCATATATACACAGGTGAGGGTCCATACCTAACCCTACACCATGATGGTGAACTTTAAAAAAAGGTTTTATATCCCTCTCGCTAGTATATTTTGCTATATTTTATTATAGCATCGGGTAGAAATGTAACGTAAGGTTGCTCGTACAACATACCCTTGTGGTCCGACTTTTCCCCGGATCCCGCGCATAACGGGAGTTTAGTGCACCGGGCTACCCTTTATTTTATTATTATACGAGGAAGGGGTCACACCTAATCCCGTGGATTTTGACTAAAAAAAAAAGAAAAGAAAAACTTGTAATGCAAGAATTTATGTAAATCCAAGATGCATGGTACACCGAATTATCCTTATAAAGGAATTTATATCACTGAATAGAATGTGGGGATTTGATTTTCACTGTCTACCTTTTCCTCTCCTTTCCTTTCCCTTTCCCCATTTGCGTAATAGATTTTTCAAAAATATAATACATCATTTATCAAGTGAAGTTTTAACATTTAATGTTGATACCATCAAAAGTCAAACTATACATTATGTTTTTTTCTTTTTTTACTTATATAATATTGACTTGACATGAATTTAAATAGAGAACATGATCATTGAAAATTTATGTAGCCAATCTAACTTACTTGGGATGAGGCTCAATTATTGTTATACTGTGCAAATCTTAATGTCATCTTTTTTTTTGTTTTCTCTCGATGTCTATATATGTTTTTGGACACGCGTAAAATTCATTAAAAGAAAAGCGCCCCTATCAAAGAAATTTTTTGAATCTTGAATTCGAACAAAAAAAATCTATTCATTTCACCAGAATCTTCGATAATTATATCATATTTATTGACAATAAATGGAGTTACCAAAAGAATGCTTACCGTAAAAAGAAATGGATCTGGTCTGCCTAATTTGTAGAGGACAGCTTTAACAACTTTCTTATTTTTCTCCTCAGTGCTTTGGTGAACCATATGCAATTCCAAGGCATACCTATCATTCAAATCATACCAAAAATAAAATGGTAACAAATAGATTAACTGAATATTAATTACCTATTATTTCCTTCATTTCATTTTATGCGACACATTTTTTTTAGTTTATCGCAAAAATAATGCTACCTTTTCATATTAAAAATAATTTAAGTTTAAATTTTATATTTTTACCTTAATAAGATAAATACAGTCACATAAATATTTATGACTTATTTACCTCACAAATTTCATAATTCTTTCTTTATTACGTCAGTAATGCCACATAAATAAGAACGGAGGGAGTAATTGACAACATAAATGAGGATTGAGTGAAAAAAAATACTTTATCAATCACTAGCCCCTTATAGATATATCATTGGTGTAGTTTAACGTGCAATAATATTTTGGTTATTATTTTTATCAAGTTGTCAGTTAATATTTATGTTAGATATTTATATATGATTAAGTAATACTATAATGGGATTGTATAAATATTTTTAATTACAGTAATGCTGGTGCATCGAATTTAAACTCTAAATATGTGTGTTATATAAGATATACTTAGTACCTTCTGCCATTGATGGTATGTTCAGAAGGAGAATGTCATTGATGGTATGCTCGTGAACAAATACGCGTCTGTCATGTTTCTTCCAGGTATCAAATTGCAGACATCTTTACTAAGGATCTTCCCTCGGTTCTATTTGAAGATTTTAAGGACAGTCTCAGCGTACGAAGACCGCCCGCTATGATTGCGGGTGTGTGATAAATATACACGTGATATACACGGCCCTGTGTATACCGTGTATATCACGGAAACACAAGACAAATAAGGAGATACGGAGACCGTGTATATCACGGTAGTTTTGGTAATATATTGTTATATTTAATTAGCATTGTATATTTACCATAAATGTAGAATTGTTGTACAAATAGAATTGGGTTTTGGGAATAGAATAGGAATATAATTTTTCATATTATGAAAATTGTAAATTGTATATATACTCATTCATTAATGAAAATAATCCTTTGATTCATTAGGAATAGGATTATTTTCTTTCACTATATGATTAAGTAATACTGTAATGGGATTGTATAAATATTTTTAATTACAGTAATGTTGGTGCATCGAATTTAAACTCTAAATATGTGTGTTATATAAGATATACTTAGTACCTTCGGCCATTGATGGTATGTTCAGAAGGAAAATGCCAGTGAATTTGTAGAAGAGAGTATTTTGTGCCATTCATCCAAATGGATCCAGCATCCCCATGCCATTGCAACTGCACATATACATATGAAAAATGAATTTAATTGAAAATTTCCGGGGGGGGGGGGGGGGGGGGAAGATGAAATTAAGGAGAGGAAAATAAAATATAAAGATTCAAACTTATATATATAGCGACATATCCATAATTTAAATTTTGTGATTTAAGTCCGAGATTTTACCATAACTCATTTGACTTACTGAGTCTGTTATCAAATTTCTATATTTATTTAATGATTTTAAAACAAAAATGTATACACAACTCAAGCCAAAGCTACTGTTCGGATGAATCCGTGGACCTGTAGTTATACATCCTTCAAATCATTTTCAGCACATATAACTGAAAATTAGCTATTATCCTAGAGGAGTTTTAAAATCTTAAGAAAAAAACCTCCAATTTGGAATTTGAAACTATAGGATTGATGCTATTTTTATCGGCTCATTGAAACTATAGGATTGTAGCTAGTTTTCAAAGACAACAACAAGAAGTGTTAGATCTTTAATTTTTGTCCCTCATAACAAATAATTTATTTCGCGTGGTATAAATTTATATTTTCTCATCATAATATCCTATAAATTATGCCCCAAATGACTTTTCCCCCTAAAGAACTATGTCCCGCTAGACATAAATTTAATTGTTAAAGGACAAAAATTAAAGACACACGCGTTCAAAGGGAAAAAATAAAAGACTAGCCCATTTTTACATGATAATGCGCACCAATCTTGTTACAAAAATCTTATTCGGTGATAGAATAAGATAAAGATCATAAGATATATTGAATCTTTCATGATATCAATTGTAATTTGTAAAAAAAAAGAAAGAAATCACTTGTAATTTGTAGAAAAAGAAAGAAAGAAAGAACAATAAAATTAGTTAATTAAAGCCAATGGATTCTAAAAACTGTGAATATCTTTAGCACTTACGGAAATGTCATGGCCTCTGTTTTTTATAGTAGAATTAGAAGGTTTGTAGTGTTTCTTATGACCCATTTTTCTCATGATTTTCACTTTACAACTTGAAAGATCAATTGGAGATTGCATCTTCCCACACTTGCAAGTTTCCCATTCTTTCTTTAACTCTCCCCATTTACTTGGACCTTTCTCACTTCCTTCCTTATAATCAAACTCCACCTCATCATGGCACTCTACACATCACAAACATCAAAAATGTCAAATTAATGTCAAGAGTATCAAATGATGGAAATGAAAAAAGAAAAGAGTAGAAAAAACATAGGAATATGCAGAGACGAATTCAAAATTTAGAGTCAACGAGTTTAGAATGAATGAGTACAATTAAGCTTTTTTTTGTTGCATATTTAACATAGTTTTGTAGAAAAAGCGTTACTAACCACTTTTCTGCCCTATCTTCAAAAAATAGAAATTGTCTTGGAGTTTCAAATTTCACAATTGAAATTTCAGGACAATATCATGGAGTTTTACACTCGTGGAAATTGAATATAAGGGCTGAAAAGTGAATATTTTTGAATTTTACGCTATAGTTTGAGCCAAAAACAATAGATTTGGTTGAACCCACAAAACCCTGTCTTTCTGCCCCTAGGAATAGGCAGAGGCCGAAATAAAGTATACGATACAACATTGGTTTTGATTCTGTATATGAGTTGAGAAATATACTAAATATATACATATTATAAACTGTAAAACTAGTAGCATAATTGGGTTGTGGATTAGATGGCGACCACAAAGTCGCCAGAACTCATTCGAATCCTGAATCTAATCGGCTTCTAGGGTAGGGTATGTATGTCATTACTTACAACCTTTTTGATGACTAATGGATGTTGCATTCAAGAATAGAGGCAAATAGAGAAGTGATCCAAAAATGACCAAAATTGAGTAGTAGCTCTTCCTCATTTTGAGATATGTGGTGAATATGTCAACAAGAAGATTGCTTGAAGTGTTATATTCTTATATCTGTGAATAAACAACACATATTTAAAGGAAGCTTAGCAACTACTTCCATAATAATAGGAAAAAGATAGATATTGACTGATTCATTATTATTACCAAACATTCGAAAAACAAAAACAAAAAATCTGTTATACGTGTTTTATTAAATAAAAAAGAATCATAATCTTCATAAACCATTCCCTAATATCTTGGAATTATTGTAGATCTTGTTTACCTTGATGTAAAATCTAGACAGTATCCCCGAGCTGTGCTTGTGGTCTTAATTAGTTAATTGAACTGATTTGCTGGCATGATTTGGTTAAAATTATGTCAGCCACGTGTTTTTCCGTTGGGACATATTCCAAATTGATATTATTTCTTTCAATGTTCTCTAAATAAAAATGAACAAAAGAGAAGAAATAAGATAGAGAATTTAGAGCTTTGTATAGCATGAAGCTCTCTTTTTATTTTGTTCAATGTTTCTTTCTCATGTTCGTTGCATCTATAATTAAGAAAATTAAAATAAATTCATGTTGTTATGAATTCATTGAACTTGTGGATGTCAACAACTCATCCATAAATTATTTTGGATTGTAAATGAATATATTTATTACACTCCATTAATATTTGTAACCTTTAATGAAATTGTACACTATATATATATATATACACGATGTTTCTAATTCCTCAAGAGACATCAATAAGTATGGAGTTATACTTAACACGCTTAAATAAGATGAACTTTGCATTCTCCTCTTGATGTTTCAATTACACATCACGACGCAGTAAGTTGGGTCCCCAAAGAAAGTTGTGATATATATGTTGAGAAGAAAAGCCCCTTAGAGATTGAGGAAGAAATTGGAAACGCTAGCAATGCAAAATATGAGGTGAAAGAGAAGAGAAAAAGAAAAAAAAAAGGCAATTTAAAAGTGGTGATGATGATTCTGTTAAATATACACAATATACATGTGTATATTGTGTATATTAGGGCTCGGCTTTGCTCTCGGATTGGCTGATTATTATGTGTAATTTATGGTAAATATTTAGTATCCTAGTTTAGGTAATGTTGTAATATAATCAGTATTGTATTACCATAATTAGTGTATTACCATTTCCTAAAAGAAATAATCTCTTGATTATTTTCATTATTGAAAGGCTATATATACAAGTTACATATTTCTATAATAGGAGAATCCTATTCCTATTCCATTCCTAAAACCTTATTCTATTCTAACTATACATTTATGGTAATACACTAATTATGGTAATACAATACTAATTATATTAAAACATTACCTAAACTAGGATACTAAATATTTACCATAAATTACACATAATAATCAGCCAATCCGAGGGCCAATCTGAGAGCAAAGCCGAGCCCTAATATATACAATATACACATGTATATTGTGTGTATATTTAACAGATTCTTAGATGCTTGTTGGATGAGAAAAGATTGAAAGATAGCAAAAATGGTATACTTGCAGGCTATACTAACAATGATTCTTGTATTTTAATTACCTTATTAGTATAGCCTTCAAGTATACCATTTTCTGCGATATCTTTCAATCTTTTCTCCTCCAACAGGCATCAAAGAATCATCACCACCACTTCTAGATTGCTTTTTTTTTCTTTTTTCTCTCTTCTCTTCTCTTCTCTTCTCTTTCACCTCATCTTTTGCATTGCTAGATTGTCCAGTTTCTTGCTCAATATCTAAGGGGCATTTCTCCTCAACATATATCCACAACCTTCTTTGGGGACTCAATTTTGTGCGTCATGGTGAAGTATATCCACAACCTTTTTTGGTGACCTAACTTTGTGCGTCGTGTTGTAGCAATTGAAACATTACCCGCACATGCAAATATTTAGTTCTTGATTCCTTTGTAAGTTTCATAATTAGATACAAAAAGTACCATGATCGTTGATCATTCCACCAAAGATCCTAAGTACATGAGTTTGGCATTACATATTTTATTACTTGCATTAGCTATATATCGCATTGGGCATCATCTGGCTTTTCGTGTGTTCTGTCGTCAGGAGGATACTACAGTACTTCATGACCAGTCCCCAAGTTCTAAATTGAGTCAGTGTCACCCTATTCATTCTATGTGTTAACTCGTTATGTTCATCTTTTGATTTTGCACATTCCAGATATTTGATATCTTACATTCTCGGTTTAGAACCCTAGCTGTAATTTTGACTTCTATTATGATCATCTCGAGGCTAGTATATCATACAACGACACTGTCCTCTGGAGCACTAGCGTGTGCGGTAAATTCCGTCAAGATGGAAAAGCTAAAACCTCACTCGATTCAACCTTTGCAACTATGCCTGAGCAATATGGTTATTGGATTTCTACATGTCGTTGATGATCTTGCTTCTGGTCAGACCATAATATTTTATGTAAACCTAAATGAAAAAATTCAAAATAGTGATCACAAAGCACCTTCTCACATAAGTTTTGTCGAGATCTTTAGGTGCATTGTGAAGGTTTACAAGTTGAATTCTCAAAAGATACCGCAGTTGGAGTACTGGCGGTTGGTTAAAAAAATTGTGACGTTATTTCTCAAGATTCGACATGTTGGTTTTAAAAAAAAAAATGTTGATTTCAAGGCAATTTGGAGGAATTACCGAAGGCTTTCAGCACATAGGAATTAAATAGAATTTTGTAATTTTCATTTCTTTTACATTTTTTTTGGTACAAACATAAATCTGATCAGTAAAGCTAGAAATTCATGAAAATATGTTACTATTACTTTATTGATGTTTTTTTTTTTTTTATTGACGAAGGAATCCGCAGCCGTTACTATTACTTTATTGATGTTCGGTTCTTTATGAATGCTTCATTGTGCTTGTATTGTTAAATGTCATCTTGTTCACTTTCTAGTACAACACGAATTCATTTTAATTTCAATCATATGAAAGAACTCTTAAATCATATTAATATATATCTTCATAAGCTAAATGACTTTATTTAATTCTACTAAATTGAAAGTATGTATGTCCTAGAGATAATCATTATTAGGGACAAATATACTTGAACATATTCATATTATTAATAAGATTAATATTTATGACATTTGTAATTATTGAATTATTATTTGATTGTTTATAATTATTCATTAATGTGCATCTCTTGAGCTTACGTTGTCATTAATAGAGTGAGATATTGATGATAGAGCGTAACTCTAAAATAGCCTCGACTAATGATCATCGAGAATGGGATATCAATGATATGTTATAAGTCGACATGTGGTATGCGTCACATTCTTAGAGAATGTAGTATGTCTCACCTGCTACTAGTAATGGTTACTAGTGATGGACACATGGATACTTTTGTAAAGTATTGGTATACCCTGATCATAACCTATTTGTTATACATGTCTAAAGTCTTATCAGCGTGCGGGAGATGAAGGTCCTTTGACTTGAGGTCAATACGCACCTTGTTTACAGAGTAATGTACTTTGACCATGTCCTAAGATTAAACTCCTTATAGGATAAGATACGGCTTGTGTTGGGTGCATTATGATGTAAATTAAGGTGGTAGTTGAGCCAAGAATAGGATTCATTCCTGGATTGGATATTCGAGAGAGCACTCAACTTCTCAGTAATATTAGGTCGACCAAGTCATTGGCCAATGCAAGAGGCATATTTAGAATATGATCTAGTTGTCGACTAATATAGATGAGATAAAGTGATCAAGCCATTTGGATAGACACATGGCAAATCCTAAGCTTGATCGAGTGTGTCGCGAATGAAAGGAATTTATCATCTCACATAAAGGTTATGTTTGCTGGATTCATGTAAACGTACTTCATATATTGAGTTCGTCGTACGTCAGTAGTAGATCTAGGAGTTCCGTATGGACTTTAATTGGATTAGTGTCGATATATGAAGGCCTATAGGGTCACACTATGTCGATTGTCTCTTCGAACTAAGGGTGTATTGAGAAAGTATTAAATATTCGATTTGGAATTGGGATATTTAAATTGATAATAACTATGGGATAATTTCTATTAGATGGAAATTATTTAATTAAATCAAAATTGGATTTTGGATTTAGTGTGCTGAATATATATATTAAATGAAAGCGGAAAACAAAATTTTACGTAAGGTGCCGCGGCGCCGACCCGGCAGTGAGCCCAGTCGGACTGGCCCACTGCACCTCGAGTTTTGGGCCAGGCTTAAGCCTAATCCTAAAGTATTTTCTGACCTAATTTTCAACTATAAATATAGCACTCCCTATTGTTTATTATACAACAATCCTAAAACTAATTCTAGACTTAGAGCCTAGGACAAAACTCTCTCAAACCTCTGCCAAGATTTTCTGGCTTTCTTGACAGAGAAATACACCGTAGCAAGGCGCTTGCAATCAAAGGGAGAATCACGTGTTCACCCTAAAGTAAAGACTCTAGATTTTATAACCTATAAGTTCGTGTTCAAGTTTTCTTTCAGGTTTTGACTGTCATATAACCATGCCAGAAGGAATTGTTGGGTAAGTAGAACAAAATTTTAAAACTTCCGTTGTGCCTACTTATGTGTTTTGAACCCAACAAAACCCTACATAAATGTCAAACCTCAATTCATGAAAATGACTACGTCATGGCGTAACAATAGAGTTGTTTCATTAATTGGCGACCAATAAATCGTTGCTTCGAGTCGTGAAAATAGCATATTGTGTGCCGATAAGCTTTTTACTCCTTTCTCAGGGACTTAACTCTCATGTGCAAGAAATTATATCCAATAAACATGGAAATAGGTGGTCTTAAACTTTTCATCCCGCTTGCCTCATGGATACAATAACTTTAGAATATTATAAATCTTCTTGATGGAGTTCTCTTATTAATGTCACACACACACACACACACACACACATATATATATATATATAGTATACAATTGTAGTCCTAATAGAATTAGGATCTCTATTTTACGTTAATTACAATTGTTGTCCTAATAGAATTATGATCTCTATTTTACCTTAATTATACTAAATATTAATTACAGAATATATTATGAATATATATGGAATATATTCACTATCACACCCCCTCAGTTGGAGCAGGAGGAGGCCGGACGCTGAGACTGAATCTGAAGTCAAGGAACAGTTGTCGAGGAAGCCCCTTTGTGAAGATATATGTGTACTGGTACGAAGAAGGAACATGCAACACCCTAACGTGACCCATTGTAACCTTCTCATGAAAAAAATGAATATCCATTTCAATGTGCTTGGTTCGCTGATGCTGAACCGGGTTATGAGACAAGTAGACAGCAGATATATTATCACAGTAAACAAAAGATGCCTTACGTATGGGACAATGAAGCTGAAGAAGGAGAGTACGGAGCCAATCTCGGCAACAACGTTCGCAACGCCTCGATATTCTGCTTCTGCACTCGAATGGAAAAGCGTGGTTTGCCGCTTGACAGACCACAATATGATGTTATCCCCCAAAAACACACAATATCCGAACATAGAGCGACGGGTGTCCGGGCAGCCTGCCCAATCTGCGTCTGTATAGGAAAGCAATCTAGTCGGTGCTGAGGGATATAAATGAATTCCATTGTCAAGAGTGCCCTTAACTTACCAAATGATACGCTTAAAGGCTGTAAAGTGAGGCTCCCTATGAGCATGCATGAACAAACACACCTGCTGAACCGCATATGCAATATATGGCCGAGTGAAGGTGAGAATATGAAGAGCACTTGCGAGACTCCTATAAAGAGAGGGATCACTGACCGGATCCCCATCATCTGCATACTTAGTTTGGACTTGGAGTCGACGGGAGTGGGCATGATCTTACAATTTGTCATTTTAGCCTGGTAGATGATCTCATTTTCATACTTACGTTGACACAAGAACATCTGCATACTTAGGTTGACACAAGAACATGGCATATGCGAATCTGGTCACTGATATCTCCAAAAAATAGCTCAACTTACCCAAATCAATAATAACAAATTCGGACTTGAGTAGAGCAATGATCTCGTGCTTCAGGCTATCTGAAGAAGCTATCAGTACAATATTATCCACATATAACAGAAGGTAAGCGGTGTCAGTACCTCGATAAAAATGAACAATGAATGATCACTCTTGCTGCACACGAAACCGAACTATATGATATAAGTGGAAAACCGCTCATACCAAGCCCTTGGGGCTTGCTTCAGCCCATATAACGACTTACGAAGATGACAAACATGATGAACAGCCTCCGGATGCACAAAACCAGGTAGTTGATGCATATAAACGGTTTCTTTCAAATCCCTATGTAAGAAACCATTCTTTAGATCAAGCTGGTGAATATGCCAATTCTTCCCCATAGCAATGCTCAAAACCGTGCGGATGGTAGCTGGCTTAACCACTGGACTAAAAGTCTCACCACAATTAACACCCTCTTGTTGCCCGGCGCCATTTGACACAAGTCTGGCCTTGTGACGTTCAAGGGCACCATTATCTCTAAACTTATGACGAAATAGCCACATACAACGGATTACATTCACCCCCTCAGGTCGCGGAACAACATTCCAAGTGCGCATTAAACTCCTCTCGCATGGCCGCATTCCAATTCGGGTCAAGTTTGGCTAAGGTTGGGATTTTAGGAATGGGTGAGATGGTTTGAGTTAA
The DNA here is from genome assembly GCA_034509755.1 of Anisodus tanguticus. NCBI lineage: Eukaryota > Viridiplantae > Streptophyta > Magnoliopsida > Solanales > Solanaceae > Anisodus > Anisodus tanguticus. The sequence goes on along the minus strand of CM067559.1, from coordinate 41,299,410 downwards.
TAGGTTAAAGTAAACTTTTGGTTTGAAAATCCCGTGTTATGTACGGGTTTCCATGCGGTGAGTGGGGAAGGTCACGAGTGAGGTAGGGGGGTTGGGTGGTGACCGACAGGACTTGGCAATGGGGCTGGGTAGTGGGACAGGAAGGGGCTGGGCCGGGGATGGGCAGGGTGGCGGGTAGGGTCTGGGCAGTGAGGTAGGGTAGGGTGGTGGGCAGGGACTGATGGGCAGTGGGCTGGGGTGTTGTTTCAGCAGTAACAGGAATGGGCCCGGGTAGTGGGGTGGGGTCGATTGGACGGGTGGTTGGACGACTGAAGGTTGTGGATTTTGAAGTGCATTTTAGAGTAGAGGGGAGGTGTCAGAGTCATCAAGGAAATCATAATCAGTGACTTAAAATTTTTGAATGTTGTCAAACGGGAAAACGTACTCAACAAATGAGACATGGCGTGAGATTAAGATTTTATATGTGGATATCTCGTAGCACAAGTACCTCCTATGGTTTGACGGGAAACCAATGATGACACACAGATTGAAGTGAGGTGTTAATTTGTGAGGAACAATGGAGGCCAGATTTGGGTAACAAAGACAACCGAAAATTCGAAGGTGATCATATGAAGGGATCCGACGGAAGAGAATTTCGGTGGGTATCCTATTTTGAATCGTACGGGTAGGTAAGATGTTAAGAATGTGTTCTACCATTTTCAATGTATAAACCCAAAAGGTAGGGGAGAGACGCATGAAAAAGAAGGGTACGAATCATGTTGTTAATGGTGTGGAGAATTCTTTCAGCTTTACCATTTTGAGGGGAAGTACGAGGAAAGGAGAAACGGAAAACCATGCCATTAGCCACACAAAAATTATGAAAGAGGGAGTTATTGAACTCACGACCATTATCACATTGAAATGTTTTGATGTCTTTTTCAAATTGCATTTTAACCAATGTACGAAATTCAAGGAATTTGGAGTAAACTTGAGACTTAAGTTTAAGCGGATAGACTCAAAGAAAGTGAGAGAATTCATCCAAAACTAACAATTAATATTTTTGACCTAGGTTGTTGGTTATAGGTCATGTCCATAAATCCGCATGAATAATATCAAATGGAGAGAAAGTAACACTTAAAGAAGACGTAAACGGAAGTCTGACATGTTTTCCTAGATGACAAGAGGAGCAATTATGGGCAAGGTTCCCTTTATTACATTTAATAAAAATGTGGTTTCTAAGAAAATAAAAAATATGAGTTTCGGGATGACCAAGTCTACTATGCCACGTTGAGGAGGAGATGGCAGCTAGAGATGTGGGAGGATTTACACTGGCAGCGGACGTGGATAGGAAAGGATAGAGGTCCCCCACACTATTGCATCTCGTAAGAAGTTTTTCGGTACGTAGAAAAACCAAACGGGTCAAAATAAATGGATACGGAATTATCAGTGACAAATTTTCTAATAGAGATTAGGTTCTTGATAATGTTAGGGGCATATAGGACGTTTTAAAGGGGAAGTGGGGATGCAGTGGTAGAGTTAGTGTGTGGTCAAACCCTTGAATTAGATTGCAATGACCATTTCCGATCATAATAGATTGAGGAGTATTTAAATTGCGTAGTTGAGGAAGATTACCAGAATTGTTGGTGAGGTGAGACGTGGGGCCCGTATTCATATACCACGCATCATCGGGCTGCTGAATTTTTAAAGAACCGAAAGCATGGCCCAAATCCGTTGGATTGAGGCTGGACGGCTGCTGCTGGGCCATTGTGTAGTGGGCATCGGCAGTGCCCATTGTTGATGCTGAGCCATGGAGAAATTGGCTTGGTGCTGGTGGCCCGTGTACCATGGGCATGTAGATGGACCCAGGATGCTGGGCTGCAACGAGGGATATCGTGCCATGTTTGTGGATGGAAGGTTAGATAGAAAGACGAGGTTATTGAAGAGCCGTAAAAGTGAGCAATTCCAGACTTCGTTGATTGGAGAGAAAAAGGTGCTACCAGCATAAATTAATATAAAAATTCTCAATTTCCAACTACAAGACCAAGAAACATCCGAACAACGTCTGCATTAAGCTCAGACTGGCGATTGGACATGTTTTTCAATCTCTATAACAAGTCAACATCATGGGAAAACTAAGCCATCAGATTATTGATCGTGTGATAGCTGCTATAGCAAATCGTTTAGCTTCTAGCTTGAGAAAAAGCGACGCTTTTCTGGAAAAACAAGAAGTCAAGAATATAAAAGAGGTTTTGGCTGATGCTTATTGTACGGTACAGGGGATTTGAGAGGATGCTAAGATTTGACTTCTGATATCATGTAAAATAGTGTAAATCTCATTGATGGAGCTCTTTTATTAATGTCATATATAGAGAGTATACAATTGTAGTCCTAATAGAATTAGGATCTCTATTTTACCTTCATTACAATTGTAGTCCTAATAGAATTAGGATATCTATTTTACCTTAATTACACTAAATATTAATTACAGAATATATTGTGAATATATATGGAATATATTCACTATCAATAACAACACTCAGTGAAATTCCACAAGTGCGGTCTGGGAAGGGTAGAGTGTACGTAGACCTTACCTCTATCTCGGGAGGTAGATAGACTGTTTCCGATAGACCATCGACTCAGAGCAATAACAGAGCATGCTAAATAGGAAAGAGGAGCGAAGAACAAGAGACAATAAATAATAACAGAAATCGAAGAACAAGAAATTACAGGAGAAATATCACGACTAATAGTAAGGAAGGAGCAATAGCTACAACAAAACAGTATGTCAAGCGGAGAACACGAGACAGTAAATAACAACAGTAATCAAAGAACAAGAAACTACAGGAGAAATACTATGACTACTGGTAATAAGGAAGAATAAGTGAAACACCACTCTAATACCTATTAACTCTCTACTATAATATGTGTCCTCCATAACCCCCTATCTACGGCCATGTTCTCGGTAACCTGCAACTGCGCTATATCCCGTCTAATCACGTCTCCCCAATACTTCTTTGGCCTACCAAATTTAACAAATTCCGAATTTCGACATTTGAAGACTTGGTAATGGGACAGGGCGGTCAAAAATTCAATATTACCCATGTTCAAGCCTATTAACACAATCACTCTTTGGGACTTTAGATTTCGTGGACTTATACTAGGGCCAGCTCAAGGGTAAACTTGTTGAAGTTAGTTAAAATAGCACGACTAACCATTTGTCGGATTTGCGAAAGAAAATTAGCCTTGTTTGCAAAATAGTTCTAAAAATACTAACATACATTCCAAATTTTATACATTTTAAATTTTTTGTTGAGGTTGTAGTATAGATGAATAAGTAATATAATTAATTTTTTCTCTCTTTATTTGGTATATTTATCTTCTTCTTTATTTCTAATTTTTCACCGTATTTATATTCAATTCTTTTTCCTTGTCTCGTTTGATTAATCCATAAATCAGAAAGCACTTTTTTTGTTTCTAAGTATGAACTTTATGAAGTAGGTGAAAGGGCCCTCTTAATATAGTTCGACTTTAGACTACCAATTATATTGAATCACCCCTTATTTATATTGTAGCAATTAGAATATACTCTTCTAATGCGCTTTATTTTCGAAAACTTATCAGGTATATATATGGGTTGTTTTGCTCCTCGTGTATTGGTACAACTCTTGTCCTAATTTTAAGTATTACAGCTTCTTCTGAGACTTCCTAAACATTTGATTAACCTTATTATATAACTCTCATATTTTAAGAACTGATGAAATCTTATTTATGCGAACGATGTTGTTTAAACCTTATTTATGTGAACATGCATGTTTTTTCAACCATCACTGGTATAGTGATGTATCAATGCCATGTCTACACTAGACTGACTAGAGCACTGCAGTATCTTTCAGCTATGTTTGGTCGTAATCAGGGGTGGATCTACCTTGCTCCAAGCGGTATCACTAGATATCGGTGTGATCATTATTTAGTATATATATATAAATTAAAGAGGATTACTAGTAGTTTTGGAATTTCAATCAGTAGCAAATTCTCATTAGTTGCTTGAAATTAGCACTTTTAATTCCTTGGTTGATGAATAATCACAAATTTCCTAAAGTATTAACATTTTCATCATTTAAGTACATATTCAGTATGTTAAGCTTGTATTATTACTCCATATTTAAGGGTAATGCATGTCCTCCTAAATAGTCTAACTATGACATATTTCCTATTAGGGGTGTCCATGGACCGGGTTGGTTCGGGTTTCTCAAATACCAAACCAAATCAATTGTGTCGAGTTTTGATTTATTCATTTATTTATTTCTTTAAATATTAATATTGCTTAGGAAAAATCACGTGGTACGATATTTGTCGTGAACTCGTGATAACAACAAAGTTACGGCTCGTGTGGACTTGATTTGAAATTAGGTTGATTTGAAGTTGAAATTTTGTTTGAATATATAATTTAAATTTCTCAAGTTTTATTTTTACTCATAACATGAAAATTTCACTATTTTTGAAAACTATCAAAACTTTCCCAACATATATAATCTTACTAAATGAGCAAATCATAGTTCATAAATAAGATATCGGAATATCCTAGGGCTGCATTAAAAAATCGCATATCTCCACGCTTCTTTTATAAATAAATGTTTGCAATTACATACTATTAAAAACTCTCGAACACACATAATATTACAAAGATCTACTAGTAAAAAAATCAACAATAGTAGTAACTAACTATTCTTTAATATAATCCTTTCACATGGTATGAATAATTTTTTTTATGTCGAGCATGAGTCTTTTCTGCAAAAAATTAAAATGATGGATTTTTTTTTACAAAAGATAAACTTATGTATTAAGTTTTACATTTTAAAAAGTTTAAAATCACAACTTGGTGAAATTTTAAATGGTCATAACTCTGCGCTCGGATGTCCGTTTTACCCGATTTTTTTTATTTTGCACATTTTTTCGAGACGGGCCGGCCCAAACGCCGCAAGGCGGTTTGGCGCAGCCAATTTTTAGAAAAACATCCGTTTTTTCAATCAGTTTATGTTTTCCCCCAAATCGATTTCTAATTTTCCTTTTTCTTTAGTAAACATCTCACGATACACAATAGATTTCAACGTCGAAATTTCATGATAGTGTAGGTGTGAATGTCAATTTCAGTTTGTTTTTTTAAAAAAAAAATCTTCGACCTGATCCGGCCCGGCCCGCCAAATCCCGTCCCCCTTCCGATGGATCAAGGCCGACCCGTGACCTGTAAGGTCCCCGAAGGGTTTGGGCCAAGGTCGGAAATTAAAAAGAAAAATAGTATCATGGTCGGACAAGCAGAAAAAAGTCACCCGACCTAATCATGACCCGGCACGACCCGAGCTTTGGATAGGTCTATACTCCACATAACAGGAGCAAATTTCTTACCTCACTTCTTATTGCAAGTACACTAGAAGTGGCAAATAGTCTGTCATAATCCAAAAACAAATATTATAAAGCCTGAGAAATACGAAACAATGGTCAAAGGAGATGGGACCTACAAAATTGCAAAGTTTAAAAAAAGAGCTTCGAGCCTTGGATATTAATGGACAGCATGTTCTTTAGTCTTCAGATAGATGTTTGGCTCAAAAAGTCTTCGTGTACTGCACCCAATACACATACTATAAGGTTTTATTTTTTCTACATTATCCAAGATTTTTGCTCCTGGCTCTACCTTCGAGGATGTTGAAAAAAACACATTGTCACAAATAAAATAAGAGTTCTGGTAATGTGATAAGGGCTCCTTTATCATGATTAGATATTTCAAATTACAAGTCTCAAATATGAAATAGTCTTTATTAGTGAGCTTTTTATTCTTAATGTGAGATTTTTCGGTGTGAAATATGAATCTATCTCAGCTTTGAGAAGTCATGGGGTCATTAGTGCTTTCTTAAAGTTTATAACCCCTCAACATAAAAGCCGATCTCAAGTTGGATGAAAAGAGAAATAAGTCTACTGAAAATAATTTTAATTCAACTAGGCCTTGAATTAGTAGTTTACAGATACAGATCCTATTAGTCATCTGCTTACGACTAATCTGCTCTTCGAATCTTATTTTAGCTAGAATAGCTTAAGAACTATTTAAGCATGATACACTTATTCTGAAATTGGTATTGATCTAAGTTCGCTGGTCGGATAGAACAAGTTGGTTTGGCGGAGTGATAATGACATAAAAAAGCATTATACTTTAAGAAAGAGAAGAGTCAATCTAAATTTCATTGGCTTCAATATGAATATTAAAGTTGAAAAAAAAAATACAAAATTCATGTTATGGCAGGTGCGTAATTGAAAAGAAGAAACATAAACACCAGTGCTTGTTTTTTTTTTTTCTGTCTTGTATAAACAAACCCTAACAGAAAACTGATGTGGTACCCGCTAGGGGTGAGCATGGTACAGGGTACCCAGATACCCGACCGGAACCGACACTAACGGGTAGGTTTCGGGTAGATATATTATAATAACGGGTAGGGTCCGGATAGTAAAATTAGGAACCGATCAATGTCGGGTCCGGTTCTGGTTCCGGCAAATAGAGACAGGGTACCCGGAACCTATAAAATATTAAATATTTTTACTTTTTTGAGAAACATTTGGACCACTTTTAACTTTCTCCAAAATTGTTTATTGCACGCCTGCACATTGATTTTCCCCACCCCAAGACGCAAATATTTCAGCTTTTTCACCCTTGTTCTAGAATGCTCTTTGTGCCCTAAGAGACCCAAAACTCTCTCAATAAAAATGGCGTTTTAGCTACACCACTGAGCTTCATCGTCGTCGTTGTTGAAGCTTTCTCTCAGGTACTTTCATCGTTGTCGTCGTTGAAGCTTCACCTTTGCCTCTTTCTCTCCCTTGGTTGTGTTCACGTCCTTCCTAAAATGCATATGGGTTCATATCTAACTCTTCAATTTCTTTTTAATATCCTATGCTTCTGTTCTATTTCAGGCGATACTCATCTTCAATTTGTATTACTTTTTGATTTGAAATGTAAATCTATTTTTAAAATTTGTGTATATTTTTGTAGCTGTGAAGATGAAATTTAGGGATTTACTAGTATAATAAAGTTTTTCTTTTGTATCGAAGAGCTTATGAACACGAAAATAAGTTTAATTCAGATATTTCCAAATTTATTTTGAAATCAACACGTTCAATTAATTAAGTGTCAAATTTGGCTTGCAATTTTAGGTTTTGGTTACAGAATTAGCTTTTCTATAATAAATAAGTTTTCTAAAACTTCTTATAAGGGTACTAAAAACTCTAATTGCAGGATAAAAAACTAATGGATATAATTATTTTAGAACTCTTTTTTATTCTCATAGGCTAAAAAATAGTTGCTTAATCTGTGTTTTTAATTTACAGGGTATCCGGGAACCTACCCGGACCCGGCGGGTCCGGGTAGGTTCCGGGTAATGATTGCTACGGGTAGGTTTCGGATTATAAATTTAGGAATCGATCTTTAATCGGGTAGGGTCCGGGTAGTTAAAAAATGTTAGGGTACCCCGACCCGTTCACCCCTAGTACCCGCAAGCATTGAATTTCTTTTTTCCCATTGTCCGAGAAGTATTTGTAATAACAGCTCCACGAGGCTACTGATAAATATACGTAATTGTCCATGATATACAAATATGGTCCATGATATACATGGAAAGTATATCACGATTTGGAAATTATATTGTACCATATTATTTGTAATTAATTAGCATTGTACACTTATCATAATTGTAGAAGTCTTGTACAAATAGAATAAGGTTTTGGAGTAGAATAGGAATAGGATTTTCCATATTATGGAAATTGTAAATTGTATATATACTCATTCATTAATGAAAATAATAGAGAGATTATTTCTTTCATGGTATCAGAAGTCTAGGACTAAATTACCTCCGCTCTTCCCCAAATTTATTCTCGATTTCTGTGCCCTTCTCGGCCGAAACCGCATCGGAATCTGTGCCCCTTTCTCGGATTTCGTGTCGAAATTTACCTCCTCTCTTCCCAAATTTTCTTTCAAATCCCTTTGTTCTTTCGTTATGTCTAAAAAGACATTTCATCCTGCCCTTACTGCTTCCAACATCAAGAACCACATCCCTATTGTTCTTGATTTGGAAAACGTCTAGTATGTGACGTGGACAGAGTTATCAAAATTCACGCAATGTCACATCAAGTTCTCCATTACGTAATTCCTCCCGCTACCCCTACTCACACGGAAGATCCTCAGTTATGGATTACTCTTAATGCTACCGTCTTTCAGTGGATTTATTCCACTATTTCTACCGATCTTTTACAGACGATTATTGAGCCGGACATTATGGCTATGGCTACATGGAATAGATTGCGTGATATATTCTAGGATAACCAACACTCTTGCGTTGTCACTCTTGAGCAGGAATTTTCTCAAGTCAACATGGAAGATTTCCCGAATGTATCAGCTTACTGTAAACGTCTCAAGGAGTTGGCAGACCAACTCCGTAACGTTGGAGCACATGTTCCGTCAAAGTAACTCACTTCCACCTCTTAATCAAGCCCAGTCGATGCTCACGTTAGAAGAGGCTGACTTGTCCAAAAAGGCGGCTACCGGCGCATGCCCCGTGGTGATGATGACTTCATCTGATCCTTCTCAAGGTTTTGTTCACAATTTTGGCAAAAATTGTCTTCACGATGGCGGCAAAAAGAATAGGAAAAATAATTGCAAAAATCACGGCGACAATCGTGGAGGTACCGACGACAGTGGGGGAAGCCAAAAAAGTGGCGGAGGACCACGGCACGGTGACAGTGGACCGCAGGACACCTGGTCCCAGCCATGGGCCCCATAACGTGGGGCTGGGCCGGTGGCCAGTGGCCCAGCAGCCCCTATTTTCTGGCCTCGCCTTATCCTGGACAGTGGGCCACCAATCAACCTTTCAAGCCCAATCATTCCCAGCAATCCAATGGGTTCCGACACGATACTGGACGGCAAGAAGGTCTGCTTGGGCCTCGGCCTACGCATGCTTTTCATGCTAAGGGACCTAATCCGATCTCGACTCCTACAGATATTGAGGCCGCCATGCATACACTTAGATTGAATCCTCCTTAGCAAATTGGTACATGGACACCGGCGCCACTTCTCACATGACGTCTGACCAAGGTACTCTCTCGTCTTATCCAATTTGAGCAAAAATTATTGGTAATGGCAACTCAATTCCAATTCGTGGTTACAGTCATGCAACTTTGTCTCCCCCACATCCACCTCTTGTCTTGAAAAACATCCCTTATGTCCCTAACTTAATTAAAAATTTGGTGTCTGTCCGTCAATTCACCACTGATAATTGGGTTTTAGTTAATTTTGATCCTTTTGGATTTTCTGTGAAGGATTTCAAGATGGGGATACCTCTCATGAGATGTAATAGTATGAGAGATCTTTATCCTATCACGCCCACCTCTAGTCTCTTGAGTCCTGCCTTGCCATCTACTTTTGCAGTTATAACCCCTTCCTTGTGGCATGCACGTTTGGGTTACCCTGGGTCATCAGTTGTTTCTTCGTTAAATAAAAAAAATTATATTTTTTGTAAGGGTACACATAGTACTCCTATTTGTCATTCATGTCCTTTAGAAAAACATGTTAGATTACCATTTGTACCCTCTACTTCTAGCACTTATATGTCATTCGATATTATTCAAAGGTATTTATGGACATCTCCTGTTTTATGTTATGTGGGCCATCATTATTATGTTCTTTTTATGGATGATTATTCTAATTTTTTATGGACTTTTACATTAGCGAAAAAATCTCAAGTTTTTTCCACCTTCTTAAAATTTCGAGCATTCATCCGTACCCAATTCGAACGCGAAATAAAGAACATTCAATGTGACAATGGCAAAGAATAAGATAATGGGTTGTTTCGGAAATTTTGTGCAAATAATGGCATAGCTTTTCGTTTCTCTTGTCCTCATACGTCTTCGCAAAATGAGAAAGTCGAACAAAAAATCCATGCCATAAATAATATTGTCCGAACTTTATTGGTCCATGCTTTCGTAACCCCTTACTTTTGACATCATGCTCACCAAATGGCTACCTCTCTTCTTAACATCCTTCCTACCAAAGGATTGACATATTTGTCTCCTCTTAGAACCCTATATAATAAGGATCATTCGTATTCCCATCTTAGGGTCTTTGGGTGTTTATGTTATCCACTTTTTCCGTAGACTACTATTAACAAACTTCAAGCCCGTTCTACCGCTTGCGTATTTTTGGGTTATCCATCTAATCATCGTGGTTACAAATTTTTGATTTATCATCTAATAAAATCATCATTAGTCGCCATGTTATTTTTATGAAACCCAATTTCCGTTTTCTAAAGTGGGTAGTCTAGTGCCTCGATCGTATAGTTTTTTAGATGATGAGATCTCTCCGTATATTATCCATCATTTATCGGACTTGTCCTGCATCCAAAAATCCGCCAGCGGATCCACTGCCCGCTGGACCTCATGTCCGTCGCCTCTGCCCAGTTTTTCCATCATGGGTCCAGCAACTGGGCCGCATATCCAACCCAGTTCTGCCCCTGCCACTGTTTCAGGTAACACTTCCAGTGTTGGGCCAGCGAGCCCACCGTCCGCCGCCGATCCGTCACCCCTCCGATTTTGTCCCAAAATCCACCCAATTCTCCCCCAAGTCATCGATCGGTCACTTGTAGTCAACAATGTATGTTTAAACCAAAAAGACATTTTAATTTAAATTCTTATGTTCTTAAATCCCCCTACCCCGTAACCCAGTGTCCGCATTAAATGATTCGAATTGGAAATTGGCTATGACCGATGAATATGATGCTCTTATTGAAAATAAGACGTGGGAGTTGGTAACCCGTCTTTCTGGTGTTAATATTATTCGATCTATGTGGATTTTTACTCATAAGGATAATTCTGATGGTTCTTTTGCGAGGCATAAGGCTCGTCTTGTAGGTGATGGTAAGTCTCAACAGGTTGGCGTGGATTGTAGTGAGACGTTTAGTCCGGTGGTCAAACCGGCTACCATTCGCATTGTTCTCAGTCTGGCTCTTTCGAAATCTTGGCCCATTCACCAGTTAGATGTGAAAAATGTTTTCTTACATGGTGATCTTAAGGAGACCGTTTATATGCATCAGCCCTTGAGTTTTCGAGACCCCAAATATCCTCATCATGTTTGTTTATTGAAGAAGTCCTTGTATGGGGCTTAAGCAGGCCCCACGGACTTGGTATAAGAGATTTGAAGACTGTGTTTCATCTATTGGGTTTTCGCACAACATGTCTGATAATTCATTATTCATATATCGTCGTGGTACTTCCCTAACTTATATACTATTATATGTGGATGATATTATCTTGACTGCCTCTTCTGATGCTTTGCGCAAGTCTATCATGGCAATGCTCAATTTTGAGTTTGCTATGAAAAACTTGGGGCCCTTGATTTACTTTTTGGGGATTGCTGTCACTCGTCATGCAGGTGGGTTATTCTTATCACAACGAAAGTATGTCGCTGAGATCATTGAGCAAGCTGGTATGTCCTCATGCAAGTCTATTTCCACTCCTATTGATACTAAACCTAAGCTGGGTGCTGCAGCTGGCTCACTTTACGAGGATCCGACCCACTATCGCAGTCTTGCAGGGGCCCTTTGGTATCTTACTTTCACGAGACCAGATATTATGTATGTCGTACAGTAGGTGTGTTTGTTTATGCATGATCTCATAGTTGAGCACATGAATGCGCTCAAACACATTATTCAATACATCCAGGGGACACTTGACTATGGTTTACATTTATATCCTTCATCGACGTCTACACTTGTCTCGTATACAGATGCTGATTGGGGTGGTTTTCCAGATACCACGCTCTAGTGGAGAGGCCTGGAATAGAGGGGTAGCCAATGTGGTCTCTGAATCCTGTTGGTTACGTAATCTTCTTTTAGAGCTTCATTATTCAATTCAGAAAGCTACATTGGTTTATTGTGATAATATTAATGACATATACATTTCTGGTAATCCGGTTCAACACCAGCGCACTAATATATTCACTTTGTTCGCGAAAAGGTAGTTCGTCGACAAGTACGCGTCTGCCATGTTCCTTCCAAGTATCAAATTGCAGACATCTTTACAAAGGGTCTTCCCTCGATTCTATTTGAAGATTTTAGGGACAGTCTCAGTGTACGAAGACCGCCCGCTATGACTACGGGGGTGTGATAAATATACGTAATTGTCTCTGATATACAATTCTGGTTTGTGATATACGTGGAAAGTATATCACGGTTTGGAGAATATATTGTACCATATTATTTGTAATTAATTAGCATTGTATACTTACCATAATTGTAGAAGTGTTGTACAAATAGAATAGGATTTTGGGAGTAGAATAGGAATATGATTTTCCATATTATGAAAATTGTAAATTGTATATATACTCATTCATTAATAAAAATAATGAAGAGATTATTTCTTTCAGCTACGATAGACTACCTCCTTGCTATCAACTCAATTAGGTAAGTGATTTAATGTGGTAAAAATATGTCTTAATTAATCATAACTAAATGATAAAAATGTGTACAAATAAAGAATATTTATCTAAAATTACCCCTTATTTATAAAAGTAGGTTTATTTTAGTTCTTCAAATATAATCTTGAGCATCTTTAATTCTTTAAGTTTGTTATAGTGGGGCACCTTTGGTCCAACTAACATAATGGACTTAAAAACTAACGGTAACTAATGAGAAGCACAACATAAGCCGACTGACTTTCGAACCAACGAAAAACCGACCGATTCAATATGTTTGATCCCAATTTTTTAAATTTTCTTTAATAGAACCGAACGAGCTCGCTTAAATTTTTTGTGCCAAAATAAAAAAAAACGATCTAGCTCGGTGATGTTCCGTCAATATTTTTAGTAAAACAGATCGGGCTCGGCGATTTTATATCATTTGAAGACATCAACCGAGTTCTGTCGACTTTTTTTTGTCAAAACTCAGGTCAAACCTTTTAAATAAACCTCCATAAGAATCTACGGAAAATGCTAATTAATTATTCTATCTTAATTTTTTAAAATGATAACATTTTTTGACAAATTATTTATAATAACCATGACAAGTAAAGTGGACTGAAGGGACTAAGTTTTTACCATCAAAACACTAGGGTTGTTTCGATTAGCTAGAAACAAATTATGTAGAGATTAGTTAATGATGGACATCACGCACAAATTCTTTAACTTTTGTGGCTAGGGACAATTTTTTAATAGCTCACCAGACCTAAGAAAATGTGAATTATCTCAGTAAACCTGTAAAAGGGCAAGTTTAATTCTAAAAGCATGCAGGTTGATTAATGTTGAGAAGATTCTTCTCCCAAAAGAAAGATGTATATATACAAGAGATAATGATAAAAAAAAATGATCTGAATTCATTTTTCACGAGTTTCACATCTAAATTATTAATTGTTCCCTTTTTCCTATCCTTAACTATCACTATCTATACAACGATAAATTAGGTAGAAAAAGGAAAATAACAACTGATAGCTGGGATGTGAAACTCACGAAAAAATAATAATTTTCACCATTAACTTTAAATATAACGTTATTGTATGTAAAAGTATTTCGGAATTGATATGGAGTAAAACACAATTTGAAATCATACGCCGCAAGTTATTAATTAAGACAAAAGTTCAAACTAAGCAATTGTGAATCTTGATACCATCCAATCAGTTTGGTTGTTTTTAGACCTAAAAATCTCAAGTAGATTTGAAAGTAGAAAAACCTTTGAAAGCAGAAGTTATAATAATATTGTGATCTCTTTCTTATTAGATTAATCCATGTATGTATTCCAAGACCTATATATACCTCCTCAAAGAAATGGTGGTGCTCTTTAAAGATATTTATTTTCCTCCCTTTTCTCTTTATATATTTTCATGCAAACATAGTACACTATAAAAATATAATAAAAGCGGAAGTCGATCATCTTCCCTATTTAAAAATAAAAAAATAAAGTCATATAAGAATAGGATTTTTTTGCAATCCAGTTAGTTATGAACTTCAACTTTCACTTGTTAGCGAGAGTTTCATTCCCCACCTTATAATCCTTAATTTATTCGTCAACAAGATAAAAATTTCAAGTAAATTACATGAGCTTTCCCTTTAGGGCTGACAATTTCACCATGACCCGATGGATATCCGATCCACCCGACTCGATTACATGAACGAAAATCCGACAAAACACGGATTTTAATCGGGTGACGGATCGGGTCGGATTCGGGTGGACATACATCCAACTCACCACCCGACTCATCCATCCACCCATTTATAAATTAATTATTTTCAAAGTTTTATTACCTTTTAAATATAAAATTAGCCAGATTTTTTACTCTCATCACAGCCCTCTCTTAACTTAATGTAAGACCCAAAAGATCACAACCCAATCCTGGCACCTCCAAACCACTTAAAATCCCAAAATAGCACAACTCTTCTCACTTGGTCAACTTCACCCAATTGTTTTTACCCTAGCCGCACAATACAGCTCCGGTCAGAAATGACAAGTCCTCATACTTGTTTGTTTTTTGCAGATCTTTTATTGATGTTAACTCGGTAAACTAATCACATTTATTTCCTACGATAATATTTGATTTAATAATATTTTGTTTTTGATATGCTTTTATTTCATTAATGACATGATGGAGAGGACATGAATATGTGATTTAGAAAATGAATAGATCTTCGAGGATGTGATACGAAGACCTGATGGATTTTAATGTTTTAGTCTATTAAGATTGTCGCTAATTAGAAACTCAATTATTAGTATTATTAGAAGTGACATGTAATTCGTCCTTTAAACTTTAGTTACTTCAGATTATTATTGATTTTTGGCTCCTTTTCATTTTTTTGTTGCATGTTTGGAGCATAGACACGGCTTGTAAAAACAGTATGATGATATTTATTTGATGTACTTTTTTTTTTATTTTACCAAGGATTTTCATCCGCGAAGCACCCGATTCATCCGTGGATGAGGGGTGGATCGGATGTGGATTAAGAAAAAATAGGTGTGATGGATGGGTCGGGTGGTGGATTAATGGTTGGCGGGTGGAGGCGGATTGAGCTCCACCCGATCCACCTTCGATCCATTACCAGCCCTATTTCCCTTGTATGAAATATAAAAGAATTGAAAAAATTCATATAGAATACTAACAAAAGAAAATTCATCGCTAATATGTACCTAAATAGCCGGTATGTAACAAGTTTTTTTATAAACCATTATTAAATAAACTTAGCAATAAATTTTTATTGTTTATGACAAAAACTATTTGTTTCCTGGTTTTTTTAGTAGTGGAAGTGGAACTATACCTTGTGTGTTAGTTTAACTGTTGAAGAATAGTTCAAGCAAAGATAAATTATTTTTGGGATTTGTTATATATTTTGGGGTTTCTTTTAACTTCGATTAAGGTTGAATGATTACAAAAATGGTCTCTTAATGATTAAAATAATAAGATCTCTCTAAATTTTTCAGAAAAAGCTAATGCAAAGAATTCAAGATCATGGAAAATGTGGGCCCATTAATAGTTAAAGTTTGCTGGAAAGAAGTTTGGATACTTTATAGTGTCTGATGGGAAAAGAATATACCTCTCCTCTCGTGCTTGGAAATGGATATGTAATTATTAATGCAAAGAAATTTTATGACATTTTTCGTTTAATTTTGATCTTTTTTTTCTTGGTCTAAATGATCACTTTAGACTTTAGAGTTTAGATAGAGCCATCATGCATATTGAGATATTGAACTCCAATAAATGGGTTTGAGTAATAAATATATACACATCATTTGCGTAAAGAATTTTTTATATTAGTATATCACTCAAAAGATATTTGCATATAAGTTTTCTTAAAATTTAGAATTTATGATTTTGAGATTACCTTTTATAATAGATAAACGTGAATTGATAGTGTAAAAATTACTTACATAATGTAATGTGTATCATTTTTAAGATTGCATATTTAAAGAATACATACAAATGAAAACCAACCATAGTACACATAAGATGTATTTGAGACCCCATAAATAAATAAAAACATCAACGGTCATGCATGTACTAATTGAATAACTCTAAATTAACTTAATTAAATATGTTCAACAATTTCTGGCGACCAATGCTAGAATGTCCCCTTAAAGACCTAAAATAACTGATTTACCTCGATCGCACTATTTACGCATATAAACTTCCTTAACCACTGTTGTCCTAGAATTGCATGCAAAATCCTGCCTAAAAAGTATAATGAGTTTGATGTTAAAAAACTTATTTAATCAAACAAATTTAAAATTTGGATCGGCTCTGAATATTTTATTTTAATGAAAAAGTGGAAAAGGAAGAAATGTTAATGTTAAATAAATGTCAGGTGGGAAGCTCCAGTAAAGAATTCTAAAAAATAATTACTGCTATGGTGCTAGTCATAATTCGACCACACTCAAATTGTTTCTTGGGACAATAACCACCCTAAGAGCTTTTTCTTAAAAGGAAAAGGTATGGAGCCAAAAATTAGGGAAGCTTTTTGAGTTTCTAACCAAAAACTGAGCAAATTACGGACCTAAAAGCTGAAAAACTAGAAGGTTTTGTTTGCAAAGTGTTCGCTGCTCCAACGGGCCATAGTGGTCTTTGAAAATAGGCTCTAGCTAGAATGAGCATAAATACGAAAAACCAAAAATCGGATCAGACCGAACTAATTCGGTTCTTAGCACTTTAGACAACAACAACAATAACATACCTAGTGAAATTCCAAAACGTGGGTCTGGGGAGGGTAGAGTGTACGCATACCTTACCTCTACATTGGTAGGTAGAATGATTGTTTTCGAGAGACCATCGGCTCAAGACAAAGCACAAGCACAAGCAAAGTAGGACAAACAAAACAACTAAATCATGATAGCGAATTATGAAAAAGAAGCAATAACCAATGCATGTAAATAAAACAAACAAAATACACATAGCACATAAATCAAACGACAGGGGACTATAAAGCAATATTGTGCCTACTAGTATGATAGGCTAAACGAGCCTACAATAATAACACTACAACTATCAGTTTGTAAGCGTAAGTAGAACTACGCTGAACTACCTACTACCCTAATCCGTGTCAACCATAAGCCCCTATCTAAGGTCATGTCCTCAGTGATTGCACCTGCGTCATATGTTGTTTAATCACCTCTCCCCAATACTTCTTCGGCCTACCATTACCCCTCTTGTACCCGTCCATAACCAACATTTCACACCTTCACACTGGGCATTTGTGTCTCATCTACACGTGCCCGAACCATCTTAACCTTGTTTCCCGCATCTTATCCTCCACCGAGGCCACTCTCACTCTGTCCCGGATATCATTATTTCTAATTATATCCCTCCTTGTATACCCACACATCCATCTTAGTATCCTTATCTCCGCAACTTTCATCTTTTGGGTGTGCGGAGTCTTGACCGGCCAAACACTCCCCCCCACCATACAATATAGTCGGTCTAACCACCACCCTATAGAACTTGTCTTTAAGTTTTGGTGACACATTTTTATCATACAAGACTCCAGATGCGATCCTCTATTTAATCCACCCTGCCCCAATACGATGTGTGACATCGTCATCAATCTCTCTATTCCCTTGGATAATAGATCTGAGATACTTAAAGCTTCCTTTCTTTGGAACGACCTGAGTACCAAGCCTCACATCCACACCTGTCTCAAGGTTGCTCCCGTTACTGAACTTGCACTCCAAGTATTTTGTCTTGATCCTACTCAGCCTGAACCATTTAGACTCCAGAGTCTGTCTCCAAACCTCCAGCTTAGCGTTCACTCTGTTGCGAGCCTCATCAATCAAGACTATATCGTCTGCGAATAACATACACCATGGAACATCCCCTTGAATTTGTCGTGTCAGTCATTCCATCACCAAGGCAAAGATGAATGGGCTAAGAGCTGATCCCTAGTGCAGCCCCATCATCAATGGAAAGTTCTCCGAGTCTTCTCCTACTGTCCGTACCCTGGTCTTGGATCCATCATACATATCCTTGAATGCCCTAGTGTATGCCACAGGTATACCTCTAAGCTCCAAATATCTCCATAGAACCTCCCTATGGACTTTGTTGTATGCCTTCTCGAGGTCGATCAAAACCATATATAAGTCTCTCTTCCTCTCTCTATACTGCTCCACCAACCTCCTAATAAGATGAATGGCTTCTATAGTCGAATGCCCGGCATGAATCCAAACTGGTTCTCGAAGATAGACACGTCTCTTCTCACCCTCATCTCCATGACTCTTTCCCAAAATTTCATAGTGTGGCTTAGCATCTTGATTCTTCTATAGTCGTTGCAACTCTGGATATCACCTTTGTTCTTGTACAAAGGAATCATTGTCGCCGTCTTAAAAATGACGTTAAATAACTCCGTCAGCCACTCCAAACCTTCTCTGTATGCGCTCTTCCAAAATTCAACTTGGATCTCATTAGGCCCGGTTGCTCGTCCATGCGCATCCTGCGAACATCACCCTGAACCTCCTCAACCTTAATGTTTCCACAATACCCAATATCCCGGTACCTACCAGATTACTTCAGATCTTCCAACACAATGTATTTATCTTCTTTTTTTGTTCAAGAGTTTATGGAAGTAAGACTGCTACCTCCGCCTAATATGTGCGTCCTCCACCAGTACTTTGTCATCCTCTTCCTTGATGCACCTCACGTGATCCAAGTCACGTGCCCTCCTCTCCCTCGCCTTGGCTAGTTTGTACAACTTCTTATCCCCACATTTTCCTCTAATTCCACATATAGACGTTCAAAAACCATTATTTTCTCTGCCATAACCGCTAGCTTTGCCTCTTTCCTCGCCATCTTAGACAATTCTCTATTCGTCCACTTCTCCATCTCATTCTTGCTTTCTACTAATTTTGCATACGCTATTTTTTTTGCTTCCACCTTATCTTGAACTTTACCATTCCACCACTAGTCCCCTCGATGCCCACCATGGCTACCCCACGAGACCCCTAGCACTTCTCTAGCAACCTCCCGAATGCAACTGTTCGTCCTGTCCCACATACCTGTCGCATCCCCACTACTCCCCTTAGCCTCCTTGGCCATCAACCTCTCATCCATCTCCTTTGCACTAGCCATGGTCAAACTCATCCATTTGATTCTTAACCTATCATCCACAACCCTCCTCTTCTTCTCCATCTTGATTTCCAAATTCATCACCAAAAGCTTATATCGGGTTGTAAGATACTCTCTCGGAATAACCTTGCAGTCATCCTTCCTAAGGAGCAAAAAGTCTATTTGAGTCTTAACCACCGAACTACGAAAAGTCACCAAATGCTCCTCCTTCTTTAGGAACCTCGAATTGGATATCAACATCCCAAAAGCTCTAGCAAACTCTAAAAGCGAGACGCCTCCCCCGTTTCTGTCCCCGAGGCCAAAACCTCCATACACGTCGTCATAACCTCCCGGAAGTGCCCCGATATATCCATTGAAATCCCCTCCTACAAATAACTTCTCAGTTGGTGGTATACCTCATCCAAATCTTCCCAAAAGCACATCTTCTCCTCCTCGTTCAAGCCCGCCTACAACACATACGCACTAATAATGTTCACAGTGAACCCTCCAACTACCAACTTAATCATTATTATCCTGTCATTGACCCTCTTAATCTCTACCACCTGATCCCTTAGCTCGCTGTCTACTAAAATGCCTACCCATTCCTATACTTTGACCTACCCGAGAACCATAACTTATACCCATTTACATCCTTAGTCTTACTTCATACCCATTTGGTCTCCTGGACACAGACTATATTAATCCTCATCTTCTTAAAATTCTTAACTAGCTCTATGGATTTTCCCGTTAAAGTCCCAATGTTCCAAGACCCTATTCTCAGCCTAGCATCTCCCTTACCCCACTTACTCCCCTAACCCTCGCCCCCGTCCTCGACCGAGAATATGACCCTAGTCTACCATCATTCACCAAAGCCACTAAAGCAAAACAACACTAATCAAAGGTTAATGTTAACACACACGGAAACCAATACTAAAGCACAAGTCAGCAAGAATCTAGAGGTAAGTCAGGCTACTACAAACCAAAATGATAAAACAAATGACAAGAAGAATAAAGGCAAGAATGTAAAGTCGAGATTCAACAAGAAGAATAAGGACAAATATTGAGTACGGGCAACTGGAGGTACCAATTCCAGGCTGATAGAATATGTTCACACGCCGGTACACATTTTTCACTGCCTAAAATCATTGTTTCCTGCTGAAACTTTTGTACCCGGATGCTAGGCGGGCGAATGGAGAGATAGAACCCGGATGTACGCCGTGGAAGATCTGGTGGTACCTGTAAAAACAGAGCAAAAATAAAATTTGTTCACCGGAGCTCTGAGCTCCGGCGTTAATGTGGTGGTGGCGGTGGATCGATGTGGTGAATGTTGTCTACGGGGTTTCACCAAAGCTCAGAGCTCCGGTGCGGAGGTGGAGCAGATCTGGGGGTAGAGGATGATGAAAGGGCTGGTGGGGTTGTTTGTCGGCGTTAATGGAGGGAGCAACGAGGGGAAATGGGGGGAAGGGCGGTGGCTTGGCTTGGTGGCTTCTAGTTGGAGCTCCGACATGAAGCAGATCGGTGGGGTCCTTTGTTAACGACCAATATTAATTCTAGTCTTAGATCAACCCTAACTTTAGACACGGAGCATCAATTTATGTGTAAAAAAATTAATATAATTGTAATAAATAGTGTAGCACATATGAACCCATAATTTAAAAAATATAAAACGTTCAATTCTAAGAATCTTAAAATTGCACATAGTGTTTAAATTCTGGATCTCTGGTTCTTAGGTTCGGTTTCGAACTCCCTCTACGTTGAAAGGGTGATTTACAAGAATAGCCTTATGTGGGTGTTGAGCTTTTGATTTCGCTTATCTCATGGATAAAATTTCAAGTTAAACAAGTTTTAATTTTTTATCTTGAAGGTCTGTCCTTGAATCAAACAGGGATCAAAAGTTCTAGACTACTAATTTTTAAAGTAATTCAGGTTAACTTCTTAGCCATTTTTTGATATTTTGAAAAATAGTTATTATTATAAAATTTCGTATCCCACTAATAATATCGTGAAATTTTACTTCTAGAATTTTAAACTTCACAATAAGTATTGATTATTTCTCAATTTATAAAATTTGCTAATTGGGTACCTGCGAATTTTACCATTCCATGATATCCGCTGTACAAATTGTCTCCAATCCCCAGAGAGGAAGTGACAAGTAGAATTATTAATATAACAATAATGTTAAAGACATAGGTCAGTTATACATGGCCCTCAAATTAGGACTATAGTGGTCCACTAAAAAGACTTTTTAGTTTCCCCAATATCCAAACCAGTTTTATTGACAATAAAGTATGAAAATTTCATGTAAAGAAGGCTAAGAGTACACTTTTTTTATCCTTTTATGTTTCTACTCTTTTGGTTGTATAGGGGTTGATAAGGGGAAGAGAGATGGGGTTAGGGTGAAGAGAGAGTGAGGTGGATTTGTGGGAGGGATAGACGTATTAGTTTTGTTTAATTTTAGGAAAAATGACTAAAATGATGCTTATACTATGTCGAGATTTGTGTAACACATTCCTCGTTTGCTGGGTCCTATTATCCATTGAATATATTTTAAAATATTTCTTTGATATTTCTCTGAAACAATCAAATCAAATCCAACGTGACACAAGTCAAGACTTGATTCTGGAAGAATATAGTGATTCACGAGATTAAATTACAAGGAAATCAACTTTTTTCTCCATAAAATTTTTTAAGTGAGGAATGAGTTTTAATTTTTTATTTTGTTCGAAAAGTGAAATGACTGAACCCCTTTGTGTTTTGGCCTTTTGTTCAGCGTGTGTTTGGTATGTTATCCAGCTCAACCGATAAATGCGAAAGAAATTTCTTAAAAATATACAATCAAACTTGTCTATAATTGTCATTGGCTAAACAATATTTCACTATAACAACCTGATTTTCTCCGGATCCAATTTTTCATGTTATATTTTACTTCTCTATAACAACATTATACCTATAACAGCAATGCCATTCATTATAGCGGTATACTCTTTATAAGATTACCTCTCTATAACATCCCTACTCAAATATTGTGTAATAATATTAGTAAGAAGTATATTATGTATAAAAAATAAAATATCAAAATATTTATGATAATCATCATTAATGTCATGCACATAGTAAATTTCTAGTATGAATATCTAAAAAAGAAAAAAATATTCTTCACAATGATCTGATTTAGACTTGAAATTTTTCAAAATTATATATTTTCTATCTACCGATTTTGTATAAATTGATACTTATTTACTTCAATTTTAAATGCATTTGTTCCTTAGATTTCAATTCTTTATCGGTATGGTATAACTAGTCATGGATTTATTTGTAATATATTAGTCTTTTTAATTTTTAATTAATGAGATATGAAAATTAATTGAGATTTTAAAATTAATAAGTATATTATTTTCATTCATAGCATAAAAAGTACAAAAAATAATTATTTGCGTACTTTCGTTTATAACAGCTAAATGAGATCTAAACATCAAATGTCAGTATACATATATAAAAACACATCACTATAGCGGTCATAAAATTCTCGGATAAACACGACCACTATAGAGAGATTTAACTGTATTCAGGAAGGTAATAGGACCCCCGTAAAATGTGAGTGTGTTACTACAAATCCAGCTATAGTTTAAGCGCTATTTTAGCCATTTTCCCTTTAATTTTATTAAGATTAAACATTTGAATTTAAATAAATATCCTCCGTGTTCCAATTTATTTGTTTACTTTTCTTTGTAGTCTGTTAAAAAAATAATGTCTACCTAATTTAACACCTCTTTAATTTCATCATCCTATATGATATGTTTAAGACAAGATTAAAGAATATTTTGGTACATTATACATATTTTAGTTTAAGCCCATAATATTTAAAAGTAATCTTTATCTTTTTAAATTTCATTTCCAGTCAAACTAAGATAAATAAATTTAAAAATAAAAAATATTTAAAATTTTAAAATATTTTTTAACTAAATCAATAATCTTTCTCCTCAAATGAACGGGACCAAAAAAAGTGTAAGCACTGTGAATGGACTTGACATCCAAGCACACAACTTTATTTTGGTCATGTCTTTTGATTTCGTTTTTAGTTTGTGTAAATATGGATGTGGGGTGGTTGAAAAAGGAAAGAAAAAAGGCACATAACATCTCGTGTTTACTCAAGATTCAAGAAAATACCTCACTCAAAGGGTTATAATGTATTCTGTTAGTTCATTTTTACTTGTTCACGATGAATTTTATATTTTTTAATAAAATAATAAATAATATACATATTTTACTATAATACTCATGATTATTAGCATTTGAAAAAATCTTGAGAAATGATTTGAGAAATTAGTAGTTAATGTTAAGGGTAAAATAAAAAAAAATGTCTTTCTCTTGATATGATGAAGTGGACAAGTAAAAGTAAAAATTTATTTTTAGTATAGTGGACAAGTAAAAGTGAACGGACATAGTAGATAGTCTATTCTAACGCAAGTATCAATTTACAAATTTCACAGCTCAAACTCATAATCTATAAGCCATACAGAGATAAGTGTAATGCAGTTAGGTATTCGGACACAAGTATTAACCGATTCCACTGTTTGAAGTCGTAACATATAAATCAAATAAAGACAATTTTATTGTTGCTCCCCGATCTCGAAAAGAAAAGGAAAACCTCAAAATTCAATATACTCTGTTGCTTTTCTGCTAGTAAAGCATGAGTTAATCCAGGTGAGAGATTCTCTTAAACAATGACTATAAATCATGTCAGAAAGTAGAAAAATACATACACCATCACTACTATTGTGCAAGTAGAAATACAACCACTCCAAGACCGTACTTCTAATTTGTTATCTTCTCCCCACAGTCTACAATATTTTCTCACTAAAACACACTTCAATATTTCTCCATAATGCAGCTAACTCACTGACCCCAAAACACCAAAAAACACACAAAATACACTTCATTATTGCACAAAATATGTTCCAGAGAAGCTACATTGTGGTTTTTTTGCTTTTAAGTCCATTTTTTCCCTTTGCTTTTGGTATTTTCTTGAATCTCACTCTTCCTGGTCAGCATCCTGATCCTGAAGCTGTTGCTCTTGAAGTTACTAGGTATAAGAAACATTTTTAAGCTTCAAGTAATTGTTTCATGTTTTTCTTTGTTGTCTACTTGCTCCTCTGTTCTTTACATGTTCTGTTTTCCACAATGTAGGTTGAAACACTGGGTATGTTGTTGTTGTCGTTGTTGTAGGTTGAACTTTAGTTAATATCGGGTTCTGGTAGGGATGTATATAATATGTCTACTCTTAACTAGAGGTTTTTGGTTCGATTCCCGGGGAAAAAATAGCGCTTCCTCTTTCAATAAGCCTCATACCCCGTGCAAATCCAAATTAGTCAGGAATAAATGTGGGTACCGGGTGGAAAATTTAAAAAAAATTAATTAACTTCTTAACACTAATACATTAATTGAGCTCAAACTAATGGGTTCGATCGAACCCATAGTTGTCACTCCAAAAATTTCTGGACTATCAAAAAAACTATAGTAACTATTTTCATTAATGATTTGCAGGAAAGTAAATGTATCACTCTCACTTCTCCAGACAAGAAGAAAATTGTTGTCCTACTACACCAATATTGACCAATCCTCTTGCCAAACCGGCAACCCTATCGATGATTGTTGGCGATGTGACCATAATTGGCAATTAAATCGCCAAAGATTAGCGGATTGTGCCATTGGTTTTGGCCAATATGCACTAGGTGGCAAAGGTGGTCGTTACTATGTTGTCACATCTTCCTCGGACCCCGACCCGGTCAACCCTCCACCTGGCACTCTCCGATACGGTGTAATTCAAGAAGAACCATTATGGATCGTCTTTGCGGCCAACATGGAGATTAAACTCTCGGAGGAGCTAATTTTCAACTCGTACAAAACCCTAGATGGTCGAGGGGTCAACGTGCACATCACAGGGGGAGGGTGCATAACGTTACAATACATCTCAAACGTCATTATCCACAACATCCATGTCCATCATTGTTACCAATCGGGCGAGACGAACGTACGATCAAGCACTACGCATTTCGGTTATCGAGGGAAATCGGACGGGGACGGGATATCAATATTCGGGTCAAGGGATATATGGATCGATCATTGTTCGTTATCGGATTGTAAAGATGGATTGATTGATGTAGTGATGGGGTCAACGGGGATAACGATATCAAATAATCATTTTTCACATCATAATGAGGTTATGTTATTGGGACATAGTGATGAATATTTGCCAGATTCAGGGATGCAAGTAACAATTTCATTTAATCATTTTGGGAAGAAATTAATTCAAAGAATGCCAAGGTGTAGGAGAGGGTATATTCATGTGGTAAATAATGATTTTACAAGGTGGGAGATGTATGCAATTGGAGGAAGTGGCAATCCTACTATCAATAGCCAAGGAAATCGATATATTGCACCCTTTGACCCCTTTGCCAAAGAGGTACAATTTTTCTTTCTCTATCTTTTTCCCTTTAGAATTGAAACAGAAATTGCACCTCTGTAAATTGTTTTTTTTTGTCTCCAAAATTTATACATCTAGATGAAATGCCAAAAAGTAAACAGTACGTTTGTCTTCTTTTTCTTAGTAAGATTAGGTTTGTTATAGTCAAAGGCAGATCTAGGACTTTTAATTTATGAGTTCTAGACTATTATACTTTTTGCATACTACATTCTTGATAAATTAGACTATATATAAGTGAATTTTTTAACACAAATATAAAGTTTGAGCCAAAGATATTATTTGCCGAACATGTCACTATAAGGATGGTTGCAACCCTATATATAATACTTCACCCTGTTTTTTTTTTTTTTAAATTGCATGAATAAAATAAGGACAACATGCCTTTAATTAAAACAAATACTACTAGGAAAAGAGTTCAATGTTTGGGTGTATCTGCTTTTAAAGTTGTGAATTAGTGCATAATTTAAAATTTTGTAATTTGATTAATCTTCTTACTTTAGGTCATATGTTTTCTAGTCGTTTAGTCATATTTAAAAAATTTATGCGTATAAAAAAATTATAAAGAACGTCTAGTAATTTTTATTTTTCTTCTTATTTCATATATTGATGGCTTGAAACACTCCTAAACAGTGTTTTTAAATTTATTTAGCCAAACTTAGAGGCATTTTTAAAACTAGGCATAGTTTGGAAATTAAAGTAACAATACATCGTTAAGTTTAGGAGTGTTTTGACCATTTCAGACAAATTTAACTGAAAAGTTATAATAATTGTGGATTCATATAGTTCAAGGGAAGATATAGCTTGCGCCAAAAGGAAAACTGCTCTGTCGATTTTTTTATTAGATATGTATTTATAAATAATATAAGCAAAATAAAATTTTGGGTAAAAATATAAAATCTGACACCGCTCGTCATTACAATGATATATTCATTTGCTCACTTTTCAAAATGTTTACATTGCTTACGGAAGTTTTTGTGTCTGCTACTAATATAATTGATATCAACTTATTTGAAACTGAGGCGCGAAAGTTTGTGTGTATTATACTAATATAATTGATATCAAACTTATTTTGAACTGATGCATTATTGACATATTCTTTACAAATTTGTGCTCAAATTGCATTGGATTCCAATTAATCTTGAGATGTGTTGTGGTGACACTACAATACAGGTGACAAAAAGAGTGGACACAGAAGAAGGAAAATGGAGGAATTGGAATTGGAGAAGTGAAGGGGATGTAATGGCAAATGGAGCATACTTTGTGGCCTCTGGTGAAGAAGTGGAGGTTAAATATGAAAAAGCATATAGTGTGGAGGCCAAATCTGCAAATTTCATTGACCAACTTACATTGAATGCTGGTGTCCTTATTCACAGGTAGGTCCTCTTACTTTCCTTCTTTTTCACTTTTACCCCCTCCTCACACTTTTTCTTTATCTTTTCTCTCTCTTCTTTCTTTATTGGAGTATTATTTTTGTCACACTTTTTGTCTTTATATATAGTAGAGTAATCAAGACTTTAATGTCCCCATAAGACTTTTGTCTTTGATAATTATTACTATTATTACTAGTAGTAATAATTTGGGGTGCTTTCTTTCTTAGAGACACAAGAATTATGTCTAAGAAAATGTGTGTCTATTTGAATTTCTCAAGAATCCAAGTGGAATATGCTCCCCACTAGTTATTAAAATAACTTGGTACCTCTTGCTTTTAAGGTTCGATATTAACTTACTTTTTTGAAAAAAAATCAGTAAACAGAGATACTAATGAAAATATGTACATTATATATTAAGTTGGTGTCCCTTAAAAAATATACCATTAAGTTTGTTCATTAGCATTCTTTTGATGGGAGTCTTTTACTCTTGAGCTAAAAGGAAACAAGGGGTTCGATTGAATCTTTTTTATCAGAAAATTGTATATCATAAGTACGAAAATAATAAAATTTTCTGGTTATATACAATATGTTGAATCTCTTTATATAGTGAAAGTTTCTAATATAGTGACAAAAGATGTTCAAAATTTGTCTTCAGTCACATGTTCAAATTCGAAATATGACACTCTTGTACCTTTTTTTAATTATCTTGTATGAATTTGTAGCTCCGCCACTATCTCTTAATAATCCTATTCGACTTGAATCCAAATTAACCGGACTAGTGAGTTTTGGATATTAGGGCTTTTATGACTCTATTTTGAGTTAATAAAATGGATATTTTTACGACAATTAGCAGGGGTAGCAACAGTGGAAAATGGACTGCTACCACCAACAATGACACTGAATCTACCGGGGACGGCGGCGGACAAGATCTCGTGGCGATTTCCGGTGATGCCAATGACGACTATGGTGGTGATGAAGAGTCTGGAAGCTCTACAATCTACTCTAATTACTCATTGCTATTTACTTCTCTAATTGCATTGACAACCTTTTGGTTTATTCATGCCAATAGAGCATTCATGTTTTTGTAGTCTTGAAAATTTTAAGACATGAAAAAAGAAAAAGGAAAAAGGAAAACAAATTATCCTTTTTTTCTTTTTTCTTTTGCAACTATTTAGAAAGTGTTTTTCATGTGTTTTTTAACGTATTTTTTTCTGTGGTGGCATAATTGTCGCCCTGAACCCTTTGATTAAGAAAATTTACAAAATTCTTCCCTAAATTTATTGTCAAGCTTTAAAGGATAAATATATACTCCCTCCGTCTCATTCCAACTATCGTTTTACCTTAAAAAAATTGTCGCACATATTTAAGAGGAAAAATCGCCTTACCTTTACTAAATAAGAATAATGTAGTTAATTATAACTTGTATTATTATTTTTTAAATTAGTGTGAAAAGAATTAAAGCGACAACAAAAATGATGAGTAATTCTATTTTATTGGTGCCAATTTGGGCCTATAAATGTGTAACTCATGACTAGGAGTGGCAAACATGCGAATAGGTTCGGATATGGACGGGTTAATTGACACAAACTAAAATCAAAATAAATTTAGTTACCCAAAATACAAGAATCCATGAAAAATAACATGTGGATAAATGAGTACCGATAAGTATTACATAGTTGCAAAATGCATTAACTAAAACGTTGTTTAAGATGAATTTAAATGGTAATCTAAAGCATAGCTAATTTTAAATGGTAATCTAAAGCATAGCTCTCCATAATCTTGTCATGTCACAAGATATGGAGATCCATCTCTATTTTCACTTTAATAATCATTTGAGGCAGAAAAATGGGATATAGTTATTCTCTAGTTGGTCATGCTCCAGTAACATCCTATTTCTCTATGACTAAAGACTTCATCCAATTGAGCGGGGGTGGGGATGTAATTCTGTATACCTATATTATTCAAATTTTTAAAAATATTGTCGGATTCTCCAAAAATAACACTACATACATGTAACAACATTTTAAAAAAATCCGAGCAATATAATTGTACACAAAAGAGAAGTTTACACCAATTATATTATCTCATCGTGATTAAATGATAAATTGATGCAAGAATACGACACTATTTATTTTTTTGTTTTTTCGCTTGATGTTCAATATCTTCTTTGATACCCATAAATAATCGGAATTCGTGTCGAAAAATTCCACTTTAGATAGTAAATTGTTCCTTACCAAATGCGATTTCATTTCCGAAACCAGTTAAGGAGGAAGGGGTACTTACCCCTTTCCCACCTCCACGCCACACCCATACCACAAGCTTTAGTGGTGTATCATATATTCATTAATTTGTATTCTCACCGAGAAGTCCCACTTTGGGATGTAAAACACTCCTATCAAAGGTGATTTCATTTTCAATACTCGAACCCAAGCCCTCTTGTTAAGAATGGATCAAGGAGGTACTTACCATCCCTCCACTAACCTTTTGTGGTGTGTTATATATTCATTGATTTAGTATAAATCATTACTAGAAATATAAGTTTTTTCCACCAATATTCAGTTGAAAATTTGTGCTATAAAATATGATTTTTCCACCTCATTTTCACCGAACCAACTCACTGAAAAAACGCATGGTGGGTGTAAGATTGTATTAATATCCCTTAGGGAGTCTTTCTCATTAATACAAAATATATATAGTGCGTACAAGGTGGAATCCTAATACAGTAAGGATCCTAATCTACCATAAATATACAACACTCATAATTACAATATATATGGGAATATATTGAGAATATTCGCTAATACACCCTCTCAGTCAGAGCGGGAGGAGATCGGACACTAAGACTGGATCTGAAGTTGATGAATAGCTGTCTAGGAAGCCCTTTTGTGAAGATATCTGCATATTGATACGAAGAGAGCACATGCAACACTTTGACATGACCAAGAGCAACCTTCTCACGAACAAAATGTATATACATCTCAATATGTTTGGTTCGCTGATATTGAACCGAATTGTGCGATAGATATATGACAGATATGTTATCACAATAGACTATAGGTGCCTTACGCAAGGGACACTGGAGCTCCAAAAGGAGATTTTAGAGCCAACAGATCTCAGCTACAACATTGGCAACGCCTCTGTACTCTGCTTCGGTACTCGATAGGGATAGTGTGGCTTGCCATTTGGCAGACTAGGAAATGACATAATCCCCTAAGAATACACAATAGCCGGAGGTAGAGCGTCGCGTGTCCGACACACCGCCCAATTTGCATCTGTATATGCTAGAAACCTGATCGGTGCAGATGGGGTATAGATATAACTCATAATCAAGTATGCCTTTAATGTATCAGATGATACGTTTAAGAGCAGTAAAATGAGACTTCCTGGAGGCATGCATGAACAGGCACACCTGCTGAACAACATAAGAAATATCAGGTCTGGTGAAAGTAAGATATTGAAGTGCACCTGCAAGGCTCCTACAAAGAGTAGGGTCAAAAATGGATCACCATCAACATCACTGAGCTTTGATTTAGAATCTACCGGAGTGGGCATGATCTTGCAATTTTTCATTTTATCCATGTACATGATCTCCTCTGCATACTTACGTTGACTCAAGATCATAGTATTTGCAGATCTTGTCATGGATATCCCTAAGAAGTAACTCAACTTCCCCAAGTCAGTCATAGTAAATTCAGTCTTGAGTAATGCAATATTATTATATTTCAACACATCAGATGAGACAGTGAGAACAATATCATCCACATATAGTAATAAGTAAGCAATACTACTACCTTGATGAAAAATAAAAAGAGAATTATCGCACCTACTGCATACAAACCCAATTTGCATAATGTACCTGGCAAAGCGTTCATACCATGCCCTGGGGGCCTTTTTCAAACCATACAGTAAGTTACGAAGACGGCATATATACTGAGGGGTTGCTGGATGGACAAAACCAGGCGGCTGATGCATGTAAACAATTTCTTTTAAATTCCTCAAGTATAAATGCATTTTTCACATCAAGCTGATGAATCGGCCAATGCTTACCCATAGCAATGCTCAGAACTGTACGAATGGTAGCTGATTCAACAAACGAACTAAATGTCTCACCATAATCAATTCCCTCA
Organism: Anisodus tanguticus; assembly: GCA_034509755.1. Classification (NCBI taxonomy): domain Eukaryota; kingdom Viridiplantae; phylum Streptophyta; class Magnoliopsida; order Solanales; family Solanaceae; genus Anisodus; species Anisodus tanguticus. Next base: position 41,268,355 of record CM067559.1, on the reverse strand, counting down.
TGTTGATTAGTACTATTAGCCACAAGCCTCGCCTTATATCTTTCTAAGTCACCATTGTTTCTGTATTTGTGATGAAAAAACCACATGAATCGGATCACATTCACCCCCTCCGGTCGAGGAACCAAATCCCAAGTGTGTTGTTTCGTTAAGGCATTAAACTCCTCAGACATGGCCGCATTCCAATTTGGGTCTTGTTTGGCTAATTTTGGGTTTTTGAGAAGTGGGGATATGGTTTGTGTAGATAGGTTAAATTGGACTTTGGGTTTGAAAATCTTGTGTTAGGCATAGGTTTCCATACGGTGCGAGGGTGCTGGCTGGGTATGTTTGCTGGGTGTCAGGTGTTCACTGTGCGGGGTTGGAATTGGTTTTGGTTAGGTATATCGGTCTGTCGACTGGGTATAGTGGCGGGTGTGGGTAGAGTTACCAATTTAGGTGGGTCAATACTGGGTACAGTGGCGGGTGCGGGTGGAGGTACCAATTTAGGTGGGTCGGTGTCGTCGATCTGGATAGATCGAGACTGGTTGAGGTCGACGATGTGGGGTAATGTATCGGTGGTGGGTTGGGACTGGTGGGTTAGTTTGGTGTGGTTATTGGGTGGTATTGGGGTTGTGGTAGCGATATAGTGGTGGGGACGGTGAGCGGTGGTATTGAGATATTGGGTCGATTGTCGGTAGTGGTGGCAATCGGCATTGACTGTGACACAGAACATACGGGTGGTGGAGACGCAGAGTTGTCGGCAGTGGGTGACAGAGATGGGTTGGGGTTGGTGGACTGACACAGTTCACTGAGGATGACGGGGGAGATGTCGGACTCGTCAAGGAAAGTATAATCCATTTTTTGGAATTTTTGGATGTTCGAAAATGGGAATATGGTCTCGTCAAACGTGGCGTGACGAGAGACATGAATATGATGAGTGGATAAGTCATAGCACAGATAGCCCCTATAATTGGATGGAAAACCTATCAAGACACACGAAGTGGTTTGGGGTGCTAATTTATGTGGGGCGGTAGAGGCCAGATTTGGAAAGCAGAGGCAGCCGAAAATCCAAAGGTGATCATACGAGGGAATCCGACGGTATAATATTTCGGTGGGGGTCATGTTGTGAAGATTGCTAGTGGGTAAAATATTAAGGACATATTCTACCATTTTAACTACATAGACCCAAAATAAGGGAGGGAGAAGCATGGAATATAAAGGTACAAACCATGTTATTGATAATGCGAATGATTCATTCTGCTTTGCCATTTTGAGGAGAGGTGTGAGGGCACGAGAATCGAAAAACCATGCCATTATTTTTGCAAAATTTGTGAAACGTGAAATTATTAAATTCACGGTCATTATCACATTGAAATGATTTTATGACTTTTTCAAATTGCGTTTTGATAAAAGTGCAAAAAATTCAAGAAATTTGACAAAAACTTTCGATTTGAATTTTAGTGGGTAAATCTAAATAAAGTGAGAGTAATCATCTACTAAGACTAGATAATACTTATGACCCATAGAGCTAGTAATGGAGATGTCCATAAATTAGCATGAATCAAATCGAAAGGAGCAAGCGTAACACTAAGAGACGATTTAAATGAAAGGCGAACATGTTTGCCTAATTGACAAGAAACGCAGTTCTGGGCAAATTTTCCATTATTACAACGAATAAAATTATTGCTTCTAAGATAATGAAAAACAGGAGCTCATGGGTGTCCAAGCCTATTGTGCCAAGTCGACGGAGAGATAGTAGCTAGGCATGTGTATGAGCGGAAGCTGGCAGCGGAAGATGACGAGAAAAGATATAGGTCCCCTGTGCTATAGCATCTCGTAAGAGGTGTCCCCGTACGCAGATCCTTCACAGTAAAACCAAATGGATCAAAATCGACTAACACAGAATTATTACAAGTAAATTTCCTGACAAATATTAAATTCTTAATGATGTTTGGAGCATACAAGACGTTATTTAGAGAGAATGGTGGGTGAGGTGGCTGAGTGTAGGTATTACCATAGCCTTGAATTGGAATGCGATGACCATTGTCAACAGCAATAAATTGAGGAGACTTTAAGCAAAATAATTGGGAGAGATTACCTACAGACCGGGTGAGATGAGATGTGTCCCCCGAATCCATGTACCAATTTTCATCGGGCTGCTGCATATTCAAAGAGCTGAAGACCTGGCCCAAATCAGTAGGTGACAGGCCTTGGACTTGCGGTTATTGGGCCTGGACGAAGTGGGCTTGACTCCACATGTTGTTAGTCTGACCCGGACCTGGGCCCAAGAGGCTCGTCTGCTGGAACCCGTGTTGGGCCTGCTAAAAATTATATGGGGCCCGCGACTGCTGTTGGAAATAAATCTGGGCAGAGGCCCAGGATGCAGTATTGGGCCACTACCCTAGGCCAACCCAAGTTGCTGAAGTCGTTGATTGCCCTGGACTATTTTTGCATCCACGGCCACCCCTTCCATTCTCGTGACCCTTTCTTTGCCACTACTGCGGCCACTCCGTTGTTGGTGGCTGTCCAACGGTGGTTGGCTGGTGGGAGGAGCAGCGTTGATTGTGGTCGTATCAACGGATAATTCTTTTTGGTTGTGTTCGTCCTGTTTAGCACGACGTGTTTCTTCCAACAATAATTGTGACCGAGCCTTATTGAAATTGGGTAAGAGGTCGGCCTGTTGTATCATCGTGGCTAGGGTATCATACTTACCTTTTGGAAGATTTGCGACTAGTTGGAGAACCATCTTTGTTTCGGAAACAAGCGTTCCCACGTTTGATAATTAGTCCGCCCATAGTTTCAATTGCTTGCAGTATTCGAACATGTTAGAGAAATTTTTAAGATGTGTGTTGTTAAACTGTTCTTCTAAATTGACAATACGAGTGTGCTTGTTGTCTTGAAAAATTTCTTCTAACTGAATCCATAACTCGCGAGCAGAGGCGCCGGTTTTCATAATTGTGAGGAGCAAGTCTTGAGAAATAGTGTCATAGATCCACTATTTGACAACGACGTCTAGATGACGCCATGTGGTATCGTCAAACTTAATGGGGCGAGGAAATGAGTCGTCAATGTGATCCAGCACGTTATAAACACATGCGTGGAGACATAATAGTTCAACCCATGGAGAATACTGACTGTTTTCTTGGTCATGAATTATAGGAATGAAGTTCTTGATGTTGGTGACGGTGAGTGCTGGATGAACAGAGAGTGAAAATGATGGTTTGGGTATGTCAGGGGTGACGACGGATGAGGTTGATGTTGCTGTGGGAGTTGTCATTATAGTGGATTATTTTTGTTGAAGTAAGTGAAGGACAAGGAAGAAAAAAATTGTTCTCGGCCAAAGAGTGGTGAAGCCGCCGGTGGTTGGGAAACCCGAGGTGGGCGGCGGACTGAGAAGAGAAAATTAGGGTTTAGAATTTGGCTCTTGATACCATATAAGATTGTATTATCTCCCTTAGGGAGTCTTTTTCATTAATACAAAATATATACAATGTGTAAAATGTGAAAATATAATATAGTAAGGATCCTAATCTATCATAAATATACAACACTCATAATTACAATATATATGGGAATATATTGAGAATATTCGCTAATAGTGGGAAACATGTCTTATATGCCAACTAGTAATTAGATGGTTCCTATAAATGGAAAGTAAAGCTTAGCTTTGAGAGAACCATGACATCACCAGATATGGAAATCTCCACAATTATCTTACTAAGAATCTTCTAAGCAACTTAGCTTGTGATACAAATACTCTTTTCCCCTTTCAAAACCTAATAATTTGATCAGCTATATATCTGTTCAACTTATTATATTATAATCCCAAAAAAAAAATGCAGTTCTTCTCAAATTAAGCAATTTCTTGTCACACTCCAATATCCACCCAACTTGTATACCCCCCCCCCCTTATTTTTTAGACTAAACATGCTGAGATGGAAGAAAGGTTCAATTTTTTTAATAGGAAGGATTTGATTTTAAATCATTATCCAATGGCATGGGTTAAATGAAGTTTAATTAGAATTATATTATCATCCCATTTCTTCTTAAAAGTTCATTGTATGTGGACTAACAAAAATATGTTGAATATTTATTATTAATGGGATGGCGTTATTTTTAATTAGTGGTGAATGTACTTTAACCTACTTGATGACCTATATATGGAAGAATATATCTCCATTTTGTTGGAAGAATTAAACGTGCAAATATTAAGGCTCACTACTAAAGTATCTCTATTTTTTCATTGAAAAATATTTAGTGGCTATTTTCCATTGAATGTCTGTGGAAAAAGTCTAAATAGTAGTGTTTTCACACAGAAAAATTAAGAAGTTTCACAGCATTTCAATGAGAACCTGTTTCCCACCATGCATTTTTCCAATGACCTGGTTCGATGAGAATGAGGTGGGAATATTATATTTTATATCACAAATTTTCCATTCAATATCGATGAAAAAAAACCTCTGTTTCTAATAGTGGCTAAAAGTAACATAAGGGATTTAATAACTTCGTATTAATCCTATTAATATTGTGAAGGAGTGAACCAGTGTTTTTGTTTCTATTGATATATAAGACAATTTCTTTAATTTATTTGAAGCTATTAGAGCAGATCTTTTCTCTCCTCTCTCTAGGGAAAACAAGTTTAAACTAAGAAATGAGGATTCATGTAGCCAATTTCAATTTATATGGAATTGAAACGTAATTATTATTGTTGTTGTCTCTAAGAAATAGAGTTTAAGTCATAACAATAACATTAATATTTTTAATAGAATATATTATCGTCTGAGAAAATAGGTCACAAATAGATCGTGCAATAGGTATTGAAGGGCGTGGTGAAATAGTTGATCCTTGCACACTTAACTTGAGATTTAGGATTCGAGTACTACAGAAATTGAGAACTTTTCTGTAAGAAGCAATTTATGCTTTTAGTGGGCTTATTTGGTGCGAATTTATATAAAGAGGCTTGGAGCAATGGTAAAGTTATTTGTGTGTGACTTATAGATTATGTGTTCGAGTCGTGAAATTAGGCACTGATATTGCGTCAAGATAGGTTGTCTGCGTTACACATCCTTGAGGTACAACGCTTACCGAGATCATATATGAACACGTGATATTTTATACACCAAATTACTTTTCTTTTTTGAGGGATATAATGATGATAGTTACTCAAGCAACCAATTATCTATAACACTTGGAAGATAAATAATGTTGAGGGTAGGGATCTAGTAGCTCAAGTTGGTTGGCTATCAGAACTTTCACCTTGTTGGTGAGGGTTTGAATCCTCACATTGTAATCCATCTCCTGTTTCTTCTTCATCTGCTCCCCAATATAATTAAAAAAATTAAAAAAATAATAAATAGATAATGTTGAGCCTTATGAACAACTAATTAGTGCAAAATGGGTTTGGGGGGTTTATTAATTACTCCCTCCGTCTCAAATTATTTGTTATTTTTTTGTTTTAAACGTCTTTTAAGAAATATTAATTAGAAAGGGTATTTGACTATATTATCTTTATTTATGTCTAAATTATAATCTCTCTCCATTAAATGTTTATTCTAATTTATGTGTCATATTCATCAATAACAAAATTCTACTAAGGGTAAAATGAGAAAAAAATAATTAATTATATCTTAAACTTTTGAAACGATAAAAAAATAAAAAATAAATTTTTTTTTTAATAATTACGATAAATAATTTGAGACGGAAAAATTACTAACTTCCAATTTTGGTATATCAGTCAGAGTTGTAGAGCCAAGTCCACCACTACTAAATATAGAAAACGCACGTTAATCACCTGTCATTTAATTCATCCCTTAAATTGCCCTCTTGCAATTTTCTTTTCTTCTATCTTTCTACATCTATAATCATGAGTATAAGTAAATGCATTTAAGTTTGAGAATTTTTATACCATCAGATAGTTTACATGTTTTAATAACTAATAGGTAAGTTATCTTTATTTTTAGAGATAAGGGCTAAAAATACATCTCAAGTATCATATTTTTTTGAGTTTTCTACTCAAATTATCAGGTGTGAGAGTTTTCTACCTAAACTATCACCAACTAGTTAGCAAAACACACATCAACTATCAGTTGTTCACTTTTCCTACCTCAACTGTCATGTAGAAAAAGCGAACAACTGGTAGTTGAGGTGTATTTTACTAACTAGTTGGTGATAATTTAGGTAGGAAACTCTCACACCTGATAGTACATGTAGGAAACTTAAAAAATTGTGATACTTGAGGTATGTTTTGACCCTTAACTCTTATTTTTAAGATTACAAATACATATATTAAGAAGACTTACATGTAGATTTTTTTAGGTGACATGATAGTATAAAAAAATCTTACACTTAAATGTGACTTAAAGTCGTAATTGATTAAAAGAAATACGAAAGCATGCTAAGAAGCTTGTAACAACAATATACCGAAAATGTATAAGAATTTAACTTATATACATTGATAGTTTGCTAGTATAAAGATTTTTTACTCTGTCATTATAATTTAAGTTGTCTGGTTTATCTTTCAGATAATTAATTCCACTTATTATGAACAAGGGGACAGAGACATTGTGTTAAGAGATTTGGAGCAATCCGAGAGGTGTCGCGATTTTGGGTATAGTAGAAGTATAAAGGTTGAGGGGGCAGTTCGCAATGAAATTTTGGAAGAGCATAGGCAAGACATGTTTGGAGTGACTGCCTGAGTTGTTTAATATCATTTTTAGGACGGCAAAAATATATGAGGAATGGAGGTGGAGTAGAATGATTCCTTTGTATAAGAACAAGGGTGACATTCAGAGTTGTAACAATTATAGGGGTATCAAGCTGTTAAGCCACAGTATGAAAGTTTTGGAGAGGGTGGTAGAAATTAGGGTGAGGAGAGGCGTGTCTATTTCTGAGAATCAGTTCGGATTCATGTCGGGGTGCTCAACTACGAAAGCCATTAATCTTGTAGGAGACTGGTGGAACAGTATTGGGAGAGAAAAAAAGACATGCATATGATTTTCATCAACCTAGAAAAGACTTATGATAAAGTCCCAAGGGAGGTTCTTTGGAGATACTTGGAGGATACATGGATACATGTGGCATACACTCGTCGATCAAAGATGTATGATGGAGCCAAGACCAGGGTGAAGACAGTGGGAGGAGACTTGGAGCATTTTTCAATAGTGATGGGGTTGTACCAAGGATCAACTCTTAGCCCATTTTTATTTTCCTTGGTGATGGATGGACTGACGCGATAGATACAAGGTGAGGTTCCATGGTGTATGTTATTCGCGGATGACATAGTCCCGATTGAAGAGACTCGCAACGCAGTTAACGCTAAGATGGAGGTTTGGAGACAGACTTTGGAGTCTAAAATGTTTAGGTTGAGTAGGACCATGACATAATACTTAAAGTACAAGTTTAGTAATGTAACACATGAAGCTGACTTGGTACCCAAGTTATTCATAGGAAATAAAGTTCCAAGTATCTTGGGTCTATTATTCAATGAAATAGAGAGATTGACGAGGATGTCACACATCGTATTAGTGCAGGATGGATGAAAATGGAGGCTCGCATCTAGAGTGTTATGTGATAAGAATGTGTCACCAAAACTTAAAGGCAAGTTCTTCATAGTAGTGGTTAAACCAACTATGTTGTATGGGGAAGAGTGTTGGCCAGTCAAGAACTCTCACATTCAGAAAATGAGAGTTGCAGAAATGAGGATGCTCAGATGGATGTGTGGGCATACTAGGAGAGATAATATTAGAAATGAAGATATTCGGGACAAGGTAGGAGTAGCCTCGGTGGAGGATAAGATGCGCGAAGTGAGACTGAGATGGTTCAGGCATGTGCAGAGGAGATGCGCGGATGCCCTAGTGCGGAGGTATGAGAGATTGACTATGGACGCTTTTAAGAGAGGCAGAGGTAGGTCAAATGAGTATTGGGGAGAGGTGATCAGACATGATATGGTGCAAGTCTAGCTTACCGAGGACATGACCTTAGATATGAGGTTATGAAGGAAACAGATTAGGGTAGAAGGTTAGTACATAGTTTAGTGTTGTCCTACTTATCTTTCATACTAGTAGACGTATTATTCTTGTAGTTTCTGCTACTATCTGTTGTTTCTTGTACTTTGAGTATCGTATTATTTTGTGGTAGTTGCAGATTCTTTTTTTTCTAGACAAATTTATCATGCTTTTACATTATTTTGTCATGTCTATTATACTGCTTTGAACTGCTTGTCTTTGTGTCGAGGGTCTGTCGGAAACCGCCTCTCTACCTCCAAGGTAGGGGTAAGGTCTGGGTACACTCTACCCCTCAAGCCCCACTTTATGAAATTCTACTGAGTATGTTGTTGTTGTTGTAAATTCTTATAGTAAAAGAAGAATGAATTGATCTTAAACTATAGAACCAGTTCTTGAGAAGAATTATACACTAAATATTTCATGCTTGGCTAAAATTTCACGTGCAATTTGCATTATAGAGATCTGCTTGCTACCGCACATCAGCACAATACGTGGGCTAACAATAGAAAACACAAAACCTTATATATAAAGATCAATCTAAACTATAAATACTAAAAAATAATGTAAAACAAAACATTCATACCATCAACCCATGCTCTATTTAAACCAATTCATCTCGCATTAATCCACATATGCAAGAATACTGGAAAAAATATGTAGTAAGTAGTTTAGTCGTTGGTGCCCAAAAACAATTAGATACATTGATCATCATTGCTAAACTACCCGTAAATATTGCCTAATACTCTTGATTTCATAGAGTGTTGCAATGACACGTCTGCTGGGAATTACTTAATTACAAAATAGTATACTTTAGCTTCAAGGAATCAGTAAGAAAAGGGTTAGAATTCTATCCTCATACAAAATTTATGAATCCTCTAAAATGCAATTCCCAATAAAACTGTATAAGTTGTCCAAAAAGAATTCTTTCCTCTATAAATACATTTTGGCAGTTACAATAATGTAAAGTCAAATAACACGCATATGTATTCAATATTACAATTATATCCAACGACCAACATCAGCTTATATTTTAAGGCTATTTTGATTGACCATTCGTTCTTTTATAATAACTAACTATAAAACACTGCATTATTTATACAAGATTATAATACATGAATAACTTACTCATAACCAGTTACCAAACGATCCCTTAGTATTGTCAAAATAATATATGTGGAAAACCCAATTCTTCGTTGATTTTCAATACTCGGCTCTGCAAATATGTCTAATATTTGGTTTGTTTAGGCTTCACAATCAGCTTCCCCCTTGTCTAATATTTATAGTACATAACTGATAGTGAATATATTCCATATATATTCATAATATATTCTGTAACTAATATTTAGTGTAATTAAGGTAAAATAGAGATTCTAATTCTATTAGGACTACAATTGTAATTAAGGTAAAATAGAGATCATAATTCTATTAGGACTACAATTGTATAATATATATATATATATATATATATATATATATATATATATATATATATATATATATATATATATATATATATATATATATATATATATGACATTAATAAGAGAACTCCATCAATGAGAGTTATACTATTCAACATGGTATCAGAGTCAGGCTCATTCCAATTATTTGTTCACCGATATTGAGCCCCCAAATTATATTGTTCACGCTCCAGTTAACGAGGTCTGGGCATGTAGGAGAGTTTTAAGAGTCCCACATCGGAAATGGAATGAGAACATGAACTATTTATATGGACTTGGACAATCCTCACCCTACAAGCTAGCTTTTGGAGTTGAGTTAGGCCAAAGATCCATTCTTTACATGGTATCAGAAGCCAAACCCTAGCCTCCTCTCTAGTTCCATTCCACTTCCCTTACCATAGGCATAAAGATCATTCTTCAACGGCACAGGCACACCCAAGCTCTGTTGCTAAGGACAAGTTTCTCACCCTTATACAATCAACAAAGTTTTCTCTGACAGTGAAATCAATTTCCCCGTTACAATTTGATTTATTCCTTCAATAACACCTTTTTCTCTCCAATCAACGGATTTCGGTAATTTTTTGCCGCCCTAAAAAGCGTATCACTCGCCTTTAGGGTTTTCCAACAACTTCGTCTTTCTATTTAACCTACCATCCATGATTCATGGCACATTATTCCTCATTGTAGTCCAGCATCCTAGGCTCACCTCCAGGCCCACGGTATACGGGCCACCAGCACCAGACCCACTACACAGCGACCCAGCAGCAGCCGCTAGCCTCAATCCACCGGATTTGGGCCATGCTTTCGGGTTTTTAAAAATTCAATAGCCCGATGATGCGTGGTATATGGATGTGGGTGCCACATCTCACCTCACCAATAATTCTGGTAATCTTCTTCAATTTAAATGCTTCTCAATCTATTATGGTCGAAATGGTCATCGCATTCTAATTCAAGGGTTTGATCACACACTAACTCCACCACCGCAACCCCACTTCTTCCTTAAAAATGTCCTATATGCCCCTAACATATCAAGAACCTCATCTCTGTTAGAAAATTTACCACTGATAATTTTGTATCCATTAATTTTGACCCGTTTGGTTTTTCTGTTACGGACCTACGTACCGGAAAACTTCTTAGATGCAATAGTGAGTGTGACCTTTATCCTTTCTTATCCACATCCGCTGTCAATGTCAACCCTCCCACATCTTTAGCTGCCATCGCATCCTCATCGTGGCATAGTAGACTTCGACATCCCGGAACTCATATTTTTGATTTTTTTTAGAAACCACAATTTAATTAAAGGTAATAAAGGGAACATTGCCCATAATTTCTCCTCTTGTCATATACGAAAATATGTTAGACTTCCGTTTACGTCTTCTTTAAGTGTTACTTTATCTCCCTTTGATATTATTCATGCGGATTTATAGACATCTCCTATAACTAGCAACCTAGGTCATAAATATTATTTGGTATTTGTGAATGACTTCTCTCACTTCCTTTGGGTCTATCCGCTTAAACTTAAGTCTCAAGTCTACTCCAAATTCCTTGAATTTCGTACATTGGTTAAAACGCAATTTGAAAAAGACATCAAAATGTTTCAATTTGATAATGGTCGTGAGTTCGATAACTCCCATTTTCTTAATTTTTATGCGGCTAATGGCATGGTTTTCCGTTTCTCCTGCCCCCATACTTCCCCTCAAAATGGTAAAGCCGAAAGAATTCTCTGCACCATTAACAACATGATCCGTACCCTTCTTTTTCATGCGTCTCTCCCCTCTATCATTTGGGTTTATGCATTAAAAATGGCATAACACATTCTTAACATCTTACCTACCCATACAATTAAAAATCGGACACCCACCAAAATTCTCTTCCATCGGATCCCTTCCTATGATCACCTTTGAATTTTCGGTTGTCTTTGTTGCCCAAATCTGGCCTCCACGGTTCCTCACAAATTAGCACCTCACTCCACGCCGTGCGTCTTCCTCAGTTTCCCATCAAACCATAGGGGGTACTTGTACTATAAGATATCCAGAGACAAAATCTTAATGTCACGTTTGTTGAGTACGTCTTTTCATTTGACAACATCCAAAATTTTTGACTCACTAATTACGGTTTTCTTGATGACTCGGACACCTCCCCTCTACTCCAAAATGCACTTTAAAATCCACAACCTTCGGCCGTCTAACCACCCATCCCGTCAACCTCACCCCACTTCCCGGTCCCATCCTAGTCACTGCCCGAAACTAGGGATGGCAGGTGGGTATAATTTTGTGGATTCGCACCGCACCCGCCCCGGGTGGGGCGGGTATAGTGTTGAAAATGTACCCGTCACGGGTACGCGGGTAGGTGGTGGATTTGCAGTCATACCCGCCCGCCCCAAGCCCAAAATATTAGCAGCCCATAAGTCATGCCTTCAGCCCATAAGTCACGACAAGTCTCTTATTCTCCAACAAAACTCAAAACCCTACGCCTCTTCAGTCCTTCACGCCTCCTCTCTTTCGTTCCCCTTCACGCCGTCTCTCCTCCCTCTCTCATTCTCGAAGTCTCTGCCTTTTTCTTTAAAGGAGATGCTGATCGGGAAATATTGGAAAATATTGATGTCTTTGCTTTGTGCTTTGGGGTTGTCTTAGTTCGGTCAATTTTTGTGCATTTGTTAAGTTTTACCTATTGGGTTTGTGAAGTTCAATTGAAAAAATTGAAAAACATTAGCTTATATAGCTGAAATAATATCTGAGTTTTGTCTACATTTATAATATATAGCTATTTTGGTGGATAATTTTTGGGTTTTATTGAAAATTTTATTTTCTTGATTCTTTGTTGTGCAAGGGGGAAGAGGTGAAAAAAATGGGGAATTTTGATGGTGAAAACATCTGGAATTCTCCTCCCTCTCTCCCAAAGAAAATGAGACCGTGACAATATTGATTCTTGACTCAAAAATTTGGGATATTTTTTGGAATTTGAATTTTTGGGATCATGTTGATCACTAATTAATCACAAATGAATTGATTACAAAATATGGCAGACGAGGTACAGGCAGGTATTGGCGGGTGACGGATATCCACTTGGGTGGTGGAGCAGGTGTGAATTTAGGAATATACCCGCCTAGGTGGGTATGGATGTTGAAAATTGTACCCGCCACGGGTGGCGGGTATAAAATTTTATGGCGGGTACTGGTGCGGGGGAGGGGGTACCCGCACCCGCCACGCCCAATTGTCATCCCTATCCGAAACAATACCCTAACACACTACCAGCCAAACCCTACCCGCCACCCTGCCCAGCCCCAATCCCGTCACTACTGCCCAATCCCGACACCGCTGCCCAGTCCTGCCTGTCACCACCCAGCCCCCTGCCCCACCCGTGACCGTCCCCACTCACCTCATGGAAACTCGTGCACAACATGAGATTTTCAAACCAAAAGTTCACTTTAACCTATTGACTCAAACCATCTCCCCCATTCCTAAAAACCCAACCTTAGCCAAATTATACTCGAATTGGAATGTGGCCATGCAAGAAGAGTTTAATGTGCTTACTTCACAGCGCACTTGGGATCTTGTTCCGCGGCCCGAGGTGGTTTATGTAATTCATTGTATGTAGCTATTTCATCATAAGTTCAGAGATAATGGTGCCCTTGAACGTTATAAGGCCAGACTTGTGGCAAATGGCATGGGGCAGCTGGAGGGTGTTGATTTTGGTGAGACTTTTAGCCCAGTGGTTAAGCCAGCTACCATCCGTACAATTTTGAGCATTGTATGGGAAGAATTGGCATATTCACCAGCTTGATGTAAATAATGTTTTCTTACATGAGGATTTGAAAGAAACCGTCTATATGCATCAACCGCCAGGATTTGTGCATCCGGAGGCTCCTCATCATGTTAGTCGTCTTCGTAAGTCATTATATGAGCTGAAACAAGCCCCCAGGGGTTGGTATGAGCGGTTTTCCACTTACATCATATAGATCACTTTCGTGCTCAGCAAGAGTGATCATTTATTATTCTTTTTCATCGAGGCACTGACACAACTTACCTTATGTTATATGTGGATGATATTGTACTGACAGCTTCTTCAAATGGCCTGAAGCACGAGATCATTGCTCTACTCAAGGCCGAATTTGCTATTACTGACTTGGGTAAGTTGAGTTATTTTTTGGGGATATCACTGACCAGATCCGCACATGTCATGTTCTTGTGTCAACGTAAGTATGCCGAGGAGATCGTCTACATGGCTAAAATGGCAAAGTGTAAGATCATGCCCACTCCCATCGAATAGAAGTCCAAACTAAGTGCAAATGATAGGGATTCGGTCAGTGATCCCTCTCTTTATAGGAGTCTCACACGTGATCTTCAGTATCTCACCTTCACTCGGCCAGATATTGCATATGCGGTTGCAGGGTGTGCTTGTTCATACACGCTCCTAGGGAGCCTCACTTTACAGCTTTTAAGCGTATCATTCGGTACGTTAAGGGAACTTTTGACTATGGACTTCATTTATATCCCTCAACATCGACTAGATTGCTCTCCTACACAAACACAGATTGGGCAGGATACCCGTACACCCGTCGCTCTACGTCTGGCTATTGTGTATTTTTGGGGGATAACATCATATCGTGGTCTGCCAAGAGGCGGTGCCACGCTTTCCCGTTTGAGTGCAAAAGCAAAATATCGAGGCATTGAGAATGTCGTTGCCGAGCTATGTTGGCTCTGCAATCTCCTTCTTGAGCTTCATTGTCCCATATGTAAGGCATCTTTGATTTACTATGATAACATATATGTTGTCTACTTGTCTCATAACTCGGTTCAGCATCAGCGAAATAAGCATATTGAGATGAATATTCAACTTGTTCGTGAGAAGGTTGCAATGGGTCACGTTATGGTGTTGCATGTTCCTTCTTCATATCAGTATGCATATATCTTCACAATGGGGCTTTCTCGGCGAATTGTTCCTTGATTTCAAATTCAGTCTCAACCTCCAGTCTCATCCCGCTCCGACTGAGGGGCTGTGATAGTGGATATATTCCATAAATATTCACAATATATTATGTAATTAACATTTAGTGTAATTAAGGTAAAATAGAGATCATAATTCTATTAGGACTACAATTGTAACTAAGGTAAAATAGAGATCCTAATTCTATTAGGACTACAATTGTATACTCTATATATATGACATTAATAAAAAAACTCAATCAAGGAGAATTATACTATAGAATGTGGTTTTTAAATAATATCTCTACTTAAAATAAATTGGATAGACTTTTTTTAAAGCGACGAGTCACTTTTTAAATTAAAAAATAAGCTAAATGATTTTTTAGAAAATTTATGTCAGCGAAAAGGGTATATTTGCACCATTTGTGTAACAACAAGGGTATATTTACACCATTTTATAACAGCAGGGGTATATATCCATCACTATTATAACGAGGTATATCTATTTTAAATCGCAAAGTTGAGGAGTATATTTGCACCTTTGCCCAAAACTAAATATGGGATCTCATGCTACAAATCACTCTTCCCTATCACCTTTGGAAGTTCTTACATAAGGAACATTGTATGGACAAATTCCTAGCATATTATCTTTTGGTACACTCGTTCAGATACCCCCAAAAAAATGTTTTCTAGGGGTATGAAAAGCTTTCTAGAGGTATGTCCCCTTCAATATCTATATCAATGTTCCCAATTCTTCATTTCTGTGTATATGCTAAAGGTGTCCAACTGGGCGGGTCCCGACGGATGGGGAAGGTTGGGACTCGGGTTTCGGCGAGGGCCGAATAGGCGGGACGGTGGGAGGTCCCATCCCGTCCCGTCCCGTCCCACATCCAGCCGGAACGGGGTCGGGTTGGGTTGGGTCGGGTCGGGACTCGGAATTATTTTTTTTGCCACTTAATTTTAAAAAATAATATATAGTTATATACAAACACTCCAATAATTGAACAAGATAGTATAATAAAAACATTCAAATGTTGTTTTTGTGTCTCTTATATTATTTAATAGAAATATGACATAGTAATACAGTTTCAAAATTACAACTTTGTGGTGTTGTCAAAAGTTGCAAAAGACATAGTAAAATACTAAAATTGCAATTAAAAAAATTACATATTCAATCATACTCTTTCGAATTTCCTCACAATGTCTTGAGGATCTTCTGTTGGAATTGGAATTTGTTTGTCAAATTCTTCAACGTCGTTTCCTGCTCCCTCGGACAATATTTCATTGTAGTTGTAGTCTTCTTCTTCGTTGGTCTCTGGTTGGTCGCACCTCCTACGCTCCGCACGAATCCATTCTCTGAATAGAATTGCAATCTCTAATGTGTCTCCCGCCAATGAATGTATGTGCTCTCCAATTCGAAAACTTCCCACGGAAAAGGCGCTTTCAGACGATGTTGATGACGCTTGAATGTTTAACACATCTCGGGCCATCTTTGTTAGTGTCGGAAATGTCTTCTCATTCTCCCTCCAGTATTTTAGCAAGTCTTCTTATCCTTCATCATTGACAATTAATTTGTACGGTACAACACCCTGCAAAATATAAACATCAAATTCGCTAACTTGTGAAGAAGTTGAACCACTACACATTTTATTTCTAAGGCCTTGAATACTAGCAGCAGAAACCGCATGTTTTTAATAAGGTTGCAGGGAAGTAGTAGAAGATGGTACAAAAGTCGGTTGATTATTTGCACTTTGTTGTTGGTAATACGATTTGCATTCGATGTGTATGCTAGACGTAACTGCTTCTTTAGTTGGTGTGTCAGTTGGTTCTTCAGTTAGGTCTGTTAGAAGTACTTCTACACAATTATAAATTGTTTCTACATGTGTTTTACAACCGTTTACTTTAATAGTTGGATTTAATACAACACCAACAATATAAATAGTGGGGATAGAAAAAAAAATTAAAATTTTTTAAACATTTTTTCAATAGCTGCCTTATAAGTTGGTTTTTGCATATATTCATTAAGTAACAAAAATATTAGAGCTATATAAAATAACATATTTAAAATAGTAGGATAATAAACACCGGAAAATTCTTTAGTAGCTTGATAAAATTTCTCTAAAAATTCATTAAGTTCTAAAATTTTATCCCAATCATTATCTACAAGCATATCCCTTGGATTTTTTTATGATGGGCGTTAAATAATAAAGTAATAGGTTGTCTATAATCGTAAGCAACAAGTAGTTGCTCATACAGAGAATTCCACCTAGTCGAAACTTCTTCTGGAATTTTTCTATATGATAATCCACAATCATTACATATTTTTTATACTATTTGCGTCTTTGTATTTTTTTACCA
The DNA here is from genome assembly GCA_034509755.1 of Anisodus tanguticus. Lineage (NCBI taxonomy): Eukaryota > Viridiplantae > Streptophyta > Magnoliopsida > Solanales > Solanaceae > Anisodus > Anisodus tanguticus. Next base: position 41,251,633 of record CM067559.1, on the reverse strand, counting down.
TTAAAAATAAAGTTTATAGCAAATTGTATTTTATCAAGAATGCTTTCAAAAAGTTTTAGGCCATCCTTTACAACTAAGTTATAAATATGACATGCACATCTTATATGAAAATGATCAGGAAAAGATGGAGCTAATCTAAGTTTTAAAAGTCTTATAGCATAATCATTAGAAGAAGCATTATCTAATGTAATAGTCATAATTTTATCATTTATTTCATAGTATTTACAAATTTCATTAATATTATCTACAATAAAACTACCAGTGTGCCTATCATCTATATATTTATATGCTACAATACGTTTTTGCATATACCAATTTTGATTTATCAAATGACATGTTACCGTTAAATAATCATTATCGTTAGTACTACGGTCTATGTCATAAGTGATAGCCATTTTGCCATTAAAATGATACAATGCATAACGTAAATACTGTTGATATTCACTTGCAAATTTAAAAATATCTCTTCTAACATTTGATCTAGGAAAACCACTAAAAGCAGGATTATATGTTTCTCGAATGTAATGAATAAAACCAGGAGATGAAAGAAATGAAAAAGGAAAACCCTCCACCGCAATTAATTTTTCCATATTTTCCCTATCTTTGTTTTTATCATATTTAGGACAAAAAATTCCCCCCGTCATCGGGTTAATTTGACCATGTACTAGGTGGGGGACACTATGTGAACCCTATCCTGACTCAGATGGCATTGGCACACCCAATTTTTTAGCCAGGTATTGGTTCCACCTAGTTGTGTGCTCGCCTTGTACATGTCTCAGATGGCCTTGTACTATGTGAACCTTGTCCGGACGCTAAGACTGGATCTAAAGTCAAGGAACAGCTTCCGAGGAAGTCCTTCGTAAATATATGTGCGTACTGATATGAAGAAAGAACATGTAACACCGAACATGGCCCATGGTAACCTTCTCACGAATAAAATGAATATCCATCTCAATATGTTTGGTTCGCTGATGCTGATTCGGGTTATGAGACAAGTAAACAGCAGATATGTTATCACAGTAGACAAGAGATGCCTTACGTAAGGGACAATGAAGCTCTAGAAGGAGGTTTCTGAGCCAACAAATTTCGGCAACAACGTTCGCAATGCCTCTATATTCTGGTTCTGCACTCGAACGAGAAAATGTAGCTTGTCGTTTGGCAGACCACGAGACGAGGTTATCACCCAAAAATAAACAATAGCTGAAAGTAGATCAACGTGTGTGGACAGCCACCCCAATCGGCGTCCTTATATGATATCAGTCTGGTCGGTGTAGATGGATAAAGATGTAACCCATAGTCAAGAGTACCCTTAGTGTATCGAATGATACGTTTAAGGGCTGTGAAGTGAGGCTCCCTGGAGCATGCATGAACAAACACACCTGTTGAACAACATAGGAAATATCGGGCCTAGTGAAAGTAAGATATTGAAGCGCACCAGCGAGACTCCTGTAGAGAGAAGGATCAAGCACCGGATCTCTGTCATCCGCGCTAAGCTTCGACTTTGAGTTGACTGGAGTGAGCATGATTTTGCAGTTTGCCATTTTAGCCCTATAGACAATCTCTTCGGCATACTTACGCTGACATAGAAACATTGCATTCTTGGATCTGGTCACGGAAATTCCCAAGAAATAACTCAACTTACGCAAGTCTATCATGAAAAATTCGGATTTGAGCAGGGCAATGATCTCATTATTCAACACATCGGAGGAGGCGGTCAGGACAATGTCATTTACGTAGAGCAACAGTTATGCAGTGTCATTACCTCGATGAAAAATAAAAAGTGAGTTATCACTTTTGCTGCATATAAACCCAATCTGCAAGATGTAAGTGGCAAAACGGTCATACCAAGACTTGGGGGCTTGTTTCAAGCCATACTGTGACTTTTGAAGCCGGCACACATACTGAGGAGTCGAAGGATGCACAAAGCCAAGTGGTTGATGCATATATACGGTTTCTTTCAAATCCCAATTTAAGAACGTATTTTTCACATCAATCTGATGAGTAGGCCAATTATTCCCCATAGAAATGCTCAAAATCGTGCGAATGGTGGCTGGTTTAACTACTGGATTGAAGGTCTCACCACAATCAATTCCCTCTTGTTGTCCCGTGCCATTTACCACAAGTCTTATCGTATAGCGTTCAAGCTCACCACTATCCCTGAATTTGTGACGATATATCCACATACAACAAATCACATTGGCCCCATCTGGTTTTGGGACAAGATCACAAGTGTGTTGTGTAGTAAGCGCATCAAATTCCTTACACATGGACGCATTCTAATTTGGATCAAGCTTGGCTAATTTTGGGTTCTTGAGTATAGGTGAGATGGCTTGAGTAGTTGTTCATACAGAGAATTCCACCTAATCGCTACTTCTTCTGAAATTTTTCTATAAGGTAATCCACAATCATGACAAGTTTTTTTACTCTTTGCGTCTTTGTATTTTATTACCTTTAAAATAAAGTCTATAGCAAATTGTACTTTATCAAGAATGTTTTCAAAAAGTTTTAGGCCATCATTTACAACTAAGTTATAAATATGGCATGCACATCTTATATGAAAATTATCAGAAAAAGATGGAGTTAATCGAGTTTTTAAAAGGCTTACATCATAATCATTAGAAGTAGCATTATCTAATGTAACAATCATAATTTTATCAGTTATTCCATAATATTCACAAATTTCATGAATATTTCTTGCAATAAAAGATCCAGTGTGCCTATCATCAATATATTTGTATGCTAAAATACGTTTTTGAATAGACCAAGTCTGATCTATCCAATGACATGTTACAGTTAAATAATCATTACAGTTAGTACTACGACCTATATCAGAAGTGATAGCCACTTTGCCATTAAAATGATATAATGCATAACATAAATACTGTTGATATTCATGTGCAAATTTAAAATGTCTCTTCTAACAGTTGATCTAGGAAAATCGTTAAAAGCAGGATTATACGTTTCTCTAATGTAATGAATAAAATCAAGAGATGAAGGAAATGAAAAGGGCAAACCCTCCACCGCAACTAATTTTGCTATATTTTCCCTATCTTTGTGTTTATCATATTTAGGACCTATAATTTCCCCCGCCATCGGGTTAATTCGACCGTGTACTATACTTGGTCGGGGACACTATGTGAACCTTATCCCGACTCAGAAGGCATTGGCACACTCAATTTTTCAGCTAGGTATTGGTTATACCTTGCTTTGTTAGAGTTTTCTACATGTCTCATTAAACCTCCCGTCCCACCTTGACCTTTTTCGGTTTTAAATTTATAAACTTCTTGACAAATTTTACATCTAGCTAGTTCATTATCAATGTCCATATCAAAAAAATCACATGCAAATGATTTTAATTTTCGTTGTCTTGGGCCTCGACTCATACTAGGGGGAATAGGAGACATTCCAGTTTGAGTTTCAAAATTAATTCATTTTCACTAGTGGGTATGTTATCTATATTATCGTCTAATTCATTTTCAAAACTAAAGTATGGTTCAGATGCAGAATATACCTCATGATCTAATAGTATATTAATATCATTAAAAATCAGTTTCATCTATATGAGTGAATCATCGGGACTAGAAGTAAGATTACTAGAAGATGCACTCTTACCCCTGTTACTCCTATTACCTCTACCATAAATTAAACGTTCAATTCGTTCCATTATAATTATGCAAATAAATAATTAAAGATAATAAAATTAAGTACGATAATTAAAATTAAGTAACAATAATAATTTAAAGAAGGAACGAAGGTACCAAACGCGGACGTAACGTCGATGTGTAATCGAGGTTGAAAATTGAAAGTTTGCTCGATGGATGATTCTCAAGCTAGTTGCCAACTTCACTCCCAATTTTTTAACTTTGATATAAATAAGCAAATAAAATAAAATATTTAGTAGGCAATGTAGAATTGTAGAGAGATAGATAGAGAGATAAGAGATATGGTAGGAAGATTTGTGAGAAAAATGAGGTATTTATAGCTGAGAAATAGGGTTAAAGTGTAAATATACTAACTTAGGGGTTAAAATAAATATTAAGGGGTAGAGGGGTTTATTGGGGGGGGGGGGGGGGGGGGGGGGAATGGCCGTTATAGACGTTGTACAACGATCCAAAATCTAAATTTGGCCGTTGTGCAACGGATATTTTTGCAAAAGGGGGCGAGTTGGGACGGGCGGGGCGGGTCAGGATGGGGGGCGGGACGAGCCCTAATCCCATCCCGAGTTCTAACCCCGCTACCGTTTTTTTTAAGGGGGATCGAGGCGGGACGGGTCGGGATCGGGCTGACCCGGCCCACAGGACCGCCGTAGTTTAATCTACAAAAGTACATGTGATGTTCCATTTGACTTTGTGCGTATGACCAACTTGGTATCATCCAATCCAATAATCTTATTTCATTTGAGGAGTTATCAGAAACCTCTGTTGCATCTAACGAATCAACAGAAGAACAGTTATCATCTTTTCCGTATGATGATTCTGGTTCTGAATTACTACTTGTAGTATTGCTTCCAGAACATTCTGTAACACGAAACAAAATATTTACAAAGTCAGATCATTTAAAAAGATAATAAGCTTTAATTGATAACATATAATAAATGATAAGTTATCTGTTGTAACACAAGTTAAATTACACCGATAATATAAAGATTTTTGATATTGTCAATGTATATAACTTAAATCAATTAAGAGATGATGAATAGGGAAGAGAATAATGTGAGACATTAATTAAGGAGAAATTTTGAATTGGACCTTGTTCATAAAGTAGTGCTTTCTTTCTCCAATGACTTCTCCAATAGTTCTTTATTTCATTATCAGTTCTTCCTGGCAATTGTTTAGCAATCTTTGACCACCTGTAAATTAAGTTATAAACACTAAATTTAATAAGAAAGATGAAATAGAGCAAGTGCATTATATTACTAGTGTAAAGCATTTTTACAACATTTTTTTAAACATATAAAGAAGGAAGACTAATTACTTGTTTCCCAATTGTTTCTGAAGTTTAATAATTAGATGTTCTTCATCTTCAGTGATATGACCATGCTTTATATTGGGTCTAAGATAGTTCATCCATCTCAATCTGCAGCTTTTTCCACTCATCCTCAGCCCTGCATGGAACCAAATTTTAGCACTGTTTAAAATTAGAAGAATTAACCTAAACAATCGCCCACCCAGTCGCTTTAAATTTAAAACAGCCAGAGGATGTATAATATGCTATAACTATGTATAATCAGTATATAACTCTATACCGGTTAATAATAGTAAATAATGAATCTGTCCTGCTATTTCTGTAAAAATCCAGTTAAAATAGAAGCATTAACCTATGCAAAAATCCAACCTACTATTGATTTTGTTTCTTTGGGCCTAGGCCCACATGGTGAACTTTAAATCATGTCACTAAGGTCTGCCTTATATACTCATTTCTCCCGCGTTGTGCACATATGAGATTTTACTAGGTTGTTACATTCTATCAGTTTGAAGTATTATACGTACATTTCTCATGAAGAATCGTATTATACCTGAAGCTTTTGCTAAGGCATCCCAACAACGTTCGACTAAAATGGCGACAACATAGGCCAGTAACTCGTCTTCCTCATCGATCCAAGGCCCTTTTCACAATTTCTCTTCTTGGATGGTTATAAGTTGCAATTGGAAAGCCATATTGTATGATGTATGTGCTATGGTTGCAGCAACTTGAGAAAGTGACACTCCTTATATAGTAGTGGTCGTAGTACATACAAAGACAGCAAATTGTATGGAGAAATTAGTTACCTAAGCAAAAGTAGGTGGATAATGTACCCTAGCTAGTTTGTCGCAACACCACCAATTGGCTTTAGATATATTCATCCTCTTGAGGCTTCTATATTAGGTCATCAAAAATGATTTCAGTTTTCATTTAATATTATACCAGTTAAGATCAGGTATGGATCTAGAGAGCCGGTTGAGGGTTCACGTGAACGCAATAGCTTTTACCCAGATCTAAATATATATATTAAGAAACTCATCAAATATCTATCAATATTTAATAGTGGACCCAATTATTATTGAAGTATTAACTTTATATTGTTATAGAAACCTCTAAACTTTAAATATTGGATCCGGCTGGTTCTACCATATCCCTTTTTTGCATCACTGGTTTTGGTACAGTACCCAAAGGTTGCACTGTCTGCTAAATAACTCCTTAATACCATACAAAGAGAATTTGTCTTATTTTCATTATAATAATGTCAAACTTGAACTTTGAATATGCTTTGGCGCATAGAAGAAATCCAAAAGATGTATCTACCCAAATCTTTCCTCAATTAAAGATTTATTATGTCGGGGCATCTCAAATTCTTAATTTTCACAGTTTTGTTTTGAGTTGAGACACATGGACAATGAAACTTAGCACTGTTGTGAAAGCCTAAATCTATCACATGAGTAGTGTCAACTAAAGTCTTGTTTTCTCCCCCCCCCCCCCCCCCTCCACCCCTCCCCACCCCAATTCTTTTTTTTAGTATATACATTATGCTGGTTGTTTTGCTTGAATGTTGTTGACTTGTTCAAAACTATGCTCTTTCGGCCGATTTAGAATTGTACTAATAATTTATATCAGTGCAAGTCAATGATAACTCCCTTCAAAAGTGGACGTGAAAGTTCAGTTTCATCCCAGCTCTTGTAGGTGCACCAAATTAAATAAATCAGAGCACGAGGACATTTATCATCAATATAATGTTTGAAATGAAAATTAGAAGCACGACTGAGTTTGATCCAAGATAATCAAACTATCACTAACAGAACTTAAGCATAACACATTTTGGTATGACCGTATAGTAACAACTGTGAAATTTTGATAGCTCCTAATTTGCTTTTAGAGACAAATTACTTGATACAAGAACAAAATGAATCAAAGTAGATCAACATGCATCAAAGAATTCATATAATCAACGTTATTAGAGTTAAAACTTTAATCAAAGAATAGACCATTATTAACGTTCCCAATTGACCCCATTTAATGACAAAAGATCACATTCAAGCAACCATCAATTCCTGGAAATTGTCCACAACTCTTGATGCAAAATGATAACCATTAGACTATACATCAGTAACCAACAAGCGTTGTTATGGAGTAATAAGCAATCATTCGTAAGGTCTCGGTTTCAAACCCTAGATATGAAGTCGCATTTGTTAAAGAGCGTTTTACACCCGATGTGGGACTTCCCGGCGCAAAGTTGATGTTGGCCAGACTAACAAAGGTGGTCACGGTAACCAGGCCCGGAGGCTATTAACCACAAACACAAGTTTCTACAAAGTCATACTACCATGTACTGAGAACTAGGATGCCCATGTAGTACTTCATTCTATATATATAACATTATCTATATAGATAGCATCATGTACATTGAAGATCACCTTAAAACAAGTATTGCAATTGAATAAAGGAGGTTATCTTTTTTATAACACTTTCAAGAACTGCTAAGTGAATCAAACCTCCTACCTATACAGCGTAAAAGAGAAACAAAAATAAAATTACTTCTTTCAAGAGAAGGAAAAAGAATAAAAATCCTGGACAAGTCCTCTTTTCTTTGGCTTTTGCCCTCCCCCTCCTGATTACTGTAAATTAACTGTATAATAATGTAATTTCGCGCTCTAGAGAGTTCATTGCAAGAATAAAAATTTCTCCTGACGAAAATTATAGAGCAAATTAGACAAGACACTTCCACAAACCATTCTTGAGCTGCAGCAGACTACTAGTGATTATCAAAATACATGCTTGAATTACACCCTGCTGCAATACCTGTCATCATCTTCAACGATCCGGCACATTGAGAACAAAAGAACAAAAAGAAAAACAGGAGAAAAATCAATACCACTATAACAGAAGAGCATGGTTGATGCATGCATCCAGTTTTGAGTTGGCATGCATAAAAATGAGTACCACTATAACAGAAGAGCATGGTAGATGCATGCATTCATTTGAGTAGGCGTGTCTAATCCTATATTTGACGGATCAGGACTAACGATCAACGTGTTCTTTACCCTCCTTGTCCAGCAGCAACTGCTAATCTCTGCCATCTTAACTCTCGCTGCTTTTCCAGCTCAGTGGCCCGAGCTGCTTTCTCGGCATACTGTTTCTGGCAATCCTCAAACAAATCGGCGTCCATTTCAAGGAACATTTTGCGGACATTTACAGTCAGCCCATGGACAGCCTGATTCCAATGGCTCCTTATATTCTTTTCCAGAGCCTCAAAAATTATTGGTAAAATAACATTCCGATTCTGGGCAATCAGACCCACAATGTGTTCATTATTCCATAAAAATAAGGCTCGTTCTGCAACCTGAAAAGAACATAGATTTACTTCAAAGACACCTCAAAGGGATTCAAACTGCATTTTCATAGTCCTGAGGATCCTCTTCAGATAAGATTTAAAACTTCTTTCTAATGTTCTTCAAATAGAAAATAACATCAGATATTTTCATTATTCTGCAACGAGGTACTTCCTCAATTTCAGATTATATGACGTTTGACTGAGCACATAGTTTAAGAAAGTAAAAAGACTTTTAGAACTTATGGTTTTAAACATGCCATGAGATTTCTGTCTATAAAACCATGCCATTAAGGACAAAATGGGATGTTTAAAGTTAAATTGTTTCCAAATATAAAAATGTGTCATTCTTCTTGGAACGGACTTATAAGAAAATAGTACCACATAAAATGGGACGACGGAGTACCATAAACAAGCAACATGGCCAATGAATAAAAATGACATACCCAAAAATGTCTATCCTTGAAAGGGGACAAAAAATTAATATACCAAGGACAGAGCCTGTTTGCACTAGTTTTGAGTGCTAACCTACCCAGCTTCTCATCAATTATCACATCACTGGTGGCTTTTATTCTGGTGTCAGCACTGAGGGCTAGGAATGCAAATTTTCAGGTACAGATTCTAGAAATGCACTGAACACGGGAAAAGACAGCTGATTCCCGAAGCTTAATGAAGAAAGGAAGAGTCAAAACCAGTTATTAGCAGTTCCAACTTCCAAGGAAAAGAAGAAACATAAAATTCTGAGACAGGGATTTAGATAAAGCTCCAAGAAGTGACTGGCTATACAAGCTCTAACTGTCCACATAGGTTTTACACCTCATTCTCTCCACCCGAGGCATTTAGAGTAATAAAAATTCAACAAGTTGATATCAAGGAAGGAGAGTCATGTACACACTCAAAAACAAAGAATGGAAGTGTTCGAGGTATTACCATTCATTTGTGCTGATAATAAGACCTCAAAACTCTAGTTTAACTATATTTGCATCTACTTGAGGCTTAAGTAACAATTATTCCCACATTCCAAGCACTTCAACAATCCTACGGCTATTATTTTTGTTTTTCTTCCGATTCATTTAAAGTGAACTTCATAATTATTTCGAAAGTATTCATGATTCACGAGCATAGCAAGCTCCAAATTTTCCAATATGATAATTGGAATTTAGAGTAGGAGAGCACAACTAAAATGCTACGGAAAACGCAATAAGATGTATGTAAAACATACAAAGATTTATCAAATACTATGATTCGGAATATGAAGTGATTCCGGACAAGGTGGGAGGGGGAAGTGTCCCCCAGACAAGATGCGGGAAGGAAGGTTGAGATGGTTCAGTCATGTGCAGAGGAGATGCGCAAATGCTCCTGTAAGGAGGTGTGAGAGGTTGGCAGTGTTGGGCCTAAGGAGAGGGAGGGATAGGCCAAAGAAGTCTTGAGAAGAGGTGATTAGGCAGGATATGGCGCAGCTTCAACTTATTGAGGACATGACCCTCGATAGAAGGGTGTGGAGGTCGAGTATCAGGGTAGAGGGCTAGTAGGCTACTGCGAGGATTTCTTTCCTGTACTAAGAGTATTATTATCTTTGTACACTTGCTTATTTTTTAGATCTTTGCTACAACTTGTTTGTTTCTTTACCTCATTTATCTTATTATATTGTTGCTATTATTGTCTATTATTATTGTTGTCTTTGCATCTTTACTTGAGCTGGGGTCTATCGGAAACAGCCTCCCTACCTTCACAAAGTAGGGGTAAGGTCTGCGTACACTGTACCCTCCCTACACCCCTCTTGGTGGGATTATACTAGGTATCAATAGATGTTTCATGTGAGACAGAGATGCAGAAGACACCAATGATCTCTTTCTGCACTGCCCTGATGTTTCCCAGGTGTGGAATCTGTTCTTTTGCATCCTTAGTGTCAAATGGGTCATGCCAAAAACTGTCGAGGAGTTACTGTTATGTTAGAGAAGGGGACTAAAAAAAGTACAACGAGGACTAAGGCATCATAATATGAATCAAAGATGCTTTGAAAGGAAAAGGGAAAAGAAAAAGCATTGAAAGCATTATAGATTCTACCTCGGGGCTCAATTCAAAGGTATTTTCTCTAGTTTTTGGTGAGGATGAAAAATGTTTACAATGTTGAGAATCAGATTCCTCAGTTCCTTCCAGGATTAGCAGATTCATCAAGCAGTTCAGCTTTTTGTAAATCTTATACTGTGCATAGGTATTGCTGCTTTGATGCAATAAAATCTTAGTTATCTATTAAAAAAAAAAAAAGACAAGACAGGAAAAAGTTCTTGGACCAAAATCACATTCAAGTGTGGGAATTTGAAATTTTGTTATGGGTGCCTCATAAAACAATGTAAAAGAAAGAGCTCAACATTTGCTAATGTGAAATCTTAACCATTTTAAAGAGAGTTCAATGTGCTTCAACTAAATTTATAGTACTTCTTCCATCTCTTCTGCACAAGGTTGATGCCCAAGGGATCCAAGCGATACCCATTAATAACAAAGTATTCATAAGGGTGTATAAGACTAAAGCACCTTTCAAAATTAGGAACTTCACAGAATACTAACGAAAAGTCGTCTACACATACCTAAGGTAAATTCTGAAGGATAATCTTTCTAAAAATATCCGAAGGATAAAAGGAGCAAAGGAACTCAGTTAATGCAAACGCGCCTATAAGAAGCTCGGCACGTTTATCCTGCTTGTAAACTTGCCATAGAGAATGATGGTCAAGCGAGAGCTCTATGTTCAGATAGCTATGCAACAACAACAACATACCCAGTGTAATCCCACATATGGGGTATGGAGAGGGCGGTGTGTACACAGACCTTACCCCTACCTTGTGAAGGTAAAGAGGTTGTTTCCCATAGATCCTCGGCTCAAGTAAAGCATTTCAAAACAAATATTTGGATAGCTACGATAAGTATAAAATAACCAAAGGACGACGGTAAACTGCAACTGGTAATGAAGTATTAAAAACGAACTTCCATCCACTTGCTTCTGTCAATTCTATGACCCCTTTCCCTGCCCGTTATCATGTAAGCGCCCGATTGCAAGCCCCTTAGTATATGGGGAAATGAGGATCAGGCTAGATGTAACAAGGAATATAGCCACCGGAAGCTAGAAAAAATAAGGAAAAAAATTCGATCTACCTGACTCGGAAAATAAGATAATTGGTGAAGAGAAAAAAATGTTACAAGAAACACTCCCTACCAACAAAAATAGCAATAAGCTCCACATATAACAGCATATAACTTGAAAAATACTCATTAATGGAGAAATTGTCCACACATAAAAATAGAAGCAACTTATACTATAGTTATGGGTAAGATAGCAACTAACTTGAAAAGTTGGTAACTTTGACAGACAAGTTTTCAACTAAGCACCAAGACGCTTACGCGTAGGCAAATGTTCGTTTAAAAATGACACACCTAAATAGTTGTTGTCAAATGCACGCTTAAGCCCTAAAGCTAAATGCAAAACACACTGAGCATTTCGCCTAGTTTAGCAGGCACTTCAATGCAGTCACCAAGGTGCTAAGGCATACACTTCATCGCAAATAGTATTTTCTACAGAGGCAACACGAAACAACAAAAACTTCACCGAACTGCACATATTTTAATTCTTTCGTCCATATAATTATTATTTACGGTTTACAAGTATAGTTCGTGAAATTCATTTTTAATTTTAAAATTTTCCTTCATTTGCGCCTTATCTATAGCAAAGCCCGTGCGCTTTGCGTTCAAAACTCCAACAGACTAACATTGCACCTAAAAAGGAAAATGAGAAATGAAAGGAAGGGAACCAATTTCCGGTATCTTACCGACCAAAGACAGAAAATTTAGTCAAGAAATTTTATATTTTTCTGAAGTTAATAAAATCTATGATGCACATGCACCGAGCACTTTTTTGGGGGATAATGTGAAGAATGTTGGGAAAAGCTACATACACAAACAGTATACAAAAGTAGAGAATCCAGACAATAGTTATGATCCGACAAATAGTCCCAAGCATATACACATCCACCAAGCAATAAAAGAAAATTAAAAAAAAAAGGCATAATAGTTACTGAATGCATACACAATTAACAACCAATGAATCGAGTAAACAGTGGCAATTAATGGCTTTGAAGTTTCTCCTAACCTGGAAGTGCGGGCTGTTAAGGCAACGAGCAATGTGTCGAAAAAGAGCAACCATGCAGCGCTGAAATTCAGCAGCTTGCGCGGCTTCCAGCACTTCTTCGACTTCCCCAAGAAAGAGAACTTCCTTTTGGCAATTAGTAACAGGCCAGTATTTCAACAAACCCCTTATAACTGTATCAGCCAACTTGTAATCCTTCTCGACAAACTGAACAATACAATACGACAACTGCTGATGATACATTGCAATTGGTTTCGGCTTGTGAAGTGGTATAAGAGCTCGAACGAGAAAAAGCTTATGTTCCTCTTTCATTGGTAACGCGAAACCATTAATAATACTCCCTAAAATCTCCAACAACTCACCTATCCCACAGTGCCTCTCTGTCTCATATATAAACCTATAAAAGATATTATTAATCGCCTTCCTTATAAACGGTCTATGCACCATAAACTTCCCATATATCCGATGAAGTATCGTTTTCAAATACTCTCTCTCCCTCGGATCCTCACTCTCAAACGTATCCAATAACTTCAACACAAACGAATGATCGATAAACCTCTTAGCAACTTTCATAGCAGTATCCGAACTAACTATATACCTTAACAACAACTCGTATACCAATTGTAAATGCGGCCAAGATGGTTCAAGATACTGTTCTTCTTCATCTGGTTCAACATTTTCTGACCCTGTGTTCTCGTGGGACCCGGGGGGTAAACACCGGAATAAATTAACAGATATCATTTTCAACATTTCTTCTTGATTAATCTCACTTATTTTCATAGCACTAGATTGAATGCAATCAACAAGTTCTACTAAAGTTTGTCTTTTTATCTCTTTTTCCCTAACCATCTTCGTTGTATTATTATCATTAAATTCAAATAGATAATAACAAACCTGTAATTTCCTCTTAAATAAATCCTGCCTATCAGACATTGCCACGTCCTTGAGCATCGGAAGGTTCTCGATCGCTGCTGACGTCACTACCTGCGTCGAATTGTTGTTCGTCATCATTACGGTGCCGGTGCCGGTGCTTCTAGAAGCGTGGTTAACAACAACTACATTGGATGTTGAAACTGAACCGGAGCTTCGATTACCCGACCCGAAATCAGATGGATCCGATTTCGGTACCTTTTTATGCCCTCGCTTTATGATTTTAGTCAACATTTTAAGCCCTAACCCTAATTTTTTAGGTTATTAACATATAAAACATGAAATTAAAGACATATTCTCCTTATTTTGTGAGATCACCAATAATTACGAGAACTACCACTTGATTTTTTCAATAATTACGAGGACTTGATTTTTTTGAAATGTGGATCTAATTGAAGTGGTGGATAGGTGATCGGACGAAAAGGGGATATTCCGGCGATCAACCGGCGAAAATGAAGGGAGAGAAAAGTATTTTAGAGAGAAATAAGAGATACTATTGGAAATATGAAAAAAATAGCAGGAGAGAGAGAGGGGGATGAAAGTTGGGATAATTTAAAATATAGGGACTGTTAATGGAAAACTTTTTTTTTTTCATTTCATGATTTTATTCCTTTTTTTTTTATATCCAACTTCCCGGCAACTAATATCACATACAACGTGAAGAGAGCAAATTGCTTCCACCGGTATTCGAACCCACGCTGCTGCAGCCTTCAGCTGAATTTTAAGTTCTCATCATTTGTCATCAATTTATGTTCGCTTTCTTTTTCATACTAGATGATGCAAGCCCGTGTAAGCACGAGCCCGACGGTGTCAGTTTAGTAACAAAATTATGAAACTTTTATTACATAATGACAACTACAATTTAATTTCAAATAACATTTATTATAATTTTATATTTATAAGTACAAATTAAAGGGTTGAGCATTAATTTAATTGATGAGCTTCCAATTTTTCACATCTGAAGTGAAGGACTCAAATTTTATTAGTATCGTAGTATTCCTTGCTCTTATTCTCTCCCTCTTTCCGGATCTAACAAAAAAATTAAGAAAAAGAACAATTATAATTTCACAAATAGTAGTAATTTTTGGGTGCAATCTAAATCCTCCTTTTTCTCTTAATTTCTTTATTAATTATGTTTAGTTTTACAATTTATGAACTTATTATCATAATTGAATGACCTGAATTATTTATAATTGTCTCTTACCTTCTATATTATTAGGGAATTCATTTATCACAAATTAAACGTTTATTCTAATGCAACTGATATAATAACTTGTCATTGTAATAACAAATTTGATTGTGATTAGTGCATGTAATCACATAGCTTGGTAATTCTTGATCTTAAAATATTAAACTTTGCTATTTATCATTTCAATTTTTCATATTATTATTGTGTGCCTAATCATTTTATTTTTATCACTCATCGTTGAGTTACAAAATTTATAGATTTCTAATGTTGTATTGTTACTAAAGTAATAAAATTTATATTATTTTATTCTTAATTTAATTTTTTAAATCCTTCGTCCTAATTTATGTAGCATAATTTGACTTGACACAGAGTTTAAGAAAGAAATGATGATTTTTGAAATGTGTGGTCTAAAACAAATTTTATATAAATGTGTTGTTGTAAGTTATTTTTAAAAGTTAAATTATTTTTAAATATAAAAAGATGATATTTTATGTGGCACAAATCAAAAAGAAAACAGTGTCACATCAATTGATACCGAGGACGTAAAGTAAATCAATCGCTCGTTTGCTCTAGAAATTAATCAAATTGAATAGGATCAGTCAAGTTAATGAGATGAACTCTGATCCACTCTTTATTGGGGTCCACGCAAGGAATTACGAAGCTGTAGAGGGGTTTATATATATATATATATATATATATATATATATATATATATATATATATATATATATATATATTTATTTCTTTCATTTTATTCCTTTCTTTTCATATTTATTACTAATAAAAAAAAACCCTATCAAAAGTTTTACTATCTTGCATTGACTATATTTTTTTCTGAAACAATCTCTCTACCCCAAAAGGTAGAGGTAAAGTAAGGTCTAGGTACATCTTAGCATTCTCAAACCTCACTTGTGGAATTACAGTGTGTATATGTTGGTGTTGTGGTATATTTTTGCTTTTTTTTGTGCCTCATGAATAGTCATGTGACCATGATGTTATAATTTTTTTTCATGATGTTATAATTCAAAATTGTAATGTCACGAGTACAAATATATTGAATCTTACTTTTTCTACCGTTAATTATGTACTCAAATATTTCTTCTCATTTTTTAAAACATTAATTTCTAATATATTAATGAACATAATATAAAACTTAGAAACTCATTCATTATGGAATTCCATTTACACATTATGACAATACTACAAGCTCTTAAAGAATGTGTTTTAAGCCAAAATTATATACCATGAAGTTACATTAACTCAATTATATCAAGGGTGATGTATAGTGTATATTTGTGTTTCTTACTAACAACATTAATAATAACTATAATAATCACTAAGCGGTGTGGTAGGATGGATGAGATCCCTCCACCATTAATTAGAGGTCTCTGTTTGAGCTTTGAAATAAAAATATCCCTGATATGGAGCTTTTCATCCTTTAATGGGCCTTATACGACTCAAATCCGAATTAGTCAGGACCCCAAAACAAATATTGGACTTCGTTAGGAAACCATAACAACCACCAAGAGGTGTGTGATATGAATAAGATCCTCAACTCTTAACCAAAGGTCTCGAATTCTAGCCTTGGGAACGAAGACATTTGGTAGGGACCACTTTCCTCCTTTAATGGCTCTACATGTGTGAGAAAGGTCGAGCTCCAGTGTTGAAATGAAGAAACCTTTGGTAGATAGAGATTTCATTCTTTGATAGGTCTACATGACACGAGAATGCTCTGATTTGAATCTTGGAATATGTAAACCTCTTATAGGAAATGTGTTCTTCCTTTAATGGGTTTTCACGGCACAAATCTAAATTGGTCGAGTCAATAAATTTCAAATACTAAATAATTATATAAAAAATTATAACAAGAAAAGAAGAAAGAGAACTTGTGAGTTGTGCCAAAAGCAACAACAAAGTAGTAGATAGCAACCTACTTTGTGGTTTAGATGGAACTACACCAAACGAACTACAGGCCCAACAATTCCACGACAAACTTTTATGAGTTAATTTTGAATATTTTAGAATTTTCAAAATACTTTTTTTGGTTTAAAGAGAAGGACAAATTCTAAAGTGCAAGCATTGATGCAACTAATATTTGAAGTGATTTACATATTTGGAGGTTACATAAATAGTAGGAATAATATTTACCACAAACATTACAATTAAATTATTATAGTGAAATAAAATCTATTTTACCCACTAAATATTAATAATATTTTTTTAGGATATGTAGATATAAAAATCCTTAAAGTAGTAAGTTGCTGAGAAAAACTTATTTGCATTCGATATTTATATCAAATCAATAAATATATGACATGTATTCTATAATCTATATGCACTTTGGTTATTTAACTATGGTTAAGGAATATGTATCTTTACCTAATTTATTACTTAACCATAATAAATTCATGTGATTTGATATATATAATTGAGTGTAAATTTTTTCCTGTTTGGCGGTAGGATCTAGCTTGGAAACTTACATATTGAATATTTAGCCTTCCCTTTAAAACTATATGTTTTGTCAAATCAAATGTTGGATATATTAAATGAATCCAACAATTAGGACATGTGGACATGAATACTGATCTAGAAATTGCATAAACTTAATCAAAACTTATCAATATTCTTCTCTTTGGAATTGGCATCATATGATTTGCGTTAATTAATTCAAACCTCATGCCATTGTAAAAAAATCACATAACCTTTGTTTCATTTTCCTTTTTCATAAATGATAATGGCTCTTCGAATCAGTTTGCGCGCACCATTTTTTTTTTTTTTTTTTTTTTTTATGATTTTAATATTTTTAGTCAATCAACTAAAGCAATTTCACTAGCCTAGCCCGTAATAAATTGTACTATCCCGAAGGTCTAGTCTAGAAAAATCCGAATTATGTTGGGTTAGCTTTTTGATAGAAAACAAGACTGTGTAACAAGTATATAATAAATATATAATCAGTACACAGATTATAGTAATTATACATTAATTACACACTGCATATTGGATAAAATTTGTAAAAGATAAAGATTAAGATTATGTTTAGTTATGGGCTTTGTTGAGTTACTGTATAGTGTCAAAATTTCATTATTTTATGGAATATGTTCCTGATTTGTTCGCCCATACCAGAGTCAAGTTTAGTCATTAAACTTTGTTAATTAATTGGTGAAGTTGTTGTTGTTGTTGTAATTAATTGGTGAAGTGTATTCAAATTTTCAATGGTCTCATATTGGGAAGTTGTTCTTTGTAAGGTTTCTTATATATATATATATATTATGTATCCTTTACTAGTCATCGTGGAATTAGGACAAGCTTTGCTTTTATTTTCTTTTTGCTAGTACATGTTCTTATCTCTTGAAAAGTATTTTTTCTGGGTTAGGATTACCACTTGGTGAAAGTAGGACCAACGATTTCAATTTATTAATATGATGTTGACATTTTCTTTTACTTTTGTAAACTGTCGTTTTGGAAGGCAGATCTATAATAAGTTTTGGATTATAAGAGAAAATAACGATTAGGTTCGAGATAAATTATACTCCTATGTACATATTAAGTGAACTTTTAAACACAAATATAAAGTTTGGAACAGAGAGTTATGTAAATCTGCCCTATTCGTTATCTTTCTATTTTCTTTGTTACTAAAAGATGAATTCCATCGCAGATATAGGAGGACAACCAGGTCGACATAATAGTAGTTAAAGAAATGATCACTCAACAAATCGTTGTCAAATTGGATAACTTATAATATCTGCATGCCGTAACGTAGATAAATGCCCAGGAAAAGAGAGAAATCAATATATATATATATAACATACTTTTCAAACTTTTCAAGTCGTTAATTGAAACTCAGTCATCGTTTTTAAAACTATTCAAATAGTCGTTTTTAATGAAAATAATATTTGGACAACAATATCCCTATACTATAACAATTACAACAACACAACACAGTAAATCCTACAAAGTGGGTCTTGGGAGGGTAGAGTGTGTGCATATCTTATACTTACCTTGGGAGGTTGAGAGGTTGTTTCTGGTAGACCCTCGGCACAAGGACAAGTAATTCAAAACGATATAAAAAGTAATGACAAAATACTATAAAAACATGATAAAACTGTCTGAAAAAAATAGTCGTAACTACCACAAATTATCAAAGTACAAAAAACAACATATAGTCATAGAAATCGAAGGACAAGAAACTACAAGGATAATATTACGACTACTAGTATACTACCTACTAACCTTCTATCTTAATCCGCGTCCATATCCTCCTAGACTAAAATACAAAAAATACATATAACTTCGGAGATATCTCGACTAACTCGAAATACAATGCCTCTAAAAAAGATTCTGGAGTTTGAATTGTTCCTTTTAGTGTCATTGAATTTTACTTGTATAATTAGTTCAAACTCCAGGACATTATATTATTGCTTTTGTAGTATGAAAGAGGACAGTGTGCTGATTTTTCACTTTTAAAGGTCAAAATCTAGCAAACGGTATTGAAGAAGTTATTACGTACGGAGAGTTCTGCATTTCATGACAATGTCCTGAAGTTTTACTCATAGAAGTTGAAATTCCAGGACAAAATCATAAAATTTCACTTGTACAAGTTTGAAACTACAGGGAAGTGTCCTAGCGTTCGAAAAATAATATGAAGAAGCGAATTGATGTTACTTTCAGATGATGAAGATAAGGGTAAAAATGTCTGTATAACTGAAAACTAACTATATTTCAACTGCCATTTCAAACATCTGTAACCGGTGATAAAAGTATAATAAGCATTTACTTGTAAGTCAGGTCCAATATTCAATTTTATCACGCATTCAAACGTGTTGCCTAACCATAAATAAAGTTGGACGAAAACTATTAGAAGACCAAGATTCAAATATCAGTAGAGACATTAAATCGGGTAGTTTTTTTCTCATCAGCCTGTAGCAGCCAATGCATATGCTTGGTGAGAGGTCAAATACCCAATGAAATAGTCGAATTACCTGCATCTTGGGATTTCATCAGTCAGGCTATGAATATATTTCCTCATGAAATCCTTAAAAGGACTTAGGTGATCAGCACAAGCTATAGCCAAATGATGTCAAAGAACGCTAAACCAAAAACGAATAAATAAATGGAGTTGATTTAGTAAACCACAAATATTATAAGGGATGCATTTGCAGCTGCAACTTAAAGATATATAGAAATATCAAGATCTTGTCAAAGGCAAACCTGAACACCATTAACTACTTCATTTATGAATTTTCTAGTAATAAAAGTCCTACCGAGACAGCCAAAGAAAGATGATGGAGAGTTGTCCGATTCTATGAGAATTTTTATGAAAGCCTTTCATTTGCTTCTCTTTACGTTGAGTATTGCCCAACAAATTGTTTATCAATGACCGAAGAATATGAACATTCTACTTATGATCGTCACAAATTGAATTATAATCAAATCGCTTTGGGTCGCTTACCAATGTCAAAAGAACAATTAGGTTGAAAAAATAAAGAATTTCTAACCATTTTATTATCCTATAAAACTATAACACGAAAGACGGGAATTAATACTAAATTAATTACTAGTTAACAGAGTCAACCCTAAAAATGACCACAATTTTAGATATTCACTTAATCTTGTTAGAAATAAAAGAGGTTCCATGTTAATAACTCCATCAATTCTTCGAACTCAACGGGGTGGGACCTTTCCAATCTCTCTTAGCTCCCAACCCAATTCCAATTCTAGTTCTTATTCACTGAAAATGCTTCCTTTACTGGAGCAGGTAATGGAAATGCTGAAGTTTGCGCTTGTGTTTTCCTTTCTCTGCCTTCCCCAGTCTCCTTTCAAAGGAGAGGCCTTCACATTCCTAATCCGGTAGGGTCGGATGACTTTCTTTTCCAGCTTGGCAAATCACATCCCCACACAACAGACATTCTTTGTTTGTGCGCCCCCTTATCGTTCTCGCTCAGTCTTTCAACGGCTGGAAGGCAGTTGTAAAAACGAAGCCTATCGCCACACCGATTCCCATCTTTGTTTGTTTCATTACAACTTTTATGCATTCAAGGTTAAGGAAACAGTTTTCTTAAGCAAGGTTAAACAAATGTGGTAATATTGTCATTCAGAAGGTAACTCATTTAATGTTATTCTCTGCACATTAGCATAAACTCAAGATAATTTTCCTCTAAAACATATTATGTTATAAAATAACAGACATTTATCTAAGGGGAAAATTTGCGAAGACACCAAATAAATTAAACAAATGGAATATCATATCCAGATTTTTACACCAGAAGCATCAATGGCAAGCCACGTCATGTCAATACTGAGGATTTAAAATCAGCAAAAGATGGTCTCTAACCCAGATCGTGAATATACGATTGTGCTGCAGACGTCGTTCAATGAGGTTAAGAAAACTTCATATTATGGACACTGCAGTATTCAAGTGTTGTATTTCAGAGTCACTTCGTTGATTTGAACAGGAGTTTTGGGTCGATAATGGTCATCAGTATCTACCTCTTCAATTTCCTGAGTGGTCATATTAGACAATGCACATTAAAGAAGCCCAAAAGAAAGATAGAAGAAAGAGATCTCATATTTAGTTTTTTTTTCTCCAGTCCCCCCCCCCCCCCATATTCTGAGCTCCATAGTTCACTGCTTTACTTATAGTTGTGTTATACTTGTGGAATAATTTCATTTGGTTATTCTTTTTCATGCTCGAGCTGGAAGATGAAAAATAATCCTGTCCTGTTCCTCAGGGGATGCATCTACCATATCCACACCGTTCCGGACTTGGATTACTACTAATTACTAATGGTTGTGTTTGGTATGGAGGAAAATATTTTTCAAAAGATGTTTTCCAATTTTCTCATGTTTAAAAAAAGGGCAGCCCGGTGCACTGGGTCCGGGGAAGGGCCGAACCACAAGGGTCTGTTGTACGTAGCCTTACATTGCATTTCTGCCAGAGGGTAAGGCTGACAATATTTGGGAATTATTTGAAAATTTTGGGAATTATTTGAAAAATATGAAACAAGTTCCTTAAGAATAAGAATAAGGAAAATGACTTCTCTAACGGAAGTAGGCAAAACAAATTCCACAAGTGACATTCTACATTAATTGTCTCTTTCCCACTTTCCAATCCACCCCATAGTGTTTCCCTAGATTAAATAAAATGCTTTTGGGACAATATTTTCTTTTCACTTACCAAACACCATAAAATAAGTAAGAAACTCACTTATTTTCCAGGAAAACTTTTTCCGTAGAAACATTTTCCTTCACACCAAACACACCCTAAATGATAAATGATATGGTAAGCAAGTGAAATATCAAATGCTTAACTTCATCGTCCTCTATGTAACAACTGATAGGAAAAGGAGAAGGGAACTCATACCTGCACGATATCTTCCCCCTTTATCACACGCCCAAATACATTGATCTTGTCATTCAGATCAGGGATTGGTGCAGTTGTTATAAAAAGATCAAATCCTCCACCTTCATGTTTAGTTTTTGAAGTACCAAGCATAAACGCCTCATGCTTCAGGCTGAATACAGAGAATCGTAACTTAGTGATGAATGAAAACAATTGGATATCAACACTATTGTTTACGGACCAAAAAAGATGAGCCAAACCTTGTGTCTAGTCGACTGTAATGCTTTCCCCTTGAAGTCCAATTTTCTGTAGCTTCAGGTTTATCAATTTTACTACCGTGGATAACAAAGTGCTTTATTACGCGATTAAATTGCATCCCTTTGAAGTGGCCCTTCTGACTGCAAAGGCATTTTATAAAGTTTATCAAGCTAGCTAAGGAATGCAAGAATTCCTTCAAAAACTTCACATATGGCAAGAAGTTGAATAAAAGAAACAAGGGTTAATAGTATTTTTGGCCCCTTAGTTATGGGTAAATTCTGATTTTAGTCCATGTAATATCTGACAAAGCACATTAAACCTTCAATTAATTGAATCGTGCAATTTTGATCCCTTGGTTTGTGAATATCACAAATTTAACTTAAACGTTTCAACACTCAATTACTCGTGTGATATGTTAAATTTGTATTATTACTTCATATTTGACGGTAAATCAATCAAATATAACACAAGGACCAAAAGCGGAATTCATCAAAAACTTAAGGACCAAAAGTGCTATTATACCAAGAAACAATTACAGTGTAACCACAGATGTAGAGAACTTGGTGTTTCATGCAATAACTACGACACTAAATCAATCAACCCATACATAAGCAACATGTATCAGTGCCAACTAGTCTCAAAGTGTCAACTGCACAGCCTATACCATGTGAAACACTAGTAAATTAACATAACACATCTCCACCCGACACATTTTCCTAGATTCTGGTTCTATTCGTCTGCATGAAGTGATGTTTTAGTATTCATTGATTGATCACTGTTGACACTGAAATTACCAGTTATAGCATTGAAGGTTCCCTTTCTGATAACAAAGAAGATGAGCAGCTTATGCCCTCTCACGGAGTGAATTTCATTGGCGTGAATCACAAGACCAATATACGACACATGCTTCTGAGAGATTGTTTTGGGATCCGTGCATTTTTATAGACTAAGAATTTGGGGGGGGGGGGGGGGGGGGGGGGGTACTTCAATAAATATATCAAATATTTTAGTATAAGCTAATATTCCAAAAAGTAAGCAACAGGAAAAGAGTATGTATCAGATACAACAACAAACCCAGTGTAATCCCACAGTGGGGTCTGGGGAGAGTAGCATGTACGCAGACGTTACCTCTACTTTTTTACAGGATAGAAAGGTTGTTTCCGATAGTAGAAAAGTAGAAAAGTAGAAAAGAGTATGTATCATATGTTTGCAAGTAATGTTCTGATACTAGATCAGATTTATAAATTTACTGTCAAAAAGTAGAAAATATTCAGTTAGGTTGATATCTGGATTTCAGTCAAAGAGTAAAAAAAGGAAATTTGGTTGCAGTGTAATTGAGTTGACTTTGGGGATTTTGCCTACGTTTCTTTTTCTTTAAGCTAATCTTGTTTTTTTTCCTTTCATGCATTCATGCAAGTAGAATTTATGAGTGACCTTAATCAATAGTAGGACTCATTTCTTTGCACTTAATAAGTATTTAAATTTTAATCATTTAAATCTCAATTATTAAATGTGTTTGATTTTTTAATTAAGTTTGAATCTTAACCATTAGGCATATTTGTTTATTTTCTTTTGCAACAACTTAGTTAAGCAAGAGCCAGTCAAGATTTTGGATAAATTTGGGAAGTAGATTAAAAATATTTCCAAACTTGTAATGATAATTCATCTGAGAATTTGAAGATTTTTTACTTATCTGTTGAATAGATTTGGCAAGTAACAAAGCTAAAAGCACACAATATATATATATTGAAGATTTCTAGCAAGAAAAAAAGGCTTCTTGTATTTCTGAATGAATATACAACCCATGAGAATGGGTACTTATACAATGAGTCCTAAAACTAAATAAGGAAAGACAATATTACACAATCAATTCCTAATCAATTATGTTAATACAATATATTCCTATAATTAAGCTATCAATCTTAATCATCAATATCAAATCAACATCTCAATCTTAATCATCAATATCAAATCAACATATATACACACACACACACACATATATGGATGCATGTTGTTCCAACAAAACAAGCCCCTCTCCATTCCTAAGTTTTTTAAGCAACTCACAAGCTTTCTTCACAATTCTATAAAGGAGTGTTCAGAAAAAATGAAAATGAGTCACTCTCAATTGCTTTTGCAATAATTCACTTCTTGTTTTTTTGTGTTTTGCTTTCTCTTCTATTGAAGCAAGGAACCATTTGAGCAAAGAGAAAATGAAGATATCTTCCCCAAAGGGTGATGATATTCCATCATTGACCATTCACAAAAAATCATGTTCAAGCTCTGGGTCTGAAGAGGCTATAAACGTGCAAAACGCATTTTGGAATCAGGCCCAAGCCCTAAAGGGATAGGCCACAAATATTCTTGATAATTTTATGTTAAAAAAAATATTTGAAATGTAAACAAATAAAGGCTATAGTTCCTTACTTCCTTGAATAGAAATTAAAGGAGGTGAGGTACTATGTCCCCCCTCCTGCAAATATTTGTGTATTCAAATTAATAAATACACATGTATGAGGCTTCTAGGTGAAATTTTAATGAATTTATGAACTCTCTTTGTAGCGTTAGAAATAAATGTTATTTTTGTTCTTTTTCGTGATCTTTATTATTACTCTTGGATTGACTAACTAAATTTGGTAACGTGTTCCCAAAGTTCCTCAACAAGCTTAAATAAAAAACGACAGGAAGATCAAGGTTTGAAAACTTGGTGTTCCTATGGGGGTGGGGGTGGGGGTCCCTTTAAGAAATAAGCTCTACATCATTTCTTCGGCGTGAATCAGAAACCAATATACACTGCCACATGCTTCTAGACGCACCCACTCCCCTTCCTCAACCCCCTCACCCCAAACCCAAAGTAGCGACCACTGCAGAGTGAAGAGAAACTTTAAGGTAATGCGAATACAAATCCAACACCATTTCAATGTAACATTGCAATAGACATAAACCAAAGATAAACGAATTACGCACCAGAAATCAACAAATTCGTCAACAATGTCGGGAGAACCATCTTTGTAAAGTTCCACAGTTATCAATCCTTTTGAGGTGCTTATGAACTGTAAAAGTTTAAGAAAATCAAGCGGAAAGCAAACACCCAATTCGGGTAGTGAATTATCCAATTGTACCCAAAATAAACAAAAGAATAAAACTTGTAAAAAAAAAGAAGCGAAGCAGTATTAAACTGTCATTTGACTCCACTTACAGAAGTCCCAAAAAAGACATTTCCTCGTAAAAATGACTCGTCAATAACTGAAGCTAATCATAAACTATAGGAAGAAGGAAACTAGAAATGGATACTTGAAACAGACCCCAGTATTATTTTTGTATACAAACTTCTGATATTATATAAGAAACAGTATTAAAATACTTGTTTTTAAGCAAAACTGAGACTGAAATTGCTCATTCGACCACTTCCATATAATACGCAGCAGAAGAAAGTTTCTGTACTTACGCAGCAGAAGAAAGTTTCTGTACTTACAGCATATTTAGGGCCATCAACATCAGATCTCTTATGCTCAATAAAAGGATTATCACCCTGCATCATGCAAACAGAAACATGTATTAAGCACAAAGAAAGTAGAACCAAGAATTCCATCCACATCTGATCCCCTATTCTGGTTCAACCCGGATGATTTTCTAGTGTGGAATAGTGACATCAATTCAGAAAGATAGAAGTCCCAAAAGTTAGAGGTAAGGTCTCTCGGAAACAACCGCTCTACCTACCAAGGTAGAGGTAAGGTCTGTGTACACTCTACCTCCCCAGACCCCACGTTGTGGGATTTCACTGGGTATGTTGTTGTTGTAGAAGTCCCAAAAGTCTAAAATAGCTATGTTGCTCGGACTCTTAAAAAATGTCAGACCCGTGTGTGTCGGATACTCCAAAAGTAGCGTATTTTTGGAGAATCCAACACAGGTGCGGCAACATTTTTGGAGAGTTCGAGCAACATAGTAAAATAGAGGGTTATAAATCCACAGTCCCAATGAGGCGGAAAACAAATCCCTCCTACAAGTCATGAATTATGAAATTCTCACAACAACAAGGTCTACTCGACAAGTTAGGGGTGTCAAATGGGCAGGTCAAGCTGAATTTGGGCGGGTGAAAATGGGAACGAGCTGCCAAAAAGTTACTTGGGTTGAAATGGACTGAAAACCGGATCACAAACCAACCCGCGCTACTTTTACGAAGTTTTAAATTCTTTGTTAGATTTCTTATAATTTTTTGAAGCACCTAATAAAACTTTTTATTATGGCTATATATAACATATCAACTAAAAAAATGTCTTCTTAAAAATATTTAGATAAAGTTTCTTATGGATCAATTTGGGCGGCATATCAGCCCAATTTTTTAATGGGCTGAATTGGACGGGTCAAAATGGGTTGAGTTAATAAATAAGCGGGTTGAGCCGTCTATGGACTGATTTTGCCACCCTGACGACAAGAATTCCGTGCCATTGAAACTTTTAAGTTTTAACTGTGACAAATGCAATTTCTAAGGTTATAGGTATCTCAACACAGACCATCACAAGCTACAAACGTATCAATCCCGTATCTTCCTAAATGGCCAAAACAATTATCATCAAGTAAGAGTTGAAATTGTCAGCAATTCATACCTCATTGGTTGACAAGTCATCGTGTGTCTGAATCATTGACCTAGAAGAAAATTAAGAAGCGTAAGGTCAGTGAACATTCATATAGCCAGACCCAACTTGCTTGGCATTGAGGCTTAGTTGTTGTTATTGTTATAAGGTACTTAAAATTAGGCCTGCAGTGGCTAATATCAGTTAAAAGAGTTACATGTCTGACTTTGTTCAAGACACAAGTGCAAAAAACTTGAGTGATAATTGCATTTGCTCAGAAGATTTCCACATAAAGTGTTACTTTTGACTTACTAATGGGCTCTTATAAAATACTAAAACTATTTTCCCTGAATATTATACAAAAGCATGAACCATTAAGAAGTAAGAGCTATATTTAAGAAGAGCCAAATTAAGGTAACGATCGTTAATATACGGGATGTTGTTGAAACGGAAGAATGCTTTGGAGTTATAAATTTTAGCTAGTCAAAAGCTGAAAAGACCATCACTTTTTCAAGAAAGTGAATTACTAAAGTTTTGCCCTTGTGGAATCACACCCGTAGAATTTTGAATATTCCCATTGTTGTAAAGTTCACATCCTCTTTTCCTAGTTACCAAGAAAAAAATCCAACTCCTTGCTACCAAGTACCCAAAAACAAGTGCAAAACCTTTACACATCCAATCGCCAATTTATGTTCACCACTACACTGTAGTAAAGCCCATGTGAATAACATAACAAAACTGAAGTTTAATGTCAGATCAAGATTATGGAAGTTTATTTTCTTCTTCTTTATTTTATTGTTTTTATTTATTTATCTTGTTTTTCAAACTTAAGGGTACATGACATGCAATCACATGTTTACATAAACAACAACAACATACCCAATGTAATCCCACAAATGGAGTCTGGGAGGGTGGGTAGAGTGTAATGCAAACCTTACCCCTACCTTGGGAGGTAGAAAGGTTGTTTCCGAAAGACCCTCGGCTCAAGAGAAAGCACAACAAAGGATGTCAGACAAGAATTGAAGAAAGTAAAGAAGCTAAGGCAAAATACTATAGATAAGCATTATGAAGAAAAGTAACCGTAACTGCAGCAAACTAATACGGTAATCAAGTACAAGAGAGAGTAGATAATAACAGAAATAAAAGGAGAAAAACTGCAAGGATACTACTATGCCTACTAAACAACATTTTTTATTCAATCCACCAAAGAAAGGAAAATAACAAAAGAGAAAAACAAAAACATCAATTAACAACCAAATATTGACCATCAATTTCATACATAACAACACCAAAAACAGTAGATTCAAGTAATTCAACATCATAATGAGTTCAGGTAGCATATATAATTCTCTCCATGACATGTTACTTATCACAATTCTAAGGAGTTTGATTTTGTTCTAAATTGTTACTTTAATATTAAGTCTATTTTTATGTTGTGAAGAATGTGCACATTGGTGAAAATGTGGACCCCTAGTGTTAAATAATTCTTAAGCATGGAGTATTTGAAACATTATGGACCCAAACAGCGCACTTATGATATTGAGGATTCACACAGCCGACACCAACTAGCTTGGGATTGAAGCATAGTTGTTTCTGTAGTATTACTTTTATATTTATAACGGTAGCCAATCAATTTGTGCGCACCTCGACTATCACACCAGATACACGCTCGACTAACTCTCTCAACCAAGAATTAGACAGATGGAAATTAACTCTCTTTTTTTGCCTCGGTTGGAATTGAAACCTGCTATGTCATGATCTTTAGATCATTGAATGCACAACTCATCCCATCATCCATAAACGTCGGCACATCCTCCAATCCACCCACTAAAAGGACAAAATCTCTTTTGAGCAGGCGTAGTGCTACCTCGATTTCCTGTTACTATCTACTATTTCTTATACTCCGATTGTCGTACTAGTTTGATGCATTTACTGTTATAATTTCTCCATTAGTGATGATCCATAGTATTTTTCCATGATCTCTTTACTTTACCTTTACTTTCTCTGACCTATTGTTGTCATGTTTTCTCTTTGAGGATCCTACCTAGTGGGATTACATTGGGTATGTTGTTGTTGTTGAGTTAAAAAGTAAAGAAATTTGCTTTTTCTCCCTAAATGTGCTTTACTGCTTCTTTTATAGTTGTATCCATAATCCATCGAGTTTCAAACTAATACGCCATTAGCTCTCAGGAACTTCTCAGTTATAAAAAACAAAATAAAACAAAAAAGAGAAGAATAGTTGTACCCATACAGATTTATCTCTCTTTCGACTTGTTTTCCATATGTAACCAAAACTAAGCTCGACAAATCAATAAACAGCTCAAAATCACGAAATTTAGACCCTAGAAGCATCTATAACAAGCATCTAAGATAGATATAACAATAATAGCATGTACTCCAGAAAGGATTTTGACAAACCTTCGGGACCAGTGTCTATAAGTAGCAAACAGGAAAAACACCATCATAGCAACAACTAAGCCATAGAGCATAATTGTAGGGACACTAATTCGACTCGGCCCCTTCTTCTTTTTGCTTTGCAGCAATAGAGCTTGTGGTTTTATCTTCGCCATGAGGCCCTACGCCTTGCAGTTATAAATCTCTGAATTTTCAAAAAAGCAATACAAAATTAAAATCCCATCTAAAATAAACAAAACAAACCAGTATAAACATAACTAAAATCAACTTCATGGGCCAAGAAGAATTTTTTTCCACATTTACTTCTTGAAAATTTTGATTCATCTTCACATATTTATTGAATCAACCACCATTACAACAACAACATACCCAGTATAATCAACCACCATTAATAATCCAAAATTCAAATGCAGCAAAATCCAATTCTTATATTAGAAATGGACTTTATAATTACGTGCTGCTATTTATTCTGTATTCTATCGTGATATTTTGTTGTCTTATTTTCCTTGAATTTATACATTGACTATGTTTCTTTTGAGCCGAGGGTCTATCGGACACAGCCTCACTACCCCACAAAGGTAGATGTAAGGTCTGCGTACATTCTACACTTCCCAGACCTCACTTGTGAGAATACACTGGATATATTTTTGTTTGTTTGGACTTGATAATTACATAAAAGAAAACCCCCAAAATATTTTAACTTTATTTTTCCTAAATTGAAGTTTCAAGCTAAATTCATCAACACATATACACCAGTCTAACATAAATACAAAAAAAAAAAAAAAAAATTTAGCTCTTAGCATAAACATGGGTTTACTTAAATCATTCTATGAACCGATCTAAATTTATTTCCATCTAAATTAACACATGAAAGCTTCAAATTTAAGATTATTAGCAAAATCAAGAAAATGTAAAACTAGTAACATTTTGTACCTTAAATTATGGGGAAATAAACCCTAAGCTATGTATCAAGATTTGATTTTTGAATTAAAGATAAATATAAATTATAAAAGAGAATTAAGATTTGGAGTGACCTGTGATAGAATTGATTTCTTTTCGTTGTTCTCTTCACTGTTGCTTCGTTGTACTCCGTGTGGTGTTATGTGTACAGAAGAAAGTTAAATTTTTGTTTAATTTTGAAATCTAAGCTTTAATAAATTGTGCTTTTCACCCCCGAACTTTAATTAATTATCCTTGTTTACTGTCAAAAAGATACAAGACAAATGTTTAAAGGGAAAATTACAGTCAAATATCATTTGATTATCTAATTTATGAAATATGTATGCAGTGTATGGATAGTATATAACTTAGGGAAATGCTTAAATATACCATCGAACTATTGAAAATTGCTCACTTATGTTACTCGTCAATAGTTTGGCTCATTTATACCATCGTTATCAAAATGGATCATCCATGCTGTTATTCATTAACGCCGGTTTTACAATATCATTTTTTATTATCGTCGGCATTAATGAAAAATGGCATGGATGAGGTGTTTTGATAATGATAATGGCATAAATGAACCAAAATATTAACGAGTGTAAATGAGCCATTTCTGATTGTTCAATGACATATTTGAGCTTTTTACCTATAATTTATACTAAATATACATATATTATACATACATACATTCATAAATAAAACAACAACATACACAGTGAAATCCCACCACGTGGGGTCTGGGAAGGGTAGAGTGTACGCAAACCTTACCTCTACTTTGATAGGTAGAGCGGTTGTTTCCGGGAGACCCCGACTCAAGACAAAGCATAATCACAAGCAAAGCAAGAGAAACTGTCAGACTCAGACAAGAAATTAAAGCAGTATGAACATGCTTATAACAAAATCGAATACGCCATGGTAATCTAAATAAGATAAACAAAATACATTAAAGAACAATAGCCAAATTACAGGGGACTATAAAGCAATAATGCACCTATAAATATGATAGGCTAATCGGGCCTACAGTAATAACACTACAACTATCATTTTGTAAGCGTAAGTAGGACTACGCTCGACTACCTACTACACTTCTACCATAATTTGTGTCCTCCACAACCTCCTATCAAAGGGCATGTCCTCAGTAAGTTGCAACTGCGTCATATCCCTTATAATCACCTCTCCCCAATACTTCGTCAGCCTACTTCTACCCCTCCTAAACCCGTCCATAGCCAATTTCTCACACCTCCGCACTGGGCATATGTGTCTCTTCTCTGCACATGCCCGAACCATCTCAACCTTGCTTCCCGCATCTTATCCTCCACCGAGGCCACTCCCACTTTGTCTTGGATATTATCATTTCTAATTATATCTCTCCTTGTATGCCCATACATCCATCTCATTATCTTAATCTCCGAAACTTTCATCTTTTGTATGTGCGAAGTCTTGACTGGTCAACACTCCGCCCCATACAACATAGTCGGTCTAACCACCACCCTATAAAACTTGCCTTTAAGTTTTTGTGGCACCTTTTTATCACACAAAACTCCAGATGTGAGCCTCTATTTCATCCATCCTGCCCCAATATGATGTGTGACATCGTCATCAATCTCTCCATTTCCTTGGATAATAGACCATATGTACTTGAAACTTCATTTCTTTGGAATGACCTAAGTACCAAGCCTCATCTCCACGTCTGTCTCAGGGTCTCTCCCATTACTAAACTTGCACTCTAAATATTCTGTCTTGGTCCTACTAAACCTGAACCTTTTAGACTCCAGAGTCTGTCTTCAAACCTCCAGCTTAGCATTCACTCCGCTACAAGTCTCATCAATTATGACTATGTCGTCTGCGAATAACATACACCATGGCACCTCCCATTGGATTTGTCGCGTCAGTATATCCATCACCAAGGCAAAGAGGAATGGGCTAAGAGTTGATCCCTGGTGCAGCCCCATCATCACTAGAAAGTGCTCTGAGTCTCCTCCTACTGTCCGTACCATGATCTTGGCTCCATCATACATATCCTTTATTGCCCTAGTGTACGCCACATGTACACCTCAAGCTCTAAACATCTCCATAGAACCTCCATAAGGACTTTGTCATATGCCTTCTTGAGATCGATGAAAACCATATGTAAGTCTCTCTTCCTCTTCCTATACTGCTCCACCAACCTCCTAATAATATAAATGGCTTATGTAGTCGAACACCCCGGCATGAATCCAAACTGGTTCTCGAAAATAGACACGACTCTCCTCACCGTCATCTTCACGGCCCTTTTCCAAACTTTCATAGTGTGGCTCATCAGCTTGACACCCTTATAGTTGTTGCAATTTTGGATATCACCTTTGTTTTTGTTGGGAATCATTGTACTCCACCTCCATTCTTCGGACATTCTTGTCGTCTTAAAAATAACGTTAAACAACTCAATCAGCCACTTCAAACCTGCCCTACCTGAAATCTTTCAAAATTCAACTGGGATCTCATCAGGCGCGGTCGCTCGTCCTCTGCGCATCCTGCGAACAACACCCTTAACCTCCTCAACCTTAATGTTTCTACAATACCCAAAATCCCGATACCTACCAGAATGCTCCAGATCTCGCAGCACAATGTCTCCATCTCCTTTTTCGTTCAAGAGTTTATGAAAGTAAGACTGCCACCTCCGCTTAATAGGCGCTTCCTCCACCAGTACCTTATCATCCTCGTCCTTGATGCACCTCACGTGATTCAAGTCACGGGCCCTCATCTCCCTTGCCTTGGCTAGTCTGTACAACTTTGCCAACTTCTTGTTATACATACATATACACATAATATACATACTTACAATACCTATATAGTCGAAGTGTATGGACAATATATACTTCGGCCATGTTTCATAAACTAATTGATCGAACGGTACTTACATAAGTTAGTTTTCCTTATTTAAATATTAATTTCATAGGAGAAAATATCTTGATTAGGGGAAAATAAGGATTTTTTTGTCTTGAAATTTTTTATTTTCTACTTGAAATTTGGAAGTTTATTCACGATAACATAAAAACTGATTTCTTGTTTTTCAAAAGCACTTTTAACATTTGGTCAAATATTTCAAATCTCCAAATAGTTTTTTTAAGAAGAAAAATTAAATGTTTTGGCTTCGACTAAGATAGAACATTTGGAATGCAAGTTTAATGACGTAATTCACGTGACAAATGTAGAAGTGAGGATTGACACATAAGTCATCTCCAAGACATGAAGTTTCAAGTATTTTGGGTTGATATTCTAAGGAAATGGGAATTAGATCAACAATGATATTACACATCGTATGGAGCGATGTGGATGAATTGGAGGCTCACATCGATGTCTTGTGTGATAAGAATGTGTCACCAAGACTTAAAGGTAAGCTTTATAAAGTAGTTGTCAGACCAGCTCTGTTATATGCGGCGGAGTATTGGCTTCTCAAGTACTCGCATATCCAGAAGATGTAAGTACGTAGTGGAAATGAAGATGTTGAGATGGATGTATGGGCATACTAGGAGAGATAGGATTAGGAACGAATGTATCATGATAAGGTGGGAGGGACCTATGTAGTGTACAAGATGAGGGAGGTGAGGCTGAGGTGGTTTGAGCATGTGAAGAGGAGATGTTCAGATGCCCCGGTGAGGAGGTGTGTGAGGTTGGGTATGGGAGAGGATGTAGAGGTAGGCCAAAAAAGTATTGGGGAGAGGTAATTAGATAAGACGTGACTCACGTGCAGCTTAACGAGAACATGATCCTAAATATGAGGTTATGGAGGTTGAGCATTAGGCTAGAATGTTAGTAAACAATTGAGCTTTGTATGTTTACCTTAGTAGTATTATTATTATTACTTTCCTACTATCTTATTTTTCGATTTTATTATTATATGTGTTCCCTTTGCTTCGATTATCATATTATTTGTTGTTGTTATTGTTCTCTTGAACCTCTCTACCTTCACAAGGTAGGAGCAAGATTGCATACACACCACCTTCTCAAACCATACTTATGAAATTACACTAAATATGTTGGTGTTCTTGTTACTTTCTCACAAGCTTGACCTAACAAACTATAAAATTAATTTTCAAAAATTTAATGATTGTCAACAAACAAAATTCGTTAAATAATCAAGTGGGACAGAATACTTTCGTTTTTGACAAATTTAAAAAATTAAAACTGCTCAAAGCATCTTAAATAATCATTTTTAACCTGCCACAAAAACATAAGAGATCGTTTTTGTCATTTTTAACTCTCAAAACTAGTTGGCTCAAATGTGTAAGTGAGAATGTCAATTAGGGGTTTAATTTCGCAGATGATCGTCGAGTCTTTCTAATTACAATAATAAAGTTACAATATTATTTTGTTACTGTAAAATTATTAAACTTCGTCTACTTTAAATAAAATCACATATGGTCTCCTAGAATACAGAATTAATAATTATCCCCAAGAATTCCGATCTCCATGTTTTCTCATAACAAATCACTAAAATGTGGATACCATGGAAATAAATTGTTTTTTTTCTTCTAATACTCTTAAACTTAGTTGAAAATTGTGGACTGCACATTATTTATTTCCCCTTTAATTTTTTGGCTGATGAGATTGAATCAATAAACAAAGCAAAAAAAGAAGTATCAGCTCGAATTCTTTTGCTCTTTTTTTAATTCAAAATATTTTGTCCATTAAAATATTAATTTATAAGAAATACATTTTTATTACATGTCTAGTAAGGTAACATGTAAGTTGTAACTATCCCTCAATAGGATTAGTAAGGTTAGGTATGAACCCTTTTACTTGTGATATCTATTTTGAGGTTTTGATAGTGTCTTTTTGATACATATATATTGATAGTTCTTTCATATGATAATCAAAATTAAAATGGATAAAAAAACTGATAATATTGTAAAAGTAGCATTGCATAAAGTCATTACTGATCATATTTAAATGAATCGCAAGGGGTTAAAAACATGTTATATTAATATTCCATGTGGTATATGTTGGAAATTTGCCTTTGGCGGGAGTTGCGTCCGACCAACTTTAACGACTTAAACACTAGTGTTCCGCATGTTGGAGAATCCGGTTCTTCACACGTGCATAATCTACTAAGTAAGTAGATGACCATAGGGCCAAGGATCGTCAAATTTCGTTGAGAAATGAAAGAGATATTGGTCCACGAAGTGAGGTGTTTGAAGCATGGAAAAGTGTGGTATTGAGACCAATTCTCCCTCATCGGTGGGGGAAGAAAGAATTATTTTGTTTATAAGTCTCAAAGTTGGCTTGGGGTTTGAGACCCCAAGGGGTATCCCATGTGTTTAAAGGAGGGAGGACCTAGATGTGCTTTAGTTCGAGGAAAGCCCTCACACGCGCCGCCCTTCCGGTCCGGTCAGGGGTCATTATCTTTTTGGACCAAAATTGTTTCTTATGTACAGTTTGGTCCCTGAAGTTTCAAGAAAGTCAAATTAGGCAGAGAACTTTGTGGTTTCTAAAACGTCAACCAGCCTTTATTTGCACTGAATTCAGCCATTTATTTTGGCTGAATTACTCTCCCTAATGGCCAATCCGTTGCACATCAATTCACCATTTATTTTGTGAATTACTACCTTCATAATTGCCATTACTTAGCCAGTAACAGCAATTATGTGGGCAGTTGGTAAGCCTCTCCTTCAACTATATAAAGGACCCTTTGTACAATTGTTGAGACACACAGAAACTTGCAAATGAAATCAATTCTTCCTACTACCTTCTAGCATCATTTCATTACTCAAAATTCTTCACGATAGCACTTGAGTTTCCTTTGCTCGTTTGTTCATTTGTTGTTTTATCTTGGGAGACAATTGTCCAGGACGTAGAAAGGATACATACGGGGCAATATTGTCTTAAAGACAGAGTGCAATCACTCGACTCAGCATACCAAAAATTGTTCCAGTTTCTTGTTCAAGTTTATTGTAATTTCAGTTTGTTGTAATACTTAGCAGTTACTTATTTCTGTTTCCTAGGACCTTTTCCAGCAGTATATAACAAGAAATATAATGACAGATTCATAAAAAACAGAACATTAAAAAAAATAGTGGTAACATATTTTCATGAATGTCTAGATTTACCGAAACAGATTTATGCCTGTACTAAAAAGAAATGAAAAATATAAAGTCCTCTTTAATCGCTATGTGCCAAAAGCATCCAGTAATTCCTCCGAATTTGCTCTGAAAATCAACATTAGTTTTTATATAATCAACATCTTGAGTCTTGAGACTTAGCCTTACAAGCTTTTGAACCGACTGCTAATACTCCAACTCCGGCATCTTTTAAGAATTCAACTTGTAAACCTTCACAATGCACCTGAATATCTCGACAACTTATGTGAGAAGGTATTTCGTGATCACGAATTTGAATTTTTCCGTTTAGGGTTATAGAGAATTTTGTGGTCTGACCAGATTCAAGATCACCAAGAATAGATGTAGCAATCCAATAAGAATATGACTCATGCAAGGATGCAAAGGTTGAATCCATTGAGGTTTTGACTTTTCCATCTTGATGAAATTTACTAGACATGTTAGTGCTCCAGAGGATGGTGTCGTCGTAGGATATAATGGCCTCAAGATCATCGTAATAGAAGTCAAAATTATGGTTAGGATTTTGAACGGAGAAGGTGAGGTTCCAATTATCAGATTGTGCCAAATCAAAGGATGAACGTAACGAGTTAACACAGAGAATGAAGAGGGTGAGACCGCCTCAATTTGGAACTTGGGTTCATGAAGCATTGTAGTATCCTCCTGAAGATAGAACATGCGAAAAGCTAGATTGATACCCAATGCAATAGCTAATCCAAATAGTAAGATTTGTAGTGCCAAATTATACTTAGAATCTTTGACGGAATCAACTATTTTTATACTTTTCGCATCTATTTTCTCCATTTGATTTTTCCACTTGGTGGAATCAATAGTTGTAGTTTTTGATGAATCCAGTTTCTCCATTTGATTTCACAAAAGGAACTAGAATCTTGAAAGAACTTTATTAATGGATGATGTATTTTGTGAATAGTGGGAAAGGCAGTTTCACAATGTAATTTTTTAGTTTGGAGTATGGGGTTTATATAATATAGACTACTCAAATCCAATTTCATGTGAAAAAAGGATTATGTGAAATATGATACTAAAAGATTACGCAAAGGAACTTTTAATCCTAAACATAAAAGGTTTCAGAAACTTTTTATGGGAATGTCCTTCAGAATTTATGCCTTATATTTTATTTTGGTGAAAATATCTTGAAAATTATTATATTAGAAAATTATTACTTGAAGGTGTAAAGTGTTTACATTAACGAAAAAAAGTCTTTCTCCAAACCTAACCATAAATGGACAACATTCACTTTCCAAATTAAAACAGAATCCTATTTAAAGATGGTTAGAAATTTGATTAGTGCTAAGACTTAACTCAAGGGCCCTAAGTCTTTCATAGCAAACTCAGACCTGAGCATGGCCATGATAGACTGGCGCAAGGCATCGGAAGAGGCAGTCAATATGATATCATCCACATACAACGAGAATGTAGGCCAATGACGAACCACGGCGGTAGATGAACAAGGAATTATCTCGACTGCCGCCGTGAGTGAACCCAATAGTCGAAACAAAGTCGAAACCTCATATACCGGCCCGTGGAGACTGCTTAAGCCCATTTAATGACTTCTTCAACAAACAGACATGATGAGGACGATTGGGATCCCTGAAACCCAACGGCTGATGCATATAGACTGTTTCCTTGAGATCACCATGTAGGAAAGCATTCTTGACATCCAACTGATGAATAGGCCAAGTCTTTGAAAGAGCCAAGCTAAGCACAGTGCGAATAGTAGCCGGCTTGACGACCGGGCTAAATGTCTCCCCACAATCTATCCCAACCTGCTGAGTCTTACCATCACCTACCAACCGTGCCTTATGTCGAGCAAATGACCCATCCGAATTCTCCTTATGAGCAAAAATCCACATAGACCTGATAACATTAATACCATATGGACGGGGCACCAACTCCCACGTCTTATTATCAATAAGAGCATTATATTCATCAGTCATAGCAATTTTCCAATTAGGGTCATTTAAGGCGGACACAGGAATACGGGGTAAGGGGAATTTATAGACATCAGAATGTAAATTAAAATGTCTTTTAGGTGTAAAAATACCGCGTTGACTACGAGTGACCGGTCTATGACTCGAGGAAGAATTGAGTGAATTATGGGAATTTGCTGGGCTCGGGACGGACGGGCCAGCAGGCAGTGGGCCTGCTGGCCCAAATCGGAGAACTGGAGCGTCATCTGGACCAGTTCCAGAATTGGGCTAGACTGGCCCAATTGCTGGGACTGATCCAGCTAAACGAACAGGGGACGGCACAATGGGTCCAATGGCGGTGGGTCCGGCGGGCGGGCGGCCGGCCCGCTGGAGGATTTTGGGTGCGGGAGATGTTCGAAAAATGCCAAATAATATACGGGGATATTTGTTCATCCAAACAATTATACGACCGAGGCTCGGGAGTATGAACTTTCGCAAAAGGAAATTGGGTTTCATAAAAAATGACGTGGCGATTAATTATGATTTTATTGGAGGATAAATCAAAGCATTTATAACCACGATGATTAGACGGATAACCCAAAAATACACACGGGGTAGACCGAGCCTGAAGTTTGTTAATTGTGGTGGATGGGAATAACGGAAAACACAAGCACCCAAAAACCCGAATATGAGAATAAGAAGGGTTCTTATTATATAGTATTTGGAGGGGGAAGAATACGTCAGACCTTTAGAATGAATTATGTTAAGAGGATATGTGGTCATTTGTAGAGCATGATGCCAAAAATATGGAGGTATGGAGGCATGAATTAAGAGAGTTCGGACAATGTTATTTATGGAACGAATTTTGCGTTCGGCCTTCCCATTTTGTGAAGATGTATGAGGACACGAAAACCGAAAATTGATCCCATTATTAGCACAGAATTTCCAAAACTCCCTATTGTCATACTCTTTCCCATTATCACATTGAATATTTTTTATTTCTCTTTCGAATTGAGTACGAATGAACGCTCTAAATTTGATGAAGACGGAAAACACTTGTGATTTATTCGCAATTGGAAACGTCCACAAAAATCTAGAATAATCATCTAAAAAGAGAACATAATATCGATGACCCAATGAACTAAGAACAGGAGACGTCCATAGGTCGCTATGAATAATATCAAATGACATTGAAGTATGAGAATTGAAGTCTACAAATGGCAACTTAACAATTTTTCCTAATGAACAAGATTGACAAAGTGGAGTACGACTCGTACCCTTACAAGAAATAAAGCTATTTTTATCTAAAATTGATAAAATAGAAGAGCCCGGATGACCAAGGCGAGCATGCCATAAGGAATGAGAAATGGATGCAAAGGCTGACGGCAAAGCTTGACTCGATGGACAAGAATCGGGCATGATAGGATAAAGATCCCCCTACTATCACACCTCATGAGATGACTCCCCGTCTTGAAATCCTTCACAGAGAAACCAAAAGGATCAAATTCAACAGAAACGGAATTGTCAGTGGTGAACTTTCAGACAGACACTAAATTTTTAATCAATTTGGGGGCATGTAAAGTATTTTTCAAGATAAGGAAATTCGGATGGGTCATTTGCTCGACATAAGGCGCGGCTGGTAGGTGATGGTAAGACTCATCAAGTTGGGATAGATTGTGGGGAGACATTTAGCCCGGTCGTCAAGCCTTGATTATTTTCATTAATTGAATAGGTATATATACAAGTTACAAAATAGGAGAATCATATTCCTATTCTATTCCTAAAATCTTATTCTACCATAATTCTAACTCTACAATTATGGTAGTGTATAATCCTAATTTAGGTAACAAATACATTACACTATACTACACATATATTTTCCTAATACACAATATTCTTACTACATTGTTTATTTACCCTAACTATATTTCCTAAAATAAGTTAGCTAAAACCGAGACGAGCATCAATATACAATATACACACATGTATATTGTGTGTATATTGTATATTTAACACAAAGCTTGTAAAACTATCTGTCCATCCACATCTTTTTCTTATACAAAACTGCACAAATATGACACAACTCATGAGATTCCATGCCCATTTCATCACAAATGGACTTTCCAATAATACCCTTTTCCTCAGTTCCATTCTTTCTTTTACTGCACTCTCTCCTAGTGGAATGCCCACTTAGTATTTAACCAAATTAATTCACCCAATACTTTCATGTTTAATACTATGATTAGAGGTTATGCTTCTAATAATCCAAGTAAAGCAATGAGTTTTTATGTTAAAATGTTGCAATATGGTTTTTTACCTAATAATTATACTTTCCCTTTTGTGATTAAAGCAATGTGTAGGACTAAAGATTATATTTTTGGTGACGCATTGCATTGTTCTGTTATTAAATTTGGGCATGTTTTAGACCTTCATATAGCAAATTCACTTTTACATATGTATGCAAGTTTTGGGTTGTTTTCCAATGAGGTCTTGAACCTGTTCGACGAAATGCCTGAAAGAGATGTAGTTTCATGGAATGTGATCATTGATGATCTTAGTAAAAATGGTTGCTTTGATGAGGTTTTGGATGCTTTTAACGAGATGTGTCGATACGGGGTTCAACCTAACTCGGTTACACTTCTAGTACTTGTCTCATCTTGCTTGAAAATTGGTGATTTTGGTTTAGGTAAGTTGATTCATTTGTATATAATAAAGAGAGGAATAGACATGAGTGAAAATCTTGGAAATGGGTTGATTGATATATATATATATATATATATGCTAAGTTTGGAGATATGGAGTCGGCTGAGAAGTTGTTTGATGGTTTTCTCATGGACTTCACTTCTTGACGGTTTTATGCAAAATGGCGAACTAGAAAGAGCTAGTTCAATTTTTGATAAGATGCCTAATAAGGATACTACTGCTTGGAATGTCATGCTTAATGGGTATTCTGAGGTGGGTGACATGAGTTCAGCAGAGACGATCTTTCGAGCAATGCCTGATAGAGATTTAGTCTCGTGGAACACTATGATTGTTGGCTATACTCAGAACAAGAAGTATATGAAGTCCTTAGAGATGTTAACGGAAATGCTCGGGTTTGGATTGAAACCAGATCGGTTAACATTAGTCAGGTTGTTCTCAATGTGTGGATATGCAGGTTAGCGTAGCTACATAGAGTGAAGGGTGGTCAGTTGAACACCCTTCATCGGAAAAACATACAATATTGTGTCTATAAGTCAAAATTCACTGCTTATACATATGTATTAAATCTTGAACACTCTTAACGAAATTTTCGATGTGCAGGTGTACTGCGTGTCGGTGAAGCCATCCACTCTTCGATGGAAAAATTTAACATAAAGGAGGAAGAAGTCGAGGTAGCCTTGTTGGATATGTATAGCAAATGTGGTGATCCGGAGAAAGCTCTTAGTGTTTACACGATACCCAGAAAATCCATGTTGGCTTGGACTAACCTGATTGTAGGACTAGCAATGAATGGTCTTGCAAATGAAGCTCTTATGATGTTCCAATAAATGTGTGATGAGGGAACAAATCCTAATGAGATAACATTTTTAGGTTTGTTATGTGCTTGTAGCTATGCAGGTTTAGTACAAGAAGGTAAATGGTTGTTCAATGCTATGAGTAAAGTACATGGCATTACACCAAGATTTGAGCATTATGGTTGTATGGTGGTTCTTCTTGGCCGGGCCGGTTTGCTTAAAGAAGCAGAGATGTTTATTCAAGATATGCCTAAAAAGGGTGATGCTGGCATACGGGGTGCCCTATTGGGAGCTTGTCGAATGCACAGGGAGGTTCAAATGGGGGAAAAGATAGCCAAGATAGTGACTCAAATGGACCCGTATCACTCGGGAGTTACACTCTACTCTCCAATATTTATGCTGCAGAAAACAGATGGCTTGATTCTGAAAAAGGAAGAAGATGAAAAATTCAGGTATACATAAAACTCCAGGGTTCAGTTTGGTTGAGATGAAAGGTGAAATGCACCAATTCGTAGTAGGCAATCATTCTTATGAGGAAATTTGCCAATTATGATGCATGAACTAAGAAAAGAGGAGTAATGCACAAAAGGACGCAAAGCTTCTTCTCCCAGCGAACTTAAATCGTGTTGCTTATGAACGATTTTAAGATCTTTATGTACAAAAAGGAATGAGTCCATTGAAATGCAAAACTTTGAGCTACCAAATTGACAAAAAACTTAGTCGACTTCTACCCTTGTAATACACTAGTTTCGATGAGACATGTGATGATTCAACCGAGCCAACCGAGTTGAGCTGAGTATAAAATATAAGCAGACATTATAACACCAATGTGGCTGTTCGATCCCAGATAGTAACATAATGTAATCAAGTAAATTAAAGACGATAAGCTACTAGTACAGAATATAAAAGCACTATGTAACAGAAAGGCTGTTTTGATCCCAGAATTTCACAATAAGCTTTAAGTAATTGTGTCTTAAACTTTATGAAATAGTAAATATTGGCATTAGAGTTGCAGTTGAGCAGATATTAAAGCTACTCCTTCCTCTTTTCTTTTTGAACCCATTATTTTCTCTTGATTTTTTTTCTTTCCTTTTCTCCTGGTGAGCCCATCCTTGTCTCGTGAGTTTTTAAACCTTTAATCTCCTTTTTGGCATTTGTAAGTCCAAGATTTAGGGGCTATTTTAGGCCCATAAAACTTGGATATGTAAGCCAAGAGCAACAACCAGGGCAACTATGATGGTCACTCAATTTTGGAGAATGCACCAGGGTGAAATTTTTCGCACAATGACCAAGAAGCAGCTTCTATTCTTGTTAGATCCTACAGCAACACAACAGATCCATTCAACTTCATTAAAAAAAGAACTTCGAAACCATGTCATAATTGAAATCTTCAGCAAAAGATCATTACCTTCCCTTCAAATGTAATTATAAGAGGGCCTTCTCTAGATTTGCGATAGCCTCCTTCATATCCAGTAAATCAGGTAAAGTTATTTATAGGAAGGAGGGAAAGTGTTGGACGGGCAAAAACAACTTACCAATGTAAAGATCAGGAAACTGAGCGCAAAGCTTTGACAAAGGTTGAGCAACTTCGACCTGCAATATAGAGTGGCACATAATGATTATGCAATAGGACAAAATACGAAAGAGTAAAAAAAAATACTAATGACCCACTTTGAGAAAGGAAGGAAAAAAATGACAGATAGTGATTAATCATAATGAATTAATGACCCACTCAAAATGAAGAAAAGAAAACAATGGAATACATGAACTACACCAACTATTTTAGAAGGTTGTCCAGGAGTAAAATACTAGAAATGATATTGATGAGCGGAAAGCTATATTGTTACCACAGGTATCCGTAATGATGTCACATTAATTTATTCCACAACCAAAGTACAGAACAAGATGGCCATAACGGAGTGTCCTCTATTAAGACCTGTTATGATAAGCTTTGGATCCCGAAGGTACTGAGAAAGGTGTGTTTCTTCACTTGGTTAGCAGCAAGAGGGGTGATCTTGATGGCTAAGTATCTCAGGAAAAGGAAGGTTACTAATATAGTCAGTGCTTTAAATACAAGGGTTCGAGTGAAGATGTCAACCAGTACCACCTCTTCATTCATTGTCCGGTAGCATCAAGACTATGGTGGTAAATCCTAGATGGTTTGGTATATTTTGGGTGAAGCTAAGCACAGTGGAAGAGGTAATGTTCAGTTGGAATTATGTGTAGAAGGAGGAGATTAAGGGCGTGGAAGCACACATATAGCTCGTGTGAAGGAAAAGAAATAAGAGAGCTTTTGAGGGTGTAGAGATGAATTTCATTCGATCGAGGAGTAAGTCTTTTTTATTGAAAATGGTAACAGTAGTTAAGTAGTCATTTATCTCTTCTTGACCATAAGGTTCCTTTATGTATAGAAATACTGGTGTCGTTCGTAAAAAACATCTCTTTTGTAGGTTTTCTACTTTTTGGTACACTTCTTGTATACAAGTATGTTTTTTGCCCAAACATTAATAAATTTTATTACCTTATCAAAAGAATATGCATAACTAGAGATTTGAACATTCATCAAGAAGCCTAGCTGACATGAAAAAGTAAATTTCCTTTTCAAAACTAGGGCCTTGGCGAAAAATATAAAATTTGTCAGGAACAATAATCAACTTCTCAGGAAACAACATTAAAGACCTCGTTTCCAAACCACCGAGAAGAGTCCCCATAGAAACATGAACAGTGTGGAAGAAAAGAAACTTGGAAAGGCACTTATTAGCGCGTGCAGAAAAAGGGCTCAAGAATACTAATGGTATCAAAGGAAATGACTCATATAGTTCTAAATATCACATCAACAAGGAAAGTAAAAAAAGGAGCATAATCTAAGAAAGGGTTCAACTCACATCAGAAAGAGTAGTTGCGAAGCATTTTGATACAAATGGATCCATCAGTTCCAGGATGCCATTAGATTTTGCCAATTCAATCAGACAATCCCATTGCCGATCCAGCTCTTTAACATTTGTTGCAGTGAGAATAATCACATTATGGCACTTGATCTACAAAGGATTAGCACATGGTCAAAACTTTCTACTTCATAAGTATCTTAAACAGCCCCATGACATTAAAAGATTAGAGAGGGAAAAGAAGAAATAAGGAGGAAATCGAGACAAAGACGAGGTAGGTTCACTATAAGTGATCAGCTTTTTCGTATTTGTTAACCACATTTCACAACATTGAATAAGCCAACAAAACTATTAGTGCTACATAAGAACATTCATTTACCTTTCACAATAAATATC
Source organism: Anisodus tanguticus (assembly GCA_034509755.1). NCBI lineage: Eukaryota > Viridiplantae > Streptophyta > Magnoliopsida > Solanales > Solanaceae > Anisodus > Anisodus tanguticus. The sequence goes on along the minus strand of CM067559.1, from coordinate 41,206,745 downwards.
CAATTTCTTCACTTCTTAAATCATCAAGGGACTCCTATTTTCTGTCTTTAACAAAATCCATCTATTTTCTAACAACTTCAAAGGCAAATAAGTAGCTTACGGCAAGGAAAATTACAATCAAGCAGCATCACTAGAAATATCTAGAATGAAAAGTTGCAACACTAACAGAGAAAAATAATGGAAAGTAGAACTATAGGTGTATGACTATTCAGATGTATAGAGTCAGATTTAAAATTATCACTGGTGAAACCTTGGCGACAAGAGGAAGAATCTTTATACGATGTATATTTCAGATAATGACTACAATTACACAAGCAAAAAGTACACTTGGCGGTAAAACAAAACAAGTCTGAAGCCCGTTCCTGCGAACAGAAAAAAAGAAGAAGAGGAAATACGAGATGATTAACGACAAAAAGAACTATACCAACCAAACTATGAAAATCAAAATACGAGATTTATGCATTATATGTGTGGCTGGTCCCTTCGCTTCAAACATAGCTTTTTTGTAACGAGGGAAAAAGTCTACTAGCAGCAACAAGCATCTAATAGATGTTTGGATGATATCCTTGTACTGTCATTTTGCATCTCCTTGATGCCTTCTATGAAATCTTTACTTCATCGGGAAAAAAATAGATGTTTCGACTTGTCAAAAGAAGACCTTGACAATTTAACCACTAAAAAGATTCAGCAATGTCGACCCAACTGGACAGCCCTGCTGTAACACTAATCTCCTTTTTATAGGAAAAAGAATTCATGACTTATAGTTTGATACATTCAGCCTGTTTGGACCTTTTTTATTGGTTACTTTCCAATAAAGTATAAATTAGAATTGATTCACTGCATAAGTTGGATAGCATTATAAAAACTCTGAGATACAGAAAGCATCATAGCTAGAGAAAGAACTAAACCATCATATTTCAGATAATGGCCAACATACCAAAGGCACAGGCAGCTGTTCATGATGCAACAATTGTGTAATACCCTCAGGCAACAGCGCCATCTGGAATAGGAAAAGAAACAACAGTTAACTGTGACTGCTACTCTAGTACAACAACAACATACCCAGTGAAATCCCACAACGTGGGGTCTGGGGAGAGTAGAGTGTACGCAGACCTTACCTCTACCTTGGTAGGTAGAGAGGCTGTTTCCGGAAGACCCTCGGCTCAAGAGAAAGCATAAGCAAAAGAAACGGTCAGACACGGGTAAGAAATTTAAAGCAGTATGAAAATGAAAGTAACGAAAGCGAATAAGCCATGATAAACCATTCTGAAAAAGGAAGCAGTAACTACCATAGGTAAATAAGATAATCGAAGTACATGAAACAACATATAGCAGTACAAATCAAAGGACATGAAACTATAAAACAATATTGCACCTACTAGTATGATAGGCTAAGCGGGACTACCTACTAACCTTCTACCCTAATCTGGGTTCTCCGTAACCTCCTATCTAAGGTCGTGTCCTCGGTAAGCTGGAATTGCGCCATGTCCTCGGTAAGCTGGAATTGTGCCATGTCCTGTCTAATCACCTCTCCCCAATACTTCTTCAGCCTACCTCTACCTCTTCTAAAACCGTCCATGGCAAACCTCTCACACCTCCTCACTGGGGCATTTGTGTCTCTAACTGGTACTCTAGTAGTGTAGCTAAAATTGTTCACAATATAATCATACATCCAATGACATAAGAAATTTTTGAATGAGTATTTTTATATTCCGTGCACTTATTTAATTTGTATCTAACAAGTCAGTTCATGGGCCACAAGATTGTGCATAATTTCAAACTACAATTATTGAACAATCTCTGGAATGACAAGAGTTCCAGAAGAGCCTTGGAGAAAAGTATCAGGACTTGAAACTTTCGGAGTCTGGATTTTGCAGGTGCATGTTATCATCTCATTAAATGCATCTGAAAAGACTGATTCATCCTATAGTACTCAGAAAAGTGATATGTCGGATCTTTTCCTTCTCCAGTTTGTATCAGATATTACATCATAAGTTCAGGATAGTAGGTATCTCGGATGTCTAATATATCGTGTATGAGAACCATACTGAAAAGCCTTAATTATTCAGCTATACAGCTAATTTACAAATTAAGATGCAGAAACGCAATTCCAAGAAGAAAAATATAATTCTGGTGTAAAGTGGATTCACCAGCAAGGAGCTCTTTCATTTACCTTGGGCCCTGCACTTGCCTCCATTTATTCGGTTCACATTTAACTATCACTTGTCTTAATTCCACCACCACCACCACCACCCCACCCCCGGTGACTAACGTGGCAAGAACGTGGGAGTCAAGAAAAGCATAAAATAAGCTTCCAGATAGGGTATTTTCCAAGCAATGTTTTGAAAGCTTGAAGGGGAAAAAGGTGACAAGGACCCTAGCTTTAACCAAGAAGCGATCGTGCAATTTTAAAAGGAAAAAAAAAGAACAATGCATAGCATAAATAAAATAACTAAATAAACAAGAAGCCAACAAAAACAATATCTATTAGCAAAACCAAAGCCAATAATCATCGACTTTGCTTCCATAAGCCCAAGCGGGGCTTTTCCTTTGGTCAAATTTATTGGATGCCATGCGGACAAATAAATTCCACATGGCTGGTGTGTGTTTCTCGCCTTCATCCAGTGAGGTCATCCAAGGGGTTGATGGTGTCAAATTGTCAAGTCCAACGGGGTAATTAGGACTACCAATAGATTAGCTATGCACTGAATAAACTGGGCAAGTTCAGGCGGATCCCAAATTATTATACCTTTTACCTTTCAATCAACTCCTTATGGAATGTAAGGAGAAACTTCTTAATACCAGTGTACCAGAATATAAGACTGAAGCACCAAACTCACTCTATTAGCACAGGTACAGTACGATGATGCTATGTCATTTTTGCCTACGGTATTACTTTAAAGAAAAATTGTAACCTCGTTCTTGTCACCAGAGCATTTCTCTCCGATGAGATGCCTCAGATGTTCTTCAAATTCTTCATCAGGAGCCTGTAAAAGAAAGTAACAGAGATTTGACACTGAAACATCATCGAAAAGCAGAATATCTAATAACATATCTGAAAAATATTTCATAAATATCCCAGTCTGACAAAACTATTGCATATGTTAAACACATGCAGAATAACCCAATGATTAAAAAAATTGAAATAGTTGTGAATGTTTAGAGTATTTAACACATACGCCATGTCAGACAGACATGTGAATCATCTCTATGCTACGGGCTGAATCATTCAGAAGCTCAGGCTAATAGCATGTTTGGTCAAGCTTTTCCAAGGCCAAAAGTGTTTTTTTCCAAAGTTGAGGTGTTTGACCAAGCTTTTATGAGAAGAAAATGTGCTTTTGAGTAGAAGCAGAAGCTGTTTTTGAGAAGCTGAAAAAAGTAGCTTCTCCCAAAAGTACTTTTTCGAATATTACTTTTGAATATACACTTAGAAGCACTTGCTAAAAGTTTGGCCAAACACTAATTGCTGCTCAAAAGTGTTTTTCAAATTGATTAGCCAAACACAAACTGCTTCTCACCAAAAGTACTTTTTTGGAAAGCACTAATTCAAAGTAAGTTGATTTTAGAGGCTTGGCCAAACAGGCTATAAGTCATGGAACCAACAGCTAGCAATGGACTGAGTAAATCTATATTACGTACCATGCGAACACCAAAAGCTTTTGCAACTCCTGCTACAGTAACATCTGAATGCAATGGACCGATCCCACCAAATAGAAATACCTGTAAGAGGACAACAATTTAAAACCTTATGCTTAAAGAAGTTGGCAATATTTTCTCACCGACGAGTACAGACATACAAAACTTTTTGCAGACTGGTCTGCAGTATAATCCATATTGACAAATGCTTACCATATCATCTGTGGACTTCCATCTCTCTACTTCCTCGGCTACAGAATCTATCTGAAATTGAGAGGATGAGATTACAAATGGGGACTAAAATAACATTCAAATTATAAATGTTTAAGGTAGTAAAGGAAAAAGATGCCGCTTCAGGACAGCAATTACAATGAACTGTTCTAGCAAACAATTGTCTTTGGGATGGTCCAATGAATCTTTTCCAATTAATAGGGAGATATTTTAATTACGCTATCGATTGCTCCCTTGCAGCTTATTAGAGAGAATTTGAGATTTTTATTTCTAGCTACGGACTCTTCTTTTAACTGTTTACACAGTTCAAGCAGACATTGCAAAAGCTTCCAAATACATACTACTTACATCGTTTCGAGCGACAGTAACTCGTGATACTGCCCAACCAATGGAATGGAGCTTTTTACACAACATTGAACCCAACTTGTCCTCTATAGTGCCAAACCTGAGCTATGGAACCAAGAGAAAGATATGTGATAAGCAAGCAGATGCAGAGAGCAACAAATATTAGATTTTAAGTTCAGAACAAATATATATTCACTTGTCTCCAAGACTATTAGCTCTCTTCAAATGGATCAGATTAACATAGAGCAAACTGAAAAGAAAGACTATATTTTGCGTTACACTTGACCACATAGTAAACTTTTCCTATTGACATAGTTCACCAATCAAAGAAAATGTACATGTCTGCTTTGGCAAATGCACAGAAATTGTCAGTGTCGCTTTACGTCCATCCGGTTACCACAAAAGTAAGTAAAAAATTGTTAGTGACACACATCAACTAGAACCCAAGACCAAGCTCTGCCCCTCATCAAGTCACTGTCTTGATTGAATGCGTATAGGTAAATCACCATATCCATTTAACCGATAAATATGAGATGCCAAAATACTTTACACATCACAATAAGACCACCGCCTTCCTTCTGGATTACAGACGAAGGAGTTCAATTTAGTGAGAGAAATTTCCTCAGAAGTAGTATCGGGGAGAGTGATTAGACAAGACATGGTACAGTTGCAGCTTACCGAGGACATGACCTTAGATAGGAGGTTGTTGAGGACACGAATTAGGTAGAAGGTTAGTAGGTAGTAGAACGTGGTCTCGTTTTTCCTTCCGTACTAATAGTCGTAGTATTTCTCATGTAGTTTCTTATCCTTCGATTTCTGATACTATCTACTGTCTCTTGTTTTTTTATTAGCGTACTGTTTTTTTTTTGTTCCTTTACCCTTTTTGACATGTTTTGTTTTTACTTTATCCTAAACCAAGGGTCTATCGGAAACAGCCTCTATACCTCCCAAGGTAGGGTAAGGTCTACGTACACTCTACGCTCCCCAGACCCCACTTGTGGGATTACACTTGGTATGTTATTGTAAATTTCCCCAAAAGTAGAGGATAACTTGTTCAAAGATCAGCTCAGATAGCTGGCAAGCGAGAACTATGTGCTTGCAGAAATTTGATTTGCGAGCAGGAATTCCAGTTACCCAAGAGATTCAGTGTGTTTCCATAAAAACTGAAGTTCGTCAGGTTCAACGATTTACTTCTACTAATAAATACTCTAAGTTGAGATGCTCTCTCCTCTCTCCTTCTCTCTCTAAAGACGTGAACGTTAACAGTAACCTACGTCACTTGATTCCGGCAGGCAAGACCCTCTCTCCGGCTATCAGGTAAGGGGCCCACAGTCTCTCTCCCTCTCCCTCTCTCCATCTATCTCTCCTCCTTTCTTCCATTCTTTCTTTCTCTCTAGATCTCTGTTTCTGCAGTATTTTCCGATGGCTTCTTTTCCAGCAAAGTACACCGGCGGTTTCGTCTGGCCGAACTATTTCCGGCGAAGGCAAGGCTTCATATCGGAAACCTACTGGACTGGGATATCTACTCTCGCCCACTGCTCCTCACCAGCAGCCACCACAACGGCCGTCACTGCATCGCCGGCAGCTTATTTCGGCGGTTCTCAGGTGAACCTTCTCCCTATATCTCTTTCCTTTTCCCTTTTTGTTTTTCTTTGCTTTGCTTTTGCAGGTACCAGCAGATATATATCCAAAGCATCAACTGTCAGAACACGACCATCGAGACCAGATTTGTCACGACGCACATCTGGGCTCTATCTCTCCGGTCTTCCGCCTAACATCCGGGTTCTATCTCTCTGGTCTTCTTTCTTGTTGCTAATTTATCATTGCTTGGCAGTCGAATCTATTTCATAATTTATTGATTCTTGCCCTTAGTATATTACGTTCTTGCATTTACTCTTCTTGCCTTTAGTTATATCATTCTTGGCGTTCCTGTTTTAGGTGTAAAACTTTGATTAGTCTATTAGTTTATATCTACTTTAGTGGCTTTGGTGATTGATGGTAAACTAGGGTCATGTTCTCGGTCGGGGACGGGGGCGAAGGTTAGAGGGATAAGTGGGGTAAGGGAGATGCTAGGCTGAGAATAAGGTCTTGGAACATTGGGACTTTAACGGAAAAATCCATAGAGCTAGTTAAAATTCTTAAGAAGAGGAGGATTAATACATCATGTGTCCAGGAGACCAAATGGGTATGTCCTAAGGCTAAGGATGTGGACGCGTATAAGTTATGATTCTCGGGTAGGTTGAGGTATAGGAATGAGGTAGGCATTTTGGTAGACATCGAGCTAAGGGATCAGGTGGCAGAGGTTAGGAGGGTCAATGACAGAATGATGGTGATTAAATTAGTAGTTGGAGGGTTCACTATGAACATTATTAGTGCTTGCGCGTCGCAGGCGGGCTTGGACGAGGAGGAGAAGAGGCATTTTTTGGAGGATTTAAACGAGGTGGTGGGAGGTATAAAAGTTATGTGTATGAGGGTATTGCAATGGACATATCGGGTCACTTCCGGGGATTTATGACGATGTGCATAGAGGCTTTGGCCTCGGGGATAGGAACGGGGAGGCGTCTCACTTTTAGAGTTCGCTAAAGTTTTTGGAAGGTGATAGTCAATTCGAGGTTCATGAAGATGGAGGAGCACTTGGTGACTTTCCGTAGTTCGGTAGCTAAGACTGAGATAGACATTTTGCTCCTTACGAAGGTTGACAACGGTCTTTGTAAAGACTGCAAGGTTATTCTGAGTGAGTATTTTACAACCCGACATAAGCTTTTGGTGATGGATTTGGAGATCAAAATGGAGAAGAAGAGGAGGTTTCTGGATGACGCTAAGAATCAAATGGGGAGTCTGACCATGACTAGTGCAAAGGAGATGGGGAGAGGTTGATGTCCGGGGGGCTTGGGGAGTAGTGGGGATGCAAACGGTATGTGGGACAGGATGGCCAGATGCATTCGGGAGATAGCTAGAGAAGTGCTAGAGGTCTCGCGGGGTAGCCATGGTGAGCATCGAGGGACTGGTGGTGGAATGGTAAAGTTTAAGAGAAGGTGGAAGCAAAGAAAGTAGCGTATGTGAAATTGGTAGAAAGGATGATGTGAAAAAGTGAACGAATGTGGAATTATATAAGATGGCGAGGAAGGAGGCAAAGCTAGCGGTTACGGCAGCGAAAATGGTGACTTTTGAATGCATGTATGTGGAATTAGAGGAAAAAAAGGGGATAAAAAGTTGTACAGACTAGCCAAGGCGAGTGAGAGGAGGACCAGTGACTTGAATCACGTGAGGTGCATCAAGGACGAGGATGGCAAAGTACAGGCGGAGGACGCACGTATTAGACGGAGGTGGCAGTCTTACTTCCATAAACTCTTGAACAAAGGAGGAGATAAAGACATTGTGCTGGGAGATCTGGAGTAATCCGGAAGGTACCGGAATTTTGGATATTTGTAAAAGTATTAAGGTTGAAGAGGTTAAGGGTGTTGTTCGCAGGATGCGTAGGGGATGAGCGACCGGGCCTGATGAGATCTCAGTTGAATTTTGAAAGAGCTACAGGCAGGGCAGGTTTGGAGTGGCTGACTGAATTGTTTAATGTCATTTTTAAGACGTCAATAATACCCGAAGAATGGAGATGGAGTACACTGATTCCTTTGTACAAGAACAAAAGTGACATCCAAAGTTGCAACAACTATAGAGGTATCAAGCTGCTAAGCCACACTATGAAAGTTTGGGAAAGGGTCGTGGAGATGAGGGTACGAAGAGGCGTGTCTGTTTTCGAGCCAGGGCATTTAACCACAGAAGTCATTCATCTTATTAGGAGGTTGGTGGAGCAGTATAGGGAGAGAAAGAGAGACTTACATATGATTTTCATCGGCCTCGAGAAGGCATACGACAAAGTCCCTAGGGAGGTTCTATGGAGATGTTTGGAGGTTAGAGGTGTACTTGTGGCATACACTAGGGCGATCAAGGATATGTATGATAGAGCCAAGACCAGAGTAAAGATAGTAGGAGGAGACTCGGAGTACTTTCCAGTGATGATGGGGCTGCACCAAGGATCAGAGCTCATTCTTATTTGCCTTGGTGATGGATGGACCGACGCGACAAATTCAAGGGGAGGTGTCATGGTGTATGTTATTCGCAGATGACATAGTCCTGATTGATGAGACTCGCAACGGAATGAATGCTAAGCTGGAGGTTTGGAGACAGACTTTGGAGAAGTAGGACCAAGACAGAATACTTAGAGTGCAAGTTCAGTAATGAGAGCGACTATGAGACAGGCGTGCAGGTGAGTCTTGGTATTCAGGTCATTCCAAAGAAAAGAAGCTTCAAGTATCTCGGGTCTATTATCCAAGGGAATGGAGAGATTGATGACGATGTCACACATCGTATTGGTGCAGGGTTGATGAAATGGAGGCTCGCATCTGGAGTCTTGTGCGATAAAAATGTGTCATCAAAACTTAAAGGCAAGTTCTATAAGGTGGTGGTTAGACCGACTATATTGTATGGGGCGGAGTGTTGGTCAGTCAAGACTTCACACATCCAAAAGATGAAAGTTGCGGAGATAAAGATGCTGAGATAGATGTGTGAGCATACAAGGAGGGATAGGATTATAAATGATGATATTCGGGACAGAGTGGGAGTGGCCTCGGTGGAGGATAAGATGCTGAAAGCGAGGTTGAGATGGTTCGGGCATGTGCAGAGGAGAGGCACAAATGCCCAAGTGCGGAGGTGCGAGAGGTTGACTATAGACGAGTTCAGGAGGGGTAGAGGTAGGCCGAAGAAGTATTGGGGAGAGGTGATTAGACGGGATAAGGCACAGGTGCAACTTACTTAGGACATGACCTTAGATAGGGGGTTGTGGAGGACGCGGATTAGGGTAAAAAGGTGGTAGGTAGTTGAACGTAGTCCTACTTACGCTTACATACTGGTAGTTATAGTGTTATTATTGTAGCCCTGCTTAGCCTATCATACTAGTAGGCGCAATATTGTTTTATAGTCCCTGTCATTTGATTTCTGCTGTTGTATGTTCTTTTATGTACTTTGTTTATCTTATTTACCTGCGTTAGTTACTGCTTGTTTTTTCAGAATGCATTATCATGGCTTAATCGCTTTTGTTACCATCATTTTCATACTGCTTTAAATTTCTTGTCCGGGTCTGACCGTTTCTCTTGCTTTGCTTGTGCTTATGCTTTGTCTTGAGCCGAGGGTCTTTCGGAAACATCCTATCTACCTACCAAGGTAGAGGTAAGGCCTGCGTACACTCTATCCTCCTCAGACCCCACGTTGTGGGACTTATGTTGTTGTTGTAATAAATACTCTAAGTTCAACAATGTCTGATAACAAAGAACCAGCAAATAGAATATCTAATCACGGGAGATCAATTGAAAATTTAAAGAGCACACACGAGAAGACAATATAAGGGAGAAAGATATGGCTGAAATCCAACAAAAAGTACCTATAACGAGAAAATGCCTCTTAGAAGAGCATGTCAGCAAATGTCAAGCAACAATAACTTACAAAATTTCATCCCCCACAGTAATAATCGAGGCAGTAAGCATGCTACCAGAATTCAAATTCTCCATTTTCAGTCCATTGCTAATAGAAGATAACTTCCCACAAACCGCAGAAGAGTTCTTCTTTGCTCTTCCAGCTCTTTCCAATCTTCCATCAGTGAGTAAATAGGCAGGTTTAAACTTCTCTTCACTACTGTCGGAGTTTCTCATGGACAAAAGTGCATTAGGAACAGTGTCATGAATACTCCCGATTGAGGTATACCTACAAAAGCAGTAAAACAAATAGATGCTCAAATCAATGAGGGTGCCTCCGGAAGTTAGAGTTCAAAAGTATAATTTATGAGTATTGAGTAGCACTAATCACAACAATATAAGGATAATAGTATGAATCTCAAAAACTAAGGGAATGATGAAATTTCATCTTTTTTGTGTAATTGCAGGATGATGAATCCAAGTAATAAATTTTGAAGCAACACAACAGAAAATTACCCCTGATCATAAAGACTGCAGTACTGAACCTTGCATACCAATAGGAACGTCCATACATCTCTGTCGTATCAAATTTTGAAGGTCAGTTATTTAATTTGTCCAATAGGAGAAACAAACAGTAAAATAGATGATCGAGGTCATTAAAAATACATAGAAGCATGACAGATCGAATCCCAATTAATGCTTCAAAATGATAGTGAAACAACACTCAATAGAACTATTTGATCAGCAAAAGACAAACTCTAATCAATAGCATATCTGCATCGACATATTTAATCAATTAAATACAATGGTAAATTACACATTCAGCACTTTCCATGACCAACAATTGAGGCAATGTTTATCGTCAGTCAAAGCATTTAAGAGAATTCAAGCCATAATTTGTTTGAGTTGCATGTGTATAGAGTGTATATGAAGTATAGTCAAACCTGTATGACCAGTCCAAAATTGGGTTCACCCTCATGAAAGGTGGCCACCCAGGTGAGCTAGGTGAAAATTGCCCTTGACCTACCTGAAAGGTTCGTTCAATAAGCAGTGGTCAGTCACAGATTAGACTGGTCTAGATTTAGAAGGTTATTGACTAGTTGGAATAGTTAACTAAATATTTACTGCAGTAGGATCTCCGATTCGGACACCAAGAAAAATAGCTCGGATTGGATTAGCCTTTAGCAGAGCCTCTAGACCTGATTTAAAATCAAGTCTAATAACATCCATCTGTATGTTGTAACTGCGAGAGAAAGGTTATCAAGTCAAATGGTTAATAAAGGAAATGACATCATCTATCGGGAACAGTCAAGGTAAACTAGAATTTCTCGCATACATGGATGCAGCTTCGTAAGTAAATGAGTTGATTTCAGGGAAAGCAGATGGGCTCTCAAAATATATTGTTCGTATTGGGAATGCCTTTCCACCATCAGTTGCATCTCCTCCTGAGTTGTTTTCTTCAGCCTTGTGCAGAAAACAGCCTGCTCTCAGCAGGTGAAGCAAAACCTGAATTACAAAAATTCATATATTTGGTCAAATATTATGAAAACAAAACAATTTAGACCTTCAACACTAAGAAACGCATCATGAACTTACAGTAGAATCTTTCCCTCCGTTAAAGCTCAACGCCACCTCTTGTACACTGTAAAGTGAGAGACATAAGCAATATCAAAAGTAGAAAGCTGAGAAATGCTTAGCCAACTTCACCTTAAGGGAAGAGTAATAGTGATAGCTCTCAAATCAACTCATGTTCCTAAGATGCAAGTCCCTTCATCCTGTTTTGTTCTATCTTGTAACCTATTTCTTGAAGGAATAAAAACGGAGCACTCTCTCTCTCTTTCTAAAGACAAATTATACTCCCCCGTTTCAAATTGTTTGTCTTGCTTTCCTATTTAGTCAGTTTCAAGAAGAATGTCACTTTCTATATTTAGTAACTCTTTACCCCCAACATTCTACATGACATGTTTACTACCACGAGATTCAAATGACATTTTGGTACATTACACACATCTTTAGTTTATGACCACAAAATTCAAGTCTTCTTTGTTTTCTTAAACTCCGTGCCGGGTCAAAATAGGACAAACAAATTGAAACAGAGGGCGTACCATTTTCCAAAAGTCAACTTAACATAAATATTTCTATCCTGTATATTTATGTGCCACTTCTATATATTTTCAAATCATGGAGTTAGTTTCACATGTTTTTGCCAAATCTAAATATAATAACTCATCCAAATTTTCTTCCCTTGATATCAGAAATTTCAGCTAGGTCAATACAATAAGGATAGAGGGAGTGTAGCTTATGCATCCAAGGGTGCGGACTTGCGGTTTATGAAGATGAACAAAAGACCATGGGAGACCGAAGTTACTATACCGGTAGCAGAGGCGGAGCTTTATGGTTTATGGGTTCTGGATTTAAAATGAGAACTTCAAGTGCTAATAACTCGGTTCTAAATCTAATATTTGTCCCCATTTTAATGAAGTTCTTAACACAAATACACTGATTAAATAAATGTTATTGGGTCCGGCCGAATTTGTATCCGGGCTTCTAGCTCTGCCCCTGACTGGTAGGAGGATGCAAGCACCTAGTTGAACAGTCAAGGTGCACACATGTTCTTTTGTGGAACCAATCTTTCATGTTATGTTAAATTATATGTTTTCTATAACAACAGTTCGCTAACGACAACGTTATATTAAGGTTCTACTAAAATAATATGCTCTAGTATCACAATGTTGTGAACTTGAAAATTGAATTATATGTTATACTCTCATTCAGTGCAAACAATTCACATTGATAAAGCGAATCTACAATTCGCCGATAACTTCAACATCCAAAATCTCATAAGACTACGTGTTAAATCAGTTAAAATTGACTCAAATTAACTGACAAAAATGATGAATTTGGATATACTTACGGATAAAGAGCAAGTGCTCTTTTAATAACGTAAATAGCGTTATTATACTTAGTCTTCAATCTTCGGTCATCACATTCACTAATTGCTTTATCGATCTCCATAATTTGAACCCTTCTGCAAAGAAATTTCACTAATAAAATACGAAAAATCCAGATTTAGAAGATTCTAGATCACGAAGACTAATTTTTTCTAACAAATAAACAAGAATTTGAAGGGTTTAATACAGAATTTTACCTGGGTTTGAAGGGCTCAAACAGAAATGAGATTGAAGATTTTTTGTTTTTCAATATAAATGAATATATATCTGTTTTAATAACCAAATAAAAAGACAAAGAAGAGTAGACTAAAATGGATTTTGCATTTGCTTTTAAAAATGAGTAACGTTTATCTATTCATGTTATCACATGGTGGTAAACAATTCAAAGTACTCCACTACACATACATTGAATATTCGTTTTAATCGGATCTCGATTTCGAGTATTGAGTATGAAAAAAATATTGTTAAGGAGAGTAGTTAATTACTTTCTTAAATGAGCCTTACCCAACGTAAATTCAAATTAGTGGGATTCAAATATGATAATTGAACATCAGGTGAAAAAAAAAAGTAGTCTTTTCTTTATAATTATAGTGTTAGTGCCAACTTGCGCATATCCAACTAATTCAACGGAATATCTGTTATCTCCTACAAACACAAGTTAATGGGTAATCATCGCTTGAACAACACAAATATCGGGATGATAACGACAGATCAAGCAAGACTTCTAAAGATGAGACGCATATGAAATCTTAAGTGAATCTCACGTCATAATGGAAAAGGAGAGTAAATGATTTTATAAGATACAACACAAATTCATATGGTACCTATATTTTTTGAGTTAGATTTAGCATGCCATGGACTTGAGTTGTGATACTGTAGCTTGAACTTAAACACGTGAAAAATAAATTACCTAATATTTTTACCTCCGCTAGTATTTAGACCTTGAGACCTCGTGCACACACATAAAACAATCTTCTTTTGTTGCTTTCTTCTTCTTCTATTTTGAACTTTTGGACTACGAATATTAGGCAATTTTCCACCCATATTTCCACATGGTAATGGTCAGGGTCACAAGTCAAAGTACTCCGATACACTTGATTATTTTATCACATCACGTTGAATAGTCTTGTTGCTAGCTTCTTCTTCTCTTTTAGTATAATTTTTGGACTATGAATATTAGGCATGGGATGACACTATGACTTTTCTGAATTTAAATGAGCCACAAAGTGGGCTATTGGACCAAATTAACCCATAATAAAATGACAAAACTATCTTTTGCGCAGAATTCTATAACGGCGCAGTTAACTCCTTTTGTGCAGGAATTTACTGCGCAATAGGAGTTATTATAAACCCTAACAGACTTAGTTATTTTCAAGTCACTCTTCATCTTCTCTATTTTCACTCTTTTACCATACTTTAACCCCCCGAAAATCATGTCTCAAAGCTCTGAAATATCAAACTTTGCTATAGAACCCGATGTTTGTGGTTGCGGTTATTATTGTAAGCTCAGAATGTCAAGGACCGAAGATAATCCGGGTCATCATTTTTTGTGTTGTAAAGTGCCCGATATAAGTGTTTTTACAAGTTTTTAGGGTTTAGAGTTTTTTCACATTATCTGCATACTTTCAAAAATTGATTTTCTTGTAATGTTGATAGGATATGAATGATCGCAAATATTTTTGATGGGAGGATGACATTCCCGTGGATAAAATGGTGGCGGTGAAGTTTAAAAAGCCTCATGTTGATAGGGATACCACGACTTCACGTATCACTAGAGATACCTTTGAAGTTTGACTTGTAGATTAAACTTATGGAAGCTCAAGAAAAAATTAACCTTTTTGGAGGTCTTGCTAAAAGAATCCGAAGAAAAACAAAGTTTTTTCAAGGATAACCTTATAGACACTCAACACGAGAAAAATGTTTTGAAAGATAAATTAAAATTTTGAAAATGATTTGTGTTATCTTGTTGTTGTTTATTATTTCTATGTATTTTATTTATTAAGTTTATTATTTTTATGTATTTTCGGTTAAGTTTATTATTTCTATGTATTTTATTTTTACTAGTTGCACATTTTCATGTATTATGTATTTTCTATATTTTTTAAATGTATTATGTAATCGGCACTTTTTATTTACTAATTTATTTGTGTTTTCATTAAACATTGTGAATGGTTGAACTTTTTATGTATTATTAACTCTAAGATGCTTATATAAATTAATAATAGACTATAACAATCAAAACAAAATTAAACGTACTAATTTTCTTCGAATTGATGACTTCATCATAAATTTAAAATATTAATAAAATCATGTCTGGAACTTAATTGTGTCCTCAAGGGGTTGGCTAAAAAGGCTGAATGCTACGTCAATGCCTCGTATTACACCACAAGAGTTCAATTGTGCTCTTAACCATTTTCGCAAAGAGAACAATCAGATAAAAATACGTTGCCTCAGGGAAGAATATGATCAATATGATTACGTTAGATTCAGATCCAAGTGGGATTCGGACCGTGAGATGTCTGATGAAGATGATTCCCCGTGATCCTATTAATGTTTTTTATAATAAAGTAGGTAGGTAGGGTCATAATGACGACCTCAAGGGTACTTGGGGTTTGCAACTATATAAGTAGCCTTTCATTTGTTATTAAACTACAACATATTCAATGTCGAGTAGTAAAAATGTAGATTGGTCGGTATTCCTTCCAAATGATCTGAATAGCAGTGGTGATGATAGCTCAAATCATAGTAGCTATTCCAATGATTCGAGTTATCTTTATAACAATGAATTCAAGATAGACGATTTGAAACCCCACCTTGTTATAGAGCGTAATGATTATTCTTGCAATGTGAAATATTCAGATTCACGAGAATATTATTGCGGGTTAAGCCGAGAATGAGCATATCGACATGCTGAATTAAAACGTCTTGTTCGTGACTTGAAAAATCTCAACGCTCAAATTCCAACAAAGTTTTCAATGACCATGCCTCGAACTGATCAATATTCTTGCAAGATTGTCGTACAGAGGATTAGAAAAGAAAACAACAGAATGCTAGCAAGACGTTGTAGATTTTACATGCTAAAGTTGATCGAAAAACAAGCATCATCAACGGGGTATTATGTCGGTGGCATTGACTTTTTGAACGTTTGAATTCGAGTGTCCTCAAGTTTTGTTCTAGCATTCAGCCTCCCTAACACGACAATTCCACTCAGCTCTCATTGTATTATTGTATTCTTGATTTTATCTGTGGTTCGGGTTATTTGAGTATTTAAAATCATCATCTAGTTCCCATGTCCTACCCATTTCATCGAATATGTCTGCTAGGGTAAAACATATAATAGAACCAATATTAGAAAACTGATTCCAAATTGACATAATAACTCATTTTAATGTGAATGCTAGTTATTCGTCATTCATGTTATATACTACTCCTTTATTTGACAACACTATGCTCATTTTTTATCGCTTTATATGATATACTTATATTACGCAACTTTTACATGCGCAAAATATGAGTTTTCGGAATGACATCCTTGATTTGACAACACTATGCTCGCTTTTGACAGCTTTATATGATACATTTATGTTGTGCATCTTTTACATGCGCAAAATATGAGTTTTCGAAATAGCATCCCCGATTTGACAACCCTATGCTCGCTTTTGACCGCTTTATATGACACATTTATATTGCACAACTTTTACATGCGCAAAATATGAGTTTTCAGAATGACATCCTTGATTTGATAACACTATGCTCGCTTTTGACCGCTTTATATGACACACTTATATTGCACAACCTTTTACATGCACAAAATATGACACACTTATATAACGAAACTTTTATATAACTCCTTTGGTTAAGAACTTTTATATAACTCATTCGGTTAAAAAAACTCACATCTTAAAAATGCCTAGAAAACTTACATTCAATAGTTGGTTCAAAAATAAATGAAAAGGTGAGGGTAGCTCAAGAAGGCCTCATGGTAGGATAGAAACAAACACAATTGAATCATATTTTGAAAAAGAGATATTAGGATGTTACACAGATTTATCTGATGAAAAATGGTATGGTGTTCTTCGTCCCTTTGAAAATCAACCAATTTGAATCAATATTGATCTAAAGAGTTGTTGGACACATAATTGAGGGGGACGCACACTCCTCAAAACCCGAAGGAGCTATAATTTAGGGTGAAAAACTTCAATGAATTCAATTATATTTGAAAATGTATGATAATGAGGTATTATGTCGGTGGCATAGTTTAGTTGTGCCACAAACTTTGTTTGCTACATTTCAAACCACCAAATTCAAGGATGAACAACTGGTTATCCAACACTTGATGAAAGAAATTTTAGAAATGCGAGAAAACACTAGACATGTATCATGCTTTGGACAATCTTAATTTTCGAGGAGCAGATGAAGAAGATCATTGGAAACTGTTAGAAAATAAAAATCTTCATCTAGACTTTTCTTATCCAGTTTATCCAAATCAAAAAAATTAGAATTTTGAAATCGCAAAATCAGAATTCAAAAATAACTTCTCCGAGCGGATTCGATGATTCGAAACGACGCCTCGGTTCACTGCCCGGAGAAGGTCAGTAAACACAAATTCCTCTCAATATATTTT
The DNA here is from genome assembly GCA_034509755.1 of Anisodus tanguticus. NCBI lineage: Eukaryota > Viridiplantae > Streptophyta > Magnoliopsida > Solanales > Solanaceae > Anisodus > Anisodus tanguticus. The sequence continues at coordinate 41,189,493 of CM067559.1, read as the reverse complement.
ATGTATTTTTATGTGTTTTGTTGTTGATTATGTGATAAGATAGTCATTTTTTGCTATTATGTTCATTAATGTATTATGTATGTTAGCTTGTTTAATTGATAATTAATATTTAGAAATGCTTTCCTTGTATTATGAGATTTATACTTAATATGGTAAGAAGATTTGTGTGTGTTGATTTATGGACATTGTGTGATCATGTTGGATTCAAATGTTGAATTATACTTGTCTTACTGAGTTCCCGTAGCTAGTTCAGTAGGCATTTGTTGTTGGTTAACTGAGGAATGTTAAGTTACTTAACTTATAATCTACTTAGTAATCATATTAGTTGCCTTGTGCCTTGTTTAGAAGTGTTATTATGTCTAATATATATATAATGAATATGGTCTTATGTGTTTAGTTTAGCATATCTGAAGTGCTGCCTTTAAGTGGTTATTTGGCTCAACTCTATTTGTCTCACAAATGTCTACTGAACTGATTACACACGTGCCTTACTTGTTTAAGTGTTAAAATGTTTCGATATTAACAAGTGAAGTCTCCTAAGTTATCTTATATCATGCCCTACCTCTTGAGTTTGTTTGAATGACTTAGTGCTTTGCACTATTTGAACCAGTTTATACCATGTTAATCTATAGTCTCTAATGCATTCCATTCCTGGCTTGTGATCGCGTTTCATATAGTAAGCATGTATAAGGTATAGTCTAATGTTAAAACTGCTTAGGTGAACAAAACGGTCTAATGAATGATTTGAACATGTCTCACTTAAGAATAAGAAGTGTTTTTAATTCTTATCAAGTCGCTCCTATGTCTAAACTATCTACCTGGGAGTATGTGTTTGTTTTATCTTAGTTTGTGAAGTTGTTCTTGTGAGCATGCCTATTCTCGGTTTCATAAATATGTAGTGTGTTAGAAATGGCCTAGATCTGTGTTGCTATTGTCTAGTTCCTCCCTTTATGTCTTCTAAACATCTGAAAGCTGTGTTTTCTCTTTTTAGTTTGTGTGTAAATTAGGAGACCATGAAGCATGCTAGTCAGTCTAGTGTACGTGTCTTAGTCCTTTACATGTTAGTGTACCATGTTTTGGTTATTTCTTGTTCAAATTTAAGTCTGAACATGCCAATAGAGTATGTTTGGTTTGATGTTATTTGCTTTGAATCATGTGGGATATCCTTATATTTTTCTTTCTCTTATTGATGCATGAACTTGCTCATGTTGGTATGTTTCTTCCCATTTGCTGAACTTGTGATGATATACTTCAAAAGTATACAGGATATATAGACATCAGTATACACAAGGTGTATATCAAAGTTGTATGTCCTTGTATACCTTCAAGTATATCATATATATTATGAATATCATGTATACCAACTCTTATGTATGTCTAAGTGTATATCTGTGCATATGTGTTGAATTGGGCCCTTATGTATCCGATTTGTTTCTTTCTCTTTAAAACTGAAAGTCATTATATTGGGCTTGCTTTTATATGCATACTGTTGATTTACCAAAGCCCGATTTAAATTAATATTGTTTGGCATGTTTCATATCTGGGCATGCTAGCTTTGTTTGTGTATAAACTGTTATAGTTAGATATAGATCGTGCATATTTGTGTTTAACTTTATATCAGTGCTTGCTTATTTTTACTATTGATGAGTTTGGGGTACGTTCTAAATCCCCTTTTTGTTTTCCGTCCTCCCTACATACTCTTCGGCCTGGTGGGCCCATATCTCCTCCATTTGCGCAACTGCTTTAAGTTGTCGGGCATGAGGCCCAATAACATATTATTCTTCACGAATTATTTATTTACATTTTCTTATGTATATATTTTCATGTTCCGACTACTAATCCTTTTCTTTTCTTTCATTTACATGAAACACATCGCGAGCAACGAAGTGCCTCGTTATGATACTCATCATGGCTATTGTCAAACGAAGACCCGCATCCACGTTCATTGCATTCTCTTGCCTTGGGATTTCCAAACAAATAAGGGCGGGATGATGTCGTCATCCGCCCTAGTCGCTGCTTTTTAATTCTTTAATACCGCCTTTCTATTTTTGGGTTGTAATTTAATTATTTAATTTTGTGCGGTCATCGGAACACTTAGAATAATTAGGCCTTTGAATGGAAAACCAATAGGATAGTTTAAAATTTGAAACCCACCGCTAGTTTATTTACTTTAGGCTCGGGTAGTTTAAAATTAGAAACCCTCCGCTAGTTACTTATTTTAGGCTCGTTAGGCACGTTTCAAAACTTTCAAAATAATTTGGTCATATTTTACTCGCATTATTAATTACTCAAATAAGGTTTGTCTTTTATCCGATTTGCAATAAAAATGACTTCAATAAAAATCACCTCTTTGCATTATAAACAAATTGGTTTCCTCCTTACTATTGATTGCCAAAAATAGGTATTCTGTAAATAATGCAATACAAATGTATGTTTTTATCCGAAAAATCACTTTGCATGTATTATGTAAATAATGCAATACAAATGCATGTTTTATCCAAAAATCACTTTGTATGTATTTTATAAACAATGTCATACAAATGCATGCTTTTATTCAAAAAATCAACTTTGTATATATTTTATAAACAAATGCCTTACAAATGCATGTTTTTATCCAAAAAATCAATTTTACATGCATTTTTATAAACAATGCCATGCATACTCTTTTCGGATTTTATGCCGTAAATTTATTTCTCCAAATCGCAATCACCTTTGCAAGAATCTTTTACATTTTCAAAATGCATCTTTTAATTAACTACTTGCAACATCTATTTCAATTAACATTATACTTTTAAACATGCATTTTTTTTAGCATAATAATTAACCTGAGTACATCAAGTTAGCAGATCTTAAAGGATGTCTAACCCCTTCCCTTTAGGATAATAGAGAGCTCTTACCCAGAATCTCATAGTTTCGCAAACCTTTAATCGGAGTTCATTTTGCAGCATTTATATTAACATTTAGGTGCCCTAATTCACCGTAGAATAATTAGGTGGCGACTCCTTAAGCATTAATCAATTCAGGAAACGCCCATACGTTGCGACCGTGTCGAATACCTCCTCCTCGCGGGGAAGGCGGTCAAAGCGGGTGCGACAATGTTTATAAAGGCCGTTTGAAAATTTGTATTTATATGCCTCGAACAATAGCGATGGTAAGCAAAGGGAGGTTGTCACCCCTCCAAATGAAACATATTATTCAATATGCCGTAATTTCGATCAGATAGCACGCATATGCCCATACGATCCTTAATAACATATCGCCTCAAATATGTTTAAAATATTTCACATGTCTCGTTGCTCTCATTAGCGATAATTGCGAAAGAAAAGGGAATATCGACCATTGGCATACATTTCTATTGCAATCAGTAGCTTGATGTCGTATATTCCATACACATGCATGCCATCTATGTATATGACTGGCCGACAATGAGCAAAACTACCAATGCATAGTTTGAATGTATATAGCACAAAATTGAAAATATTACCAGCCACATCAGGTTGGGTGTTGAGCTTCCACCTACAACAGTACCAGGATTGAAGTGTTGTAGAGCTGGCATATACATCGGCAACTGCTGGAAAGAGCCCTCCCAAGTACCATAAATTATATCAAAAGCACGCCTACGCTCGAGATATCCCTTTCTCCTGCTTATCGTTTTACGATAAACTCTCAAAATTATTCTAATGCATTCTTTGATGGGGAACCTAGACAAGTTTAAAAAAACAACATTTAGCAATGATAATTTAATTGATGTCAAAATTATAATGAACTTGGTCGAATAGGATATCTTAGGGTTTCAACAATGTCAGCAAGTAACACTTGAGCAATCATATTTGTATCTAAATTAAAATGATCTACTTGATCATCATTCATATCACAAGTGTGACGTGAGCGAAATTTTGAGATAGTTCACATACTATAATGAGTCTCAATACCCCGAAGCATCCATTGACAATCTTGATAGTCACGTCTCCAAATCACCACAACTTTCGGGTTGAATCATCAACTCTAAACCCCCTCATTTCTTTGATACTATAAATTTTGACGACCCTTTGCATTGCCTTTTTGGAAGAGAAAATCATGTCTTTTGCAAGGTGAACATTACCTTTTACAAGATCGTTCGGTTCTTTCCACATTATTTGGCGAATATAATCATCTTCTCTGGTGAAGACAAAGGCATCAGAAAGACCTTAAAGATTGTCAAGATATGGAATCACGTCAGAATGCCATTGAATTGGGCTTTCTAACATCGGTTCGTGTTGGTGAATTGGGCTTTCTGCCAGCGGTTTTTGCTGGTGTGGCCGACTTTGCATCATTTTGTACTAACTATTGTTCATGCCTATGAGGATGAATATCAACCTCACTCTCTGATATTTATGTCATCATCAACGGATACCTCTGCATTCGATATGTCATCACTATCACTCGATGATGTTTCTATATGATTTGAAAGTCATCACCATCTAGTAAAGGCCTCTTCCCACACGAAAAATAGGTAGCATATTTTGAATACCAACATCAATATATATGGATTAATTATTATCAAGGTAATGAACCTACCGATAATGATCAATATTGTCTGGGTTTGAAGAAAGATCAACTGCACCGAGATCAATGTTTGGTACCACTGGCGAGTTTTGTGAATAATTTTTACTACAGAGGCAGTTCAAGTATTGTAAATACTAAACATCAAAATACTTATATTATTTAATTATTAAAAAGTATACCTACCGATAATAATCAATTGCGCGCGAACTGAGAGAATTGCCCAATATTACTCATATCAGGTGTAAAACCCCTAAAAGGATATAAAACATTACTATTACCATACGTATAATAAACATGTGCTACTACACAACATAATAAAAAATGGATATTTATCGATTTTCCCCGTAATTTTGATTAAATTGTTGGATTAGAGTTTCCAGCGGCACTGGACCACTCAAAATGTCTCCATAAGAACTCATATCCATATAAGTGTTACCATGAGTAGGTTGGACTTGAGAGATTTGAGGATGAGGTGTAGTCGGCATTTCTGGGACTTTCTGACGAGTCTTGGCCAAGACTTCACTACGACTGATAGGTATCTTTTCAACATACATTTCAAGAACATTGAGGGTGATTAAGCTCCTATATTCATTTGGCGGCCTCAAATATTTTGTCAAAGACTCATTATCAGTGATATTCCACTCGCCATAAAGCACTAAACCTTGCGGTGCAATGGATATTGGATATCTGCCTATTACAAATAATGCAAACTCACGCTTATTAACTTTCATTCTTTGTGTATGGCATTGAGTAATGTTGAATAATCCAAGATAATTGGAAACTTAACATGGTATTGTGGTGGAATACTATAACGAACAATATTATTATTGATAGAAACCGTGTATATTTGTGAATATTTAGGTTACTTACCATATTTTGTAGAATCATTGTACAAGTGTAAATAGGATATTAGTATTATAGTAGGAATATGATTTTTTATATTTAGAGATTGTATATTGTATATATAGACCTCTTCATTAATGAAAATAATCAAGGGATTATTTCTTTCATGGTATCAGATGTCTAGGGCAAAATTTCTTTCTCCCAACTACACTTCTGCCGCCTAGAACCTTCGGAATCCGCGATTCCGACACATTTTTCTTCTAAAACTTTTCCTATGTTCTCAAGTTCTCTTTCTAATCCCTAATTCTCCTCTTGTTCTTTCATTATGTCTACCTCAAAGAACACGTTTCATCCTGCCCTTACCGTCTCCAACATCAAGAACTACATCCCTATCGTTCTTGAGATGGAAAACGTCCAATACGCGATGTGGGCAGAATTATTTAAAGTTCACGCACGCTCGCATCAAGTCCTTTACCAAATCATCCCCGCAGATACAGGCAAGAAGAAGGTGCCTACCGCCAATGATGACCCTGTATTCTGGACGACTCTTGATGCTACCGTACTTCAGTGGATATATTACACTATCTCTACGGACCTTTTGCAGACGATTATTGAACCTGACGCCACGACGATGAACACTTGGAATAGGGTGCGTGATATATTCCAAGATAACAAAAATTCTCGTATCGTCACTCTTGAGCAGGAATTCTCCCGTGTCACTATGAAGGATTTTCTGAATGTCTCAGCTTATTGTAAAAGGTTGAAGGAATTGGCGGATCAACTCAAGAACGTTGGTGCGCCCGTCACGAATAATCGTTTTGTTCTTCAGATGGTTGCCGGACTATCCGAGGCATATAATGGTGTTGAGACTCTTCTTCGTCAAAGCAACCCTCTTCCTCCATTTTATCAAGCTCGATCTATGCTCACACTTGAAGAGGCGGGGTTGGCTAAAAAGGTCGCAATTGAAGCAACTTCCGTCATCATGACAACATCGCCACAAAATTCCTACTCTCCATCATCTTCGACTAATTCCACTCCACATTGGAACAACATGGTGGAAAACGGGGTCAAAATCGGAAGTCCGGCAGGAAAGGCGGCGACGGCAAATGCGACAGCCGTGGCGACAACGATGGCGGGAGTAGTGGTCAGGGTGGCAGCCGGCAGGGGCAATCGCAACTTGGGCCAGGGCAGTGGGCCAACAGTGTCGCCTGCCCGGTGGCCGGCAGTGGCCCAACTGGCCCAGTTACCCCTTTCCAGTTCCAGCAGTTTACCCAGCGAATTGGGCTAGCCAGCAGAGGCCCAATTTGCAGCCAATTCCATCAGTTTACCTAGCGAATGGCCAGCCAGCAGAGGCCCAATTCACAGCAATTTCAGTTTAGTCAGCCGGATGTTGGGCCTTCACGGCTGCAGGCCCATCAACAGTTTTGACACCCACGATTATTGAGGTCGTGATGTATACACTAAGATTAAATCCCCCGTACACAAATTGGTACATGGACATCGGAGTCACTTCTCATATGACATCCGTGCAAGGTAATCTCTCGTCTTATTTTAATTTAAGCAAAAATCGTGGCATAATTGTTGGTAATGGCAATTCAATTCCAATTCGTGGTTATGGTCACACAAATTTGTCCACCACATCCACCTCTCATCCTAAAAAATGTCTTTCATGCCCCTCACTTAATTAAAAATTTGTTGTCTGTCCGAAAATTCACAACTGATAATTGGATTTATGTTAACTTTGACCCTTTTGGATTTTCTGTAAAGGATTTTAAAACGGGAATACCTCTAATGAGGTGTAATATTCGGGGAGAGATTTATCCAATCACCACCACCACCATTTCCACGAGTCAAGCCACACCTTCCACATTTGTCGCTCTTGCTCCTTTCTTGTGGCATGCCCATTTGGGTCATCCAGGGTCGTCTATTATTTCTTCTCTTAAAAATAATAATTTTATTGATTGTACGAGTATGCGTAGTACTCATATTTGTCCTTCTTATCCTTTAGGGAAACATGTTAGATTACCGTTTGTCGCCTCTACTTCTAGTACGTTGATGCCTTTTGACATTATTCATAGTGATTTATGGACATCTCCTTTGTCTAAAAATCTCAATTTTTTCCACATTCTTAAAATTTAAAGCTTTCATCCGTACCCAATTTGCACGGGAAATAAAAACATTCAATGTGATAATGGTAGGGAATATGATAATAGGCCATTTCGTGAATTTTGTGACACTCATGGCATATCTTTTCGGTTTTCTTGTCCTCATACATCCTCGTAAAATGGGAAGACCGAAAGAAAAATTCGTACCATTAATAATATTGTCTAAACCTTACTAGCCCATGCTTCATTACCCCCCATCTTTTTGGCATTATGAGTTACAAATGGCGACCTACCTCCTTAACATTCTCCCTAACAAAGGTTTAGCATTTCAATCACCACTTAAATTTCTTTATAATAAAGATCCATCGTATTCTCATCTTAGGGTGTTTGGGTGCTTGTGCTATCCACTTTTTCCGTCCACTACAATTAATAAACTTCAAGCTCGGTCTACCGCTTGTGTATTTTTAGTTTTTTTCATCTAATCATCGTGGTTACAAATATTTTAATTTATCTTCTAATAAAATCATAATTAGTCGCCATGTTATTTTTTTATGAAACCCAATTTTTGTTTGCTCAAGTGTCTAAATCGTGTCCAAATTTTTCGATCCTTCCCTCCCGTATATTCTACAATAGGGGCGTCGTCAAATATACTAGTAGGCCCATACTATATCGGGCCTCTCAGAGGCGATCTTGGCCTAGTTTCTGGTTCGGAGACTCAGTCCAATCTCGGTCCAGTTTCTGGCCCAAATTTTTCTCCTTCTCATCTGGGTCGTCGGCCGGCTATCAGGCCCATGACCCATCAATAATAATTACCCAAATCCCGTCAAATTCTATCTCAAGTCAATAGCCCGTTATGCATAGCCAACGAGGTATTTTTAAACCAAAATGATATTTTAATCTTAATTCTAATGTCACTAAATCACCCCTACCACGTAACTCGGTATCTGCCCTTTATGACTCGAATTGGAAAATGGCCATGGTTGACAAATATAATGCTCTTATTGAAAATAAGACGTGGGATTTGCTGCCCCGTCCGCCTGGTGTTAATATTATTCGGTCTATGTGTATTTTTACTCATAAAGAAAATTCTGACTGTTCTTTTGAGAGGCATAAGGCCCATCTTGATGGCAAAACACAACATGTTGGCATAGATTGTGGAGAGACATTTAGTCCGGTGGTCAAACCGGAAACTATTCACACTATGCTTAGTCTGGCTCTCTCGAAAGCATGGCTCATTCATCAGTTGGATGTGAAAAATGATTTCTTATACGGTGATCTTAAGGAGACAGTATACATGCATCAACCCTTGGGTTTTAAGGACCCCAATTATCCTAACCATGTCTGTTTGCTGAAGAAATCCTTATATTGGCTTAAGCAGGCCCCACTGGCTTGGTATAAGAGGTTTGCAAATTATGTGTCTATTATTGGGTTTTCTCACAGCATGTCTGATCATTCTCTGTTCATCTATCGTCGTGGTACTTATCTAGCATACATTCTGTTATATGTGGATGATATTATTTTGACTGCCTCATCTGATAATTTGCGCAAGTCTATCATGACCCTTCTCAGTTCAGAATTTGATATGAAAGACTTAGGGCGCTTGAGTTATATTTTGGGAATAGTTGTCACTCGTCATGCTGGTGGTCTATTTTTATCACAGAGGAAGTATGCGGCTGATATTATTGAGAGAGTTGGCATGTCATCTTGTAAGTCCTCCTCTACTCCGGTTGATACCAAACCGAAGATGAGTGCTACGTCTAGCACACCATATGGAGATCCCACCCACTATCGTAGTCTTGCAAGGGTTCTTCGGTATCTTACATTCACAAGACCAGATATTACTTATGCAATTCAACATGTGTGTTTATTTATGCATAATCCATGGATTGAGCACATGCATGCGCTCAAACGCATTATACGATACATATAGGGCACACTTGATTATGGGTTGCATTTATATCCATCATATATCTCTACTCTCGTATCTTATACAGATGTTGATTGGGGTGGATGTCCAGATACCAGACGTTCAACTTCTGGTTATTGTATGTTTCTTGGTGATAACTTGGTCTCTTGGTCGGCAAAACGCTAGGCTACTTTATCGTGATCCAGTGCGGAGGCTGAGTATCGAGGCGTAGCCAATGTGGTGTCTGAGTCATGTTGGCTGTGTAATATTTTATTAGAGCTTCACTTTCCTATTCAGAAATCTACCTTGGTCTACTGTGATAATGTTAGTGTCTTCTATCTCTCTGGGAATCCGGTCCAACAACAGCGCACTAAACATATTGAGATGGATATTCACTTTGTTCGCGAAAAGGTAGCTCGTGGACAAGTACGTGTCTTACATGTTCCTTCAAGGTACCAAATTGCTGACATCTTTACTAAGGGTCTTCCCTTGGTTCTGTTTGAAGATTTTAGAGACAGTCTCAGCGTACGACAACTGCCCGCTATGACTGCGGGGTGTGATAGAAACCATGTATATTTGTGACTATTTAGGTTACTTACCATATTTTGTAGAATCCATGTACAAGTGTAATTAGGATATTAATATTATAGTAGAAATATGATTTTCCATATTTAGAGATTGTATATTGTATGTATAGACCTCTTCATTAATGAAAATAATCAATGGATTATTTCTTTCAATTATCATGAAGAATCTCTCCATCCCAAAATAAAGAAACCTTAACAGTTGAAGGAGGAGAGGTCATTTTTGTTTTTATGAACTTTGGAGTTGGATAGTTTTTTCAAGAACTTGAAATTTTGATGACTTAAACTGATGAAATGGATGAGTCTTTACCTAATCCAATATTCATGTTAAATAGAAAAATGGTTGGGTTGTCATAGTGTCATGTTAAATCAAGTACAAATGGGTAGATGAATAATTAATTGCAAAATGCAACAATTTATTGTGTAATTGAACTAAAAGTGAACATTTTAAAAACATGGATTGCCTAGGGTTTTAATAACCCCTTTTGCGCAGGAATACTTATGCCATCTTTTTTTTAATGGATTATTTTGATTCAAAAGATCACTTATGGATCATTTAAGTTCCGGACTCTAACAATCATTAGTCCATATAGATGGTTCTACGTGAATGGTTGAGATTAGTGTGAATTCTAGATGGTGTGACACTTATAATCTACGAACTCCACCAGGATGTTCAAGTTAAATATGAGATTATTTTTTTATAATTATAATGATCGGGTTAGTTTAGGTGCACCTCAAATAGTTTTATGAGATACTTGGTATCTCATTATTAATTTCTTCAAGTTATGAAAAATGTTAAATGTCTATAATGCTATAAGAAGGGATGTAAGCTTAAATATATGAATTTAGTAAAATATTGTATAAAAATTAAATTCAAAACTCAATTACTAGCGAGATCGTTATCCTAAAATCTAAAATTATAAAGTTCAAATCATAAATCTAACAATCGCTATTAGGATTTCTTTTAATTAAAAGACATTCATCTCAAGTTTTGACTTGTGGTGATGGACTGTTGGAGTTTGCCATTGACTCCTACCTCGCGATAAGGAATCTTAGAGAAGATCGATTGAAAATCCCTCCATGGTCCCACGAAGATTTTTACGTGCTTATCCAAGATAAGTGGCTCGATCATTGGTCCTACTCAATGGATTAGATTATGGCGAATCACTTGTGTATTGATTTTTGGGAAAGTATAAGATGTTATTACAACAATGTGGTTCCAAATGTCGTCGCTAGATTGAGATCTTCAAGTGACATATACTTCGACGACTTTCTATAGGTGAAGAAAAGGGGATGGTAAGTTTAATAAGACTCGAACCTACAATATCATCATAAGTGAGAATTGGATACTCCAAATCCTTTGCAACAACGGGCTTACCAAAACCAAAGTACTCCACACACTTATAATTCTTTATCACATAACATTGAATAGTCTTCTTTATTTCTGTCATCTTCTTATCTTTTAGTAAAATTTGGACACTATGAATATTAGGCATGGGATGAAAGTCATGAAACTATGATTTTATAGCAATCATATTCCATAGAGATAGGTCTACCGGGAAATAGAGATAGTTCTACTTGAAAAGGTTAGTGTGAATTATCAATATGTTTGACACTTCTAATATAATCTACCAACTCCAACCTTCAAGCTAGTTAATTATGAGAAATGTCAATGTCTATAATGCTATAAGCGGGGAATATTGTTGGTTTCAAATCGATAGGATAATATATAAAAAATATATCCACTAGCCAGTTATTAATATTTGAAATCGTTTTAGAATTTAGAATTCATAAAGTGCAAATTCTAAATCCGTTTCTAGCTATAAAAATCTTATCTGAAATTTTTAAAGAAAATATGCTGAAATAGTTAGTCTTATATCAAAATTTTAAAGATTCTTCTGAAATATATATTAGATGAACGACATGTTACATAAAGTATTAATATTTAGTCTTATATGAATATTTTTAAAGATTCTTCTGAAATATTTATTAGATGAACGATTCATGTTACTAATTTATTCATGTGTGTAATTATCTTGTTAGAGTGTTTATTGAATCTTTCTTATCCTGAAAATCTCTTTATTGAACATAAATCACGATTGACAAGGTCACATTGGAAAATCACTATGAAGGCCTTTTGGATTACATCCTTTCTTATACAATGCACGAGGAATGGGAAAGTATGTTATGTATATACTATGAGATAATTATGGTCATGTGAAGTATCACTCTTACTACAAGAAGTATGGCGCTTACTCTGGAAAGACTGAAGTCTGTCTCCTATAGTTCGTCTCTAAGGCTTCATTCTGAAATGAAAGGGCCATTATAGAATTGACAACAAAACTTTAGCAACGATAAATATTATTGCTAAAAAACGTAAATGACAAAATTTAATATATTGTTGTGAAAAAACGTAAATGGCAACAAATTTAATATGTTGTTGTTGCGAAAACTTTTTGCATTGGAGGTTATTGCAACGGCATGCAACAACTTGTTGCAAAAATACTTTTGGCAACAACATTCAACATATGACAACAAAAAATGTCGTTGACAAATGTCTTTCTTGTAGTTTCTTTTGCGAGCTACCTGAATTATCATGTGTTTACGTTTCCTAGCTGAACTATCATGAACTATTTATCAAAACACACCTCGAAGCTGACTAGATCAAGTGTTTGAATACAATCGCCAAAAGGCACGTGACAGCTTAATATAGAAAATGTTTTTTTTACCATTATCTCACATAATATAGATCCTAATTGTTTGTCATACATACAGTTCTTTGGCTATAATGAAAGAAGTTGATTCTGAAAATTGTCTTATCCATAATTGAGACATTCCACATGGATAGGTGTTAGTATTACTTTAGATACACAAAAATTGTCTGAAATTTATTTCTTCGACGAGCATATGTGATCCAGTCGCGGCGTTGCTGCAATTGTTGTGTTACACAATGAGTATATTGTTATGATCATGTGCATATATTTGATGGCTCCTTGTCTCGAACAAGCGTGAAAATGTATTAAGGCGTGAATAGCAAAGTAATCAGCACTAATGGACCATTAATTTAAAAGTTACATAAATACAAGATATATAAAAGTTAATTATATAAAGTACAATTAATTTAGATTTCACAAATTATGCAACTTAAAGCAAAAAATGAGGAAATTATTGCTATAAATAAAATGCTAAAAATAAGGATATTCATATATTAGTGATAACAAAATTAAATACATATTAAAACACAATAATTGCTTATAAAAAAAAACTCCAACACAATCTACTAGCAAGCTACTTCATGAACAAGTATATAATTTTTTTGAAAAAGTATATATGTTATACTATTGTATATTATATATGTTATTACAAAGTACAATTAATTGGCACGTGCAATAATATATTAGTTATATTGTAATATTATGTACTACATATATATTATACATAATGTATTAATATATTATATACTTTATATAATGTTCAAACTTAAATATACTAATTTCTACTATTATATCCACGAATATTTTATTGCCATCTTTTCAATTACACTTATCAATTTGAATATATCATATACATGATATTATTATATTATATATTGTATATGATATACAAACTCAAATTTACTAATTTTTATTATTATATCCAAATATAATTTGCTACCCTCTTTTCAATTACACTTATCAATTTGTAATATAGCATATACATGGTATTACTATATTATATACTGTATATAATATGCAAACTTAAATATATTAATTTCTACTATTATACTCACAAATATTTTATTACCATCTTTTCAATTACACTTACCAATTTGAAATATACATTTTTAGTTTTTTTTTCCCTTAGAAACAAATGGTGTGAAGAAGTGGTAACACATGCTTAGAAACAAAAAGAATTATGAAAAGTTTAAGTAAAAAACTATAAATATGAAATATTGAGGAGTAATGCAGGAGACTTTGAATGTGCATATAAAAGCAAAGTTTGAGAAATTGTATTTCTAGGAGTTTGAGAAGATGGATATTGAAGGAGAGAGGGCATGAAAATGAAGATTAGAGCACCTTTTGATTGATAAGGTAAGTAATTTTATGTGAGAGAACTAGATTTTATTGTGTATTTAATTAGGAGAGATAATTTATGGATATGGAAGATTGTATATACTATAATTAAAAGTTAAAAATTTGAAATTAACTGTATTTATATATTTCTTAAAAGTAATTATAACTTTTGAAAATTACTTTTTAAAATCTTGTATTTGTGTGATTTTCTCTACGTTTTCTTCCCAATTTCCTTTGATGGGCCAATTTAGTATCTACATCGTTTATTGTGTGAAAATTTCATGGCATAACCTATTTAAATGCAACCATTTAAGTATTAAAAGTTTTGTGCGCAAATAGGTAATAATGAGAGTAAAATGCTGACATGGGGTTGCTACTTATTAAGATTGATAAAAGATCCTTTTTTGTTCAATTATGGCTACATATCTCAAACCAAATGGGTGGTAACAAATTGAACATGTACTTTTAATGTTCCAAAGTGAAACTACAAACTTCTGCACTTGCCTAGTTTCAACGGAAATTTTTTTTATATATTTGAAAAATTGGTTCACCTGAACTTCATGAATAAATGCATGAAGTCCAATCATATATGCCTCAACTTCATGTATTATGTGCTTGAAATTCAGCCTAAAGTGTCGCAAGCTTGGCCTTGGCAAGCCAAACTTTAAGAAAAAATGCCGGAAAGTTTTGGCCTTGCCAAGGCTAAATTTCATACGCGAATGCCTGAAGTTATTCCGAAGTCGTTAAATTCACAAATTCTTATACATAATGATTATGACTTATATGATGTTCCAAAATCGGCTATTTGTGCGTACTTCCCCCGTTTATTGCAGCTAGGTGGGCTTTTGAATTCAGAAAAGCAGCAAAAAGGTCTCAAGCCCAGAAAGGATTCAATTAAGTTGTTAAATTCACATTAGTAGGGACACTAGTAAAGTTCCTATTTTACAGATTTTCTGATTTTCCTAGGGACACCATAACACACACAAACTTTCATGGTCATGGCTAGTAATACTTTTTGCGTAATGGTATAAATCTGCTTAATTATCATATCAACTGGTCGAACAAAGATGAAAGTTAATTACAGTGATCTGAAAGTTCCGTGTGGAAGGACTCTCACTCAACGGATCAATGGTACGCTGGGGATAACAAGCTGATGACTCCCAAAAGCTATGATTGACGGGTCGTTTGGCACGGTGATCTCTATTTATCACATCATGGGATTGAAGTGGGTGATTTAACACACACATAGCATAAAAAATTATAGTATAGATCGTTCAAAAGATATTTACATATAATCTTTCATAAAAAGTCAAATTTATTATCTTGTTGACAAATGAAACACTTTTCAGTTATGATGAAGCCGAAATATAGTATTTATGGAAGTTAAAATGACCAAATGTTCATAGAAAATGACCGAGTAACTAAGTTGTAGTCACTATCGAAATCACGGTTGGCTTGACTATAAGGCCAGTAAAACAATCGCTTGGGGTCCCAACTTTTTGGGGGCCTCGTTTTTTCCTTAAAGATGTATTGTATATGTATTATTAAAAAAAAAATAGTTAAATTTGAAAAGAATTTTTGGAGCAAAAGTACAATAACTTTAATGTGATGATTGTTGTAATAATTAGATAATAGAATAATTTTTAATGAATTATTTCCTTACATGGGTAAGGTAGCTAATTTTTTTTGCCTCATTTATACCCTAATAACCAATACAGGCCCACATTATTATTTATAGAGAAAATACATAAAATTCCCCTTAACTTGTCTCTAAAACTTACTTTAGCACTGTAACTTTACGGGAGCTTAAGTACACCCTTATTCTTGTCGATAGTGTATTAAATATCCCCTAAGTAAAGAAAGTGTACTCACGTTCCTAGAAGTAAAGGTGGGCATAAAACCCGTTGAACCGAAAAAACCGAATCGAACCGGCAATTCGGTTCGGTTTTTATTCATATTTTTAACAAAAAATAAACACAGTTCACGAAAAAACCGAACTAAATCAGGATTAAATGATTCGGTTTGGTTCTTTTGTATTTTTTATGAACCGAGCCGAAAACCGGGGGCAAATATGTAATTAATCTTATTTTTTTATTTTAGGCTACTGCTATCTCTTGAATCATAGTCATTGAAGCCAATCTATGAAGCTTTTATGGAAGTTGAATGCGGCATGAACTTAATTAACATATCACAGAAGCATTGACATAAAATGTAGGGAGAGAAAGTAGTTGTAAATTAGTGCAACTTTAAATGGTCATAACTCAGATGTCTGTTTTACCCAAAAAAATTATTTTGCATATTTTTTCGAGACGCGGCCGATCAAACTGCCGCAAGGCGGTTTGGCGCCGCCAATTTTTACGAAAACGTCTGTTTTCCCAATCAATTTGTGTTTCCCCCTAAATCGGTTTCTAATTTTTCCTTTTCTTTAGTAAACATCTCACGATATAAGATACATTTCAACGTCGAAAATTCACGGTAATGTAGGTGTGAATGTCAATTTCAATGTTGGAAATTCAATTAAAAAAAAATCCCCCGACCCAATCTGTTTTTGGACTTTAAATTATTTTTTTGGACTTTATATTTGAATTGAAAAAATTGATATAAACCGATACGTTCAGCGATATAAACCGATATATCGGTTTCTTTTTAAAAAAAAATTGATTCGGTTCATATTTTTTTGATACAAAATCGAACCGAACCGATATACGTCCATCACTACCTAGAGCAAGTGAGGAGAAAAATAAGTTTAAGAAATTGACAAGATAATACACATATCATTTTTTTAATAGCCAACATATTTAATACTCTTAACATTTTTTTCTTCATATATTAATATATATTTTTTAATTTTGAGTAAAATAAAATTTGTGGGTTCCACTTTTTCTTTTGAATTTTTAATTTTTCTTCTCTTTATTTATTGTCTTCTTCAATAGACTTCTTCTCCATTGCCCCAACCCAATTTATTCCATCACTTTCATGATCTTAGACTAAATGTTGGAGAAAAATAAACTAATGAATTAGATTTGCGCATAACTCATCTCCAAATCCGCTACCAAACTACCCCTTAATGTGCTATAAATTAAACATCTTCTAATCGAATCGGTTGTAATCACTCTTCCAGTTTTCTCCTATTAATTTCTTTCTCTCTGTCTTGGACTATTTTTCACTCCTCTTTTCTTGACATAAAGATTGCTACAGTAAGAGATACAAACTAAATCAGAAATGGAGGAGGGAAAAGCTAATGGAGTTATAGAAGATGCATTAATAGTGTACAAAAAAGAAAAGACTAATCTCACAGTTCTCAAGATCCCCTTTTCTTCACCGGCTATGGCTTCGCTGCCCATGATTATAAATGGGAGAAATAGAATAGATTGATTAGAAAAAAGAAATTTCATCTATTTTTTAATAGCTTAGTTTAATCTCTTTTATTATTTGGGTATGATTTTTGGATTTGTGTCTTGAAGATTTGAAAAAAAGATATGAGATCAATCAAGCTTTCAGGAGTGGGTTTAATGGAGAAGAAGGGTTGAAAAGTTTTTTCTTAAAAAGAATTCGAATTGTGGCTTTTAAAAAAGAAAAATGAAAAATGAAAAACACAAAAAATAGAAAAAAGAGTAAAAATTTAAAGTTTAATCAATTGTTGATGTGGCACTGACGTGGCTCTAACATGTCGCTGATGTGGCGGAAAGTGTTCTACACAACCTATTGTAAGATTGATCTAGACAACGGCGGGTTGAACAAAATTCACTTGAAAGTTGTTTAGGGGGAATTTAAACACCTATAAAGTTAAATTACTAAAGTGAGTTTTGAAGACTAGTTTAGGAGAATTTTATGTATTTTTCTTATTTATATATTTACCTTTTTCATTCTCTCTTTTACTATTCTTATTCTCAATATTGAAAAGTCTGTCAATCGGCAACTTAACGCGGCTTACAAGTTGTCTTCTTCAAAATACCAAGCATTACAACAAACAATTATTATATTGTAGCAATGCAACACTTTTAGATATCATTATATCAACTTATCTTGCTCTATAGTTTCTTACCCTTTGATTTTTATCTATTGTTTCTTGTACTTCGATTATCTTATTTATCTGTGATAGTTACTGCTACTTTTTAGACTGCTTTATGATGCCTCATAACTTTCATTTGTTAGAGTAATTATGGAACAATTCCCATAATTACCTCCAATTCATTATTGTAATATATTATAATTAGGATGATTAGAATCAATATTTTATATTTTAGGTAATATAGACTAATCTTTCTTTTGACAAACAAATTATGATAGTATATATATTGTACTATTGAAATGAAATTAATCAAGGGATTCAATTCTTACATGGTATCAAGAGCCAAAGATCCTTTGCCCTAATTCCTACTCCTCCTAAATCGAATTCTCTCCTCTCTTTCTCCTAATTTTTTTCGGCCACCCTCACAAAAACCCTAGCCGACAATCGACATCTAAACCTACCCCCTCATCGGCTTACACTTTCCGAAACCCTAAGGGGTTTTCACATCCCAAACTTCAAACACTACTTCTTTTCTTCTCTAGTTTGATTTCTTGTGGAATCTATGGCCGAAAAACAAAATTTGCATCCCGCTCTTGCCGTTAATAACGTCAAGAACTTTATCTCCATAACCCTTGAAATGGAGAAAGGGCAATATACCTCTTGGGCGGAATTGTTCAAAATTCATTGCCGCGCATATGAGGTGATCGACCATATCATACCTTCTGAATCGTCACCGGACGCCAATTTGGCAAACAAAAAGCTATGGTCCCGTTTGGATGTAATTGTCCTTCAATGGATATATGGAACTATATCCAACGATCTTTTACATACCATATTGGAGCCGAATTCTACGGCTTAACAAGCATGGGAACATTTACAAAATATATTTCAGGATAATAAACTTTTTCGAGCCGTTTATCTTGAACACCAATTTACTAACGTTAAATTGGATGATTTTTCCAACATCTCCGCTTATTGTCAGGAATTGAAGATGCTTGCGGACCAACTATCCAATGTTGGTTCGCCCGTTACAAATCAACGGTTTGTCTTTAAGTTGATTGCAATGTTGAATGAACAGAATGATAGAGTGACTATGTTCATTCAACAAAGTAATCCATTGTCTCCCTTCTATGAGGCCCGTTCGAGGTTGATTCTCGAGGAAACGTGGAAGGCTAAATAGGCATCTTCTGGAGCAGCCACCGTCGGAACTGCTCTCGTATCCACCAACTCTTTTTCCACTGATTTGGAGCCCCAAAATTCTGGTTCGGGGGTCAATAATATTAGTCAAAATAATGGCTAAAAACGGGGTTCAAACCGTAACAATAAAGGAAAAAATAATGGTGGAAAGGGACGAGGCCGGGGAGGTGGCCAAACTGCCGGCGGCAGTGGCCAGTCTGGGCAGTGACGGGCTGGCAGTAGCGGTAATCAGTGGGGCAGTGGCGGAAATAGTGGGGGCAGTACCCACCCTGGGCCTGGGCCCCACAGTGGGTTGCCCCCATCATGTCCATATCCGACTTCATCGTGGGCCAGGCCTCCTCATTCTTCAAATCGCCAACCCGGTATTCTAGGGTCTTATCCACATCATGCGTTTGCGGCCCAGGCACCGTCTTCGGTTGGCTATGCACCTACGGATATTGAACAAGCCATGAACAACATGAATATAAGTGTTCCGGATGAGTCATGGTACATGGACACAGGGGCTATGTCACACATGACAGCATCTCAAGGTAATCTCTCGTCTTATTTTAATATGAGCAATAATAAAAAATATTGTTGTCGGCAGTGGGCAGAAAATTCCAATTCGTGGTATTGGTCAGATAATACTACCCTCTCCGCACCCACCATTATCCTTGAAAAATGTCTTACATGCACCAACGCTAAATAAAAACTTGATCTATGTTAGACGTTTTACCATTGACAATAATGTTTCTATGAATTTTGATCTGTTTGACTTTTCTGTGAAGGATTTTCAGACGGGGATGCCACTTATGAGATGCAATAGCACGGGGGACTTATATCCTGTCACCTCCGTTTCAAAACATTGCATGACCATACCATCAACCTTTGCTGTCATTTCTCCTACCCTATGGCACAATCGGTTGGGACACCCAAGAGCACAAATTTTTAATAATCTTAGGAAGGATAATTTGGTTTATTGTAACAAACTTTTGGACTCTTTTGTTTGCCAATCTTGTGTGTTTGGTAAACATGTTAAGCTTCCTTTTGCATCTTCTACTACTCATAATTTTATGTCATTTAATCTTGTGCATTGTGATTTGTGGACATCACCAGTTTTGAGTTCTGCGGGTTATAAATATTATCTGCTCATTCTAGATGATTATTCAAATTTTTTGTGGACGTTTCCCTTAGGACATAAATCACAAACCTACCACATTTTAAACAATTTAGTATTGTTATCAAAACTCAATTTGGCAAAAACATTAAAAGTTTTCAATGTGACAATGGGGGGAATTTATCAATGCCCAATTTAATGATTTTTGTCACCAAAATGGATTGTCTTTGCGTATTTCACGTCCACATACCTCACCACAAAATGGAAAAGCCGAAAGAAAGATTCGAACAATTAACAATATGATTCGCTCTATTCTTGTGCATTCTTCCACACCACCAAAGTTTTGGCACCATGCACTTCAAATGACTACATACCTTTTAAATATTCTTCCTAGTAAATTGCTCTCCAATGTGTCTCCTACACAAATGTTGTATCATCGTCTCTCGTATTTTACATATTTGAGGGTGTTTGAGGGTTTGTGTTATCCTTTGTTTCCATCCACTACCATTAACAAGTTGCCAGCTCGTTCAACTCCTTATGTGTTTTTGGGATACCCGCAAAATCATAGGGGATATAAATGTTATGATTTAACTAATGGGAAAATAATTATATCTCATCATGTGGTGTTTGATGAGTCTACATTCCCGTTTGCTAAGTCTCATGTGGCATCTTTACTTTCATATGATTTTTTGGACAACGGAATACATCCCATTTTACACCACCCCCTTCATAACCAAACACAAGTGGAAACAACCCAACCAAATACCCAACATTTCCTGGCCCAACCAAAATGGGACTGGACCGACGACCACATTACCGCTGGTCTCGGCCTAGTCCTATTTTCGTGGCGGGCCGGCCCAAGTAGGGGAGGCCACTGCTCACTCACCTGAACCCGGATTCCAATCCAACACCGGTTCGGGCCTCACTACACCTCCTCGGCCCAATACCATACTAGAGACCTTTACTACCCAATTAATGACAGAACAACCTCGGATAATTGAAACCCGTGCCATGCACGGGATTTTTCAGCCCAAACGTCAGTTTAACCTACTATCCTCAGTTCAACCATCACCTCTACCTAAAAAATCTCAAGGCCCCCTTATCCGACCAGAATTGGAAAGCTGCCATGTCAGACGAATTTACTACTCTTATTAAAAATAGGACATGCGAGTTAGTACCACGTCCGTCTAATGTGAATGTCATTCGGTCTATGTGGGTTTTTGTCATTAAAAGAATTCTGATGGTTCTTTTGCGAGATACAAAACTCGTCTTGTTGGTGATGGCAGTTCTCAGCATGTTGGAGTCGATTATGATGAAACATTCAGTCCGGTAGTAAAGCCAACAACTATCAGGATTGTTCTTAGCCTGACACTTTCCAAATCGTGGTCTATTCATCAGCTAGATATTAAAAATGCATTCTTACATGGACACTTACAGGAGACGGTGTACATGCATCAACCATTGTACGCGTCCAGATCATGTTTGCCTATTGAAGAAATCCTTATGTGGTTTGAAACAAGCTCCTAGGGCATGGTATAACCATTTTGCAGGATTTGTTTCCAAGTTGGGGTTCTCTCACAGCAAGCCTGATCAATCATTGTTCATTTATCGAAAAAGCAATGACATGGCATATATACTTCTGTATGTCGATGATATTATTCTCACAACATCATCCACTTTGCTTCGCCAATCTATTATGTCCCTTCTTGCAGCAGAATTTGCAATGAAGGACTTGGGTATGTTAAATTATTTTCTTGGCATTGCCGTCACCCAATATGCATGTGATCTGTTTCTTAGTCAAAAGAAATATGCCGAAGAAATAATTGACAAAGCAGGGATGTCTTCCTGCAAACCATCACATACTCCGGTTGACACAAAGGCAAAATTGAGTAATGATGCCGGAAATCCATACAACGATCCTACACATTACCGCAGCCTCGCAGGAGCCTTGCAGTATCTGACTTTTACAAGACCCGATATTTCCTATGCGGTTCAACAGGTTTGCTTACACATGCATGATCCGAAGGAAGAACATATGTGGGCTATCAAAAAGATTCTGCGGTATGTTAAGGGTACTTTCCATTTTGGCCTCCATCTGTATAAGTCTTCCATCTAGAGTCTTTCAGCCTACACAGCTGCAGTTTGGGGTGGTTGCCCGGACACACGTCATTCCACTTTAGGTTATTGTGTGTTATTGGGGAACAACCTTATTTCATGGTCGTCAAAACGACAATCCACACTGTCTCGGTCCAGTACTGACGTAGAATACCTAGGGGTCGCCAATGTGGTTGCTGAATCATGTTGGCTCTGTAATCTACTGTTGGAGCTACATTGTCCAATTGAAAAGGCAACAATGGTCTATTGTGACAATGTGAGTGCGATATACTTATCCGACAATCCTGTTCAGCATCATCGCACAAAATACATTGAAATGCATATCTTATTTGTCCGCGAGAAGGTTGCCCGTGGACAAGTCCGTGTTCTCCATGTACCGTCCCGTTATCAGATTGCTGAAATCTTCACGAAAAGTCTTCCACACGTACTTTTTGAAGATTTCAGGGACAATTTCAGCATACGAGAACCTCCCACTAAGACTCCGGGGGACTGTTAGAGTAATTATGGGACCCCAATTCATTATTGTAATATATTGTAATTAAAATTATTAGAATTAGCATCTTATATTTTAGGTAATATAGATTAGTCTTCCTTTTGACAAGAAAATTGTGATTGTATATATATTGTACTATTGGAATAGAATTAATCAAGGGATTTAATTCTTACCTCATTTTCATACTGGATTGAATTAATTGTCCTTATCTGACCTTTTTGCCATGCTTTCTCTTGAGCCGAGGGTCTTTCGGAAATAACCTCTCTACCTCCCAAAGTAGAGGTAAGGTCTGCGTACACTCTACCTTACTCAGACCCCACTTTATGGGTTTTCACTGGGTATGTTGTTGTTGTATATCAACTTATCAATTTTTTTGAGCTGGTTTTATTATTCTACCTTTATTTTATATTTTTTCATTGAAATTTATCATTATTAATATTTTACTTAGGATTTCTCTAAAATTTGACTTTAAGCCCCAATCATATTGAGACGGCCTTGATCGAAATAGATAAGAAATATGATAAGAATTCTAAGAAGCACAACAAAAGAAAACTCACGAACGCAAAAAAAAATAAAGAAAAGGAGAAACATATTATATTATGCATAAATATGAGTTATATTTTTCTGCATCTCTGCTTGAAGATGAGGTCCAATGAAAGAAGAAAAAGACATATCATCACTATCAAATCAAATTGAGAGAAAATTGAAACTTTGTTCTCATTTGGTTACTTTATTAACAGGAAACCATATCCACTTCAACACAACATACTCACTGAAATTTCACAAACTTTATTGTTAATCAGTTATTATATCGCTCGTAACTAATATAATTTTTTTGATATTTCATCACTAATTAGGATGAATTTTTCTGCTTAACTACATAATTTATTCCTTGCTAATTTTTAAAGTATTTTTTTTAGTTGTGATCCCATACTGGGGATCTTTTGTTCCTTAATTATTAATTCTTGTCAAGTATATTCACGAGAAGTCACAATAAGGTGCATACTTTGGCCACCATCACTATTAAAAGTTTGACACTTTTTTACTATCGAACATTTTTGTCAAAATTCTGTCGATAATCAACTATTAAAAGTTTGACACGATGTTCCGACTAACCTCCATCGAAAAAGCCATCGGAATTGCGACAAAAAAAATGTTTCGTTGGAAAATTTCGTCTGAATTTGGTGAATTTCTAGTAATGCCTATAGATGATGCTGCTAATAATATTTTTCTAAGAAAATTGGCATTATCACAGCTTTTGTTTTCAAGCATATCATTTCACTTTAAAGTTATCTTTGGACACATGAATTTGATGTTTTCTTTAATGATGCTGCATGCAATTAACATCTCCGTGGCCACCCAAATTTGATTTATTCATGAAAATTTCTTATGAAAATTAAACACTAGTTCCAAATTAAACTTAGTGAATGTTAACTTCGTATCTTGTATCTTCTGTTCCTTGATTAATTTTCTTTAAATACTTTTGTGAAAATTCACAATAAGGTGCATGTTTTGGCCACCATATTAATTAGGCTGACTTATACAAATGTCACCTTTTTAGGTTATTATTTAGACTTTGTTTCTATTTTTAAAAGTAGTCCAAATGCCTTTGGAAAATAATCCTTTAGAATAACATTACAATCGCGTCTAATGTTTGATATATATTAGATTGTAGTCTAACGTTTGCAATAACTTATAAAATCTTAGATAGTAATGTAACATATTTTCATCAAATTTTCAATTTGTTTCAAAAGAAATATTTAGATCGTAATTTAAAAGGTCATAAATTATATATTTTTTAAAATACTACTCCAAATTATACTTCTAATTGTTCGAAGAAAGTTGTCACTATCACACCTTTTGTTATCAAGAATATCATTTCACTTTAATAATTATCTTTTGACACATGAAAATTGTTGTTTTCCTATTATGCCGCATGCAATTGACATCACTGTGTCCATCATCTTTAAATTATCAGCCACTCCCAAAATAGATTGATACATGCAAATTTCTCATATTTCCCCCTTTTACTATTAATAATATGATCCTACTATTAGATCATTTGAAACCCTAGTTCCAAATGAAAATTACTCAATCCCAATAGAGGATATCGAGTTCTGATAATCACTTTCGCTCGATCCAATTCACCTTCGTTGAGTGGTTCGTACTTACGACTTCACCAACCACTTCGGCTTAATCATCTCACTTCTTTCCTCAATCCCAATAAATATAGACTCCGTATCTTGATTATGTGGACCATATTGTGATTCGATCTTGATAACAATATGAGATAGCGGAAGAACTTCTGAGAGTTGTGTGATTTGAGCGTGATTGCGGAGCAACTCCTAAGAGTAATATGATCTATTTTTAGAGGTTCCATTGACTCTATGTTAAGGAAAGAATTGGCATATTTTAAAAGGCATTGTAATTCTTTTTTCATAGTGGAAACCCTCTATGCTTGGCGAACCTTGAAAAATTTGTGTTATTTCTTCTTCTCTATTTTGATATGTGTGTAATTGTGTACTAGTTAAAATTATTTCTTTTTTCCTAGGAACTCCAAAGTGAGTTTGCAACTCCTAGGTAGATTCTCTAACCTCTAATACATGCAAGTGAGTGTTTCTCTACTTTATTACAAATAATGCAAATAATTTCACTTTCAAGAAAATGTGCACTTTGCATTTTTGGACAAATAAACCCCTCCCAAAGACATTAAGACTAAAAGTGTGGGCCATCCAATACCTTCCAAAATCTACCCAATTTCATTTGATGGAAAATAAAATAGCATAATATATCACAAGAAAAAAACAAAATAGACAACATTGTTTTATACTAAAGATTTGTTATGTTGTGAATATGAAAGCCATAAAAGATTTGTATCTTTGATTTGAGAAGCATCTAAAAATAGTCCAAATCCCTATTTATATTATCACAAGAATCCCAAGCTTAAAAAATTTAAAGGAGGGCCAAGGATCGAATCCCGTCAGCGGTAGTGTGAGAGTTACTTCTTGAAATAAAGGAGGACTCCTTGTGCGCAGCGTGGTACTGGTCTAACCTTTGAAATCAATTGAGTCGCACGATTTACCTCCTTCACTTCACGGACCTGTTTGACCAGGGGTGTGGGAGGCTCGCAGGGTGGGAGTTCCACCTTTTTTTTGGAAAAAGAATCCCAAGCTTAAAGTATTAACTCAAATGGGCCCATACTCCTACGTCCTCAAAGCCATTTTGGGCCTATTCATCTGTCGGCAATTGGGGCCCACTTTCTTTTTCCATTTCCACTTGAAAAAAATTCTTAAATTTATAAATTGAGTTTAAGTTTTATATTCGAATAATACGAAAATAAAAAAAATTATAATCAGAGTATTTATAAGATACAAATTTAACTTATACCTATATATTGATAGTTTAAAAATTTCTTTGAATATGACACGTTGATATTTTACTTTTCAGATTATCAATCAGACTTGCAATAAAAGGGTACTTGTAGTTGTATGTCAACTTAACATGATAAGGCTAGCTAGATTAACAGCCAGATAAAAAATGAATTTGTAATGAAGATGATTTTCATATCAGACTCAATAAATAATTAAATGGAGATGAGTGATTAGAAAAATACTTTTTCGATTTATGTCTAATTCTTTCTGAATCTTGATCACAATCATACCGACAACTTTATTTTTGAATTCATTCTATTTTGCATCCACCTACTCGTGGAATAGACCAAAAAGAGTAAGAGAAATTTACGGCCGACTAGAAGAGAGCTATAGACACCCGTGATTAAAGGTTTGTGAGGTTGTTAATGGTTCTATAATTGCAATAAACACATTTAAAAAATTATGAAAATAAAGTCATCAGGTAATTACAATTAAATTCTTCCATAAACATAATGATAACCTAATAGAAAAGGTAACTAACTTCTCATAATAGGTCAATTACACTAATCACATTAAGAAAATACTTACTATATTGTACGTAGATATATATATAAACTTAAACTTTGGAAAGGGTAATTTTCCATTTATCTAAATCCAATGACCGACAAAACAGTGGAAAAACAAATTCTCCAAGATTTGGTCTATTGTGATGCAAATTGCAAAGTACTGTCCTATATTGGGTACTCATACATATAGTCAAAACACACAACTAAAAGTCAACCTTTTCTATCTGGCAATTAAAAAATTCACAGATTTATGATTCCTCATAGAGGGGTTGGTTTATAAAAATGTCAAAAGAATAAAAAAGAGGAAAAAATGTGGAGATTTATTGCCAACAATATGTCGCCATACATTTGATCTCTTTTTTTAATTTTTTATTTTGGTTTGGAAGATACTTTGTCTGTCTCAAAATAGTGCTCACAGTTTACCTTTCGAGAGTCTATTTAAGTAATTTTGATAATTTCATTATATTAACTTAAAATTTTAAAATTAAAATTTAAATATTTAAAAACTATATGAAAATTATTATAAACTGTAATTCTTCTTATTCAATATCTGAAAAATATACATAAAATATTGATCAAAATTCATGTAATTTGATTTTCGAAAAGCAAAAAATGACATGTATTTTGAGACGGAATAAGTTACACTTGATCAATTTATTTATGGAAGTATAATAAAACCAAAGTTCAAAAGAAAATTTCATCCCTATTCCCTCGTTTATTTAAAAAGAAAAAGAAAAAAAAATTTTCTTAATATTCTCTAGTCCTGCCTAATGTCACTTTTAGTTCCTTAATTTTTACTTAGTATATTTTAATTTTAACCTTGTGATATATGACTAAGTATATTTATCTTACAATTACCTGAATTGTGCCTTTGTGATCCTTCACTTGTGAATATTCATCAATTTCTAGAACTATTAACTGTTCCACTATTTAATTACCCACATGTTATGTTAAGTTTGTATTATTACACCATATTTGAGGGTAATGTACTCTTAAAAATAGTTCAGTTGTAATATATTTCCTATAAAGGGACCAAAAGCACATTTTAATTAATTTAAAATTAAAAATATTGAGTCATATATCACACGAACTAAATAAGAATTTACATTTTAATTATTATCCCTCTCGATTAAAGAAAAAGGAGTAAAAATATGGTGAATACTCCAATGGTCGTCAAGGCTTTTTCTCAACAACCCTATATCTATAGTTGGGGTAATAGAGGCGTGATTTGATAATATGCTAATTTAAGAACTATTAATAAATAAAACGACTTTTTCTCTCTTTAATTGAAATAAAATAGGATTTTGTTTGGGTTCGAAAAAAATTGACTCTTTTTAAATTATTTATTTTATAACTTTGTTTATGTCAATTATATTGTCAAGTGGAAATTCTTGCTAATCATCTCTCTTCTTCGAGTTTAATACAATCCATTATTATGACAATAAATGTTAGCTAATGACATCTTATTTTGTTTTACTTTTTTTTTTCAAAGTGGACGACAAGGGAAGATTATCATAGTGAAATTGAGTTTCACGTCTTATTTTGCTTTACCTCTTTTTTTTTCCATTGTCAAATAAATTTGACGTTTTACGTTGAGTAAATTTCTCAAAACAACTTTATACTATCAATATTTGTTGAGTAAAGTTTTCCACCATCAATCAATATGAGTTATGACTTATGAGGTTTCCAATTTCCTCCTCCCACCAATTATTATTATTTAAAATTTTATCGTTTTATGAGGTTTCCAATTTCCTACTCCCAACAATTATATATCCATAAAACAGATCGAAGCTTTCACAAGTGTGAAGTCCTATTACCACCAAAGGATGTGGTGCACCAGTGGGGTATTCCTCCTTAATCAGAGGTCTCGGATTCGAGCCATGAATATGAAAAAATCCTTGATAGAGAGTGCTTCTCCCGAATGGGGCCCTACATGACGCAAATTCGGATATAATCGAACTCCAATGCAGGTATCGGACACCGGGTGAGAAAAAAAAAATTGTCAAGTCCTATTGTTCACCTGTGACTTCTTTTCTTGACTATTGCAAGATTTTATTTTATTTTATAAAAGATAAATAATTGTTTTATCTGCATTTATTAGGCTGACTGTAGGTGTATACCAGCTTTTTAGAAGAAAATGTGAACGCCTACTTAGAATATATAAATATTTTCTTGATGATATGTAAATATTATGTTTTGCAAAATATCCGCGTTTGTGTCCAATAAATATGTGTTATGTAATTATATGTTCCCTGTACGAATGTGTGCTATTTTTTTCATTTATTTTTTTAAAATTTCAACCAGTTGGAGGCGTGACATGAAATAAAAGTAAAAGAGAAGATTTTGAATTGTCTAAAAATTAAATAAAATTGCAATTTTATGATGCCATAGTCAATATCAACAACAACATACCCATCGTGTAATTCCATAAGTGGGGTCTGAGGAGGGTAAGATGTACACATAACGTATCTCTACCTTTGCGGGGTAGAGAAATTATTTTTGATAGACCCCGACTAAAAAGAAACGTAATCAATGCAGGGTTGCATAAAAATAAGACATCAAAATAATAAGATACAAAATAAATGGTATAACATAGTAATACCTACATAAAGATAATGATCGACGCGATATCAAAATACTACAACTAAGAAAAGGAGAAGCCTCCCGCCTCTCTCAAATATCTACTACCCTTCTATCCTAATTCTCGACCGCAAATCTTCCTATCTAAGGTCATGTCCTCATTCAATTGGTGTAAAGTCATATCATGTCTAATCACCTCCCCTCGGTTTTCTTCGTCCTACCTCTACCTCTCATAACTCCTACGACAGTCAATCTCTCACACCTCATAACTGGCGCATCTTCACACCTCATCTTCACATGCCCAAACAATCTCAGTCTCGCTTCCCTCATTTTGTTCTCCATGGAAGCCACTCCGACCTTATCTCGTATATCTTCATTCCTAATCATATCTCTCCTAATATGACCACACATCCATCTGAGCATCCGCATATCCGCTAATTTCATCTTTCGAACGTAGACGTTCTTGACTGGCCAACACTCTGCCCCATACAACAATGTTGGTCTAACCACAACTCTGTAGAACTTACCTTTCAGCCTAGGCGATACCTTCTTATCACAAAGCACCCCGGAGGCAAGCCTCATTTCATCTACCTTGCTCCAATACGATGGGCGACATCATCGTCAATCTCTCCATTTTCTTGTTTAATGGACTCAAGATACTTGAAACTCCCTCTTTTAGGTATAACTTGTGCCTCGATCTTCACTTCCACATCCGTCTCTTGTGTCACGTCACAGAACTTGCATTCAATGTACTCTGTCTTAGGCAATATCAACCTATACAAAATGTCCGAGATTATTGTGATTGTAAAAATATTTTATTGATGAAAATAATTTGTTTCTCATCCTTAGTTTTTACTTTACAACTTTCTTGGATGTGGATTGGACAATCTTTTCTGACATTTCTTTAATTTTTATTTCCAAACTGGTGTTTAGTACCGACATTAGAGCTCAACTATATTCGGATTCACGTCGCGTAAGGTCATTTATGGAGAAACGCTCCCTATAAAAAAAATTCCACACCCAATACTCGAACCCACTAACATTTCTATTTCTACATTGAATTTGCGATTTAGCATAGAAATTAGAAAGGCCTTTCAGTTGTAATGAATTGTTGACATTAGTCTTACATTAGTATAATATTTTATACTATTGGTATAATATTTTACTCCCTTTGTATATTATAATATGCAGTAGATAAATTATCTTATTTTCAGATCAGTAATCCCATTTATCATTATATATTTAAAATAAATATATAATCAACTTAAAATTAGCTAATCAATATATATACACCTCATTTTAAAGCTGGATGAGAATTTGACTATATATATGAATTCTATATAACTATTCATTCTAATACCATTTGATAATTATCATCAACAAGTTAATCACTCACTATCTTTAGCACTATATGGTTCACTTTTATAAGTCCATCAAATTAAAATTCATTGTATCTGAATATCTGAAAAAGAATTGATATGTTCCCAAAGAAAAGGAAATTCACCAATGAGCACTCAATAGGGATACCTGTATATACATCAAAAACAAATGTACCTGCCAAAAATTATGGTGGGATGATAACTAGTAATGTTAAGCCGATTCTTTAAAAATATTGATGGGTGTGTATTGAATTTTTTAAAGATAGTGTATTTTTTGAGGATATGATGCTAGTATGACATTAGAGGCTGAATTATGATTTTGAGTTTATGAGTTATGGAATATTCTAGAAAACACAACTTAATCACTAGGTTTTTGACAAATTATTTATACATATTAAGTGGATGATGAAATATAGATACGGAATTTGAATCAGAGCTACTACATTTTGCTAAACTCTTAGGCGCGAGTGGTAGCTCGACCGCTATGTAACAATATTTATAGAGAGTCTGAGCAACATATATGATAAGTATTATTTTATTTTTAATTAAATATCTCAAATTCAGATTATTAGATTGAAGCTACTTTTGATAAGGAGCGTTTATTCCATAAAATAAAACTTTATGCTGTGAATTCAGATTAACTAATCCGTAAAATAAAACTTTATGCTGTGAATTCAGATTAACTAAATTCCAAATTGATATCGAACGCGTGATGAAACACATAAAAACACATATGAAAGGTTCCGTTGCTATCTATCAAGGGAACGACATGATCATTATTCACCATTTACATCACCATGGCTAAAATCAGAAATTGGACCCACAATTCGTCCTTCACTTCTAGTACACTGACACTCATAATATAGTAAAAATAACGGTAAAATTAATATTACTGAAATGGGAAAAAGAAAAAAAACAAGTACAATTCACTAATTTATATATTTGCTTTAAAGGCAAGAGTATCTCACTCATACACCAATATTGCATTTTGTTGCTGTTGCTTTCATTTTGGGATAAGACATAAATCATTGATTTATTTTTATAAATAGAGAAAGGGACACACTTAATAGACACCATTCTAATTCATCTACCTCTATTTTTTTGCTTTTCAGATCTCATCTTGTCTTTTAGTTGCTAGATTTTTCCCTTGAACTAAAGTTAATTAACTATATTTCTCTTCAAATGATATATAATTTTTCAAGTAAAGATACATTTTAACAAGCGGTGGAGTAAGAAATTCTAACAACGAAATTCATAGATATTAATAAATAATATCTATGTAACATGTGTTATGTGAACCTCGCAACTTAAAGCAACTTTTGAATTATCTTTACCATTACAGAAATTAGAACTTTCTGTTTTCTGAAAGAAATACAATATATATATATATATGAATATGCATAATATATTTTTTATCAAGGAAATCCAACTGAACTCCTTCAAATTATGTAAAATACTGACCCTGATACTCACATGTTCAAAATCATTATACTAATCTTACTTTAGACAAAAAGAGAAAATATCTTACTGTTAAAACCATAAAAGAGAATAAAGAAAAAGAACCAATGAAGCAAGTCTTACTTTTGTAACTACTATACGTACCACTAAAAGCTGCAGTGGGGTTAATAAGAATCACAGCATATTTCATCAGAGATTTCAAATTCCAACACTAGAAATGAAATCTTCTTTAATAAAAATATTTTATCTCAAAATGAAATTTTATGCTATATGTGAATCATGATTAATCGGCCCCAATTATAAAAAGAAACAAGAATTAGCGCGGAATAACTTTTAATATTACACAAGAAAAATCTATCAATAATCTTATTTATTAGCAACGGAGCATCACTCTTTAGCTAGCTAAGGGATAATTAGAGACAAATTATTGATGAATTTCATATATAATTCTTTTTTTTTCAATTAAATAACAGTATAATGATGAACTAGAGACGGATCAACAAGTATCCCGTCAGTGATAACTTAGTGACAAATTTCATAGCTAATTATATTCCTATACAACAACAACAACGTACTCAGTGTAATCTCATAAGTGAGGTACGGGGTGAAGTGTAGGCAAACCTTACCCCTATTTTGAGAGGTAGAGAGGTTATTTCTAATAAACCCTCGTCAGCTAATTATATTCCTATGTTTTCCAATAATTAATCAAATACCGAACAACCAATAGGAAATCAGGAAAAATAATATATATGTATTAGGGTCCACTCATCTTTGTTATTTATATCAAACTGTACTACCATGCTCTTTCCCTTCAATATACACCTTCCTTTCAACACTCTCTCTTGTCTCTCAACACTTTGCATTAATTCATGTACTCCATTCATTAATTTCCTCCTCCTCCTCCTGGGTCTTTTTTCTTCATATTTTCTTTCAAAATGGCAACAATTTTTTTCCTCCCTTTTTTCCTTTCCCTAATTTTCCTCCCTTCCACTAATGCTGGATATTGGCCACCTTCCCCTGGCTATTATCCAAGTACAAAATTTAGGTCCATGAGTTTCTATCAAGGATTTAAAAATCTTTGGGGTCCTAATCATCAAAATGTAGATAACAATGGCATTAATATGTGGCTTGATAGAAATTCAGGTTTTTTTAAAATTACTTGATTAGTACTTAGTTGGTGGACTCTTCACTTTTGATGTCGTATTCGTGTCGAATTCTCCAAAAATATACTATGTTTGGAGAATCCAACACACGCCCATTGCCATTTTTAAGGAGTCCAAGCAACATAGTTATTACCAACTTACTTAAAATTTTCTATTTTTTGTGGGAATTTTTGTTTCTCATACTGGGCCGCCCTTTTTTATTGATTCTTGATTTGATGATGTATAGGAAGTGGATTCAAGTCGGTTAAACCGTTTCGATCCGGGTATTTTGGTGCTTCCATTAAACTCCAACCCGGTTACACGGCTGGAGTTATCACAGCTTTCTATGTAAGAATTGTTGTTTTTTCCTCATGTATTCGCAGTTATGTTGCTCGGACTTACCAAAAATAATGTTGTACTTGTGTCGGATCCTCCAAAAATAGTGGATTTTACTATTTTTTGGGAATCCAGCACGCAACCATCGACATTTTTGAAGAGTCCGATGAGTAAGATAGACTGACAGTGTAAATATTTTTGTTGTAATTTATGTGTCACAATTTGATTGGACACGAGATTTAAACAAGAAAAAAAGACTTTTGAAACTTGTAGTTTAAAAGACATCTTAGATATTTGTGTGACTATATATATATATAAATTATCTCAACAAGGTTAAAATGAAAATTTCGAGTTTAAGTTGTTTTCAAATACAGAATTTCAAATACAGAAAATTAACAGTCTTATAAATTAAAAAGAAAAGCGTGTCATCTAAATTGGGACAAAATAGTAATGCTATTAATTTTTTTTTAATATGGTTGGTTTTTTGCTCGTACGTTTAGTTGATTAACTAATTAATTGTGGAATATTTGGCAGCTTTCAAATAATGAAGCACATCCAGGGTTCCATGATGAAGTGGACATAGAGTTTCTTGGAACAACATTTGGAAAACCATACACACTGCAAACAAATGTTTATATTAGAGGAAGTGGAGATGGGAAAATTGTAGGAAGAGAAATGAAATTTCATTTGTGGTTTGATCCCACAAAGAATTTTCATCACTATGCTATTTTGTGGAGTCCTAGAGAAATTATGTAAGTACTAAGTACTATATACACCAATTTGTTATGAGTTTATTTTATTCTTTAATTCAATTTAATGATAAGGAAATATTCTACCGACAAAAATCATTTGACACTAAAGTGTCAATCATGGTTTCCACCCAATGACCAATGAATTTGACACTAAAGTTTTTTTTACTCTTTTTGCATAGATACATGTTAAGAGGATAATTTATGGTGTAGTCCTTTTCCCTACAGTAGCTAAAAGGTCCACCATTTTTCACCCGGATAGATTGCATGTATGTCCAAAATACATTAGGCCCATACACACACAAAAATATTATAGCTCTCTCGGCTTTGAAACAACGGTAAAAATATTTTTGTATGATTTATAGGGTTCGTGTCGCGGCAAGAATCAGACATAGATGTTTGCAGTAAAATAGGTTATCTACATCACACCTCCTTGGGATGTCACTTTTTCTCGAACCCTGTTCGAGTTACCTCACTAAATAAGCAAATGCGTGTTATTTAATTTCGTTTGTAGAATTTCAAATTAAGATAAATCTTTCTCTTTATTAGCATAAGTCTCGTTGAATTAGTCTTTTTCGCCACATAGGAGCTTTGAGAATTGAACACAAGACAAACCCTTTCTCCTTTCTCGTACTTCGTACTTTTTGCTTTTGTTCACATATTTTTTTTTTATAGGGCGAAGACTTAAACATTTCCTTTATGTTGATAGAAATAACAAGACTAAAAAGTAATAACTACATGGTTTTGCATGAACTGGAATACTTCATGGAATAAGCAAATACATATATTTGCCTTTGTAGAATTTCATAAATCTAAAAACTAATTATATTGTTATTTTGATTGATTTTATTTAGCTTTTTGGTGGATGACGTGCCAATAAGGAGATATGCAAGGAAGAGTGTTGCAACATTTCCACTAAGGCCAATGTGGTTATATGGATCCATATGGGATGCATCTTCATGGGCTACTGAGGATGGAAAATACAAAGTCGATTATAGGTACCAACCATTCTACGGAAAATTCACAAATTTTAAGGCGAGCGGTTGCACCGCTTATTCATCATGGTGGTGCCACCCGGTGTCCGTCTCGTCATACCAATCTGGTGGCCTTTCAAGGCAACAACGTCAGGCCATGAATTGGGTTCGAAGTCGCTACTTGGTCTACGATTATTGCATGGACTCTAAAAGAGACCACTCCCTAACACCGGAATGTTGGCGTTAAATGGAGTAATTTTATAGGTATCCTAAAGAACCGAACTAGCGCGGGATGTAAAAGTACATCCATGGTACAAGTGTCAATCTTTCATAGGATTAATATCCTATTTTGTGTGAACTACCTTTCTTTTAGGACAATTTAGGACTATGCATGGATGGTGGGGACTGAAACGAGTGCATTTACTTTGTTATTTCTCAATAAAGAAAAAGTTTTATGTCTCTATTTTTTTTCCATTAATTCTTGTTATGTCTAGTCCCTTTTTGGACATCACATCTCCAGGAGTGAGTAATGAATATATTTTTATTTATGCCAATCTTCTTTTTTGTCCATGTTTTGTTAGATTACATGTAACATCTATTTCGACCATCAGAAAATGCGATGGAATTGATAGAATTCATCCAATTTAATTAGATATCTAGGGTTCGATTGATAGAACTCATCCAACTTTAATTAGATATCTAGGATTTGAGTCCTGATCAGTATGAAAAAATCCTGTTATGAAGTAATTTTTCTTTTAACGAATCTTACACGACACGAATTCAAATTAATTGGACCCCAATGATGTGGAACACCAACACCAGGTGAAAATAAAATAAAATATCATGTGACATCCATTTCAAGTACCCGTCTCTGAAACATTTAACGTAAGTCAAATTAAGAGAAAATATGATTTGAACAATCATGACAAAAACAAAAGAAACATATCTAAATGAAATAGTTACTAGAAAGGTTGATTCAAACTTGTTGGTTTTATGAGATATACAAAATAAAATAAGCGTATATAAAATTTGAATGGGATGGTCAATGTAAGCCCAAACTTGTGGTTTCACATATACAATATATATTTTTAAGAGAGGACTATTAATCAGAATATATAAAAGTAGAGGGCACCGTTACCAGGGAACTAATTTAGAGAGGGTATACTAGAGTAGTTGCAAAAATGGGAGGACCAAAACTCGACTTATCATAGTTTTTTTTTTGTTTTTGACGAAGAAATCCGCAGCCGCTACTCTTTCGAGTGCGCACAGGGTAAACTCCGGACTGACGCAATAACCTGCAAACCACGTTAACCGATTAACCACATGACTTATCATAGTTGTAATTTACTTTATGTGGGAAATGTAAATGTTTCGGAGTACGCCACTTCTTGTCTTTCCACATATATTAAAAAACATGTTCACACTTAATATTTATATTGTCCAATAAATATATGATACAATAATCAACCATAGTAAATCAATATGTATATTCACCTCGACTTATCACTTCATTATAACAAACAAATGTCATTTGATGTAAATAAGTGTCGGCAAGTTTTTTTCCCCAAGTATTTATTGAGCGTAAAATCACTTTCGCTAAACATTAATCTTAGTGTATCTAGCTCTATCTTATGTTTTATCAATTTACTCTCCCCAACTAAGTTCTTAATAATTTCAAGTCAATTACACAATCTCTTGATCTTGTCAGTGTCGAATGTAGTATATTTTATTATGAGTTTCAACGAATATAAAAATATATGTGAAAAATTACTAATTTTTTAATAAACATTAAATTTTGAACTCATAATTATAAAAATACAATGAATTCAGTGCTAAGACGAACCTTAAGATGTGAATCTATCAGATTTAAATCCTTCCTAATCTTATAAGGTGTTTGTACATTCAAACTTTTTGGAAGTTTTTGGCAGTTTTTGGCATTTAAAAATAATCTTGAGACTCTTTTTCAAAAACTATTTTGGTCCAAGCAATCCTTTTCGAAATAGTATATTTGCTTAGATGCCCTAAAACTCTCAAGTAATTTAGAGCAGACCAAGTCAATTAGTATGTCTTCAGTGAGGCCCTACAACTATTTTACAACTCAATTTGCAGCTCCAAATAATTATCATATATTTGTCTTTTCAAAATGATGTGATGAGTCTCTTTAAACACTGCTAATGAAGTGATTAAGGAACATTTAAAGGAGAACATATTTAAAGGAAAACATATCAAGATGAAATCCAAGATTTGTTAATGCAATAAAGAACATTTAAAGGAGAATATATTTGTTAAGACAACAGAGTACATAAACATACTCATACTCACTTAGCTTTATGATAGGTACATTATTATTTTTTTATTTCTCATTCGGTGTCCGTTATTTATTTTGGATCTCGATTAATTCAAATTCATGATGTGTAAAACTCATTGAATAAAAAATGTTTTCTACTAGGATTTTTTCACTCCCACTATTCGAATTCGAGACATTTGATTAAAAACGAAGAAATCTTATCCATCTCACCACAATTTTGAATGATTAATAGATCTTTTGTTAGTCATGTAAAAAAGTGTATGACATTGATTAATTTTTTTTTCAAATATCATGTGATTTAATTTTACTACTTTCCACTCATGTTTTCTTATCATTCAAAAGCATATATTCTTGATTTGTTTTCTCCAAAAAAATCTAGCTAGACTTTTGCCTGCAGCAAATGAGCAATAATTTATTAAATAAAGGTATCTTAGAAAAAAGGAAAGATTTTTCTTTGAGCAATGTGTCTTATATGATGGAATGCAACTATTTAAGTATCTTTTAATAATGCATTCTAATAAATATTGCAAAAAGTGTTTGGAAAGTGCCACTAAATTACATCATGGCACTAATTTTCTTGTATCTTCTGTTTTCCCCCTTTTCTTTTTCACTTTTGAGTGAATCTTCACTGCACTTTGTATAGCTATACGCATCCTATGTCCAATACTTTTTTCTTTTTTCTCATTTCCGTCCAACATTACCCATTTTTTTTCCCCATCTTGTATTGAAGAGTCTCAATTCCTCATAAGGCGAGTTTGTTTCTGCCGAAATTAAGACGCCTGAATTTAAATATTATTTTAAAACTTGAATATAAGACTAGATGCGTTGATTGTGATGCTAACTGAGGGTAGCGGTGTCGATTGTGATTAATAGCTATTGGTAATTGTTGCTCACGGTATTGGTTAATGGTGGTAATTGATGGTGCTTTAATAAGTGATAGTGACTGATAGTTATAGTGGATGCTAATAATAATTAATTGTAGTTGTGATTAATAGCGGTGGTTGATAATAACGATTGATATCAGTGATTGATGATTGATATGGCAATAGTGATTAGTGGTGATGATTGTAAATTATGGATAGCGGCGGTGACAACTAATTGTAGTGATTGCTGATGATGATAGTTGTGGCAAAGGATGACAATAGTTGATAATGGCGGAGAGCATTGGCAGGGCAAAAATAATTGATAACTGTAGGATAGTGGCGAAATGTCATATTTGCATAAATAGGTACTTTTTGTTGTAGGTCGATCTTAATTATTCATATCCGTTAGATAGTTGTATAATAAAACAATAAATACATTTAATTATAATTGATATTATCAAAATTTATTAGTACAAACAAATGAGCACCTAGTGATATCTTTTCTCTACTACATTTATTCCTTGATTTTTCAAATTTGTTAAAACAAGTTTGATTAAAACTTAGATGTTCCACATTTCCCCTTTTCGGTTGAACAATCAGTAATAACATGACACGTTATAAATTAACACGATGATTAATTTCATGGTTTTCCTCATATTCCTTATTGATATTGTTGCTCCCAAATGCACACACAAGCGTATGTTAATATAGTGACTTGAAATAGTCGGATATTGTACACATAGAGACTTATGATCAACGGTTAACATAGAATGCACTACTACCACTAATTACACAAGTCCATATATAAAAGTATTGGTTGTTTTGTATTCTAATGCAAATGTACATAACTAATTAATTATGCTA
This sequence comes from Anisodus tanguticus, assembly GCA_034509755.1. Taxonomy (NCBI): domain Eukaryota; kingdom Viridiplantae; phylum Streptophyta; class Magnoliopsida; order Solanales; family Solanaceae; genus Anisodus; species Anisodus tanguticus. The sequence continues at coordinate 41,149,955 of CM067559.1, read as the reverse complement.
ACAGTTGTCAAAAACGTTTGTTTAAAACTTGAATTTCACACAGAGAGAAGAGCATTTAAGGTGTCATGACACATTTCGTAATCATGTTGTGCTTTCACTTTCGTTGACTTGCTTTTTTATTGAGTTAATTTGATTGACATGGTTAATTATACGACTACGAATATCTCGAGTTCTCTAGTCGCCCATTTATATTACTTTCACGCCTATATCTCTATGGTCATGAACCTTAACAAAAATGCATTTATATTTTCTGTATTCCAACCAAACAGGGCGATCTAAATATATCTCTACCCTAGCAGAAAATTCGCTCCCGATGCCTAGGATTGAGATCCTACTCTACGTAATCTCCATTCTATCTTTTTTTTCTCGAGTTCAATCAAAGAATTAAAGATATATCCTACTGGTCGCAGAGCAGTAAAATAGTTGTGCACAAGATTAAGTAAATAACTCATATGATAAATCTAGCGAACGCAGTCATAGCGGGCGGTTGTCGTATGCTGAGACTGTCCCTAAAATCTTCAAACAGAACTAAGGGAATGCACTTAGTAAAGATGTCAGTAATTTGGTACCGTGAAGGGACATGCAAGACACGTACTTGTCCACGAGCTACCTTTTCGCCAATAAAGTGAATATCCATCTCGATATGCTTAGTGCGCCGATGTTGGACAGGATTTTCAGAGAGATATATCGCACTAACATTATCGCAGTATACCAAGGTAGCTTTCTGAATAGGAAAATGAAGCTCTAAGAGGAGGTTACGCAGCCAGCAGAACTCAAACACCACATTGGCTACCCCTCGATACTCGGCCTCCGTGCTGGAACGCGATAAAGTAGTCTGACGTTTAGCCGATCAAGAGACCAAGTTATCACCAAGAAACATACAATAACCAGATGTCGAGTGTCTGGTATCTGGACATCTACCCCAATCCTCATCAGTATAAGACATGAGAGTAGATACAGATGATGGATATAAGTGTAAACCATAATCAAGAGGGCCCTGAATGTAACACACAATGCGTTTGAGAGAGCGCATGTGTTCTTCCCTCGGATCATGCATAAATAAATACACATGCTACACTGCATAAGTAATATCGGGCCTCGTGAACGTAAGATAATGAAGAGCCCCCGCAAGACTGCGATAGTGGGAGGGATCCGCATATAGTGTGCTAGAGTTAGCACTCATCTTCGGTTTGGTGTCAACCGGAGTAGGAGACTTACATGATGACATGCCAGCCCGTTCAATAATCTCAGTTGCATACTTCCACTGGGATAGAAATAGACACATGCATGATGAGTTACAACTATACCCAAAAACTAACTCAAAGGCCCTAAGTCTTTCATAGCAAATTCAGAGCTGAGAAGAGATATGATAGACTTGCGCAGTTTTTCAGAGGAGGCAGTCAATATAATATCATCCACATAGAACAGAATGTATACCAGAGAAGTACTGCGATAGTAGATGAACAGAGAATGATTAGACATGCTGTGAGAAAATCCAAAAGTAGACACACAATCTGCAAACCTTTTATACTATGCCCCAAGGGCCTATTTTAGCCCATACAAGGACTTCTTCAGCAAGCACACATGGATTAGGATGATCGGGGTCCCTGAAACCCAAGGGTTGCTGCATGTATACAGTTTCCTTGAGATCACCGTGTAAGAACGTATTTTTCACGTCCAACTGATGAATGTGCCATGCTTTTGAGAGAGCCAAACTGAGAACAATGCGAATAGTTGCTAGTTTGACCACCGGACAAAAAGTCTCTCCACAATCCACACACACATATTGAGTTTTGCCATCACCTACAAGACGGACCTTATGCCTCTCAAAACAACCATCAGATTTTCCTTATGAATCCACATAAAATGAATCACATTGACACTAGACGGACGGGGCACAAACTCCCACGTCTTATTTTCAATAAGAGCATTATATTCATCATTCATGGCCATTTTCTAATTCGGGTCACGAAGGGCAGACACGGGGTTATGTGGTAGGGGTGGTTTTGTGACATTAGAGTTGAGATTAAAATGTCATTTTGGTTTAAAGATACCCCATTGGCTACGAGTAACGGGCCCTTGACTCGGAATAGAAGTAGGACAGACCTGGGTAGGTGTAGTGATGTCGGAACTGACTAGACCGGGAGGGGGGTCACGGGTTGGGCCAACAGGCAGTGGGCCTGCTGGCCGAATAGGCTGGGTGATGGAAACTGGGCCAGCAGGCAGTGGGCCTGCTGGCAGGGGACGCACATGAAGGAGAGATTGGGCCAGCAGGCAGTGGGCTTGCTGGCGGAACTGGATGACGGGGGGAGTTTAAGCCAACAGGAAGTGGGCATGTTGGCTAATTTGGGTGACAGAAATTATCTGGGCCAGCAGGCAGTGGGCCTGTCGGTGTCTACTGGTCTAAATCTCGATGTATGGGCCGGACCAAATGGTGGATCACATACGGTGAGAGTTCATCATCCACAAAATTATAAGGGTTGGACACGGAATTACACAATTTAGCAAACATAAATTGGGTTTCATAAAAAATGACATGGCGACTAATTATGATCTTATTAGAAGATAAATCATAACATTTGTAACCACGATGATTAGACGGATAACCCAAAAAAATACACAAGCGGTAGAACAGGCTTGAAGTTTGTTAATTATAGTGGATGGAAAAAGAGTATACCCTAAGATGAGAATACAAAAGATCTTTATGATAACGAATTTTTAGGGGAGATTGGTATTCTAATCCTTTGGTAGAGAGTATGTTAAGAAGGTAAATAGACATTTGTAATGCATGATGCCAAAATAAAGGTGGTAATGAAGCATGTGCTAGTAATGTCCAAACAATATTATTAATGGTGTAAATTTTTCTTCGACTTTCCCATTTTGTAAGGACGTATGAGGAAAAGAAAACTAAAAAGATATGTCATTAACCTTACAAAATTCTCTAAATGGCCCATTATCAAATTCTCTTCCATTATCACATTGAATGTTTTTAATTTTTCGTTCAAATTGGGTACGGATGAATGCTCTAAACGATAGGAATGTGGAAAAAATTTGAGACTTTTTAGATAATGGAAAAGTCTACAAAACATTAGAATAATCATCCAAAAATAACACATAATTCCGGTGGCCCAAAGAGCTCAAAATGGGAGATGTCCACAAATCACTATGAATAATATCAAATGGCAACAAAGTACTAGAATTGGAGGCAACAAACGATAATTTAACATGTTTTCCAAGCGGACAAGAAGGACAAACATTAGTACTACGCGTACTATTACACTCAATAAAATCATTATTTTTAAGAGAGTAAAGAATAGACGCTCCCAGATGACCCAAACGCGCATGCCATAAGGAAGGTGCTAAGCGGCAAACGTTAACGGTGTGGCTTGTTTAGTGGTGGTGGTGATGGGATAGAGCTCGCCCCAACTATCACATCTCATTAGAGGTATCCGCGTCGTGAAATCCTTCGCAGAAAATCCAAAAGCGTCAAAGTCAACAGAAACCCAGTTATCAGTTGTAAATTTCCGAACGTACACCAAATTTTTGATTAATTAAGGAGCATGAAGGACAATTTTCAAGACTAAAGGTGGGTTCGGGGAAATAAATTTATGTGACCATAACCACGAATTGGAATTGAATTACCATTACCAATAATTATGCCACAATTTTTGCTCAAATTGAAATAAGACGAGAGATTACATGGCGCGGACGTCACATGAGAAGTGGCATCAGTATCCATGTACCAATTTACATCCAGAGGATTTAATCCAAGTGTGTGCATCACCGCCTCGATATCTGTGGGAGTCGGGGCTGTTACTGGGCCCGCAGTAGTGAAGGACTGTTGTGGTCGAGGCCCAAGCAGGTCAGGCTTCTGTCAGGCCCCATTCTGCCGAGACCCCGTCTGCTGAAGGCCATTGGGCCTGGCCTAATAGTTCGCTGGAAATGGATAGGGTGGAGTGGGCCACTGCCCATTGGCCCAACCCCATGGCCACTGCCCACTGGCGCAAGGCTGCTGCCAGTGGTGCTATGCGGCCTAGGCCCATGCTAGCCGCCACCCCATCCTCCGCCACTTCCTCCACCGCTATCACCGTGGCTGCCACCGTTGCCGCCACAATTATTATGATTTTGGCTAGTATTTTTCCATGAAGGAGTGAAAGTCATCGGTGTAGCGTGACGTGGCCACCATCATAGAAGAATTGGCTCCGGTAGCCGCCTTTTTAGCCAACCCTGCTTCTTCTAAGGTGAGCATAGAACGTGCTTGGTAGAACGGCGGCAGAGGATTATTTTGACGAAGAAGAGTTCCAATTCCATTATACGCCACGGAGAGGCCTGCAACCATTTGAAGAACGTGGTGATCATTCGTGACGGGCGCGCCAACGGAGAGGCCAGCAACCATCTTGATTATTTTCATTAATGTAATAGGTTTATTTACATGATATACAATAGTAAACCTAGCCTATAATTATGAAAATCAAATATACATTTCCTAATACTACAGATTACTACCATAATTACATATGTACAATATCACTAATAATATCAAAGAATATACTACGTATATTCTATCAAGTAGAAGTGTCTCGTGTCAAACATCATTCAAACCAACAATGTATTTAATTTTTTTTCAGAATATGATTGAGAAGGATAATTTCATTATGCTTGATGTTCTGTGAAATAAAGACGCATTTGATACTGTTTTCTTAAGCTTTTATACTCTTTGAGTGCATTTGAGACCGTGTCTTATGAAATCGCAGGTCGTACCCACGAATCGCAGGTCGTACCCGTGAATCGCAAGACTGCCACAAGAGGTGACAATGATGGAGAAAAGCTGGAGGATTGATGTATCACTCACGAGTCACTCTTGCAAGACACGAGATATGTCTGCGAGATGCATGCTACATCAGGTCACGACAGATGACAAATCCCTGAATATGAGAAATGCTTAGCAACTTGTGATACAGAAGGGTGACCTGCAATTCGTAGATGGGGTACACGGGGGTAATTTTGTTCAATATTGGTGCACGTTTTTGGGATGTATGAATATTGTTTTAGGATTTTGGACCAATGATTCTTAATTAAGATTATCTCTACCCGTTCGAAACTAATTCTTGAGGAAACTCGAAAAATCAAACGTAACACCATCAGGCCAGCATTGCAGATACTGCCCTTACCACCACCATCGGGCCCTCCGTCGATGGCAGGGCCTCTAATTCTGACAGTCAGCACCGTCGACTCGAGGACCCACATCAGGCCGGATTGACCCACAACAACCGTCGAGGGCGGCTGTTTGGCAATGGCCGCGGCGGACGGAATTCCGATAGCAACGTCGGCGGGAAGGGACAGTCCCCGCTGGCAGAAAACAACCACCAGCGACTGCGGTAGTGGCAACAACCTCTGTAGTGGGCTGCCTACCCACTGTGGGTCGCGTGAGCCCCACCGTCATGGGCCTCTTCTCTTTGCCCGTATTCGACATCCTTATGGACTCCACCTCCGACCCAATAGGCCTAACCTGGCATACTCGACGCACGTCCACAACAGGCCTACACAGTACAACCCCCCTCAACTTATGCACCAACTGACATTGAGGCAGCTATGAACACAATGTCACTCAATGCTCCAGACGAAAATTGATATATGGACACAGGCGCTACATCTCACATGACGGCATCACAAGGTACTCTGTCGTCTTATTCTAATTTAAGTAATTTAAATCGGAATATTATTGTTGGTAGTGGACAAGGCATTCCGATTCATGGTTTTGGTCATTCATCCTTATCCCCATCATATCCACCATTAATTTTAAAAAAATGTCATATATGCCCCTAAACTCATTAAGAATCTAATCGTTGTGCGACGTTTCACAACTGATAATAATGTTTCCCTTGACTTTGATCCTTTTGTTTTTTCTATGAAGGATTTTATGACAAGGAGACGAATAATGAGATGTGACAGCATCGGAGATCTCTACCCTATTTCAAACGACGTCAACAAACCAGCCTCAATTCCATCACCCTTTGTTGTTCTTTTGTCTTCCTTATGGCATTCTAGATTAGGACATATAAGAGATTCTGTTTTACGCTCCCTTAAGAATAATAATTTTATTCAATGCAACCGTATTTCTAAGACTACTATATGTGAATCCTGTATTTTTGGAAAACATGTTAAATTGCCATTTTATGCATCAACAAATTATACTTTTATGCCTATCGATATAATACATAGTGATTTGTGGACTTCCTCTGTTTTAAGTACGACTGGCCATCGATATTATGTGTTATTTTTGGACGATTATTCCAATTTTCTATGGACTTTTCCAATTGGTAATAAATCCCAGGTCTACCCCATTTTTTCCTCATTTAGTGCTTTCGTAAAAACTCAACTTGAAAGAGCATTAAATGTTTTCAATGTGACAATGTCAAAGAATTCGATAATAACCAATTCAAACAGTTTTGCTCCAAAAATGGTCTTACCTTTCATTTTTCCTGCCCTCACACCTCCTCCCAAAATGATAAAGCCGAACTGAAAATCTGAATATCTCCTCAACATAATCTCAAACAAGTCTCTAGCTCTACGGTCGCCTACTCAAGTTCTATTTCGTAGAAACCCCTCCTACCAACACTTGCGTATTTTCGGATGTCTCTGCTATCCTCTCCATCCGACTACTCACAAACTCTAACCCCGATCTTCTCCGTATGTGTTTCTAGGTTACCCCACCAATCATCGCAGTTACTCTTGCTATGACTTATCAAGCCGTAAAATAATTATTTCACGCCATGTCCTGTTTGATGAGTCTCAATTATCTTTTGTCTCACTTAACCCGCCACATTGGCATTCCTACAACTTCCTAAATAATAGCCTGAACCCCTCTTCTAATTCATCATTTACATAATCCGACGTCCCAGTCCCTAGCACCCGAACACACCACAGTCAGTCCGGGACACCTTGCCCACTCGATTCCACCGACGGTGGCTCAGAATAGCTAATCTCAAGGTGATACCGCAGCCACCTCTTGGCAAACCGAGCCTCGTCCATCCGATCCCGCCACCCCTGCCTTTCCTCCTTTTCCCGACAATTCTATGGCACCCCTCCTCCCATCTCGCGTCCCAAGGCACGCTCTCGTACAATGGAAACCCGTGCCATGCACATAATTTCCAAATCTAAACGGTTGTTTAACCTATCAATTTCAGTTGTCCCTTCCCCTGTCCCTCGTAATCCGAATGATGCCTTGTCCGGCCCAAATTGGAAAGCCGCAATGATTGGAAAATATAATGCTCTTATTGATAATAAGACATGGGACCTAATACCCCATCCACCTGATGGTAACATTATTCGTTCTATGTGGATTTTTAAACATAAAAAGAAATCGGATGGTTCTTTTGGGATGTACAAGGCCCGTCTTATAGGTGATGACAGATCTCAATAGGTGGGAGTGGATTGTGATGAAACGTTCAGCCTGGTCGTAAAGCCCGCAACCATCCGGACAGTCATCAGTATTGTCATATCCAAGTCTTGGCTCATTCATCAGCTTGATGTCAAGAATGCTTTCTTACGTGGGGATCTTCATGAAATGGTATATATGCATCAGCCTATAGGTTTCAGGTATCCTATTCATCCAGATTATGTGTGTCTATTTTGGAAATTGCTCTATATACTGAAACAGGCACCTCGAGCATGGTATTAGCGGTTCGCCGATTATGTCTCATCTATCAGTTTTTCACACAACAAATCCGATCATTCCATGTTCATCTACAACAAGGGCCCAGACATGGCTTACCTCTTATTATATGTTTATGACATCATCCTCACCGCATCATCTGATGCCCTCCGCAGGTCCATTATGCCTCTCCTTTCACCTGAGTTCGCTATGAAGGATCTGGGCCCACTGAGTTATTTCTTAGGCATCTTTGTCACTCGCCATTCTGGCGGCCTATTTCTATGTTAGAAAAAATACGCCGAAGAGATTCTTGACTGTGTTGCAAGCCATCCCACACGCTAGTGGACACCAATTCCAAGCTCATCGCTGATTCCAGCCCTCCCTATTCAGACCCGACTCACTATCGTAGCCTAGCTGGGGCCCTACAATACCTCACATTCACGAGACCACACATATCCTATGTCGTGCAACAAATCTGTTTGCACGTGTACAATCTGACAGAAGCACGCATGCATGCCCTCAAACATATTTTACGATATGTCAGGGCACAGTTCACTTCGGCTTACATCTATACAGGTCCGCACTCACTGGTCTCATTGCTTATTCTGATGTTGACTGGGGTGCATGTCCTGACACCCGACGCTCCACGTCTGGTTACTGCATTTTTCTCGGAGATAACCTATTGTCTTGGTCTTCCAAAAGGCAACCTACACTATCTCGATCCAGTGCCGAAGCAGAGTACAGAGGTGTAGCGAACGTCGTCTCTGCATATATCATAAGTATCATCATTAACTACCATCACCTATAACCACTTTCCTCGACCATAAGTATCACCACCATCCGTCATCACCTTCAATTATCATCACCACTAACTACCATTATTGTAATTAACGACCATTATCATTCACCATAATTATCATGCATGTATCATCACCAATTACCACCATCAACCACCAATGTTAACCACTATTACCAATCACAATCACTATTAACTACTATCTGTAATCACTGTGACCATCAGTTTACACCTACATGCGACAACTATTATTACTAACGAAATGTGTATTTTAATTCAGACATTTAATCTTAATAAAAATAAACGATACCTAAATATAAGAAATAATATTTTCTTTAAATATATTAAAAACGAATATTCATTATTGTTATTATTTTGGAAAATATCGATATAAATGAGGATATATTGTCACCGTTCGCCTGAAGGATGTATTATTGAGAAATGTTTCATTTTAGCAACTCAACGAAAAAGTAGAGATGGCTTTAATTTTGTCCACCTTAGCAATAATTTAATGGTTTGGGAATAATTCAAACAAATGGGGTCGTTTGGTGGGAAGCTTTTCAATTAATTCATAATAACAATTGATAATAAATTTATGGAAAAGATAGAATGTCTCAAAACATATAGATACCGTTATGAGAAGTCAATATCACAAAGCTAGCATTCATTATTAATTCAAAATTCGGATTTTTCTCTATTTTAGCATTTTGTGGAGTTTTTGATGTTATTGTATTGCAAATTTAGTGTTAATAGTATTGTTTGTTTCCCATTTATTGATAAATTTTAATTTTGGTCCTTGTGATATTTGAGTAAGTACATTTATTGAAACATTTTGATCCATTTGCTTGTAAATATTCAGATTTACCATGATTATTATCGTTTCACTATTTAATTATCGATGCGTATGTTTAACTTATATTGTTACTACATATTGACAGTAATATAATTCTAAGAATTATTCAAATATAACATATTTCCTATAAAAAGAGACAGAAAATAGACGTTTCAATTAATTAAAAGTTAAATGTATCTTTTAAATATTATGAGGACTAAAATTAAAATTTATTTATAATTGAGTGACCAAAAGCACTATTGTGCCAATTAAGTTAATATGATCTGATGTTTCAAGAAAAGGAAGAGGTATAATAATAATAATAATAATAATAATAATAATAATAATAATAATAATAATAATAATAATAATACATCTTATCACATTCATTTTCATACACGACAGAAAATTATAATGCCAATGCTTTGACTTATTCACACGTATAACATGGACAACCACATAACCAAAAAAGTCTAAAATAAGAAATAACTCCTCTGAACTCATATTCTTGTCAGTCTTTGCTTCTCTCCTGATTAAAGTTTGGGTGATGGGAAATGACTTATATATGTTATAACCATATAGAGTATTCTTATGATCGTATCACTTCAAATTTTGTTTTACACAATATTAGACTAAAATAATTTTAAATAGAGCAATATAATATGAATTCGTTCTAAAAAGATGGTTTTAGTTACTATTTAGATAGTTAAATGATATTTTCTTTAATCATAATTTTTTTAAATACATTCTAAATTTTTTGTATTGTAAATTGTTGATTTATAGTACTTTTTATTTAGTTTCTAAATATGTAATTTTTATTATCAAGAAAATAAATATTCTATGTCTGAATTCACACCGAACATTCATTAGTTTGACTCTTCTAATCCGAATCAAGACAGTCTTTTCGGGACGGAATGAGTAATAATTACGAAAGTCACTCAACTTTCTCGAAATATTATATAAAGTCACTAAACATTTTTTTATAAATAAAAAATCACTCAATTTTACCTAAGTATCATGGAAAAAATGTCTCCTTTGTTTTCTCCTTATGGCTTCATGTAATATCTAGACAAAGTTGAGTGATTTTTTAGTTACAAAAAAAATATAGTAATTTATGTGATATTTAGGATAATATTCTAAAGTTTTACTTGTGAGATTTTAATATCCCGATACAATGACTATTTTTTAACGACAATACCATAAAAGTCGTATTCTATCGTTACGATTCTACCATATATGTCTTTTTCATTCCGTTGAAATCGATTTCACGGTATAGACGCTTATGACCTCTCCTCTATGTCTTGCAGTAATGATTCCTCTGACATTACGACCTTTACAATAGCAATGTTGTCTTTGTTAGTGGTCGCTATTTCTACGTTTTAGGTTGTCCTAACCCATATATACTTCCAATGACTACTATGTCCTAATATGCAAAATGACACATGCGTTAACGGCTAGTTTATGAACTACGAAGTGAGACCCTACGAGTTTACAACACAACTTTTGCTTTAAAAAATAGATATATTGCCTTGAGTGAGTACCTCTAAAATTTGATACTACATTACAAATTTATCCATATTTTTTGCAAAAATAATGGGTGGTGGAGTTGAAAGAATTTATCCATGTAGGGAAAGCTGCATAAACTTATGATTGTGTTTGAAATGATAGGTCTACTATCCCTTCTTGTTTGGGAATGGTCCATAAAATCTATATCATGTAATAAATGTGTCATTCATTGCTACCCCTTTTTTATCCTTCTTGAGTCAATAGCCATTTGAGAGTTATTAACACAAGTGGGAAAAAAACTGTTAAATTGACATCTAACAGGTAAATGTCACCAAAATGTAGTTAGTCAGTTAGATAGTGCTTCCAATGTAAAAATAAAAGTAAAAAAGGAAAAGGCTATCAAAAGGGTGGTTCTAGAAGGTTGGTTATGGGTTCATGTGAATTTAGTACTAATTTTTTACTCAGACCTATATTGGGAAAGTTATAAATATCTATAAATATTTGATTTTGAATCTAGTTATTAGCGTAGTATTAATTTAAAGTTACAGTAAAAATTCAAAACTTCAAATTCTGAATCCGTCTCTAGCTATCAATTAGAAATTTTCTTGAAGTGCTAAAGAAGCAGCAACAACAACAGCAACAACATACTCAGTGTAATCCCACAAAGTGGGGTCTGGGGAGAGTAGGATGTACGCAGACCTTACTTCTACCTTTGTGGTGCATAGAGGTTTTTCATGATAGACACTCTGCTCAAAAAGTACGAATTATTTATTGAAAATTTTCTATTCTTATATAAACCAAGAACCGAAAAGATCTATATTATATTAACATTATTGGAGTATATAACAAACCGACCTTAGCTCAGTTGGTAGAGCGGAAGACTGTAGTTGGTGCTGTGATCTTTAGGTCGCTGGTTCGAATCCGGCAGGTCGGATATTTTTCTTTTTTTCTTTTTTTCTTTTTTTCTTTTTTTCTTTTTTTCTTTTTTTCTTTTTTTCTTTTTTTCTTTTTTTCTTTTTTTCTTTTTTTCTTTTTTTGAAAAATTATTTGTAAATATCTTTATTGCACAATTAAGACATGGATGTGGTTAATCATTGCAGATCGGATAATTGTTCTCTATAAAGGACATCCTCAATATGGTGGTTGGTTAATCTCAGCGAGGATAGTGAATCCGTGAAGAGGTGTATTAATGATGCTCATAATAGAGGACAAACCGATGAAGGCGGGTCAAGAGAAAGATTGATAGACTTTAGGCTGACAAGTTTATGAACAATAAATTTCTCGTACATGACACTTAGACGAATCACATATCGAAATGGAAGAAGAAAGTGAACAGAGACATAATATAAGTTCACATGGTATATATGCTTTTGGACTCGATAGTAGCATAGCCCAAGTTAGAGAGAAATTTGCTGGATCAAAACGGACAATACATGTAGAAAATTACACCAAAAATGAATGGTCTTGAAATTTTGACCTCCGCTTGCCCTATGGTAAACTTTCAAAGTTAAAAGTTAAAATTTGTTGAACTTGAAATTTTACCCATGAAACAAGTGGGGTAAAAATTCAAGACCATTCACCTCCAAAATTATTCTTGTAAATCACCTAATACGTGAGATGAGTTTGAACCGTAACACTAAACTCCCAAGGGTCTTTATCTTTGAATGGACGTTTGCTCACCAAATCATAAATCTCAACCTCTTTCTGATTTGAAAGATTAAGAGGTAATTATCACTGATTTACCAAAGAATGTATGAGTTTGATAGTTATATGGGGAGACCTAAGTGACATAAATTTAAAAGCAATTTCTTCCGGATTTAGTTGGACCCCAAAGCAAGTATCAAGTTCAAGCTTTGCTTGTTACGAGATCGTCTTTATTAGGAAGTGGTCTACCACCACTTCCAAGAGCGACTCCGAATTGAGTCGACCCCGAATATAACCAACACCAGATGAAAAACAAAAAAAAAGATGTTTTTCATTTTCATGCTATCTTATTGCATCAGAAATAAACATACCACCAAGTGATGTGGTGGAATATCAAATATTCTTCTCCCTTAAAACGGAAATTACGGATTCGAACCTAAACAATGAAACCCCTTTAGTAGAGAAACAAAAAAAAAAAACAGATTTGAGTTTTTACAATGAGAATATAGATTAATCATACCAATGAATTTTGAACACCAAATTGTTATCACGGCAACTCGGTGCACAAAGCATCCGCGTTAGCAGGATTTGGGGAACGACCACACTTCAAGAGGGTGTGATGTAGACAATATACCCTAATAAAAGCTCATTTAGGGTTAAAAAAAAATATTTCTCCATCTAAAACTCATTCAGGTGTCAAATAAGGCGTCTTTTTTGTACATCGCTCTTTCCTTTCACCAACAGATAATTTATTGTAGGGTTTTTACACTGTCTGCAATTTAACTAGTAATAGCAAGTTTGTACTCTATTTCAAGTTATCAAATGAAACTTGATAAGAAGATTTACCTGTCGTTGCAGGTCAATTTTACCTTGTGTTAAATTACAGACATCGACAATGTATAAAACTTGCACTCTATTAAATATCGTTTCTACAACCTGCCTTAAGCTCTCTGACCCCAAAAAGCTACAAAAAAGGAGATGCTATTTCTACACCATTAGATTCTAACTATACAGTCAAAATTGGTCACATGAAGCATCAAACATATTGGTGATTTAAGGAGTCCCCGAAGGCACCTGCAATAAATTTCAAAATCAAATTGACTGGATATAGTAAATAGCATAGGCAGTAGGAACTAATTATTGCTAACTGACGAATCCAAATTCTAGACCGGGAGACTAGACATTACAAAATACTGGCAATACACACCAGGGGCGGATCAAGCATGTTGCATGCGGGTTCATGGAAACCCAATAGCTTTTGTTGAAACCCATATGTATTAAAATATTCACTAAATATCTATAAATATTTGATTATAAACCCAGTATTATCTTATATTAACTTGAAGTCATTGTAGGAACCCCCAACAACAACAACATACCCAGTGTATTGTAATCACACAAAGTGGGTCTGGGGAGGGTAAGATATACGCAGACCTTACTTCTAACTTTGTGGAGCAGAGAGGCTGTTTCCGATAGATCATCGGCTCATAAAAAATATAGTTAATGCAGGAACCCATAAACTTCAAACGTTGATGCCTCTGGACTACACACTATAGGTATCAAACATGCATCTGGGAAACCGTTCTACTGCCAAGAGGCTAAGATGAGGCATTTTTGAACACACACACACACCACACACATGCTATTCTTTTCCACCTTAAAGGCATAGAGATTTCAAGCAGAAAGAAGAGGCATTTTTGGACTGTAAACGTAAACATAACTAAAACAATCAAAGACAGCAAACAAGCTATGAAAAATTACCTTTCTTCATTGGAGCTTAAGTGAGCAAAGCTGCAATTTATCCTCACTCAAACAACCGAGCAGTCCTGAATTGTGGAGGCATGCATAGCCAGAAGCAAACACGGGGTTCTTCTTCCCTCTATCAATTATAGCAGATTTTGGAAGTTGGATTCCGCCCACTTTGGCACAAGAAGCTCCTAACTTCTGGTATCTGCTACCCATTCTCCTGTGAGAACCCTCTACCGCTTGATCCATTGTAGAAACTGGAGTAGGACATACTTGAGAAGCAACCATGTCACCGGAGATCTCCAGTTTAGGACGGAAAGAGGCAACTATGTCATCATTTCTATCTCCACAAGCAAGCGATATACAGATTCCTTGATTCTCCAACTCAGGGACCAAGCACGGCCTTTTTAGACCAGCTTCAAAAGTCACCAAAACCAGACAAGTCACTCTGATCCTCTGAGCTGAGTCTAACATTTAAACAATTTATTTTTTTGAAAGCAATCTGACTGCTAGGGAATAAGGCAGAACTTCAAGAAAAGCACTCTTTTAGACCAGTGTGAAAAGTCAACTAAAATCGCATAATTAGTCCCGGTATGATCTACATCTACTATCATTTAGAAGTTCTTATCAGAGATGGATGTAGAGTATTAGTACCGGGTTCATCAGAACTCATTACCTTCGACGCGAAGCATACGTTTATGTGTAAAAACGTACAAAAAATTGCAACAAACAGTAGATGTGAACCCATAACTTTAAAAATATAACGGGTTTAATCCATAAAGCTTCAAACCTGAATCAGCCTCTGGTTCTTATCACTTGAAATCATTAAAGGACAATATAGTTCACCTCCACGATAAAAATCTCTCAGACCAGCTTTAAAAGTAAACTAGAACATGCATAGTTGATCCCAGTACGATCTACATACATGTAACAGATGCTCTTATCACTTAAATTTCAGTACTGCCCGCTAACAATCGAATCAACTACTCTTAACATGAATCTGGACATACCCATGCATATTCAAACAATTTATCAGGAAAGTAATCGTTTCTACTACTAGGGCTAGCACATCGAAAATCAGAGAACAGTTGGCATATGAGCAGAAAAGTTCTGCATAAAAAAAGCAAAAATATTTGCCCCCAAGGAGCTGTATATACCCTGGAAATTTGTAGAAATAGTTGATTGAACTGTGGACATGGAAGGACCTAAATATATTAACAAGGTTAAAGTCATCCACAATAAAATGTAAGATTGTATTGTTGACAACTCAAGTAGTGAAAGTTCTTTGCAGCAACTTCAAGATTCTTCCTAGCAAACCGACTCCAGGGCTTTGGTCTAGTGGTAAGAACACAACACATGATGTGTCGGTTAACCACACATCACGAGTTCGAACCTTGCCGCATACAAAAGCCTAGCATTTAAGTGAAAAAGGGTAGAGGGGAGGGCTCATTTATTCAACGAGTTTCCAACTGTCCGTCGACTGGTCCCCGGGGAACTTCAGTTATCAAAAGAAAAAAAATCCTTCCTATCAAAACTTTCAAATTGAGTAAAGCCTTGCTGTAGCTTCAGATTGTGGAATTATCAAGACACAAATTCATGCCGTTTCCACAATAAACTAAGTCAATAAGAAATAAATGACCAAGTTAAATCCTTGACATTAGATGAGAACCTTGTTGTTCCAATTAAGAGTACCTTCTAGACCAGACTGACAAAAATATCTGAAGCATCCAATTCTGTTTAATTCTATCAGGAAAAGGCTAAATGCGACAACATGGTCGCGATGACGCTGTCTGAAGATAATCAATAAGATCATTTTCTGACCTATCTTTTGAGATATTGGATAACCATATCGTACTAGCAATTTAACTATTTTACCATAACAAAAGCTTACATTCTCAAGAACCCATAACTCAATAGACAGCTGGACTATTTAGTGAGCAACAATTTGCATTGAACACAATCGCTCTTAATCTTACCACAGTAAGCTATTATAAGAAAGATACTGAGTATGGTCTGCACCTTCTTAAGCAATATAGCTCTTTATATAAAAACTGGAAAAATGGTCAACTAAATGTCTTCAACCGTTTCTTCTTCTATACCATCCACTAGTTTTTCTACTTCAATCTTCTGTACAGGATGAGATGAGTACCTAAATGTATTCAGAGACCAGAAAACGCGAGCTCCTTTAACAAACATTCCCAAGATCTAAATTTTCAGTTGGGCTCCTTTAAGAATATTTCCTAAGATCTAAGTTTGCAGTTAGTTAATGATTACAGTTGTCAAGTTGAGAGATATTCCAAAGTGCAAATATTCTTGAGTCAGTTACTCAGCAAAGATCATCGTATCCTAACAGTTCCAAAGCTACCGCAAGGAATGGTGCAACTCAGAAGATATTAGATATTAAGAAAAAACTTGTTCACCTCAAGAAGCAACAACTAAGTGAAATTTAGAAGTAAACATATTGAACTCACCTTCCGTCACAGCTACCAAAGTTCTAGTGGCACAAGCCTGTTGGAAATTTGCCTTTGGCGTGAGTTGCGACCGACCAACTTTAATGGCTTAAACACTAGTATTACGCATGTTGGAGAATCCGGTTCTTCACACGTGCATGATCTACTAAGTAAGTAGATAACCGTAGGGCCAAGGATCGTCAAATTTCGTTGAGAAATGAAAGAGATATTGGTCCACGAAGTGAGGTGTTTGAAGCATGGAAAAGTGTGGTATGGAATCAATTCTCCCTCATCGATGGAGGAAGAAAGAATTGTTTTGTTTATAAGTCTCAAAGTTGGCTTGGGGTTTGGGACCCCAAGGGGTATCCCATGTGTTTAAAGGAGGGAGGACCTAGATGTGCTTCGGTTCAAGGAAAGCCCACACGCGCGCCGCCGCCCGCCCACCCGTCCGGTCCGGGTTCACGGGTCACGGGCCGTGGTGGCAATTATGGAGGTAGTAATTCCTCCAAAATAAATGGTGAAGATGTGCAACGGATTGGGTCTATAGACAAGTACAAGGCCAGGTTGGTAGTCAAGGGCTATCGGCAGATAGAAGGTCTTGACTACTTTGACACATACTCCCCGGTATCCCGGATGACATCCATACGGGTATTCATTGCGATCGCAGCTTTGCGTGACCTTGATTTACATCAAATGGATGTCAAGACAGCCTTCCTAAACGGTGATTTGGAAGAAGAAATTTATATGGACCAACCAGAGGGGTATGTAGTTCAAGGGCAAGAGAAGAAAGTCTGTCGACTTGTCAAATCTCTGTACGGGCTGAAACAAGCGCCAAAGCAATGGCACGAAAAATTTGATAGTACTCTACTATCGAAGGGTTTCGCCATTAATGAGTGTGATAAATGTGTCTACACGAAAGGTAACTCTGACTCATTTGTTATGATATGCCTGTATGTAGACGACATGTTGATCACAGAAACGATCTAGGGTAATCCTAGAGACTAAGAACATGTTGAAACAATGCTTCGACATGAAGGATATGGGTATCGCAGATGTCATCTTAGGGATAAAAATCTCTAAGACGTACGACGGATCGGTCTTATCTCAGTCTCACTACATCAAGGATGTTTTGAGAAAGTTCGAGATGTTAGACAGTTCACTGATAAAGTCACCAATGGATACAAATCAAAAGCTTGATAAAAATCTTAGTGCACCTGTATACCGGGAGCGATATGCACAGAGTGATCGGTAGTTTGATGTATATAACAAACCGCACCCGACTGATATTGCTTATGCGATCAATAAGTTGGCTAGGTTTACCCGTAATCCCGGTGATATCACCGGAAGGCGTTGAATCGGGTATTACAATACCGAAATATACGTTAACTTTCGGGTTACACTATTCGAGATATCTAGGTTGTACTAGAGGGTACAAATGATGCAAACCGGATATCGATATAGAGAACACCAAGTCCACCAAAATGGGTATGTATTTACTATTGGTGGTGGGGCTGTGTCTTGAAAATCCTCTAAGCAAACTTGCATCGCCCGATCCACAATGAAATCGGAGTTTATCGCTTTAGACAAAGCAGGAGAAGAAGCTGAGTGGCTTCATGACTTCTTAGAGGATGTTCCGTGTTGGAACAAACCCGTACCTTCGGTAATGATCCACTGCGACAGTCAGTCGGCTCTAGGAAGGGCACAGAATGCTATGTACAACGGCAAGTCTCGTCATATTCGACGGAGGCATAAGACCGTTAGGCAGTTGATCACCACGGGTATAATATCCATTGATTACATTAAGTCAAAGGATAATATAGCAGACCCATTGACAAAGGGCTTACGCAAGGATCGGATGGCTTGCCTGTCTAAGGGAATGGGCTTACAACCCAAAATATAAGGACTAATACGGTGGTAACCCAACCTTACTAACTGGAGATCCCAGTAATTTGGTTCAATGGGAAAACTAAGTTGTAAAGGTTCAGTTGATCGCTTCAGTGGAAGCATGAGCACTTCAGATAGTGATTTCTGTAAAGAAACACCAAATCCAAAGCCGTTCCCGCGATAGACGTTAAGTGCTATCTGTTGTATGGGTAAATGTTAAGTTTTCAAAACCTTTAATGATCCTAACAGTTGAGGTTAGGTTTTGGAAAACTTTTAATGGTTCCTAACACTTGTGAAGTAGGGTATAGCAGGATACCTTGTACGAGACCACCTATTTAAGTGCGAGGACGGGCCGCCTCAAATGAACGCACTTAAGAATCCAAGAAGTTGTCCATGGCCACAACGGACAAAACATTACGAAGAAGAGAGTAAGAGAATTTGTTGTATTGGTACTATTGACTTGGCTTACACTAAACACTGACGGTTCAAGACATCACGTTTACCGCGCAGTAAGTAAGTCCGATGGTATTTAACTATGGAAGGTTCAAAGCTGAAGCTACCTCTCTTTATGCAACATCGGTCCGCTGAAATATTGCTGGAAATGAAAAGGCACCATGTGAGTGCGCCAAAATCTCTCTCAAGAGGGGATTGTTGGAAATTTGCCTTTGGCGGGAGTTGCGACCGACCAACTTTAACGGCTTAAACACTAGTGTTACACATGTTGGAGAATCCTGTTCTTCACACGTGCATGATCTACTAAGTAAGTAGATAACCGTAGGGCCAAGGATCGTCAAATTTCGTTAAGAAATGAAAGAGATATTGGTCCACAAAGTGAGGTGTTTGAAGCATGGAAAAGTGTGGTATGGGATCAATTCTCCCTCATCGGTGGAGGAAGAAAGAATTGTTTTGTTTATAAGTCTCAAAGTTGGCTTGGGGTTTGGGACCCCAAGGGGTATCCCATGTGTTTAAAGGAGGGAGGAGCTAGATGTGCTTCGGTTCGAGGAAAGCCCACACGCGCGCCGCCCGCCCGTCCGTGTCCGGGTTCACGGGTTCACGGGTCGTGGGCTGTGCTTCTTCTGATATTATCTTTTTGGATCAGAGAACTTTACCATATGTACAATTTGATCCCTGAAGTTTCATATGTACAGTTTGGAGATCAGAAACGTCCACCAGCACTCAATTCAGCCATTTATTTTGGCTGAATTACTTTTACTAAATGGCCAATCCGTTGCACATCTTCACCATTTATTTTGGAGGAATTACTACCTCCATAATTGTCATTACTTGGCCAGTAATGGCACTTATGGAGGCAGTTCATCAGCCTCTCCTTCAACTATTTAAGAACCCCTTTGTCACCATTGTTGAGCTACACTTTACACTTAACAGAAAAACAGAAATGAATTCAGTCTTCCTACAACTTCCGCATCATTTCATTACTCAAAATTCTTCACGGTAACACTTGAGTTTCCTTTGCTCATTTGTTCACTTGGTTGTTTTATCTTGGGAGACAATTGTCCAGGACGTAGAAAGGATACATACGGGGCAATATTGTCTTAAAGACAGAGTGCAAACACTCGACTCAGCATACCACAAACAGTTCCAGTTTATTCTACAAGTTCTTTGTAATTTCAGTTTTGTTGTTGAATTGTAATTTCAGTTCTTGTAATCCTTAGCAGTTACTTGTAATTTCCGTTTCCTGCACCTTTGTAACCAACAAAGCCTACTGAAGATGCAGAAAGAACACTTCTAACGCCAGCACCAAGTGTAGGATCAGCTGAAAGGGAACAAACAGTATGAACAGGATTTCCTGTCAACCCAGTCATAGATTCAACTGGTATCGTTGTTTGACGCTGATCAAACTGCAAAACCATGCCATTCTGCAAAGATAAAACTAAAAATATGACGCATTAGTCAGAGAAAAAATAAGAAGAGAGATACAAGCTATTTTTTCTTTCAATAAATAACAATGGTGTCGCCTGATTTGAAAGAGAGACTAACTAATGAAAACAAATAAACGCTCCCTAAATACCAACTTGCTTGTCACTTCGGCTTCTTAGGTGGTCAACTTGGCAAATTTTCTGAGCTAAATTAGGTATATATTCATTTATTTTTAATATCAGATATTTAGAAACTCCATAAAAAGTACTATAAGTCGTAATTTTCTGTCATGTCAAAATGAGAGAATAGATTTAGAATTATTGGTCAAAGATTATTTTGTTTGATTCGCAAAAAACGAATTTTTAATATCAGATATTTAGAAACTCCATAAAAAGTACTATAAGTTGTAATTTTCTGTCATGTCAAAATGAGAGAATAGATTTAGAATTATTGGTCAAAGATTATTTTGTTTGATTCGCAAAAAACGAAAAGTGGCAACCATTTTCCAACGGATGGATTATGTGTTAGGAGTTTAGGACCTGTATCCGGCATACATGTAATGCGAATTGTTGAGATCCCACGAACATGACCAAGGAACAGTCTGCATATTCCAAATAGACAAAAAAAAAAAAAAAGGAAGAATCAAATTAACTTTGGCAAATAGCGTTAGAAGATTGGAACGAAGTGAATACTGTATCCATTAGCAAGAAACTTATCCTATAGAGAAGATCAATAACAGTAACAAAATTGAAAGAAAAAAAAACAGTATTAACAAAAGGATTATTATCAGGAAGCACACTACTGAGAGTAAAAATGTCAAAGATGCAGCAAATGAATCTAAACAATCATAGGAGCAGGGAATTCGGAGGCATGCTATTATAAAGGCAGTGCAGCTCAGAAGATGCATTTCTTACCTTGTAAATCTGTTAGCAAATTCATTTTTTTTAACGTCCAACAGAACCACCTCAATATTTTAAAAAGAGCATTGCCTTTAAAGTTTTAAACATGGAATTGTCTTTGATGATTGTACGAAATTCGCCGCGGGCACTTGAAACTTCTTTCAGTTACTGGACAACTTACAGAGATTTAAATAAAAGTTAGAGCAGCCTTGGACTTGACAAACTCCAAACCCACCAATGAGACTTGGGAATTATGCAGAAACTTTGCTTACTAATATTCCAAGTAAACTGCCGGTGCCCCACCATCATCTAGATGATGGAGAGAAAATGCAATCCACCATCCAGACAAATTATGAAGAAGGCAGGAAGTATATAATTTTGAAAAATTCATCAGGCTTTAGTATTGTAATCAACCACAAAGATAAGACGATAACAAAAAGAAAAACAGAAACTTCAAGAGAAATAAGACAAGCAAAAATCAGCACTTTGCACATAATGTTCTGCTGTAAAAATATATAACTGAGATTTGCGGTCTATGTATTAGGATGGTAGGGTAGAGCAAAAGTTAATTGTTGTTTTAAAGAAAATTGCATTTTTTTCAACTCTGAAGTTGTCAATTCATGTAGCACTTCTACAGGATGAAAAGGTGGTGTTAAAGATCGTCTTCTGATGCTGATAGTGAAGGTCCACCCAAATCTAATAGGTCGCTCTGTAAATTTAACTGCGAAAATAAGGGACCTCGTGAGGCCTTACCAGTTACCATAAAGTGTGTGCACAGAACAGAAAAATTACTCCATAAGAACTCTAATAGACAATCATTCAAACTGAGAGTTTCTCATCCAGAGAGCTTATCAACTAAAATAAAGTATCTAATACATTATCCAGCAACTCTGTGGCAATTTTAGCTTTACACAAACTTAACCAGTGAAAGCAAAAAGACAACTATAAAAGAAGGCTTAGAGTTATTACCGGGTAAGTCGCATGTCAGAACAGTATGGTTGTTTTCAGCACTGTAAAAAGAAAGAGAACAAATAAATAAGATACTTACCAGGAGGGTAGCACAAAACCGAAGTTAAATACTGTTTTACAGAAATTTTTGATCAAGTAAAGTATATTTTGCAGTTATACAGCAATTATTTGGCAGAAAGTGGAGGGGGGTTAACAACCTAAGAACTGACAACTTCTTCCCTAAAGAACCCAAGAGCATGACTCTTTCATGAGGAGAAACATGCATGTCCTTGATAGTTTTCATGTTCGCAGGAAGCAGAATGTCTTCTCTTTCATGCGAAGCTAAAAGACTGATCTGCAAAATGCAAAAGTAGAAAAAGTTGAAGCACATATGCAGACCACAAACCATCAGAGAATTCCAATAACGCGACCTATGAAATTTACTTTAGTAAGCATATGCTGTCCTCCCATTCCAGAGAGCCTTCTGGCAATCATCAAATTCTCACTATGGCTATCCACATCAAACAGGCGAGCACCATCAATCTGAAACTCTTTCTACAGACGGATAAAACATAAGGTTACTAACTCAACTAAACTTCAGTCAATGGGGTGAATTGGACAAACATATGCTAGTTCATTCCTAATATAAAACAAGTACGAAAAAAGAGGTAAGAGAGAAAGGTCATGTTTTGGGCCAATAAGCAGGAAGGAAACTGACCAGCCTGTACTACTTTTCTCATACAGAATATTGATACTAAGTGCTAACCCAAAGCTGAGCATATTTCCAGTTCATCTTGGTACAGAAGTTGTAATAAATGAGGAACAACAATGGATAAAGGACTAATGATTTCTCTGTTGATACTATCAGGTACACAAGTTGCGCCAGAGGTAGAGCAATAATGGATAAAGGAGTAATGATTTCTCGGTTGCTACTATAAGAAATCAAACTTAAAAAGAACACAATTCCTAAAGTTCAATTTTCACATCTAACAAGAGCAGAGGAGATGGCAAACCTGTAAAACAAAACCATTCGCATATTCACGTCTTTCAGATTTGGAATTGATATTGCATCCTGCACGACATGGTTAAGTACTGGAACCTCAGTGTGAACCGATGATACAACATAGCCAATAGTGTCAATATCCCTAACCAAAGATATTTCATGGACTGCTTATCAAAAATGCGTCCAGATGACCTGCTTTGCATTTCACTTGGCGAGCCCTCATTAGTTCTCTACGAAGAACAGATATCCAGCAAGTAATATGCTGCTTTGGTTATCAACGGTTAACATAGATAACTATACCATTACTAATGCATTGAAACTTGTTATTCAGAATTTCTTATGCCAAAAAAACTACAGAATAAATTAAAAATCCAAATAAAAAAAGGCTAAATAAACTAGGAAAGGGAATATACACATTCAAGAATATTTCTTAAAAAGCCAAAACAAGTATCTGGTTTTACCAAGAAGACATTGATAGATGTCATATTCTGAAAATGTTAAAAGGAAATACTGGCGGGAAAAGGAGGGCCATGATATGTATTAAAGAAAATGCACCAAAATCAATCTGGTCCTCCAGGAAGAGGTATGCAACTAATTTAACAAAGCGGAGATAGAATATAACATTGGAATTTTCAAACAAGGGAAAAACAACGAGTAAAATACGGACGAAGTAGGCACAGCTAACTCTGCAAACCATAGATAAAAGTTTAAACAAAATTTGCAGTGGATGTTTTGGTAGTAACCATATCACTTAAAAAGTGATATAGCACACAAAGTGAAACATACCTCTTTGAGGTGCTCCACTTGCTTATGCAACTCAACTTCTCTCCTCCTCCAATCAATTTCTTTCTTACACCAATCAGTGCACTGCACATATTCAATGTCGTCTTATAATCACCATGAGAACATGTAAGAGAAAATGAAAAATAGCACCACCTCCAGGGAGGTGAGAAAATTGTTTTCAAAAGTCAGCTAAAGCAGAAGTATCATTGTTGCAGCTAACCGAGGGTGAATTTGCTACCCAAACAAGCATAAAGTGACAGGTGACTTGAATACCCTTACAGAGAGAAAAGAAGCTAGCTGTTAAAGCAAAAAAAAATCATAGTGAAGCAATGAATCAAAGATAACAAGATTAAGGAAGTTAGACTACCTGGAACCATTTGACTTGGAGTCCTATGGTAACTGTGAATCTTGCTTGAGATGAAAGATGGTCAACAAGCCACTTTCTGGGAAAGGGGTGCGAGCCAAATAGGTACTTGAGTTGGTCCATACTGATGTGTGTGGGCCATTTTCAACTCAAGCTAAGGGAGGCTTCCCTTACTTCATCACTTTTACAGACGGTTTCACAAGGTTTGGGCATATGTATCTTATGAAACACAAGTCCGAAGCCTTTGAGAAATTCAAGGAGTACAAGTCAGAAGTAGAGAAGCAACTTGGAACAAGTATCAAGACCCTTCGATCAGATCGAAGAGGTGAATACTTAAGTAAAGAATTTCTGAATTACTTGAAGCTTCATGGAGTCCAATCACAATGGACACCTCATGGAACGCCACAAATGAATGGTGTTGCTGAAAGGAGATATCGAACCCTATTAGATATGGTTAGATCCATGATGAGTTTCTCAGCTCTACCAACATACCTTTGGGGCTATGCATTGCAAAACTCAATTTATATTCTGAACAAGGTTCCTTCAAAGTCGGTAGAGAAAACTCCATATGAGATATGGAATGGCAAGAAGCCAGCACTTAAACACATGCGACCCTGGGGGTGTCCTGCATATGTAAAGAAGATGCTTACTAACAAGTTGGAATCCAAAAGTGAAGAAATATTATTTTGTGGGGTATCCAAAGGAAACTAAGGGATACTATTTCTATCTTCCTGGAGAACATAAGGTCATTGTTACCAGAAATGCAACTTTATTTGAAGAAGACTATGACTACAAGGAACAGAGCTGCAATAAGATAGAACTTGAAGAAATTCAAGAACCACAAGATAACACAGAAGTCGAACCCTTGTCGAATAACCTAGACAAGGATTCAGTGGAAGTATTTAGTGAAGATTGGGTACTTAGAGTACGCCCTTCAGCCAATGGGAGTGTTGTGAGAGATAGTGCAAAAATGCAAGGCTCTCATACGCAACCAATGGAGGATGATACAATGGTTGTACATCATTCCAATCAGGAAATACATGAAAATGGCATTCTTGAAAGCTCTCAAGGTGATGGATTGTCCAGCACAGAAAGACCCTCTCACAATCAGAATGCAACAAACATTGAAACACAGAATAATAAACTCCGTAGGACCAGTAAGACTCATCGTCCGCCTGAAACTTAATCTCCTTGTTAAAACACACAATGAGATAGATATTCCTGATGACGATGAACCTACAACCTACAGCGAAGCTATGTGAGACATTGATTCGCAGAGATGACAAGAAGCCATGAAATCTGAGATGGACTCGATGTACATCAATCAAGTTTGGAACTTGATTGATTTGCCAACAGGGGTTAGACCCATAGGATGCAAATGGGTTTTCAAGAAGAAGATTGATGCATATGGCAAGATACAGACTTATAAGGCAAGATTGGTGGCTAAATGCTACAATCAACGGTCTGGGGTCGATTATGATGAAACATTTTCACCTGTTGCAAAAATTAAGTCCATTCAGATTTTGCTTACAATAGCCGCATACTATGATTATGACATTTGGCAAATGGATGTTAAAACTGCTTTCCTCAATGGTAACCTAATTGATGAGCTATATATGATACAACCTGAGGGTTTTACATCCAAGACTAAGCCCAAAGCTGTATGCAAGCTACAGAAGTCCATTTATGGACTTAAGCAAGCCTCAAAGAGTTGGAATATTTGCTTTGACAAAGCAGTCAAATCGTTTGACTTTGTTAAAAGAAAAGAAGGTCCCTGTGTTTATAGTAAAAGCAAGGAAGAGAGTATTGTCTTCATTGTTATATATGTAGATGACATATTAATAATGGGAGACAATAAGACTCTCATGCAATCGGTCAAGGAATGGTTATCTAGCACCTTCATGATGAAGAACTTGGGTGAAGCCTGCTACATTCTTGGAATTAGGATCTATAGAGTTAGACCTAATAGATTGTTAGGGCTGTCACAGTCTGGATATGCATTCATTTTCAATGGTGGAGCAGTGAGTTGGAAAAGGTTCCAAGCAAGAAACCGTTGTTGATTCGATGACTGAATCCGAGTACATTGCTGGATCGGAAGCTTATAAAGAAGTCTCGATATCTGAGTCCTTAAAAGAACTAAGGGTTGTTCCAAGTGACACTTGTCCAATAACGATTTATTGTGACAATACTGGTGCGATTGCGCAAGCTAAGGAACCAAGATCAACAAACAGAAACAAACATGTATCAAGAAAATACCACATACTCAGGGAGATGATGGAGACTGAAGAAATAAGATTAGACTATGTTCCCACATATGATAATCTAGCTGACCCACTTACTAAACCATTAAGCTAAGTTAAGCATAATGGTCATTTTGAAAACATGGGTATTAGATACATTAAAGATTGGCTCTAGGCCAAGTGGGAGATTAAAAGTATGTATGTCCTAGAGACAATCATTATTAGGGACAAAACATACTTGAACACATTCGTATTATAAATAAGATTAATATTTCTGACATTTGTAATTATTGAATTATTATTTGATTATTTGTAATTATTCATTAATGTGCATCCCTTGAGCTTACGTTGTCATTAATAGAGTGATGTATTAATGATAGAGCGTAACTCTTAAAAGGCCTCGACTAATGATCATCGAGAATGGGATATCGATGATATGTTATAAGTCGACATGTGGTCTGCATCACATTCTTAGAGAATGTAGTATGTTTCACATGCTACTAGTAATGGTTACTAGTGATTGACACATGGATGCTTTAGTAAGTATTGGTATACCCTGCTGATAAACTATTTGTTATACATGTCTAAAGTGTCATCAACGTGTGGGAGATAAAGGTCCTTTGACTTGAGGTCAATACGCACCTTGTTTATAGAGTAATGTACTTTGACCCTGTCCTAAGCTTAAACTCCTTATAGGATAAGACGCGGCTTGTGTTGGGTGCATTATGATGTAAACTAAGGTGGTAGTTGAGCCAAGAATAGGATTCATTATTCGATTGGATATTCGAGAGAGCACTCAACTTCTCAGTGATATTAGGTCGGCCAAGTCATTGGTCAATGCAAGAGACATATTTAGAATATGGTCTAGTTGTCGACTAATATAGATGAGATAAAGTGATCAAGCCATTTGGATAGACACATGGCAAATCCTAAGCTTGATCGAGTGTGTCGCGAATGAAACGAATTTATTATCTCACATGAAGATTATGTTTTCTGGATTCATGTAAACGTACTTCATATATTGAGTTCGTCGTACGACGCAGTCTAGGAGTTCCGTATGGACCTTAATTGGATTAGTGACGATATATGAAGGCCTATAGGGTCACACTATGTCGATTGTCTCTTCGATCTAAGGGTGTATTGAGAAAGTATTAAATATTCGTTTTGAAATCGAGATATTTAAATTGATAATAACTATGGGATAATTTCTATTAGATGAAAATTATTTAATTAAGTCAAAATTGGATTTTGGATTTAATCAAATGTGTTGAATATCTATTAACGTAACGGGAACGAAAATGACGTAAGGCGCCGCGGCGCTGACCCGGCAGTGGGCCCAGTCAAACTGCCCACTGCACCTCGATTTTTGGGTCAGGCTTAGAGCCTAACCCTAATTCATTTCTGACCTAATTGCAACTATAAATACAGCACTAAAGCATTGTTATTATACATTAATTCTCATAAGCAAATTCTAGACTTAGAGTCTAGGATAAAACTCTCTCAAACCTCTACAGATTTCCTGGCTTTCGTGACAGAGGAATACACCGTAGCAAGGTGCTGGCAATCGAATGGTACATTCGCGTGTCCACCCTTTAGTAAAGACTCCAGATATTACAACCTCTAAGTGTTCTTGTTTTATGTTACAGGTTTTGATTGTCATATAACCATAGCAGAAGAAATTGTTGGGGTAAGTAGAGCAAAATTTTAAACTTCCGTTGTGCCTACTTATGTATTTTGAACCCAACAAAACCCTACAATAGCCCCTCCTCTCCGTTGCCGTTCACGACGTCACTCAACAGAAAAAATTTCAACATATTAAAATAGAATAGGGAAATCTTTTATGAAAAGGAAACAAGGAAGGGAAAAATAATAATAAATAATACATATATTTATGAAAGATTTAAAAATAAAGTTTTAATATTATTTTTGGTGCTCACTCTCTCAAGGAGAGTGACATACACTCACTTTGCCACGTAAACGTTTAGGGAAGTAAATATTCCACTTTTAAAATAACCAAGGGTAATAAGACCCCGTAAAGATTTAGTGTGTAGTTGAGATTTCGGTTAAACGTTAGGAACTCATTTGGCTATTTTCTCTTAAAAAATCTGCTATAAAACAATTAATGATCCAGTGACACTATCTTAAAAAATTAAGCAATTAAGAAGAATTCTCTACCTTCTGAAATGTTTTACTAAATTCAAACGGGTACAAGTATTGTCACTATAAGTACATAAAATCTGTAAAGGTTACACCCTTTATAACACCAAATTTCTGATTTGGTGTTGATCAGCCAGGGCCAACTTTGGGAATGTCATAGTGCTCACTCATGTTAGCCAAGTACTGATTGAAATCTTCGATCCGATCACGATGTGATTTATTAGCAGTCTTGGCCATCTTATGCATGTCAATCTTCTCTCTTTGTTCTATGTAGCGTCTCTCTGCAGGGGTTAGATTATCATCCCAGCGACCAGCATTTTCCTCGCCAACGGATTTAGTGGCATCTGTAGTAGTCTCTTCCTTGCTGGGATCATCTATTGATACACTACCACCATCTGTAACATCCAGGCAGAAACATTTAGTGAAGTGGGTAGACAAGAGAAACCATATATCATCCATCACAAGTACGAGTAGCAAACAGGCAGGTCAAATCAGATATGGGCGGGTCGAAAAAGGGTTTAACAAAAATGAATAAAATATTCTACCTGCCCATATTTAACACAGATACAAAATGGGTTAATCGACGGATAATATGGATATATTCATATTATCCATGGCTTCAGGAATAGACAGGTGAGAACACAAGCTAAAAGCCAAAATAAACTTAGACTCCAAGAAAGCAAGAACTCATGAAAATAACATATAGACAAATGGTTATTGATAATATAGATATCCATATTATTCATTTGAATATCCATCTTTTAATGGATAATATGGATAAAATCCATATTTGATCCATTTTTAAAAAGTCGGCTATCCAACTCATATCTAATGGGTCAGATTGGATGGTTACTTGTTTTCTTTAACCATTTCGCCAGCCTTAATCACAAGCATACAAGACTAAATGTTTATTTTCTTCTATCTAGGGCAGAACTATGGAGTATAGTTCAGTTACTCATCCAATAGTGTTTGGAAACAATGAGAACAAGATATAGCCATTAAATGAAGTTCAACTGCTGGAATGCATCAAACATTGTAGGTCCTCAATGTCCAAATAAGGTTAATGTGGTAAGAGTTGTTAAATGACACCTTCTAACCGTACCTATCATATCTCTAAACTTGAGTTTATCGCTTAAATGGTCACTGAACTAATTGTAATAGGTGAACAAATTTACTTTTCTTTCATATAGAAAAGTCACTTATCTTTTGCTAGTTCACTCAAACAGTCACTCAAGCTAGAAAGTGATTTGTTTAGCAATAAAGGGTTTTACTGGTCGGGTATTGGGCAGGATAGGAGGTTTTCGGTTAAAATGGGTTGGGTTTGATGTTTCTAATTTTTTGACTTAACAACTCAGGTGCCACCTCACTAAAAAGTGGCCGGATATATCACTTTTCCAGTGATACAGCAAAAGATAAGTGCCTTTTTCGATACAAGTGAAAAGCAAAGTGAATTTGTTCACCTATTTCCAATAGTTCGGTGACAGTTTAAATAAAAAACTCCATTGAAATCTCCAATGCATTTCGATTAGATGACTGAAAAATGGGGAATTTTAGGATTATTAGTTTGAATCACAAGAATAAACTGTTCAACCCATCATATACTAGCTATCATCTATCAGTTTAATTGTACTCCAACTTGAATGCAGAGGGAGGGGCAGAGGAATCTGTACATGAATTTATGTACTTCAATATATCATCACTTTCACCTGTTGAAAACTCGTTTTCTGTAACCTGAGAGTTTTGCTCATAATCCTTCTTTTGTTTCTTCCCTTTTTTCTTCTTTCCAGCAGCTTTTACATCCAATGCCTTTCCCTTTAGTTTCAACTTCCCGCCAACCACATTATCATATGCAGACATTTCTGTCAGGAGATTCAAAAAACGTTGAGCTTTTCCAACAAGAATAACAAGAACGGTAAGGAAGCACACTATTGGGAATTGGTAAGCTTAATATGCAGGAATTCAGTACATGGCATATTTTCAAACTGAAAATCTGTCTGTAGTACATCAGTAAGTTAGGGTGCACAAATAATGCATAC
The DNA here is from genome assembly GCA_034509755.1 of Anisodus tanguticus. Taxonomy (NCBI): domain Eukaryota; kingdom Viridiplantae; phylum Streptophyta; class Magnoliopsida; order Solanales; family Solanaceae; genus Anisodus; species Anisodus tanguticus. The sequence continues at coordinate 41,119,135 of CM067559.1, read as the reverse complement.
TACGCATATATTATTCATGCCTAGGGCTGGCAAAATGGTCTAAAAAACAAGTAACCATCCAATCCGACTGATTAAATATGAGTTGAAAACTAACCATTTAAAAATAGATCAAGTATGAATGTTATCCACTAAAAATTGTATCCAGATGTGGATATCCATGTTATCAATACACATTTTTCTCAAAGTTATTTTTCAATGAGTTCTTGCTTTCTGGGAGTCGAGAATTATTTTAACTTTTAGCTTGTGTTCTTACCTGACCATGAATAATATGGATATCCATATTATTCGTGGGTTAACCCATCTTTTATCCATGTTAAAATTAGGCGGGTCGGATATTTTATCCAACAACAACAACATACCCAGTGAAATCACACAAAATCTGTGGAGGTAGAGTGTAGTAGACCTTACCCCTACCTTGGGAGGTAGAGAGACTGTTTCTTCTGGTAGAGAGTCGGATACAAAAACAACAACAACATACCCAGTGTAATCCCACTTTTCATTTAATCCGTTTTCGACCTGCCCATATCCAAACTGACCGCCCGTTTGCAACTCCTATTACATCATGCCCACTTTTTATCAGTTTTACTATATTCAGCATCTTGAAAATCTATAAATAATTTTCCTTCATTATAGACATGACTGATATAACTACATGATCAGTGAAGATTCATATAGTTAGACTCCGACTCCAACTAACTGGGATTAGACATCTTAGTTTTGTTTTTTGTTGTATACACACACTTCTCCTCAATTTCAATTTAAACAGAACATATGTATCCAACATATTTTATTTGTAATAATAATTGGTAATCTCAAAAGAGTATCCTCTACCTAGATGCATAGCCATATATTTGCAATTTAAATTAAGGGAAAGACAAGAGAATTAACACAACCCTCAAAAACACACTAGATAAATCAAATCCCTAAAGGTTATTCTAGCTAACAGATATAACAAATTACAAGTATTCATCTACTACAATTGAAAAAAAGAAAAAAAAACGAAAATTTGAAATTAAAATCTAAATAAGAGTACCTGAAAGTGGTTGAAACTTTAACTTCGGTTTCTCCTCTTCGAAGCTTTGCTTTTGAGCATTTTTTTGTTTTATTATACACACTTAAAAACTTAGTTCTGCATCACAGTTCACCCCCAATTGTTTATACATTATCACATTTACCCCTGATAGTTTTATACCGGTGAGGCTTATATGAACTTTTTATTTATCCCAATTTTTGGACAATGAAGTTACATCCTTTCATATGGTAATAAATTTCATTTTGAAATTAAATAAAAAGGTTAATTCAACTTCTTTTAATAATAGTAATTTTTTAAATGCTATGGAGAAATGTTATTTTAGAGAATATATAATACTCCATCTGTCCCAATTTATATTACACACTTTCCTTTTTAGTCAGTCCAAAAAAGAATGACACATTTTCTTATTTGATAATAATTTAACTTTAAACTTTACATTTTACACTTAACGAGATGAGTTATAACCACACAAATATTTTTATCTTATTTTAGACCACAAAATTCAAAAGTCTTTCTTTATTTCTTAAACTTCGTGTCCAGTCAAACTATATTATATAAATTGGGGCGGAGGGAGTATAAGGTACCATGAAAAATTGGGTCGAAAAAAACTTAATAATTATAACAAAATATTATTATAGAAAATAATCATTATAGAGAGGTATAACCGTAACTTAAAGTAAACTGACCACCTCATAATATAGGGTCATTCGCACAAATACCCCTATTTCGGGGGAGGGGGGGATATTTAATTTTTACCCCTTAAATTTGTGATTTTAAATTTTTTCTTTAGATTTCGCTCAATAAAATTTATATTTCGTTCCCACAAATTATGTTAGACACACCATAACTTCTAAAATTCAACATAAAAATGGTCAAAAATACATCAAACTTCATAAAAACACAGGCACGAAAAAGGATAAGACATAACTCCAGTCTCTGAACACTGCAACCATTTCTGAAAAAACTAACACAACTTATGACGCATAATTTAATTACTATAAATTTTATGTTGAGTGAAATAAATATTCAGTTTTCGAAGACAAATGCTCAATAACTTATGTCAAGCAAAGCAGATAGAATATTTTTATTAAATGAACATAAGGGATAAAAATTAAAAATCACATATATAAAAGGCCAAAATAAAAGACCATTGTGTTTGAAGGGCAATCAGTGCGAAAACTTCTAAAATGTAATACCCCTTCCGTTTCAAAAAGATTGTCTTACTTTCTTTTTTAGTCCGTTTAAAAAAGAATGACTCTTTCAAAAGTATTATCTACTTTCTTAAACTTTGTTTCAAGTCAAAAGCAGATAATCTTTTTGGAAAGGAGGGAGTAGTATATTTCTTAACATGGGCTTGGCCTTTATTTTTTTTAAACATGGGCTTGGCCTTTGGGCTTTCTTCTAATAAGTCCATATTCTAGAGTTTCCGATCTCATTCAAAAGTCCACTGTTTGACCCGAAAGTAAACAAAGTCTATTACATCAAAGAAAAAGTAAACAAACTCATCTTCTTCTCTATACACACAACAAACGATAAATCGAGAAAACAAAAAATTATCCTCAAACAATCCAAAAATGGTAAGAATTATCAAATCCATAACTTTCAATATCCTTAATTTATTTCCACTAATCATTTTTATTTTTATTTTTTTGGCAAAAATTATAGGTCTGTGTAATGTGCTTAATACCACTATTCCTCGTACCGATCGTTAATCTATTACCTGTTTTATTCCATATTCTCATGGTAAGATCCTTAAACTTAATTTATTATGTTAATTTTGATGTTTACGAGGTTATTATTTTTTTTGTTGTGGAATTGTTTTAGGCGAAAATTTATAGAATTATGGGGAAGGAGTATCAGAGACCAGAAAGAGCACCTCCTGCTTGTCCATTTAAACCTTCAGCTAATAAATCGAATAATTCTGTAAGTTTTATTTTTGAATTATAAAGGCGTGATCTTTTTGTTCGTACTTGTTTAGATGTGTTGAATTGCTTGAAAAATTTGTAAGTTAATAAACCTAATAATTATGTAAGCTGTTTGATTGTAAAGGCGTGATCTTTATGCGTGTTGACTTGCTTGAAAAAATTGTAAGCTAATACAACAACATACCCAATGTAGTCGTGGGGAAAAATTGTAAGCTAACAAGCCCAATAATTATTTAAGTTATTTGATTGTAAAGGCTTGATCTTGTTGTTTATACGTGTTGACTTGCTTGAAAAATTTGGAAGCTACAAAACCAATAATTTCGTAAGTTGTTAGATTAGCGCGTGTTTTTAGTCGAGGGTCTATCGGAAACAGCCTCTCTAACTCCCAAGGTAGAGGTAAGGTCTGCGTAGAGTCCCCACTTGTGGGATTACACTGGGTATGTTATTGTTGTTAGATTAGCGCGTGATGTTTTATTTCAACATGTTGGTTTGCTTGCAAAATTTTGTTCGTGTTGGGAAATTCTCTAAGTGATTCAATTATAAAGGCGTGATCTTTATATGTGTTGAATTTCTTTAAAAAATTGTAAGCTACTACAATCCAATAATTCTGTAAGTTGTTTAATTGTAAAGGCGTGATCTCTTTGTTTATACGTGTTGACTTGACTGAAAAATTTGTAAGCTACTAGAACCCAATTATTCTGTAAGTTTTCCTAGAAAATGTTTTCTTGAAAAACAAGTGGGTTTATTACTCATTTTCTAATGTTTGGTAAGTAAGCAAAAAAATAATATCTAAGAGCATTTAATTGCAATATAACAAAATACTATGGGAGTGGGATGGAGTGGGGAGTAGATGTTAGTGGGTGGCACGGGGTGGAATGGTCAAGGTGCGGGTTGGGGGCATCGGGTGGGTGAGGAGGAGACAATGAACTTGCAATGTACTTCCATTAGGAGTCATTTCAAAATACTATGGGGGTGGGATGGAGTGGGGAGTAGATTTTAGTGGGTGGCAGGAGGTGGGATGGTCAAGGTGCGGGTTGGGGGCATCAGGTGGGAGGAGGAGGAGACAATGAAATTGCAATGTCAGTTATGGAACTTGTTTTCCCTACTTTCATTAGGAGTCATTTTTCTCAGTTGTAAGGAACTTGTTTTTTCAAGAGAAAATCTTTTCCAAAACATGGGAAAATTGGGAATCATTTTTCTTTCACACCAAAACACGCCCAAAGTGTTGACTTGCTTGAAATATTGTAAGCTACTACAACCCAATAATTCTTTAAGTGGTTTGATTATTAGGGCTTCTGTAAGTGGTAGTATATAATATATGGGTTCGGTAGAACCCAATAGCTTTGGTCTGAACTCTGAATCTGTGTTAAAAATGTACAAATATGTACAAAAATTAAATTTAGAACCCAGTTACTAACACTTGAGGCCGTGGCCTAGAATTCAAAATCCATAAAGTTCGAATCCTGGTTCCGCCTTTGATGAGGGCATGATCTTTTGTGTCAACTTGTTGACTTGCTTGGAAAAAAATGTTCTTGTTGGGAAATATATGAGCTAGATGATCTTGCTTAGAGTGTTTGGTTGAAATTCATTAGTGCTCTTGTGTGCATATGTATACATATATAGACCTTAATAAGCTGCTTAGAGTGTTTAATTGAAATTCATAGGTGCCTCATGTGTGTATGTTTACACATACATGCCTGTTTAAGCGGAATGGATTTGTATAGCCAACCAACTAATCGGATCGATGCTAGTTGATTGATATTAATGTGTGTGTGTGTGTGTTTTGGGTGGTTGGATATTTCTTTTGTTTGGATATGTGGTGAACAAGTTGTTTGAAATTTGGATATAGGAAATGCAAAATCATTTAACTTTCTTCAGGAAAAGAGTTGTTTTCATTTAAGTCAGTGACCTACAAGTGCCTATAATACCATTTTTTTTGGGGAAGCATCAGATTCTGGTGCATCAACTAAAAAGTAGAGAGTGACACGCAGGCAGTATTTTTGATAATAACATTAGAACAGTATATTTTTCTGAAGATGAATGTAAATGTGTGAAGTATGGGTTGAGGAATCAATATCCTGAATCTTTGATGACATATGACACACGTGATGCTAGAACTCAGGGGATTTAGGTGATTATGGTCTATTTTTGTCCTCTTCCGGATCTTCATGATAGCGAGTACCATAAAGCCAAAGTACAAAGTTGAATGAAACGTTTAACCCACAATGACGAGAGCTCCAAAAAGAACCTAACGTCTCCCTTAGTCTTTGTTCTCAGTCGGGATTCTTGAGTATAGTTATTTCATTCCTCTAATTCTAATGATAGACAAAAAGAAAGAACGTGTGTTGTACTCTTTTTTTTTTATGACATGGAAACCTGCAGCCGCTACCCTTTTGGATGCGCACAGGGTAAACACAGCTCCTGTGCAATAGCTCTCAAACCACACAGGAGAGGTAACCCGCACTAGACCAGCCCCGTGCGACGAGCTCGATCCCCTACCTACGACAGCAGTGGATTTGCCTTCTGGGTCGAGCTTGTCACACGGGGCTTGCTTAGTGCGGGTTATCTCTTGATTTGCGAGCTATTACACAGGAGCGGAGTTTACCATGTGCGCACCTTGAGGGTAGCCACTGCAGGTCCCCTTGTTATCAAAAAAAAAAAAGAGGGGTGTGGAGTGTGTGTGCGCGCGCGCGTGTTATGAAGAACGATATTGGAATAACATTTTTATTGGGTTGAGTTGAATCTATAGGCATACATTGTCGCTAAATTATTATGGAATTAAAAGAAGAGATACTATTTCGCAGTCCTAGTGAACGGTATCATCCCATTTAAATTTGCCATTTGCTAATAGTGAGCTGCAGTACATGTACTCTGAGCTTCAAAACTTGATCAATATACGGCCTGTATGAATTACTAAATTATACGTCCTTTCGTCCAATCTTATTTATTGTGTTAATCAATAACTCAGTTTAACAGAACATATTTTTTTTAACAGGTTACCGGAGAAGAACCAAGTTCTGGCGCGCCCCATCCTGTACCTAAGGCAGTTGGAGTGGATGATTCCAAGCAGGACTAACTTTGGAAGTTGGAAACTTAAATTGTATTCAGCAAATCAAATATCGGTTATTGTCTTTCTTGAGACAATGCAGGTTCACCTACATTGGCAAAATGATATTGTGTGCTACCAAGATCATCTTGGTTAATTTAGTTTGTGGAGATTTGGGTAATATAAAACTGAACCTTATAACATTTTTCTTTTTAACTTGTAAATCTATGTTTAGATGCACACATGACATCTGAATTGCGTCTCCAACTTTATAATCTTTCTTCAGTTGTACTATGTATGTGAGTGTCATTCTTATGTTAATCGCAGAAAATGGTGCTTTAATTGATGGCAGCAGCGTGCTTAACGCCTCCCGTCTCCCTATATTGTTCTCGAGTCTTTGAACTGTAACGAAATCAATGTATGCGATAGTAGGAGGGGTAAATTCATGTGATTTTTAACTGTCCTTGCTCTGATTTTCCTCCCGGTATCAGTGAAATTTTCTCTTCCTCCAGAACCCGAGAGAAAAAGTAGTAAAAATCTTTTACATGGATAAGCGGGATAGGGTGGGATATTTCAGGATTAAGTTTGGGATTAAATTTTATATCTTGTTTGGTTAAAGGTATAAATTTATATTGGTATATATAACTTGAACGACCTTTCATTAGCTAGTAAGGTCCAAGTACAAGGGCTGAGCGACATTCGCCGAAGGATGATTAGTCGAACACTTTATCGACAAATTTATATTGTTTATATATGTCACTTGTCAGACATTACTTCTTATACATATATATTAAAACTTACACAGTTATCAGATTTCCTGATTTCGTCATTGTCCAAGTGACTCGGATTTCAGTTTAACTTAGGATTCCTACAAATGAAGATCTTATTTTCATTTGTATATATTGGATATCCATTTCTTGCATAACTGGCAAGTGAAGATCTACCATAAAAAGTTAAAGATTTTGTGGGATCATTTACAACTGGCATGCTTGTACCTGCAGTTTAGGGACCATTTTGATGAATTTGATGTATATTTCGTTTTTTCTTGCCCATGACTTTTAAAATTGCGGACAACATGTGCTATTTATTCAATTGATTTAACGAGATTCACCTTAGGAAATTTTTTATCTTTTGCCAAAAGGTGAAAAGGACAGGCTCGATTCTTCTTTGTTATGAGATTTTTAAGTTTGTTATCAAGTTTATGATGAACTTTTGGGAGGAGAAGTATCAGTTTAGGCCGAGTGATTGTACGCCAGGATTTTATATATCAAGAAGCCAAGAGAATTCAATATCTATCATATATACATATAAAATAACTTTGACCTTATATATACTGTACATAAAGGAAACTTGAATAAACCCCTTGCACCCCTAGCTCTTCCTTGCATGTGAGGTTTTTAAGAAGTAGCACTTTTTTAATTAGCTCTCTTTAACTATACTGCAAAGTCTTGATTCTTGAGGATGCAGCATCTTTGTGTTCATACATCACCTTAATTAGAGAGCGATTGAACGAGCAATGTAATGGAGACTAGGGGCGTGTTTGTGCGGAGAAAATATTTTTCAATTTTTTCATGTTTGGTTGATCAAAATTTTTAAGAATAATTTTTTTAGGAAAATAAGTTCTTTAAAAATAAAGAATATGATTTTTTAGTGAAAGTAGGGAAAACATGTTCTATAAGTGTGATGTCATTCCTCCAACATACCATATCCCACCCCAATAGCCCCCATCTCAACCACCCCCACACTGATCCTATCTGTACCCTTACCTCTATAGTATTTGTCTAGATTTTATATAGATGTTTTTGAAATAATATTCTCTGCTTAATTACTTATCAAACACTAAAACACAAATAAGAAAATCACTTATTTTTTAAGAGAATATTTTTTATGGATGTTCTCGTCCCGAATTCTGTTCTCTGCCGTTTTATCGACTGATCGTATCGGGAGACAAATTGATTCCTTAACTTAAGCGATTTGGGTTGGAAACAGAACTCTGATTTCCAGTAATGGGTTTCTCAACTACTCCAGAAAGCGTTAGGATGGTGGTATGAGTAAACTAAGAGGTAAGAAACATGAATGCAACTGAGTACAGTAAAGTAAAGGATAAATAAAGTAAAGGATAAAGATAGATAAAAATTGAGTTGTTTGTTTGATTGGTTGTGTGTCTATATACAAAGAATGATCCTATTTATAGTACAAAAAAAGAAAAAAAAATTGTACAACGTGATCCCCCCATGTCAGCCATCAAGTAACCCACTAAGTTCAATGGCCGACTATGGGGGAGGTGGTGTTGATTTTCTCGCCCTCTACTCCTCTTGCTCGGATAATGGCCCCTTCTTTTAGCTGTTGTTGGTCGTTACCGCTTCTAGGAGTCCGAAAACCCTTTTGACTTGGTCATTGAGGCGTCTGCATCTGAGTGAGTCCCAGTCGTACATCTAACTAACAACTCGGCTAAGATGCCTTAGTAGCCGATGAAGTTCTTGTAGTCGAGGGCTAGAAGTAAATTCGGCTCTGGAACAGTTCAGCTGTCACTGAATTCGGCTAAACACTTAAACTACTTTTGAGTGTTAACAATTGCCCCCTACATTAACTCGAGTATGGTTGTTGAGTTGATGTATCCGAAACTAGCCGTCGTTTCAGTCTGACAGTCGCGCATGTCACTTCAATCGTCTCGTCTCCATTGCATGCAATGATGATTACTTCTGAATTGAGTTTCCCCTTCAACCGAGGTGTCTTTATTACCACGAATCGATTCTAATGTTTTCCAACCGTGCACTCGAAGAGGTAGCCTTAATTTCCGCCACGCATCGAGATATACTTAGGAAGTGACATATTTACGATAATTTTTTACTTGATCTTACAGTCATTTTCGATTTCTTCCCTTCTGCATAAAAAACCCTAATCTCGGCCCTTTTCTTACTCGGATGCCATGTCTTCTTCTTCCTCTTCTCAGAAGATATATGGGACCACTCTAGCCGATAATGACATAAATGATGCCTTGGTCCTTGTTGATGAACAGTTGGTTCTGGCTCCATATGGTAGGCAAGAATAAGACGATTCTCTCTAGTTTCAGTACCTCAGCCCGATAAACCATGATTTTCTTTCTACTTGTGACTGGTTTACCGGCGGCCACTGCGCATGAGTCCTTTTGATGTCGCCGCACTGTCGGAATTTGATCTCCGCTGTAACTCTGTGCTTGGGTATGTGCGGCGCCTTTGTTCTTGTGCTTAGTTTACTTAGATGTGGGAATCCATATCCCACTCTTTAACTTCAACATTGCTCTCGGCATTCTTGAGCAAATTTAGAATAAATATCGCGTATTTGATGGGCCATTGTCTTTGACCACTTGGGATGACGTTTCTTTGCCTGAGCAGTGCGACCAACCTTACGACACAGACGTGTGAAAGAAATGGCTTTCTCTGTATTTTGTGACCGGGCAGCCGGTATGTGGTTGTCATTTAGACATACATCTCCCGTCGGAGGGAATTAGCTTATTTTGTGCGACTAGGCAGCCGGTCTGTGGCTGTCGTTTATTCATGCATGCCCCAAATAGAAGAATAGTACTTTTTTAGATACTTGTTGTTTACATTCTTGTCCATTTCCTCATCATACATGTTTATTAGTCGATATGCGTTGCCGGCGATCCGTTGGCTTACTACGAAAGGTTCTTCCCAATTTGGTGATCATTTGCCGAATTTACGATCATTCATCCCAGTCGGCAAAACGATTTTCCAAACTAAGTATCCTTCGGCAAACCTCTTAGGCTTAACATGTTTGTTGTATGCTTTAGCCATTTTACGTTTACCGGCTTCGATTTTCTCTTGAGCCATCAGTCGATCCCGAAAAAAGCAAGGGAAAGTGTCGCGCCCGTTTTTAACCCGACCCCCCGCGAGGTCGGAGCGGAGCACGGCGTGTTCAGGTGATTCCTGGGTAAATGAATTGAGGATTAAGGAGTCGCCACCTAATTATTTTTTACGGTGAATCAGGACACCTAAATATTAAATTAAATGCTGCATTATAACTCCAATTTTAAGGTCTGCGAAACTAGTGAGATTCTAGGTAAGGGTTCTTTATTATCCTAAAGGGAAGGGATTAGGCATCCTTTAAGATCCGCTAACTTGCGGTTATCCGATCAAACTCAGGTTAATTATTGCTAGAAAAAATGCATGTTTTAAAGGTATAATAGATAAAAGATGTTTTGCAAATATTTAGTAAATGATGCATTTTAAAAAGGAAGATACATGTAAAGTTTGGAAAATATGCATTTGTAACAAATGATATGAATTATTTATAATGCCAAAGAAGTGAAATTTTGGAAAAGCTTTGAGTTGCAAATTTAAAAAAAATATAAACTTATTTGCATTTATTAAATCAAATAAAAGATGACAAAAGTTGTTTTGAAAATCTTGAATACACGTGACGAGCCTAAAATAAATAACTAGCGGGGGTTTTCTAAGTTGGAATTAACCGAGCCTACAAGTAAAAAGGGCTAGCGATGGGTTTCAAATCTTAAACTACCCTGTGAGATAATTCTAAGTTTGCCTATTCTAAGCATTTCAATAATTACCTAAGTACGGTAAATAAATATTACAATATAAAGCGGGATAAAAGCTGAATTAACAAAGGACAAATAAATAGACTCCGAGGAGTATATGCCTTTGTTTTCTTTATTCCCTGCAAGTTATCAAGAACAAACGGTTAGAAACAGTTAAATACAAATAACTTCGAATCCGTGTCCAAAACAAGAATGTTTTGATCACGGAGGGCTCGAACTTAAATTTTGAAAAGACCATCCCAATCACGTCGTGGCTGCAAACATATGACTCAATGATTATTTTGATTGCCTCGCCTACTAAACGTGTTGGTCTCTCGGATGAAATAAGAAAAGATCACTATAATCACGTTGTGGCTGCGAATATATAACTTGTCGGTTATTTTAGTCACCTCACCTACTAAACATGTTGATCTCGGATGAAATAAAAAGGTTTAAGCCTCATCCTTGCCCAGAAGTTACATTTCCGTCTTTACAACTGTGGAGGCCTCAAAATCGACGGATATTTTTCATCGGCCAGTGCAGTATCGTGTTCAAATCGAAAAAATAAATTGAAAACAAGAGTAGGCGGCGGTAGTAAGCGAAAAACAAGAAACAGAGAGGCAATTCCCGAGAAGACGGGTTGTTTAAAAAAACAGTAAATATCCGTTGCACGGAGGTTTAAAACAGGGCAGAAAACGGAGAATCGAAACGAAAGAAAAGCGCGGCCTCGAATTTGATTTCAAATTCATCGGCCTAAATGCGATATTAATAAAATAATAAAACAGTAAAAAAACAAGAAGATATCCGTTGCACGGATGTTTAAAACAAGAAATAAAAAAAAGTAATCCGAAATCGAGCAATGAACCGAAACAAAAACAAGATGCCGAACAAAGCGCGGTATTTGTTTAAAACGAGAAGATATCCGTTGCCGGATATTTAAAACGATCTTCGAAAAACGAGAAAAACGAAAGAAAAGCGCGGCCTAATTCAATTTCATCGGCCTTGATGCGGTATTTATTCAAAGCGAGAAAATAAACAACATAGCCGCATACAATAGTAAGTAATTAAATGTCCGACCCGGATCATGAAAAGTGACTCGAATGAAACAAAGTGAACCGGTTTTGAAAACGGACCCGGGATCGGAATCAAAATTCGATTTTTCAAATAACCAAAGAATAACATGATGTGAAAAATGCCATAATCTGGAAATACACCAAAAACGGGTCGACCCGACCCGAATCAGGAATTCAAACCCGAAATCCAATATTTTCACCAATTCAGATAACCAACATACAAGAATATGAAATGCAAGAATTCTGGAAATATTACCCAAACCGGGTCGACCCGACCCGAAATCCGTGTCAAACCCGAATCAAATTTTTGCACCAATTTCAGATAACCAACATGCAAAAATGTGAAATGCAATAATTCTGAAAAAATACCCAATTCGGGTCGACCCGACCCGAAATCAGTGAAGAACAACAAAAAAACGCAAGCAGATTTTTTTCGGATTCGATTTACAAAACTGAATAGAAGTATTTAAAACCCAAGTTCAAGAACAAAATTCACCTCTTTTCTTTCGAATCTTGACCTATTTTTCGAACTTGTATCTTGAACAACAAAGAAGGCAAATACTTTAAAATCAAGAACACAACAAATATTTTTTGTATTTATGGAATAGTCTCCCGAAAATCCCTTTCGAATGTAGAACAAAAAGGGGGTATTTATAGATGGTTTAAACCTCCAAGAACGAGTTTGAAATTCGAATAAAAGGTTTTAAAAAAATGATTTTGGAAATGGATTTTGGGGGTATGGGTTGCGGATTTTGTGGGTATGGGTCGAAGGGTTTGGTGGTGTCAGCGTAACAGAGGGGGGTTGGTGGCGGCAGGGGTGAGGTGACCGGCGACGTGGGGTCGTCGGTATGGGGGTGTGGGGTCGCGGCGATTGGGAGTTTTTAGGTGTTAGGGTTTTCTGATTTGGGGGGGTTTTGGGTTTTATTTTTGTTTTGTTTTAGTTTAAAAGGGATGGGTATTGGGCTTGTGGGTCGCCCTGATTGGGCCTGGGGCGACGGGAATTGGGCTGAGGGGTTGAGAGGGAGTTGGGGGAAATAAAGGGGAAGGGAAATGGGTTTGAATAAAAGGGGAAAAGGGATGTTGGGCTCGAGTCTTGGTTGGGCCTTGGGCTGGCCGAATTGGGTCGAAGAGTAAAGGGGGGAAATGGGTGTTTTGGGCTTTGGTGAATTTTGTTTGGGTAGAATTTGTATTGGGTTGGGAAAATGAAATGGGTTAGAAATTGTTTTGGGTTTTGGGTTAAAAATATAAAAGGGGTTTAACATTAAAAATATTATTTTTGGTTTTGTAAAAGATGTGAATTATTTAAAATAACATAAGATGTGATAATAATAAAATATAATATTTGCGAAATGTTTAATGCTTAATAAAAAAAAATGGAAATGCGATGCAATTTTGCGAGAATAAAATAACATAGAATTTTCGAATAAAACTTATGATTATGACAAAAATGCAAATGATAGTAAAAATGCGAATAATAATAATAATAAGAGAATAATAATATATATATATATATATATATATATATATATATATATATATATATATACGCATGTATGTATATAGATTAAAATTGTTTTGAGGTGTTAAAAATATTTAAAATTGCAAACAAATCAAAAAGGATGGGACAAAATTGGGTGTCAACAGAAAGAATAAGAGACAGAGTCCAAAGAATCTCGATAGTTCATCTAGCTGGTCTAACTCCATTAGCATGGCATGTTGATACTCCTCTAAACTTAGAGAGTTATGCTTGGCCGCCCGTAAGGATTTGACATTAATTTCCAACGACAACACTGCATCTTGGCCATAGGTTAGCCGATAAGGTGTCGTCCCGGTAGCTGTAGATTTAGAATTCCTGATCGCCCAAACGGCTTCATCTAGAGTGAGATTCCACATTCCTGGTTTATCACGTTTTTACTAATTATGTTCACAATAAGTTTGTTGGCTGCCTCGGCTTGCCTGTTCGCCTGTGCGTAATAAGGAGAAGATGTGATCATCTTGATACCGAACTTCTCAGCAAAGGCTGCCACCTTAGAACCAGTGAACATCGGCCCTTGATCGGTGGTAATCGTCTCAGGAATACCATATCTGTATATGATCTGGTGTTGATAAACTGAATGACATCTGTCTGATGGACCCTCTTCATCGGCTGAGCCTCCACCCATTTAGTGAAGTAATCGGTAGCCACGATAATGAAATTGTGGCATTTAGCCTATTGTGGGTGAATCTTGCCGATGAGGTCCATATCCCATCTTCTGAAGGGCCAAGGTTTTACGACTGGGTGCAGCAACTCGGCTGGTACGCGCTGGATTGGTCCATGTTTCTGACATTCTTCGCATCCTTTTACATGCTGGAAGCAGTCAGCTGTGATAGTAGGCCAATAATAGTTGTGGCGGTAGATCAGCCACTTCATCGTTGGCCCCGCTCTGTGTGATCCACATACTTCTTCATGGACCTCTCTCATGACCCTCAAGGCCTCTGCTTTGGGAATGGTCTTGAGTAGTACTCCATTCACGCTCCTTTATAGAGGCCATCGTCAATGAACACGTATTTCAAGGCTCTTCTTTTAAGCTTGAGGTCCTTGCAACTGGAGGGATCTTTTAGGTAGTCAATTAGTAACTGCCTCTATGAGTCAATTTGATTAACGACTAACACTTCGACTGGTAATTCATCGTGCTCTAGGGTGAGTAGAGACTTCCTAAAACCTGAAGCTTCTTGTGCTAAGTCGTTAGCCTCAACATCCATGCCTCTGGGAACACAACTTAACGTGGATGATGCGAACCCACTAAGCAACCTGCTAGCCGTCCTATGATGGGCCAACAAATTTGGATCTTTGTAGTCATATTCCCCAGCCAGCTGTTTGATCACCAACTGAGAGTCTCCTCGGATCTCGATACACCTCGCCTTCATAGAAATTAGGAGTTTGAGTCCCATGATAAGATCATCATATTCGGCTTGGTTGTTTGTCAATTCAGCATCTAGCCGATAGGAGAACCTCCACGTTTTATCTCTCGGATTTGTTATCGTGACTCTGGCTCCAACTCTTTTTTGGGTTCTAGACCCGTCAAAGGTTAGTTCCCACATCACGATGTCTATACATGCAGTAGGAAGGGCGCATAGATCCTTCATGTCTACACAAGGGCGTTCTACCAAGAAATCGGTTATTGCTTGACCTTTGACGGCCCTGAGTGGCCTATACTCGAGAGAAAACGCGGTAAGCTTGATGGCCCATTTCATTAATCGACCTTGCAAGACATGTCTATTTAGTAAGTATCGGACAATATTAACTTTGCACAAAACGTATATAACGTGAGGCATTAGATAATATTTGAGTTTTGTGCAAGCATAGAACAAAGACAGACAAAACTTCTCCAAATGAGTATATCTAGTTTCAACAAAGATAATAAACCGCTATTTCAGTTCCATCATCCGCCTCCTGTGCTAGCAAATAGCCGATAGATAATTCTGCAGCCGAAATATACAATTTCAACGGCTTTTCTGGCACGGGAGGCACTAGTACGGGGGAAGTAGCTAAGGCCTTTTTAATTTTATCAAAGGCCTCTTGCTGTTCCGGACCCCATACTAGCTCTTCTGACTATTTAAGTCTGAGAAAATGTGAGAAAACCTTCATCTTGCCAGCCAAGTTAGATATGAACCTCCTTAAGAAATTGATCTTTCCCAATAAGCTTTGTAACTCATTCTTTGTCTTGGGTGGTGCGGCTCCCATTACTGCCTTGGCTTTGTTACGATCTATCTCAATGCCTTTCTTGTGTACCAAAAAGACAAGGAAGTTGACAGTCGATACTCCAAACATGCACTTGGCTGGATTTATTTCGAGATTATGAATCCTCATTCTTTTTAATGCTTGTTCAAGATCGGCTAAATGATCCTTGAAGTCCTTAGACTTCACTACTACATCATCGATGTAAACCTCCATTGTCTTACCGATCAAGTCATGGAAGATGGTGTTCATTGCCTTTTGATAAGTGGCATCAGCGTTCTTTAGTCCAAACGACATAACTACCCACTCGTAAATGTCCAACGCTCCTAGACATCTGAAGGCGGTTTTGTGAATATCGTCCTCGGCTACCCATATCTTATTATAGTCAGAGTATCCATCCGTGAAGGTCAATACACCATTAGCGGTTTCTGAGTCGATTAGCATGTCGGCTATCGGCATGACGTACTCATCTTTAGGAGTGGCTAGATTTAGGTTCCTGTAATCAATACATACACGAACTTTGCCATTCTTATTCTTGACTAGTACGACGTTTTCCAACCATTTCACATACTTAGCCATTTTGATAAACCCGACTTTCGGCAAACGTTCGATCTCGGCTTTAATTTAAGGCATCAACTGAGGGTAATACCTTTTGGGAGGCTATTTTTGGGGGTTTGAAACCCTCCTTGATTGGCAATCTATGTTTTACCAAAATACGTGCCAGCCTAGGCATTTCATGATAATCTCATGCAAAACAGTCTTTATACTGTAGTAGAAGGGCCGTTATGCCTTGTTTGTCTTCTTCATTCAGCAAACCACCAATATGTATTAGCCGAGGGATTTCTTCAGTTCCCAAGTTGATATCTTCCAAAGGATCCTGAGACTCAAAACTAGGCATAACCTTTCTTATGAGCGATTCAAGTTCCATCGGCAGCTCAACTTCATCAGCTACAAGCGTTGGTTCATTATCGTGGTTCTCCATCTGTGATGCCTCGGCTATCCTTTCCTCAGAAATTAGGGCGATCAGTCGATGCCACAGGTCATGTATGATTTGGGTTTCCTCAACCATTTAAATCCTCCAAGGTAAGTCGTGGTTCGGCTAATTGTTTTATTTCAAACCCTCGCAAGGTAAGATTACGGTATTTCCAAGATCCTTCTTCATACTGCTCCATGACGGATATGGGAGCCACATAGGGTGAATAGAGGACAACCTCTACGTTCTGAATTCCTGGTCGAAATGGGTTATCATCCGTTGGGACGACTTCTATCTTGTCTCCTTCCCAAAAGATGAGCTTTTGATGTATGGTAGAAGGAAGACATCAGCTGGTGTGATCCAATCCCAGTCCAGCATAATGGTGTAGGATAGATTATCATCTATTACAAAGAAGGTAGACCTGACCGTCTTAGGACCTACAATGATTTCTGCTACTAGAATCCCCAATGCTTCAGAGGCTTCTCCCTTAAAGCTAGCCATTTTCATGTTAGTTGGGATGAGATCCTCTTTTGTTTGGTTAAGATTCTTCAAGGTAAGCAGCGACATCACATTCAGCACATCCCCATTGTCGACAAACACCAGACTAATAATTTTGCCATTAATGTAAGCCTTGACGTAAAGGGGTTTGATGTGTTTAACCATATCTTCTGTAGGTGCACTAAATACGGTGCTTAAAGTGTCCCTAGCTGGGGTATCGGCTATTATTTCCCATTCTGCATCTTCTACGCAAACATCACCTTCTAGGCTATCCAGCGCGAAGCGGCTAGCCAGAACTCACATGGGATTAGGCTGACCATTTCAATGTCTGTCCACATCTCATCAACCAGGTAATGGCTAAATAAATCTAGGATGGAGTCCCCTCCTTCATCCAATTCGGCTGACCAGAAGCTCATATCTTCCATTTCCTGGAGACAAATGGGGATTAGTTGGGGATCCTCTGACTGAATCCTCTGCACAATTTGTGGAATTGCCTCGGTTAGAGGTCCATCCGGGGCCATGTTCTCTTGCTGGGATTTCTCCATCGGGTTGTCGGTAGGCTATTCATCCAGCTCTGGTTGACCCGACGTCTCCCCTTCAGGCAACACTGCCCCTAAAGCAACTGAGCTGAATGCCCGCTCGATAGCCTCGGCTACGGCAAACTTAGGAATCTCATGATTTTCGGCTGCTTTGGTGTTGGAAATTAGATGCAATGTCTGTTGCATCTTACACAAGGCCTTGGCACGTTGCATCCTTCTTTTCTGAGTCTTGGATGCGACTCTTGGTAGTGCCTTTTCTTTTCGGGAGCTTGATTGACAAACCACTTCCCATCTTCTGTGTTGGCGGCTGGTTTAATCATTCTCCGGGGTCTCGTCTGGTCCTCATTTATCGCTGTGATACGTAAGGACGAAACACCCTCCTTTACGTTAAACTCGACCACCCTCTGTTTGGTTTTAGGGAGTGGTTCTTAATCTATTCGAGGCATGCTCGACTGCCGGTTAGTTGGCATCCGTACTTGCCCCCAGGCCTATGCCTGGCGCCGATAGGGACCCTTCTGAACCTTATGGTTTGTTCCTGAAGTTCTCGTTCAACGTCCCTCGAGTATTTAGGGCGGCCATGAAAACTGCTCCTAGCTGGCTACCTGTCATCGCGAATGTCATGTAGGTTGCCTAACCGGTTGAACACAGAGGTTATTGTGGCCTTATCCACTTCGGTAGGTTTCTTTGGGACCCACACCCTTTTCATCGGTTATCTCCCTTTGGTGTCCCTTGATTCATCAGGCTTAGCAAAAGATATCATAGATATTGGTACCGCGGGAAAGGGGTCGGTATCAATGAACATTTCAGCCATACTCTTATCGGCTAGCTTGAACCTCCCCTCTTTGATGCCCCTTTGGATCGCCTTTCTGAAGACCACACAATTAGAAGTAGAGTGGTTGTATGAATAATGTCACTTGCAGTACTTCTTATCTTTGAGTTCATCGGCAGGTGAAATCCTATGACCATCAAGCAGCCGAATCTACTTATCTTTGAGCAGATGATCAAAGATCTGATCTGTCTTTGTGATGTCAAATGAGTAACCGATCCTGTCAACGGATGAACTCATCTCATTTCCTTTTGCGGCTTTCAAGGTTGGAAAAGAGTAAACCTTACCCCTAATAATCTCGGCCACCATTGCGTCTATCGCGCAGTCGGCTGACTCTGAGTCAGACTCATCCGCTTCAATGATGGATATCAAGTGGGAGACTCGATTTCGGTTGTCTCTTCTCCGCTCCTTCTCCTGGACGTACTGCTTTATTTGGCTAGCCTTTTTGGCTAACTGGCTCAGGTAAGAGCAGAATTGTCCCACCAACTTCTCCTTTAACTGAGGGTGCATGTTGTTGATTATCATATGGGCACACTCAGACTCAGGGAAGTGTACGGTACATTTCCCAACCTTCTTTCTGAATCTCTCGATAAAATCGACAGCCGATTCATCGACATGCTGCTTGTGATTCATTAGATCAGTCATGGTAACCTGAGGTTGGGGCCAATAGAACCTATCATGGAAGTAACCCTCCATGTCAGCCCAGCTTTGTACAAAATCATGATCTAAAGATGAGTACCATGCGAAGGTTGTTCCCGTTAGAGAGAGAGGGAATAACAACAACTTATGATACTCATTCTGGTCAGCCTTGCCGCATTGGGCAGTAAATCTACCGATGTGCTCGATAGTGGATTTGTCGTCATCGCCAGAGAAAATGGCAAACTCCGGTGTTTTGAATCCCCTCGGCAAAGGTGCTATCCGATCTACCCAATCGGGGTAAGGCTTCTTATAAACAGGCATGTCCAAAAGTTTCAGACTTCCAGTTGGACGATGAAGTACCTCCGCATGATATTAGCAATAATTTATGGGTTTATCAGTTGTGACGTCCCTTACCGATTCTCGACTGGATTCAGCTGGTAGGCGTTCTGCACTGGAGGCCTCCATTCTTCACTTTGTTGGATAGGGTTTTGAAGGTTGTAGGTGGTTTGCTGGCCATTACCAATAGGTGGGGTATTCCCCCACTGCTGTTGTTGGGTATGGCCACCAAAGCCTACAACCCGAGCTCCTAGAAAGGCTAACGGAGCCTGAGGATAAGGTGGAACAGTATTCCATGGCTGCTCTAATCGGACGTCGGTCGTTCTTAGAAAATTTACGCTTTTTGGAAGGTATGGACTGGGTACTGGCAATGACTGCTGGAATGGTATTCCACTGTAAATAACGTCACTAGATAGCCGAGCTAAGTCATAGCCAGGGGCCATTGGCTAGCCAACATTTATTCGCCTGCATCGTAGGGCCATTCGTAGAAACGTACGGCATAACGAGCAGCAATCCAAAGTGTCCTGAAGCCTGAACTTGTCTCTGAGCCATGTTGATCTGTCCATACTGCTGACTCGCTTGGTCAAGTGGCACATTTTCCCCCCAAGGTTTGGCGACGACCATGTAGTGTGCTGGTTGCTAGACGATTGGGCTTACGTTCCTAGGTGCTCTACCGGCTGCACCTGAGTAGGCACTAGCTGATGCACATGCGGCTGAGGAACAACACCGGGAGTCACGGTCTCATGCTGAACATCACCGCTCGTTAGAGGGATGACAGAACTAGCCGAACATTCTCCTGGGTGCATTCGATTGGTTTCCATCTCCCTCGCTTGATGAACCTCATTATGTACCATCATCTTCACAATGTCAGCTAACTGTTTAGAAACTTGGTACATAATATCGTGGATGCCCAAATCGATCTGTTGTCTAATAAAAGACGTGGTCATTATAGTTGGACCTTCAGATTGGCTAGATTCTTCCACAACTTGGGTTGATGGAGGTAGTGGAGGGGTATCAATCGATGTAGACATACCCGAAGAGGATGCTGGTTCGTTGTTCCTTTAGGAAGGATTTTGTTAAGGATGTGGACTGGACTCGGGGTTCATTTTCTTACCGAACCTTAGGCGCATACGCCAAGAATGATCCTGACCTGGAGAATCAAGCTTTGCTATTAATTCACCTATGGTCCCACTGGGCGTGCCAAATTTATTCTCGCCCCGAATTCTGTTCTCTGCCGTTTTATCGGTTGACCATATCGGGAGACAAATTGATTCCTTAACTTAAGTGATTTGTGCTGGAAATGGAACTTTGATTTCCAGCAATGGGTTCCCCAACTACTCCAGAACGCGTTAGGACGGTGGTATGATTAAACTAAGAGGTAACAAACATGAATGCAGCTGAGTACAGTAAAGTAAAGGATAAATAAATTAAAGGATAAAGATAGATAAAAATTGAGTTGTTTGATTGATTGGTTGTGTTTATATATACAAATAATGATCCTATTTATAGTACAAAAAAGGGAAAAATTGTACAACGTGATCCCCCCATGTCAGCCATCAAGTAACCCACTAAGTTCAATGGCCGACTATGGGGGAGGTGGTGTCGATTTTCTCACCCTTTACTCCTCTTGCTCAGATAATGGCCCCTTCTTTTAGATATTGTTGGTCGTTACCTCTTCTAGGGGCCCGGAAACCCTTTTGATTTGGTCGTTGAGGCGTCTGCATCTAAGTGGGTCCCAATCATACCTCTAACTAACAACTTGGCTGAGATGCCTTAGTAGCCGATGAAGTTCTTATAGTCGAGGGGTAGGAGTAAATTCGGCTCTGGAACAGTTTGGCTGTCACTGAATTCGGCTAAACACTTAAATTACTTTTGAGTGTTAACAATGGAAAACATCTTATTTCGTACCAAACACACCCTAGAACTAAAGAAAGTAAATTTCATAGACGCACCAAATGTGATACTCCTCTATCTTTTTTGTACAATTTTCATTTCAGTATGAGTTTTTCATAATATTTTGCTTGTTGTTACTTGTATGCATGTAATACGCAAAATATCACAAAATTGAGAAATCAATTTATGTATCACACCAAAAATATGTTTAGACTTTTTTTGTTTGGAATTTTTGTTATACTGTTAGAACGAAGAAAATGATAAAAAGAGAGAAATTGGTGATGGTGGAAAGTAGTAAAGGTGCTAAGGGGTCGTTTGGTAGTGTGAGATTGTATCAATTCTCTTAGGGAGTCTTTCTCATTAATACAATATATATAATGTACAATATGTAGAACCCTAATACAATAAGAATCCTAGCCTTACCATAATTATCCATCACTAAATATTTACAGAATATACAAGATATATTCTAATTATGGTGTAGGGATATTATGGGTCTTAGTTATACACGGCTGATACACCCCCTCAGTCTGAGCGGGAGGAGGACGAACGCTGAGACTGGATTTGAAGTCAACGAACAGCTGTCGCGGTAGGCCTTTCGTGAAGATACCGGCGTACTGATATGTAGACGGCACATATAGGACTTGAACATAGTCAAGAGCAACCTTCTCACGGACAAATTTTATGTCCATCTCGATATGCTTGGTTCGCTGATGCTGAACCGGATTGTGAGACGGGTAGACGGCGGATATGTTATCACAGTACACTAGAGACACCTTACGCAACAGACATTGTAGCTCCAAAAGAAGGTTTCGAAGCCAACATATCTCAATAACAACATTAGCAACTCTCATGTATTCTGCTTCTACACTCGAACATGATAATGTGGCTTTCCTCTTGGCAGACCACGAGATGAGATTATCTCTCAAAAATACACAGTAGCCTGATGTAGAGCGACGTGTGTTAGACAGCCAGCCCAATCTGTATCTGTGTAAGACAATAATCTGTTCGGTGCGGAGGGATATAAGTGCAGACCATAATCAAGTGTGCCATTAACATATCTAATGATACGCTTAAGGGCAGTAAAATGAGGCTCTCTAGGGGCATGCATGAATAAGCACACATGCTGAACGGCATATGTAATGTCAGGTCTGGCGAATGTAAGATATTGTAGTGCACCTGTCAGGCTCCTGTAAAGGGTGGGATCAGATACTGGATCATGATCAACAACACTAAGCTTTGATTTAGAGTCAACCGGGGTGGACATGATTTTGTAATTCGCCATTTTAGCCCTGTAGACTATTTCCTTCGCATACTTACGCTGACATATAAACATAGTATTCGCAGACCGAGTCACTGATGTACCAAAAAAATAGCTCAACTTTTCCAAGTCACTCATGGCAAATTCGGATTTGAGTAGTGTAATAATCTCATTCTTCAACACATCAGAGGAGGTAGTAAGCACAATGTCATCCACATATAACAATAAATATGCAATGCTACTACCACGATTAAAAATAAATAGAGAAGTATCACTTGCTACACACGAACTGAAGTTGCATAATATACTGGGCAAAGCGATCATACCATGCACGTGGAGCCTATTTTGGACCATAAAGTGACTTATGGAGACGACATACATAATGTGGGGTTGCTGGATGGACAAATTCAGTCGGTTGATGCATATAGACAGTTTCTTTCATATCCCCATGAATAAATGCATTCTTCACATCAAGTTGGTGAATTGGCCAACACTTACCCATAGCAATGCTCAGAACTGTGTGGATAGTAGCCGGTTTAACGACCGGACTAAATGTCTCACCACAATCAATATCCTCCTGTTGATTAGTGTCATTAGCCACTATTCTTGCCTTATACCTTTCTAACTCACCACTATCCCTGAATTTGTGATGAAAAAGTCAAATGCATCGAATCACATTCACCCTCTCCGGTAGAGGAACCAAATCTCAAGTGTGTTGTTTCGTTAAAGCATTGAATTCCTCATGCATGGCCGCATTCCAATTTAGGTCATGTTTGGCTAATTTGGAATTTTTAGGAATTAGGGATATGGTTTCTGTAAATAGGTTAAAATGGACTTTGGGTTTGAAAATCCCGTGTTGAGCACGAATTTCCATACGGTGGGATGTTGTTGGCTGGTTTAGGTGACTGTTGATGTCGGTAATTTGGCAATGGGTGGGGTTTCTGTCGGGAATAGTGTTTCCGTTGGGATTAGGGTTTCCGTCGAGAATAGGGTGTGAAATTGGTATGTTAGGGCTGGAGCTGGTGATACTGGGATTGTTATGGGTGGTCGTCGATTTGGGTAGTTGTAGGGTTGGAGAGATTGATGAGGTGGGGTATGGTGTCCGTGGTGGTGGGTTACTGGTAAGCTGGTTTGGTGAGGCGGTGGTTGTGGTGTTGGGTTGGATTCGTATAGTTGGTGGGTGCTAGAACGACGGTGGTGACACAGACACGGGTATGGTGACCGAAGAAGGGACAGACGACAATGGCCGATCGCTGGAGACTGTGGCAGTCAGCATCGGGAAAGATGGTGAGGCGACGGGAGATAGGGAGACCCTAGTAGGGTCAGGGGAGGCAGCAGTAGGTGGTGGACTTTGGTTGACGGTAGTGGGCTGACACAGTTCACGAATAATGACGGGAGATGGGTCAGTTTCGTCAAGAAAATTATAGTCCGTTTGTCGAAATTTTTGAATGTTCAAAAACAGAAACGTCGTCTCGCCGAAGGTGACGTGACGAGAGATGTGAAGTCGACGTGTGGACAAGTCATAGCATAAATAGCCCCTATGGTTAGGCGGAAAGCATAAGAAGACACATGGAGTGGTTCAAGGTGCTAATTTATGTGGGGCGGTAGAGGACATATTAGGATAGCACAAATAGCCAAATATCTGAAGGTGATCATAGGAGGGGATCTGCCGGTATAGGATTTTGGTGGGGGTCATATTATGGAGTGTGCTAGTGGGTAGAATATTAAGGACGTATTCCACTATTTTGACTGCATAGACCCAAAAGGAAGAAAGTAACAAAGCATGAAAGAGGAAAGTTCTAACCACGTTATTTATGGTGCGAATAATACGTTCTGCTTTACCATTTTGAGGAGATGTGTGAGGACACGGAAAACCATGCCATTAATTTTGCAGAATTTGTGAAATGCGAAATTCTTAAATTCACATCCGTTATCACTTTGAAAAGATTTTATGGCTCTTTCAAATTGTGTTTTGATAAATTTGCAAAATTCAAGAAATTTGGCAAAAACTTCCGATTTGAATTTTAGTGGATAAATCCAGATGTAATGAGAATAATCATCTAACAAGACTAGGGGTGGCCAACGGGCCGGGCCGAGACAAGTCGGGGCGGGTTTGGAGGGATCGGGTCGGGGCAGGACATGCGGGATTCGCCGAAGTCTCATCCCGATCCCGGTCCCGTCGGAATCGGGTCGGGGGGGGGAATTTTTTTTGCACTTAATTTAAAAAATAACATATATATATATATATATAAACAACTCAATAATTGAACAAGATAGTGTAATAAAAAAATCTCAAAACTGTTTTTGTACCTCTTATATTATTTAATAGACATATGATTTTTTTTGTAATACAAATACAATTGTCAAAATTGCAACTTTGTGGGTTATCTAATGTAATAGTCATAATTCTATCAGTTATTCTATAATAATCGCACACTTGATAAATATTTTCTGCAATAAAAGTACCAGTGTGTCTATCATCTATATATCTATACGCTAAGATACGTTTTTGCATAAACCATTTATAGTCTATCCAATGACAGGTTACCGTTAAATAATCATAGTCGTTAGTACTACGGCCTATATCAGAAGTGATAGCCACTTTGCCATTAAAATGCTATAATGAATAACGTAGATACTGTTGATATTCATGTGCAAATTTAAATACATCTCTCTTAACAGTTGATCTAGGAAAATCTTTAAAAACAAGATTATACATTTCTCTAATGTAATGAATAAAACCAAGAGATGAAGGAAATAAAAAAAGCAAACCCTCCATAACAACTAATTTTGCTATTGCTTCCCTATCTCTATGTTTATTGTAATTAGGGCCTACAATTCCCCCTATCGTGGGGTTAATTTGACCCTGTACTTGGTCCGAGACAGTATGTGAACCTTGTCCCGATGGAGCGGGCGTTTGCGCACCCAATTTTGAAGCCTCATATTGGCCATACCTAGCTGAATGAGCCATTGCTACGTGTCTCATTAAACCTCCGTCCCACCATGACCTTTTCCATTTTTAAATTTTAAAACATTTTTACAAATTTTACATCTAGCTACTTGATTCTCTACATTCTTATCAAAAAATGTCCATGCATCTTATTTTAATGATCGTTTTGCTGGACCTCGTCTCATACTGGGGAAAATATGAGGCATTTCAGTTGAAGGTGCACTAGTGGGTGTGTTGTCATCTACATTAGTGGGTGTATCATCTAGATCATCGTCTAAATTAAAGTCTTCTTGAGTTCCAGAAAATAGCTCGTCTGAATCTAATGGTATTGTACGAAAATGTTCGGTATCAACAAAATCATTATGTGTAGGAATAGAATTCTGTCTAGAAGAAGTACCCTTGCCCTTGTTTCCCCTACTAGAAGAAGCCTGACCCTTACCCGTAAGCATATGTTTAAATTCTTCTATTATAATTATACTAATAAATAATTAAAGTAAATGAAATTAAGTGCGCTAAATAAAATAAACAGAAAATAATAATTTAATGAATGAACGAATGTACCAAACGCCGACATAACGTCGACGTGTAATCGAGAGGTTGAAAATTGATACTTTGCTCGATGGAAGATCCTCAAGCTAGTTGCCAACTTCACTCCCAAATGAATAAATAAAATTCAATATTTAGTAGACAATGTAGACTTGTAGAGAGATAGATTGAGAGATTAGAGAGATTGTAGGAAGATTTGTGAGAAAGATGAAGAGAAAATGAGGTATTTATAGTTGGGAAATTGGGTTAAAGTGTAAATATAATAACTGATGGGTTAAAAATAAATATTAAGGGGGGTTGGGGGAGGGGGGAGGCCAAAAATAGCCATTGCACAATGGCCAAAATGTAAAATGGTCGTTGGTGCAATGGTTATTTGTGCAAAGAGGGGGTTTAGGGTGGGACCGGGACCGGGTCAGTCCTGGCGGGACTGAGGCGGGCTGGGACGGGTCGGGACGAGACCATGTCCCATCCCGGTTCGAGTCCTGATACCACAATATTTTTTAAATATCGGGGTCAGGGTGTGACCGGGGCGGTGTCGGGGCGGGAACGGGCCGGCCCACTGGTCAGCCTTAAACAAGACCAGATAATATTTATGACCCAACGAACTAGGGATGAGCGATGTCCATAAATCAGCATGAACAATATCAAAAGGAGCAAATGCAACACTAGTAGATGAATTAAACGGAAGACGAATATGTTTGCCTAATTGAAAAGAAGCACAACTTGGAGCAAGTTTTCTATTACAACTGATAAAATTATTACTTCTAAGAAAATAAAAAATAGGAGCCACTGGATGTCCAAGCCTATTATGTCAGGTTGACGGAGAGAGACCAGCAAGAGATGTGTGGGGGCTGGAACGGACAGCGGAGGATGGTGTAAATAGATATAGATCACATGTGCTATTACATCTCGTAAGAGGTATCCCTGTATGCAGCTCCTTCACAGTAAAACCAAATAGGTCAAAATCAACAGACACAGAATTATGACGAGTAAACTTGAGAATGAAGATTAAGTTTTTAATGATATTTGGGGCATTTAGGACATTGTTCAAGGAGGAAAGTGGGCGGGTGGCTTGGTGTGGGTGTTACCTTGGCCTTGAATTAGAATGCGGTGACCATTGCCAACTGTAATAAATTGAGGAGACTTTAAACGAAATAGTTGAGAGAGATTACCTGCGGGCCGGGTGAGATAAGATGTGGCTCCCGAATCCATGTACCAATTTTCATCGGGCTGTTGTAGGTTTAGACTGCTGAAAGCTTAGCTCAAATCTATGGGGGCCACGCTATTTAACTGTTGCGGATAGGAGGACTGCATGAAATGGGCATGAGGTTGCTGCTGATGGGCTGATCGGTAACCAGGAGCAGGGCCCAGCACGGCA
Source organism: Anisodus tanguticus (assembly GCA_034509755.1). Classification (NCBI taxonomy): domain Eukaryota; kingdom Viridiplantae; phylum Streptophyta; class Magnoliopsida; order Solanales; family Solanaceae; genus Anisodus; species Anisodus tanguticus. The sequence goes on along the minus strand of CM067559.1, from coordinate 41,091,967 downwards.
GCACCCCCTATTGAGGGTAGAAGGACTGGGCCGAAATCGTAGCCGGATAAGGAGCCCAGTTCGAATGCTGAAACATATCAGCTGGGCCTTGCCAATTGGGAATATTGGTGGGCTGGCCCATCTGCTGCTGGAATTGTTGAGCCTGCCTGCGGTGGCCTTTCCCCCTTCCTTTGCCGCCGCGGCCACCGCCGCCGCCCCTGCTAGCTCTGTCGCCGTGGTTGTTGTGGGGTTGAGTATTTTTCGATGGAGGTGGTTGGGTGGCGGTGATGTTATTTTGGACAGGCGTTTCAACTGCAAATGTTTTTTGGGTGTGCTCATCTTGCTTTTCACGCCGGGTTTCTTCCAACAAAAGTTGCGAATGAGCTTTGTTAAAACTGGGTAAAGGATCAGTCTGCTATATCATAGTGGCGAGGGTGTCATATTTACCCTTCGGGAGGCCTGCAACCAACTATAAGACCATCTTTGTTTCAGAGATGGGCGTTCTAACGTTGGATAATTGGTCTGCGACCAGTTTCAACAGTTTTCAATATTTAGACATGTTTGAAAATTTTTCAAGACGAGTGTTGTTGAATTGCTCTTCCAAATACACTGCGCGAGTGTGTTTGTTGTCTTGAGAAATTTCTTCCAAGCGTGCCCATAACTCATGAGCGGAGGCACCAATTTTCATAATGGTGTGAAGTAAGTCCTTAGAGATTGTGTCATAGATCCATTGTTTGACGACAGTATCAAGACGACGCCAAATTGTGTCCAGAGGGGCGAGGGATGGAGTCGTCAATATGGTCAAGCACGTGATATACACATGCATGAATTCAAAACAGTTCCACCCATGACCAATATTGGTCATCTTCCTGGTCAAGAATTATAGGAATACAATTTTTGATATTGGTAACTGCGAGAGCCGAATGGAACGATGGTGGGGAAGGGGTTATGGGTGATGTTTGAGTGACGACGCCGGATGAATCGGAAGCATCGGGGGAAGAGGAATCCATTAAAACCGAAAGTAGTAGTGGGGGGGGGGGGCTTTTACTGTCAGAAAAAAATTAAGTGGGGGGGGGGGGGGGCAATGTAATGCCGAGAAGATGAAGGAGAATTTTTTTAGGTTTTTAGGATTTTGGCTCTTGATACCATGTGAGATTGTATCAATTCCCTTAGAGATCTTTCTCATTAATACAATATATATAGTGTACAATATGTAGAACCCTAATACAATAAGAATCCTAGCCTTACCATAATTATCCATTACTAAATATTTACAGAATATACGGGATATATTCTAAATATGGTGTAGGGATATTATGGGTCCTAGTTGTACACGGCTAATAGGTAGGATGTATAAAAATAATGTTAAATATGGTGTATTAGTAATGTTGAGATTATTTCTTATCCAGTGGTTAATTTGGTGTATTAGAATTTAGAAATAACATGCATGCACTGCATAATTTCTAAAAGAAATTGGTTGTTTACGAATATACCTCCATATTATATTATGTGAGGGACTTCAGGGATAATTGTGTCTTTAATCATGCTTATGCATGTATTAAAAATTCTTGCATTGCTAATACCGTGATTTGTTATGTATTAGTTATGCATAAAATAACACCAAATAGAATGTATAACTAATGCCTGTATTAATTATACATAGATTAAAAAAATATCAAACAAGATATTACTAATGTATATATTATTTTTTCTAATACATCCAATTAAATGACCCCTCATATGTAACATAGTAGCTTATGAATTAGTTGGTAAAAATGATGGCAGGTCAGAGTTTAACTCTTAATACGGACAAAATATGTCAGGTCGATTATTCCTATCTATTTAAATTTTTATGGAAAAGAGATACCCTATGCTCACACCCATCTGTGAGCCGATCTTTAAACTGCTCAAATATCCTGTGCGTGCCGCACTCACGAAGGATATACAATGCCAATCTTTTTATTTTATTTTATTTTATTTACTTTCTTTATCTTATAAATTTTCTTAGTAAAAATTCTGATGCAGCCCCTTAAAATTTATAAGTATTTGGTCGAACATTTGAGATGCACTCAAGGTGAGTAAGTGGTGGTGGCCGCTACCTTCTAAGTTTGCAAAGTAATTTGTATATTGTTAACAATTGCCTGAAACTGTGGCTGCCATGTGTCTTCACAAAGTTGTTAAAATGGACTTAAACTGAAAAAAAAATATAATTGAATACATCATGGGTTGGTGAACTATTGGTCAAAATATTTCATTGTATAAGATCTTGGTTGAAATTTAGGTGGATGTTTGTTGGAAAATGCTTTAAAGAAAGTTCTAAGAAATTACTATTAAAATCAAAGTTTGCCACATTAATAAACTGAAGCCACGAATGTTTCAAGTAAAGTTAAACCTCTCTATTAGCGAATATTCTCCGAATATTCTCCGTATATTTTGTAATTATGATAGATGTATATTTAAGGTAACTTAGGTTTCTAATTGTATTAGGAATCAACATTTGTAAGGTAAGTTAGGGTTCGTACCATATTAGGAATCAACATTTGTACAACTATATATATTGTGAATAATGAAAGGAATCCCGAAGGGAAATTATTCTATCTTTCATGGTATCAAGAGCCTAAAACGTAAACCCCACTCTTCTCCCTTCTCTTTTTCTCACTCGCCCGAAAACAGATTTTTTTCTAACCAGAAAATTTTTTCGTTTCCCTTTCCTCGGCCGAAACAGCAACAAGGCAGCCACCATGTCTTCCCCTACAAATTCTGATTCCTCCACTGGCACTTTTGACAACCTATCTCAACGTTCATCGTCTTCTTTTCACCCGGCTTTCGCCGTTACAAATATCAAGAATTTTATCCCTATAATTCTTGATCAAGAAGACTGTCAATATTCCATGTGGACAGAACTATTTTATATTCATGCATGTGCGTACAACGTGCTCGACCACATTGATAACTCTGTTCCTTGTCCCACCGACATTGCAGAATCGACATGGCGCCGCCTTGACGCCATCGTCAAACAATGGATATACGGCACAATCTCCAAAGACTTGTTGTGTACCATCATGAAAACAGGTGCTACGGCACGTGACCTTTGGGGGCGGTTGGAAGAAATTTTTCAGGACAATAAAAATACTCGGGCAGTGTATTTGGAGGAGCAATTCAACAATACGCGTCTCGAGAATTTCAACAACATGTCCGAATTTTGCAAACAACTGAAACTCATAACCGACCAATTATCCAACGTCGGGAATTCTGTTTCTGAAACCAAGATGGTACTCCAATTAGTTGCAGGTTTACCGAAAGGTGAATACGATACACTTGCAACAATGATTCAACAAGCCGACCCACTACCAAGTTTCACCAAGGCACGGTCACAATTATTGTTGGAAGAAACCCGACGTGCCAAACAGGAGGAACATAATCAAAAGGCGTTAGCAGTTGACGGGATGACACCACCGGCAACCAACACCACCCCGCCACCACCGCATGTTCACCAGCAGCAGCAAGTCAGTGTCGGAGGTAGTGGCAGCAGAGGCCGCAACAACAAAGGCAAAGGCCGCGGAAAAGGCCAACGCAACCAAAACACTGGACAGCAGAACTGAAACCAGCAATAGCAGTGGTCCAACCAGCAGCAGCAGTGGCCAAACCAAAGCGACCGGGCCTCGCCTGCATGCCGTACCCGACCGCAGGGGCCCGGTTCCAAAGCGGCCTTGGTCAATCGGCCTCTTGGGCCCCGCCCAGCCCACCGAGCAGAGCCCACCACCAAGAACGACGCGAGGCCCACTGGTTGCATTCCAAAGAAGAAGAATAACCTGCAGCAGCCTAGCCCCGACTGATTTGGGCCAGGCCCATACCACCGTAAACCTTCAACAGCCCGACGACAATTGGTACATGGACACCGGAGCCACATCTCACCTCACCCGGTCGTCAGGTAACCTATCTCAACTACGTCGGTTAAAGTGTCCTCAATTTATTATTGTCGGCAATGGTCATCGCATTCCAATTGAAGGTTACGGTAACACACACCAAACATCCACACCCGCCCTTCTCCCTAAACCACGTCCTAGACACACCTAACATCATTAAAACTTAATCTCCGTTAGAAAATTCACTAGCAATAATTCTGTGTCTGTCGAATTTGACCCTTTTGGTTATTCTGTGAAGGAACTCAATACGGGGAAAATTATTACACGCTGCAATAGTGTGAGAGATCTCTACCCATTCACTCAATCTTCCGCTGTCAGATCGCAAACACCTCTATCCCTTGCGGCGATCTCTCCCTCAACTTGGCACAACAGACTCGGACACCCCGCAGACCCAGTTTTTACTTTTCTTAGGACTTCTAAGTGTATTCAATGCCAACTCCGGTGGACTCAAAATCCAAGCTTAGTGCCAATGACGGTGCGCCAATTTCTAATCCCACTCTATATCGGAGTCTAGCCGGTGCTCTTCAGTATCTTACATTCACTAGACCTGATATTGCATATGCCGTTTAGCAGGTGTGTTTATTCATGCACGACCCCCGAGAGTCCCATTTTGCCGCCCTCAAACGTATTATCAGATACGTTAAGGGCACACTAGACTTCGGATTACATCTATACCCCTCTGCCCCAACCAAGCTACTTGCCTACACGGATGCAGATTGGGCAGGATGCCCCGACACACGTCGCTCCACCTCAGGGTACTGTGTATTTTTTGGGGATAATCTTATCTCATGGTTCGCCAAGCGGCAGGCCACACTTTCCCGTTCGAGTGCTGAAGCAGAATATTGCGGTGTTGCTAACATAGTTTCTGAGATCTGTTGGCTCCGAAATCTTCTTTTAGAACTTCAGTGTCCACTCCGCAAGACGTATATAGTCTATTTTGACAACATATCTTCCATCTATATGTCTCATAATCCGGTCCAACATCAGCAAACTAAGCATATTGAGATGGATATCCACTTTGTGCGAGAGAAGGTTGCCCGTGGTCAAGTCAAAATATTACACGTGCCTTCTTCCTATCAGTATACAGACATCTTCACAAAGGGACTACCGCGACAGCTCTTCACCGACTTCCGATCCAGCCTTAGCGTTCGGCCTCCTCCCGCACCGTCTGAGGGGGAGTATTAGCGAATATTCTCCGTATATTTTGTAATTATGATAGATGTATATTTAAGGTAACTTAGGATTCTAATTGTATTAGGAATCAACCTTTGTAAGGTAAGTTAGGATTCGTACCATATTAGGAATCAACCTTTGTACAGCTATATATATTGTGAATAATGAAAGGAATCCCGAAGGGAAATTATTCTATCTTTCACTCTCTATAACGTTGTTGGCTTGGATAGTTTTTGAGCGTTGTCATAATATATTATTATAAAAAATATATAATATGACATAAGATGAAAAATTGATTCCAAGAAAAATTTATAGCCGGTATATTGATATTATTATAGAGGATTTGTTAGTATAGAAAAATATGACTTTAATTTTTGTATACTTACTTGGATGTACTCTCTAAGTGTTTTTTTTGTTTTAAATACCAAGGAGCTGATTTAGTAAATGACAATTCAATGTATAAGGCTTTTAACGGATAAATACTAAACTTGCTGTGAATTAAAATGTCATAGCAAGTAGGTAAATAATTATAGTAAAGTTGCAAACCAGAAACAATACAGTATAGCTTATATAGTTATACCTTTCTTTGATAATCATTCTCTATGTTGTTATAGTAATAAAAAAACATATTGTTATAGTGAGATTTGACTGTATATTAAAATTTAGTACGATCAACTATATAATAATCTAAATTCATTACACAGAGTTTATTCCCTACATATCATTTATCATTTACACCCGAGTCACCCGTATTACTTTATCAACTTGTAGAAGAAAGTTGTCCTGATTAATTTTCGTCAGAGGCCAAAATTCCATATTGGGGGCAATGTTGTTAGCTGCGAAATGAGTGGTCAATTTAGAAAATTAATTTTGGTCCATTCACTTATACTTGTGGTCCATTAAAGCGGATTTGGATGAGTCGTAACAAGTGGAGAGGTGCATTTCCGTATTTATATGTGACTGAACTTAGTTATTTTTATCAAGGTTTTAACTATTTATACCTAACATTCATACACATAGCTGAAATTCATTCATTTTTGTAATTTAAGACAAATATATCTGAATTTTAACTATATGAAACTTCGGACATGAAAAAATTTTAAAAAAAAATCAAGGTGCATGTACAATATAAAAATAGTTCAGTATCCGATAAAGTTTTCATTTATTTTATAGGAGTAGTAATAGTATTTTGGCGACATGGCTAAGTGATAATTAAGGCAGAGGACTCTAAATCTTTTTTTTTTTTCAGTTTAAATTCGACTGTCCCCTGATTAGTAACAAATTCGAAATCTCTTCTTTTTTTCGTATTGATAAAATTTATAAATACTTGGTTCCACATAAAAAAAAAAGCATTTTAATTGGAGAACTAAATCCCCTGCAGCAATGAGTCCTAAGTACTCCCTCCATCTCAAATTATTTGTCGTAATTACTAAAAATAATTGTCTTAAATTATTTATTGTTTTAGAAGTTCAAGACACAATTTATTATTTCTTTCCCATTTTATTCTTAGTAGAATTTTATTATTAATGGAGTTAACATATAAATAGAGTAAATATTCAATGGAGAAATTATAATTTAAACATAAATAAGAATAAAAATAATTAGTCAAATACCCCTCTTAATTAATATTTCTTAAAGGAGGTAAAACAAAATGCATCAAATAATTTAAGACGGAGGGAGTGTTTGTTTGAGTGTCATTTAGATTCTTTTTTTGGTTGTTGACAAAAGTGTGTTAAAGGAGTGGTCCCTAAATAATTTTAATCCGCGAAAGCACAAGCTTTACTCATAAGTCATGGTGGTTCCACGTGCTAGTTAGGGATTAGATTTCCCTCATTCGCGCCCCAAATACTCCCTCCCTTTAATAGTATCCTTTATTATTATTATTATTAATTAAAGAAATTAAATAGCTCTTTTTTGTTTTTTTTTGCTTGAAAAGGGTGATCGAGTTTGTTAAGCAAGAAATTCTCGAAATGGGAGGTTGCAGGTTCGAAAACCATGTATGCTTTCTCGGTCGAGCTTGTCTAATACGGTTTATCTCTTCAATATGATTTGCGAGTTATTACCCTGGAGCGAGGTTTTTCCAAAGCGCACTCGAAATAGTAATTGTGGGTTACCTAGTTTACAAGAACATAAAATAAATGAGTAAAATAAAAATAAATAAAAATAAGTGATTTAGAATATTTTGTCCACAATCATGTAAGATATATAAATTTCATTATCACCGAGAGGGAGTTGATCAAACTGACATGACTTTTAGGTATATGACCTTTCAAGAACCATGAAAAGTCCATACATTTGTTTTTTTGTTGTTTCCACTCGATTTCTCGTAGTCATATTAGAGTTTTGACTAATTTAGATTCGCGCGACATAAGACTCATTTAAGAATGAAACACTGTCTATCAGATTTCTTTCATTCTCAAGGCTCGAATCTGAAATATCTAATTAAGAATGAATGGATTCTATATATCGCAACACAATCTTTAGCGGTCGTACATTGGCTTCTAATGAGTTGTTCTTATTATATGTCATCTTTAACTTATGTATTTAGTCTTTCAAGGAGCATGACAAATTAGCATGTTTTAATCGGTTGAAAATATAATTAAATAAGTGAAAGTGTACTCTCTTAAATAATTAAACTTGTAGATAATGAGATGTTCACACACTTGAACATGATATCAGAACATATACATGTTAAATATTTGAATTTAAACGTCACCCATTATAATTGTTTTTCATATGTTTGGTTCATGAAAAAAATTCATGCTTAAATGTGAATAAACGTATTAAAGACGATTTTTTTCTTCTTTTCAAGTTCAAGTTTTTGAAGAATTGCTTGGGTTATTTTTCAAATTTTGAACTAGATGTTCAACTTTTAGCTCATAAGTTTTCAACTCTTTCTCTCTCTCTCTCTAATTTTTCAAAAACTTTCAAACAAATTTTTTCCAAGTGAGCTTCACGTTTTCAAAACGAATGTCATATGAGGATTGCTCAATATTTTGAAATTAAACGTGTAACATTTTAAAAATATATATATTTGTTCGTGAAATTGAAATGTCATTTTATTTAAGAAGCCGTTTGAACATGATTTGAAATCGTGAGATGAAATCATAATGATTTAAAGTTGAAGTTTTGTTTGGACATGCAATTTGAATTTCTTAAGTTGTATTTTTTCTTATAGACATAAAAACCCCACAAGTTGTGAAAACCATCAAAAAAAATTCAATTCTTATACAATCTTACCAAATGAGCAAGTTATAGTTCATAACAAAATTAATACTCTACTAGGCCTTTCTAAAAAAATACAACATCAATTGATCAAACTTTAGTTCAATAAAATAAAAAATTGAACATGAGTTGTAGTGTAACTACTCTTTAATATAATCCTTTCACATGGTTGGTAAGAATAATTTTTTTATAAATATACTACCAACTTGTAGTCTTTTAATACTTGATATAAATGGTTGGTAAATATATCTACCAACTTATGTATCTATTTTTACAAAATATAAACTTATGGTCAACTTTTACATTTAAAATTTTGAAATCATGATTTGGAATCACAAATTATGCCTTTTTGAATGATTTGAGATTTTATCTCATGAGATAAAATCGCATGTCCAAACGCTGATTTCATCTCTTGCATGTCAAAGCCTACTAAGAGTACCCAGCTCTAATTATTTCCTTTATTAGAATTGTTATTTTCAGTATAAAGCGAGATTTTTATGTTGGTGTATAATGTTGAAGAGAATTATACAAAATGAGGTAGACAATATCCAGTAAAGATTTGTATCAACATGAAATGTTTCAGTATTTAATTCTCTATGTCGAAACTTTGTTTAAGCAATTAAGGAAATTTCATAAATACATGTTACGTCATAGTATTGCGTCATATTTAATTATTTTCTCCATTTATTAGTAACATTTAACTATTAAAGTGGTGGTTATATTATGAACGTGAAAGCAACTAAGATCCTTGTTACATACAGGCGGGCTAGTCTTAATCTTTAGCCCATATGAGTAGACAATTTGTCCAATGACCGAAAGTAAACATGTTTCTTTATAAACAACCCCAAAGATTCTTAGTGATTTTATGAGGTAAAAGTCTCTTATCTTGAGTACACATGATTTTTATTTTCACTTTTACCCTATATTTGATATTTGTTTTGGTATCTGACTAATCAGGTTTGCGTTGAAAGTTTTTATTTTGAAATTAAAGTAGCCCGTATTTAAAATAGTGTTGGAGTCAATTTTTCTCTAAGAGAATTCAAAATATAAAAAGATAAACACAAGAAGAAGTCAAAACATATTTTATATAGATAAAATTTTATTTTGACGTTAAATATAATATAATTTTTTGAAGAAGAAATTTCTGCACCCTAGGGGATTTTGTTTTCTTGATCGACCAAAATCTATGATTAAGTGCTCATTGACTATGTTCCAATAATCATTTATAGTTGATGTACTACGTGGTATTGCTACTTTTTTTATGGGATATTAGGCTGTCCATTTTCCAAATATTTCCATTGATAACCAATTGAGTTGTTCAAGCAGACCAATTAGGTTGTCCATTTTGGCGTTCCATATTTCTTTTTTGGCTGTCAGCAATATTCTACTAAATCGACTACATATATTTGTAATCAAAAAATATATTTGGTGCTTAATATATTCGTAATTAATGTTTGAAAATCAACTATTTGCTATTATATGAGATAAATAAAGTTGAAGGTAGATTGACAGAAGACAAAGTTAAAGGTTACACATCGCGTTGTAGTTAATCCTTTTCTTGAGTGAATGATGAAATTAATTTGATTTAGATAAAATACTTTTCTAAGTAAATATGAGTTTATTGCATAGCGAAAGTTTAATGCACCGATCTGTCTTTTTTTTTTTTACTTTTCTAAGTAAACACGAGAACCCTCATAGAAGAAGTTGAGTCTCCTCTATGCGAACCTTCTAAATCTTAACTATCGCTACTAGAAAATCCTCTTAATTAAGTCATAGGTACGTATGTTTGTAAATATCTCCCTCAATATATAATATATTGAAATTCTGATGTATGAGGAGATATTTTATATTTTATGTATTTTTAGTGGATTAATTTATTATGTCGGTATCATTAGTTGATGTTAAACAGAGACTAGGTCTAAACCAAAAGTTTTCTTCTCTCAAACTTTTGCCTCTTTGGCCGAGAACCCCCCCCCCCCCTCCCTCGGGTTTTTCTCTCCAAATATCTCATCTTCCGCTCTCAAAAACCTCTCTTAAATTTATCCTCCTTCTTTGTTCTTTCAAATAGGTCTAAGAACAATTTTCACCCTGCCCTCACGGTTTCCAATAACAAGCTCAGTGTCCCTATTGTCCTTGAGATGGAAAACGTTCAATATGCAACGTGGGCGGAGTTGTTTAAAATTCACGCTATCTCTTATCAAGTTCTTCATCACATAATTCCTCCCGCTAGACCCCTTCATGCGGAGGATCCTGAGGTGTGGATTACACTTGATGCTACCGTTCTTCGGTGGATATACGCCACTATTTCGGTGGACCTTCTACGACGATTATGGAGCCCGATACCACGGCTATGGTGCATGGAATAGATTGCGTGACATATTCCAAGACAACCAACATTCCCGTATCGTCACACTCGAGCAGAATTCTCTCTCGTTCGAATGGACGTATTTCGAACGTTTCGCATATTGCAAGAAACTAAAGGAATTGGCGGATCAACTCCGTAATGTTGGCGCACCGATGACAAATAATCGTCTAGTTCTACGGTTGGTTGCGGGCTTTCGGAGGCCTATAATGGTGTTGGAACTCTCCTTCGCCAAAGCAACCCTCTTCCCGACTTTCATCAAGCCCGCTCCATGCGCGACGTTGGAAGAAGCCGGTTTGGATAAAAAGGCGGCTACCGGAGCAAGCCCGATTGTCATGGTGGCATCCTCTCCTAGTTCTTCGGGTTTTGTTAATAATTCGGGTCAAAACCATAATAATGGTGGCGGCAAGAATAATCGCAAAAATAACGAAAACCGCGGGGGCAAACGAGGTGGTTCGGTGGCGATTTCGGTGAGCAACAAGCGGGCGGTGGGTCCCATTCGGGGTACGGTGGGCCACCACCACCGTGGGCCCGGCGGTGGGGCCGGTGGCGGTGGCACCCGCACCCTCCAAAGAGCTGCCGGGCGGCCGGTGGGCAAGCCGATCCCGGACCGCGGGCCCAAAGCCCGGCGGTGGGGCCGGTGGCGGTGGCACCCGCACCCTCCAAAGGTTTACGCCGGCGGCCGGTGGGGCGGCCGGTCCGGCCCGAAAGAGCTCCAATACCCGGCATTGGCGGCCCATCGCGCCGGTGGCCCGGAACGGCCCCCACGCGGTAACGGCCCGGTTCCTGAATGACCGGAGTCCTCGGGCCCCGTCCTCCGCAAGCCCATCATGCGGCACAGGCCCCACTCGGACCGATATCGAGGCCGCGATGCACACGTTGGGATTAACTCAACCGACCCAAATTGGTACATGGACACCGGGGCCACTACTCACATGACTTCCGAATCGGTACTCTCTCATCTTATTACAATTTGAGCACCCCTGGGGAATAATTGTTGGTAATGGCGCTTCAATTCCAATTCTAGGGTATGGTCAGAAAACGTTGTCTCCTCCCAATCCACCACTTCTCTTGAAAAATACTTTACATGCTCCTAAATTGATTAAAAATTTAGTGTCTATCCGAAAATTCACAAATGACAATTCTGTTTCTGTTGAATTTGATCCTTTCGGTTTCTCTGTGAAGGATTTCAAGACGGGGAGTCATCTCATGAGGTGTGATAGTAGGGGGGATCTATATCCTATCATGCCCGGTTTCGACCATCGAGTCCGACCTTGCCATCGCCTTTTGCGCCCATCTCTCCTTCCATGCGGCATGCTCGTTTGGGTCATCCCGGGATCTTCTATTTTATCGCTTTTAGATAAAAATAGCTTTATTTCTTGTAAGGGTACGAGTCGTACTCCAATTTGTCGATCTTGTTCATTAGGAAAAATTGTTAAGTTGCCATTTGTAGACTCCAATTCTCATACTTCTATGCCATTTGACATTATTCATAGCGACTTATGGACATCTCATGTTCTTAGTTCAATGGGTCATCGATATTATGTTCTCTTCTTAGATGATTATTCTAGATTTTTGTGGACGTTTCCAATTGCGAATAAATCACAAGTGTTTTCCGTCTTCATAAAATTTAGAGCGTTCATTCGTACTCAATTCGAAAGAGAAATAAAAAATATTCAATGTGATAATGGGAAGGAGTATGACAATAAGGAGTTTCGAGAATTTTGTGCTACTCATGGGATAAATTTTCGGTTTTCCCCGTCCTCATACATCTTCACAAAATGGGAAAGCCGAACGCAAAATTCGTTCCATAAATAACATTGTCCGAACTCTCCTAATCCATGCCTCCATACCTCCGTATTTTTGGCATCATGCTCTACAAATGGCCACTTACCTTCTTAACATAATTCCGTCTAAAGGTCTGACATATTCTTCCCCTCTCAAAATCTTATATAATAAAAACCCGTCTTATTCTCATCTTCGGATTTTTGGGTGCTTGTGTTATCCGTTATTCCCATCCACCACAATTAACAAACTTCAGGCTGGGTCTACTCCGTGTGTATTTTTGGGTTATCCGTCGAATCATCGTGGTTATAAGTGTTTTGATTTATCCTCCAAGAAAATTATTATAAATCGTCATGTCATTTTTTATGAAACCCAATTCCCTTTTACGAAAGTTCATACTCCAAAGCCTAAGTCGTATAATTTTTTGGATGACCAAATATCCCCGTATATTATTCGGAATTTTTCGGACAACTCCCGTACCCAAAATTCTCCAGCGGGCCCACTGCCCGCTGGCCCAACAATACCGCCACACCCAGCTCTTCCAGCCACTGGAACAGTTCCGAATCGGGCCGGTCCGCCCCGATTCCGGAACCGGTCCGAAGCCGAGTCCAGCCATTTCCGATTTGGGCCAGCAGGCCCACTGCTTGCTGGCCAGTCCGTCCCGAGCCCAGAAAATTCTCATAATTCCATTAATTCTTCCTCGAGTCATAGACCGGTCACTCGTAGTCAGCGGGGTATTTTTACACCTAAAAGATATTTTAATTTACATTCTGATGTCTCTAAATCCCCCTTGCCCCGCAATCCTGTGTCCGCATTAAATGACCCTAATTGGAAAATTGCTATGACTGATGAATATAATGCTCTTATTGATAATAAGACGTGGGAGTTGGTGCCCCGTCCATATGGTACTAATATTATCAGGTCTATGTGGATTTTTGCTCATAAGGAGAATTCAGATGGGTCATTTGCTCGGCATAAGGCGCGACTTGTTGGTGATGGTAAGACTCAGCAGGTTGGTATTGATTGTGGTGAGACATTTAGTCCGGTGGTCAAACCGGCTACCATTCGCACTGTACTTAGCTTGGCTCTTTCAAAGACTTGGCCGATTCATCAGTTAGATGTCAAGAATGCTTTTCTACATGGAGATCTCAAGGAAACAGTCTATATGCATCAGCCGTTGGGTTTCAGGGATCCCAACCGACCTCATCATGTCTGTTTGTTGAAGAAGTCATTATATGGGCTTAAGCAGTCTCCACGTGCCTGGTATACACGATTTGCTGATTTTGTTTCGACTCTTGGGTTCACACATAGCAGGTCAGACAATTCTTTGTTCATCTACCGCCGTGGTTCGTCATTGGCCTATATTCTGTTATATGTGGATGATATCATCTTGACTGCCTCATCCGATGCTTTGCGCCAGTCTATCATGGCCATGCTCAGTTCTGAATTTGCTATGAAGGACTTAGGGCCGTTGAGTTATTTTTTGGGGATTGCCGTCAAGCGTCATTCAGGTGGCTTGTTTCTATCTCAACGGAAGTATGCTGCTGAGATCATCGAGAGGGCTGGGATGTCATCCTGTAAGTCCACTTCCACACCGGTTGATGCAAACCCAAAGCCGAGTGCCGCAAAGAAGGTGCACCATACGAGGACCCGACCCGCTATCGCAGCCTTGCGGGGGCCCTCCAAGATCTTACCTTTACCGCACCGGATATTACATATGCGGTTCAAAGCGAGTGAGTTTATTCATGCATGATCCCGGGGTTGAGCACATGAATGCAATCAAACGCATCATTCGGTATATTCAGGGGACACTGGACTATGGGTTGCACTTGTATCCTTCATCTACGTCCACACTTGTCTCTTACACGGATGCGATTGGGGTGGTTGTCCCGACACCGCACGGTCGACTTCTGCTCTTGTATGTTCTTGGCAACAACTTGGTCTCCCGGTCGGCAAAGCGTCGGGCAACTCTATCACGCTCAAGTGCCGAGGCGAGAATATCGAGGGTTGCGAATGTGGTCTCCGAATCATGTTGGCTACGTAATTTGCTTTTGGAGCTTCATTGTCCCATTCAGAAGGCAACCTTGGTCTATTGCGATAACATTAGTGACATCTACCTCTCAGGTAACCCCGTTCAACACCAACGCACCAAGCATATCGAAATGGACATTCACTTTGTCCGGGAAAAGGTTGCAAAGGGTCAAGTTCGCGTATGTCATGTCCCGTCTCGTTATCAAATTGCGACATCTTTACAAAGGGTCTACCACGGTTCTCTTTGAAGATTTTAGGGACGATCTCGGCGCGTTCGAAAACCGCCCGCTATGACCGAGGGGGTGTGTTAAACGAGCAATATACATGTGATATACACCGAATATACGCGGTGTATATCACATGTATATCACGAATGGGCCTCGCAAGAGGTCTCACGGCCGGACCAAGAATTGGGCCTCTCGGCCTCTCGGCCGGTGGGCCTCCCTCGGCCGTTTTATATATGGTATATATTTGTAGTATATTGTAATAACAAGGATACCTTAATTAGTGTTATACACCTACCATAATTGTATAGTTAGAATTATGGTAGAATAAGGATTTAGATGTAGAATAGGAAAAGGATTTGTAGTATTATGGAAAGATGTAACTTGTATATATACCTATTCTATCAATGAAAATAATCAAGGGGATTATTTCTTTCAGTTGAGATTCGCCGAAATGAAAGTAATATTTAAGCAAGGTTGTACTATATTATATGTAGATGAAAACAATAAATAAAGTTTAAATATAACAATTAATAGGTTGAAGAAAAAACAAATTCACTAAATTCCGATCTGTTTTTTATGTATAAAAAAAAATAGACAATTTCTTTTACAAGGGCTAGACAAATAAGTCATTTTCACCATAATGATTATATTTATCCCCAACTCTAGCCTTTTGCAATCACTCATCTATTTATCTGTTCTTGAATTGTATCCTATCCTTAATTAGAGGCATGAAATAGCTTAAAACCTTCGATGAGGAAAATTTCCAATATTCTAATTTTAAATATGGATTTTACATAAGAGTCAATCAGATTTATTGTTTACTTTAATTTTCATAGCTGAAATACATAAATTATACACTAATTATATATAATTATACCTCTATTATACATAAATTAGACATATATTATACATTCACGGACTATTCTTAATTTTAAGAAATTGGATGGTGGATATTTAGATTAATTTTTCTTTTTAGTAAGTTTCATAAGGATAAATACTTTTTCGCACTAGATATTTATACCAAACTAATATAATTAACTGTAGAAATGAATATGCAAACACATATTGTGTGTATATCGATTTGATATAAACACTAATTACGAATAAGTTTTTATTGTTAACAAGTGTTCATCAAGGATACTTTATAAGATTTCAAAATCAAATCTCAAACCTGTCATTAAAAATCACTTTCAGTTTGGTAGCATTCAATATTAGCAAGTGTACCATGTTTATATTTACCATATTTCGTGTTATGTAATTATGGTAGAATTAGGATCCCTTGTTGTATAAGGATTCTACATTGTACACCTATATATATTTTGTATTAATGAGAAATACTCACCAAAGGAGATTAATACAATCTAACATGGTATCAGAGCGAGACTCATTCCAATTCTTCGTTCACCGATGGTGGGCCCCCAAATTATATTATATACGTTCCAATTAACAAGGTCTGGCGTGCCGGAGAGTGTTAAGAGTCCCATATCGGATATGGAATTGGAACATAGACTCCTTATATGAACTTGGACAATCCTCACCATAAAAGCTAGCTTTTGGGGTTGAGTTAGGCCCAAGATCCATTATTTACATGGTATCAGAAGCCAAAACATAAACCCTAATTTCTTTCCTCTGACGCCGCATCCCCTCGGTTTCTGTGACTTTTTCCCGAGAAAACAAAAACTTTGTACTCCGTTCTTTTGTTTTCTCTCAGTGAACGAGAAACATTGTTTTCTTTATTTCTGCCTTCTTTTCATTACAGCAGACGACCTGCAAAGTTGTCAGGCCCTTCTTTTCGTATTTTTTTGTTTGTTTTACATTACCTAAAGAACAAATTCTTGTCAGGCCCTTCCTCTGCTTTTCTCTTTACCAAGGACCAAAAAACTCATAATTTTTTTTTGTCTGTGTCTTTTCCTTAACCCGAGAAGAAAAGTTCTGTCCTCTTTAGTCTTCCTTCATCAAAAGTAATCCATTATAATGACTTCTCCCATGATCCTATTTCCTGGAGCCTACAAGTCCGCTTTGGGATGGCTTTCGCCACATTGACTCTTCAATAACCCGATAATGCTTGGTATTTGGATACGGGCGCCACGTCTCACCTCACCAACAAATCTGGTAATCTTACTCAATTGCGAAATTTAAGTACTCCGCAGTCTATTATGATCGGTAATGATCATCGCATTCCAATTCAAGAATTTGGCCACACCCTTACCCCACCACCGCATCCCCACTTCTCTCTTAAGAACGTCTTTTATGCCCCAAACATCATCAAAAATCTAATTTTCGTTAGAAAATTTGCCTCCGATAATTCTGTCTCAATTAACTTTGATCAGTTTATTTTTTTTTAACGAACCTCCGTACCGGAAAACTCCTTACGAGATGCAATAGTGAGGGGCACATATATCTTTTCCTACCCACATCCGCTGCTAGTGTCACTCCTCCCACCGTTCTAACAACCATATCTCCCTCAACGTGGCATAGTAGACTTGGTCATCCGGGTTCTCACGCTTTTGATTCTCTTAGAAATTGAAATTTGATCCAATGCAACAAAGGGAACCTTTCACATTAGTTGCTCATCTTGTCAGTTGGGGAAATATGTTAGACTACCGTTTACGACTTCTATGAGTACTACTTTCTCTCCCTTTGATATTATTCACGCTGATTTATGGACATCTCTCATAACTAGCAACTTAGGTCACAAATACTATTTGGTATTTTTGGATGATTTCTCTCACTTTCTTTTGGTCTATCCACTCAAACTCAAATATCAATTGTTCTCCAAATTTGTTGAGTTTTGTACACTGGTTAAAACGTAATTTGAAAAAGACATAAAATTATTTCAATGTGATAATGGCCGAGAGTTTAATAATTTCATATTTCATAAATTTTGTGCGGCTAATGGCATGATCTTTCGTTTCTCGTTCCCTCACACCTCCCCTCAAAATGGAAAAGCCGAAAGAATTCTCCGAACCATTAATAATATAATTCGTACCCTCCTTTTTCATGCCTCTCTCCCGCTTACTTTTTGGGTATATGCACTAAAAATGATAGAACACATTCTCAACATTCTACCCACCCATGCGATTCAAAATAGGACACCCACTGAAATTCTCTACCGTCGGATCCCTACCTATGACCATCTTAGAATTTTGGTTATCTGTGTTACCCTAATCTGACATCCACGACCCCCCATAAATTGGCACCCAGATCTACTCCGTGCGCCTTCCTAGGCTTCCCATCTAACTATAGGGGATACCTGTGCTATGAACTATCCACCGACAAAATCATAATCTCATGCCATGTCACTTTTGTCGAGTATGTTTTCCCGTTTGACAACATTCAAAAAATTCGAGTCACGGATTATAAATTTCTTGATAATTCAGACACATCGTCGCTTGTCCACCACACTCTACGACATACTACCACTATTCCGGCAGCAGTCAGTGCCCAGTCACTGTCACTACCTCTCACCGCTGCCACGACCGGTGGCTCACCTAGACCATTACTGTCACCACTGGTTGCCCCCACCATCGGCAACCTACACCTCGTGTTGTCACCAACTATCGCTGCCATTCCTTTCAGCCAGCAAAACCCGGACACTGTACTGACCTACCCCACCAAGTCACTGACCCCGTCACCACCGACTGCTTCTCCAACCGGCATTCTGCCACCCGTCACTGTACCTCCACCGGTCAATATTCCAGTCTTTATGTCTCCTCTACGGTCTCACCTCCAAGCCGCTGTCACTCCAATCGTCGGCAACCAACAAGTCGACCATGTTACCAGAACCCTACCTCCACTGATACCCTACTCGACTTTACTAGCCCCCACCCGAAAACAACCACCACACCAAACCCAGAAACCGACAACAACCTCGAACATGCTAGATCGACTCCCCACACATTGACAGACACTGTTCCGATTACCCAACCAACCTCCATTAACCGACACCCTCACACCGTATGGAAACTCGTGCCCAACACGAGATTTTCAAACCCAAATTCCAATTTAACATGTCTACCCAAACCATTTCCCAATTCCTAAAAATCCAACATTAGCCAAATTAGACTCGAATTGGAATGCGACCATGTGTGAAGAGTTTAATGCGTTAACGAAATAACATACTTGGGATTTGGTTCCTCAACCGGAGGGGGTGAATGTGATCCGCTGCATGAGGCTTTTTCGTCACAAGTACAGAGATAGTGGTGACCTAGAAAGATATAAGGCAAGGCTTGTGGAAAATGATACTAATCAGCATGCGGTCATTGATTGTGGTAAGACATTCAGTCCGGTTGTTAAGCCGGCCACTATTCGTACAGTCCTGAGCATCGCTATGGGTAAGCATTGGTTGATTCATCAGCTTGATGTAAAAAATGTCTTTCTACATGAGGATTTAAAAAAAACTGTCTACATGCACCAACCGTCCGATTTTGTCCATCTAAGCGCCCCTCAATATGTATGTCATCTCCGTAAGTCACTTTATGGTCTGAAACATGCCCATCGAGCGTGGTATGATCGCTTTGTACAGCACATTATGCAAATTGGGTTTACATGCATCAAGTGTGATAATTCTCTGTTTACTTTCCATAGAGGCAGTAACACTGCTAATTTATTGTTATATGTGGATGATATTATTCTTCCTGCTTCTTCTGATGTGTTGAAAAATGAGATAATTGCATTGCTCAAAATCGAATTTGCTATGACTGACTTGGGAAAGTTGAACTATTTTTTTTGAGATTTCAGTGACTAGATTTGCAGATACTATGTTTCTTTTTTAGCGTAAGTATGCAGATGAGATTGTGTACATGGTTAAAATGGCAAATTGCAAGATCATGTCTACTCCGGTTGACTCTTAATCAAAGCTCAATGCTTTGAATGGTAATTTAGTGTCAGATCCCATTCTATACCGGAGTCTTGCTGGAGCACTACAGTACCTTACTTTCACCAGATCTGATATTGCTTATGTTGTTCAGTAGGTATGCTTATTCATGCATGCCCCCAGGGAGCCTCATTTTACTTCCATAAAATGTATCATTCGATATGTTAAGGGCACACTTGATTATGGTTTGCATCTCTACCCCTCAACACCGACCAGATTGTTATCATATATGGATGCTGATTGGGCAGACTGTCCGGACACGCGACGATCCACCTCAGGCTATTGTGTGTTCTTAGGGGATAACATCATTTCTTGGTCAGCCAAGAGACAAGCCACATTATCCCGTTCGAGTGCAGAAGCAGAATACAGAGGTGTTGCTAATGTTGTTGCTGAGATCTATTGGCTCCGAAACCTTCTTTTGGAGCTTCAGTGTCCTCTCCGTAAGGCGTCTATGGTCTATTGTGATAACATATCCTCTATATATCTATCTCATAATCCAGTTCAACATCAGCGAACCAAGCACATTGAGATGGACATCTACTTTGTTCGTGAGAAGATTGCTCTCGGTCATGTCAAGGTATTGCATGTTCCTTCTTCATATTAATATGCAGATATATTCACAAAGGGCATTCCTAGACAATTCTTCCTAGACTTCACATCCAGTCTTAGCGTCCGGCCTCCTCCCGCTCCGACTGAGGGGGTGTATTAACAAGTGTACCATGTTTATATTTACCATATTTCGTGTTATGTAATTATGGTAGAATTAGAATCTCTTGTTGTATAAGGATTTCACATTATACACCTATATATATTTTGTATTAATGAGAAAGGTTCTCCAAGAGAGATTAATACAACCTAACATTTCAATGTTTGAATAATTTAGGGCCAAATGCATATTTCTATTATTTTTAGATGGTGGAAGAAATCTCTTTCATTTTCACGAATATATTACAATGCTTGATTCTTAAAAACATCCTGTCGTGAAATATCACCTTATGTCGTCCTCATTGGTCTAATAACAAACAGGTTAGTACGTATTCATGTTGTGTTTATATAAACTAAATAATTTAATTTTAATAATTAAAAATTAAAATAAGAATACATATTAATATTTGAACAACGTGCATTTTGCATTCGTTAATTTAGAGTTTTGGGTATATCTATTAATAAGCGTTTGGATATGAATTTGATAATATCTGAGAAAATATTATTTGGAGTTAAGTCAAAAATAGATATTTGAAATTAATATTGTGTTTGAACGTATGTTTCTCTTGAAAAAATATTAAAGCTTTGTAAGGCATATTTATTTATTTTTACTTGAAAAAGTCAGCTTCAAATTAGAATTATTTCTTTAAAGAAGTAAAAAGATTATACCGTCATACTTTTCTATGATATTCTTCTTTTGTAAATAACAATTAAGTTTTATGTGAAATTAATTTTTCATGTTGTGCTATATATGTTATATGTTCTCGATAATAACATTTTGCTATTAATAACTAAAAACTATTCAAAAATGACATCGTTACAAAGAGGGTTGACTGTGTTAATGTTGGGTTTGGTGTTGTGACATTTGACCCAACATATCTTCTGAAGTCCTGATTTGAATGCATAAAAATATTGAGACAAATGTCATAACATTCGGACCAACATCTTCGAAAAACAGTTTTGTCTTACTTCACGTTAAGCAGTAATATTTTACTGTGAAGGAAAAATGACTTAGGCGTGGTGAATTGGAGCTGTGTAAAATGTGGAAGAAAGAGTCAAAGCTTGGGGAAGAAGTCGAGTAAGGAACAAGTCAAAGTTGTTGAGATTTTCACTCCTTAATCATCTACTACAAGCTGCCCATCTTTTCCTCAACTTCCACCACCGATCGATGAGCCTTTCAAGGGAACTCTCTACTATAAATAGAGACGCCACAACAGTGTATCGATATCCAGAATTAGATTGCAAAAATACCAAGAGAGCTCTCGGGATTTCATCTCAGAAATCTGGATCACAAGTGTTGCCTGAGTGTGTCGACAACATTCTGTCCAACATTACAATTGTTGTTTAGATTCTAGATTAGTTTTGTATGGAGCGATTGTAATGAGAGGTTGTCTATGTCTATTTAGTTAGATTTTTCAGGCAGAAGGCATCTGCGGCTTCAACTTTTAATTCCTTTCCGTTTTATATTGTAAATCCAGTCAAGTAGAAAGATGGTCGACTCTCATAGATGTAGCAGCCATTCTTTTTTCTTACATTCCAAATAGCTTATTTAGATTTAGAAATCCCGGGCAAAGAAAAGTGGTGGAGAAGGCCCAAGTCTTTCATATTTCATGAGCATGCAAGAACGAAAGAAGAGCAAGTATTCCCTGTTGATCACTGCATGTGAGAAAAATCTCATCGACATATAAAAGAAGGTAGTTACTATCCCCAGATGTGTGACGAATGAATAAAGAGTAAAGAAAGAAATTTGAATTTTTGTATATAATATATATTCAATACATCTGGTCATTGACCATCATAAATTATATAATATATATAACTTATGAAATTTTAAACATTTGTGTTCTTTAAATTCCGCTGCATTTACTCTTTAAAGTTTCTGTTTTGCTAAGTGTTGTCACTGGTGTCGGACGACATAATTGCTGACATTCGAAAACAGAATTGACATTCGATTTATTTCAGCTCTTATTTTTACTTTCCGTAGTTTTTGATACCATGACCCACTATATTCATATGTATTCTCTTCTCCTATTTTCCATTCTACTTTCCCCTATTTTGTATATTTATTTAAAAAGGAACGCTATGAACCATGAAAAAAATGCACTATGTAGAAAAAAATTGCTAAATGATTTATCTACTTTTTAGCAAAGGGTATGAATCTAATCCTAGTCTTCCCACTTTCACTTAGCACTAAATTTCAAGCATTGTATATTATTTAATTGTATTATAATGTGAATAACAATGGTACCAAACCCCACTTGTAAGGAAGCTTTTAATATACCAAATTTCAACCTCTCTTTGTCAAACAACAATTCTCTTTTAACAGCCACCATAAGAACTACATCACATAGATCCAGTGCACGCTTTATTTTATGTGTCATTTCATTAACTTTCACATAATGTGAAGTATTGAAAATGCCCCAATCTAAGTCATGATACGTATAATTCCTTTGGTTTAATAAGCCTGATAGATTATCTCTTGCAATAAGCTATCATCGAATTTAAAAGTGCACGTATATTGTGTTATAAATTAAAGCTTCTTACTTTCCTATCTCATTTCAATATGAAATTCATTTAAGAAATTATGTACACCTCTTCTTTAGAAGCTTGTCAATCTAAAAGTATGTCAGTCATTTCTATAACCCATCCTCGTTGGCTTGCCCTTCGTCATGATGTCGAAACAACATAAAATCACTAAGGGCTATAATAAGATGGATGAGATTCTTCCGCCGTTAATCAAACGTTTCGAGTTTAAATTCTGAAAATTGAAAAAAATCTTATAAGGAACATTTCTATCTTAAATAGGTCATGCATGGCCCAAATTTGAATTAGTTGGGTCAATAAATTTTAAATACCAGTTAATTAAAAAGAAGAAAAACAACAAAGGAAGGAATAAAGAAGGTGGCCACTACTAAAAATAGGATTTGGGCCAACCTCCACTTGAATATTCATAACCTTTTTATTTTCCCAACTTTATCAAGATCAAGATCGCATTCATACTTTTCTCCAACAAGTAATTCAGTTATTGACATTTATTTACATAATCATGTTATCCACCATGACCTCACATCGCATTTTTTGTTTTCATTTCCTCTATTCAATTGGATGAAATTTATTAGTTCAAGAGTGCAAGCAATGTTCATACTTTTCTAGGTGTTTTGTTACCAATATATATGTTCCAATCTCAAAGCCTTTTCCCCCTTAGTAGATGAGGGGAAAAGAGAAAAAATCAAAGTGAAAATGATATCACATCATTTTTCCTTCTATACTTTAATCATTATCTCAATTGTCAAAAATGGAAATGAGGTTTTATCAAAAACAACATATGTACCTATTAAGTTAGGGGTAAGATCTGCGTACACTCTATTCTTTTCATATTCCACTCGTGAGATTACACTGAATATGTCGTGTTGATTTGTAAAAAAATGACACCACACAATTTGTCCAATATAAAATGTCCTATTTTGTTCAGTATAAAGATAAAGTGAATAAGGCTGTTTATGTTTACACAAGATTCCATTATAGATTTAGTTTCGAATCACCTTTTAAAAATATATTATAATAAAGATATTAATTTGGGATGAAATACATTTCTCTCTTTAGACAAAATGAACATTATTTTAAACAATAGTACAAAATAGAGAATTGGTTAGTTCACCTGGGACAGAAAAATAGTCGTTATTAGGAGGGGAAAATTATAATGATGATTAGCTTTTTTCCCTTTCTTTAATTTATATTTGAAAAAGTGTTTTTTATTACTTTATTATTTTCCAAATAAGACACGTGACCGGCAGTTAAAAAAGTGTGTGGGTCTAACGAGAAAATGGTGTTGGGAATTTATCACGATATAATTGAGTTTCAATTTATCCGCAAATGAGATTAAAAAAAAAGATACTATGCATTGGCATAATAAAGTTTATAGTCAAACCGGCATAAAATAAAATTATTTGATCTTCACTCTAGGACTGACTCTGTTCGACCTACCTTGATTGCCTACGACCTGACTTGATTGTCTAGCTAATGCTACGGTCGCAAGTTTGCTATCCATATCACATGTCATTAGCCACGTGAGGTTTTGTAGTGCTTTGCTGCCTATCCAACAATGGACACTTTTGAACATTTTAAATTTTGCAACTATTAATCAACTTATAAGAATATATTAGCACGAAAATATAAATTAAAAGAAAACATTAAGGAAAGTTTTAGAAAATAAATAAAAATATTGATGTATTTATTATTGTATAAATTCATCTATAAAAAAAGTGGACACTGTGGACTATCTGATCTTTAAAAACATAAATATAATTTTTACACTTAATGAAGATTTAAATTTAAATTTTTGCAGACATAAGGCAAATTCTAATGCTAAACAGGGATTAAAAATATAAATATAATTTTTGCACTTAATGAAGATTTAAATTTAAAATTTTGCACATGTGAGATATACGACAAAACTTCAACTTCAAATTTTCATGATTTCACATCATGAGGGCAAAATTCATCCCTTATCTATGAGAGTAGGTTTATTTTGGTCCCTTAAATATAATCTTGAGCATATTTAATCTTTTAACTATGGGAGTAGAATCATTTTAATTCCTCAAATATAACCCTGAACATATTTAATTCCTTAACAATGATAAAGTGGAGCACTTTTGATCTCCGTGACAAAATTCATTTAAAAAATAACAATGTTAAACTCATCTAACACCAAAGGTGGAGCCAGATTCAATTATTTTTAATATGAGCTTAATTAAAAAATAACAAAGCTAAACCCATCAAGCTAATGTATATCCACCGCCAAAACATTCGGGTTCTTTGATTCGGTTCGATTTTTTTCAAGTTAGATTCGATTATTTTTAATATGAGCTTAATTAATGAGCTATTTTTCTATTAGTAAAATAAGTTACTTTTAAAATTAAAAATGAGTTAATTTTTAATTTTATGTTTTATTATATAAAAATAAACTAAAAAAAAATTACATACAGAAAAAAGGAAATAATTAATGGATCATATGCAAAGCTGCTCATAATATTCGAATCATATGGTTGGTAATCAACTTTTAAATGTATTATGTTAAGGAGATAAAAAGTACTCCCACTTTAATATAACTAAAAATTAAATATATTTAGAATTATATTTAAGGGATTAAAATAAATTTATATTGAATATGTTCAAAATTATATTAAACGGACCAAAATAAATCTAATCCCGTCCTTAGTTGGATAAATTTAACCCATAACTCTCATGATTTCGTCCAAACGGCTCCTTAAAAAAAACAGATGTGCAGGCGGAGGAAGTGTGGTGAAACAAAGGAAGAAGAAGAAAAGAAAATTCTCTTTTTCTTGCAAAAAGATTGAATATTTATTGAAAAAATTGGAAAAGGAGGAGAAAAGGGAGAACCCCTCCATCTTCATTTGGAGGAAGAAGGAGAGGATATAATGGGAATTTTGTATGATGATGTTGTGTTATTGAATCATTCAGAAAGAAAAGGTGACCCAAGTGTGATTACTGTTAATTGTCCTGATAAGACTGGTTTAGGCTTTGATCTTTGTCGTATCATTCTCTTCTTTCGTCTCACTATTGTTAGAGTTGGTATGTTCTTACCTCTCTCTCTCCTTTGTATTCTTGAAAATCAATTGTAGTGCACCGTTCATTTTGTGTGTGTGTGGCATAGAGTGAAAAGTTTGAATCTTTCTTGATATAATCAGTTGTTTGTGTGTGTTATAGAGTGAAAAGATTGAATCTTTATCAGTTGTGTGTGTGTGTGTATGGCAGAGAGTGACAAGTTTGAATCTTTGTTGATATAATCAGTTGTGTGTGTGTGGTATAGAGTGAAAAGATTGAATCTTTATCAGTTGTGTGTGTGTGGTATAGAGTGAAAAGATTGAATCTTTATCAGTTGTGTGTGTGTGTGTGTGGCAGAGAGTGAAAAGTTTGAATCTTTGTTGATATAATCAGTTGTGTGTGTGTGGTATAGAGTGAAAAGATTGAATCTTTATCAGTTGTGTGTGTGTGGCAGAGAGTGAAAAGATTGAATCTTTATCAGTTTTGTGTGTGTGGCAGAGAGTGAAAATTTTGAATATTTGTTGATATAATCAGTTGTTTGTGTGTGATATAGAGTGAAAAGATTGAATCTTTATCAGTTGTGTATGTGTATGGCAGAGACTGAAAAGATTGAATCTTACTTATCACAAAAAAAAGAGTTAGTAAAAGATTGAGTCTTTCTTGATATAGTCAGTTTTTTTTTGTGTGTGTGTGTGTGTGGGAGGGGGGGGGGGGGGGGGGGGGGGCAGAGGTTGAATGGGTGTTGTGTGGGTGGGCGACAGAGAATATAATCGGTTTTTTGCGTGTGTAAATGTGTGACAGAGAGTTAAAAGATTGAATCTTTCTTGATATAATAAGTTGTATTATGTGTGTGTGTGGCAGAGAGTGAAAAGATTGAATCTTTCTTGATATAATCAGTAGTGTGTGTATGTATGGTAGAGAGTGAAAACATTGAATCACTCTTGAGATAATCAGCTTTGGGTGTGGTGTGGGTGAAAGAGAATATGATCGGTTTTTTGTGTGTGTAAATGTGTGGCAGAGAGTGAAAAGATTGAATCTTTCATGATATAATCAGTTGTTTGTGTGTGTGTGGGTGACAGAGAGTGAAAAGATTGAATCTTTCATGATAGAGCGTGTGTTTGGTACGAAGGAAAATGTTCTCTTGGAAAATAAGTGATTTTTCTACTTAATTTTTTGGTGTTCGGTAAGTAAGCCGTAAATTTTGTATGAAATAGGCTTGTTTGTGTGACAGAGGGTGAAAAGATTGAATCTTTCTTGATTTAATCAGTCACTAGTGTTAAATTTCTTGAATTTGGTTGAGAGCCTGCTGGTTTTGAGGATTAGCGGTCTTTCTTTTTCAAAGTGGATCAACTTCTTCCCATTACTGAATTTTTGAATGGGAATGCTTATGGATTTCCTTAAACTGGGATTTGCAAATGAGAACTGAACCTACTGGTTTCCTTTGGGGTATGTATGTTTCTATTTTTCGTACTTTTTAGTGGAATGAAGTTTAGCTTCCACGTGTGTCTGGAACTTGTGATTTTGACTGTCAATTTTGAATCTGTTTCAAGGAGACTGGAGTACTCTATAGAATGTGTTGAATATAATTCAGATACAAACTGTCAGAATTATACTGTGATAATTGATATATGCTGGAAATTTTGTAATTTGCCATCCTACACTTTGATTCATTTTGTTGAAGATGTATCGACCGACGGGATATGGTGTTACATAGTATTTTGGGTGGTGGGAACACCAAACACAAGGTGGAATTTGTTAAAGAAGAGACTCATGGGAGCTTGTCCGTCTTGTTCTTCTGCCTCCGGCATATCATATTATCGTGCTGAGTTACAGTCGCCAAGTCCTCCTGATGTATTCCTCTTGACATTTTGTTGCTACGACCGAAGGGGCCTTTTGCATGGTAACTAATTTGAAGCTTATTTTGTAAACTTGCTGCACATTGCCTTTTTTTATTCTCCTTTGAATCTAAATCTTGTGAATGTGTTACCTTTTTCAATTGATTTAGACTTATTCATAACGGATGCTTTTTAGGGTGAGGAAATACCTTGTCCCAGAAGGTTATCCGGGTATACCTGTAGTGATTTTTAAAAAAAATAATTTTTGGCAGATGTGACGGTGGTACTTTCCGAGCTTGAGCTTACAATAAAGAAGGTGAAAGTATCCACCACCCCAGATGGAAAAGTGATGGACCTGTTCTTCATCACTGACACAAGGTTCGGAATTTATTGGGCTCGCCCATCTTTCGTAGTTTCTTATGTGTATATCCTTTTTTGCTGCTCTCTCTACCTCTCCCTTCTATCTAAAGTATGAATGCTTCGTATTTTCTTGTAAATTTGAGCTCATCCTGTAAATGTTGATTTTTTTTTATGAGAATACTGTAAATCGCTGCTGATTGCTGATCACTCTTATCAAGATAATTTTTTCATAAGCAAACCTATATGTTGCTTGTTAAGTTTCTTTTGGATTTTTTAGTTAGCATTTGTGTGATAAAGAGTCCTAATTCAAAAAATAAACCGTTTTATAGAGAACTTCTACATACAAAGAAGAGACAAGAAGACACACATTACCAGTTAAAATCTGTTCTTGGCGACGCCATGATTAGTTGCGACATAGAAATGGTTGGCTCTGAAATCACCGGATGTTCTCAAGGTCCCTCTTTCCTTCCTCAAGAGATTGCCGAAGACATGTTTAGCTTTGAAATACTTCATGAGCACCAGAGTAGATCTTTTGCCTGCAATAAAGCATCGATCACCGTTGATAATTTGTTGAGCCCTGGTCATACTCTCATCCAGATTGTTTGCCAAGATCACAAAGGTCTTCTGTATGACATAATGAGGACACTGAAAGATTACACTATCCAGGTACATCATTCTATATCTCTAAGACTCTTAACTATCTTTCAATGAAAAGTCCGAGAAAATGTAAAAAATGGTCCCTTATCTTTGGTAGTAGGTTCAAAATAGTCCCTTAAGTATCACTTGAGCAGTTTTAGTCCTTTTAAATTTGCCACTTATGTACCTAACTCTGATTGTTAAATTTAATAGGAATTGTGAAAATGGAAATATTTAATGGAAACTCACATTTGAAAGTGCATATTTTGTAGTTTATGTTATTTTTGGTCTATTTCAAGAGTCCGGTGCAATTTTTAGAGGTGCAATTTGTGCTATTTTTTGTGTCTGGCGTAGCTTTCTATGTTGCAGTTTCTGAAATTTTGGTTGAAAGTTCTGGTCTTTCTGGTTAAATTTCTTCTTCATAGTTCCGGATAAAATAACATCAGAGTTTGGTAAATATTTGATGAGATCAGAAGTGCTCACTTTTGGCAAACTTAAAGGACCAAAACTGCTTAGTTGATACTTAAGAGACTATTTTGAACCTGCTACTAAAGATAAGGGACCATTTTTGTCATTTTATCTAAAAAGTCTCGTGGTTTTCTCCACAAACCGAATAAAGTCTTTCAACGACCAATCCATATACATCGTGAACACCACTATCCTGTTAAGATATAAGTCTGGAAGTTGAAATGTGAACTTCTGATCAAACATATTTTTGTTTGTGCAATTTAGTGCATCATCTGATTGTTGTCAGTTTGTTCTTCATCAAACAGAATATTGATCAACAATTTTAAGTTATGTGCACCTTTATGATGTTACTAAAAATCATAATTTGCTGCAAAATCGCACTTTATGTGTTAGAATAAAAAACTTTTGTTCTTTTTGATGTGTTCACTCTTCATGCAACCACAGTGATAATGAACTAAAGTAAAACTACTTCTCACCAACTACTTCATTGTTGTATCAGATATCATATGGGCGGTTCACATCAAAAACTGAAACAGAATGTGAGCTTGACCTGTTCATAATGCAAGCTGATGGCAAGAAAATAGTCGACCCTAGCAAGCTGAATGCTTTATGCTCACGTCTTCAAATGGAACTATGTCGTCCACTCAGAGTGGCATTGATGAACCGAGGTCCTGATGCAGAATTGCTGGTGGCAAACCCCGTAGAGTTATCTGGCAAGGGTCGACCAATTGTCTTTTATGACATTACATTGGCTCTCAAGATGCTCAACATTGGTGTCTTTTCGGTAAGTCATGATGCATCACTCTATGGTTTAGAATTATCTTCGTCACTCTTAGGTAATTTAGAGATTGAGAATGCCTAAGAGATAATCGCGTGCTAGGCTAAAAGTTAGTTTGCCATAATAAAAGCTGCATGACGTCGTAGAGCCACATAATTTTTTCTTTTTTTGATAACCAGTAAGTCCCCAAGGGCCAGTGGTACACCCTGTTTGAAATTCGGTGGATAATGGGCACACCACTCTACCCTTTTCTACTTAAATACTAAGCTTTTTTCTGCAGCAAGGTCCGAAATCCGTAGAGACACTTGTGTCGGATCCTCCAAAAATGCACTACTTTCTGAGAATCCGACACGCACCCATCAACATTTTCAAGAGTCCGAGCAACATAGCTTGGATGAGGGATATTGTTGGAAATAAATTTGTTACGAATCTCCATTTGTTACTTCATTTGGCCACCGAGGTAGGAAACTTAGTTGGAATGAAAATGAAAGTAAAGGAAACTAAATAACGAAAAATTAGGGAGATTGAAAGATGCTACTTGTGTCAATGCTCTTTGACTCACGTGTTTTAGGTTTTTAATGTAGTAGTCTTTAACTTGTTGCTTATCGCATTTTCAGGCTGAAATAGGGAGATATCTGATTGGCGATCGAGAATGGGAAATTTATCGGGTGTTATTGGATGAAGGGAACGGCTCGGGTCCCCCGAGGAACAAGATTGAGGAAGCTGTTTGGAAGATGTTGATGGGTTGGGAGTAACAACGACGAAATGTACAGTTTCCGTGTTCATCGCTAAAAAGGCTCATTTGACTCATGTGCAGTATACTCGATACCACCATATGTATGTATATATGAGTGTATAATGTAGAGGTAAAAAAGCTAGGGTCTGTCAAGATTTTGCAAGAATAATCTTGTAGAATCATGTGAAAATGTGAAGAAGGTAGACCTTTCTAGTTTAGTGTTTCTAGAAGTTCTATGTACAGGATATAGTAACCTTAAGATGATGTAATTTTACTTGCCTTTTTGGCAAAGTAATAGCTCCAGGTACATTGTTTATTTGTAAGTTCATTTCAGGTCTAATAGTGTACAGTTAAGCAAGAAGAGCCAATATATAAGTTCTATCTCGAGGATATAACGCATACGAAACCTTAGTTTTGCTGATTTTATGAGGTCTAACCTTTGTCACAATATTAGAGTAAGGTGCATACATTACACCCCTTGGGATGCGGCCGATCCCCAAACCTGGCAGGAGCGGTGGGATGCTTCATGCACTATACTATTCCTTTTTAAAACAATATAATCTAAATAGAATATTTTTTATTATTTATAGTGTAAAAGTTCGTTACATTATCCGTGTATATATATTAATAAGTTTTGTTGAGACCAGAAGAATAGCTAAAGTTGACACAAATTAAAATAGCTGCAAGATGGAGTAAAATTAGAAAGAAGTTGCATGGTAAATTACAAAAGAACAAAGATAAGGCAATGAAATGTGGTAAATGATTTGATTACACTTTACAGCAGGGGCGGAAGGGGTTTCATCCGAGCTCTCTTCGTCAAATAATCACACTGTATATATAAATCAATTTTCCCCATGTATACCTTCAGGTGAAAATCGAGTCTCCGCCACTGCTTTACAGTACTATGAAACTACAATATGCTTTCATTTGCCTTTTTTTTTATTCTTTTTTTTCTTTATCACAGCTGTTGTGATTTTTTTTTTATAGTTTCCAGTAGATACACAGTCTGAAATATCCCAGCAAGTATTGCCCAACATGTAATCTCAGCAAATATCACATACAATAGAGTTCCCACTCTTTCTGATTTCCACACATCAAAGAATACATGATGTTGAATCCAATTTACCTGAAAAAAGGAAAAGGAAAAAAATGATTACTAATATAATTTTCTAAAAGAAATGCATACATATAATAGACGACATTACTTGATAATAATGCAAA
Source organism: Anisodus tanguticus (assembly GCA_034509755.1). Taxonomy (NCBI): domain Eukaryota; kingdom Viridiplantae; phylum Streptophyta; class Magnoliopsida; order Solanales; family Solanaceae; genus Anisodus; species Anisodus tanguticus. The sequence goes on along the minus strand of CM067559.1, from coordinate 41,060,079 downwards.
ATATACATCATGATGGGACAAGAAGTAAAGCCTTAAGAACCTGTACAACTCGAAAAGAAAAACTTGTGTACACGTTGAGTTAGGAATTCATATACAAAACATCAAAAGTCGTTTAATCTTTTAATTTAACGAGGTTTTAATTTAAGTCGACGATAGTACTTACAAGGTTGTTGTCTTCATTCTTGAAATACCATCCATTAATGAATCCAGCAAAGATGCCTTGTGCTCCCAATACAAATATTAGCATTGCATTCATTCCAATCCATTCCAGCCACAAGAATGGCATTCTCAGCCCCAATACATCAATCTATGTATTCATTTTCCAAAAGAATTTTTTTAGAATTTGAATTGAAATCTTAGTTTTAAACTATATTGCTCGGATTCTCCAATCCGTGTCGGATCCTCAAAAAACGCACTATTTTTGGAGGATCCGACATACACCGTCGGTATTTTTGAAAAGTCTGAGCAACATAGGCTTTAAAGTTTACAAAATTGCGGCATTTGTATACCAGTATATAGAATCCAGAGAATACAATTCCAGCTGCACCAGCAGTGAAACAAACATAGCTAAAACTATAGAGTTGCTTGTTTAAAGGAATTGCTGCAAGAAAAAAACAGAATATGTCTACATTAACTTTTCAACAAATTTTCATTTTCATCAATTGTGGTGGGATGGATAGGAACCATAAATTTACCGTCTGTGAAGTGAAGGATAAAGGCTAGGATAAGTAACCCAAATCCCATTGATACCCATTGTTTAAGCCTATCACCATGACCCTGAAACAAAATTGGTCCAATTACCATCATTCTTAATTTCTTACTCAATTTGTATTACATGCCTGATCGAAGGATTTAACTTATATACGCTGACAAATATAACAATTTTTTACATTAATAAGTGTATTTCAAACTGTTGTAGAAGGCTATTTTGCTCGAACTCTTCAAATATGTGACATGTGCGTGTCGGATCCTTCAAAAGTCGCGCATATTTGGAGTATCTAACACTTGCAGCAACATTTTAGGAGAATCCGAGCAATATAGGTAGCAACTAATCTGCCTTATTTTTCAGGTTGCAAGTGTTGTTTTTTATGTTGTCAGTGTATACAAGTTAAACTCTTGATCGAATGAATTCTTGGAAGGCCTCAATCTTACTTTGAAATGAATCAAGACATGTCCATAATGTATGCCGATGGTTCCAGACATGATAGCTGAAATTGAACTAAACAAAAGAGGGAAAAAAATATGCTTAGCTGAATGCAATTTTAACAAAGGATAATGCACCAGATGAACTCTAAGTTCATTTTTTACGAGTAGTTTCTGGCCTAATTGTGTAAATATCTTTTACATTTTCAGTGCATAGAATTCAAACACGATATAGACAAACCTCAGCAAACCTTCGGGTTCAAATGGAGCGCGACACCAACTGGGAGCATTGTCGCTTAAAGGACCTGTAGCTGGATAACTCAATGTGCATGCCTAAATACATTATCAAAACACCTATTAGTGACCATCATTTAGAAATTTCAAACTAAGATTCCTAAAACAATACGCTTAATTATAGCTCTGATATGTCGCGACCTTGGAACGTGCCCAAACAGGAAATTTATAGAGATGATTGATACCCCAGACTTGTCGATCCACGTAACCTACTGCATTGCAGGCAGGTCCTAAGTGCCCTCTCATCCCACATTTTACCTGAAAATTTCAGTCAACAACATTCAGTCCGGTACTTGTTATTATTAGTAGTTCTTTTCCATGTTGCTCGGACTATCAGAAATGTTGTTGCTCTCATGTCAGATCCTCCAAAAATACACTACTTTTGGAGGATCCAACACACAATCAGTGACATATTTGAAGAGTTTTAGCAACATAAGTTTTTTGAAAACTCTGCATACAGTGTATCTGTCTGATCTATCTTCATAGTGCACCAGAAAGTTCCAGTCAGGAACATAAAGACCATATAATGTGGTCATGTAAACGAAGAATGCAACGAATCCTCCAAGCCTGCAAACAACATATGGAATTGCCACAATATAAAAGACCTTACTTTAAATATGTCGAAGTTGAAGCTATACCATTAGGCGGTAATGATACTGTTAATGACATAGCCCTCACATATGCATACAATAGCTAGCGGTTTCCATTCTACTATCGTTTTGCTCTGAAACATACAAGTAACGAGCTAGCTGACTTTACATCAGTATAATATTCAGTTCTACGAAAAGAAAGAGTATCACATTTTCTTGATCGCTGGATATCATTGAGAAAGAAATACAAAGAATTATTTTTGCATCATTTCATGCAATATTTTTCAGCAGTGCCAGAGATAGGAGTTTCACCAAAGAGGGGGGGGGGGGGGTCAATGTCTATTATATATACATAAAAAAAGTTTTGACGTGAAAGGGACTCAAATGATCAACCCCTTTTCTCCCTCCAGCTTCGCTCCTATTTCCACTATGGAATGGGTAAAGAGTCAAGCTACATGTCTCAATTTATACGAAACATGTAGATTCAGTGATTATCTTAATTTCTAACTAGAACCATTAGTATTTTCAAGAATGAAATCAATTACAATGATGAATGTAATGGCTTATAGGGTATTGTTCTTTCTTACCATTGCCATTTATAGGCAGTGAAAATGGAGAAATGACCAGGGGTTAAAGTTGTAGGCCTCAGCTTGGTAGTTAAAATCTCTATTAGAGCCACTATTAAGTACACCAAGGCTATTCTCTGTATAATTTGCACATAACAAAAAAAAAAGTTGTATTAGATTAAAACAAGATTTTCACTTATATAATAGCTCAAAGGCCAAATAGATCAATGATCAGCCCCTAAATTTGGCACCATTTTTCATTTAGACACCTCATCGTGGGAGTCTGATATATTGACCACCTATCGGCAAATATAACCGAGTAAGGGGCTGTCCAATCATGTCGATGCATTTGGCCTAGCTCAAAGCTCAAATAGATCAACAACCAGCCCCTAAGTTGGCACCATTTTTCATTTAGACACCTTATCGTGGGGTCTAACATACTGAACACCAATTAAAAAATAGCGGGGATCAAGGGACTGTGCATGCAATTAGCCTAGCTCAAAGGCCAAATAGATCAACAGCCCCTAAAATTGACACTATTTTTCATTTAGACACCTCATTGTGGGTCTGACATATTGAATACCTATTGAAAAACAGTGTCAAGCTATGTTACTGGGACGGGCGGATCTAGGGTGGGAACCCACATCCGATAGCCCAAACCCAGTATTTATATTGAGATTCCGTTAATTATATAATAAATTGCTAGTTGGGAATCTGTTACTAAAACAAGTTGCTGGCGTAGTTGCAATGAAGGACCCTGTTTCAGTGCTCACGTTTTTGAGGTGGGATCGATTCTCCTTGAAGTCTTTTTGTCTCACTATTATTGTATGTTAGTTTATTTTATTGGGACCAACAAGCTTAAAGGCGAATCCTTAAAAAATGTTACAGAACCCATGTCAGATTCTCCAAAAATACATAGTTTTTGGAGAATCCGACAAACATCCGACAAACCTATGTGCCGAATAGGGGGTTGTCGATGCATTTGGCCTAGCTCAAAATTTTCTTGAGTGAAAGAATGAAAGAGGTTGAGATCACCTGTAGAATACCAGACCATCTGATCAATTTCATGTCCACTCCATAAGCTAGATCATATGGTGCATGGGAGTATCCTCCTGCATTAATGCATGCATATTCTTATTTATCTAGAAAAAATAGATATATTTTCAGTTTGGACTTAACTTATAAGTTATTTACACTAATAATTCTGATATTTAAAAAAAAATTACACTATCATTATAATGTAACCTATTGTATCCCATTTTATGACCTGTTTACACTATCAACGTCTAGAAAGTTAACTCTTTTCTTTTATATATGTAATTATGTAAAAAAATTAAATGTGTCTTTGAAGTTACCAAAATTTGTTCATAGCTTGATCAACAAGAGTGGAAAATTTATAGTTGATACCTTGTAGAATAATTCCCCAAAAGAGAAGCTTCAATGTCCTTTGTGTTACTTTTCTAATTGCAGCACTAACCTTGGGAACTCTCTGCAAGAATAGGAATTTAAATGAGAAATTCATAAAGTTGCTCTAAATCTACACTTTACAAAATTTGAATTTAAACCAAGATCCATCTAAGAAAAAGAATAGAGCTGCCCAATGGTTAACCCAAAAAATAAATGGGCCTAAGAAATAACCCAATTTCTGTTCAGTGACTACAATGGCCCAAGTTATTTCACTTTCAAATTGTAAGGGTCATTTGTACTTTTGGTCCTATTTTGCGATGTCTTTAATTTTTGTCCCTTAAATGGAACTTATGCCTATTAGGATATAGGCTCTTTAAGGAATTCAAGACAACTTGTGCTGGATCATTTAAATCAGGGCCAAAAATTAAGACCAACTCATTTGAAGGGAAAACCGCGCAATTAAATGAATTGTAATTTGCCAATATGTCTTCCCACTTTTTGGCAATATCTTTTAAAAAATAGTCACTTTCATTAAGTTTCAGATTCAACAGGTAAAAAATATATCACGTTGTCCTGGAGTTTCATCCGTAAAATTTGACATAGACTACTTTTCAGTTACAGAAGCTTAAAAGTGGTTATTCTTTGACACTTTTAATTATCTAAAATCATTTTCCATAAATAGCATAATTTCTTCCCCTTTTTTTCCCAACCAAATTTATCAACACTCAATTTTGGACAAAATGACAAAGAGGTGATGTTTACCTTTAAGGCAAGAGCAATTGCAACACCAACAATGAAGAGAAAAAATGGCATTACAAAATCAGCCAATGTGCAACCATTCCATGGTGAATGATCAATACGTGTTTATGCTCCTCCAGCATCATCTACCAATATCATCAACTGTAAAAGCCAGTAATTAATGCTATTACTATTAGTAATGAACAAGGAGTTTAACTTCTATACACTAATAGTATAATATTTTTTATACTATTAATTTATCCAAAATAAAATTGAGTTGAACTTGTATACATTGGCGATAATATAAAGATTTTTTACACAATGAGGTTATCCAATCCAAAAAATTATTTGAAGACGGTAGATAACGGGTAACCCTTCATAAAAGGTGTGAATTGTAATGTAAGCTACCTGCTACAACAAGTAAAAGAGATTTGATAGCGCAAGGAATTCTTTATACTATCGAATCGTATCGATGTACACAAATTAAACTCACCAAAAAATAAGTAATCAAAAAAATTAAGGTAAGTTACTTGCTACAACAAATTAACATGAATGGTAATGTACAAGTACTTTTATACTGTTAATGTATATAAGTTAAACTCTAAATGAGTTTACTTATACACATTGACAATGTAAATGATCTTTTACGGTATCATGTCATCTTATCCAAAGGATATTTGTAGATTTTATAAAAGGTGAGAATGGTAATGCACTCTTAGTGTACAACAACAACGGCAACAACAACAACAAATTCAGTGTAATTTTATAAGTGGGTCCGAGAATGATAGTGTGTACGCAGACCTTACCCCTATATTGAAAAGGTAGAGAGGTTGTTTTCGATAGACCTTCAACTCAAAGAAAGATAAAAAAAGAAGAAGAAGAAGACAGTAGAAAGCAGAAACAACAACAAAACAATAAGATAGTCGAGGCTAAAGAAACAACATGCAGTAGTAATAGAAATCTAAGAATATAAAAGTACAAGAATAATACTAATACTCCGAAATAAAAAAAATACGTCAAACTACCTACTACCCTTCTATCCTATAATTCTCGACCTCCACACCACAATGCACTATTAAGTGTATATAAATGAAATCCATACCACTATAGCGAGGCCTCTAAATGCATCCAATGTTGCAACCCTTTTACTCTTCTGCTTAATTGGAGGTTGTTCTTCTTCCTCTATTTGCAATGGCCAGTCCAATGTTTTTTGCTCATTTTCATGGCTAACCAAATCTTGATTACTATCATTTCTATTATCTAATTTGTTCCCTTGATGGCTAGTTATATCTATTTCTTCTCCACTATTAAGTTTCTTTTGATTGCCAAATCCTTCTTCTAACTTCTTGGGATCCTCCATTAAAACTATATAATTCACTCTCTTCTTCTTTCAAAATAACTTGCATGAATTTATACTAACTGAAAATGTAGCCATAATAAAATAGTATCATATTTTATATATAATATATATTAATAAATTGATGGGGAAATGGACGAGGCTAAACTCAAAGCCGGCTATTTAATTTCTAGGAGAGCACATACACTCGTTGGCGGGAGACAGTTTGGAGATTGCAATTTTATTTAGAGATTGGATTAGAGTGGAGCGTAGAAGATGCGGTCAACCAGAGATCAATGACGAAGACGACTACAATTACAACGAAATATTATCCGAAGGAGCAGGATGCGACGTTGAACAATTTGACCAACAAATTTCAATTCTAACAGAAGATCCTCAAGAGATTGTCATAAAATTAGAAAAAGTATGGTTGCATATGTAATTTTTTTAATGTCAATTTTACTATGTGATTTGCAACTTTTGAACTACGAAACAAAGTTGCAATTTTGAAATTGTATTACAAAAAAAATCATATTTCTATTAAATAATATAAGAGGCAGCCTTGGGATATTTTTTCACTATATTATTCAATTATTTATATATATATATATATATATATATTAAAAGTCCCCCCAAATCCCGTCCTATCCCCCTAAATCCCGTCCCCTCTGATAGCGGGATGTGGGACGGGACCACTCCCCCCCCCCCCCGTCCCGCCTATCCCGATCCTGACCCAACCCCGTCCCCCCAAATCCCATCTTGTCCCGTCCCATCCCATCCCATCCCATCCCACTGGCCACCCTCAATATAAACTAGGGATGGCAACAGATCGGATCTGGACCGGATCCTACTAGATTCAGATCCAGATCCATTTTTCATACCTGGATCCAGATCCATCGGGTCCATAAAAATCATATCCAAATCTGGATCCATCGAATCCACCGAGTCCATGGATTGGATCTGGATCTACATGTAAAAAAAATTGGCTTGAAGATTATTCTCAAATGTTGAAACATTTTTTGACAAAATGAAACCCAATCTGATTGAAAAAAAATGATTGAGTTCATTCAATCAACCTACACAAACATGACACCATTCTTCCAAAATATTGAACGAAATTTTAACATCACAAGAAAATAAAGACGATTGACTTCATTAATGATGCTGAACAAGTTGCAACTTTGAGCTAATTTTTGGAGCCTTTAGTGATGCTCCACTTGTAGTTCTACTAATTGACTTCATTAAACAACATAAAACAATGTCAAGTCATATATCAAACGTCCCAGTTTTTTTTTTTGCTGATAAAACAAATGAGAGAAAGATACTTAAAGCTTACGGATAGCAGATTCAAGAAAGAGAAATTAAAGAAGAGTGATAAGTTTTTTCTTTTATAGAAATGAAAATATGGGAAACTGCAGAGTGCATATAGGTAAAAGAAATGAAACTTCAAAGACAAATTACATGGCTGTGATTTGTGCCTTATCCTGGTTCAACCCTTTACCCAATACATAAATTATGAAAAAAATTAAGAAAATATTTATAAAATTACATTCTAGGTTATGGATATATTTAATAAAAAACGGATCCATGAATCGGATCTGGACCAGATCGGATCTCAAATATAAGATTCAGATCCAGATCCGATCCGTCAGAAATGGATCCGGGTTCGATCCGGATCCGTCGGGTCCAAATTTTGAAGATCCATATCCTATAAAACGGATCTGGATCCACCGGATCCAAGATCCACTGCCATCTCTATCTAAGCCAACACTGATTTTCTCGGTATCGTGTGAAATACTCTAAGAGCTTTCTCGGGATTGCCACATTTGCTATACATATCCAACAAGACGGCCTTAACTTCTTCCTCCTTTATATTCTATTTTTCTATGAAAGTGTGAATGGCTTCACCGATATGCAGTACACCTGCATATCCACATACCGAGAACAACCCGACTAATGTTATCCGATCTGGTTTCAATCCAAACCCGAGCATTTATCTTAGCATCTCTAAGGACTTCATGTACTTCTTGTTCTGACTATAGCCAATAATCATAGTGTTCCACGAGACTATATCTCTATCTGGCAATGCTCGAAAGATCGTCTCTGCTGAATTCATGTCACCCGCCTCAGAATAACCATTAAGCATGACATTCCAAGCAATAGTATCCTTATTAGGCATAAAAAAGGCAGCCCGGTACACTAAGCTCCCGCTATGCGCGGGGTCCGGGGAAGAGCCGGACCATAAGGATCTATTGTGCAGCCTTACCTTGCATTTCTGCAAGAGGTTGTTTCCACAGCTTGAACCCGTATCCTGATCACATGATAGCAACTTTACCAGTTATTCCAAGCTCCCCTCAGTATCCTTATTAGGCATCTTACCAAAAATTGTACTAGCTCTTTCTAGTTCGCCCTTTTGTATAAAACCGTCAAGAAGTGAAGTCCACGAGAAAACCGTCTTCGTCTGCATACCATCAAAAAAATTCTCAGCTGACTCCATATCTCCTAACTCAGCATACATATCAATCAACCCATTTCCAAGATTTTCACTCATGTCTATTCCTCTCTTTATTATATACAAATGAATCAACTTACCTAAACCAAAATCACCAATTTTCAAGCAAGATGAGACAAGTACTAGAAGTGTAACCGAGTTAGGTTGAACCCCGTATCGACACATCTCGTTAAAAGCATCCAAAACCTCATCAAAGCAACCATTTTTACTAAGATCATCAATGATCACATTCCATGAAACTACATCTCTTTCAGGCATTTCGTCGAACAGGTTCAAGACCTCATTGGAAAACAACCCAAAACTTGCATACATATGTAAAAGTGAATTTGCTATATGAAGGTCTAAAACATGCCCAAATTTAATAACAGAACAATGCAATGCGTCACCAAAAATATAATCTTTAGTCCTACACATTGCTTTAATCACAAAAGGGAAAGTATAATTATTAGGTAAAAAACCATATTGCAACATTTTAACATAAAAACTCATTGCTTTACTTGGATTATTAGAAGCATAACCTCTAATCATAGTATTAAACATGAAAGTATTGGGTGAATTAATTTGGTTAAATACTAAGTGGGCATTCCACTAGGAGAGAGTGCAGTAAAAGAAAGAATGGAACTGAGGAAAAGGGTATTATTGGAAAGTCCATTTGTGATGAAATGGGCATGGAATCTCATGAGTTGTGTCATATTTGTATAAGAAAAAGATGTGGATGGACAGATACTTTTACAAGCTTTGTAATGGTTGTTGAACACATGGTATCCCTTAGCCATGGAAAACTATTAAACAACTGCTTAATGGATTAAAGTTGAAATCTTTGATAAAATCTACTTATTGTATTTTTTGTAAAAGTGCTTCTTGAGAAAATAAATTTTAGAAAGTAGTAATTTGTGTTTTGACTAATCGTTTGATTGAGATATTTGTTACTGGGGCCAAATGCACAGATAACCGATTTCGGAACTGTCATTTACAACATAATTACAGAACTAATTTCAAGCGTACGCGATTAAAAATGCAAATTTACATTTAAAATTTGGCCATAAATTTATGATATTTTTGGCTAAAATTTGACTTGCCAAAGCAAACTTTTGCGAGACAAATCTCGAGCAAGAATGTTTGAAACAAACAGTAACTTTTCTAAAGTTTGAGACATTGTCAATATTTTCAATCTTTTCCAACCACGCTAACTTGATTTAAATTCAATTTCATATATGAAATTTAAGATCACTTTTCAAACTTGCAATAATGATGATTTTCATGCTGAGAATCCTTAGCTAGGGATACAAAAAATTTAAAAAAGGTAATTGCACCTTAAATGATACTAGGCAAATATGCTATGGAATGAAATTACTTCTTTATTACTTCCTCCATCCCCTTTTATATGATGGACTTGAGTTGATTGAACACAATAAAAAATAATATTCATGCAGTTTGATGCACTAAGCTTCCATTATGTGTGAAATTCGAGAAAGAATCGGACCATGAGTGTTTATTATACGCAGTCTTACCTTGCATTTTTGCAAAAGGTTATTTCCACGGCTTGAACTCATGACTTCTTGGTCACATGACAGTAAGTTTATCGGTTAACAATTTCAAAATAAATAATAAATATTTATATGACTATAAATTATTTTACTAGTCTAGTCAGACCCCCTTATAATAGTCATAATTTATAACAACATTTCATGTTATGTTATATTATATATTTTTTATAACATCATTTCACTATAAATATTAAAATATATGATGTTATAAAGAAGTTTGCATGTAATAAAATGAAGAAGTGGATAATTTAAATACAGAAATATTTTAAATTCCTATTCCTATCCTACTATAATTAGTCAGTTGAGCAGGTTGACAAGCCTATTTCATCAACATCCCTGTCTTCTGTTGTTGGCTTCTACATCACCATACCTGTGAACTGGTTAGTTTGCACTTTATGGTCTCTTTTTCTCTTTCATTTATTTTAAGTTTTTGGTTTATCTATTCGAATTAAGGCCCTAAATTTTTGTATTCTAAATTTCTACTTGCCTTCTCTGATGATAGTTTGATTAACTTTCATTTTTATGTGATTAAGAGTGGTAAATTCCTGTTTAGAGGATGTAGTTGAAGTTGCAGATGAAGTGTTTGCTGAAAGTCCTAACTAAGGCTGTTTAATGGGACGGGAAATCCCGTCCCGTTAGCTTAGTGGGATGGGACGGGCCTAGAGGTTCGTCCCCCGCTGCCACTAACATCCTGGTCCCACTATCCCGTTAAGAAATCTTCCCGTCCCACTTAAATTAGAAAAATCATGTATGTTTTGATTTTGCAATGTTATCAGTTTGAGTTTGAAGGTTATTTTAAATATGTTTTCATTTACTAAATATATCACAGTTTCATCTTTTTATTAATTTTTAGTGCTTAAATACAACAACAACAACATACCCAGTACAATCCCACAACGTGGGGTCTGGGAAGGGTAGAGTGTACGCAAACCTTACCTCCACCTTGGTAAGTAGAGCGGCTGTTTTCGGGAGACCATCGGCTCAAGACAAAGCGTAATCACAAGCAAAGCAAGAGAAACTGTCGGACTCAGACAAGAAATTAAAGCAGTATGAACATGCTGATAATAAAATCGAATACGCCATGGTAGCGTCTTCTAACAAAAGGAAATAATACAGCTAAATAAGATAAACAAAATACGCTAAAGAACACATAGCAACAGAAATCAAACTACACGCGACTATAGAGCACTACTGCGCCTATAAGTGTGATAGGCTAATCGGGCCTATAGTTATAACACTACAACTATCATCTTATAAGCGTAAGTAGGACTATGCTCGACTACCTACTACCCTTCTACCCTAATTCGTGTTATCCACAACCCCTTATTTAACGTCATATCCTCACTAAGTTGCACCTACGCCATATCTTGTCTAATAACCTCTCCTCAATACTTCTTTGGCCTACCTCTACCCCTCCTGAACCCGTCCATAGTCAACCTCTCACACCTCTGTACTGGGGCATCTGTGTCTCTCTCTGCACATGCCCGAACCATCTCAAACTCGCTTCCCGCATCTTATCCTCTACTGAGGTCACTCCCACTTTCTCCCGGATATCATCATTTCTAATCATATCTCTCCTTGTATGCCCACACATCCATCTCAGCATTCTCATCTCCGCAACTTTTATCTTTTGTATGTGCGAAGTCTTGACTGGCCAACACTTCGCCCATACAACACAGACGGTCTAACCACTACCCTATAGAACTTGCCTTTTAGTTTTGGTGGCACCTTTTTGTCGCACAAGACTCCAGATGTGAGCCTCTATTTCATCTACCCTGCCCCAATACGATGTGTGACATCGTCATCAATCTCTCCATTCCCTTGGATAATAGACCCTAGGTACTTGAAGCTTCCTCTCTTTGGAATGACCTGTCACCTCCACCTCTGTCTCAGGGTCGCTCCCTTTGCTGAACTTGCACTCCAAATATTCTGTCTTGGTCCTACTCAACCTGAACCCTTTAGACTCCAGAGTCTGTCTCCAAACCTCCAGTTTGGCGTTCACTCTGCTGCGAGTCTCATCAATCAGGACGATGTCGCCTGCGAATAACATACACCATGGTACCTCCCCTTGGATTTGTCGTGTCAGTCCGTCCATCACCAAGGCAAATAGGAATGGACCAAGAGTTGATCCCCGGTGCAGCCCCATCATTACTGGGAAGTGCTCCAAGTCTCCTCCTGCTGTCCGTACCCTAGTCTTGGCTCCATCATACATATCCTTGATCGCCCTAGTGTATGCCACATGTACATCTCTAACCTCCAAAAATCTCCATAGAACCTCCCTAAAAACTTTGTCGTATTCCTTCTCGAGGTCGATGAAAACCATATGTAGGTCTTTCTTCCTCTCCCTACACAAAAAAAGAAAATAAAAAATCCCACTAAGGCCCCTGACCTGTTCCCTTAGCTTAGTGGAATGGGACCGGCCGAGGGGTTCGTCCTGCCTGTCCCGGTTCCCCCTATCCCGTTAAGAAATCGTCCCATCCCGATTGAGGAGTGTTGATGTTCTTTCTGGATGTCTGCTGAGTATAGACTTCTACATGTCTCAAGGGTGTGTTTGGTATGAATGAAAATGTTTTCTTAGAAAACAAGTGGTTTCTTACTTATTTTCCAGTGTTTGGTAAGTAAGCAAAAAATTATAATGCCAAGAGCATTTTTATGTAATCTAGCAAAACACTATGAGGGTGGGATGGGGTGGTGGGGGTGGGATGCTTAAGGGTTGGGGGTTGGGGGCGTTGAATGGGTGGGTGGAGACAATAAACTTGGAATATCACTTATAGAACTTGTTTTCCCTATTTCCATTAGGAAAATCATTTTCCTCACTTTTACGAAACTTGTTTTCCTAGGAAAAATGTTTTTCAAGACATTTTGACCGACCAAACATTGGAAAATTGGAAAACATTCCTCCATACCAAACACACCAAAGCTGAGAGTTTTTCAGCTAATATTTTTAACAACTGACCAAATTTGTTGATGTTGGCAACGTCAGTCCCTTCCCCAAAGAGACTGTAAAAATGGCAGTGAGTTTGAGTCTTATTGGAGCATTCAAAGGACTCTCTTTATCTTCCAATTCATCCTCTTCTTTCCTCCGCGGTGACCTTGCTTGTCTTCCCGTTGCTCCCAAGTTCTCCATTTCATTCCCGTTGAGATCTCCTCTGACGATTGAGTCCGCCCTCAAGAAAGGAGCAGGTAGCACTAAGAATGGTCGAGATTCTCCTGGACAGAGACTTGGGGTCAAGATTTCTGTTGACCAAGTCTCCAAACCCGGTTCTATAATCGTTCGCCAGCGCGGTACAAAGTTCCACCCAGGAAAGAATGTTGGACTTGGCAAGGATCACACAATCTTTTCTTTAATTGATGGACTAGTCAAATTTGAGAAGTTTGGGCCTGATAGAAAAAAGATAAGTGTTTATCCACGTGAGGTGCAACCTGAAAACCCCAACAGCTATAGAAACCGAAAGAGAGAGAGTCCTTCAGATTACAGCGTGAACGTAGAAAGGCACGAAGAGAGGGCGTCATTCTTCAGCCTCAGTTGGTACTTGCTTCTGCTGTTGAATCCTCTGAGGATAATCACAGTCCCACTTGCTGATATTGGTCTTTCGGTGTTTAAACATTCTGTTGTAATTTTGGTTATTACTAGTAGTGACTTGGGAACATATGCAGGCTACAGTGAACATTGTGATTCTGTCATTGATGTCTTTTGTTTGTAAATTGCATTACTGAAAGAATGAAATGGATGATTCGGATTCTTTAATACCATTGACAACAACAACATACCCAGTGTAATCCCACCAATGGGCACTGGGGAGGGTAGAGTAGGGTAGAGAGGTTGTTTGCTATAGGCCCTCGGCTCAAGTAAAGCAGTTTAACACCATTGACAAAGAGGAAAAATGCACAACTTGTTTTAGTCCTTTGCCTTTCCATGTTCGGTGCATATCTTTTTGTGCAAACTTGCTATGTACTTGAATCTTAATCTTGCAGAGAGATTATATTCATGTGCTCCCATGATCATCATAAAAAAAAGACCAAATTTGTTGATGTTGGATAAAGAAGAAAGCCACATTCAGAATGACAGATATTGGTATTGTTCCAATGTTCTTAATCTTTGCATCTAAAGATTCATTCCTACTTTATAGTATAATATTTTGTTTTTGGTCTTTAATTACATGTAAACTTTCTCCGTCCTTGCTCTGGTTGTCATGATGATTTGATATGACTACCAACTATATAGCAAATTGTCTTTTAGTATTGTTGCACTGTGTTTCTTGGGTGTTTTTTCTGTCAACCGAACATTAATTTTTATAAGAGTTAATACCTAAAAAAACCTTAAACTATCCACTTTTTGCTAGTTGGGATAGAGGGAGTAGTAATGGATTTTGATAATTCAGAAAGGAAGAAAGTGAAAATGGGTGAAGAGGGTGAGAAAGCCGAGAGAGGAAAACTTCCGGTGAATGAACAAGGGAACTTGATGACAGCCACCAGTGACGAAAATCTCAAGGACATTTTTCACAGTATCAGAATGGAAGAAACTCCGGTCAGCAAAGTTTTCTCTACAAAGATTTTTTTTTGAAAGAAACAAGCTTTTCTACTCATAGATAACGATGAATTGAAGCTTTTACTAACTGTGTTTTGCAGGCTGTAATCAATTATGGAGCTTCTTGGTAAGTCACTAGTTCACTATAACTCTTTTTTGGTCTTTTTCTTTCATGGGTCTTGGATTTTTCCCGTATTTCTAGCCTAATCTCTTTGGGACTGAGGTGTAGTTGTTGTTCTAGCCTAATCTTGTAATTTTCTTTGGTTGGAAGTGTTAGGCTTTTGCTCTGTGTTCTTTCCCCTAATTATCTGGATATTTACACTAGCATAAAGATTGAAGTAAAAGTTTGCCAGATTCTTTCTGTTATCCCACGTCGGTCCATCCTATTTCATCTTTCTTTTTTTCTTACCCTAGTTTGTTGTGGGTTTAGGAAGGGCCTGCTGTATTTGCGTACAAGCTAAAGTTGTTTTGAATAACATATTTCTTTGATTGGTTCCATCAAACTAGTGTTAGTTCAGCTCAAACTAGTGCTAGTTGGTGAGAGTTATTTCGGGAATGGCTAAGGAAACAGATTACTCGATCTATTTCGTATCGCTCATGATATATACCTAAACTCGGACATCTCTTTCAAGTGCATATCCCATTTTTGCATAGGATGGTTATATAAGTCCACAAGAAAGGGAACTCAGACATCCCTTGCAAGTGCGTATCCCATTTATGCTTAGCAGGGTTATATAAATCTATGAGAAAAGGGGGTGGGGGGCAATGAGACTACATACTCTTTGATTTGTATACATTTCGTTCTAGCATCTTTTGTGAAATCCGACTGGAATATGCATGAATCTAGTAGGAAGATTCCAACATTGGGATACTGGATGAATGCTGAAAGCAAAAACAGATATGCTGAAGGAAAGTTGGAAGTCTTAGCTTAGCTGTGCATATAAATCTGTTTAGCTAGCAAAACCGAACACATTGATATTTTTGCAGAATGTAGTTTATAAGTCTGAAAAGAAACTTAAAGGTGTACCACTTAGCATTTCAAATTTAACACTGCATATGGAAGTCCTCAAGGATCTCTAATGAGTGTCTGATAGATTTCACATAATTTTCTAACCTTCCATATATGAATTTGAAGAATAATTTGGCTGCATTTAAAGTGTAATGTTCTTCGATGTTTTTAGGAGCTTGAAGTTGCAGAACTACTTATAAATGCTTTTTCTTTTAAGTCCACAGCGAACACCTGTCACAAATTAGTTCATCTTCTTCTGTCAATTTTGTAACTTGCTAGTAAACGAGGCCATGGCTCTAGATCTTCTTTAAGTTCTCCTGGTCTTCATTGTATCTTGAGTTCTAGAGACGGTTACTTTAAATGCTTTTAGGATTTGAAATTGCAGAACTGCTATATATAGTGGTCAATTCAAAAGTTATACATTTAACACCCGTGTTTCAAAGCTCTATATGAAATTAGTTTGTCTTCCTAGTGTACGAGGCCATGGCTCTATATCTTCTTAAAGTCCTCTTTCATCGTGTACTAGTTCTACAAGACGTTTGACTGTGAACTAAGTAGATATCAATAAAGTGGATGTTTCAGTCGTTGTCATTGGGGATTCTTGCTAATTCCCTGTTTGGATCTCCTCACTGTATTTGTATTTTTTCCCGTTATTAATTAACCTATCTTAACTTGATTCTACCATGCACCTTTTTGGTAGAACAGAATCCTTTAAGCAAGTCTGAAACCCACCATCTGAAGAGAAGTGTTGCAGCTTCTCAGCTTAAGATGACTTCTGTGTCTGCTTGATATTCTTGTGGGCATCTGGAACTTATAATGTTGCAACATGAAACCAAACTATGGAGTTATACGGTGACAACAAGATGCGTTTTTTATTGTGAAAGACATCAAATGATCAAGCAACTAATAAAAGTGTTTGCATTCTAATTTTTCTATACCAACAATCGTTGTTTTTTGCATTTGCAGGTGTCGTGTCTGCAACCAGATCCTTCCTTCATTTCAGGAGCTGAGCAAAAAGTTCCCAAAACTCTCATTCGTGTACGCTGATATTGATGAATGTCCAGAGACAACTCAGAACATTCGCTACACGCCAACTTTTCATTTCTACCGAGATGGTGAGAGGGTTGATGAGATGTTTGGTGGAGGAGAAGAGCGCTTCCATGACCGTCTGTGGTTGCATTCGTAAAAGAAACTTTCAATTCCTTCGCAATTGAAACTAATCTTGGATAGCAGTTTCAAAGACAGGACCATACATTTGTATTATCAATAGACTTGGTTCCTTTTGTCAAATGTACCATTTTTAGTACTTAAATCGGTAAACGTGTACAAGTATAGCACTACAATCTCTATCAATAATTAGAATAGGATTCTAAACTAAGATTCTTCTTATATTGGGAATGTGATTCCTCTTGTATTAGGATTATATATTGTACGCTATATATATTGATATTAATGAGAAAGACTCCCTAAGGGAAATTAATATCATCTTACATGGTATCAAGAGTCAAAACCCTACTATAGAAAAATTCCTCCTTGCCGCCGCCTAGTGTACAATATATAATTCTAATACAAGAGGAATTTCATTCTCAATATAAGAGGAATCCTAGTTTAGAATCTTATTCTAATTATGGGTAGGAATTGTAGTGTTATACTTGTACACGTTTACAAAATCTATTCTCAATTACCATGCACATGGAAATTCAAAGGTACCTCAATACAAATAGCAAACTACCTGATTGAATTTGAGTGTTACCAGACAAAGAAAGCAAACCACAATCTACATTTCTCATTAGACAAAATGATCGCAACAACATAAAAAAAAAAAAAAAAAGTACAGCAGAAAGAAAAGAAACAGGAAAATTTCCAAAATCACAGATACTTTCAACCGGGGTTCAAGGGTCTTTGTTCGGGTAGCCGTCAAGCAAGGTTTCTCCGGCCGAATCGCACTTGCCGGATTTCATTGGTGTTAGGTGGTGGCTGACAGGTGGTTAGAGAAGGAAAAACGTGTCAATAAAGACAAAAAGGAAAACTAGTGAAAAAAATAAACATAAAATAAATTTATTGTATTCTGACTAGGGATGGCAGGTGGGTACAATTTTGCGGATTTCACACCGTACTCGCTCCAGTTAGGGCGGGTATGGGTATAACTTTGGCGAGTAGTAGGCGGGTGACGGGTACGTGGTGGATTTGCAGTTATACCTGCCTCCCCCGCATCCAACCGCCCGCCCCATAATCCCAGTAATAGTTGTAGCATTCCGTAAGCCCATAAGCCTAATGCCAATAATAAGTGAGTAGGAGCATTCAATCTTCGGTCTTCACGCCTCCTTCTCTCGTTCACTCTTTAGTCTCTGCCGACTAGCGTCTCTTCTCCCTCACTCATTCTCCGTCACGCCGCCATCAGCCTTTATGTCTCCTTGTCCCTGAGATCCTGACAACAGGTATTGATTAAGAAGACCTACTACTATGAGAACAAAATGTTTGATTTTATTTTCATTTGTGATAAAATTTAGAAAAGCTTTTTTGGTTTACAAACTATATGTTCTGGTTTTATAACTGTGAACCAAATCAACTACTCTAAGCTATGGCTGGCCAGTGGGCCGGGTCGGCTCGGTCCCGACCCCAACTTTCTTTTTTTTTAAAAATTGCGGTATTGGGACTCGAACCGGGACTGGACATGGTCTCGTCCTGACCCGTCTCGGCCCGCCCCAATCCCGCAAGGCTAGACCCGGTCCCGCCCGAAACTCCCTTTTGCACAAATAGTCATTCCACCAACGACCATTTTACATTTTGGCCGTTGTGCAACGGCCATTTTTGGCCTCCCCCTCCCCCAACCCCCTACCCCTTAATATTTATTTTTATCCCATAAGTTATTATATTTACACTTTGACCCAATTCCCCAATTATAAATACCTCATTTTCTCTTCATCTTTCTCACAAATCTTCCTACAATCTCTCTATCTCTCTACAAGTCTACATTGTCTACTAAATATTGAATTTTATATATTCATTTGGGAGTGAAGTTGGCAACTAGCTTGAGGATCTTCCATCGAGCAAAGTTTCAATTTTCAACCTCTCGATTACACGTCGACGTTACGTCGGCGTTTGGTACATTCGTTCCTTCATTAAATTATTATTGTTTGTTTATTTAATTTAGCGCACTTAATTTCATTTACTTTAATTATTTATTAGTATAATTATAAATTTATAATGGAAGGATTTAAACGTATGCTTACGGGTAGGGGTCATGCTTCTTCTAGTAGGGGCAACAAGGGCAAGGGTACTTCTTCTAGTCATCCTATTTCTAGACAGAATCCTATTCCTACATAGGATGATTTTGTTGATACTGAACATTTTCCTACAATACTATTAGATTTAGACGAGGAGCTATTTTCTGAAACTCAAGAAGACTTTAATTTAGACGATAATCTAGATGATACACCCACTAATGTAGATGACACCCACTAGTGCACCTTCGACTGAAATGCCTCATATTCCTCCTAGTATGAGACGAGGTCCAGCAAAACAACCATTAAAATCAGATACATAGACATTTTTTTATAGGGACGTAGAGAATCAAGTAGCTAGATGTAAAATTTGTAAAGATGTTTTAAATTTTAAAACTGGAAAAGGTCACGGTGGGATGGGGGGGTTTAATGAGACACGTAGCAAGGGCTCATCCAGCTAGGTATGCCCAATACGAGGCTTCAAAACCGGGTGTGCAAACGCCCGTTCCATCGGGACAATGTTCACATACTGTCCCGGACCAAGTACATGGTCAAATTAACCCCACGACGGGGGGAATTGTAGGCCCTAATTACAATAAACATAGAGATAGGGAAGCAATAGCAAAATTAATTGTTGTGGAGGGTTTGCCTTTTTCATTTCCTTCATCTCCCGATTTTATTCATTACATTAGAGATATGTATAATCCTGCTTTTAACGATTTTCCTAGATCAACTGTTAAGATAAATGTATTTAAATTTGCACATGAATATCAACAATATTTACGTTATTCATAATATCATTTTAATGGCAAAGTGGCTATCACTTCTAATATAGGCCGTAGTACTAACGGTCATGATTATTTAACGGTAATCTGTCATTGGATAGATTATAAATGGTCCATGCAAAAACGTATCTTAGCATATAGATATATAGATGATAGGCACACTGGTTCTTTTATTGCAGAAAATATTTATCAAGTGTGCGATTATTACGGAATAACTGATAAAATTATGACTATTACATTAGATAACGCTTCTTCTAACAATTATGTTATTACAATTTTAAAAAATAGTTTAACTCCATCTTTTCCATATCATTTTCATATAAAATGTGCGTGTCATATATATAACTTAGTTGTAAAGGATGGTCTATCACTTTTTGAAGACATTCTTAGTAAAATATAATTTGCTATAAATTTTATTTTAAAAATAATAGAATACAACGAAAAAAAGAATATAAAAAAACTTGTCACGATTGCCAACTACCTTATAGAAAAATTCCAGAAGAAGTACCCACTAGGTGAAATTCTTTATACGAGCAACTACTTGTTGCTTATGATTATAGAAAACCTATAACTTTATTTTTTAACTCTCATAATCAAAATCTAGCTGATATGTTGTAGATAGCGATTAGGGAAAAATTTCCAAACTTATTGTATTTCTAGAGAAATTTTTTCAAGCAACAAAATAATTTTTCGGTATATATTATCCTACTATTTCAACTATGTTGTTTTATATAGCTCTAATATTTTTACTGCTTAATGAATATATGGATAAACCAACTATTAAAAAAATGTTTATCAAAATAAAAAAATATTTTATTCTTATTCCCACTATTTATATTATTGGTGTTGTATTAAATCCGACTATTAAAATAGACGATACTAAATCACTTATTGAAACTATTTACGATTGTATAGCAGTACTACCACCTCCAAGTCCCAAAAATCCAAATCACCCACCACCTATTGAACAAACTAAAGAAGAAGTGTTGTCTAGCGTAGAAGACGAATACAAAAAAGTATATAGGTTTTACCAACAAGAAAGTGCTAGCAACCTACCGGCTTCCATAGCATCTTCTTCTTCTTCTTCAACACAACCTTACAAAAGACATGTTGTTTCTGCGGCTAGTATTGAAAGCCTCAGAAATAGAATGTACGGTCGTAACTCTACTAACTAAATTAGCGAGTTTGATATTTTTGTTTTGCAGGGTTCTGTACCGTACAATGCAATTCGCAATGAAGAAGGACGTGAAGACTTGCTGAAATATTGGAGGGGGAATGAGAAGACCTTTCCGACACTTTCAATGATGGCCCGAGATGTTTTGAACATCAAGCGTCATCAACGGCGTCTTAAAGCGTTTTTTCTGCCGGCAGATATCAAATAGGAGAGCACATACACCCATTAGCCGGAGACAACTTGGAGATTGTAGTATTATTCAGAGATTGGATACGAGCGGAGCGGAGAAGGTGCGGTCAACCGGAGATCAACGAAGAAGAAGACGAAAACTACAACGAAATCTTATTCGAATGTGGTGGAAGTGACGTGAAGCAATTTGACCAACAAATACCAATTCCAACCGAAGAACCACAGAAAATTATCAAGAAACTAGAACATGTTTTTTTCAAAATATAATTTTTTTTAATTGCAATTTTACTATGTAATTTGCAACTTTTGAACAACACTACAAAGTTGCAATTTTGACAATTGTATTTGTATTGCAAAAAAAATCATATGTCTATTAAATAATATAAGAGGCACAAAAACAACTTTGGTATGTTTTTATTACACTATTTGGTTTAATTATTGAGTTTTTTATATATATGTTATTTTTTAAATTAAGTGGGGGAAAAAAACCCGCCCCAGCCCTATCCCGACCCGATTCCAACATCGGAAACGGGACGGGACGACGGCGAATCCCGCCTGTCCCGATCCCGCTGGTCCCGATCCCGCCGATCCCCAACCCGGCCCACTGGCCACCTCTACTCTAAGCTGGTTGATTTTCAAACTAAACATGTCTTTGGGTTCTTTTAAGAATACAAATAATCAATTATGTTTTGGTAGTTATTTTCAAAGGAAAAAAGTTCATATTTTGTTAAAACCGGCGTGCTTACATGCAATGCCCACTACTAAAGATGTGTCAACGGTCTTCTAAAATCCATCCCTTTATGTAGTTTGTCGTGTTTATATAATGTACTAATTTAATTTATAAGACTATTTTGTTTTGGATTTGATCACTATTTTGTATTAATCACTAATTGATCACAAATGAATTGATTACAAAAAATGATTGGCGGGTACAGACGGGTATTGGCGGGTGGCGGATATCCACTTGGGTGGTAGAGCGGGTGTGGATTTAGGAATATACCCACCTATGCGGATATGGATGTTGAAATTGTCTGACGGATATAAAATTTTATGACGGGTATAAAATTTTCTGGCGGGGTACCCGCACCTACCCCGCCCAATTGCCATCCATAATTCTGACATTGGTGATGATGTAACGCTGACGTGGTACGCGCGTGTGGAACACTTCCACACCTGAAACTGGTGTTTTATTTTACCTCATAGGGTGTAGGAATGGCAAACGGTGCGGGGCAGGTGGTTGCGGGGCAAACCCGGCAAACAAATTTTGATGTTTTCAACCCACGCCTTCCCGCATAATTTTTTTAATTTTTTTTTGTGTTAACTAAGTTTGATACCAAAAATGAAATTCTACAATTAATTTGACGTTCAGTTTCTCAAAATATAATTTAGTAGAAGAAAACAAACCAGTTCATGAGAAAGCTAGACTTAAAAAGGAAAGGAATTACAATTCTATAAAATTATTATTGGTTAATGATTGATCATCTGATGTTTGATTATCATATGTGATTAATATTAATATATGGATTAATAAGAATATATTTCTTCACTCAAGTGATAACTTATGGAGTAATTATATTACTATAATTTATACATATAATTGATTATATGTTCGTCAATGGATGTTAGGTAGTTTTATCACACTGGTGCGATAATTATGTGGCTTTCCAAAGCCTTACAAGTTAAGGTGAAGGGAGGGAAACCGCAACCGCCCCGCCCCCGCACTAAATTCTTTAAAAAAAGTTTCACCCCGCATGCGGCAAAACGCACTCCGCCTCGCACCCGCACCGTTGCCATCTCTAAGGGTGATATTAGTTTCACTTTAAATAAGAATAGGGGACTAATGAGTCGCTCGATTAGTTGGGGTGTGAACTTGGCATTTCCGCTATAGTTCAGATGTATTTTACGTATTAATAATACATCAGCAATGGAGAAGAATTGTCAAATGATAATACAGAGCAAATGGATGTTGGTCAGGTGAGTTATGATTTCAGGGTGGTAACGTGTTACTTGCTTACAATTGACTTCAATTGTTATTGGTTCTAGGCATTATGCTTAATAACATTCAACAAAGTATTTTTCAACTAAGTAAAATATTATGGCTAGCTAATTTGATACTTATATTCTTTCTTATCCTTGTTGAAAAAACAACAACTGCTTCATTGGTTTTCATATACTCCATGTATATGTGTGTGTGCCCGAAAGATTTAACATCTTCAATAAATGATCTACTAAAGCACTCTACTTATCTTATCTAGGTCACTTTAAAGAGGAAATAATGATGGAGATCCTCAGTAGGTTACCTGTGCGGTCTCTTCTTTGGTTCAAAATTTTGGGAGTCATTAATCGTTGATCCTTACTTTAAGACGAAGCATCACATTCATGCCAAGAATCTTTGTCTTATAAACCCAATCCACCCCTTCTGCACTGATGTTTGTGTATGGGATTGGGATATGACGTAACTAGTGATGACTATAAGATCCTTACAGTTGACCTGAATGCAAGCGCATATGCTCAGCCCAATGTTTAGGTTGAAATTCTCTCTCTAAAAAGTGGTTCTTGGAGAAGAATTGTTAATTATTCTACTGGCGTTTGTCGTCTTTACGGTTTTAAGGATTCTGGTATGGATTATTTGCCATTTGTACATGGAGCATTTCATTGGCTTGGTATGTCACAATATTATACTATTATTTCATTTAATATTTCAAATGAGGTGTATGGAGAGATACCGTTGTTGGAGCAAATGTGCAATATATCCCACACAAGGATCATCGACATGGTGTATCAGTATTGGGAGGAATGCTTTGCTTTTATTCTACATACGATGATTGCTGGCTGCGCACTTTTAAGTTGTGGGTAATGAAAGACTATGGTGTCAAGGAATCTTGGACTGGATTGATTAAAATACATAATCCTAATCTTTTTTGTTTTGTCAGACCGAAACATATGTTTGCGGATAGTGAAGTGCTACTAAGCTGCCAACACTCGGGATCTTTTGGTATTGTATTCAGGATGACATCTAGAGGACTATTTGGATTATGGCCTCACTATGATATCATTCAGTTTGCAATTGCTTATACAGAGAGCTTGATCTCGCCTAAATTACTTGTTGATTACAATGGTTGCAGGAAACGTGAAATAAGTAACTTCTAAGTATTACAATAAAATAAAATTACAACAACTGAAATTTCAATAAACTGAAAACAAAAAACTGAGATTACAAGCACTTTGATTTGCTGGGTCGAGTGATGACACTCTGTCTTTAAGACAAGATTGCCCCGTATATATCCTTTCTACGTTCTGGACAATAGTCTCCCAAGATAAAACATCAACTCAACAAATGAGAAAAGGAAACTCAAGTGTTACTTTGAAGAATTTAGTGTAATGAAATGATGCTGGAAAGTAGTAGGAAGAATTCTGTTTTTTCGTTTGTGTGTAGTCTCAACAATTGAGCCAAAGGCTTCAATATATAGTTCATGGAGGGTACTTGTCAACTGCCCAACTATATGATGTTAATGGCCATGTAATGGCAATTAGTGAGGAGTAATTCAGCCAAGTAAATGACTAAATTAATGTGCAACGGATTAGAGCTTTAGTGAGAGTTATTTAGCCAAGTAATGACTGAATTGATGTGCAGGTTAACGTTCCAAAACCAACAGCAAAAGCACAAGTTCTCTGTCCAATTTTATCTTACCTGAAACTTCAGGGACCAAACTGTAAATATAAAGCAATTTGGGTCCAAAAAGAAAATAAGCCTGAGACCGGACCAGACAGGCGGCGGCGTGCGTGTGGGCTTAGCCTCGAACCAAAGCACATCTAGGTCCTCCCTCCTTCAAACACATGGGTTACCCCTTGGGGTCCCAAACCTTTAGCCAATTTTGAGACTTATAAACTAAACAAATCTTTATTCCCCTACCGATGAGGGAGAATTGGTCTATACCACATTTTCATGCTTCAAACACCTCACTTCGTGGACCAATATCTCTTTCATTTCTCAATGAAATTTGACGATCATTGGCCCTACGGTCATCTACTCACTTAGTAGATTATGCACGTGTGAAGAATCAAAGTCTCCAACATGCGGAACCCTAGTATTTAAGTCATTAAAGATGGGTGGACGCAACTCCCACCAAAGGAAAATCTCCAACAATCCCCTCTTGAAAGAGATTTTAGCGCACTCACATGGTGCCTATTTCCAGCAATATTTCAGCGGACTGATGTTGCATAAGGAGAGGTAGCTTCATCTTGGAACCTTCCATAGTTAAATACCATCGGACTTACTTACTGCACGGTGAACGTGATGTCTTGAACCGTCAGTGCTTAGTGTAAGCCAAGTCAATAGTACCAACACAACAAATTCCCTTACTCTTTTCTTCGTAAGGTTTTGTTCGTTGTAGCCGTGGACACTTCTTGGATTCTTAAGTGCGTTCATTTGAGGCGACATGTCCTCGCACTTAAATAGGTGGTCTCCTACAAGGTATCCTGCTATACCCCACTTTACAAGTGTTAGAAACCATTAAAAGTTTCTCAAAACCTAACCTCAACCATTGAGGATCATTAAAGGTTTTGAAAACTTAACATTTACCCACACTGCAGATAGCACTTAACGTCTATCGCGGGAATGACTTTGGGTTTATGTTCCTTACAGAAATCATAACCTGAAGTGCTCTTGCTTCCACCGAAGCGCTCAACTGAACCTTTACAGCTTAGTTTTCCTATTGAACTAAATTCCTAGGATCTCCAGTCAGTAAGGTTGGGTTACCACCGTATTGGTCTTTAAAGCTTGGGTTTTAAGCCCATTCCCCTAGACAAGCAAAATATCTGATCTCTGGGTATGCCCTTTATCAATGAGTCTGCTATGTTATCCTTTGATTTTATGTAATCAATAGATATTATACCCGTGGTGATCAGCTGCCTAACGGTCTTATGTCTCCATCGAATATGACGAGATTTGCCATTGTACATAGAACTCCGTGCCCTTTTCTAAAGCCGACTGGCTGTCGCAGTGAATCATCATTGAAGGTACGGGTTTGTCCCAACAAGGAACATCCTCTAAGAAGTCGTGAAGCCACTCAACTTCTTCTCCTATTTTGTCTAAAGCGATAAACTCCGATTCCATCATGGATCGGGCGATGAAAGTTTGCTTAGAGGATTTCCAAGACACAGCCCCACCACCAATTGTAAATACATACCCACTGGTGGACTTGGTGTTCATATATCCAGTTTGCATCACTGTACCCCTCTAGTACAGCTGGATATCTCGAATAATGCAACCCATAATGTAGTTTGTACTTCAGGTAACGTAGCACCCGATTCAACGCTTTCCAATGATCATTACTTGGATTACGGGTAAACCTAGCCAACTTGTTGACTGCATAAGAAATATCAGGTCGGGTGCAGTTTGTTACGTACATCAAACTCCCATTCACCTGTGCATATTGCTCCTGGCATACGGGTGCACCACGATTTTTATGAAGTTTTTGATTTCTATCCAGTGGTTACTTCATAGGCGAACTGTCAAACACCTCAAACTTTCTCAAAACATCATCGATGTAGTGAGACTGAGATAAGACCAGTCCGTCAGAAGTCTTAGAGATTTTTATCCCTAAGATGACATATACGATTACCCATATCCTTCATGTCGAAGCATTGTTTCAACATGTTCTTAGTCTCTAGGATTACCCTAGGACTGCTTCATGTGATCAACATGTCATCTACGTACATGCATATCATGACGAACGAGTCAGAGTTACCTTTCGTGTAGACACATTTGTCACACTCGTTAATGGAAAAACCCTTTGATAGTAGAGTACTATCAAACTTTTCGTGCAATTGCTTCGGGGCTTGTTTCAGCCCGTACAGAGATTTGACAAGTCGACAGACTTTCTTCTCTTGCCCTGGAACCACTTACCCCTCGGTTTGTTCCATATAGATTTCTTCTTCCAAATCACCATTTAGGAAGGCTGTCTTAACATCCATTTGATGTATCTCAAGGTCATGCAATGCTGCAATCGCAATGAATACTCGTATGGACATCATTCTAGACACCAGGGAGTACGTGTCAAAATAGTCAAGGCCTTCTTTCTATTGATAGCCCTTAACTACCAACCTGGCCTTGTACTTATCTATAGACCCATTTGCTTTATACTTCAATTTGAGTATCCATTTACAACCCAACGATTTATTTTCCGGAGGAAGATCAACCAACTCCCAAGTATGGTTATGCAGGATGACGTCTATTTCACTCTCAATAGCTTATTTCCAGAGTGGTGCATCTGGAGTTGACAATGCTTCAGCAATTGTCCTTGGTTCGTCATCAACCATATAAGCTACAAAGTCAGGACCGAATGTTTTATCCTTCTTGGCCCTTTTATTTCGCTTTGGTTCTATCTATGGAGTCTCCAAGTTCTGAGAATCTGGAACACTAGATTCCAGATATTCAGCCACTTCGGAGTCCACTAAATCTGAACCATCTAGATCCGGGCAGTCAACGACTCCCACTTCCTGAGAGCTTTGTTCATAACTTCGTTTGCGAAAGGTTATGTCTTTTTCCTTTCTAGGAAAAGTATCCTCAAAGAATTGAACATTCCTTGATTCAATGATTGTACCCCCGTGGATATCTGGAATATCTGACTTATGCACTAAGAAGCGATAAGCACTACTGTTATTTGCATATCCGATGAAGATGCAATCTACAGTCTTAGGCCCAATCTTGACCTGCTTTGGCTTGGATACTTCGACATTGCCAAACAACCCCACACCTTTAAATATTTATAAGTGGTTTTCTTTCCCTTCCATGATTCATATGGAGTTTTGTCCTTACCCTTATGTGGGACTCTGTTAAGAATCATATTAGTGGTAAGGACGGCTTCTCCCCACATGTTTTAGGGAAGACCGAAATTGATGAGCAAGACATTCATCATTTCCTTCAATGTGCGGTTCTTACGTTCCGCCACACCGTTCGACTGAGGTGAGTATGGAGCCGTCGTTTGATGAACAATGCCTGATTGGGCACAATATTCCTCAAATTGAGTTATGTATTCTCCCCCTCTATCGCTACAAATGCATTTAATCCGCATGCTTAGTTGGTTTTCAACTTCTGCTTTGTAACGTCGGAACGATTCAAAGGCTTCATCTTTACTTTTCAACAAGTAAAGGTAACAATACCTTTTGCTATCATCAATGAATGTCACAAAGTACTTGTTCCCCCCTCTAGTTTGTGCAAACTTCAAATCACATATATCTGTGTGAATAAGTTCTAGAGGAGCGGTATTCCTTTCGATGGATCGAAAATGAAGCTTTGTGAGTTTTGCCTCTACGCACACCTCACACTTATGTTGAGGGTTTACGTCGATAGACGGCAACAACTTCAACTTGACCAACCTTTGGATGGACTTGTAGTTAACATGTCCTAATCTATGATGCCATAAATTAGATGACTCAAGCAAATAAGAAGAAGCTTCAAATTTATTACTTGGACGCATTACAGACATGACTTTAACTTTGAAGAGGCCTTCACAGACGAAGCCTCTCCCCACAAAAGTGTCATTCTTAGTGATTACAAATTTATTGAACTCAAATACTAGCCTAAAACCAGCATTACCCAATAAAGGTCCTGAAATTAAATTCCTCCTAATCTCAGGGACATGCATCACTTCCTTCAAAGTGAGCTCCTTTCCAGAAGTCATCTTCAGGATCACCTTTCCTACCCCCAGCACGTCAGAGGAAGCGTTGTTACCCATGAACAGCTTCTTGTCGGTGACCGACGTATACGTGGAGAAGGCATCTCTATTGGAACAGATGTGTCTGGTAGCACCTGTGTCCATCCACCACTTCATGGGATTCTTAACCAGGTTTGCTTCAAGCACCACCGCCGAGAACTCCTCAATCACGTCGTCCAGAAGTGTGTCTTTGACGACGTTAGCATGTGTCTTGCCTTTAGCCTTGGCTTTCTCTTGTTGCTCAGTCTTGAGCTTGCGGTATTTCTTGATCATATGACCAGGTTTCCCACAGTGGTGACAGTTTCCTTTGAACTTCTCCGTTGCTTGGGTCTTGTCGTCTTTCTGGAACTTGCGCTTCTTGCTTGGGTTCTCTTTGGCCTCAGCCAGATTTGCCTTTGCCTCAGAAGGTTGTTTACCCCTAGGCAAGGCCTTCTTATTATCTTCCTGAATTTGGAGTTTGATAATAAATTCTTCAAAGGTCATCTCATTTGTCTTGAGTTTTAAGTAACTCATTCCACGAAGGATGTAACTTTTCAATCAGCGATGCAACCAAAAATTGCTCATTTGGTTTCATACCTTCCAAATGCAGGTGATGTAGAATCATTTGGAATTCCTGGACTTGGGACATCACTGTTTTACTATCCACCATTTGAAATTTCAGAAATTTTCCAACGATGAATTTCTTAGTACTTGCATCTTGTGCGTTGTACTTCTTTTGCAGTTTTTCCCACAGCTCTTTGGCAGTGCCTACGGTGCAATACACCGTGTAGAGAGGGTATGACAAGCAGTTCAAAATATAGTTCTTACACATGAAATCACTATGATTCCATGCATCAAGAACCATCTTCATGTCATTAATGACATGGATATCATAGCCCCCTTCAGCCGTTTCAGTAGGCGAAGAGTCCATTTCATCTCCAGATTGTGGAGGATCTTCTGTTAGGAACCGAGTCATCCCCATAACAGTCAAGTAGAACAACATCTTCTGCTGCCATCTCTAAAAGTTGGAGCCCATGTTCTGGGCGTTCATGGTGGAATGCAGAGGGTGGAGGAACTGTCACGTTCCCTTGAGGAGCAGTAAAGGCATTGGACGTGCCTTGGGCAGCATTGGGGAAGGCAGAGGAGTTGCCTTGAATAGTAGCATCAGCAGGAGGGAAGGCAGAAGGGTTGCCTTGAGTGGCAGCAGCAACAACAGAATCATAAGTGTTTCCAAAACCAACAGCAAAAGCACACGTTCTCTGTCCAATTTTATCTTACCTGAAACTTCAGGTACCAAACTATAAATATGAAGCAATTTGGGTCCAAAAAGAAAATAAGCCCGAGACCGGATGGGCGGCAATGCGCGTGTGGGCTTAGCCTCGAACCAAAGCACACCTAGGTCCTCCCTCCTTCAAACAGATGGGTTACCCCTTGGGGTCCCAAACCCTTAGCCAATTTTGAGACTTATAAACTAAACAAATCTTCCTTCCCCCACCGATGAGGGAGAATTGGTCTATACCACATTTTTCATGCTTCAAATAACTTACTTCGTGGACCAATATCTCTTTTATTTCTCAACAAAATTTGACGATCCTTGGCCCTACGGTCATCTACTCACTTAGTAGAGTATGCACGTGTGAAGAATCAAAGTCTCCAACATGCGGAACCCTATTGTTTAAGTCATTAAAGATGGGCGGACGCAACTCCCACCAAAGGCAAATTTCCAACATTACTTACTTAGTATTTGCCAATGTATGATTATGGGTTTTTATTATGTGAGCAGATCGTACTGCACAACGTATCATTTTATAGGTTACTTCTACTCTCTGTAATCTCCTTAACTTGAGATTTCCTATGCTTAATGATATGTCTACAGTCCAGAAAGATGTCATTGTATACCGAGGTTGAGGTACACAAAAGTGCAATGACTCTCCCTGTTGATCCTTGGCTATGTTGTAACACTTTCACGTGTGAATTCTGGCGGTAGGTATTTGCGTTTGGGGATCTGGTATTTGCACCGTCAATTATATTGGTCTCCACAGCAACATGAGGGTGGAAATTGGCTTTTGAACTATGCATGGAAAGCTTAGGTATTATAAACCTACTTTCCTCATTTTTATTTTTGATCATTTTCTTAGCATTGCTAATTGTAATGTCATCTTGGAGTACATTATAAACTCTTGAGACGGTGGAATGCTATTTGATTTTTCTCTGTGGATCAGCATTGTTCTAACTCTCCTTTTCCATTTAGATGATTCTTTTTAAAACTTATTCAAGATAAAATGAAATGTGTTTTTTTGGGAATGATCCAAAGGAGCTACTAGTAATGGAGTTTGCAGCATCTTAGTTTTCTCATAGTACGATTGGATCATTTTCCTCTTCTCATTAAGCAGAGTTGATCATTAAGTACTACTTTTTTTTTCTGTTTTCCTTGCTTTTTCTATTATTGAATTGGTGTGTCTATATCATGCTTTCCCCGGATTCCGCGCATAGCGGGAGCTTAGTGCACCGGACTGCCCTTTTTTTCTGTATACATCATGCTTATTTCAGTATGGGTGTATGTCATTTTTGATATAGTGTTTCTTTCATTTGAGTCAAAGGCTTCATTTTAGGAACAATAAGGTTGTTTCTCTTTAGAGTCGAACAGAAAACCAGCAGTACATTAGCCTTTCATTTTTAGCCAGCAGTACATCCGCCCGCAGGCCTTCGGTCAATGCAACGTGTGTTGTGCCGATC
This sequence comes from Anisodus tanguticus, assembly GCA_034509755.1. Classification (NCBI taxonomy): domain Eukaryota; kingdom Viridiplantae; phylum Streptophyta; class Magnoliopsida; order Solanales; family Solanaceae; genus Anisodus; species Anisodus tanguticus. The sequence goes on along the minus strand of CM067559.1, from coordinate 41,028,604 downwards.
AGGCGCATGGGTTCGAATCCTATTAGACAAAAACTAGTCTTTAAGTAGAGAAGAGTAATTCGACGGGTCAATTATCTATCGAGTTTCGAACTGTGCGTCAATGATTACATAAAAAATTATTTGGATCATTCCACCCTTAGCAAGATTATGTTTCAGTTTGAACTGCTCTCCCTGATAATTGATTCAATAGAACAACATACCCAGTATCCCACTAGATGAGTTGTGGGGAAGGTAGAGTATATGCAGACCTTGAAGGAGGAGAGACTGTTTCTGATAGATCCTCGGCTCAAGAAAAAGTGAAAAATATTTTTAAAGGTAGAAGTAAATATCTTTCTTGTCATATTTACTACTTATGTTAATCAAGGGAGAGGAAAGTAGCTTTCATGTAACAAACTGTTCAAGCCCAAAAAAGATCTTGTAATACTAACTGCTCCACTACCACTAGCATGCAAAGAAAAGTGGTTGTAAGGCTCAGTTATCAAAATGGGTTGGATATTTCCTTTTAACTCTTTCTTTTTTGTTATTCATTTTTTTAAAATAGAATTATGTTTATACTTCATTACATTTAAGAGAACTCATACTATGCGCAGTAAGTAGTAATTCCAAGATGATGAAGCATCTTCTTTGGAAAAGGATAGGTAAGCACCTTGAGTATAAAGTTGTTACCACTTTATTCAGTTCCTAGCTGTCCATGACAATTTTTTAATAGGATTAGGGATGGTAAAATTAGTCTAAGCCCAAATGACTCGCTCAACCTTTCCAAAGTTTGATGGGTTTGGCCAAGAGTAATTTTGATAATGGATTGGTTTAGGGTAGCCCAAATTGACTCATCATAAATCAGCAGCCCAAATGAATTCATGATGATGCTCAAATTTGACCCACGGAAATACTCAATCTTAGACATTAGAGCTCCATTCTAGATTAAGATTTTTATTAATAGATAATTATTTTAAAAAATTCTTTATTATTTCGGAACAATAAAAATACACCAACACACCCCAATCACACACCACACTATCCATCCACCCTACCCACCTCCACCCCTCCTACACCCATCTACCCCCATCCCCACCCCCACCCCCACCCCCACTTGCCCTACCCCTATTCTCAAATTTCTATTTCATGTTTTTTTTACTTTTATAAAAAAAAAAATTAAAATATGAAAATTTTTCTTATCCCCCTTCCCCGCCCTATCTACCCCCACCCCTTACCTCTTGCCCTACCCACCCCACTCCCGAAATTTTTACTTATATAAAAAATAAGAAAAAATTTCTTACCACACCACCCAACCCCCTCTTCCCCAACCTCTTACCCCTGATTTTACTTATACAAAAAATTTATTAAAAATGAGAAATTTTTCTTACCCCATCACCCAACCTCCACCCGCTATACTACCCCTGCCCTCCCACCCACCCCCAAATTTTTTATTTTATATATTTAATTTACTTTTATAAAATTTTATAAAAAATGAGAAAAATTTGCTTACCCCATCACCCAAACCCACCCCCCTACCTCCTTCCTCACCCCATTTCTAAAGTTTTTACTTTATATATTTATTTTATTTATATAAAAAATTTATAAGAAATGAAAATTTCTTTTTATCCCACTCCCCAGCCCCCACCCCGCCGGCGCCCCACTACCCCTGCCCTCCCACCCACTATTTTATATACTTAATTTGATTTTATAAAAGAATGAGATTTTTTTAACAATATTATTCTTATTTTAAAAAAAAAAAATTATGTAAAAATCAAATATCATACAAAATAAAATAACATCATAGAATGTAAATTTGAAATTTGTACAAGTAATGGGTCAAGTTGAGCAAGTTGGGTTATAACCCATTATTTAGCTCATCTTGACCCGCCTATCTTAGCTCAAGTAAGCTTTGGGCGGGGTTGGCCTTTGGCTCGTAGATTGATTCAGCTCATCTTGACCCGTCCAACTTCAGCCCAAGCCCATCTATCACCCCTGTAGGATTCACATGCAAAATTAGCATGTAGCATATCATGAAAGAAGCACACTAGGGCACGAGTGGATGTAGATATAATGAACGCGAGGTGCGGGATACTAGGCCCGAGAACACGGACGTTCGTTTCCATATAGATTGTCAATCGCTAGTGTTTTCGGGGTCAGGCTCAACTGGAGGGGCCTAACATGATATGAGGAGTACTAATTTCATAAAAATTTAAGATTTTATGTTGGTCATTATACATAGTTATATTATTATCATAACTTCTTTGTGACAGTCATTGAAAAATGACTTTCAGCCAAATATCTTGAATAGGAGTTAATAAGAAGAGCAAAAATTGAAGTCAATACTATTTCTCTCTTGAATCTGTATGTTAGCTACGGAATGAGTAAAAATTGTCATAAAAATTAATATGGGTCTTATTTTCTTGAAAGAATTTTAAAAGGTCTAGATATACCCATGAATAATTTAAAAGATTAAATATATATCTGAACAATTATAAAGGTCCTCATTTGTTCATATGTGGCTTTCACCGTCAGTGCATGAATCATATTTGAACCTTTTCAATTGTTTTATATAACATTAGAGACATTTATGAGCTGATGGTTAACAAAGACAAATATGAATTAAACCACAAATTTTAAAGGCAAGTTTGACACTTTTCCAAATGATGAATAAATTCTAAAGTCCCTGGAGGTCAAATTAATAGATCTTTGACGGGCAATTCGCACGAATGCCCTTATTTTGGGGCGGTCTTTAATTTTGTCATTTGTCACTTTAAATAACAAAAAATGGTTGAAAATATCTCTGACATCGAAAAAAAATTCAACTTACTCTTATATATGACCTGATTTCGCAAGGCAAAGTATAATTGTCCGGCATAAATTCTGTAGATGTTAAGTTATTCGATATAACTTCGTTTCTACATAACTTATGTCGGACAAAGCAAAGTTTCTATAAATTTATGACAAGCTCATTAGTTACTACTCAACTTATGTTGGATAACTTCATTTCTACGTAACTTATGTCGGATAACTTCATTTCTACCGAACTTATGCCGGACAAGGCAAAGTTTCTATGAAACTTTGTCCGACAATGCAAACTTTGTTTTGCGGAATTTATTTTATTTTGATTCTATTGTGGATCGTAACCAAAATCTCTGATTTTGTATACCAACGAATAAAGATGCTTTGACCTATAATTTTTTATTAAATAAGCAGCGATTTGAGGGAAAAAATTAAAGACCAATTCGTATGAAAGGCGATCTCCGCAAAAAAATGATCTTTGACTAGAGACTTCATATGTGAACACAAATTTACAAGTAATAGTATTTTCAAGTAATAATATGACACAAGTAATCCTAACAAACTGGGCTGGTAATGTTACTGGCCTGATCGACCAAGTAGCCCAAATGATTTAAAGTTGTAGGATTTTTTACCCCCAAAATCTGATCATTCTCATTCATTTGATAATCGAGCAAAAGATTCATGAGTTTCATGTACTAGTCATATAGGAAATTATTCATCTCAAAAAATTGCATCAACTAAAGTCTTTCGAAAAACTAGCTAAACAATGACTACACCAATTTTTGTTCCTTCTAATAAAAGAAACTCGAGCTAAATCAGGGGTAGCCCAAAGCTGCCTGATATCTTCATAACACAGTCCACGGCGTTGAATTCAGTCCCTGAATTATCATTACCAACTCCATTGCATCCAATAGAATATGAACTTTCCTCCATTCTTTGCGTGCCGCAATCTGCAATTGCTTCAGCAATGATTGACTTCACAACTGGCTGAATTGAGGAGATAAAGACATGAAGCATCAAACCAGTAGCACAGCTGTCACAACATCAATAGTGGAATCTCCTGTGTCCCTTTGCACACCTGCATCTGTAAAACACAAAATCTCATCTGGATAAAAGGTTAGTTTCTCATAAATTAAAGATGTATCAATTTTGTGGTTACAACTAGAGCCAAATTTTTAAATTCATGGTAATCAAATAAAGCTTGTGACAAAATATTAGAACCATCCCACATTTATCTATTAAAAGTCCAACTATTCCTAGCTTTCCAAATATACCACATTAGATGCACAAATAAATTCAAAAGGTTCATTGAATCTGAAAATTGTTTAACATTCAAAAAGAGATCATACTATCACCTAGAAAAATTATTGATTCTATGAATATCAGGCCATAAAACGAGACTCGTTCTCCATAATGCCTAATATTACAGTCCATTTCTGATTAAGTACTGCTCTTTTAGCAGGAAATGACACGTGGTGCCTATAAAAATTTCTGATTTTAAATTTTTATTGCTTAATAATTTTTTTACAAAATGATCTTAGTTTGAAAATTTTGGTAGGAAGAACTTTTGTTTCCCATCAAAATAAGTTTTAGTTTCTGCTTATAAAACAGAACTCACTATCTTGAAATATCATGAACTTTTACCTTACAGATAATTAATTATGTCTACAACTTATGTCCGACGTGCAACAAAAGCTTTGCCTCTGTTGCCATCAGGCATAAGTTCCAGCCTTTGTCATAAGGCATAACTTCTGGTCAATTGAACAGTTTATCGTCTTGAAATATCCTAAACTCATGCCTTATAGACAAAACTAATTTATGTCCATCACTTATGCGCTATGGACAACAAAAACTTTGCTTAACTAATTTTCTAAAGCGAAAACTATTTTTTAAATTTTTTATTAAACCGGCTAGAAAGTCAAGACGACCCCTTATGATATGGCCATTTGTGAACTTAACAAGGATTTTGATACTAGACTGCCTTTTTTGTCCAAAACAATCAATACAGGCAATTCACACTATCGCCCCTATTTTAGGGTGTTCTTTAATTTTTGTCTCTTAAATTGGTGGTTTTTAATTTTTGTTTTTTTCTTAAAAAAATAACCAAAATTATCTTTGAAGTTGTGGTTTCGAATCTCAGTAGTGTTAAAAAGGAAAAAAAGATAGCAAGGCAATATTTCATTAGAAAATATGCATACAGCAAAGTTGTATAGAAATTCCGCCTTAAGAATTATGCCTTCGAAAATAGCTTTGAGGTTGTGGGTTCGAACCTTAGCAGAGTCAAAAAGAAAAAAAAATCACAAGACAATATTTCATAGAAATTATACCTATTCGATCAAAGTTGTATATAGATTATGCCTTAAGGGACATAGTTTCTATGTAATTATGTATGAATGCACAATTTTATTGAAATACTAAGATTATGTCTTATCGTGTTAGTTACATAGAAACTATGCCCCTTGAGTCATTGTCTCTATATAAATTTTTATTTTACTGCTGTTAAAATTCGAACTCAAATTTTTTAATTTAGTAGAACTGCCAATAAAGAGTACTTTGATCATAAATTCTCATTTCAAATTTTCATTAAGGGAGAGATAGGGACAAAAGGTAAAGACCATGGAATTGAGGGACAAAAAACTAAGAGTGGCCAGTGGGCCGGGCTCGGGTCTGGCGGGCCGGGTCTGGCGGGGTCGGGGTCGGGGTCGGGGCGGGACGGGAGAAGGGGCGGGGTCGGGTCCGGCGGGCTCGCGGCGGGGTCGGGTCGGTCCGGGGACTGGAGCAAGTCCCGTCCCGATCCCGATCCCGTCGGGCTCGGGTCGGGGCGGGGTCGGGGCGGGGTCGGGCTCGGGGCTGGATACGACGGGTTTTCATTTTTTTTTTTTTTAAATAACATATGTATAAAAAAAAACTCAATAAACAAAATAAGATAGTGTAATAAAAACATCCCAATGCTGTTTTTGTGCCTCTTATATTATTTAATAGACATATGCTTTTTTTGTAATACAAATACAATTGTCTAAAATCTAAATTGCAACTTTGTGGTGTTGTCCAAAAGTTACAAATTACATAATAAAATTACAATTAAAAAAATTACATTCTCAAAAAAACATGTTCTAATTGCTTGATGATTTCATGTGGTTCTTCGGTTGGAATTGGTATTTGTTGGTCAAATTGATCCACGTCGCTTCCACTACCTTCGGTTAAGATTTCGTTGTAGTTTTCATCATCTTCTTCGTTGATCTCCGGTTGACCGCACCTTCTCCGCTCCGCTCGTATCCACTCTCTGAATAATACTGCAATTTCCAAGCTGTCTCCGGCTAATGAGTGTCTGTGGTCTCCTATTTGATATCTCTGCTCGAAAAAGCGCTTTCGTAGACGCAGTTGACGACGCTTGAATGTTCAAAACATCTCGAGCCATCAATGAAAGTGTCGGAAAGGTCTTCTCATTCCCCCTCCAGTATTTCAACAAGTCTTCATGTCCATCTTCATTGATAACTTCTTGATACGGTACAGAACCCTGTAAAACAAAAATATCCAACTCGCTAATTTGGTTAGTAGTAGAGGTACGACCGCACATTCTATTTCGAGGCTTTCAATACTAGGCTGCAGAAACAAAGATGTCTTTTGTGAGGTTGTATTGAAGATGAAGAAGATGGTATGGAAGTTTGGTAAGTTACTAGCATTTTCTTGTTGATAAAATCTATATATATTTTTGCATTGGTGTTCCACGCTAGACAATACTTCTTCTTTAGTTTGTTCAATAGGTGGTGGGTGATTTAGATTTTTGAGACTTGGAGGTGGTAGTACTTCTATACAATCGTGAATAGTTTGAATTAGTGATTTAGTACCGTCTATTTTAATAGTAGGATTTAATACAGAACCAATAATATAAATAGAGGGAATAGGAATAAAATATTTTTTTATTTTGCCAAACATTTTTTTAATAGCTGCCTTATAAGCTGGTTTTTCCATATATTCACTAAGTAATAAAAATATTAGAGTTATATAAAATAACATAGTTGAAATAGTAGGATAATATATACCGAAAAATTCTTTTGTTGCTTGAAAAAATTTCTCTAAAAATACAATAAGTTCGGAGATTTTTTCCCAATCACTATCTAAAATCATATCAGCTGGCTTTTTATTATGAGAGTTAAAAAATAAAGTTATAGGTAATTTATAGTCATAAGCAACAAGTAGTTGCTCGTATAAAGAATTCCACCTAGTGGATACTTCTTGTGGAACTTTTCTAAAAGGTAGTCCACAATCATGACAAATTTTTTTATATTCTTTTCTACGTTGTACTTTATTACTTTTAAAAATAAAGTTTATAGCAAATTATATTTTACTAAGAATGTCTTCAAAAAGTGATAGACCATCCTTTACAATTAAGTTATATATATGGCACGCACATTTTATATGAAAATGGTCTGGAAAAGAAGGAGTTAAACTATTTTTTAAAATTGTAATTGCGTAATTGTTATTAGAAGCGTTATCTAATGTAATAGTCATAATTTTATCGGTAATTCCGTAATAATCGCACACTTGATAAATATTTTCTGCAATAAAAGTACCAGTGTGCCTATCATCTATATATCTATACGCTAAAATACGTTTTTGCATAGACCATTTATAATCTATCCAATGACAAGTTACGATTAAATAATCATGGCCGTTAGTACTACGACCTATATCAGACGTGATGGATACTTTGCCATTAAAATGATATAATGAAAAACGTAAATATTGTTGATATTCATGCGCGAATTTAAATACATCTCTCTTAACAGTTGATCTAGGAAAACCGTTAAAAACAGGATTATATATATCTCTAATGTAATGAATAAAACCGGAGATGAAGGAAATGAAAAAGGCAAACCCTCCACAAAGAACTAATTTTGATATTGCTTCCCTATCTCTATGTTTATTGTATTTAGAGCCTACAATTCCCCCCGTCATAGGGTTAATTTGACCTGTACTTGGTCCGGGACGATATCGGTATGTGAACCTTGTCCCGATGGAGCGGCGTTTGCGCACCCGATTTTGAAGCCTGGTATTGGGCATACCTAGGCTGGATGAGCACTTACTACGTGTCTAATTAAACCCCCGTCCCACCGTGACCTTTTCCGAGTTTTAAATTTTAAAACATTTTTACAAATTTTACATATGGCTACTTGATTCTCTACGTCCCTATCAAAAAATGTCCATGCATCTGATTTTAATGGTCGTTTTGCTAGACCTCGTCTCATACTAGGGGGAATAGGAGGTATTTCAGTTGAAGGTGCACTAGTGGGTGTGTTGTCATCAACATTAGTGGGTATATCATCTAGATCATCGTCTAAATTAAAGTCTTCTTGAGTTCCAGAAAATAGCTCCTGGTCTAAATCTAATGGTATTGTAGGAAAATGTTGAGTATCAACAAAATCATCCTGTGTAGGAATAAGATGACTAGAAAAATACCCTTGCCCTGGTTGCCCCTACTAGAAGAAGCACCCTTACCCTTACCCTTAAACATACCTTTTAATCCTTCCATTTTAATTATGATAATAAATAAATAAATAAATAATTAAAGACAATAAAATTAAGTGATCTAAACTAAATAAACAGACAATAATAATTTAATGAAGGAACGAATGTACCAAACGCCGACGTAACGTCGACGTGTAATCGAGAGGTTGGAAATTGAAACTTTGCTCGATGGAAGATCCTCAAGCTAGTTGTCAATTTCACTATCAATTCCCAAATGAATAAATAAAATTGAATATTTAGCAAACAATGTAGACTTGTAGAGAGATATATTGAGAAATTAGAGAGATTGTAGGAAGATTTGTGAGAAAGATGAAGAGAAAATGAGTTATTTATAGTTGAAAAATTGGGTTAAAGTGTAAATATAATAACTTATGGGTTAAAAATAAATATTATGGGGTAGGGGGTTGGGGGAGGGGAGGGGGGGGGCTAAAATGGCCGTTGGTCAACGGCCATAATCTAAAATGGTCGTTGGTGCAACGGTCATTTTTGCAAAGGGGCGGGGTCGGGGTCGGGGCGGGGTCGGGGCGGGGTCGGGGCGGGGCGGGGTCGGCGCGGGGTCGGGGCGGGGTCGGGTCTCGCAGGACGAGACATAGTCCCGTCCCGAGTTCGAGTCCCGCCTCCGTAATTTTTTTTTTTTTTTTTTTTTTTTTTTTTTTTTTTTTTGGCGGGGTCGGGGCGGGATCGGGACGGGCTCGGGTCGGGGTCGGGCTGTCCCCGGCCCACTGACCAGCCCTACAAAAAACTAAAAACCAGCCCGTATGAAGGGCAATTTGATAACATTGGACTCATTACTTCAAATTATTGGGCATCGCCCATCGGTTCGGGCAAACTCCTTTGACCCGATGGGCTTCCGGCAGGTCTCTTCTCCGGCACGGTTAGATTGTAGATTTCACATTGATAAATCAATATTTTCGCGATTTCACAGGTACATTTATTCATGAATGTTACACTTTCGAACAATTTATTGCGATTGGATATTGTTAGTGCTGCTCGGCGTACATTATATGTTAAATTGATTGTACTCCTATATTATATTAGTGAAAGAAAATATTAGAGTAATTGTTGAAAAGTTTATTGTTAGAGAAGATATTATGTCAAAGTTCAATGATTTAGTAGTTTAATGAATTTGAATCTCTGAAAATTGTATAGAAATGGAATGGTGTAATACATTTTACCAAAATGAAATTAGTATGATACAAATTGGAAGAGATTTAGTGTTAATATGAGGTTCCACTGATACTTTATGGCTATACAACAACAACAACATACCCACTGAAATCACACAACATGGGGTCTGGGGAGTTTAGAGTGTACGCAGACCTTACCCCTACCTTGGTAGGTCGAGATGCTGTTTCAGAAAGACTCTCGGCTCAAGAGAAAGCATAAGCATATGAAAAAGTCAGATATTGACAAGAAATTCAAAGCACTATGAAAATGATAATCGCGAAATGATACTTTATGGCTATATAAAGAAGAAATCAATATCTGTATCTGTATGTGTTTGTTCTGGTGGCACAATATCAGAAGCAAATTCGTGCTCTTGCATGCTATCTGTTTATGTGTCTAAATGATGCATAAAGGAATAACCTCAGACAACAAAGTATTCGCGCTTTCGGAGGTACATCTTTTCATGAATGATACAATATCGAACAATTTATTGCGATCAGAAATTGTTAATGCTGCTCGGCGAATTTCATGTGTTTGCATGATAACGCTATTTGACTGAACGCAAAGTTTAAGATGTTAAATTATAATTATAGTAGTGATTGCGAAAGAAAATATTGAAGTGATAGTCCAAAAGTTTATTGTTAGAGAAGATATTAGATCAAAGTTTAAAGTTTGATTAGCTTAAAGAATTTGAATTTCTGAAAATTGTATAGAAATGGAATGGAGTCATACATTATTACGAAAATGGAATGAGTACGATTATGAGATTCGACTGATACTTTATGTCTATATAAACACGAAATTGATATCTGTATTTATTTATTCTGGTGCACAATATCTGAAGTGATTTGTGCTCTTTATCTATGGATGGCTTCAGGAGAGGTAGAGGTAGGCCGAAGAAGTTTTGGGAGAGGTGATCAGACAGGACATGACGCATTTGCAGCTTACCGAGGACATGACCTTAGATAGGAGGTTGTGGAGGACACGAATTAGGGTAGTAGAGTAGTAGGAGTAGAGAGTCCCATACTAGTAGGCATAGTTCTTCTACTGTATTTTCTTGTCCTTTGATTTCTGCTATTATTTACTGTCTCTCGTTCATGCATAGCATATTACTTTGTTGTAGTTACTGTTCTTCTCTTATTTGACTTGCTTTGCTATTGTTCTACTGCTTTATTGTTATTATTGTATTCCGTTATTCTTAGCCGAGGGTCTATCGGAAACAACCTCTCTACCTCTGCATACAACCTACCCTCCCTAGACCCCACTTGTGAGATTACACTGGGTATGTTGTTGTTGTTGTATTCGTGCTCTTTATCTGTTTATGTGTCTAAATGATGCATAAAGGAATAAGCTTCCAGATCATCTTCATCCTTAATGAAGATTTCCAGTTCTAAAAATATCGAATTCTCGTGGTTAACAAACAACTGACAGATGAAGATAGACAAAGCTGGAGGAATATCTTTACTTTATGACTTTCATTGTCATTTCCCCATTTTCTTTTGTGATATTTAGGTGCCCTGGTTTTTTTTGCCTTTCTCCATTTAAGGTTTATAAAATTCGGGGGTTCTTGGATCCACAGGTTAATTAAACTCTTCAGGAGGGGTTGAGTCATGAAGTAAAATATGCTTACCTAGATCATTAAGAAACTTGCTCACCTTTTTCTTGCAGAAAAGAATAGAAAGCATCTTTCTTGATAAGTAAAAATGAGAACACAATACTAATGTTCATCTTTTCATAACTTACTACATACATATTATGCAGTGGAAATCTGATAATACGACGAAGAGTAGCAAAAATTATTTGGACAGCCAAATGAACATGCTGTCAATTCTGAAAATATTTTAAGATAATAAAACACATTATTACATTGAAACCTTTAAACTCTTGTAGGGCTTAATTTTTTATACAATTTAGCACTTGCATACTATTAGTCTGCTAGTTGGGGCATGGTTCTCACTGTTTGTCCTGCATGCCAGTGGCATCTTATGTTCACCAGATTTTCTAATTGGGGACAAATGTTCCAACGTAGCCAATTCCAACAATGAAGAAAGCTCCTGCTTGCAGGAACAGGTATATGAAAAAGTGATCATTTCCAAATAGCATGTTGTATATAGCACAGTGTAGCATATACATTCCCATTAGCAGCTCTAAGACGTGAATCCTGTTTGCAAACAATAGTGCAGGTTACGGTCAGAAATTTGCAGGATAGAGAATACTTTTATGTTTAACCAACTTCTTAGGACTGAATGAACTTTCAGATGTAATGATTAAGTATGGATATACGATTACCTTTCACTTATCCTCGATCTTGGTTTCTTTGATGCCTTGGTACTGTACTTTTGCTTCATCGTGTTCCCCAGCTTCTCAGTTACAACCCACTCATTTACTCGGCTAGCTTCTAAGAGTCCTATTATTGTTGCTTTAGATCGATGGAGAGACATGACGTTCTCGAATAGGATCCAGAATACAAGAAGATGGAAAGATCTGTGTGGAAACCAGACTAAGCTGTATTATATTATTGTGCTTGAAAGATGTGAAAATGAAAAACAAAAGGAAGATTTCTGAGTTCAGTTTCGTGAGTTCACATACCTTGGTGTGCAAGCGGCATTAAGAATGGTAATAGTTGCTGGAAGATATATAGCTAGAGGCTTTGTAAGATGGACTTCAGGCACCAAGATAGTTGCTGGGATGACGACACAGTAAAAGAAAAAAGTAACCCAGTGTGCAATAATCTTCCTCACAAAGAAGAAGCCGTAGATGAGATGAAACTTCTTATAGATTGATACACGCTGCATTTCAAAGAAACGGTATTGTATGATTGTTGACGGAAAAGTTTTTTTTTTTTTATAGTATGCATAATTTAAATAATTTGTATCACCTCACAAAACATGATTTCTTTCACCATCTTGCGAAAGAGGTTAGCTGGGCCGCATGACCAGCGGTGCTGCTGAAATCTATAAGCCTTGAAGGTACTTGGGAGTTCGTTCTTGACCTAAATGAACAATGTTATGCATCTGATACATAGAGGCTTCTAGTCATTTCCATAAATAAGAATTTTTGTAGTTATGAACTCACAGCTAAGTCGCCCACAAATAGAAATTTCCAACCCTTAAGGCTAGCCCTGACTGCAAGATCCATGTCCTCTACTGTGGTCCTGTCTTTCCATCCACCAGCATCATTCACTGCTCGAATTCTCCACACGCCAGCAGTCCCTACAATTCAATCCGTAAAGCTAATTACATTCTCAAAATAATTTCTAGCTGTTGAATGCCTGTATGTGGAGTGAGATCTGAGACTTTGCTTACCGTTGAACCCAAAAAATGAGCATGTTGACGAGCCAACTTCTTGCTCAACACTGAAATGATAGTCTAATGACATCTCCTGAAGTCGAGTCATCAGACATTCATCTGCATTGACTGTGGAAAGATTTTCACTTACATTATAACCAAGTTAGCAAGAATCAGAAATACGACTGAAGCTGTTAATTCTTTCTCTATGTATGCATTGCGTTTTAAATAGATTAAGGACACTTTTCTGAATTGAACATTTCCGTTTTTAGATAAATCCTTACCATGAAAAGTTCTTTGAGCTAGATGGAAACAACACAATAGAATACTCTTATCGTAAAATGGATACAATCACAGTTTATTATCATAAACGTAGTAATCCACTATTCATTAATTTTTACCTCTTCTGAACACCTTTAAATTTTGTTTGTTTTTAGGTAATGACCAATTAATCAGTGTGTATATGGACATAATGCTGTATTTGGCCTTACCAAATTTCCATCTGGCTTGAACCAGAGCCAGTTCTGGGTTGTCGAGAAGATATGGTATGGTCCTCCAAAGAAAGTCTTCATCAGGCTGAAAGTCTGCATCAAAGATCACAACAAACTCACAGTCATCAACATACTGCTTCTTTAGACCCTCCTTGAGAGCACCAGCTTTGTAGCCATTCCTGTTGTTTCTTGTTTCGTATTTCACGCTTATCCCTCTCTCTATCCACTTTCGACATTCCAAGTCCACTAATGTCTGCCAATATATTCTCAAACATTAATTGAAATTCAGAAGATTCTTAAATTTTGCTCTCAGATAAAGTTGAGTTGAAAGAGATACCCTTAAAATTTCGTTGGTGGAGTCATCAAGAACCTGCACTATGAGCCTATCTGATGGCCATGACAAGCCACATACAGCTCCAATTGAGAGTTTGTAAACCTGATAAAGAACAATAAGATGAGTAATGGTTCTTCATTTGTAGAGAACATTAGCAGTTTTTAAAAAAAAGTGGTTCTTCATTTGTAGAGAAAGTTCATATCTCTATTTATCTGCTGTTCTAGTTGGCACTCGGACTAATTTCAGATGTGTTTTTCTTGTCATCCACTTTTAATCCTCTTTAATCAGGAGCAAGGCACAAAAAGTAGTGCCTTTATTTTGTATGCTCCTAAATATTTTCCTTGTACCTCTAAGCTAGAGGCTAGATCCTTAAAGTCAATATGCTATTGATATATTATTTAATTTATATTGCACAACTACAGAAAATATCTAGATTTGTGTCCGTTGGTTTTTTATTAGATGCTCATTGTGGTTTATCTTCTTATTAAGCTATGTACAAGTCATCAACAGTGTTTCTGCGATCAGTCAAATTAGTGGGTAGATTCAACTGGTAAAAAATGTCCATATCTATTTTGCTCCTTTTGGATTTATAAACAGATGGACAACAAGCTTCCTTCCTTTCTATGTCCTGATTTACATCTTGGTTTGACCTCGTTAGCCAATTAACATTGACCTTTAGATCTATTTAATTATTTGGTGTCTTGCTATTAAATGGTTTTGTAGTATACTCAACAGGGAAAAGTTAAAAATATCATGAGAAAAGATTTATCAGCTTAATCAGTAAAGTCCGACTAATGGTTCGGGAATTATATGAGAAGGGAGTAATCTCTTGGCATCTGTTTTTCATTTAAGAAATTTCTGATATTTTTGGTGTAATTTTGTCATTTTTGTAGGAGTAATTCTTTTTTGGATGGTGTGGGTATGGGGAAGCCAGGAAGGGGAAGGGTGAGAGGAGAACAAATATTTCTCCTCTAGCATTGAAGGTAAAATCCTTCCATGAACTTTCACTTGATACTCGGATATGGTTGTACACTGTGTTGTTTCTAGGTTTTTTATTATTGTTGGTTGTGAGAAATGAAATTTTATTTTCTATTGCTGATTAACTAAATTTTATTTCAGTTTTGGGATCATTGTATGTTATTGATTTATTCTCTAAAAATTACTCTCAAGATGGAAACAATATAACCACTGATCAGATAAAAGAAAGGGGGTTAGAAACAGGCATATACATAGTTTCTCCTAGGCAAACTGAAACACAATGGTGAACAATAATCATGTTTAACTTTAAATCTCTGGAAGTTGAACAGAAAAGACGTTTACTCAAATAAGGTTAAGATGTTCCGGAAGGTATGTACCTCTTTTTCGTTGAACATAGGAATTTGGACTAACACCATTGGGTAGTTTTTGTTTTTCTCTAGGTCTTCTTTTACGGACTCGAGCTTATACTTGGTATATCTTTTCTTTCCAAAGCACTTGACCCCTGCTATTACTATTGCCATGTAAACACGCTCAAGAAAGAGCATGATGGACATCGCGATGCATAGATACATTGCAAGGTGTAGAGCAGGCACAACTATTGGAACTCGTATTCGCTCCCAAGCATGATTTAGACTTTGAGTGGTATTGGTGCTTACTCTGATCCCAGGATCTTGGAAAACAAGATTTCTCATGGTTTGTGCTCTAGTAACTGTATAGAGGACCTGAATTCAGAGTTTAGTAAGGGAGCAGAGCACTTTGGGTTGAAAGGAACGAGCTTGCCCTGCAAGTACATAGAGATGGAGTGCGATTGTGGTGAACTTTAGTATGCAGGTTTTGTTGCTTTAAATAAAGATGAAGTGTGATTGTGGTGAAGGTGACCACAGTAAATGTAGATGAGGTAGAGTGGTGTCGTAGATTGAGTAATCCATTTAAATAAAGTTCTTCCATGTGAAAGACACACGGTCTACATGCAATGAAGGTGCTGCAACGTATCATCTTGCTAGCTGGAGTTCTGGCTTTTCCCTCTGACAATGCTGTTTGAGGATCTAAACATAAATATACATGTGAAACTTCTGTATTCGATAATAAAGATTAAGTTTTGAATGATTATATGTATTAATGTATTTAAAGAGAAGCGCAAAAGAGATTTAATCTAAATTTCACCAAAATGCTTCTTAACCCCCTTAGTATAACTCGTCATCTTCTCTCACTATTGACCATATCCGTTTTTTAGCTTCTAAAGTACTCAGCTTTTCATGCTTTTTTCTAGAGAATATTAGTGGTAATTCGACCTGGATCAGAAACAAAATGCTTAGCTCAATAGGACTATGTCGTTTTATCCTGTCGGCACCTACATCAACGGATTGCTTTCAAAATCATACTATCAAATAAATGATAATTGCAAGTACGCTTTGATGTTCTTTACAGCTGGCATAACTCTTGTTTTTTCTGAATGTAGAACCATGAAGTGATGCATAAATCTAGCCTCAAAGACGACACACGTCATTTGGAATCATGTGAATATGGGACATAACACGTTTCGAGCACATCCAAGACTAACATCGTCATCAACTCTTGGAATTGTCATCTAAATTGTCCATGCTTGTGTGGGATACTTGCAGTCCCAAGTCATGATGGATATGTTAGTAAGTGGTTGGCTTTATTTAAATGTGTTAGATAGTAGAAGGTTTGGTTTAAATACGTCCCACTTGTTGAGAGCAATAAATTTCTAGTTAAGTTATGTCCGATTTTGTTTAGGGCAATAAATTGTTGGTTAAATTGGCTGATTTGGTTACTCAATTTGTCAACTTTCCTACACCAAAATGTTGTTAAGTTAGTTGAAAATTATAAGTTGCATTTAATGTGTTTGTGACAAACGTCACGGCAAAAAATTATTCGCACCAGGTGTTCACGCAAAATCAATCAATGAAGACATGTGTCTTTCATATATACATTCACCACTTAATCATGGTTAATGTAAAGAATGGATCTTGGGCCTAACTCAACCCCAAAAGCTAGCTCATGAGGGGAGGATTGCCCAAGTCCATATAAGGGGACCGCCCATTCCATTAACCACCAATGTGGGATCGTAAACACCCCACCTTACGCCTAGAGCTGGACATCTGGGTCGTGGACAATTTAATATGACGGCCTAACATTGAGTGGGATGAGTCCTGTGCTGATATCATGTAAAGAATGGAACTTGAGCCTAACTCAACCCCAAAAGCTAACTCTTGAGGGGAGGATTGCCCAAGTCCGTATAAGGAGATCACCCATTCCATTAACCACCGATGTGGGATTCTTCAACAATTAAGTTGTATATATTCTCACTCTAATTTTTAACTACTAAGGTTGGCATACTTGGTTTGTGTAAACACCCCATGTGGGTAAGTATTTGCCCAAACGTCACTTGGTATGAAACAAGAATGTTCAGCTTAACTGGCACATGTCATCAATTTACGTTTGGCACTCCATGAATTGATGTATTTTGAAAACAAAGTGTGAAGCTTGCCAATTTTTTTTCTAGTTCTGAATCTTTTGGTTATGTGTAACCTCTAAACTTAGTCCGTGTTAAAAGGACAGGATCTTGGTTTTGATATTTGTGGGTGCTAACTACAAAAGATAAAATTGACAGTTCCATTGTTTTTTCTTGTTTTTATTCATACCTGAAGCGACATTTACCCTTAATTTTTAGAGAACTTTGTAAATTATGTATATGAGGATGTAGGCGGATAGTGCGAATTATATTCAACCCTATGAATATTCTTGATCTCCTTTCATTAATTCGTAGGTGATTGAATTTTCTCACTTTAATATACATCATCAGTATATGCATAAAATGCCTTTGATCTTTCTTTTTCTTCTTCTTTTCTTTTGTTATTTGTCCGGCATGTGTTATATTTCCTAATCTTGTCATAAATATCTTGTCTTGAGTTTGCTTAAGTATTTCTAAAGATTTCGGCATTGTTGATGCTTTACCTTTTTTATTCTCTTTGTATTACTCCAACCTTTATTCCTTTCAAAATGGGAATGTGATAGTTGTGAATTGTGGGGAATTAAGTAGCAAAAAGAATATTGGACCAGCCACCTTAGGTTCTTAAGCCACTTCAAATGCATTTAAGATTCTATAAGTTCATATTGTCCTGGAAATCTCCTCCAAAATGCCTAGTATAACTAAGAAGTCTTAAGATCTCCAATACTATTTCCATGTGATTATGTGAAAAAATCTATTTCCAAAGTTATAGACTTAGTTCAAGATTGTAAGGATACTAGCAGGGTCGTTCCTATACTTTTAAGGGCCCGGTGTGAGAAACAAAAAGAGGCCCTTTTTTATTCACATGAAAAATTAAAATTAACTAATTAATCAAAATTTAAAAAAATTAGGGTATAGAATTCTGAAGAGAAACGTCTCTTTGATACATCTTTTGGACCTTTTCCGATTAAAGAGGGGGGGGGGGGGGGGGATGTTTGGGAGCCAACTGGTTGGGACTTGGGACCAAATCTGATTTTGTGTTTATCTTTCGCTGCTCTTTGGATTCGAACACGCAACCTCTAACTAAGGAAGGAGTTTTGTAGGGAGCCCTCAACTGCTAGGCTGCAGCTCTTACTGATAAGATTAGAGGCATTTTTAATACATATCTTAATATTTGAAATCAATAAA
This sequence comes from Anisodus tanguticus, assembly GCA_034509755.1. Taxonomy (NCBI): domain Eukaryota; kingdom Viridiplantae; phylum Streptophyta; class Magnoliopsida; order Solanales; family Solanaceae; genus Anisodus; species Anisodus tanguticus. The sequence continues at coordinate 41,010,382 of CM067559.1, read as the reverse complement.
AGAAAAATGAAAATTCTGGGGCGGAGGCCCTGCCGGCCGGGGCCCTGTGCGGCGGCGCCGCCTCGACCTCCCTAGGGACGACTCTAGATACTAGATCTGCAACCATATCTATGTTTGTTGAATAAGGATCTCCATTTTACAAATACGCATAGGGATAAAGCACCCGAGGGTGTGGCCAATGAAGTGGGAGGTGAACCGTGAGGTCTCAGGTTCAAATTCCAACGGAGACAAAAACATTAGGTGATTTCTTCTCATCTGTCCTAGCCTTGGATAGAGTTACCTGGTACATGTTGGTGGGAGGTGACAGGTATCCCGTGGAATTAGTTGAGATGCGCGCAAACTAGCCAGGACACCATGGTTATATAAAAAAATACGCATTGGGATAAATAAGCACATGGGCACTGAAAAATAAAGTTAACAATCCATGTAAGCTACTACAGCTGCAAGGTGAGGTGAATTCATTTATGAAATGCCAACTGAAGTTGGATAATCTCTTTAGTTTCTGGTGACCAACGTACAATAGCTGTTCTCCCTTATTTACTCCTGTATATAACATGTTGAACCACTATAATATAGTTTGTTTCCGAGGTTTAGTTTGCATTGCTAGAAGAGAATCGACTATGTTGTTCAAACACTTCTAACTGATTTTCTGTAATGTCATGTAGGCTGATGTTGTCAAATTGGTGCTCATTACATGTTCGTGGATATACGTCCTAATATTGTGATAATTGACGATATGGTGCAGCAGTCCTCATGTTTGAAAATCTGACATGTTTTCAGATGCAAGTGGTTTCTTTCTTTCTTTAGCAACTTTAAACATTTAAGGGTTGGACATCTATAATCGAAGTATTAAAGTAAAACAACTTATGTCTTGTGGGTTACTTGATAATAATCCAATATATGAGCATTCTATCTTCTGCTTTGTCTATTGCTTTAAATTAGATCTAAACAATCTTGTCGAAGAAAAAGGGAAATGTACATCCATTGCAACCTAACTTCTTTTCTGTTACTTCTAAGAATGGTGTATTTTTGTTGGATCAGAGTAAACCCTTGCTACTCAAATGATTAGTGTAGTTTTAAGAATCATGGCCTTGAATTCAATTCTAATTTTTTGTGGTGTTGTGCATGCTCCACCTTTTAGCTCTTCCTTAATGCTGATTTTGTTACAAGACTTGACATTTCCGCTTCTTTTCCATGGTATCCGCTCAATAAATGGGAAGATTGCATCTTATTTTCCAGTTACTCACAAATTGAGCAGCGGTGCATGGTCACACCTACCTTTTACCTCTCATACTTTACATTCTTGTTCATCGAAGTTGAACCTGATATCACGCCTATGTGGCTGATCAATCAGACCATTTTAATATCCCAATTTGTTGGACCAACACTGGTTGTTGATGGTTCCTTCTTTTACCTGAATTTGTTGTTGATTGTCAAAGGTTAATATGTGCATGTGATGCTTGTGATTATTGCTTTGACTGATAGATCAAGTGACATCTAATAATTGTGGAGGAGCGTTGGTATGATTTAGTATGAAATGTAGCACATCTATGTGTTTTGCATGTGTTTCATTGCCAGTTCGCCACTTTCTAAGAGACCTTACAAACAACAAAAGGGTCTGACTCAGGAATAAGCATTGTATTCAACCTTTTATCATTTTCCGTACCATGTGGGAAGCATAACAAATTACAAATTCATTGCCTTTACTACATGAAACTACTCTAACTTCTGCTGCCGCAAGTGCGTTTTTCTATACATGTTTCATTTCATGGCTGCTGGGCCTCTGTCATGTCCTTGTGCGAGAACCTATAATGCCTTTCAGCAGGTTAGTAGATGTACTTGCGTGGTTAAGTTTCACCATTGTCTTGAAATATGGAGGACTGGATATCTACTTGAATATGTAGTTTAGCTACCAAGATATTGTCATTTAATTACTTACCTAATAATCAACAACATACCTAGTGTAATCCCACAAGTGGGGGTATGGGGAGGATAGAGTGTACGCAGACCTTACCCCTACCTTGGGAGGTACATAGGTTGTTTCTAATAGACAATTACCTACTTCATATGTCTTCGATATATCTTTTCTTTCCATTTCTAAGTGCAGATTCATGCATCTTTCCTGCTTTTCAAGGTATGAATTAGCTTATTTTCCATTTGCATGTTACCAGTCTAAAAAAATTTAGCTTATTTTCCATTTCTTGTTCATGTCGGATGCATCACCAAGGTGATGCCTGTGTCTGATAAATTAGAAGAGTAATCACTTCTGTCCCCACGGTTAGTTAGATGGAAAGCTTTCTTTAACATATCTTTGCATTTAGCTGATATTATGATGAAGGCAGTGAACATCTAAACAGATTATTTTTCTCAGGTGGCAAACACTAATTTGGAGACGACATCCTTGCAGTGCCGGCTTGTCCATTAGGCCACTTAGGCTTGCCTAAGGCCCCACAATTATGGCCCCCCCATATATATATATATATATATATATATATATATATATATATATATATATATATATATTTAGTAGTTTAGAACAAAAAATACTTACTTATACTATTGTTAGCAATGTAATCAAAGGGAACGTGGTACTTATTCTGTTCTGAAGTCAGAAAAATCATATCATATATAAAGTACCACGTTCTTCTAACTTAGCATAACAAAGGGAATTTCAGCCAAAAAAAGGGAAGAGAGGTGACCGTTTGAGATTGGGAGAGAATAATGTTGATAGTTCATGTTACGGTTGCCTCGGTGGAAGAAAATTTTGAAATTGATAAAGTCTTACCTAAGATCAATAATGTCTCAAGAAAGATTGAACGGATTAACGATATTGTCAATTGAAAAAGAATTATTAGAAGATATTAATTATAAAAAAATATTAATAATTTTGCGTTTCATTAGAGTTAAGGCCCCTCATTAGTGTTTGGCTTTAGGCCCCCGATACGATTGAGCTGCACCTGCATCCTTGTCTATGGTGCCATAGAGTATCTGGCACTTTTAGCAATGAGGAAGAGAGAGCCTTGTCTGTGTCAATTTAGGTATTGTATCTTTTACATAGTTAGAGCTGCTGACATTTTTTTAACATAGTTAAGTGGATGTGATATTTAGAGCACTCGTAATGTCATTTTGAGAGCAAGTGAATTTTGCGCCCCAGTGCTTTGGTTCCAATGCATGAATTGTGATGCGTGGGTTGGGTGCATGCGACGAGTTCAAACCCGGTCGCAGTTAAAAGTATAGTATTTAAGTAGAGAAAAGTAGAGAGGAAGACTCATTGTCCGACGAATTGTGAACTGGGTGCCAGCTGACTTTCAGAAATTCCTCTGTTCTCAAAAAAATGTTGGAGGAACGAAGGATAACTCGTGATGCTGCACTGTTGTTTTATGCTTGGCCTTCTTTCAGGTTTATAACAGAGTTTGACTAAGATCACTACTATGAACTGCATTTGCGGAGAATGTTGTTTACTGTTCAATAGGAGCTAGAGGGTAAAGAATAAGCTCTTTGGTGTTTTACTTTGTGTTGAATTCTACAAGATTTGATATAGCTACTGAAGTTGTAAACGTGAGTTTTTGTAATATTATCATCCATTTAATTAAACATGAATGGATTGTGTGTGGTTGTAAGCTGTATCATGTATGGCAGATCAAATGTTTCTTGTTTCTTCTCCACCTTCTCAAGGAAAAGTTGAATAGCTAACATATGCAGGCCCAATCTAACATTTGCTGCAACTTTGTAGATCCCAAATTGGTCTTTTGACTTGGAGTTAATGTGGACTGGAAATACCTGCAACTTTCAAAGGATTTGGGCCATCTTTCTGCCAGACCATGAAGGCAGGACAGTGGGATTTTGTTCTTTTGGTTTAGTCAGTAGCCGAGATAAGATTTTCATCAACGGGGCTATAATCTATTATATATTAATTTAAAAAATTTAATCTTGTATATACAATGTGATTAGAAAAAGTCTTTTAACTATCCATTAAAAAAATTTCTTAAGTTTTAACTTGAGAATTCCGGTTAAAGGTAAAAAGATTGTAAACATTTCATTACGCCTCTTGATAACGAACATTCACTCTCAGAGTTCGAACTCAAAGGTTATGTATGACAGTGGTGGATACAACGTAATGGCAATGAGTTTAACTGAATCTAATATTGTATATATAAAATATAAATGTAGGATAAATCAACTACGTATTCGAGATATTCAGGTCTGAACTCATTATTGCAAAATTGTGGTAAGTTCATCCGCAAAGACAGAATTTGAATCTAACTTTAAATTCGGGATTCGTTGAAGACATAGGAATTTCAACAATTTGGCTGCCATTTATATACTCACGTTTTTGGTTAAAATTGCATTACTCAATAGTCAATACTCACCATTCTATCCACCAGGCAAAGTGAGGCATTTCAGGTGGAGTTAGTGCGTCTCCATTTGGTGAGAGCACGTGTCATTTTATAATTGGTCATCAAGAATAACCAGCACCTCCCCAAGCCTATTCAGCACGTGGCTATTGTCTAACCATTCAACTTCTATATTTTTCTTATTTTTCCAGGTCCGGTATATACATTAATTAGCGGCCCTGACTACTCTGAATTCACGCCGTGTAAGCTTATTTAACGAAAAATTACTTTCTAATTAATTTTTTTCATACTCAAAAGCTTGAACCCTAGATCTTTGATTAAGGGTGGAGGGTCAATTCTATTTTAAAACTTACTATTAGAAGCTTCTTTCTTGAATAAAACTTATATACCCCGCTGTCTCAATTTATATAACACACTTTTCTTTTTAGTCAGTCCAAAAAAGAATGACACATTTTCTTATTTGACAATAATTTAATTTAAATTTTAACTTTTACGTTTAACGAGATGATCTATAATCACACAAATATCTTTGGTTTGTTTTAAACCACAAGATTTAAAAGTCTTCCTTTATTTCTTAAATTTCATACCGAGTCAAACTATATCACATAAATTGAGACGAAGGAAATAGTATATATTGAACGTTCTTTTATTTATCTATTAAGTTTACTTTCAGTTCAAGTGTTTGATTTATTGGGTAGCTTACATCTTTTTGAGCCCATCTAATCCAAGAATTCTCCATCAATAAATAAAAGAACATTCGATGTCATCAGCTTTATCCGATAAAGAAGCCCCTAGGGGCACAGGCGAGTTGGTAAGTGGCAAAGTGATTAGGTTACAACCACTCCGACGTCGCGGGTTCGAATCCGTGTGGTGACAGTCTTTGCTGAAATATTGCAAGGGTTGTTGTTGGGTTCGTGTCCCGTTGGTCCTCTCCCTTGCAAGGCTGCCACTCGCACATATCCCTCGATTTACATCTCACCTGGCCAAGGGGCCTTTGGTACAGAGGGGGGGGGGTTCGCCTTCGGGACTTTCCCCTCCACAAAGCTTTATCCGATAAAGAAGCTTCTAGTAGTTAAAGTAGAAGTATATATATAGTAGATGTTGTGGGAATAACAATGTAAACATTTCTTTTTGTAAACAAGATGACACATTTTTATTTGCATTTGTACCAGCACCTTAGTGAACAAGTTTGTTTTCTAAAGCATATAAATGGAGCAATGCAATTGTATTGTTGAGAAGACTCGTCCAGTGAAAAGAAATATATTCGTATATTCGTATATTCTCCGTATATTCTGTAATTAATATTTTAGTGTAATTATATAAAGTAGAGATTCTCATTAAATTAGGATTATCTTTGTACACCTATATATATATTGTATTAATGAGAAGACTTCACTCAATGAGATTTACACTATTCTACATAGTATCAAGAGCTAAAAATCCACCCCCCCCATCCTAACCCTATACTCGGTCGTCGCCCCTCTATTCTTTCTCCTTGTTCCGGCGGCGACACCATCCTAAAATCCTAGTATACTGCCGCCCCACCCCCTTTTTCTTTACTTATTTCTGGCGGCCCACATGGCTTCTTCCTCTTCCTCAACACATGACGTCACACATCCTCCTCCCTCCTCCACCCCTAACACCTTTCATCCCCCTTTCGCCATAACCAATATCAAAAACTTTATCCCGTTGATTCTTGATCAAGAGGATGGACAATACGCGTCGTGGGTTGAACTCTTCCAAATTCATGCATGTGCCTACTGTTGGATATATAAAGCAGTACGGAAAGTAAATAATTATTACAAGTGTTCGAAAGGATAAACAAACAGTCAATATTATAATTGTCGCAAACTTGTTGAGTCTTGAATCTTGATAACCTGAAATCAAGAAACACTAAATTTGGATTGTTACAACTGTGGTTGAGTCGAGAGAGTCGAGAGATGGCTCTCTGTCTTTAAGACAAGATTGCCCCGTATATATGCTTTTACGTTAGCGGGCAATAGTCTCCCAAGATAAAACAACAATTAATCAACACTACAAAGCAAATAGGTTGATTCTAACGAAAAAAACGAACACGAAATGACTTGCTGATTTAGAGGGAAAAGGAAGGAAGAGTTTCTGGTTTTTTTTTTTTGTTGCTCAGTTTTTGGACAGATTTTCGTCCTCTCTATTCTCTATATCTTCTTCCTCAAATCTGTTTCAGAAGGTTATATAGTATAGTGTTTAGGAGGAGGAAAGGTGATTAAGAGGCCCTTTAAGAGGTGTAATCATGGGTATTCATGGCCAATAAGTGCAAAACGTTTAAGAAGTTATTGTTTCTGGCTCCAGGGACCAAACTGTAAATACTAAAAAGTTTGGGGTCCCCACGATCCGAGCCCGGACGGGCCGGCCGGGCGGCGGTAGCGCGCGTGTGGGCTTAGCCTCGAACTCAAGCACACCTAGGTCATCCCTCCTTCAAACACATGGGTTACCCCTTGGGGTCCCAGACCCTTATCCATTTTTTAGGCTTATAAAGAGAATAATTCTTCCTTTTCCCACCGATGTGGTAGATTTGTCCCACACCATATTTCTATGTCTCAAACACCTTACTTCGTGGACCAATATCTCTTTCATCTCTTAACAAAATTTGACGATCCTTGACTCTACGGTCATCTACTCACTTAGTAGATTATGCACGTGTGAAGAGATAAAACCTCCAACATGCGGAACCCTAGTATTTAAGTCATTAAACATGGGTGGACGCAACCTCCCGACCAAAGACAAAATTCTAACACCTACAACGTGCTTGATCACATTGATACCGCCTATCCCCGCTCACTCGACGTCGGCAACACGACATGGAAACGACTTGATGCCATCGTCAAGCTGTGGATTTATGGCACCATCTCCAATGATTTGCTTCATACTCTTATGAAGATCGGAGCTTCGACTCACGAATTATATATAAGGTTGGAGGAATTTTTTCAAGACAACAAACATACACGTGCCGTGTATCTTGAGGAGCAATTCAACACCACACGTCTTGAGAACTTTGCAAATATGACCGACTAATGCAAACAATTAAAATTGATTACCGATCAATTATCTAATATGGATACTCTAATTTCGGACACGAAGATGGTTTTGCAATTGATTAATGGTTTACCGAAATGTGAATACGATACACTTGCAACGATGATCCAAAAGGTCGATCCCCTACCTAGTTTCAACAAAGCACAGTCCCAATTGTCATTAGACGAGACGAGCAAAACATGATGATCATAATCCTAAGGCGTTGGTGGTTGACGCCCCTATGACAACCATCGGCCAACCACCATACTCCGACTACCACCCGCCACTGGGCAACCGCGGTGGCGGCAGAGGCAGAGGCCGTAGGGGTGGCCGGGGAGGCAGAGGAAAAGGCTGAGGGGGTCAGGCCAATTCAACCAGCCATCCACAGCAGGCCCAACACCCAACACAGTGGGCCAGCCCACTTCCCTGGCAACTGTACGGGAACTGGGCCTCGCCCTTCAGCTGTTCATTGACTTCAGATCCAATCTCAGCGTCCGGCCTCCTCCCGCTCCGACTGAGGGGATATGATAGAGAATATATTAGTATATTCTCCATATATTTTGTACTTAGTATTTGTGTAATTATGTAAAGTAGAGATTATCGTTCAATTCAGATTACATTTGTATACACCTATATATATTGTATTAATGAGAAGACTTCACTCAAAGAGATTTACACTACTGTAGACAAAATGTCATTTCTACATGTAAAGTAGAGATTATCATCCAGAAATGTGTTGGCGCTCTTGTAGACAAAATGACATCTTGGCTTTCATTTTCCCATCTTCCCTTTTTGAAGGCGTTGCAGCAGCCAGTAGGCATCGAAAGAAATAACAAGTGTTCAGGTGTGCTAGTTTAAGATGACTGACATTAAAAAAGGCAGTTCGGTGTACTAAGTTTCCGTTATGTCCGGGGTCCGGGGAAGGACCAGACCACAAGAATCTATTATACACAACTTTACCTTGCATTTCTACAAGATGCTGAACCCGTGACCTCCTAGTTATATGACTGACATCATTACTCCATTATTTATTATTGGGTAAAGCTAAAATCTTACCTATGGTGAGGCCCAGGTGATGGATTAAATCGGAATCATGGTCGAACATGGTGTTTGCATGATGGCTTGGTTAAAAAAGAAAGTTGCACCCGTACTGTCAACTATAACATTTGACGTGATGGTAAACACTTGATCCGAACGAAGTTATCTTTAACTATGTTATAAAAGAATTTATGTAACTGAGTTATTCAAGAAAACGGTACTAGATCAAGACTAGTTGGTGTCCATCGAAATTAAATCAGAAGCCCAACATTAAAGTTCACCACGAAAGGCAAGTATGCAAAATAAATAAAGTTCGATTTGGATTGATATTTGTTCCAAGTTATGAATAAATCGTAATACATTGAGTCCTTTGTCTTATTTATGATCGAGAAATTTGGATCTTTTGGGTCAATTGCAAAGTTCGAAACTTTGGTATAATGGATCCGCCCTCTATCCTTCTTCAATATTAAATTTAGTTCCTCTGGTCCATATTTAACTTTGCCAATTGAGTTAATCCATGGGGGCTAGAGTAATCCTTTGTTATCTAATAGTATTCTGTTCATAATCAAACTCAGGGATATACTCTACAACTTGTAATATTATCGATTATAAATTATAGTATAAAGTATGCTACTATCAAAAGTCATTACCCCGTGCTACATCACTTTATCAAGTTTTAATTTAATATATGACATGATATTATTGTATGATTAAAATAATTAATGTAATATAATTGTATGATTAAACATAATTAATGTACTATAATTATCAATCAAATATTAATTCTTATCATCCCTATTTAAATTTAAAACAATTATAAGAACTAACTTGCATGAATTATGGGATAAAAATAGAATCATTTCTTAATCGTTTTCGCATTTGCTTAAATAAATATTTCTTCCGTCCCAGTTTGTTTGATATTTTTGCTTTTTAAGAGTCAAACAAGTGGTTCTTTGATTATAAATTTTTCATGTCTTTTAAATTATTAATTATGAACTTATAATATTTTTACGTAATTTTTAAATATTTAAGTTTTATTTCAAAAATTTAAAGATTTTATGTTAAAAAACAGAGGAGTACGTATTATATCTAGAGATGGCAATGGATCCTGGACCCGGTCCGAATCCGGTGGATCCAGATCCGTTTTATAGGATATGGATCTTCAAATTTTGGACCCGACGGATACGGATCGGACCCGGATCCATTTCTGACGGATCGGATCTGGATCTGGATCTTGTATTTGAGATCCGTATCCGGTCCAGATCCGACCCGTGGATCCGTTTTTTATTAAATATATTCATATTCTAGAATGTAATTTTATAAGTATTTTCTTAAAATTGTTAAGCACATCAAAGCAAGTTTAATTTATCCCCGCGTTAACTCAAAAACCCAAAAATAAAGAGGTAACTTCGATAATAAAATCAATGTTATATTAGTGAATGACTAACATCTCCATAGACAAGTAGTTAAAATTATATTCACTTCATTTGTGAAGATTTCAAGCACATGCAAATTCTGCATTGTGAAAATACTAGTCAGCATTTTTCATAACTATTGTCATTGTCCAACGTTTTTAATTAATAGCTCACAATCAAAATGAGACAACGAACAAAATATCTCATATAAACATTTCAAAATTGAAACACAGTAAACTGTTAGCTAAGTAAAAATCGTTTGTCAGTTTAAAAAAAAAATCTTAGCAAGGCAATTTTTTTACATGTGGATCCAGATCCGATCCGTGGACCCGGTAGATCCGATGAATCCGGATTTGGATCTGATTTTTATGGACCCGATGGATCTGGATCCGGATCTGTATTCAGGTATAAAAACGGATCTGGATCTGGATCTAGTAGGATCCGGTCCAGATCCGATCCGTTGCCATCCCTAATTATATCTCGTGAAGTCTTATGAGACCATGGCTTATACGACGTCGTTTAACTAAGTATATATTCGATTTTATGAGATCAAAATCTAGGGTTTCAAATTTCTTCACAAATCAATCAGGAAAACCCTAATCTGCAGAGAGAGAGAGAGAGAGAGAGAGGGGGGAAAAAATGGGAGGAAAATGTCCACACAGGAGCGTAAAGAAGCGAAGATACTCTCATAAACAATATCGCCGTACTAAATTCCTTGTAAACGGTGATGACGTCGTTTATGATGAGCTAAAAAAACCGGAAGAGCAACGGAAAGAGTTGCCGGTCGATGAAGATCTTCCTGGAATGGGTCAATACTACTGTATACACTGCGAGTAATATCAAATACTCCTTTTTCATTGATTTTAGCTCAATTAATTGTTAATTTCTTCATTTTTCGTGATTTTTTCTAATTTATTAAGGAAAATATCATTTTTGACATGTATAATATGTGCATAATGTATATAATTAATGTCAGTACTACTGTATACACTGCGAGTAATATGTACAGTCCTTTTTAATTGATTTTAGCTCAATTAATTGTTCGTTCGTTACTTATTTTTCGTGAATTTTACTCCTTTTGTAGCTCATTTAATAGTTAACTGCTTAATTCTTCGTGTTTTTACTGTTTTTTTTTAAAAAAATTTGAAAATTTTGACTCTCTTTTTTGTGTGTTTAGTCGATACACATGTATAATATGTGTGTATTATTTATATAATTAGCGTGTATACATTTTGCATTGCGAGTAATATAAATACTCCTTTTTGAAGCTCAATTAATAGTTAATTACTTAAGTCTCAAAAAAATAGTTAATTACTTAATTTTCGTGATTTTTATTGCTTTTATAAGGAAAGTAACGATTTTGACCTTTTTTTTTTGCGTGTAGTCAATTCGCATGTATAATGTATATAATTAGTGTCAATACTACTGTATACACTGCGAGTAATATCAAATACTCCTTTTTAAGCTCAATTAATAGTTAATTACCTACGTTTTTGTGATTTTTACTGATTTATTAAGGAAAATAACGATTCTGACCTTTTTTGTGTGTATAGTCGATTCACATGTATAATATGTGTATAATGTATAAATAGTGTCAATACTACTGTACACACTGCGAGTAATATGTAAACTCCTTTTTAATTGATTTTAGCTCAATTAATTGTTCGTTACTTAATTTTTCGTGAATTTTATTGCTTTTATAAGGAAAATAACGATTTTGACCTTTTTTTGTGTGTGTTTAGTTGATTCACATGTATAATATGTGTATTATTTATATAATTAATGTCAGTACTACTGTATACACTGCGAGTAATATGTAAACTCCTTTTTAATTGATTTTAGCTCAATTAATTGTTCTTTACTTAATGTATCGTGCATTATAGTCCTTTTTGTAGCTCATTTAATAGTTAATTGCTTAATTTTTTTGTGTTTTTACTGTTTTTGTTTTTTTTTAAAATATTGAAATTTGACTTTTTTTTATCTGTTTAGTCGATACACATGTATAATATGTGTATTATGTATATAATTAGTGTGTATACATTATACATTGCGAGTAATATCAAATACTCCTTTTTAAGCTCAATTAATAGTTAATTACTTAATTTTTCGTGTTTTTACTGATTTTTAAGGAAACATAATGATTTTGACCTTTTCTTGTGTGTTTAGTTGATTTGCATGTATAACATGTATAATGTATATAATCAGTATCAATACTACTGTATACACTGCAAAGTAATATCAAATACTCCTTTTAAGCTTAATTAATAGTTAATTACTTTATGTTTCGTGCTTTTTATTGCTTTTATAAGGAAAACAACGATTTTGACATGTATAATATGTGTTTAATTGATTCACATGTATAATATGTATATAATGTATATAATTAGTGTCAATACTACTACACTGTGAAATACTATATAAACTCCTAATTAATTGATTTTAGCTCAATTAATTGTTCGTTACTTAAATTTTTGTGAATTTTGCTGCAATTGTTTAAAAAAAATTGAAAGACCTTTTTTATGTGTTTAGTCGATATACATGTATAATATGTGTGTGCGAGTAATATAAATACTTCTTTTTTGAAGCTTCAATTTACTGTTCTTTTCTTATAATTTCGTGAGTTTTACTGCTTTTTTGAAAAAAATTGACTTTTTGTTTGTGTGTGTAGTCGATATTTTGCAAATGTTACGGTGAGGGACGAGCATTTCAAGACGAAAAAGCACAGGAAGCGGTAGGTTGTTAATGATTTTATATTCTTAGATAATTGGAGTCAAAATCTAAAAAAAGAACTGTTTTTTTTTGTGGATTTGTTGATTGACTATTGATTTCTTATTTGATGAATTTGCGTGGATAAATTGAAGTTAGGTGAGGATAGGAGTTGTTAGTTTCTTCACTTTAATACTTGTGAGGTAATATGGAGCTTAAATGCTGAAAAAATGATGAATCAGTCTCATTGAGAAAAGCTTCAACTTTGAACCTAGTTTTGTTGCTATTGCTTAGGTTTTGATTTCCTCTACTATAGTCCACTTTTATCCACGTGGCTGAACAATCTTAATTTGGTGAGTGGCTAGAGGAGGAGGAGAAGGAGGGGGGGGGGGGGGGTATTATAAACTAGATGTTTGTAGGAGGCAAAAGTAATTGTAGAGAGTAAGAAAATAATTAGTTTTGAGATGGATATATAAGGTCTGTGGTCTTCTCTGTTATGGACTGCCTAGGTTCATATATGTTATGGAACTGTACCAAAGTGTACTGATTACATTGTAGGCAATGGTGCAAATGTAATATGAGGTTTTAGCTTGTTTTCTGACATACAAGGAGATTGCTGGGGCAGATCCCTATATTTTCAAGTTGGAGCAGGTATTGGTATTGAGGGTGTTCTAGTTGAAGACAGTTATTGATGTGTGTAGGATATTAGTGCTGAAAAGGGTGTTTCAGTTGGATGTATCTAGGTACACCAAGAATCGGTGTGGGATAACAATTAATGAAGTGAGTTAGAGTCACAAGAGTTCAGGGTTTAAGTTCCAACACAGGAAAAATTTACTTGGGGATTTCTTCCCGTTTGCCTAAGCTTATACGCACAGAAGCTACCAGTACCTACGCAGATCAGAGATAGCAGAGACTGGTGGAATAGTCTAGTTATGTGCCAATTGGCCTGAACCCCATAGTTATAAAAAATAAATGTAGGCCTAGTGGTATTCCATCAGTATAAGACATCATTCATCTAATGAGCCTAAAGAAAATTAGGTGGGTAATTCCAGGTAGCATTAAAGGGGTTTTGGAGTGCTGGAATAGAGATGGAAATGTATCCAAAAAGGAGGAAAGATGGAAGATTGTCCCAACATGTATTTGGTGGTCTATATGGGCAGAAAGGAACCAGAGAAGCTTTGAGAACCAGTGCTGCAACATTCAGAAGCTCAAGATGAACTGCTTAGGCCTTTTCTATTTTTTTGTGTAAACAGGAGTTAGCAACTCAAACTGAAGATATCTTCAATGTTTTAGGCAGTTTGTAACTAACAATAGCTATAGGAGCCCTTTTTGTAAGTGAAGCACTTTTGAGGGGGACTACACAATTTAGTGTAGTATACCTGTTGATATTAATATAAATGTTACCATTATCAAAAAAGAAAAAAGTTTTGGGTAAATGCCCCAAACATCATAATAGGAAGCAGACTTTTTCCTTACCGATAGCGAGTAGCTTTTATTAGCAAGACACCAGCAAGAAAAGGTGATGTTGGGATTGTGTACTGGGGCGAGAGGAGTGTGAAATATAGTGGAACATGTTTAAACAATGAAGCTGCCTTTTGGGTGACCTTTCCAAGTGAAACAATCAGATTGAGAAGCTGGAGGAGAGCTGCTGAGAGTCTGATAAACTTTGGTGCCTATCCAATTCTTAATCACATAGATTACTTCTGAAAGTGATAAGTCATCCATGTTCTTGTCTATAATTGCAAATTACAACTGTTTTGGATGCAGTGAAACTGTATAAATTCGGAAAGACATCTACCGTGCCAGATAACCTATCAAAATCTTTCCTTCCTACCGACCCCACCTTTATAGTTGAATTGTCTGAAAAGAAATCCCACATGGCCCTAATGCGTTTCCAGATTCCTAGGCCAAGTGGAGGAGGATAGAAAGTAGACCTCCTTGATAAAATCCAACTAAGTCTTTGAGCAAATATGGACCCTCTTAGAGCATGGGAATGTATAATGGCCTTTTTGTCTATCTTTCATAGCATTCCTTATTAGAAAGTATAACAAACTCAGTAAAGTTCAAACTGTAATGCCCCAAACATTACAAAAGGCTCCTGCTTTAAAATTAATTTCGAACTCACAAACTAGGGAAGGGTGGAAAGCATGCATAACAACAACTAAACAAGCTCAAAGCATTCAAAGTAGGCATGGTCCTGGACCATCTTGATTCTTGCGTTTTGCGCTTTTAAATCTCTTGGACATACATAGATGTAATGGTGTAACTTGCAAGGACCATGATGTTTTAGGAAGTCTAGGACCATCAGGGACTTGCTTTTAGGGTTATGTAGAACTGAAGACTATCTCATCTGCTTGTATGGCATACCCAATAATATGCTGTTGAACTATAATCTTTGCCCGACAAATAGTACCAGCTGGTTGTCTAGAGAGTTCACTGTATGTTACTAATGAAGATAGAAGAATAATAGTATTTTTCTGTTTGCACCGTAGAAGAATTTCTTGTAGTAATTTTGACAGCAATATTTGCTTTGTTGCAAGTGACCTTTTTTTCTAGCCTGTTGGTTTTGACTACATGGGGGCTACAAACACTATTGGAGGTCATATCCGTTGTAGAGCCTCTGCAGTCTTGCACACTTGCAAGAATAGGTATGAAGGAATAGATTAGCTTTTTGCAAATGAATAGTAAAAAAGAAATGATGTTAAATAATGTGCATAGTCTTTAACATCATTTCTTAAAATATTTAGCAGCAGTTTGTGTTTAATATTACAGAATCTATTATTTCATTTTAATCCCCTTCCCTTTGGACAATCTTGTTTTCGTTGTCTTTCAACTTCTCTATTTCCTTTGTGTTGGCCAAGTAGGGAGAGATTTCTTGGATAATTCAGCACATGTTACTTGGTAAATTGGAGGATTTTGTTTCATACGGACATCTTAAAATCAGAAATGTCACAGAAACATGTGTTATAAATGGTAAATGGTAAATGGTAAATGGTGATTACATTGTAAGTTGTAAACTGAGATTGTCTGTAAGTACATATTCAGTTGATTTAGCCGTAACGAAATTAGTTTTTTTTTTCCAGCTAGAAGCATCCAATTCGAAGCCTATATACTCAAACTTACAATTTCATTAATGAATTGTGAATCCATGATTTTTATTGATTATGGTACGTAGTCTGTGAAAGCGCAAACCTTGTATATTTACCTGAATAGTTTTGTTGATGCAGTGTGAAAATAATGATGGGACCTAAACCACACACCCAACTTGATGCTGACTTAGCTGCTGGAATGGGCATGCCAGATAATGGTCCAAAGCTAATGTCGATGAGTTAGAGCTTCTCTTATCCTGTTTATAACTCCTTTGGCACTGGTAGAGTTCCTTTGAACTTTGGAAATTTAGCTGAGGAACCATCTCTCTCGAGACAGTATAGGAAAGTTTAGAGATACTTAGCAGAGTGTGTTAGTTATCCGTTTCATGTTTGGCCAAGATTCACTGAAATACTTAGCCTATGTTTTGTTTCTGTTGTATCAAACCACATATTGCTTAAAGAATATCTTTGAATTTCTATGCCAATTTATTCAATTTGGATTTGATAGTAAATGCTGAAAGAGCACTTTCCGAGTTTTTTGTTGAACTGGAGTAATATTTGATCCAGTCTTACTAGATGTCCATCTAAATTTCGCGCTAAATTACAGTGGTTATTAATGTGCACTTTACTCATTGAAGAACATTCAATCAACATTTGCTGACTCGATTGGTGAAGACTGAAGAATCTTGTGAAGCATTGTACTTTAGATTGTAAATCGGATGAAAAGATATTTTCTTCAGTACTCCTGTCCCAAAAGTATCCTGTTTGACTTGTCAAACATAAAATCAAATTTTATGCAAATTGAATGCTATATATAGTACACAGTTTGATGAACTTCTAAACTCTTTGCAAGATATAGTACTACAACAACATACCTAGTGAAATATCGCAACGTGGGATCTGAGGAGGGTAGAATGTACGCAGATGTTACTTCAAGTTTCAAGTTGCTATAAAGTTGTAGCGTCTTATAAATTTCTTAAACCCTAAAGTAAAACAATACATCTTAAAATTTCTATTGTTTTTTCCTTCCGTAGAAAAAGTGAAGCATTTATAGCTTTTAAAATAGCTTCGACCAAAGCTTACTTTGACCTTTAATTTTCAAACTAGGCAAAAAAATCTTAGGGAGAGGGAATAGTTGATTGCATATTCGTTTCCCCTTTTTTCCTTTCGTTTTATTTTTTGCAACTCTTCCTTATAAGATAATTGTCTATTCATATAAACAACGTTAGAATTCATTCTTAATCCATCCATGTATGACAAATTTCTATCTTCTGTGAGACAAGACCAATAATCAGCTGACATGATTCTGCAATTGAGTTCATTGAATTGCCGACTCAATCCACTCAGCTAAAGTGGCGCATTTCTTTGTGATAAATGATGGACGCACAGAACTCGATATCTGTGAGGGTGGAAGATACCACATACCAATGAAGTAGTTAAGGTGCGTGTAATTAGTTTGGACACTACTTTTATTTTTTTTTAAAAGATGCTTAGTAATTTAGTATTTGTGCTGATGGGAGATAGTAGCTGATAAGACTTAATAAGTATCTCATGAAATAATTAAAGTGCGTGCAACTAATTCGGACACAATCATCCTAAAGAAAAAAATGAATGCGCAGTAATTTAATATTTATAACGGTGAAAGATAGTAGATACCAGATAAATAATTGAGATGCTCTCAATTAGACCAAACACCATCGTCATTAAAGGAAAAACAAAATAGGACGCCTGGCAAGAAAAAGCTGCTCCACGAAGACATATTGCGCAATTTATTAGTGAGTGGCACTATTGGGGTGATCTCTTGTGTGTGTGTGTGTGTGTTTGTACTGTAGTGAAGATACAAAGTTGGACCAATATTATTATTATTATTTCTTTTTTAAGTTGGACCAATTTGGATACAGTAGCAATGTATTTTATACAACTATCTTATTGAGTTTGTATCTGCCTTATATGTTAGTACCAATGTGTCGTAGGGGGTGTTGGTTTCTTCTAGTTGTATAGAAAATGTAAAATAGTAATAAAAATGATTACAAAGTAGTAGAGAGTCAGAGACGTGACACGTGAGTGTTAAGACCAGAATAGCAAAGACACACATACACGCTATCAAAAGAATGACGTAAATTTTGCTAAAATCAAATGTGTATCATTCTGTATTAGCGGCTGTCGGAAGTGGATCCAAATTTTGAAATTTATAAAGTTTATTACCGGTATAAGTATATATTAAGTGAATTTTTCAGTAAAGATACATAATTTAGACCAAATAAGTTACATTATTTTCATTAATGAATGAATATATATATAATTTATAATTTTCATAATATGAAAAATTCTATTCTTATTTTACTCTCAAAACCTTATTCTATTTGTACAAGAATTCTACAATTATGGTAAGTGTACAATGTTAATTATATAAAAACTATTACCAAAACTATTACCAAAAACCATGATATACACGGGGTCTTCCAATTGTCTTGGGTTTCCGTGATATACACGGTATACTCAAGATAGTATACAATGTGTATATCATGTATGTATAATATGATATACTTTCACACCCCCGCAGTCATAGCGGGCGGTCTTCGTATGCTGAGATTGTCCCTAAAATCTTCAAATAGGACCGAGGGAAGATCCTTAGTGAAGATGTTTGCAATTTGATACCTGGAAGGAACATGTAAGGCGCGTACTTGTCCACGAGCTACCTTTTCGCGAACAAAATGGATATCCATCTCAATATGTTTAGTGCGCTGGTGTTGAACCGGATTTCCAGAAATATATACGGCACTAATATTATCACAATATACCAAGGTAGCTTTTTGAATGGAAAAGTGAAGCTCCAAGAGAAGATTACGTAACCAACATGATTCAGAAACCACATTGGCTACCCCTCGATACTCGACCTCTACACTGGAGCGTGATAAGGTAGCCTGTCGTTTAGCAGACAATGAGACCAAGTTATCACCAAGAAACATGCAATAACCAGACGTGGAGCGTCTGGTATCTGGACAGCCACCTCAATCAGCATCGGTATACTAGACAAGTGTAGAGGCCGATGATGGATATAGATGCAAGCCATAGTCAAGTGTCCCCTGGATGTATCAGATAATGCGTTTGAGCGCATTTATGTGCTCCACCCTAGGATCATGCATAAATAAACACACATGTTGTACGACATACGTAATATCCGGTCTCATGAAAGTAAGATACTGAAGAGCTCCAGAAAGACTGCGATAGTGAGTGTGATCCTCATAAGGTGAGCTAGTCGCGGCACCCAGCTTGGGCTTAGTATCAACTGGAGTGGAAGTAGACTTACACGAGGACATACCGGCCCTGTCAATTATCTCAGCGGCATACTTCCGTTGTGATAAGAATAACCCACCTGCATGACGAGAGACATCAATCCCCAAAAAGTAATTCAAGGGCCCCAAGTTTTTAATA
Organism: Anisodus tanguticus; assembly: GCA_034509755.1. Taxonomy (NCBI): domain Eukaryota; kingdom Viridiplantae; phylum Streptophyta; class Magnoliopsida; order Solanales; family Solanaceae; genus Anisodus; species Anisodus tanguticus. The sequence goes on along the minus strand of CM067559.1, from coordinate 40,991,293 downwards.
GCAAACTCAGAACTGAGCATTGTCATGATAGACTTGCGCAAAGCATCAGAAGAAGCAGTCAAGATAATATCATCCACATATATTAGAATATAGCCAGGGAAGAACCACGATGATATATGAACAATGAATTATCAGACCTGCTGTGAGAAAATCCAATTGACGAAACATAGTCTGTAAATCTCTTATACCAAGCCCGTGGGGCCTGCTTAAGCCCATACATGGACTTCTTCAATAAACAGACATGATGAAGATATTTGGGGTCTCGAAAACCCAAGGGCTGATGCATGTAAACGGTCTCCTTAAGATCACCATATAAGAAAATATTTTTCACATCTAACTGATGAATGGGTCATGCCTTGGAAAGAGCCAGACTGAGAACAGTGCGAATGGTAGCCTGTTTGACCACCAAACTAAATGGCTCACCACAATTTACGCCAACCTGCTAAGTCTTACCGTCACCTATAAGACGAGTCTTATGTCTCGCAAAAGAACCATCAGAATATCTTTATGAGTAAAAATTCACATAGACCGAATAATATTAACACCAGAAGGACGGGGCACCAACTCCCACGTCTTATTTGTAATAAGAGCATCATATTCGTCGTCCATAACCAATTTCCAATTCGAGTCATTCAATGCAGACACTGGGTTACGTGGTAGTGGGGATTTAAGAACATTAGAATTTAGATTAAAATGTCTCTTTGATTTAAAAATACCCCGTTGACTACGAGTGTCAGGTCTGTGACTCGGGGAGAATTGAGTGGATTGTGGGAAAAATTCGGATGGGTGACGGATCGGCCGGCGAGGCGGTGGGCTCCGCTTGGCCCAAAACTCGGAAACAAGGGTGGGTCGGCGAACGTGAGGCGAAGCAGTTTCGGTATTAGGCTGGGCAACCGGCCTAATAGCCGAAACTGGGGCAGAAACAGTGGATGGTGGCGGGTCACTGGAGGGGCCCAGTAAGTGGTGTACGATGTACGGGGAGACGTCGTCATCCAAAAAATTATACGAACTAGGCACGGGACCACTCACTTTAGCAAACAGAAATTGAGTTTCATAAAAAATAACATGACTACTAATGATGATTTTATTAGATGATAAATCAAAACATTTGTAACCACGATGATTAGATGGATAACCCAAAAATACACAAGCGGTAGAACGGGCTTGAAGTTTGTTAATCGTAGTTGACGAAAAAAACGGATAGCATAAACACCCAAAAACCCTAAGATGTGAATACGAAGGATCTTTAATATAGATGACTTTAAGAGGAGACACATTTGTCAACCCTTTGGTAGGAAGTATGTTAAGAAGATATGTAGCAATTTATAGAGCATGATGCCAAAAGGAAGGGGGTACGGAAGCATGGACCAATATAGTTCGAACAATATTATTAATTGTATGATTTTTTCGTTCGACTTTCTCATTTTGTGAGGACGTATGAGGACAAGAGAAACGAAAAACTATGCCATTATTTTCACAAAATTCTCGAAATAACCCATTATCATATTCTTTGTCATTATCACATTGAATATTTTTTTATTTTCCGTTCGAATTTGGTACGGATGAATGCTCGAAAGGTTAAGAATGTGGAAAAACTTGAGATTTTTTCGCTAACGGAAAAGTCCATAAAAAATTAGAATAATCATCCAAAAATAGAACATAATAACGATGGCCCACAAAACTTAAAACGGGAGATATCCATAGATTACTATGAATAATATCAAATGACATTAAAGTACGAGAAGTAGAGGCTACAAATGGTAATCTAACATGTTTTCCTAAAGGACAGAATTGACAAATTGGAGTACTACGCGTACCCTTATAAAAAATAATTTTTTTTTTATGTAAGGAAGATACGATGGACGACCCAAAGTGACCCAAACGTGCATACCACAGGAAAGGAGCTAGAGCTGTAAAAGGAAATGATAAGGCTTGATTCGAGAGACTGAATACACCATGTATATCATGTATGTATGATATGATATACTTTCAGTTAATGAATTTTGTCGATCCCGTACTTCTCGTGCTAACTTTGCCCTTGGAGTTCAACTCAATTACAAACAAAGTTAAATACTTTCTAAAGAAAGGTAGATGGATGTGTTCATCACACTCTTTCAGAGTTCCAAATGTCTACGCCAATTAGAAGCGGTCCAAAAACTACAAAAGAGTTATCATGATAAGAAAAAAACAAAGTGTCCAATGCTTTTTACAACACATCTGACGCAAATTTTGTTTGTATTTCGTAGCTCTCTTCTCCTTTAGGATTTAATAATCCATTTGAATAAGTCCAAAATATTGAGTTGTTTCTTTTGGCAGTGGGCATTTCTAAGAACACTTTTTTTTTTGCTTCAAATTTTTTAGTAGGCGTTTGGACATGTGATTTTATCTCATAATTTATCTCATGGGATGAAATTAGCATTTGGATATGTGATTTCATTTCATGAGATGAAATTTCAAATCATAATTTTAAAAAATTTAAATATAAAAATTGACTCATAAATTTATATTTTATAAAAATAAATTCATAAGTTGGTAGATATATTACCAAGCATATTTATCAACCATTTATATTAAATATTAAAAAATCTATAAATTGGTAGTATATTTTATAACAAATTTACTCTTACCAATCATGTGAGAGGATTATATTAAAGAGTAGTTACACTACCACTCATGTTCAATTTTTCATTTTATTGAACTAAAGTTTGATCAATTGATGTTGTATTTTTTTTGGAAAGGTCTTCTAGTCGCGTATTAATTTTGTTATGAACTATGACTTGCTCACTTGATAAGATTGTATAAGAATTGAGAAAGTTTTAATGGTTTTCACAACTTGTAGGGTTTTTATGTCTATAAAAAAAAATACAACTTAAGAAATTCAAATTGCATGTCCAAACAAAACTTTAACTTCAAATCATCATGATTTCAAATCATGTCCAAATGGCCCCTTAGATTACTACTAGTTGACAGTAGCAGAGCTAGAAATTTAACGAAGAGTGCAAATTGTTTTTTCACTTATGTTAAAAGTATGTAAAATTAAATATATATACTTATAATAACTAATGTTTAACCTACCCGCGTAATTTTCTGACAAAAAATGGGCTGATTACTCTCCACCTAAAATGGCTCCGCCCAGGCCAGTTGACTACTGAACTACAATCACTTAATTTTCACTGCCAGAGCAATCAATATAAACTTGTCTTCAACTCTCTGTCTTTCTTATATCTTTTATAACAGTCTTGTTTTTTAATGAATGATTTTTACTTTTAACTCTTGTCGTCACTTTTTTACTTTACCATTATTGTACAATTTAGCTGATTTTATATCTCAATCATCAAGTGCAGTGCTTCTTTTTTCCTTTTATAACTAGTTAATGAATCTCAATAGTGTAGAAAGATTAATTTCTTGATTAATATTATCTCAAAAATACAATATATATATATATATATATATATATATATATATATATATATATATATATATATATATATATAATTGTTTTAAGCTTGAATTATGAAAGACTAATCTACCTTACCTAAATTATATGATACTAATTACAATCATAATAATTACTATATCTTACATTATCAATCATAATAAATGAGAGGTATTCCCATAATTACTCTAACAGTCCCCCGCAGTCTTAGCTGGAGGTTCTCGGATGCTGAGACTGTCTCTGAAATCATCAAAAAGTACGCGCGGAAGACCTTTTGTGAAGATGTCAGCTATCTGATAACGAGATGGTACATGGAGAACACGGACTTGACCACAGACAACTTTTTCTCGGACAAATAAGATATCAATTTCAATGTGTTTCGTGCGTTGATGTTGAACATGATTGCCAGATAAGTAGATCGCACTCACATTGTCACAATACACCATTGTTGCCTTTTCAATCGGACAATGGAGCTCCAGTAGTAGATTACAGAGTCAACATGATTCAGCAACAACATTGGCCACCCCTCGGTATTCTGCCTCTCCACTCGACCGAGACAGTGTGGACTGACGTTTAGATGACCAGATATGAGATTATCACCCAAGTACACACAATAGCTGGAAGTGGAACGACATGTGTCTGGGCAGCCACCCCAATCCACATCAGTGTAGGCAGAAAGACTCAGGATGGAGGACTTATACAAATTAAGTCCGCAATGAAGAGTACTCTTAACATACCACAAAATCCTCTTGAGAGCCCCCATATGTTCTTCCTTCGGATCATGCATGTGTAAACAAACTTGTTGAACCGCATAGGAAATATCTGGTCTTGTTAAAGTTAGTTACTGTAAGGCCCCTAGTAGGCTACGGTAATGGGTAGGATCACTGTATGGAGTTCCGGCATCATTACTCAATTTCGCCTTCGTATCCACTGGAGTATGTGAAGGTTTGCAGGACGACATCCCTACTTTGTAAATTATTTCTTCGGCATATTTCTTTTGACTGAGAAACAGACCACCTGCATATTTGGAGACAACAATGCCAAAAAAAAATTCAACGGACCCAAGTCCTTCATTGCAAATTCAGCTGCAAGAAGGGACATAATGACTGGCGAAGAGAAATGGATGATGCTGTGAGAATAATATCATCGACATACAAAAGGATATATGTCATGTCAGCGCCTTTTCGATAAATGAACAATGACTGATCAGACTTGCTGTGAGAGAATCTCAATTTGGAAACAAATCCTGCAAACATGTTGTACCATGCTAGATGAGCTTGTTTCAAATCATATAAGGATTTCTTCAATATGCAAACATGATCTAGACGGGTATAATCGCGGAAACCAGGGGCTGATGCATGTATACTGTCTCTTGTAAGTTGTCATGCAAGAAAACATTTTTAACATCTAACTGGTGAATGGTCCAAGATTTGGAAAGAGCCAAGCTGAGAATTGTCAGGATAGTTGCTGGCTTAACCACTGGACTGAACGTTCCACCACAATCTACCCCAACCTGCTGAGATCTGCCATCACCAACAAGACAAGCTTTGTATCTCGCAAAAGAACCATCAGAATTTTTCTTATGACAAAAAACCCACATAGACCGAATGATGTTCACATTAGACGGACGTGGTACCAATTCCCACGTCTTATTTGTAATAAGAGCATTAAATTCGTCTAACATGACAACTTTTCAATTCGGGTCGGATAAGGCATATTTGGGATTTTTTGGTAGAGGTGATGGTTGAACAGAGGATAGTAAGTTAGAATGACATTTGGGCTGAAAGATCCCATGCATGGCACAAGTTTCAATGGTCCGAGGCTGGTCCGTCACTGGTTGGGTAGTTTGGTTCTCCGGTATAACATTAGGCCGAGGTAAAGGCTGAAGGCCCAAGTGACTAGGTGTAGCCATTGTGGTATGAGGCTGGGCTCCGGGAATGATGTGGGCTAAAGGTGTGGTTGTGGGCTGCCCTACGTGGGTCGGACCCACACGGAAACAGGATTGGGCTGAAGTCTCTGGTCCAGCCCCATTTTGTGGTTGGGCCGAAAAGTGTTGGGCATTTTGCTAGGTTGGTTCCATATGTGTTTGGTCATTAAGATGGTGGTGTAAAATAGGATGTAGTCTAGTATCCAAAAAATCATATGAAGGTGAGGATCCACATGAGATTTAGCAAATGAGAATTTAGACTCATCAAAAATCACATGACGACAGACAATTATCTTCTCATTCATCAAATCATAACATTTATATCCCCTATGATTTTGTGGGTATTCCAAAAACACACAAGGAGTAGAACGAGCCTGCAACTTGTTAATGGAAGTAGATATAAATAAAGGATAACACAAACATCCAAAGACCCTCAAATGTGTAAAAGACGGGAGACGATGATATAACATTTGTGTAGGAGACACGTTGGATAGAAATTTACTAGGAAGAATATTTAAAAGGTAGGTAGCCATTTGAAGTGCATGGTGCCAAAACTTTGGTAGTTTGGAAGAATGCACAAGAAGAGAGCGAATCATATTATTAATTGTTCGAATTTTTCTTTCGGCTTTCCCATTTTGTGGTGAAGTAGGTGGACACGAAAGACGCAAAGACATCCCATGTTGGTGACAAAAATTAGTAAAATGGGCATTTATGAATACCCCCATTGTCACATTGGAAATATTTAATGCTTTTGCCAAATTGAGTTTTGATAAAAACACTAAATTGTTTTAAAATGGTGTATGTTTGTGATTTATGTCCCAATGGAAAAGTCCACAAAAAAATTGAATAATCATTTAGAATGAGCATATAGTATTTATGACCTGCAGAACCCAAAACGGATGATGTCCACAAATCACAATGCACAATATCAAATGACATATAAGTATGAGAATTAGAAGAGGCAAAAGGAAGCTTAACATGTTTACCAAACACGCAAGATTGGCAAACAAAAGAGTCCAAAGGTTTATTACACAAAATCAAATTATTCTTTCTAAAATTATTAAAAACTTGTGCTCCTGGGTGTCCCAATCTATTATGTCATAGAGTAGGAGAAATGACGGTAAAGGTTGATGGTTTGTTCATGCTATTTTTGGAAACATAGGTGATGTGATATAAGTCTCCCGTGCTATTGCATATGATAAGTGGCATCCCCGTCTAAAAATCCTTCACAGAAAAGCCAAAAGGATAAAAATTTACAGAAACATTATTGTCAATTGTAAAATGTCTAACAGAGATCAGGTTTTTAATTAGATTTGGTGCATGTAAGACGTTTTTCAAGTGTAAATGTGGGTGTGGGGAGGGTAGTGTTACCTGACCAATACCACGAATTGAAATTTCCTGCCCACTGTCGACAACAATATTTTTATTATTGCTCATATTACAATAAGACGAGAGATTACCTTGAGATGCCGTCATGTGTGACGTAGCCCATGTGTCCATGTACCATGACTCATCGGGAACACTTAGATGCATGTTATTCATGGCCTGTTCAATGTCCGTGGGTGCATAACCAACAAAAGATGGTGTCTGAGCCGCAGACGCATGTTGTGGACGAGATCCGAGAATACCGGGTTGACGATTTGAAGAGGGGGGAGGCCGGGCCCATGAAGAGGTCAGATATGGACAATGCGGGGCAGCCCACTGTGGGTCCCCGGCCCACGGTGGGTACTGTCCCCACTAGTTGCCACCACTGCCGCCGGCAGGTTGGCCACCTCCCCATCCCCGTCACTTTCCACCATTATTTTTTCCTTTATTGTTACGGTTTGAACCCTGTTTTTTACCATTATTATAACGATTACCGTGGCCCCTTGAACTAAAATTTTGGGGCTCCAAATAAGTGGAAGATGAGTTGGTGGAGACGAGAGCGATTCCGACGGTGGTTGCTCCAGAGGATGCTTGCTTTGCTTTCCGCGTTTCCTCGAGAATTAACGGGCCTGGTAAAAGGGAGGCAACAAATTACCTTTGTGAATGAACGTAACAACACCATCATATCGTTCATTCAACCCCGCAATCAACTGAAGAAACAACCTTCGATTTGTCACGGGCGAACCAACGTTGGACAGTTGGTCCACAAGTACCTTTAATTCTTAACAATAGGCGGAGATGTTGGAAAAGTCATCAAATTTAACATTTGTAAATTGGTGTTCAAGATAAACTGCCCTAGAGATTTTGTTATCTTGAAAAATGTTTTGTAACCGTTCCCACGCCTATTGTGCCGTAGAATTTGGTTCGAAGATGGTATGGAGAAGATCATTCGAAATTGTGCCATAAATCCATTGAAGGACTATATCATCTAATCGAGACCATAATTTCTTGTCCATCGTAGTGGTATCCGATGGGGACTCGGACGGACTGATATGGTCAATCACCTCATAAGCGTGACATTGAATTTCGAAAAGTTCTGCCCAAGAGGTATACTTCCCTTTCTCCATTTTGAGAGTTATGGAGATAAAATTCTTGACGTTATTAACGGCAAGAGCAGGATGAAATGTTTGTTTTTTGGCCATTGGTCCACAAAAAATCAAACTAGAGAATGAAAGAAGTAGTGTTTGATGTGTTGGCTATGGAAAAAGAAAACCCTTAGGGTTTGGGATAGAAGCTAGCCGGGGGGGGGGGGGTATTAGGGTTTCGGCTAGGGTTTTGTATGGAGGAAGAAGTAGTTTAGGGTTTTAGGAGAGCCCCCCCCCCCCCCCCCGAAAAGTTTAGGAGAAAAAAGGGAGAGAATTCGGTGGGAGAGTTTAGAATTAGGGCAAAGGATCTTTGACTCTTGATACCATGTAGGAAGATTAATTTCTTGATTAATATTCTCTCAAAGATACAATATATATATATACAATCATCATAAGCTTGAATTATGGAAGACTAATTTACCTTACCTAAATTATATAATAATAATAATTACAATATATTACATTATCAATTATAATAAATGAGAGGTAATTATAGGATATCTCCATAATTACTCTAACAAATAGATCTAACACTTATTTCGACTTTTTAATTTTTTTTTATAATAATTAATAAGAAAGAAGAAAAAAAGATTTTTATTCAACTAAAGAAAATTCTCACGGAAAAATATTGTATAAGGGGTTATTGTTTTCATTTAATATGTGGATAAAGTATCGTTTCCCACTCTTTAATTGTTAGAGAGGTAAAGTGGGATTGACTGAAGATATTATTCATATTAGAAATTTTGTCAGAGACTATCAGTCACTAGCACCAATACTACAATCGAAACCGCACCATCACTACCTATTGCCACTTACCACCATCGACTATTATACAAATTTATTTTTTCTAATATTTTGTTGATCAAGTATGGAATGAAGTATTTTATTTGAATTTATATTTATTACAAAGATAGATTTTAAACATTAGATTCAGATGTTGAATAAATAAATAATATTAGTTATTCCATATTCAAATATGTATTTAGGTTTAGACATCCTAATCTTTTAAAAAAACAAATTATGTCTTAATGCATTAGTTCATATGGCGCGAGGCATCAATTCTAATACATCAGTGTGAATGTACACAAACAAGTCCTCTTATCTTATCTAGTTGTCCATATTTACTTTCACTAACGAGAGAACTTTTGCTCGTAACATAACTCTAAAATATCATTTTAATTTATGAAGCAAGCTATTTTAAATGTTAAAGAAAGCGAGGCAACTAGACTTAGACAAAAGGCAAGGTGTAATTTCGAAAAAACTAATCGGACACAAAAATTTCAACTTCCAAATACTCATTGTAATACTTTTTAAATATTTGAATGTCCAAACATCTATTAATAATTACTAGTGACTTTTTGTGAGGGGGCATTTCTCATTGTAAAACCTCTGAATACTAGTACCAGTTGACTACTGAACTATGCAATAAATTAATTTTCAGTGCCAGACCAATCAATATAAACTTGTCTCCAACTCTCTGTCTCTTTGGACTTTGGAGTATCTTTTATTACAGTCTTTGCTTTACACTGAATGATTTTACTTCTAACTCTTGACCTTGTCTTTTGACTTTAGCATTTTGTACACTTAACTCATGCCATCTCTTTCCCCTCTTCAGCTCCCGTTTGATCAAAAATTTTGAAGTTAAATTTAAAATTTTGAGTGTTTAAAATTATAATTCTTAAAATTTGAAATTATGTTTGGATATATACTTTACTTGAATATTTTTTGAAGTTTTGTGAATGACTGTGAAATGTCTCCTAAAAACTGGTCTGAACCAACTTTTGGAACTTGAATTTTAGGCCTTATTTGCTTGCATTTAATGAATGTTTAAATTTTAATTATTAGATTTTAATCGTTAGATATATTTATGCTTTAGGTATGAATCTTAATCATTAAGATCTCAATTATTAACTATAGTGCTATTTGTTAGAGTAATTATGGGGATATCTCATAATTACCTCTCATTTATTATAATTGATAATGTAATATATTGTAATTATTATGATTGTAATTAGTATCATATAATTTAGGTAAGGTAGATTAGTCTTTCATAATTCAAGCTAGCTTTTGTATGATGAGGATTGTCCAAGTCCATGTTTTCATTCCATATCCGATGTGGGACTCTTAACACTCCCCCGTAGGAGTGAGCGAATCCGGATACCCTAACATTTTTGAACTACCCGGACACTACCCAGTAAAAGATCGATTCCTAAATTTACTATCCGGAACCTACCCGTAGCAATCATTACCCGGAACCTACCCGGACCCTGCGGTTCCGGGTAGGTTCCGACCCGTAAATTTTTGTGTTGCTTAAAGAGATATATCTGATTATCACATGCAGTAGCCTCATCCGAAGTGTTCCTTAATCTGATACTGATTCATTCATTATATGAAAGAAAACATCCCAAATAAAGTTTAAATAAACAAAAATAAACGTTTCAAGACAAAACTGATTCATTATATGAAAGAAAATACAAGACCAAAGATATATTTGATACTTATTCATTCATTACAAAACTCCAAATAAACATAACCAAAAATACATCTTCTAAAAAACAAGAGATGCTAAAAAAAATAAATTAAATAAACGCTCATAAATGCCACACGTCCACTTGCATACTAATCCGCCATTATGTCTTCCGTGACACAACTAAGCTCTATAAAAATAAAATGGAATTATTGTGAGATTTCAAAACAAAAGATACACAAAAATAAAAATTCTAAATAACTCAAATCTATAAAACAAAAATAAAGAAAGACTTAGTGACTTACCTTCCTCATATTTTTCTGCATCTTCCATATATTGTTCAACACTAATGGGATTTGAAGTTGAGCGCAGCCAATCTTGGCAACAAATCAAAGCTTCCACAAATTTAGGAGTTAGAGAGCTGCGAAATTGATCAATCACTCGACCAGATATGCTAAAAGTCGATTCCGAGGCTACCGTGGATATGGGGATGACTAAGATGTCTCTAGCCATCAAACTGAGAACCTTGTAAGTCGACTTCGCATCATTCCACCACATCAATAAATCAAATGCTTCATTTTTTGGCTCACGAGGACTACTAAGGTACCTTTCCAATTCAGATCTTAAATCCCCACCAAGTTCATCTTGGTCATTCTGGTACCAATCTTTGACAAGTGAAGATGGATCAACAAAACCAATTTTTTCTCCACCAACACTGTCAATAGAGCGTTGAGACTCGTCCAATGCACTAGAATCAACCATAGAAGAATGATTTGTCTCATAGAATGCAAAAAGACGTTCCAATACATTCATTACATTACTAACCACCAGTTCTATTTTACCATCATCAACACCAATCCTTCGACAACTCCAATTCAGAAATCTCAACTTATATCGAGGATCTAGTACTACAGTTATCAACACCATCATGTTTGTTCTCTCCATACTCCCATAATACTTGTCAAATTTGGCTATCATTTTCCTAGCCCTCGCCTTAAGGTTTTCATCATTATTATGGATTTCACATTCAGTTAATGTTGAAAACATGAAAATAATGGTTAGTTGTCACATAGAAACTTCCTGACATCCTAATAGTAGCCTCATAGAAATTTTTCAAAAATAAAGACAACAAGGATGCATTTTTCCAATCCTTATCTTTCGGGACACCACAATCAAGCTCATTCACAAAAGCCATATCGTCACCTTCAAGTCTTACAAATGCTTGTTTGAACTTACTAGAACTTTCTAACGTAAGATATGTAGAATTCCATTTCGTACTAATATTGAGACAAACAAAGCCCTTATAAGTTATGCCCTCTTTAGTTATACAACGTTGGAATTGTTGTGCTCTACTTGGGGAACTCCTAACATACTTAACTGCAACTCGAATTCGACTAATTGATTCACGAACCTCACTCAACTCATCTTTCACAATCAAATTCAGTATATGAGCTGCACATCTCATATGAAAAAACTCACCCCCAAAACAAGGGTATTTCTTAACTTGTCCAAATAAGCAATCGCCACATCATTAGAACTCGCATTATCAACTGTAATTGTTGATATACGATCTCTAATTCCCCACTCAATTATATATTTTTCTACCATCTTACCAATATCCCTACCTTTATGGCTAGGCATAACAACAAAGTTTAGCAATCTCTTATGCAAATTTCAATTTTCATCAATAAAGTGAGCGGTAAGACATAAGTAGCACAAATTTTGAATGGAAGTCCAAATGTCAGTGGTGAGAGCAATCCTAGATTTTAGAGATGACAACTTATCTTTTAAGCATGATTACTCACAAACATAAAGTTTCATGCAATCCCTAGCAACTGTGAATCTTGAAATATGCTTAAATAAAGGTTGCAATGCAGACACAAAACCCCTAAAACCTTCACGCTCAACCGTTGTAAATGGTTGCTTATCAATAATAATCATCCTAGCCAATATGTGCCTACAAAAATCATCATCATATTTCCAAATGCTAAGCATATGCTCATTAGCCCCATTTATACTACCTTTAAAATGAGCACCAAGCAATTTTTGCTTCTTGTCAATATTGTGAGGATACTTTTTGCAAGTTCTCAAATGTTTCCACATGGATGAAGTATCATTGTTAACACTATAAGCCAAGCTTTCATTGCAATAATTACATATAGAAACATCATTACCAGTTTTCTCATCTTTGGCTTTAACAAAATGCTCCCAAGCCTCACATTTTGTTGCCTTCTTTTTTTTTTATGGTGCACGAGTTGTGGATGCCGTGCTAGCTAGGGCTGGCAATGGATCGGAGGTGGATCGGGTGGAGCTCAATCCGCCTCCACCCGCCAACGATCCATCCACCACCCGACCCATCCATCACCCTATTTTTTTTAATCCACATCCAATCCACCCATCATCCACGGGTGAATCGGGTGGAGCGGGTGCTTCGCGGTTGTAAAATTCTGCAACCTAACTTATATGAATTAAAACAAGCACCAAGACAATGGAATGCAAAATTAAAGAAAGCACTGATGCAACTCAAGTTCACTTAAAGTCAGTTTGATCACTCCGTATTCACAATTCACTAGAAAGACATAAAATTGAATTGTAATGGTACTAGTATATATGGATGATATGTTAGTGACTGATGATAGTCTAAAGATAGTTTAAGAAACAAAAGTAGAAGTGCAACAAGTCTTCAAATGAAAGACTTGGGAGAACTAAAATACTTTCTTGGAATAGAATTTGCAAGATCCAAGAAAGGTATATTTATGCATCAAAGAAAGTATTCACTTGAATTGATTGCAGAACTTGGACTATCGAGGTCCAAACTAGCGTACACTCCTATTGATACTAACATAAAGTTGACAACTAAGGAGTATGATGAACATATAAATCAGAAAAATGCAGAATATCAATTACTAGCTTATGTCAAGAAAAAGTGCAAAAGATCCATTACTAGATGATGTGTGTTCATATCATAAGCTCGTAGGGAAGTTGTTGTATTTGACTGTCACAAGATCTGATATAGCTTTCAATATTCAGACACTAAGCCAATACTTACAACAACCTAAAAGGTCACATATGGAAGTTGCATTGAGGATAGTGAGGTATATCAAATTTCAACCTGGTCAAGGTGTCTCTTGAAAGTCAAAGAAGCAGACTACTATATCTAGAAGTTCTGCAGAAGCAGAATATAGAAGCATGGCAACTACAGTTTCTGAGGTCACTTGGTTACTAGGATTACTAAAGGAGTTGGATATGAAGATTACTCTACTTGTGAACATTTATAGTGACAACAAATTAGCTATTCAAATAGCTGCTAATACAATGTATCATGAAAAGACTACACATATTAAAATAGATTATCATTTCATAAGGGGGAAAAATTCAGCAAGGACAAGTTCAACCTAGACACAATAAGCAGACTGTAAGAACATTTCACTGTAAGCAGACTGTAAGACACAATAAGCAGACTGTAAGAAATAGCAGCTTTGAAAGCCTGAAACTCTATTAATAAATAGCAGAAACTCTGAAACAGTGAAACACTATTGATAAAACCAGCTTAAATTACATTTCACTTCTAATATCAGACATTATTTCTGAGAAATAGCAGGTGAAACTCGATAAAACCACTTATAGCGATGGCAGTCCGATTATACACTTATTGAGAAATAGCAGAAACTCTGAAACGGTGAAACACTATTGATAAAATCACTTAAATTACATTTCACTTCTAATAGCGGACATTATTTCGAGAAATAGAAGCCGAAACTCGATAAAACCAAATTATAGCGATAGCAATGAAACTCGATAAAACCACTTAAAACCAAATGAAATTTTGAAATAAAACCACTAAACTCGAAATAAAACCAAATTTGAAACTCTGATAAAACCAAAAACTCTGAAACTCTGATAAAACCAGCTTAAAACCAGCTGAAATTTTGAAATAAAACCAGCTAAACTCTGAAATAAAACCAACTGAAACTCTGATAAAACCAAAAACTCTAAAACTCTGATAAAACCAGCTTAAAACCAAATGAAATTAAAATAAAACCAGCTAAACTCTGAAATAAAACCAGCTGAAACTCTGAAATAAAACCAACTTATGTTCCGTCTTCATATCACATCATTGAAGATCCATTCATTTTCTAAATCACATATACATGTCCTCTCCATCCTGTCGTTAATGAAATAAAAGCATATAAAAAACAAAACATTATTAAAACAAACATTATCGTAAGAAATAAATGTGATTAGTTTACCGAGTTAACATCAATGAATTCACTTGTAGTTGTAGAGCTTCCATCACCTCCCACATCGGCATCATCCAAAATAGTTGCACATGTGTGTGCATTATCAAAAGAAGATTCTAAAAAAAATCCACCCGAACTCATAAATTATCATCATATCAATTTTAAAAAAAAGGTTCAAGTGAGTGTAAATAAAAAAATATATATTACCTGAATACTCTCCAAGGATCCAATTTTGCATGCACATAAGTGCTTCCACTGTATCGGCATGAAGGCTCGAACGATGGGGACTAACCACCCTACCGCCCATACTAAAAGCACTCTCAGAAGCTACTGTTGATGCAGGTATTGCTAATATATCTTTAGCAATTTTTCTCAAAGTTGGATACTTCAAGTCAGTCTTCCAAAAATTAAGGACATCAAACTCACTACTCTCTGGTAATGCATCCTCTTCAAGGTAGTGGTCTAACTCACACCGCACATTGCCTTTTCTTTTCTTAGTCTTTTTCATCAAAGTCCATTTATCATAAGCATTGCAATCACTAGGTCGCTTCCCAAGAAGTACATTATGTCTACAAGTAGGAGACGCAACATCCTCTATTTCGGATTTCTCATGGTACTCATGCAACAAATCATACAACAAACTCTTTATCCTAGATACCTCAACATAAGCTTTATCACCAAATATTTCATTAAAATAAAACTCCACACATTCCAACTTATTTCTAGGGTCTAAAATTGCAGCAACCGACAGTATTCCATTGATATTAGACCAATACTTGTCAAATTTTTCAACCATTTTTTGAGTCATATCCTTAACAACCTGCTCATTACTATTTCTCCACAAGCGCAAAGCTAATTTAATCTCACATACTTGACGAAAGAACAAGTTGGCAGTGGGATATTTTCTGCCAGAGAACAACTGAGTCACTATGTGAAATCTTTTCAATTTATCACATATAATTTCAGCCAACTCCCAATCACGTTGAGTAGGAACCACAAATTTAAACTTCGGATTTTGAGTTTTCAAGTTAGCAAAAACATTCTTATATGGTAGAGCACTTTCAAGCATTAAAAAAGTCGAGTTCCATCTTGTTTTACAATCAAGAGACAACTTTCTAGAACAATCAACTTTCGAACATCTCGCCTTGTCCTCAAACTTTTGAAGTCTTTTTTGTGTTGAACCCCAATAAACAACACAATTACGTATTCTTTCTATTCCAGATCCAATCACCTCCAAACCATCCTGGACAATCAAATTTAATATATGTGCACTACAACGCACATGCAAAAATTGACCAGAACACAAAAGACTATCCGAATCAAACTTTTCTTGTAATAGATCAACCATGGCATCATTTGTGGAACAATTATCAAGAACCACAGAAGATATTTTCTCAGCTATATTGTATACATTCAACGTATCCACCAGAACTTGAGCAAGCATATTGGCAGTGTGTGGACAAGGAACGTAAACAAACCTATTTTGAAAATAATATATCAATTTGGTGGAAAACAATATGCATAAAATTAAACAAGCATATATACATCCACTAATCAGTAAATAATAAATAACAAGAAGCTTCAAATTTTAAGTACCTCAAGGTTTTGTTCCGCAAAATCCATTGATCATCAATGAAATGTGATGTGACGGCCATATAACCTTTCTTTTGGTGTGAAGCAGTCCACATATCAGTTGTAATAGCTACTCTTCCCACATGACCATCAAACAACTTCTTAAGATTTGCTTTCTCAATCACAAACATCTTCATAATATCACTTTTTAAAGTGTTGCGACTTATTATCTTGAAGTTAGGATTCAAGCAATTAACAAATCTCTTAAACCCAATATGCTCTACAATTGACAATGGGTACTCATGGAGAACAACCATGTGAGCCAACTCTTTTCTTGCTTCTTCTTGACTAAAGACATGGTTTTCTAGACTTAAGCTTGAATCTTGTCTATGATTAACCGACAACAATTTTTGACGTATATCACCCTTAATGTGTTTTTTAGTGCATCTACGATCAAGATGGTCTTTCAAATGAGAAGTCCCATTCTTACTATTGCCCGAAAATAATAACTTACAGTGCAAACATCTAGCTTTTTGTTCACCATTGATTACGGTCTTCTCGAAGTGATTCCACACTTCTGATTTAAGTCTCCTTGGTTGACGTAGAAGTGACGGTCCCATTTCTTCTTCTCCCTCTCCTTGTTGAGGTTGAGTAGTTAGCCGAGAAGGCATTGGGACTGAGATTTCAGGAGACAACGGAGAAGGGGATAATGAGACAGACTTGGAGCCAGCACTACTATCTCCCGTGTCCATCACTGTCATACATTAACATTACAAAAAATAATTAGAAAACCTCTTCTACAGACAACACAACCTGAATGTTGGTAATTTCTACGAGCAAATACGAGAACAACACAACCCGAATGTTGGTAATTTCGACAGACAAATACAGAACAACACAACCTGAATGTTGGTAATTTCTACAGAGAAATAACAGAAACTAATTGTCAAAAGGAATAAAAGATTTATCGCAGAGAAATAACAGGCGTAGCGTAGCGCCTTAGCCTTAACTACAGAGAAATAACACCTTACAGCCGTATGAATGTGCTGAAAATGCACAAAAACACCTCCAAAATGCACAAAAAGTAAAACACCTCCAAAATGCACAAAAAGAAAAACACCTCCAAAATGCACAAAACACCTCCAACAACCAACATGCACAAAAACACCTCCAACATGCAAAAAAAATAACTTTAAATCTTGAATTTTAGTGCTATTACCTCAACAATATTGGGTGAAGAGTGAACTGTGAAGACGAGCGAGGATTTTACCTTGTGTGGTGGCGATTTGCCGCATTAAATGTTCAGGAGGACTTGTCATTTCTGGCTGAAGAACGGCTGATGAGAGGGCTGCTTAGCTGAAGACTGGTTGATGAAAGGGCTGTGTTCATTCAGTTCAATGGCGGCTGGCTGAGGTGAAGAGATGAGGATTTTCTGGTTTAGGTCGCCTTTAGGACTTAGGAGTTGTGACTGTGTGATTTTGTGTTATTGTGATTTGTGTGTGTATAGTGAAGACGTGAAGACTGAAGACTGAAGAAGTGAAGATGAAGAATGAAAATAGGGTTTCTCTTTTCAGGTATAGTGAAGAATTAAGATGATTTAAATTGGGCTTTGATATTTTGGGCTTTACAACAATTTAATTTAAGAGAGGGTGGGCCGCGGGTGGACTGGATCAGCCCTCACTGGACTGCTGGACTATTAAAGTATAACGGGTGGGTGGGTGGGTTCGGGTGGTGGGTCGGGTTATGGGTTGGATGTATGTCCACCCGAATTCGACCCGATCCATCACCCGATCCATCCGTCACCCGATTAAAATCCATGTTTTGTCGGGTTTTCGTCCGTATAATCGAGTCGGGTGGATGGATATCCATCGGGTTAGGGTGAAATTGCCAGCCCTAGTGCTAGCCTAAGCCATCTACCAAAAAAAATATCAAAATAAAACATTGTCAGTAACTATGAAATATCTAAATAAACACAAATTCAATCAATTAGAGGGCATTATATTTAATTTCATTTTAGAAAGCTACTATAAAAGATAGTCAGTTAGAAATTGGATGTTCACCAAAATCTTCTTTCACAAATTCAATCAATTAGATGGAATTATTTTTAATTCCATTTTAGAAAGCTACTATAAGAAACTATCAATTTAGAAACTGAATGTTCACCAAGAATAGAGATAAGAAAGAAGGATAAACCAAGTAGCCATATAGACGTACAAAGATGAGAGTGAATCGAGAGTGATGATTCTTATGAAAGAGAGGCGAGAGTCGAGAGTGAATCGAGAGAGGAAGAGTCGAATAGGTAGAGGCGAGAGATGGAGAGAGGCAAGAGGCTAGGGTTTCCCATATGAAGAAGAAGAAGAAGAGTGAGAGACGTGTTTAGTCTCAAATTAGGCGGGAGAGGCGTAAGTGGCATGACTTTTTTTTTCTTTTTTTATTAACTAAAAAATAATGGAATTAAAAAATAAAAATATTTAATATTTCATAGGTTCCGGGTATCGGTTTCGGGTCCGGGTACCCTGTCTCTATTTGTCGGAATTGGAACCGGACCCGACATTGATCTGTTCCTAATTTTACTACCCGAAACCTACCTATTATTATAATATATCTACTCGAAACCTACCCGTTAGTGTCGGTTCCGGTCGGGTATCTGGGTACCCTGTACCCGTGCTCACCCCTACTCCCCCCGCACACCCGGACCTTGTTAACTGGAACGTGGATAATATAATTTGGGGGCCCAACATCGGTGAACAAAGAATTAGAATGGATATGTCTCTGATACCATGTAAATAATGGATCTTGGGCCTAACTCAACCTTAAAAGCTAGCTTGAATTATGGAAGACTAACACTATTTCTCTTTTACAATCACTTAATAAGTCTAAATGAATTTATATGATTAAGACCTATACAAAATCTTGATTTTAATAAAACTTATTCTTATTAAATTTTTTGCAAAGAAGACATTTTACCACTACTCCATTCATTTTCACTGCTGCATACTTCTTGTTGTTGGCCACCACTATCAATTGCTATCGTTAATCACTATTGTTAGCCATTATCATCATTACCTATTGTCAAAAACCACCACTTATTACTACTATTGTGGTCAACACTCACAACAACTGTCGTTAGCTATTACCACCACCGATCATCATATAAGTTTATGTTTTCTAATATTTTGTTGATATAGTATTGATTAATTAATATTTTATTTAAATTTTATATTTGTTAATTTTGAATAAAAGATAAACTTTTATTTACATATGTATGCACTGAAATTAACAGTACAGACAATGCCCCTTTGCCACAAGTTATTTTTGGCACTGCCCACCACCACCAGAAAAAACCCATTATTATTATTATTATTATTATTATTATTATTATTATTATTATTATTATTATTATTATTATTATTATTATTATTATT
Organism: Anisodus tanguticus; assembly: GCA_034509755.1. NCBI lineage: Eukaryota > Viridiplantae > Streptophyta > Magnoliopsida > Solanales > Solanaceae > Anisodus > Anisodus tanguticus. The sequence continues at coordinate 40,971,715 of CM067559.1, read as the reverse complement.
ATTATTATTATTATTATTATTATTATTATTATTATTATTATTATTATTATTATTATTATTATTATTATTATTATTATTATTATTATTATTATTATTATTATTATTATTATTATTATTATTATTATTATTATTATTATTATTATTATTATTATTATTATTATTATTATTATTATTATTATTATTATTATTATTATTATTATTATTATTATTATTATTATTATTATTATTATTATTATTATTATTATTATTATTATTATTATTATTATTATTATTATTATTATTATTATTATTATTATTATTATTATTATTATTATTATTATTATTATTATTATTATTATTATTATTATTATTATTATTATTATTATTATTATTATTATTATTATTATTATTATTATTATTATTATTATTATTATTATTATTATTATTATTATTATTATTATTATTATTATTATTATTATTATTATTATTATTATTATTATTATTATTATTATTATTATTATTATTATTATTATTATTATTATTATTATTATTATTATTATTATTATTATTATTATTATTATTATTATTATTATTATTATTATTATTATTATTATTATTATTATTATTATTATTATTATTATTATTATTATTATTATTATTATTATTATTATTATTATTATTATTATTATTATTATTATTATTATTATTATTATTATTATTATTATTATTATTATTATTATTATTATTATTATTATTATTATTATTATTATTATTATTATTATTATTATTATTATTATTATTATTATTATTATTATTATTATTATTATTATTATTATTATTATTATTATTATTATTATTATTATTATTATTATTATTATTATTATTATTATTATTATTATTATTATTATTATTATTATTATTATTATTATTATTATTATTATTATTATTATTATTATTATTATTATTATTATTATTATTATTATTATTATTATTATTATTATTATTATTATTATTATTATTATTATTATTATTATTATTATTATTATTATTATTATTATTATTATTATTATTATTATTATTATTATTATTATTATTATTATTATTATTATTATTATTATTATTATTATTATTATTATTATTATTATTATTATTATTATTATTATTATTATTATTATTATTATTATTATTATTATTATTATTATTATTATTATTATTATTATTATTATTATTATTATTATTATTATTATTATTATTATTATTATTATTATTATTATTATTATTATTATTATTATTATTATTATTATTATTATTATTATTATTATTATTATTATTATTATTATTATTATTATTATTATTATTATTATTATTATTATTATTATTATTATTATTATTATTATTATTATTATTATTATTATTATTATTATTATTATTATTATTATTATTATTATTATTATTATTATTATTATTATTATTATTATTATTATTATTATTATTATTATTATTATTATTATTATTATTATTATTATTATTATTATTATTATTATTATTATTATTATTATTATTATTATTATTATTATTATTATTATTATTATTATTATTATTATTATTATTATTATTATTATTATTATTATTATTATTATTATTATTATTATTATTATTATACTCCAAGCAAGTTTTTTGACCTTATATATATATATATATATATATCATCTTCTTCTCACCTTGGAATTTGGTTTTGTTTCTTTTGCTATAAGACTTCATCAATTTTAAGTTGTTTTCTCTTTCTCATGTGGAACCACTTACCACGTGAACTTTCTAACTCAATAATGTTGTTTCCTCCCCCTTCTTCCACTTTACATATCACTATCATCTTTAGTTATTATTGTTTAGATGGATTTATCAGTTATATATACTAACAGTGTAATGAACAGTTTACACTATTATCGTAATCTAATGCAAACCCCTCCTTAAAATAAGAACAACTCACGTTCAATTTCCCCTTTTTACTATAATTAGCAAGAATCTATGTCAGTTGCATATCATAAGAAATTTATCATTTATTTTCAGTTACAAGTCGATGTTATTAAATAAGTTATCTGCAATTACTAAAAAAAATTTGCCAGTTGTCCCTTTTTGGAGTAATTGTATACTAAGTGCCCCTCTTTTTATTTCTCTCGCAATTTTTAGATCTTTTAAAACACGATCTAATAATCCCGTTTGAGCAAACTAAAATCTTATGAAAAAATATTAGAATGGCCTAAAATTTTGTAAGTTATTACAACGTTAGACGTTGGTCAAAATTTTTGTTAGTTATTACAAACGTTAGACGCTACTCCAAAATTTCGTAAGTTATTGTAAACGTTAGACGATAGTCTAATTTTTTTGTCTTAAAGTTGAGGAATATATGAGTAAACATTATACCTGAATCTAACATTGTTAAAAAATGTAATATTCTAAGGGTCATATTTGCTTAATAAATATTGGATCCAAATCTAACGTTGTTCAAAAGAGTAATTTTTCAAGGGTTATATCTATATAATTTTTAAAATAGGAACAAAATGAAAATGATGGTCTAAAAAAGAAATTTACGTAAGTTAATCGTAATTACTTTTTAAATGACTTGATCATGTAAATATTCTTCTACACCGTCCGTGTGTGGAACTCACATTTGACAGATGCTCCTTCTAGGGACACCATCAACATCAAACCGTCCAAAATTGAAAAATCATATCTAGGCGTGGATTATGACTTATAATCTTGTCGGAAATTCAAACACTTTTTGGTCCCATATTATTGAACAGTCACAAAGGCTCATTAATCCACACAACACTCTTTATGAAAAGTGATCACACACAAATCTAACATTCTTGATTAAGGTTTTCATAATTAAGGTTTGCAAGAATTAGTAGTAATTAAGTAGGGCCCAGTTAGGTTGATTTGGTGGTGAATTGATAGGAGTGGGACACAAAAAACATGTTTCTTCAAAGTTATCAGTAACAATGTATCTTGTTTCAAACATTATGATGAATTTGTCTTGCAATAAAAGGGGACGTAAACAGATGTACGAGGACTTTCTGGCTAAGGACAATCATGTAATGTGTCTATCTTTTGACCTTTATTTTTATTTATGATCGAGAAATCTATTTGGAACCAGATTAACTTAATTATGATGTGTTAAAGCCCTAGGCCAAAGTAAATATTTACAGAGCGCCGATAAGAAATTTCATTAATAACAGGTCGTTTTGATCCTTTTAAACAACTCGATGAATTTAGTACTTAAATCATTTTAGGAGGTTTAATGACTATAAATGAACCTATCCAATTTTTATAATATGATGATTAGTCATTCACGGCCTAGCTATACCTATTGTCTTTTTTCTTTGGATCAATATCAACAGTTCATCCAACATAACTCTTTGGTTGAACCGCAGCCCTTCAGAACTCGGGATTACTGGTCCACCTCTTCTCCCAAAGCCTTCGAAGCTCGACGATTATGAGTCCGTGCCTTTACCCTTCTTTACATTAAATACTAAACTTAATTCGCTTGGCTAAGGGCTCGAACTTGTGACCTGATAATCTTTTGAGCCTTTTATGGAGAATTACTAATGAACATTAGGCACTAGGTCCCCAAAAAGATAGTAATATATACCACTTACCTTTTTTCCCCCTTCCTACATTGTACTACTACTAAAGTTCAGTGAATTTGGTGTAGTTCTAAGAAAAGAAATGAAGTATACTATGACTAAGGGATGAGTAAGAGTAAAGGGCTGAAGAAAAATATAAATTTTGGATTAATGCACATATTATACTATACTATATTAGAAACAGTGAACAAGAAATTAGCAGTCCAAAAAATAATAAGGGCGTTACACGAGGTATGCTCCTTTCTAGTGGTATTTTCTTTTTGAGCTTCAAATTCATGTTTTTCTCAATCTTGATCTTCTTTGGGACGTGCAGAAGACGTTGAACCTGTCACCATATTCACAACTTCTCCGTGACTAAATCTTTGTAGTTGTATCATACGTGCATAAATCCCGTCTGAGTAGTTTTTCAACAAATGAGAATGCGAACCTTGTTCTGCTACTTTCCCATCATCTATTACCGCGATTACATGTGCATTTCTGATTGTGGATAGCCTATGTGCAACCACAATGGTGGTCTTTCCTGCACAAGCGCGATCCAATGCTTCTTGTACACATCTTTCAGACTCTGAATCGAGTGCACTTGTTGCTTCGTCAAGCAACATTAGCTCTGCTTTTCTTAGGAAAGCACGAGCAATGGCGATTCTTTGCTTCTGTCCACCGGACAATTGAGCTCCCCTTTCTCCGACGAATGTTTTGTAGCCATCAGGCAATGCAGATATGAACTTGTGGGCATTCGCCAAGGTTGCTGCTTCAGTTATCTCAGCTTCGGTTGCTGATTCGTGTCCATATGCGATGTTTTCATAGATCGTTGTAGCAAATAGGCAAGGTTCTTGTGGGACCACCGCGATATGTCTTCTCAAAGATTTAAGGTTGTACTTCCGGATATCCTTTCCGTCGATGATGACACGTCCGGATGACGGCTCGTAAAACCGCTCTATAAGTGCAATGATCGAGCTCTTTCCACACCCACTCGGTCCAACAAGTGCAAGAGTCTTTCCAGCTCGAGCACGGAGATTCAAATCACGGAAAATTGACACGTCGGGCCTAGTGGGATATGAGAAGTCCACATGTTTAAATTCCACTTCACCACGAAGACGATCAGGCACAGCGGTAGCATCCGGATCATCAGGTTCAACTTCTGTTTTCCGGTCGAGGAGTTCGAAAACCGAAAGCATCGCTCGGCCACCCTTGATGAAATCAGGAGCTAAGGTCAATGTTTCGGCTGCACCATTAGCGGAAACCATGAGGACCATGAAAACACGGATCGTCTTCGAGAAGTCAGAGATCCCGTGCTTGACAAGCCATGAGGCGTACCAAAGGCCAAGAGCGTACGAAGCATAAAGCAAGAATTGAGCAATCCCGTAACCACTTCCTGCAATCTGTCCCTTCCAGAAGCAGCGCCTAAGGGGAGTCTGGAGGCTGGAGTCGAATAAGTTGACTATTTTTGTTTCCGAATTGAAGGCAGCGACCGTTCTTACATTAGCTACAGCTTCTCCTGCTAGTTGGGTGGCTTTGGCATGAGCAGCTTCTAAGTCTCCTGAGAATCCCTTCATGAACATTTTCTGTTGGATATACAAATAATGCAAGTATTAGTAATGCATGGATTAGTTATGCAGGTATTAATAATGCAGGGTTTAGTTATTCCATTTTTCCCCTGCATAAAATAATACGTATATTCCCTTATAACTTATACATGTATTAGTTATGCAGGATTATAAGTTGATAACCAAACACCGTACTTCCATTTTAGGTTCTCGTGCATTACGTTGTGTAGACATTGATCTTTTTCTGATAAATTAAAAAGCCGCGGAACTTGATTTGAATTTCCATGAACTCACCTGTAAAACAGTTGCAGCAACGACCACAGGGAAGACACCAATGAGGACGAGGGCCAGACGCCACTGCAACACGAATCCTGCAGTGCATGCGACTAGCATGAGGGCTGAATTCTGCATGATGACGGAGATTCTATCCCCAATGGCTGACCTAACATTGTTGGCATCCAGAGAGAGCCTGGCTGCAATTCTTGAACTATCATTCTCTTCCTGATCGAACCATGCCATTTCCATTTTAAGCACCGCTGCCAGCATTTTCTCTCTCACCCGTTTAGTCAAATTCTCCCCCACTACATCCCAGTAGTAATGCTGCAGAGTATTGAAAATGAGCGCAGCTGATGACACTCCAATTAAAAGATAACAGTATTTCGCGATTTGTTTGCTCATGTAAGCATGGTCTGGATTGTAGTACACGCTAAGAACAGCACTCAAGACATACGCGAAGAAAGCGCTAAGTGAACCACAGATGACTGAGCCAATGGAACCAATTAAAGCGTAAGTCCACTCGGGAGAATTCATTTTGGCTAGCCGGCCAAACGAACTAGCTTGGTCCTTGAACGCGAGCTTTTCATTTCGGTAATTAGAATAAGCAGCATCAAGGGAGAGGCTGAAGTCCGAGGTAGAAAAGTCAGACAACCGGCGGGAGTACGGCGATCGACCGTAGGAAGAGTTTCTAGTTATGATTGGTGAGCTCACAGAGTTCCTCGCACTCGAGGGCCTACGGAAAAAAAAGTTGAAGAGCATTAAGACACACCCAGCTCACACATACGCAATAACTGCAAGTTTTATGATTCTTGTCTTTAGTTTAAGGTGTAATATTAGTAATATTTATGATCTGGTGCAACTTCAATGAAGATTTGGCTGTGTAAAGATACCTCGCGCTGCTCTTTCTGGCATTACTAAGAGCCGTTTCATGAGCCGCTTCTTGCATTTTGATGAGCTTGGCATACATACCATTCTCTCCTTTACTCATAAGCTCATCATGGCTTCCGATTTCCGAGACGCTGCCTTGTTGCAGTACAGCCACCAGGTCAGCCTTCCGGATAGTAGATAGGTGATGAGCAATTACAAGAGTCGTTCGTCCAATCATGAACCTGTCTAGAGCCTCCTGCACTAGCTTTTCTGATTCGGAATCTAAAGCACTAGTTGCCTCGTCTAAGAGAAGGATGGCCGGGTTTTTAAGCATGGCCCTCGCTATAGCAATCCTTTGCTTTTGTCCACCCGATAATTGTAATCCTCTCTCCCCGACCTGCAATGTTCAAATACACATTTTTCACTTTCTGTAGGTCTAACTTGAAACCGTTACACCATAATTTACTAGTAAAAGTTTGTTAAGTAACACCTAATAGACAAATCAAGGTTAAAGTGAAACTAATCAGAAAAATTGAATAACACTCCAGTAACTATCTCCAGCTTCCATCAACTTGTCTCTTTGTTACACTTCCCATTCAATTATTTTTTTTATCAATCCAATTAAGTGCCCCAATAAATTCCAAGTAATTATTTATTCGATTTTATGGATATATCAGGCTTATTGTAATCCAACTGATAACCCTACATGTTTTTCCTCACAAACAAAGTCTTTTGTTCTCACATGAATAGATAAAATAAAACTTGCTCCTGCACATGCAATGTTGACTGAGAAACCCATGTTACCTATTTCTTAAATGAAATGACTAGTCCCCTACAGACACATTGACTTCATTATAAAAAATGTTAGGTTTGTTTGTTGACCAAACAAAACAATTTAGGCACGAAAACCACTACAAGTGCAACTAATGAAAGCATCTTTGTTAATGATTTACAGTCAAAATGTACCTTCAAAGCCATAAAATTTTGACCATTCAACACAACCAATGAATTTGGCTTGCCTTAGGCTAAAGTCATCCTTTAGATGACAAATAAAAAATGATTTCTTTGCCTTTGACTAAGGAAACCCTTCTGTTGCTCGGACTCTTAAAAGATATTGCCGCACTCGTATCGGATCCTTAAAAACTGCACTACTTTTGGAGGATCCGACGCACACCTAGCAGCATTTTGAAGAGTCCGAGCAATATAGGAGTACAACCAAACCTCTTTAAAAGAGTCATTTCTCTGGATATTTTTTGGCTGCTATAGCGAAATGTTGTTATAGAGAACATATAACATAACATAACAAAACATGAAAAATTGGTACAAAAAAAATCTTGGCCGTTATAGTGAATGTTGTTATAGAGAGGTCTGACTTTACATGCAAAAAAAACATCTTAAGAGTAAGAACCTCTGTGAATTAGCATCATTTCCTCCACACACACCCCACCAATCTTTATAACATCCCAAGTGGTCCCACTTGGACAAAGATAAATGCCAAATAAGCTTTTCTAGTTTATTTAATTTAGAGCTCAGGCACTCACTACCATCAACATTATATCCAATTCATCTTCCATAAGCAGGTGGGACCAGCATGAGTTATATTAAATAGTCACACAATAAATAGCATATGGAATGTAGAACAAAATTTTAACATTTAATGATATACATCTGCTAGATCTTTAATGCAGCATAATTAGTTGAGTCTAAAGTTGCAAAAATTATATTAGCTTAACCTGAGTATCAAAGCCATCAGGAAGTTTGATTATGAAAGAATGAGCATTGGCAACTCTAGCAGCTTCTTCAATCTCAATTTGTGTTGCATCTGGCCTTCCTAATAGTATGTTTTCTTTGATGCTTGTGGCAAATAGTGCTGGTTCTTGGCTCACTAGCCCAATTTGCTGCCTTAGCCATTTTAATTTCAGTGTCTTTATGTCATTCCCATCAAGCAAAAGTTGTCCTGCATACAGACTAATTATTAGAGAAATTGACATAAATAGCCGCCTACCAAAACAATAGCCAGTAAATGTATATTTTGTGTATATTAATGTATAGTTTTTGTATATTTGGTTAACAGATGTAATTATTTCTGGCCTACCAGCCAAGTGTGTAACTTGCCCTAATAATTAGCTGAGATTTTCATACAAAAACATGTTTCCACATAAACACATGGACTTCATGAAATTCACTTCAACTGCCAGATATTTCATTAAAGAATGCCCATCACATGCTAAAAATTGAATCCAATAATGAGCTCATTGTTGCAAAGTTGTGTACTAACCTGAGGTGGGATCATAAAATCTTTCGATAAGGGAGACCATGGTGCTTTTCCCCGAGCCACTGCTTCCCACTAATGCGATGGTCTTTCCAGCAGGAACAATGAGGTTGAAATTGTTGAGAATCTTAATTTCTGGCCTCGAGGGATAGGAGAATTCGACATTTTTAAGCTCTACTTGTCCGCTAACTGAGTCTAATTCCAATCCCGTATTCACATTTCTGTCGATACTTGGTTTGTGATCGATAATCCGGAAAATCTTGGCAGCTGCAGCTCTAGCCTTTGCAAATGCAGACATGCTAGGGGCAGATTGTCCCAATGCCCTATCAAATGAAGTACAAATCTTTAAGCAATTGAACTTTTATAACAAAAGAATTCGACGTATTTTCATACAAAGATAAGTACTTACAATCCACCTATCATGACGGCAAACATTGTTGCTATAGCAAGTCCACCATTGGTGTAATGATGCCGAACTAAATAGCCTCCATACCATAAAAGAAGAGCATAACAACAAAAGACAGTAAAATATGTAGCTCCCAGTCCTAATCCTTTTGAAAATCCACTTTTATAGCCAATCTTCTGAGAAACTCTAAGTGCTGAAGAGTATGCTTGCATTGCTTTTGACTCACCAACAAACGCCAATACCATCCGAATTTGAACTACTGTCTGCAAATTGGCTGCACTTCAGAAGAGTTTTCATCTAAAATGAGCTCAATTTCACAAAATTAGTACAATTTGTTTACCTGTTCAACAATGTTCCCTGCCTTTGAAAGTGCTTCTTGACTTTTGCTTGACAATTTGGCTGATGTCATAGTGTAGATAGCACCAATTACAGCAATAAGAGGAACTACAGCAAGAGTAACAAGAGCTAATTGCCACACTGCTGTAAAACCCACCACAAATCCAGACAAAAATGTAGCCATATAATGAATGAAATTACCCAACTGCAGTAAAACACAAAAAGAGAATGGACAAAAAAAAAAAGCTTATCAGATCCTTAAACTACACACCCTTTTTCCCAAAAAAAAAAGGATAAAAAATAAAGTTCATCAAGTATGTTTACCTTCTCACTAATAGCATCTTGGACCACTACAGCATCAGTGTTAATTGCAGAAACAACATCAGAAGTTCTAACTTCAGTATCAAAGTATGAAATATCTTGGTTTAGAGCTGCCTCTAAGTATTTGATCCTCATCTTTGTTGTTTGTCTCTCACCAGTCCACATCCAACATGATATTTCTTCAAAACCATCAAATTCCCATCAAGAAAGATTCCTCAAACCAATTCTTGAAAAGCAATAAAGATTCAATTTTTATGAAGTCCCAATTCTTGAAAAGCAATAAAGACTCAATTTTTATGAAGTCCCAATTCTTGAAATGCAATAAGATTCAATTTATATCAAGTTCAAATTCTTGAAAGCAATAAAGATTCAATTTTTATCAAGTCCCAATTATTGAAAAGCAATAAAGATTCAATTTTTATGAAGTTTTTTTTACCTGCCCATGAAGATGCCCATATTGCAGCACCTACTACAAGAAAGTAAAATGCATACTGCACAACACAAAACATTATCAAGACTTGAATTAATTAACTTTCTTTCATTTTTTTCACTTTAATAGTGAATTTGAGGGTACCTTTAAGACTTCTTGAGTCATCTTATCAACATCATTAGCATAAGAGCCAAAAGAATTAACAAGATCAGCAAAGAATCTAAGAAACAAAGGTAAAGAACAACCATGGACAAAAGCACCAAGTGAACCAATTGTCATTAGTACACAGTCCAAACCATCAGCAAACCTGAAAAGTTCACCAAAACCAACTGCAGGTGGTGGTGTACTTGGTTTTTCACCTTCAATAACATCCATTTTTGTTTCTTGAAATTGATGAGTATTGTTTATTGTTGTGGAGGTGTTTGTATCTTTATTGGCTTTAATAGAGGTGTTGTTGTTGTGATTGTTTTCTTCAGAGACAACAAGTTCAAGGCCTTGCATTTCAGACCATTTCCAATGTTCAATGGTCTTTATCTCCTCAGAATCTTGTGACATTGCTTTGCAATAAGTAAAACTTACAAAACACACACACACACTATGTAGTGTTTTTTTTCCCCCACTTGCATTTTATCTCTCTTACGCTCTTTCTTGTTTTTCTCTCTCTCCACCCCCCACCTCAATTTTTTAATTATTTTTCTTGTTTCTTACTCCATTTTCTACTATTCCTAGTCACATTTTTCTACTTCACCATTGACTTTGATTGGAAAAAATATGTCCTTTTTTTTTTTTTACTGTATGTACTTTTTTAACAGTGGATTAGGATTTAGGGGGGCTCGTTTCTTGGTTTTTTACTTCTTTATTTACTTTTTGTAATAAAAGAAAATTTCAATTTGTTTGACACTTTTTGATTTCGATAGTCAAACTTTTTAATTTTGATCGTGTGTTTAAATATAAATTTTTTAATTTTTTTGAAATAAAATTTAGATATTCAAAAATTACGTAAAAAGTACTATAAGAGACAAGCCCCGTGCGACGAGCTCGACCCGGAAGGCAAATCCTATGTTGTTATAGGCCGAGGGCTTTGAACCTGAGAAACCCACTATGGAAGTCTCAAGCTCAACCAACTGAGTCACCCTTGCGAGTTATAAATCACCATAATTAATAGCTTAAAATATTTAAAAGACATACAAATTTACGATAAAAAAATAATTTATTTGACGCTCGAGAAGCAAAAAGTGTAAAATAAAACGGGACAGAGGGAGTAATGAAACAAAATAAATTTTCCTTTATTAAAATTTAATCATATAGATAGTATAGGGACAAAACTGAATCATACGCCTACAGTAAGAGTAAATCTAGCTCACTTTAACTTAATTGGGATAGGTAGCATATAATTTTGGTTCTGTTAGTCGAAAAGAACAATCTTAAACTAATTTAGTAACGGCAAAAATAAATTTTAGTTATCATTTTCTAAGGAAGAGTAAAATTTCATTTTGCATAACCCAAGAATAGTTTTAACCAAAGGTGAATTTCGAATTTTATGAATTTAATCTTTAAATTTTTTATCATCAAAATTTATTATATATTTAAAATTGTGAGCTCAAACCTATTATTATTATTATCATTTTGATGAAATCTTACTTATAAACTTATAGTTTAGGTTAAAAATACTGAATCTAGATGAACCTAATATTGCAATATTCACTTCTAATTTTAACCCTTTATAGTAAAAACTAAAAAGGAACTACTACAAGGAAATTATCCCACAAGGGAAAAAAAAGAAGAGAATTGACAGATGATGAGAGCAGCCTATAGACCTATTGAGAGAGAGTGTGTGTGTGTGTGTGTGTGTGTGTAAACTTTAGCACCCGACAAGGAATACTGTTGTGTAAACTTGAGATTGGTTTTTTTGACCAGAAAAACTGATTCTGAATTTGGCGGTGGTAAAAAAAAAAAACATTTTCCTCAACATTAATAATCTATCATTTTCACACATGAGAATGCATATAATATATACAATAAATACTTAGTACTAGCACTATTTTTTGACTTTGAGGAAATAGTGTTTAATTTTGGGTAGTGTCCATTAATGAGTATAGTTATAGTACATACTACTTGTTTGGTTGTTTGACTGTTTTTTGGAGTCAATCCACTTGGTTGCTTTTCCCCAAAAGAAAAAAGAAATTCTATGTGTTATGTGTATGTTATTAAATTCCACCTTCGGGTAAAAGTTATTGCATAAGATGCATAAATTTGAGCATATGATAATTAGTTATAGTCCCACTTTAGACCCAAAAACTACAGGTAAATTAGAACTTTTTCCACCTTAGTTGGTGAATAATTCTCTAAGTTGAATACAACTAATGATCGTGTTACAGGAAAAAAAAAATATAGAAACAGGTTGGATCTAATCAAATCGCCACTCTCATCTTTACTCCTTTTTTTTTGTCAGATTAACACCACATACTTCCACCAAAATTATTTAGTACAAGGAAAAAAGTTAATGACTATTAATTGGTGTTATTAATCTGTATTCCAAAAAATCAGTAAATAATAATAACTGAAAATAAATAGAATCAGTGTTGAAAAATAAGAATAATTTTTCAGAATATAATCGAGCCCACTTAGTTCAAAGTGTGTCCTTAAGGAAATTATTCCCCTCACGATACTCGAGGTTGATGGAATATCCCCTCCCGGATAGAACGATTATCTTACCAGAATAGTAGTACTCCAAATTCAGGTAGCGGCGAACCACTCAACGGCGGTATATCACACAGAATTTATTTGTGCAGAAGAAGAAGAAGAAGAAGAAGAAGCTTTTGTTGTTCAGAAAATTCGTAAGTAAAATTCTGAGGAATCAAACGAATTTATAGCCATGGAAGTACTGTTTCTGAAGGTTTGCAACCCTTCTGAACAGCCACTAAAAACTGGTGGAAAATTTAAATGTGGTAAAGAAAATGGGTCGCGGGTCAGACAAGCGGATCCGGGTCACTAACGGGTAGGATTGGATAAGTTAATTAATTTAATTAAATAATAATTAAAAATTAAAGAAAATTTGATCCAAAAAGATTATCAATCAATCAAATCATTTGTCCGAATCCGAAGCCGAAGCCGAGCCGAGCCGAGCCGAGCGACAAGAAGGAGTACTTCTACTTATAAGTAGAAGAACTTTTCTTTCCACTACCGATATGGGACAAATGCTTATTTTATAAAGCAAGAGGAAACTCTCACTTTTCTTTCCACTATCGATATGGGACAACTCCCACTTTTCTTTCCATCATTTCTCATTCACCAATATCAATACCCAACAATTGGTTCAAGTGCAAGATACCACAGCATCACCATTAGCAATATTTACTAACATTTGTCAGAAAATCACCAAAAAAATCTGCAGATTCCTCTCATTTTTTTCATACTTTAAGGAAAGCCAAAGAAAAATGACAGCAAATTTGTTGGATTCAAGAATTCTGATAACCAATAGTAATACTGTACTAAAAAGTAGTATAATTAAATAAAAAATCTGGCTAAAATGGGTTTTTATTATAAAGATGTGGGTTTAAATTAAATTATATATGACTCATTTTGTTTCGGTTTATGCGACATATTTTTCTTTTTAGTTCGTTTCAAATATAACGAATGCTTATGTAATCATACAGATATTATGTCATACTTAAAATCATACTCAATGTTAAAAGTCTCTTGTCTCACATAATTTGCAACCGAGGGAGTAATATTATAGAAGTTATTTAGATATTTAAAGTACATTAATAAGGTCTTCTTAGAATAAATTTTTTCTTTGATTAGAGAAAGAAAGTCAGTGACTCAGCTTTATTTTTTTAGCTAAAAAATGAGTAAAGTAAAATGTGGATCTGACTTGTCCTGCAAATTCTTTCAGGTTTTAGCTTGCTTCTGTCAGTTTGTTGTTTTTGAAAATTAAAACTAAAAAAAAAAGTGATAAGCAAAAAAAAGGAATATAATTTTTAATGAATTATTTTGCAGGCTTTAATTTCCTTACTTTCTCCAAGTCCCTTCGCAACAAAGGCTTCTTTTGTTTCCACTAGGAGTGGCCAGTGGGCCGGGCTCGGGTCTGGCGGTGTCGGGGTCGGGGCGGGACGGGAGAAGGGGCGGGGTCGGGTCTGGCGGGCTCTGGCGGGACTGGAGCAAGTCCCGTCCCGATACCGATCCCGTCGGGCTCGGGTCGGGGCGGGCTCGGGGCGGGGTCGGGCTCGGGTCGGGATACGGCGGGTATTTTTTTTTTTTTTTAAAATAACATATGTATAAAAAAAACTCAATAAACAAAACAAGATAGTGTAATAAAAACATCTCAAGGCTGTTTTTGTGCCTCTTATATTATTTAATAGACATATGATTTTTTTGTAATACAAATACAATTGTCTAAAATCTAAATTGCAACTTTGTGGTGTTGTCCAAAAGTTACAAATTACATAATAAAATTACAATTAAAAAAATTACATTCTCAAAAAACCTCGTTCTAATTGCTTGATGATTTCATGTGGTTCTTCGGTTGGAATTGGTATTTGTTGGTCAAATTGATCCACGTCGCTTCCACTACCTTCGGTTAAGATTTCGTTGTAGTTTTCATCATCTTCGTTGATCTCCGGTTGACCGCACCTTCTCCGCTCCTCTCGTATCCAATCTCTCGAATAATACGCAATTTCCAAGTCCGTCTCCGGCTAATGAGTGTCTCGTGGTCTCCTATTTGATATCTCGCTCGCGAAAAAGCGCTTTCGTACGCAGCTTGACGACGCTTGAATGTTCAAAACATCTCGAGCCATCATTGAAAGTGTCGGAAAGGTCTTCTCATTCCCCTCCAAGATTTCAACAAGTCTTCATGTCCATCTTCATTGATAACTTCTTGATACGGTACGAACCCCGCAAAACAAAAATATCCAACTCGCTAATTTGGTTAGTAGTAGAGGTACGACCGCACATTCTATTTCGAGGCTTTCAATACTAGCCGCATGAAACAAAGATGTCTTTTGTGAGGTTGTATTGAAGATGAAGAAGATGGTATGGAAGCTGGTAAGTTACTAGCATTTTCTTGTTGATAAAATCTATATATATTTTTGCATTGGTGTTCTACACTAGACAATACTTCTTCTTTAGTTTGTTCAATAGGTGGTGGGTGATTTAGATTTTTGGGACTTGGAGGTGGTAGTACTTCTATACAATCGTAAATAGTTTCAATTAGTGATTTAGTACCGTCTATTTTAATAGTAGGATTTAATACAGAACCAATAATATAAATAGAGGGAATAAGATGACTAGAAGAAGTACCCTTGCCCTGGTTGCCCCTACTAGAAGAAGCACCCTTACCTTTACCCTTAAACATACCTTTTAATCCTTCCATTTTAATTATGATAATAAATAAATAATTAAAGACAATAAAATTAAGTGATCTAAACTAAATAAACAGACAATAATAATTTAATGAAGGAACGAATGTACCAAACGCCGACGTAACGTCGACGTGTAATCGAGAGGTTGAAAATTGAAACTTTGCTCGATGGAAGATCCTCAAGCTAGTTGCCAACTTCACTACCAATTCCCAAATGAATAAATAAAATTGAATATTTAGCAAACAATGTAGAATTGTAGAGAGATATATTGAGAAATTAGAGAGATTGTAGGAAGATTTGTGAGAAAGATGAAGAGAAAATGAGTTATTTATAGTTGAAAAATTGGGTTAAAGTGTAAATATAATAACTTATGGGTTAAAAATAAATATTAAGGGGTAGGGGGTTGGGGGAGGGGGGTGCTAAAATGGTTGTTGGCCAACGGCCATAATCTAAAATGGCCGTTGGTGCAACGGTCATTTTTGCAAAGGGCGGGGTCGGGGTCGGGGCGGGCTCGGGTCTCGCGGGACGAGACCTCGTCCCGTCCCGAGTTCGAGTCCCGCCCCCGTAATTTTTTTTTTTTTTTTTTTTTTTTTTGGCGGGGTCCGGGCGGGACCGGGGCGGGCTCGGGACGGGCTCGGGTCGGGCTGTCCCGGCCCACTGGCCAGCTTTAGTTTCCACCACTCACGCGTATCTTGTCTGTTAACTTCCCTTTTGAATTTTTTTTGCCACATTTTGACCGAGTAATTTGTCAAAATAGTACTCTATGAAAAAAACTATTTTCGGAATACTACTCTCCCAAAATTAATTCTCATTTTACTACTCATTTTGCCACATGGATATGCCAAGTGAATTGCCATGCCACATATACAATCTTATTTATCTTTCTTTTATTTTTTTAAGTCATAAACACCAACAACTAAATAAATCCTTCTATCTTATCAACCCTATTCATATCACCAATTCAAGTCCTTGGACGACGGCAGAACTACTCTACGAAGTATCAGGTAACTTTTCTTATTGTGTTTTAACATGAGTTAATTCTTTCAGTTAAACATTACTGTAACCCAAATGCACACACAAATACACTAATTTGAATACTTAGATTGAATTGATTTCCAACTAAATTCGTCTTATTGGTTTCATGAATATCATTGAACTTTTATTTTTCTAGGTGAAACCAATATCAATTAAAGGTAATGTGATTTTTAGATTTTTATATATGTTTCATTTTACCATGTTTATAGTTTTTAGTTTTTTTGTTGTGAAGAAGGAAATTTTTTATTGCAATTTTGAGCATCAGTAATGCTCAATTAAACTCAGTACTACATATCAATCATCTTCCAACTAGTGAAAATTCTTTTGAATTCCCAGTTTATATTTTTTAGTTTGACTGGTGTATACTTTTATTTTCATAAAGATGCTTATCGCTATGTCTTGTGATGCGAATAATCAATTGTTTCCGCTTGCATTTGCAATTGTGGAAGGCGAGAATAATGATAGTTGGGGTTGATTTATGGCTAGCATTAGGAGCTATGTGACCCAAAGAAATGACATTTGTGTAATATCTGATCGCCATAATGGTATTCTAAATGCAATGAACATATACGGAATAGGATGGACCGAGTGCTTATCATCGTTTTTGTATCCGTCATTTAGCGAGCAACTTAAACAACAAATTTCATTACAAAACACTCAAGAATCTTATGTGGTTGGCTTCTAATGAGAATCAAGTTCGCAAATTCAATAGAAGGATGGAAACAATTCAAAGAATCAATCCTGAAGCTCGAAAGTGGTTAGATGAAATACCTTTGGAGAAGTGGGCATTAGCGCATGATGGTGGTCGTCGTTATGGCATAATGACGACAAACTTATCTGAAGTTTTCAATGGTATGCTAAAAGGCGCTCGTTGCTTACCTATCACAACTCTTGTCCAACTAACTTTTTATAGAGTAAATAGTTATTTTGCTATTAGGCGTCAACTAGGAGCAAACAGAGTTGCTAGTGAGCAAAATTCCGCTCCTTTTGTAGATGCGAAAATCAGCTCTAATTGAGTAAAGGCAAGTAGACATGAAGTTGAATTGTTTAACAAGTTAACTGGTATTTTTAGCATAAAGACAGCCAGATTCATCACAAGTAGAGGAAGAGGTGGTAATGTACATGTTGTGAAACTTAATGAGAAGTTCTGTTCTTGTCAAAAGTGGCAAATATTTGGATTTCCTTGTTCACATGTTATGGCTGCATGCCAAAAATGTAGCTTGGATTATACAACTTACATTCATAATTGGTATTCAATTAAGACGTACACAATGATTTGGGCACCTTCGCAGCATTAAGTTTTAATGATGTTCTTGTCAAAAGTGGCAAAAATGTAGTTTGAAACTATAGTGATTTGATCATTTAATTTGTTATGTTCATTATGCTGATTAAGGGGCTTATGATTGCATATATGAGATGTGCCCATAGAATGTTTCCACTTTTTATAATGATGATTCTTTGTATTCTTGTTTTATTTATTGACTGTACATTAAAGTTTTGAGTATTGCATGAGACGGTCACGATGAAATTAGGCATAATTTAAGAATGACGTTAAATTTATTCTTGAATTGACAGTGGGTATATAGTTCGATTATATAGAACTTTGTCTAGTTTAATTGACTTGTATAAGAAGAATATGATCAATGAAAAAATATATATTTTAACTTTTCTAATAGAATAAATGTACAATATAAACTTATAAATTTACATTCCTACAATATATGACATGTGGAATATTGATTAAATACCAACTAATATGTTATTATCCACTTGGCGATCCATGTGGCAAGATGATAGTAAAATGGGAATTAATATTGAAAGAGTAGTATTATGAGAATTACTTTTTTTAGAGAGTGCTATTCTGGCAATTTACTCCATTTTAACCAATATGTATTTTTACTACAAAGTCCCTCTTGCTACTTCTTATCCAAAATTTTCACGAGAAAATGGTCAGATGCCCCAACATATTATTAGATTTCCAACTATACATTATATTTTTGAGAGAATTTTATTACACCTCTGAACAATTGTAAAATTGATTTTTTTACTCCTTAAGCGCTGATATGGCAGAGAGAAGTGCTGATGTGGCAAAGAGATAATATTAACTCAAAAGACGTTAATAAATTATTTTATAATATTTTCCTATTAACCAAATATATTTTTATTTATTTTCTTTTTCTTTCTTTCTCCTTTATAATCACCTTTCCACCACCATTATAACCGGCGACATCACCTCCTCCAACACAACCAAAAGCCACCACCACCCTTCGACACAACCTATACCAGCAGTGTAGAGTTTTGTTGGGTTCAAAACACATAAGTAAAGTACAACGAAAGTTTAAAATTTTATTTCTTACCCCAACAATTCCTTCTCGTATGGTTATATGACAATCAAACATGTAAAGTAAACTTGAACATAACACTTACAGGTTATAAAAATTTGGAGTCTTTTACTAAAGGGTGAACACGCGATTGCCCATTCGACTGCAAGCACCTTGCTACGGTGTATTCCTCTGTCAAGAAAGTCATGAAATCTTGACAGAGGTTTGGGAGAGTTTTAAGACAAGTCTAAAATTGTTTAATAGAATGATTGTATTGTAATCAACGGAGTAGTGCTGTATATATAGTAAAATTTAGGTCAAATTCATATTAGGGTTGGGCTCTAAGCCTGACCCAAAATTCGAGGTGCAGTGAGCCAGTCTAACTGGGCCCACTGTCCGGACGGCACGCGACTCAACCTAGTATGCGCCGCGGCGCCTTACGTCCAACAACGCTCCTCATTTTCGCTAATATGTTCAGCACATTTAATTAAATCTAAAATCCAATTTTGACTTAATTAAATAATTTTCATCTAATAGAAATTATCCCATTATTATCAATTTAAATATCTCGATTCTAAATCGAATATTTAATACTTTCTCAAGACACCCTTAGATCGAAGAGACAATCGACATAGTGTGACCCTATAGGCCTTCATATATTGACACTAATCCAATTAAGGTCCATACGGAACTCCTAGACTGCGTTGTACGACGAACTCAATATATGAAGTACGTTTACATGAATCCAGCAAACATAACCTTTATGTGAGATGATAAATTCCTTTCATTCGTGACACACTCGATCAAGCTTAGAATTTGCCATGTGTCTATCCAAATGGCTTGATAACTTTATCTCATCTATATTAGTCGACAACTAGACCATATTCTAAATATGTCTCTTGCATTGGCCAATGACTTGGTCAGCCTAATATCACTGAGAAGTTGAGCGCTCTATTGAATATCCAATCGAGGAATGAATCTTATTCTTGGCTCAACTACCACCTTAGTTTATATCATAATGCACCCAACACAAGCCGTATCTTATCCTATAAGGTGTTTAAGCTTAGGACATGGTCAAGGTACATTACTCTGTAAACAATGTGCGTATTGACCTCAAGTCAGATGACATTTATCTCCCACACGCTGATAACACTCTAGACATGTATGACAAATAATTTATCAGCAGGGTATACCAATACTTTGCAAAAGTATCTATGTGTCCATCACTAGTAACCATTACAAGTAGCATGTGAGACATACTACATTCTCCAAGAATGTGATGCAGACCACATGTCGACTTATATCATATCATCGATATCCCATTCTTGATGATCATTAGTCGAGGTTATTTTGAGAGTTACGTTCTATCATTAATAACTCACTCTATTAATGACAACGTAAGCTCAAGGGATGCACATATATGAATAATTGCAAACAATTAAACAATAATTCAATAATTGCAAATGCCACAAATATTAATCTTATTATTAATAATACGAATATGTTCAAGTATGTTTTTGTCCCTAATAATGATTGTCTCTAGGAAATACATCTTTGGCTCGCACATCTTGCTATCCTTGATTCATTGATGTGACCAAGTCTACAATGTCATAAGTAGGTGGAGTTTCTTGTATTACTTATCTTAGCTCGTTTATTTTGCACATTGAAAATTTCAGGACTATAATTTAGAACATACAAACTATCCACAAGCTGAGCATTTCAACAAACAAAACCATTAAAAGACAATACATAACTGCCATTAGCAATAAATGAGAAAAACCCTTCAATGTTTAACACTGGGATAGAAATAATATTCCTCGTCAATGAGGGAATAAAATAACAATTATTTAGTTCTAAACAAAAGCCTGAAGGTAAATCTAGTAAATAAGTTCTTACGCGTTCAGCATCCACTCGTGCTCCATTTCTAACGCGCATGTCTACCTCCCATGGTCCAACCTTTCTGCTGTCAATTAGACCATTCACATTGTTACAAATGTGTGAGCCACAAGCGATATCTAATACCCAACAGTGGGAGTTATTTATAGACATATTTATTTCAATGACAAACATATCTTGTCCAGTAGAGTTAGAATCACATAGTGTTTTGCCTCCTCCTCGAGCTGTGCAGTCCTTCTTCCAGTGCCCCTTCTTCTTACAGTTGAGGCACACATCCGTAGCTACATTTGTCTTCTTCTGAGCACCTCCTCTAGGTTTCAAAAATGTGGGTGCAGCAACTGTCTTACCCTTCTTCTTCTGCATGTTCTTACCTTGGGTTTGAACTTTCTAGATGAGCCCACCATGAGCACAACTTTACCTTAAGAGGTAGATGATTCAAAAGTTTTCAGCATGTTGTGAAGCTCTGGAAGACTCGCATTGGTCCCATTCATATTGAAGTTCACAATGAAATTCTCAAATGAACTAGGAAGCGAATTCAGGATCAAGTTGACAGAGACATTTATAGGCAGCTTCGTTCCAATCGAAGCCAGCCTTTCTATCAATCTAATCATCTTAAGAACATACGCTGACACTTGACCCTCTTCGTTCAACTTACATTTGAAAAGATCTCTCAACAGTTCATACTCCATTGTTTGAGACTGTGAGTCATAGAGACTCTTCAAGTGTTCTAGCATTTCGTCGGGGCTCATGTTTTCATGTTGCCTCTATAACTCTATAGTCATAGAGGATAACATTACATATTGTGCCGAGGTAGCATCGTCTAGATGTTTCTGATAAGCCACCTTGTCAAACATGGCATACTCAGTAGAGTTTTCAGCAGGAACTGTGGAGAACACTGTGTCTAACACATATTCAATTCTTTCTTGTCTTAACACCAATCACAAATTTCTCAACCAGTCAGGGTAATTAGCTCCAGTCAACTTTTTTGTCTCGACCAACATTTTCAGTGATAAATTCAATATTTTATATAGACTGAAGAAATAGATAGACTTGAAATTAAACTATAATATAATTTCTATTGAATACATTTGTTAACTAATTAACATGGCCTTTAGTTTAATTAGCTCTCACTATTTTAACATACTCTTCGACCCCATGGAAGAATACAGACTCATATCAAATACGGTCATAATGGGCCAAGATCCAGGTTCATGCTATCTCCGCATTTGCTGCGGCTGATAACTTCAACAACAAAACCTGGTAGGTCTCCAAACTAATTACAAATAATTTGTAACTCTTGTTTGACCGAATGTTCTAAACAATCGATATGTGTCCCTCGGCTTGTCCGACGCTGTGGCGCCAAGACAGCCTAGCAAGTCAAACCCCGTTATGCGACTACAATTATATATCTAAGTGAGTTTTGCCTTATAGAGCAAACACTGTGGTGTAAATACTCATGAAGGTTTATCACCCAGTTCTACATTTAACATGCATCTATGAAAGAGTCTAAGTCCTCGTAAACTTAGAGCAAATGTTGTGACATAAATACTCATCTCGCCGAAAATGATTTTTCACTACAATCAATTATAACGGACGACTCGTTCATTTTAAATGAAACTTGTATTCAACTTTGGGGAACGTTTTAATTTGGGGTTTTTAACCAAGATCAACTCTAGCATGCTATATCAAATAAAATATCTTAACTATCATGCATCATTTAAGCACATATTGGGAACCGTTTTCCCAAACATGATATTTAAGTGGTTTAAACACATATTGGGCGCCACCTACCCAGACAATTATTTGTGGACACTATTATAGTAATTTCAATGACAAATATTTTGACATTTATCACATAAACAATACACTTATCAAATAATGCACTGTATAATAATAATTGTGGGTTAAACATTCTGAACTCTAAAAAAAATTGTTTCTAGACAAGTGGCGCCGCGACGCTCCACCATGGAGCTGCGACGCTCATCATTAGGGCCGCGGTGCTGTAGAGGCAGAAACCTTTCGGTTTCTGTAGTGCATTAGGGCCGCAGTGCTCCACCAAGGAGTCGCGGCGCCTACTGTCCAGTAAGTCCAGAATTTAAAACAAAGCTTTTAATCGTGGATCTTCGGACAGGAGCCACAACCCTTGCCTTTCACCGTGACAAGCGTCGCGACGCTTTACTGTGGAGTCGCGCCACCGCCTTGAAACCCTAGCAAGCGCCGCGACGCCGACTTCTTGACAAAACGTTTCTGTGTCAATTTTCTAAAATCGTCCAAACCCTAAATCCAATTTAGAGATCAGATTACAGATCATTTATGATCACCCACCATTATCAATAACGCACATATCGACCATCATCAATTCCTACCCGTTCTTCGTCGTGCACCATGTTCGTAATGAACCGATTATCTGCACTTGGCTTAGTCCGAGTTAGAACATGATGACTTTCTCGATTTAGCTTAGTTGATAATTTAGGGTGACGAAAAAAGTTAACTATTCAGTGAAGATGTGTACAATTTCAAGAAGCCTTGTTTTAATTCAGTTTAAAAAACCAATTTTACGTTTAACCCATATTATTATTCTATTCAATTGTTATATAACCATTGAACCAGCCTGGACTCTGATACCACTGTAGGGATTTTATTGTGTTCAAAACACATAAGTAAAGCACAACGGAAGTTTAAAATTTTATTTCTTACCCTAACAATTCCTTCTCGTATGGTTATATGACAATCAAACCTGTAAAGTAAACTTGAACATAACACTTACAGGTTATAAAAATCTGGAGTCTTTTACTAAAGGGTGAACACGCGATTGCCCCTTCGACTACAAGCACCTTGCTGCGGTGTATTCCTCTGTCAAGAAAGCCAGGAAATCTTGGCAGAGGTTTGAGAGAGTTTTATCCTAGACTCTAAGTCTTGAATTGTTTAATATAATGATTGTATTGTAATCAATGGGGTAGTGCTGTATATGTAGTAAAATTTAGGTCAAATTCAGATTAGGGTTGGGCTCTAAGCCTGGCCCAAAATTCGAGGTGCAGTGGGCCAGTCTGACTGGGCCCACTGCCGGGTCGACGTCGCGGCGCCTTACGTCCAACAACGCTCCTCGTTTTCGTTAATATTTTCAGCACATTTAATTAAATCCAAAATCTAATTTTGACTTAATTAAATAATTTTCATCTAATAGATATTATCCCATTATTATTAATTTAAATATCTCGATTCCAAATTGAATATTTAATACTTTCTTAATACACTCTTAGATCAAAGAGACAATCGATATAGTGTGACCCTATATGCCTTCATATATTGACACTAATCCAATTAAGGTTCATACGGAACTCCTAGACTACACCGTACGACGAACTCAATATATGAAGTACGTTTACATGAATCAAGCAAACATAACCTTTATGTGAGATGATAAATTCCTTTCATTCGCGATACACTCGATACCAAATGGCTTGATCACTTTATCTCATCTATATTAATCGACAACTAGACCATATTCTAAATATGTCTCTTGTATTGGCCAATGAGAAGTTGAGTGTTATCTCGAATATCCAATCGAAGAATGAATTCTATTATTGGCTCAACTACCACCTTAGTTTACATCATAATGCATCCAATACAAGCTGTATCTTATCCTATAAGGAGTTTAAGCTTAGGACAGGGTCAAGGTACATTACTCTGTAAACAAGGTGCGTATTGACCTCAAGTCAGATGACCTTTATCTCCACACGCTGATAACACTCTAGACATGTATAACAAATAGTTTATCAGCAGGGTATACCAATACTTTTCAAAAGTATCCATGTGTCCATCGCTAGTAACCATTACTAGTAGCAGGTGAGAGACATACTACATTCTCCAAGAATGTGATGCAGACCACATGTCGACTTATAGCATATCATCGATATCCCATTCTCGATGATCATTAGTCGAGGTTATTTTGAGAGTTACGTTCTATCGTTAATATATCATTCTATTAATGACAACGTAAGCTCAAGAGATGTACATATATGAATAATTGTAAACAATCAAATAATAATTCAATAATTGCAAATGTCACAAATATTAATCTTCTTATTAATAATACGAATGTGTTCAAATATATTTTTGTCCCTAATAATGATTGTCTCTAGGACATACATACTTTCAACCAGTTCCATCACCACCGAACATGCTCCATAACCACCACCATTGATCTTTTCTTCAGATTGCCCATTGAAACCACGGCCCTTCAAAATCATTTTTCAAACTCTAGATTTCATATTTTGGGTTTCTTAAATCTACGTGAAATTTTGAGAGGTTGTGGTCGGTGGTGGCGGCGGCATTTTTATAAAGGAACCAGATTTATATGGAACGGTATTTGCCTAATTAGAAAAAATCCAACAATTTACCCAATTGACACTACCTGGAAGCAAATTAAGAAAGGGAAATGGAAGAATCCATTTCTAAAATCAAGAATAAATAAAGACTCGAAAAAATTTGGACTATTTCATACTATCTTTGATTTGATGAAATAACATTCTGTAGTTTTTGGTAGTTTTTGAATGATGAATTTTTATTTTTTCTTTTATTTGGAGCTTTAAAATTGTTTTAATGGTGGAAAATGATGGAAGGTAATGGTAAGAAGAAGGAAGGAAAAAGTAATAACAAAAAGATTTAAATGAAAATACACGTGTTTAATTTGGGTTGGAGCGTGTGTTTCACTTCATACTCCATATCTAAATGTAGCATTTTAAGGAGTAAATAATTTTACTTTAAAATTGTTTAGGAGTTTAATAGAACTCTCGCAAAGATATAGTGTAGTTGAAAATTTGGTAATACGTTGTGGTGGTGATGGTGGTGATGGTGGTGGTGGTGGTGGTGGTGGTGGGGATTTGGCTTATTCTATAATTTTACTTTATTTTTCTAATTTTCTTTTTCAGAAACTTATTGAAGAAAGAAGCTCAGGAAAAGCTATACTATATGTATAATAGATACATATACGTGATCATTATAGGTTGTGGTAGAATGATAAATGTTTTTTTATTTTTAATTAGAGGTCTCAAAGTTCGAGAACTGAAAATGAAATGGCCTTTGGCGGGGAGTGGCTAACCCGCGAATGGATTTTTTTTGTGTGAATCTGGATTAGCAAGATTTCAAAACGAATAATGAATACTATGGAAAGCCCTTAAAATGTACATAATTGTGTATATATATATATACGCATTATGTGTGTTGTATGCATATAAATTTGTCCAGTGCCGCCCTAGGGGTTAGTTCAATTAGCAAACATTGAAGGACTTGTGTCTTAGATAACAAGTTTGGATCCTACTCCAAATGATTTGAGTTCAAAATTTCGAAGGCTACAATTAACTGTAAATGAATTTCTCAATCATAAAAAGAAATTCAGTGTCACGCGTCTCACTCTCGCGAACTTGTCATATGGCTTTTATATTTCTAGTTTTATGGAACTAGAGTGCATTGAAAAAATCTTAAAATGGAATTATTATCCGTCATCAATAATAAACTGCTTTAAAATATTTTTACTTGAGTTTTATAGGAAATAACTCTCTACCTTTCTCCCAAAATAGGGTAAGAACACATTATTCTCTTCAAATCTATTTGTGAAATTACAAGAAATATGTTATTATTATTGTTGAATAATAAACTGAAAATAAATAAAATTTGAAAAAGAGAGAAATAGTCATAAGCATTAGAATCTTTTTCTCTTTTTATTTTTAACTAGCTAGAGAACATCACTGTGTTAAATAAACAGGTTGATCAAATTTATACATATTAAAATGAATTGAATTAATAAACATATTATAAATCGGTAAATACTTGCTCGTAGAAGAAGTTTACACTAAATCAATTTAACTTATTATGATTAAGTAATTTAATGAAATAAATATACGTATTAATGAACCATAATTAAACAATAGAAGTATTAAGTATATATGCAAACACAATCATACATTTATTTGTTTAACGTAAAAATCAGCGAGGATAAATTTTTACCGCGGTAAGTCCAAATCGTCCAATTCTACTTCAATCAAAATAAGTTCAGTAATTTGCTAAGTCCTAGCTTCATTTGATTTGCTAAAAAAATAGTTTTTTAATATAGAAGAAGCAAAGCTATCGTTAAATCACATAACCAAAATTTGTTAAATATTAGACGATAATTAAAAATGCTCACTTTTAACAAAGAATCAAAATTGTATATATTTAAGAGGATATTCAAAACCTACTTCTAAACACAAAAAAAAAAAAAAAAAATTCATTTTCTTTATGAGAATCGATGCCCTTATTTGTACTTTTAGAACATCTCTAGAGTGAAAAATAGCCATGCCCCCCCCCCCCCCCCCCCCCAAAAAAAACCAACATTAAAATTACATTGTGGAGAAATTAATAGACAATTTGTTGGAAATAAGAGTTTAACCCTTTAAGGGTACTCTAAAAAGTAGGGTTGTTCATAATAATCCGATCTGATCGATCCTATTCGCGATCCGGGCGATCCGATTCGAAAAATCGGATATCCGACCTACTTTTTTGAGTTTAAGATATTTCGGATCGGATATCCGAAAAAAATCGGATCAAATACGAATCACAATTTCTTTACTTTCGGAGATCCGAAATATCCGATTTTTTATTTTTTATTTTCTATTGATTTTCCCTAATAGTTAGGCTATTTTGTGTGGTGGTGAAACTTTATGGGATTTTAATTTGTGAACTTTATTTGTATTGGTGTATTAATTTGGACGTTGGACGTTGGATATTTTAGCTAGTAGTTAATGTATTGGACATTGCACCTATAAAGTTCTACTTTTCATTTTGGAGTTTTACTATTTGTTAGGAATTACAGGTTTGTATCCTTGAAGAATGAAGACTATATTGTTGTGTATTGGTCGATCACATGTTGAGTTGATGTTATTTCAGTATTTAATTGTGTTTACTTTAAGTGGTATGTGAGGTTTCTGTTGAACAAATTTGCTGAAGAAATATCCGATTTTTTTCGGATCATAATTTTACCGATCCAAATTTTTCGAATATCCGAAATTTTGGATCGGATCGGATAATCCGAAATGAACAGCCCTACTAAAAAGCACACACAAAAAAAAAACATCAGTAGTACTTTTAGTAATTACTCCTAATCCTGATTTATAGTATACACTCACATTAGGATTTAAATTGTGTCATAGGTGGTTGTTTAGACGTAACTAACAATCCTTATAAACACATTAATGTGTCATCTATTTCATATAATTTTTTTGTGTCCTAGCACAATCAAATTAAGACCTCAAAAGAAGTTGGAGTGCATTAACTAGAGGGAATTTAATTGCCACACGAGTACAGTGACAAGTACTTAAAGAGTTGAAGTTGTATGACAACTCAAGTTAATGAAAGTTGGGAACACAGTTATATTTGCAGAGAAAGTATTTACAGAACTCCACTCTTTTTGGGGGTCTTACACATTTGATCAATTACTAATCTGGGTCTATTTTAAGTACTCAATAGTTTTCCTTTTGTCCTTTTCCCCTTCAATTTAAGTTACTAGTACATTTATTTTAGGTCCTATATTTGCTAAGAGTCATTTACTCTTGTCAGTGATAAATGTATGCTAGCTGTAAATTTAAAGAATTTTTAGATCTTTTATTTTAATTGTGTGATACTCCTAATTCATATGGTCAATTCCATTTTTCTGGCTCTTGATTGAGCATATAGCATGTTGTTGTTACTTCTCGTTGTTATTTAAGTATCCGGTATTTGAACTTCATTTGTCCGACCAATCTAACTTTTCTGCTTGGTAAATTCACTAAGGAGTAAAATTACCGGAAGATTTATCGTTCTCAAAGCTCAAACCACGAGATCTCTGATTGAGCCATAATATTAGTATTTGGAGTTAATTCGAAAAATGATATTTGAAAGTTAAAGTTATGTTTGAACATAAAAACAAAGTTTGTACGTAAAAACTTGAAAAACTTTTAAAGTTGAAACACAATTTAATAAACAAATATTTATTTGAAATAATCTTCAAATCTTATTTCAAATTTTATTCAGGACAAATATTATGCACTTGAACAATTAGTGTGGCTATTATATATTACTATATTAATTCGAAGCTATTTACGTTTATGTTTTTTTCAAAACTCCACATTAATTTTTTTATAATGCATAAACTAACGTTCTCGGTTAGAGAGCGCTTTATTTTCAACATAGAATTTTTTGGCGCAAAATTAATTTTTTTCGGAACTTAATACAAATATTGAACATTAGTAAATAAATTACGCTTTCACATGGGCCAAACGACCATACGAAAGCAAACTATAATTGGGAATATACTTTAGATTCGAACTAAACTTTGGACTAAAGCAAGATAGGTATATAAAAGAACACCAAAAGGTTAAAAAAACATGAAAACAATTAGAAAAAAAAGAAGAGACCACGATATGACAAGAAAATAAAAATAAAATAAAATGATAAACTAGTAAAAAAAGAGGGCTCAATCATATAGATATAGCCGTTATATATAATATGCTGTTTTTTTATTTTTAAATTGAGAAATCAAACGGAAAAATCCAATAAGTTCGTTAAGTTTTGGTATAAATCCCATAAGGAGTCGGTGGTCTAATTCCAATAAAGAAGTTGAAATTTGCACTCAAAAGAAAAAAACAATTAAGCCATAAATTAATAAGTTCATTTAAAACATTAATAGTCCAGTGTTTTAATCAGCAATCAGCTTAATTTGGGGAAGAATGAGGTAAGTCAAAAGGGGACCACCCTAATTCACTCTCTTTCTTCATAATTAGTTAGCCTTATTAAAAGGGATGTCCACTATTTGAATAATCCATCCTCACTAATTTCAAGTAAAGGGGAAAGTTAATTCAAAACTAAAATTAATTAAACGAGTTTAAGTTCTCGTGCTGAGTGTGTGGACAATTCTTTACATATCCTACTTGGATACCATTAATACGTAAAAAGTTTCTAAAAAAAAAACTCATGTCTACTCATTTCGTAACAACTTCATACATGTGACGTCGAAGTTCAATTTTTTTGCACATCCACTCAAATTGTAATAACTTCATGCAAAAAATGACTTAATCCAACCACATAAGCCTTAAGTTTCGGGAAAAAAACATTGAACTTCGATGGTATGTGTCTGATGTTCAGCCATATGACACTCTAGAAATATTGCATGTCTTAAGTTGTTCCGAAATGGTTAGATTTGTAATTTTTTACGCACTGTAATTATGACTTAATTACAGACCCCAGATTGTGGGATTTCACTGAATATGTTGTTGTTGTAATTATGACTTAAATAGTGATTTCAGAATCCGATATATGTGCACTTTGTCCGGTTAAGTTGACCTACAACAAAATGTGTGGGCCTTTGTAGCAAGTCTCATAGGTTAATATATGAAAATAGAATAATAGTCTGTTATAATGGTTAAATTGAAATGATGCTATCACGATTTTCTACGCTGGTTGTGTATATAACTTGAGTCTTAATTAAATCTTAATATGAGTTAATTTAAGATTAAGATATGAACAAGAAGCACTCAAACGCACACTCAAATACTTGTTGAAAAAGTGATGCATGTGATGTTATGGCACCATATTGTCTTGCTGGTGGGTAAGGGTGCTTAATTCAGACCTAATCAAGAAACTAATATAATTAAATAAACTAAAAGGTTTAATTAAATAAACAAGAAGCTTTAATGATTCTACGCATTGTTGTTATCTAGGGATTGATCTTTTAATAATTTCATGTCATATTTTACTAGGGTCCACTTAATTTGGAAAACCTATGTTATGTAATTTTCATCTAACTAACTTTGTCTTTTTATGTTTTACAAGATTTTTTAATTTTTCAAAAAGAATCAAATTCTAGTTCATTAAGAAATTTGAATATCAATCGATCAACGGATAGGTGACTCCAAAATTCTATTTAAATAACCTATTTAGAGAAATAAAAGAACAAGAATAAGAGAAAATGTATAGGATTAGAATCGGTGATTGCCGTCGAATAAAAGCGATAGTCAAACCACTAAATTGTCCAATATATGTCAAGTTTAACTATAAATCACTCAATAAGTTAAAGTAACGTTTTTCTATTATTCATAATCATACGATTTTTATTTTAAAAAGAGCATAAACATTCTTTGGTTGTATCTCATCAATCTTAATAGTTCAATTTTGTTAAGTTAGATAGATGTTATGTATCTATACACTTTTTTTAAAATAGACGCATAATGCACGTGTAAGACGTGTACACTAAAACTGTTATATATATGGTCATATAAAATTATGAAACATCACAGTAAAGCTATTTTTTTTTATTTTTTTTGTAATAATGAAATTATTTAACTTAACCGAACCTTCCCAGAAAATCAATTCTCCGATGCCGATGCCGGAAAATACACAACAAACGTCAACCCGACTAAACTTTCAAAGTCTTAAATAATTATATTATCCAACTTTACGAATTTTTATTAAGTCTTCCTAAATAAAGGAAGAAAATCATAATCTGGATAAATATATGAGAACCTCTATAGTTTAGTGGGTAATGTGTCATTGGTTATTTATGCAATTTGTTTTTAGTTTCTCATTTGGGGTACGAGATCATTTTGGGGATTGATTAATCCGACTTCACCTCGGAAAGTCAAGGTTCTTATCAAAAACGATTCTATACTTATGGTTCAAGTTTAACACATCTGATTAAGGAATGAATGAATGAATAGTACTTACCGCTCTATCATAATTTTTTAAGGTAATAGTATATCATATATAAACATCAATGAGCAGTTTACTCACTTCACGTTCATGTTTTTGTTGAAAAGCTTATGATTTGTATATTTTATGCAACATTGAAATTGAAACTCGGGTAGCTAAATTCACAAGTTTTGTCACGAAATTAGTAAACTAATAAGTTACTTTAATACTCTTTAAGATTGCAAAAATTACCACTTCAAATGTTTCAGTTGTTACTTTTCGCTATCAAACATTGATGTTACCAAACTAACGACTTCTATTGCATAAGTTTATAATTTCATTCTTTTAAATTTTACGATTTTCATGCCTCATAAGTTTGTAATTTCATTCTCTTAAATTTTCACAATTTTCATGCCTAAACCATTAAAAGAAACTATGTCCAAAGATTCCAAGAACAATGGAACGTCTGGTATATGGTACGGAGGAAAATGTTTTTTGAAAAATGTCTTTAATTTTCTTACATTTGATTGATTAAAATGTCTCGAAAAATATTTTATTTAGAAAAATAAATTTTTAAAAAATAGGAAAAATGACTTTTCAATTACTATGTGCTGATTGTTGTCATCTTTCCACCCCAAAACCCAATCCCAACCCTTACCCCCCACCCACACACCATCCCCCTCTTCTATCGCCTCACCTAGAGATGGCAATGGATCCTGGACCCGGTCCGGATCCGGTGTATCCAGATCCGTTTTATAGGATATGGATCTTCAAAATTTGGACCCGACGGATCCGGATCGGACCCGGATCCGTTTCTGACGGATCGGATCCGGATCTGGATCTTGTATTTGAGATCCGTATCCGGTCCAGATCCGACCCGTGGATCCATTTTTTATTAAATATATTCATAACATAGAATGTAATTTTATAAGTATATTCTTAAAATTGCTAAGCACATCCTTGCAAGTTTAATTCTCAAAACAAGTTTAATTTATTCCCGCGTTAACTCAAAAATAAAAAAATAAAGAGGTAACTTCGATAATAAAATCAATGTTATATTAGTGAATGACTAACATCTCCATAGACAAGTAGTTAAAATTATATTCACTTCATTTATGAAGATTCCAAGCACATGCAAGTTCTGCATTGTGGAAATACTAGTCAGCATTTTCCACAACTATTGTCATTGTCCAACATTTTTAATTAATAGCTCACAATCAAAATGAAACAACGAACAAAATATCTCATATGAACATTTCAAAATTGAAAAACGATGAACTTGTTACTTAAGTAAAAATCGTTTGTCAGTTCAAAAAAAAATTCTTAGCAAGGTAAATTTTTTTACATGTGGATCCAGATCCGATCCGTGGATCCGGCCGATCCGATGGATTCGGATTTGGATATGATTTTTATGGATCCGCTGGATCTGGATCCGGATCTGGATTCAGGTATGAAAAACGGATCTGGATCTGGATCTAGTAGGATCCGGTCCAGATCCTATCCGTTGCCATCCCTAGCCTCACCACACCCTCACCTCATAATATTTGCCTAAACTATTTATGAAGGCTTTTATAATACTTTTTACTTATCAAATATCTAAAAATATGTAAGAAATCATTTTATATGCAAGGAAAATATTGCCGTGCCAAACACGTAAACTTTCTACAATTTTCAAACTAACAACCACGTAGAGGTGGATAAGGATTCTAGGTAGATTATTTTGGTTAATTTGTTAGCTTTACCGACCAGTTAGTACCAAAAACATTTGGCTTTTCTTTTTTGGTTGGTGTAATGTTTGCAAAATACAAGTTTTTGTGGGTGTCTAAGTAGAGTGTAGACACTAATTATATATATAAAAAAAGTTAATAGGTTTCACGGCCTTCAAAATAGATTAACAAAATATTTGGTTGTGACCCCGGAAGTAAATAATGACGGTTCAACGAGCTCTTATTTGTTGAGGTACATAGCAAATGGGGCAACTACTTCTAAATATACACTTTCTCCGTTTTAAATTATTTATCGTGATTACTAAAAATAGTTATCTTAAATTATTTATTATTTTAGAAATTCAAGACATACTTAATCTTTTCTTCTATTTTACCCTTTGTCATTAATGAAGATGACACGTAAATAGAATAATATTTAATAGAGATAGATTATAATTTAGACATAAATAAGAATAAAGTAAATTAAATATTTCCTTTAATTAATATTTTTAATCAACGTGTAAAAAACGACAAATAATCTGAGATGAATGAAGTACTTAATGAACTTTTTTTGTCTCTATGACCAATTAGGCAATTAGTCAAATCTATAACTATTGTCGGCATTTTGGGAGCAACCCTTGATTTATGTTATTTTATTCCGTCATAATATTTTTTTACTGATTAAATATCTTTATCTTGTCATTTACTTTGTTCCCCATTAGCACTAATCCTATCAAATTTATGCAAGAAATATAAATAGGCATGCCCTAATACAGTAGTAGCTAATAGGCTTCAATATAGGGGCTATAAGATAATCCAAATTTTATGATTTGCATTGTCTAAGGGAAATGCCTACCTTCAGGAGAAGATTACCGAATGAGTTTCAAACCTGTCAGGTGCCAGTAAATCTTGTATAGGGGTGTTAACACTCAAAAGTAATTTAAGTGTTTAGTCGAATTTAGTGACAGACGAACTGTTCCAGAGCCGAATTTATTCCTACCCCTCGACTACAAGAACTTCATCGGCTACTAAGGCATCTTAGCCGAGTTGTTAGTTAAAGGTACGACTGGGACCCACTTAGATGCAGACGCCTCAATGACCAAGTCAAAAGGGTTTTCGGACACATAGAAGAGGTAACGACCAACAACAGCTAAAAGGAAGGGCCATTATCCGAGCAAGAGGAGTAGAGGGCGAGAAAATCGGCACCACCTCCCCCATAGTCGGCCATTGAACTTAGTGGGTTCCTTGATGGCTGACATGGGGGGGATCACATTGTACAATTCCCCCCCCCCCCCTTTTATACTATAAATAGGATCATTCTTTGTATATACAAGACAACACAATCAATCAAACAACTCAATTTTTATCTATATTTATTTATCTTCATTCTACCTTTATCGCTTTTATTGCACTCTAGTTGTATTTATGATTCTTACCACCTAGTTTACTCACCCACCATTCTAACGCTTTCTGGAGTAGTTGGGGAACCCATTGTTGAAAGTTAGAGTTCCACTTCCGGCCCAAATCGCTTAGTTAAGGAATCAATTTGTCATCCGATTTCGTCAGTCGATAAAACGGCAAACACTTCGGACGGTAACAAATTTGGCACGCCCAGTGGGACCATAGGTGATCTCATAACGAAATTTGATTCTCCAGGTCAGGATCATACTTGGCGTATGCGCCTAAGGTCTGGTAAGAAAATGAACCAAGAGTCCAGTCCACATCCTAAACAGAATCCTCCCAGAAGGAACAACTAGCCACCATCTTCTTCGGGTATGCCTACATCGGTTGATACCCCTCTACTTCCTCCATCAACCCAAGTTGTGGGTGAACCTAGTCAATCTGAGGGTCCAACTGTTATGATCACGTCATTCATTAGACAACAGATTGACTTGGGCATCCACGACGTTATGTACCAGATTTCTAAACAATTGGCTAACATTATCAAGCCAATGGTGCATAATGAGGTTCAGCAGGCGATAGAACTGGAAGTTAATCGACTGCATCCAGGAGAAGGTTCAGCTAGTTCTGCCACCCCGCTGACAAATGGCGTTGTGCAGCATGCAACTGTGACTTCCGGTGTTATTTCTCAGCCGAATGTGTATCAGTCGGTACTTGCTCAGGTATAGCCGGTAGCACACCTAAGAGCACAAGCCCAGTCACTTGGTAACCAGTCTACTGTATCGTTGCTACTAAACACTGGGGGCAAGATATGCCATTCGACCAATCGAATCTGCAGTATGGACAGATCAATATGGCTTGGAGACCAGTTCAGACGTTCGAACAACTTAGTTTGCCACCCGTTATGCTGTACGCTTATGCTAATGGCCCTACGGTACAAATGACCAATGTTGGCCAATCGAACTAGCAGCCGATGGCCCCTGGATATGACCCTGCTATACTATCTAGTCACGCTGTCTACAGCAGAACACCATTCCAGCAGTCACAGTCGGTACCCAATCCATACCATCCAGGAAGCGCAAACTTTCTAAGAACGGATGATGTCCGAGGAGAGCAGACATGGAACACTATTCCACCTTATCCTCAAGTTTCGTCGGCTGTTCCAGGAGCTCAGGTTGCAGACTTTGATGACTATGCCCAACAGCAGCAATGTGGATATACCCCACCTATTGGTAATGGCCAGCAGAATGTCTACAACTTTCAAAACCCTGTTCAATAAGGTGCAGAATGGAGGCCTCCAGTTTAGAACGCCTATTAGCCGGTTTCAATCAAGAATCGGCAGGGGACGCCACAACTGATGAACCCTGAAACTATTGCAAATACCATGATGAGGTACTTTGGCATCTAACTGAAACCCTTGGACATGCCTGTTTATAGGAAGCCCTACCCCGATTGGGTAGATCGGGTAGCACCACTGTCAAGAGGCTTCAAAACGCCTGATTTCGCCACCTTCTCGGGTGATGACGGCAAATATACCATTGAGCATATCGGCAGATTTACCGGCCAATGTGATGAGGTTGGCCAGAACGAGTATCACAAGCTGCAGTTATTCCCCGTTTCTCTAACCGGGATGACATTTGCCTGGTACTCATCTTTGGCCCCCGACTCCGTGTAGAGTTGGGCTAACATGGAGCGTTGTTTACATGATAGATTTTATTGGCCCCAACCTCAAGTCACTGTGATGGATTTAACGAATCTCAGGCAACAGATCGATGAGTCGGCTACCGACTTTATCGAGAGATTCAGAAGGAAGGTTGAAAAATGCAATGTACACTTCCCTGAATCAGAATGCGCCCACATGATAATCAATAACATGCATCCACAACTAAATGAGAAATTAGTGGGCAATCTTGCTCTGACTTAAGCCAGTTAGCCGAGAAGGCTAGCCAAATAGAGCAGTTTATCCAGGAGAAGGAGAAGAGAAGAGCCAACCGAAACCGAGGCTCCCATTTGATATCCATTATTGAGGTAGATCAGTCTGACTCAGAACGATTGCACGACAGATACAATGGTAGCCGAGTCTTCAGGGGGTAAGGTTTACTCTTGCTCAGCCTCCGATGACAGGGTCGGTTACTCGTTTGACATCACAAAGGCAGATCAAATCTTTGATCTTCTGCTAAAAAATAAGTAGATTCGGCTGCTTGATGGTCATATGATTCAAAATACCAAGGAACTCAAAGATAAGAAGTACTGCAAGTGGCATAATTCATACAATCACTCTACTTCTAATTGTGTGGTCTTCAGAAAGGCGATCCAAAAGGGCATCAAAGAGGAGAGGTTTAAGCTAGCCGATAAGAGTATGGCTGAAATGTCCATTGATACTGACCCCTTTCCCGCGGTACCAATATCTATGTTGTCTTTTACTAAGCCCGATGAGTCAACAGACACCAAAGAGAGACAACCGATGAAAAGGGTGTGGGTCCCAAAGAAATCAACCGAAGGGGAGAAGGCCACAAGCATCACTGTGTTCAACCGGTTAGGCAGCCTACATAACATTCGCACTGACAGGCAGCCAGTTAGGAGCAGTTTCATGTCGGCCCTAAATACTCGAGGGACGTTGAACGAGAACTTCAGGAACAAACTATGAGGTTCAGAAGGGTCCCTACCGTCGCTAGGCATAGGCCTAGGGGAAAGTACGGATGCCAACCAACCGACAGTCGAGCATGCCTCGAATAGATGAACCACTCCTTAAAATCAAACGAAGGGTGGTCGAGTTTAACGTAAATGAGGGTGTTTCATCCTTACGTATCACGATGAGAAATGAGGACCAGACGAGACCCCGGAGAATGATTAAACCAGCTGCCAATACATAAGAGGGGAAGTGGTTCGTCAATAAGGCTTCTGGAAATAAAAAAGCACCACTGAGAGTCGCTTCCAGGACTTAGAAAGGAAGGATGCAACGGGCCAAGGCCTTCCGTAAGATACAACAGACATTGCATCTAATTTCCAGCACCAAGGCAGTCGAAAATCATGAGATTCCTGAGTTTGCCGTAGTCGAGGTTATCGAGCGGGCATTCAACTCAGTTGCTTCAGGGGCAATGTCGCCTGAAGGAGAGACGTCGGGTCAACCAGAGCTAGATGAACAACCTACCGATAACCCGACGGAGGAACCCCGTCAAGAGAACATGTTCCCGGATTGACCTTTAACCGAGGCAATCCTACAGATCATGCAGGGGATTCAGGTAGAGGATCCCCAGCCGATCCCCATTTGTCTCCAAAAATGAAAGATATGAGCGTCTGGTTAGCCGAATTAGATAAAAGAGGGGACTCTATCCTCAATTTATTTAGCCATGACCTGGTTGATGAGATCTGGGCAGGTATTGAAATGGTCAGCCTAATCCCATATGAGTTCTGGGCCAGCCGCTCCGCGCTAGATAGCCTTGAAGGTGATGTTTGCGTAGAAGACGCAAAATGGGCAATAATAGCCGATACCCCGGATATGGACAATTTGAGCACCGTATTTGGTGCACCTACAGAAGATATGGTTAAACACCTCAAACCCTTTTACGTCAAGGCTTACATTAACGGCAAAATTATTAGTCGGGTGTTTGTCGACAATGGGGTTGTGCTGAATGTAATGTCGTTGCTTACCTTGAAGGATATTAATAAAACAAAGAAAGATCTCATCCCAACTAACATGAAAATGGCTAGCTTTATGGGAGAAGCATCTGAAGCATTGAGGATTCTAGTAGCAGAAATCACTGTAGGTCATAAGACGGTCAGGTTTGCCTTCTTTGTAATAGATGGCAAGCCCTCCTACACCATTCTGCTGGGCAGGGACTGGATTCACAACAGCCGATGCCTTCCTTCTACCATGCATTAAAAACTCATCTTTTGGGAAGGAGACAAGATAGAAATCGTCCCAGCCGACGATAACCCATTTCAAGTAGGGGTAAAAAACTTGGAGGATGTCCTCTATTCATCCTATATGGCTCTCATAGCCGTCACGGAGCAGTATGAAGAAGGATCTTGGGAATCCTATAATCTTACCTCGCGAGAATTTGAAATAAAACAGTTGGCCGAACCACAGCTTACCCTGGAGGATTTAAATGGTTGAGGAAACCCAACTCATACGCGACCTGTGGCATCGGCTGACCGTCCTAGGTTCTGAGGAAAGGATAGTCGCGGATTGCAGATAGGGAACCTCGACAAAAACTAGATCTGGCGGCCAATAATATTTGAGCTGCCGATAGGAATTTTACGCCTAGCTTTGTTTGTCTTTGTTCTACGCATGTACAAAACTCAAGTGTTATTTTTATACCCCGTATTGTGTATGTTGTGTGCAAATTTTGAATAAACTCATTTTACAAAGACATGTCTTAAATGAAATGGAAAATCAGAAACTCCAAATCTACATCTACAGTGACGACATCCTATCGGCTAAATCTATGGCCAAGATGCAGTGTTGTCCTCAGAAGTTAATATCATTACGGATGACCAAACCAAATTTTCTAAGTTTGAAAGAATATCAGCAGGTCATACTAATGAAGTTAGGTCAGAATAGACTAACAATCATAAAAAGAGTCAAAGTCGGTAAAACGTAAAATGGCCAAAGCATACGACAAACATATAGAGCCTAATGAGGTTTGCCGAAGGAGACTTAGTTTGGAAAATCATCCCACTGATTGAAATGAAAGATTGTAAACTCGGCAAATGATCGCCAAACTAGGAAAGGACCCTTCGTAGTGAACCCACGGGTTACCGGCAATACGGATCAAGCGATAAACATGCATGGATAAGAAATGTAAATGGTAGACATTTTTGAAGAAATATTACCCATCGATTTTGGGGCATGCATAAGTAATCAACAGCCACAGACCAGTTGCTTAATCACAGAAACAGACCCTTAGATTCAGGGTCGATAAAGCTAGGGAGCCGAGTTGGTCGGCATTCCACCAGCTAGAGGTTGCAATATATCAACAGTAATAGAAGTCTTAGGATTAGCCGAGTGCACGACTGCTTGGGCATCTTGGGTACCTGCAATCTCCCTTACTCTCTCAGATGCAACAACATCTACCATCTCAGCCGCTCCCGCTCCCGCTCCTACTTGGACCTCCCTTTCAGCACCCAGCAAAGGCTCAGCCACTACAATTGATGGGGCCTCGGTAAAAGCCTGAGTATCGATCGATACCTCTTGAACAACAGAAGCAACGATGAATTCGATTGCAAGTCCATAAGGGTATCGGCTGACAACTCAGCAACATGCTCAACTAGCAAGGGAGTAGCGATTTTCGATGTTTTTTGAAGTAGACGGCTTTTCCACTCAGTCCATTCATTCTCCAATTTGGCCAGCCGTTCGCTACCAGCTCTCTGATCCAGTTCCCAAACCGCCTGCTAGTCTAAGGCACCTATAGCCGAAATAATAGCCTCGATCTCCGCCTGGATCCGATCCAACTCAACTCGCAGTTTGGACAACTATTTCTGGAAGCCATTCCTTCGGCTGACATTTTGTTGCCTTTCTGTATTCACCTCATTGAAAGAAATCTGAATGTGGTTCTTCTATTGCCGAAGAGACCCCAAGTGTTGCAGAGCAGCGACAGCCTCATCATGGCTATCTTTGGCTGTTCTACGTTAAACAAATAAATCATTCAGATCCAAAGCCATGTCATTATAAGTGGTGGCCAGAACCGGGGAATCCGTCGTTTCTTTTGACAATCGGAGTAAAGAGGTCCTCAATGCATGAAGTTCCTCCTTGCTGGTGGGGATGCCCTTGGCTAGAAAATCCTCAACTCGCTCTTCATGAACACCAACCGGCGAAGAGGGTGAAGGTACGATGCCGGCAGAACCAAAATGCTACAAAAGTACGTACTCAGGTATGACCACGGTTGGCGCCTCTGAATTATCAATTGGGCTGGATTCAGCCGAAGGATCTTCCCTAGCCATCTCCTGTACAGAAAAGAACGGTTTCAGAAGAGAGGCAAGAGTCTAGAGACAGTTGATAACAAGACTGGAAGGAAAAAGATATACCTCTACGGTTACATCAACCTCTTCGGCTGCCTCAACAGGAGAAACTCTAATATTAAGGCTAGCCGATGGAGAATCTTACGGTTGTTAGGAAGTATGAGCTAAATAGGACGTCCGTTCAATATGGAGAGAGGCATTATGTACTCTCCACCGCCTATTGCGTCTTATTAATAGTGGCTCTTGAAAGACAAAACCAAGAAACATGAGTAAT
Organism: Anisodus tanguticus; assembly: GCA_034509755.1. NCBI lineage: Eukaryota > Viridiplantae > Streptophyta > Magnoliopsida > Solanales > Solanaceae > Anisodus > Anisodus tanguticus. The sequence goes on along the minus strand of CM067559.1, from coordinate 40,930,988 downwards.
GAAAGATAGCCGATACAAAGGTAGTCGAGGCAGATAAAGGATATACCTCATCATCCTCCTCTTCAGAAACATGGACTTCGGTTCTGCGAGATCTTTCTCCCCTACGCTCACAAATAACAATCCATTCATCTAGCCTGGGTTGTTTTAAAACAGATTGCCTAGGCGACGGAGATCCCGTGGTAGGAGTGGTCTCCAAATCAACAAACCCTGAGGAGGATGAAGTTACTGAAAGATACAAAAGAAAGTGTTAGCCTAAAAATGTATAAGAAATTCTGGCCAACATATATGTAGAAAAACAATTCACCTTTTCTCTTCGGCTGCCGCAGCCTGACGGAAGACCAAGAGGCAGTAGGTTTAGTCGAATTGATGGAAACTAGGGGTGGCCAGTGGGCCGGGCTTGGGATCGGCAGGCAGGGTTTGGCGGGATCGGGTCGAGTCGGGTCAGGCGGGATTGGGTCGCGATCCCGGGCGGTTTTTTTTTTTTTGGCACTTCATTTAAAAAATAACATATATATAAAAGACTCAATAATTAAATAAGACAAGATAGTGTAATAAAAATATCCCAAGACCGTTTTTGTGTCTCTTATATTATTTAATAGACATATGATTTTTTTGTAATACAAATACAATTGTCAAAATTGCAACTTTGTGGTGTTGTTCAAAAGTTGCAAATTACATAGTAAAATTGCAATTAAAAAAATTACATTCTGAAAAAAAACTTGTTCTAGTTTCTTGATAATTTCATGTGGTTCTTCGGTTGGAATTGGTATTTGTTGGTCAAATGACTCCATGTCGCTTCCACCACCTTCGGATAAGATTTCGTTGTAGTTTTCGCCTTCTTCGTTGATCTCCGGTTGACCTCACCTTCTCCGCTCGTATCTAATCGTTGAATAATACTTCAATCTCCAAGCTTGAAAATTCTGAATAGTTCAAAAATAAGCTAGCGTTTTGAAGGTATAGGCGACGAACCTAAAATAAATAAACTAACATTTTGAAAGTAGGGGTGACAACCCTAAAATAGATAAACTAGCGATTTCCGATTTTAAAACTAACCAAGCCTAAAATAAATAAACTATCGACGGATTTCCAGTTTTAGAACATCCTATTAATTAATTCTAAGTCTACCTATTCTAAACATTTCAATAACTTCACGAGTACAATGATATTACAATACATAATGAAATAAAGCTGAATTAAAGAAAGTAAAAACAACCACAAAATAAATAATCTCCTAGGGTATTTGCCTTCTTTGACTTTCATACATATGCCTTGCAAGTTGTCAAGAACAAACAGTTAGAAGCAGTTGAAAATAATTAACTTCGGACCCGTATCCAAAACAGTAAATGTTTTGATTATAGAGGACTCAGACTTAAATTTTGAAAAGATCATTCCAATCACGTCGTGGCTGCGAACAGATGACTCGTTGGTCATTTTAGTTGCCTTGCCTACCAAACGTGTTGGTCTCTCGGGTGAAAAAAGATTTAAATTTCCTGCTTGCCCAGAAGTTTTATTTCCGTCTTTCCAACTGTGGAGGCCTAAAAAATCGACGGATATTTTTTCATCTGCCAGTGTAGTATCATGTTCAAATTATGGGTGGCCAGTAGGCCGGGCTCGGGACCGGCGGGATCGGGGCGATTCAGGATTTGCCGAAGTCTTGCCCTGATCCTGATCCCGTCAGAATCGGGTCAGGATTTGGTCGGGTCGGGTCGGGATCCCGGGTGTTTTTTTTTTTTTTTGCACTTAATTTAAAAAATAACATATATATAAAAAAAATCAAAAATTAAACAAGATAGTGTAATAAAAACATCCCAAAGCTGTTTTTGTGCATCTTATATTATTTAATAGACATATGATTTTTTTTGTAATACAAATACAATTGTCAAAATTGCAACTTTGTGGTGTTGTTCAAAAGTTGCAAATTACATAGTAAAATTGCAATTAAAAAAATTACATTCTGAAAAAAACTATTCTAGTTTCTTGATAATTTCTTGTGGTTATTCGGTTGGAATTGGTATTTGTTGGTCAAATTGATCCACATCGCTTCCACCACCTTCGGATAAGATTTCGTTGTAGTTTTCGCCTTCTTCTTCGTTGATCTCCGGTTGACCGCACCTTCTCCGCTCCGATCGTATCCAATCTCTGAATAATACTACAATCTCCAAGCTGTCTCCGGCTAATGAGTGTATGTGCTCTCCTATTTGATATATGCCGGCATAAAAAGCGCTTTCAGATGCAGTTGATGATGCTTGAATGTTCAAAACATCTCGGGCCATCATTGAAAGTGTCGGAAAGGTCTTCTCATTCCCCTTCCAGTATTTCAGCAAGTCTTCACGTCCTTCTTCATTGAGAACTGCTTGGTACGGTACATAACCCTGCAAAACAAAAATATCAAACTCGCTAATTTGGTAAAACCTATATACTTTTTTGCATTCGTCTTCTACGTTAGACAAAACTTCTTCTTTAGTTTGTTCAATAGGTGGTGGGTGATTTGAATTTTTGGGACTTGGAGGAGGTATACTGCTATACAATCGTAAATAGTTTCAATAAGTGATTTAGTACCGTCTATTTTAATAGTCGGATTTAATACAACACCAATAATATAAATAGTGGGAATAAAAATAAAATATTTTTTATTTTGATAAACATTTTTTAACAGCTGCCATATAAGCTGGTTTTTTCATATATTCACTAAGTAATAAAAATATTAGAGCTATATAAAACAACATTGTTGAAATAGTAGGATAATATATACCGGAAAATTCTTTTGTTGCTTGAAAATTTTTCTCTAAAAATACAATAAGTTCGGAAATTTTTACCCAATCGCTATCTACAACCATATCAACTGTATTTTGATTATGAGAGTTAAAAAATAAAGTTATAGGTTTTCTATAGTCATAAGCAACAAGTAGTTGCTCGTATAAAGAATTTCACCTAGTGGGTACTTCTTCTGGATTTTCTATATGGTAGTTGGCAATCGTGACAAGTTTTTTTATATTCTTTTCTTCGTTGTATTCTATTATTTTTAAAAATAAAGTTTATAGCAAATTGTATTTTACTAAGAATGTCTTCAAAAAGTGATAGATTTTCCTTTACAATTAAGTTATATATATGGCACACACATTTTATATGAAAATGATCTGGAAAAGATGGAGTTAAACTATTTTTTAAAATTGTAATAGCGTAATTGTTAGAAGAAACGTTATCTAATGTAATAGTCATAATTTTATCAGTTATGTCGTAATAATCGCACGCTTGATAAATATTTTCTGCAATAAAAGTACCAGTGTGCCTATCATCTATATATCTATACGCTAAGATACGTTTTTGCATAGACCATTTATAATCTACCCAATGACAAGTTACCGTTAAATAATCATGGCCGTTAGTACTACGGCCTATATCAGAAGTGATAGCCACTTTGCCATTAAAATGATATAATGAATAACGTAAATAATGTTGATATTCATGTGCGAATTTAAATACATCTCCCTTAACAGTTGATCTAGGAAAACCGTTAGAAACAGGATTATACATATCTCTAATGTAATGAATAAAATCGGGAGATGAAGGAAATGAAAAAGGAAAACCCTCCACATCAACTAATTTTGCTATTGCTTTCCTATCTCTATGTTTATTGTATTTAGGGCCTACAATTCCCCCCGTCATAGGGTTAATTTGACCTTGTACTTGGTCTGAGACAGTATTAGTATGTGAACCTTGTCCCGATGGAGCGGACGTTTGCGCACCCGGTTTTGAAGCCTCGTATTGGGCATACCTAGCTGGATGAGCCCCTGCTACGTGTCTCATTAAATCCCCTGTCCCACCGTGACCTTTTCCAGTTTTAAATTTTAAAACATCTTTACAAATTTTACATCTAGCTACTTGATTCTCTACGTCCCCATAAAAAAATGTCCATGCATCTGATTTTAATGGTAGTTTTGTTGGACCTCGTCTCATACTAGGGGGAATAGGAGACATTTCAGTTGAAGGTGCACTAGTGGGTGTGTTGTCATCTACATTAGTAGGTGTATCATCTAGATCATCGTCTAAATTAAAGTCTTCTTGAGTTTCAGAAAATAGCTCCTCGTCTAAATCTAATGGTATTGTAGGAAAATGTTCAGTATCAACAAAATCATCTCGTGTAGGAATATGATTCTGTCTAGAAATAGGACCCTTGCCCTTGTTGCCCCTACTACAAGAAGCATGACCCCTACCCATAAGCATACGTTTAAATCCTTCCATTATAAATTTATAATTATACTAATAAATAATTAAAGTAAATAAAATTAAGTGCGCTAAATAAAATAAACAGACAATAATAATTTAATGAAGGAATGAATGTACCAAACGCTGACGTAGCGTCGACGTGTAATCGAGAGGTTGAAAATTGAAACTTTGCTCGATGGAAGATCCTCAAGCTAGTTGCCAACTTCACTCTCAAATGAATAAATAAAATTGAATATTTAGTAGACAATGTAGACCTGTAGAAAGAGAGATAGATTGAGTATTGAGATATTAGAGAGATTGTAGGAAGATTTGTGAGAAAGATGAAGAGAAAATGAGGTATTTATAGTTGGAAAATTGGGTTAAAGTGTAAATATAATAACTCATGGGTTAAAAATAAATATTAAGGGGGTAGGGGGTTGGGGGAGGGAGGAGGCCAAAAAATGGTCATTGCACAACGGCCAGAATGTAAAATGGTCGTTGGTGCAACGACAATTTTTGCAAAAGGGGGGTTTTGGGTGGGATCAGGGTAGGATAGGGATCGGGTCGGGACTGGCGAGCCTGGGGAGGGCCGGGTCGGGACGAGACCATGTCCCGTCACGGTTCGAGTCCCGTTACCACAATTTTTTTTACATAGTCGGGTTCGGGCGGTGTCGGGGCGGGATCGGGCCGACCCGGCCCACTAGCCAGCCATAATGGAAACCACCTTTGAAGGGACCTCTTTTGTCCTTGGCTTAGCGTCTGGTGGGGTTTTCTTCTTCAGTTGGACGAGCCGATCACTCTGTTTTGCCTGGATCAGCCGATCGCAGTAGACTTCCAGAGAGGATTGAAAGAATTTTTCTTTGGCTACCTTCCACCAGTCAACAAAAGCAACAATGGTGTTGGCCCTTAGGGAGAACGATTGCCAGAAAAGGGCAAGCTTATCAAGATTGTGGGCGGCTACCTCCTCTGTCTGCTTGACATTTAGAGAGAAACGGTGGGTCGAATGAGCAACACTACGGTGAGGCCATGGTATGTGCTGAGTCAGGACAAATTGCCATGCCATAAAGTTGGGTCGATAGAGCTCCGTGGTCAACTTGTTATGCCTAGAGTTGTGCTTCAAGCCTCCCAAAAGATCCCTAGACGTAAGGATACGCCCCTACACTCGATTCATGACCTTCCGCTGAGTGAATGAAAGGTTGTCATCGGCTATTTGATGAACTCAATCGGGATTGGCCCATTTTTCAAGGACCGGTTGCCAATCTGCGTAATGGTATCGAGACAGATCATGCAGGGTGGAAACTGTAGTGAAAACGTCCTGGGGCAAAAGAGGTGTTCCCCGAAGAATGTCAGCTAACACCGGCAGATCTAACGGAGAACGGCTACCATCAAAATCGTCAGGGATAAACTCTGGGAAATACAAAGTGATCCATAACTGAAGGAGCCACAGAGGACCGACCAAAGTATCCAGATTTCGAGAGTCCCTTAACCTAGCTTGAGCATCGCCCAAAGTCATGTACAAGTAAGCCAAGAACAGGGATGCCCAACTGATATCTTCCCCTGAAACGGCCAAGGCCACATAAATCTCCATCTCCTTGACAATTGCACAAGAGCCCGTACAAACGAAGTAACGGCTAAATCAATAGAGCAGAAAAGCATAATGCTCAGCATCATCGACCGGAAGAGGCGAACTTCGGTGGTTAGCGGTCATAAAAAAACCATAACTAGAAGAATTTTTTGGAACAACAATCCCCAAGTCGGGAACTTTGATTTCACTTAGGGTAGGCGCCTCGGCTCCCATTATCGGAAGACCTAGTATCGTCATTACATCAAGAAGGGTGGGAGTCATCATCCCTCAGAGAAAAACAAAAGCATTGGCGGTAGTCGACCAATAACCAAGATATGCATATATGAGGCCGATATTGGATGAGATATCAGACCCCGATAGTACAATGGCGTCGTAAAGACCCATACGCCTCTACTCGGTTCCTTTGGCCGACCTAACCCGGTACACCCAAGCAGAATAGTTGGCGACCTTGGTCGGCCAGGTGCGCAGGTTAGCCGGACAACGGTCGGCAGTGACCCAGTCATAGGTAAGGGGAAGGTCATAGGTCATCGGGCTAAGATGTTGAGATAAAAGAACGGCGCCTTGTTCAGGCCTACCATATGGAGCCAGAACCAATTGTTCATCAAGAAGGACCAAGGCATCAGTTAGGTATTTATGAGCTAGAGTGGTCCCATATATCTTCTGAGAAGAGGAAGAAGAGGCTATGGCATCCGAGTATGAAAAGGGACGAGATTAGGTTTTTTTATTATGCAGAAGGGAAGAAATCGGAGATGACTATACGATCAAGTGAAAAAATCTCGGAAAGATGTCTCTTCCTAAGTAGATCTCGATGCGCGGTGGAAATTAGGGTCAACTCTTTGAATGCACGGTTGGAAAATATTGGAACCGATTCATGGTAATAAAGACACCTCGGTTGAAGGGGAAATCCAATTCAGAAGTAATCATCATTGCATGCACTGGAGACGAGACGATTGAAGTGACATGCGCGGCTGTCAGACTGAAACGACGGCTACTTTCGGATACATCAACTCAATATTCATACTCGAGTTAATGTAGGGGGGCAATTGTTAACACTCAAAAGTAATTTAAGTGTTTAGCCGAATTCAGTGACAGCCGAACTGTTCCAGAGCCGAATTTTTTCCTAGCCCTCGACTACAAGAACTTCATCGGCTACTAAGGCATCTTAGCCGAGTTATTAGTTAGAGGTACGACTGGGACCCACTCAGATACAGACGCCTCAATGACCAAGTCAAAATGATTTCTGGACCCCTAAAAGCGGTAACTGCCAACAACAGCTAAAAAAAGGGCCATTATCCCAGCAAGAGGAGTAGAGGGCGAGAAAATTGGCACCAGCTCCCCCATAGTCGGCCATTAAACTTAGTAGGTTACTTGATGGCTGACATGGGGGGGATCACGTTGTACAATTTTTTTCCTTTTTTGTACTATAAATAAGATCATTCTTTGTACATACAAGACAACACAATCAATCAAACAAACTCAAATTTTATCTATCTTTATTTATCTTCATTCTACCTTTACCGTTTTTATTGCACTTTAGCTGTATTTTTGTTTCTTACCACCTAGTTTACTCACCCACCATATTAACGCTTTCTGGAGTAGTTGAGGAACCCATTAATGGAAGTTAGAGTTCCGCTTCCAGCCCAAATCGCTTAGTTAAAGAATCAATTTGTCATTCGATTTCGTCAGCCGATAAAACAACAAAACACTTCGGATGGTAACATGTGTCTTTTACCAAGACTTTTGGTATAGAATAAGTTGTCTAATTTTATAATATTAAATTTAAAAATCGGTTTTTATAGTGGTATATTTGACAACAAGAAATAGCTTAGGTGTGCATGATGTGAATTGATGCTAGGAACACTTGAAAGTGGCAAATCTTTTATAAAGATATGGATCAAAATGAAAATAACATGAATAGGTTGATTTGATTCCCTATTGATTGTTAGGCAACATAAATGGTCCCAAAATAAAATATATTAAGATAAATATAAGGAAAAGGTAAAAGGGCAAAAGTAAACTTAAAAGTTTTAATGTGCCTATAACAGAGACGTTTTTTTAGTTATTCGATAGTAAAAAAATATTGATCCGTTCAATCTGATTATATGCCGAATAGGCTCAGAGATGCAAACAACATCTATTATCAAATAGTTTTCAGCTCCAAAAATTAGAATGCGAGATCTCGATATACCTTTCAATGATTATAATAAACATTTTCACTACTATCTTCTACAATTGATTTTGATGTTCTTTTATTTTTTTGGAAAAAGATCTTGTTTTCTTTTTTGCACATGAGGAAGGTGTCTAACAATATTAGGAACAATCAAGAATATCCCCCATAATTTTTTGTCAAGGAAGATTTATGGCCAAATTAGAATCTTACAAAATATATATAGATGACCCATTTACTAAACTATTAAGCTTAGTTAAGCATAATGGTTATTTTGAAAATATGGGTATTAGATACATCGGAGATTGGCTCTAGGCCAAGTGGGAGATTGAAAGTATGTATGTCCTAGAGACAATCATTATTAGGGACAAATGTACTTGAACACATTCGTATTATTAATAAGATTAATATTTATGACATTTGCAATTATTGAATTATTATTTGGTTGTTTGTAATTATTCATTAATGTGCATCCCTTGAGCTTACGTTGTCATTAATAGAGTGAGATATTAATGATAGAGTGTACCTCTAAAATAGCCTCGACCCTGCTATTATTAATGGTTATTAGTGATGGACACATGGATACTTTGGGAAAGTATTGGTATACCCTGCTGATAAACTATTTGTTATACATGTCTAAAGTGTTATCAGCGTGTGGGATATGAAAGTCCTTTGACTTGAGGTCAATACGCACCTTGTTTACAGAGTAATGTACTTTGACCCTGTCCTAAGCTTAAACTCCTTATAGGATAAGATACGGCTTGTGTTGGGTGTATTATGATGTAAATTAAGGTGGTAGTTGAGCCAAGAATAAGATTCATTCATCGATTGGATATTCGAGAGAGCACTCAACTTCTCAGTGTTATTAGGTCGACCAAGTCATTGGCCAATGCAAGAGACATATTTAGAATATGATTTAGTTGTCGACTAATATAGATGAGATAAAGTGATCAAGCCATTTGGATAGACACATGGCAAATTCTAAGCTTGATCGAGTGTGTCGCGAATGAAAGGAATTTATCATCTCAAATAAACGTTATGTTTGCTGGATTCATGTAAACGTACTTCATATATTGAGTTCGTCGTACGACGCAGTCTAGGAGTTCTGTATGGACCTTAATTGGATTAGTGTTGATATATGAAGGCCTATAGGGTCACACTATGTCGATTGACTCTTCGATCTAAGGGTGTATTGAGAAAGTATTAAATATTCAATTTGGAATCGAGATATTTAAATTGATAATAACTATGAGATAATTTCTATTAGATTGAAATTATTTAATTAAATCAAAATTAGATTTTGGATTTAATGTGTTGAATATATATATTAAATGAAAACGGGAAACAAAATTTTACGTAAGGCGCCGCGGCGCCGACCCGGCGGTGAGCCCAGTCGGACTGGCCCACTGCACACCTCGGGTTTTGGGTCAGGCTTAAGCCTAACCCTAATCCATTTTGTGACCTAAAAATCACTATATATAAAGCACTAATCTCTAGTTATTAACATACTAAGAATACCAATTCAATAAACTAATTCTAGACTTAGAGTCTAGAATGAAACTCTCTCAAACCTCTACCAAGATTTCCTGGCTTTCTTGACAGAGGAATACACCATAGCATAGTGCTTGCAGTCGCAGGGACAGTCGCGTGTAATCCCTAAGTTAAGACTCCAGATTTATTAACTTGTAAGTGTTTATATTTTATGTTACATGTTTCGATTGTCATATAACCATACCAGAAGAAATTGTTGGGGTAAGTAGAATAAAATTTTAAACTTCCGCTATGCATACTTATATGTTATGAACCCAACAAAACCCTACAGTAGTATCAGAGCCCAGGTTGGTTCAATAGTTATATAACAATTAAATAACATAATAATATGGGTTAAACATAAAATTGGATTAAAACAAGGCTTCTTGAAATCCTACAAATCTTGGCTGAACAAAGTAGATCTTTTTATGTCACCCTAAATTATCTCCTACGCTAACTCGAGGAAGTCATTCCGTTCTAACTCGAACTAAGCCAAAAGTGCAGATATTCGGCTCATTGCACGGTGCATGACAAATAACATGTAAGAATGGATGATGGTCGATATGTGTATTATTGATAATGGTGGGTGATGATAAAGGATCTGTGATTTGATCCCTACATTGAATTTAGGGCTCGAGCGATTTTAGAAAAATCAACACAGAAACGTTTTGTCAGGACGTCAGTGCCGCGACCCTATGGTAGGGCGCCACGGCGTTTGCTAAGGTTTCAAGGCGGCGGTGCGGCTCCATGGTGGAGCATCGTGGCCCTAATGCTTCATTTTAAAATCTTGGACTTACTGGACAGTAGGCGTCGCAGCCCTAATAAACTACAGAAGCTGAAAGGTTTCTGCCTTGTTAGCATCGCGGCTCCACGGTGGAGCGTCGCAGCTCCATGGTGGAGCGCCACGGCACTAATGCATTGCAAAAGCAAAATTTCGGCTTCTGCCTCACTAGCGTCGCGGCCCCATCGGTCTAAAAAAAAATCAAAATGTTTAACCCTCGATTATTATTATAAAGTATATTATTTGATAAGTATACTGTTTATGTGCTAAATGTCAAATTATTTATCATTTAAATTACTAGAATAACGTCCGCAAATAACTGTCTGGGTAGGCGACACCCGGTATGTGTTTAAACCGCTTAATATCATGCTTGGGCAAGTGGTACCCAATAAGTGCTTAAAAGACTTTGCATAATAATTAAGATGTTATATTTGATATAGCATACTAGAGTTGATCTTGGTTAAAACCCTGAATTAAAATGTTCCCTAAAATTTTAATACAAGTCTCATTTGAAATGAACGTGTCGTCCGTTATAATTGATTGTAGTGCAAAATCATTTTCAGCGAGATGAGTATTTATGCCACAACATTTGCTCTAAGTCTACGAGGACTCAGACTCTTTTAATAGATGCATGTTAAATGTAGAAGTGAGAGATAAACCTTCATGAGTATTTACACCACAGTGTTTGCTCTATAAGACAAAACTCACTTAGATACATAATTGCAGTCGCATAATGGGGTTGACTTGCTAGGCTATCTTGGCGCCACAGTGTCAGACAAGCCGAGGGACGCAGATCGATTGTTTAGAACATTCGGTCAATCAAGAGTTACAAATTGGTTTGGAGACCTACCGGGTTATACTATTAAAGTTATTAGCCATAGCAAACGTGGAGATAGCATGAACATGGATCTTGGCCCGTTATGACCATATTTGATATGAGTCTGTATTCTTTCATGGGGTCGAAGGGTATGTTAAAATAGTGGGAGCTAATTAAATTAAAGGCCATGTTAATTAGTTAACGAATGTGTTCAATAGAAATTATATTAGAGTTTAATTTCAAGTCTATCTATATCTCCAGTTTATAAAAAATATCGAATCTATCACTGAAAATGGTGGTCGAGACAAATAAGCTGACTGGAGCAAATTACCCTGACTGTTTAAGAAATCTGTGATTGGTGTTAAGACAAGAAAGAATTGAGTATGTGTTAGACACAATGTTCTCCACAATCCTTGCTGAAAACTCTGCAGAATATGCCCTGTTTGACAAGGTGGCTTATCAGAAACATCTAGACGATTCTACCTCGGCACAGTGTGTAATGTTATCCTCTATAACTGTGGAGTTACAGAGGCAACATGAAAACATGGGCCCCAACGAAATGCTAGAACACTTGATGAGTCTTTATGACTCACAATCTCAGACAATGGAGTATGAACTGTTGAGGGACATTTTCAAGTGTAAGCTGAACGATGGGGGTCAAGTGTCAGCACATGTTCTGATGATGATTGGGCTGATAGAAAGGTTGGCTTCGATTGGAACGAAGCTGCCTATAAATGTCTCTGTCAACCTGATCCTGAATTCACTTCCTGGTTCATTTGAGAATTTCATTGTGGACTTCAATATGAATGGGACCAAGGCAAGTCTTCCAGAGCTTCACAACATGTTAAAGACCTTTGAATCATCTACCTCTAAAAGTAAAGTCGTGCTCATGGTGGGTTCTCTAGCAAGTTCAAACCCAAGGGTAAGAATATACAGAAGAAGAAAGGTAAGACAGTTGATGCACCTACAGTTATGAAACCTAGAGGAGGTGTTCAGAAGAAGGCAAAGATAGCTTCAGATGTGTGCCTCAACTGCAAGAAGAAGGGGCACTGGAAGAAGGACTGCACAGCTCCAGGAGGAGGCAAAACACTAGGTGCTTCTGGCTCTACTAGACAAGGTATGTTGTTATTGAGATAAATATGTCTATAAATAACTCTCACTGTTGGGTATTGGATACCACATGTGGCTCACACATTTGTAATAATGTGCAGGGTCTGATTGACAGCAGAAAGGTTGGACCTTGGGAGGTAGACTTGTGCGTTGGAAATGGAGCATGAGTGGATGTTGAATGCGTGGGAACTTATAGACGAGATTTACCTTTAGGCTTTTGTTTAGAACTAAATAATTGTTATTTTGTTCCCTCATTAACGAGGAATATCATTTCTATCCCAATGTTAAACATTGAGGGGTTTTCCTCATTTATTGCCAGTGGCAGTTATGTATTGTCTTTTAATGGTTTAGTTTGTGGAAATGCTCCGCTTGTGGATGGTTTGTATGTTCTAAAATGTAGTCATGAAATTTTCAATGTGCAAAATAAACGAGCTACGATAAGTAATCCAAGAAATCCCACTTACTTATGGCACTATAGACTTGGTTATATCAATGAATCAATGATAGCAAGATTAAGAAAGTTAGACTACCTAGAACCATTTGACTTGGAGTCCTATGATAACTGTGAATCTTGCTTTAGAGGAAGATGACCAACAAGCCACTTTCTAGGAAAGGGTGTGAGCCAAAGAGGTACTTAAGGCCATTTTCAACTCAAGCTAAGAGAGGCTTCCCTTACTTCATCACTTTTACAGACGATTTCACAAGGTTTGAACATGTGTATCTTATGAAACACAAGTCTGAAGCCTTTGAGAAATTCAAAGAGTACAAGTCAGAAGTAGAGAAGCAACTTGAAACAAGTATCAAGACCCTTCGATCAGATTGAGGAGGTGAATACTTAAGTAAATAATTTCTAGATTACTTGAAGCTTCATGGAGTCCAATCACAATGGACACCTCATGGAACGCCACAGATGAATGATGTTGCTGAAAGGAGAAATAGAACCCTATTAGATATGGTAGATCCATGATGAGTTTCTCAGCTCTACCAACATACCTTTGGGGCTATGCATTCCAAAACTCAATTTATATTTTGAACAGGGTTCCTTCAAAGTCAGTAGAGAAAATCCATGTGAGATATGGAATGGAAAGAAGCCAACACTTAAACACATGCGACCCTGGGGGTGCCCTGCATATGTAAAGAAGCTACTTACTGACAAGTTGGAATCTAAAAGTGAGAAATATTATTTTGTGGGGTATCCAAAGGAAACTAAGGGATACTATTTCTATCTTCCTGGAGAACATAAGGTCATTGTTACCAGAAATGCAACTTTATTTGAAGAAGACTATGACTACAAGGAACAGAGCTGCAATAAGATAGAACTTGAAGAAATTCAAGAACCACAAGATAACACAGAAGTTGAACCCTTGTCAAAAGACCTAGACAAGGATTCAGTGGGAGTATTTGGTTAAGATTGGGTACTTAGAGTATGCCCGTCAACCAATGGGGAGTGCTGTGAGAGATAGTGCAGAACTACAAGGCTCTCATACACAACCAATGGAAGATGACACAGTGGTTGTACATCATTCCATTTAGGAAATACATGAAAATGACATTCCTGAAAGCTCTCAAGGTGATGGATTATCCAGCACACAAAGACCTTCTCACAATGAGAATGCAACAAACACTGAAACGCAGAATAATCAACTCCGTAGGACCACTAGGACTCATCGTCCGCCTGAAAGACTTAATCTCCTTGTTGAAACACACAATGAGATAGATATTCCTGATGATGATGAACCTACAACCTACAACGAAGCTATGTTAGACATTAATTTGCAGAGATGGCAAGAAGCCATGAAATCTGAGTTGGACTCAATGTACATCAATCAAGTTTGGAACTTGGTTGATTTGCCAAAAGGGGTTAGACCCATAGGATGCAAATGGGTCTTCAAGAAGAAGATTGATGCATATGGCAAGGTACAGACTTATAAGGCAAGATTGGTGGTTAAAGGTTATAATCAACGGCCTGGAGTTGATTATGATGAAACCTTTTCACCTGTTGCGAAAATTAAGTCCATTCGGATTTTGCTTGCAATAGTCGCATACGATGATTATGACATCTGTCAAATAGATGTTAAAACTGCTTTCCTCAATGGTAACCTAATTGAAGAGGTGTATATGATACAACCTGAGGGTTTTACATCCAAGACTAAGCCCAAAGCAGTATGCAAGCTACAGAAGTACATTTATGGACTTAAGTAAGCCTCAAGGAGTTGGAATATTTGCTTTGATAAAGCAGTCAAATCGTTTGACTGTGTTAGAAGCAAAGAAGATCCCTGCATTTATAGTAAGCGCAAGGAAGGGAGTATTGTCTTCATTGTTATATATATAGATGACATATTAATAATGGAAGATAATAAGACTCTCATGCAATCAGTCAAGGAATGGTTATCCAGCACTTTCATGATGAAGGACTTGGGTGAAGCCTGCTACATCATTGGAATTAGGATCTATAGAGATAGACCTAATAGATTGTTGGGGTTGTCACAGTCCATATACATAGACAAAGTGCTAAGATGATTCTCTATGGAAAACTCCAAGAAGGGAAGTCTTCCAATGGTCAAGACATCAAGTTATCAAAGAAGGATAGTCCTTCTACTATTGCAGAACTTGAAAGCATGAAAAGAATCTCATATGCTTCAGCTATAGGATCTATCATGTATGCCATGACCTGTACGAGGCCAGATGTGGCATATGCACTTAGTATGACATGCAAATTCCAGCAGAATCCTGGGGAAGAACATTGAAAAGTAGTCAAGAGTATTCTTAAGTATCTTAGACGAACTAAAGAATATTTCTTAGTCTATGGTGGACAAGAGAAGCTAGTGTGTACTGGGTACACTGATGCTAGCTTCCACACAGATCTTGATGACTTAAAATCTCAATCTGGGTATGCCTTCATTTTCAATGGCAGAATAATGAGTTGGAAAAGTTCCAAACAAGCTACAACTGCTGATTCGACAACAGAAACCGAGTACATTACTGGATCGGAAGCTAGTAAAGAAGTTGTCGCGATATCTGAGTTCTTGAAGGAACTAGGGGTTGTTCCAAGTGCCACTTGTCCAATAACGATTTATTGTGAAAACACTGGTGCGATTGCGCAAGCTAAGAAACCAAGATCAACAAATAGAAACAAGCATGTACCAAGGAAATACCACATACTCAGGAAGATAGTAGAAACTGAAGAAATAAGATTAGACTATGTTCCCACATATGATAATCTAGCTTACCCGTTTACTAAACCATTAAGCTTAGTTAAGCATAATGGTCATTTTGAAAACATGGGTATTAGATTCATCGGAGATTGGCTCTAAGCCAAGTGGAAGATTGAAAGTATGTATGTCCTAGAGACAATCATTATTAAGGACAAATGTACTTGAACACATTCATATTATTAATAAGATTAATATTTATGGCATTTGCAATTATTGAATTATAATTTGATTGTTTGTAATTATTCATTAATGTGCATCCCTTGAGCTTACATTGTCATTAATAGAGTGAGATATTGATGATAGAGCGTAACTCTAAAATAGCCTCGACTAATGATCATCGAGAATGGGATATCGATGATATGTTATAAGTCGATATGTGGTCAGCGTCACATTCTTGGAGAATGTAGTATGTCTCACTTGCTACTAGTAATGGCTACTAGTAATGGACACATGGATACTTTTGGAAAGTATTGGTATACCATGCTGATAAACTATTTGTTATACATGTCTAAAGTGTTATCAGCGTGTGGGAGATGAAGATCATTTGACTTGAGGTCAGTACACACCTTGTTTACAAAGTAATGTACTTTGACCCTGTCCTAAGCTTAAACTCCTTATAGGATAAGATACGGCTTGTGTTGGGTGCATTATGATGTAAATTAAGGTGGTAGTTGAGCCAAGAATAAGATTCATTCCTCGATTGGATATTCGAGAGAGCACTCAACTTCTTAGTGATATTAGGTCGACCAAGTCATTGGCCAATGCAAGAGACATATTTAGAATATGATCTAGTTGTCGACTAATATAGATGAGATAAAGTGATCAAGCTATTTGGATAGACACATGGCAAATCCTAAGCTTGATCGAGTGTATCGCGAATGAAATGAATTTATCATCTCACATAAAGGTTATGTTTGCTGGATTCATGTAAACGTATTTCATATATTGAGTTCGTCGTACGGCGCAGTCTAGGAGTTCCGTATGGACCTTAATTGGATTAGTGTCGATATATGAAGGCCTATAGGGTCACACTATGTCGATTGTCTCTTCGATCTAAGGGTGTATTGAGAAAGTATTAACTATTTGATTTGGAATCGAGATATTTAAATTGATAATAACTATGACATAATTTCTATTAGATGGAAATTATTTAATTAAATCAAAATTGGATTTTGGATTTAATGTGTTGAATATATATATTAAATGAAAACGGGAAACATAATTTTACGTACGGCGCCGACCCGGCAGTTAGCCCAGTCGAACTGGCCCACTGCACCTCGGGTTTTGGGCCAGGCTTAAGCCTAACCCTAATCCATTTTGTGACCTAAAAATCACTATATATACAACACTAATCTCTAGTTATTAACATACTAAGAATACTAATTCTATAAACTAACTCTAGACTTAGAGTCTAGGACGAAACTCTCTCAAACCTCTGCCAAAATTTCCTGGCTTTCTTGACAGAGGAATACACCATAGCATAGTTCTTGCAGTCGAAGGGACAGTCGCGTGTAATCCCTAAGTAAAGACTCCGGATTTATTAACCTGTAAGTGTTCATGTTTTATGTTACAAGTTTCGATTGTTATATAACCATACCAGAAGAAATTGTTGTGGTAAGTAGAACAAAATTTTAAACTTCTGATGTACCTTCCTACTTATTTGTTTTGAACCCAACAAAACCCTACAAATACTTCATAACTACAATGTGACCGTTCAATTAAAACAAAAGGTTGCTTGCTGTAGATATTGGTGGATATTAATCTTTTTTTCAATTTTTTTTATTTTGTCTAAGTAGAAATGTAAAATCAACTACTGCCTATAATTATTTTACTTCTCTAACCTATTTTTTTCTTTCAAAATATAAAGGTTGTAACAAATTGCAACTTATGAAACTTTGATACCATAAGGCCCACCCACTTGTCAATAATTGAAAATTTGCAGCTATTGGATGCACAACTAATATAATTATTTTTACAAACAACTCATTTTACAGAAAAACTAATAATTTATCTTAGAATTTTTGCTTTGATTCACAATATTCCATAAAAGAATATCAAACATTTTTTTTATAGTAGCACTATCTTTAGCTCAAGCTCAAAAGGGGAAATAACAGATATAACAAGTTGGCAACTATAGTCCAGTTCAACTATTACAGTATCCATGCACATCAATACTGTTAATTAATATTAAAATACCGATTATTATAACATAAATTAGTACTGATAATTAGCTTAGTGGATTCTAGGCTTGATTCTTGAGTTGTTAAAGTGGGAATCCCATAAGAAGTATCAGAAAAAGGTCTTACCAGAATTTTAATATATAATCCATCGGCCCAATTTATGTAGCACACATTCTATTTTAGTATGTCTTAAAGAAAACGTAAAATATCTACATTTACAAATTATTTAAATTTAAAATTCATATTTTTGCCCTTATTCATGTGATATATAACCACCAGGGACAACTCTAGTAGCATAATGTGAGTTCGTTTTAACTCACTAACTCTTATCCTAGACCTGAATTTACATGCGTAAAATTCATTGGAATTGCTGAAAATACTGAACTACGAACCCAACTCAAACACGGTGCAGGGTTCAGTGATCGAAATCCTAGTTATGAACGCATAGAATTAAAATCTTGGATCCATTTTTGATAATCATACAAATGTCTAAAGGCTTATTTTTATTCCTTTAGTTTTAACTTTAGAGATCGTTTGGTACGAGAAATAAGGGATAATTAATTCCGGAATTAAATTTAGGATGAGTTTATCCCATGTTTGGTTGAGATAAAATATCGGGATAACCAATTTTGAGACTAATTATTCCGGAATCATAGTGCTATTTTTTTCCCACGTTGAGGGTGGGACAACAATCCTGAGATAACTAATCCCGAGATGATTAATTCCGGGATAACTAATTCCAAGATGATTAATTCTGGGATAACTTGTTCCCCAACCAAACGAGCCCTTAGTCCAATCACACAATGCCACACAAATTGAAACGGATGGCATATGAGTTATGCAATTTTTTTAATAAAAAATTAGGCATCCTTAACGGTAGCAAACTTGCATTATGAAACTAATCCATTTAAATAAGTGACATTTGTACTCTTTAATTGGTGGTTTCCAGAAAATCTTGCGCATGCTTTTCTCAATTAACGCTTTTTAACGTTAATTAATCACAAGAGCACATGCTTAGGAATCTTCTCTACTAGTTCTGCTAGTCTTTCTAACCAGTTAATAATTTTTGTTCTTCGTTTTTCCCCCCAACATAATCTAATGAAAATATGAAAATAACATGTACCAATGACCTTTTAAGAAATATATATATTTGCAGAGATACAATTCTGTAAAGCTAGTTAGATCATTTGTAGTCCCAGAGTTAATAATAATAATAAATAAATAAATAAAAAAGACATCCAATAATTGTTAGGATGAAAATATAGAAGCTAGAATCAAATTAACCCTTCAAATGAAGAAATAAAAACCAATTTGTGTTTCAAACTGCACAACTTAGTGCTTTTGAAGCAAATATATGTGTTTTTTTATATTCAGTTTAATCATCTGGAATTCGACTGATCCGTCCTGAATGTTCTGAATTATACATAGAGTAATATGAATGGACCATATTATAAGTTTGATGAATATTGTTGACCTTTATGGCAAATGCCAAAAAGGGTTTTGTCATGTGTATAGAGTTGTAATAATGAATGATGAGTGATGAACTATTACCCTCTTTTTTTTCTTTTGCTATTCCTTAGTGGAAGAGTTGGTATCCATGTGTGCACGTTAGTGATCATATCATATTTGTTTGTTTCTTTTAAGTTTCATATCTCTTCTATTTATGTTTTTAGCACATATATTTAATTTGTGACTACTTTATTTCCCTTTTTGCATCATCATTGAAGATGAAGAATTTGGCCCATGCCCTTTTTGTCCCTTTTTATTGTTCAATTTAAAAATATTTATCATAATACTTCAACATTTCTTCTTCTTTTTTCCGGTTTTTCTGGAAAGGCCTTTCTTTTTTATTTCAAATTGTAGATTGTCACTTTTGCTTTTCTTCAAAGTATCACCATCAACTCAATTTTGATTGTACCGACGAGGTTGTAGTCTTTTTATCTCTAACTTAGCCCCCCCCCCCCCCCCCCCCTCCCTTTGCCTGTTCTATCAATGTGGAACTGCATTATTAAAGTGTGGAAGAAGACAAATCCTGTACGCTATATAGCATAACATCAAATGTATATGTTTTCCTCCGAAGTGTTTGCCGTTTTATCGT
The DNA here is from genome assembly GCA_034509755.1 of Anisodus tanguticus. Taxonomy (NCBI): domain Eukaryota; kingdom Viridiplantae; phylum Streptophyta; class Magnoliopsida; order Solanales; family Solanaceae; genus Anisodus; species Anisodus tanguticus. Next base: position 40,911,299 of record CM067559.1, on the reverse strand, counting down.
CTGACGAAATCGGATACAAATTGATTCCTTAACTAAGTGATTTGGGCCGAAAGCGGAACTCTAACTTCCAGCAATGGGTTCTCCAACTACTCCAGAAAGCGTTACGATGGTGATTGAGTAAACTAAGTGGTAATAAACATAAATACAACTAGAGTGCAATAAAGGCGATAAAGATAGAATGAAGATATGTAAAAATCAGATTTTTGATTGATTGTGTTGTCCTTATTCTGTACAAGTGATCTTACATTTATACTACAAGAAATAAAACGTGATCCTCCTATGTTAGCCACTAAATCGCCCACTAAATCCACTAGCCAACTATGAGGAGGAGGTGGTGCCGTTTTTTTCTCCTTGATTTCCTCTCGCACGACCGAAGGCACCTCCTTCTAGCTGTTGACGGTTTGTTTCCATTTCTTGGGGTCTAGAAGGTGTTTTGACTTGGTCCTCAAGACGTTCAAATATGTGTGGGTCCCAGTCGTTCTTTGGAATTATGATTCGGCCAGGTTCCCGAAATAGCTGGTGGAGCTTTTCTAGCCGAGGGCTAGGACTAATAGATTCGGCTACGAGTCAGTTCGGTTATCGGCTTAGAACTCTATTGCCTGCTCATTTTGAGATTTCCACATTCGGCTTCCACTTGATTCGGCTAAACACTAAAAGTATTTTTTGAGTGTTAACAATTGCCCCCCCCCCCCCCCATACATTAACTCTAGTGCAACTGTTGAGTTGATGTATTAAAAAATAGTCATCGTTTCGTGTGGCAGCCACGGGTGTCGCTTTAATCACTTTTTCCTTAAATGTGTGCAATGATGAATTTCCCTGACTTCCTTTTAACCGAGGCGTCTCGGCTACCACAAATAAATTCTGACGCATTTCAGCCGCATGTTTGAAAGAAAGGAGTCCTAATGCGTGTCAGCCACATCTTCCAAAATGAAAGAGGATATTTAAGGGGAGACGTCTTCCCAGTGGTTTCTCACTTAGCTATCAACCGTTCCCAAATTCCTTTGCGCCTTCAAAAACCCTATTTTTCTTAATCAGAGAGCCATGTCTTCATCCTCTTCTCTATCTCAAGGATCATATAGCGCCGATTTGGCTGCTGGTGACCTAACCCCTACCTTTGCCTTTATCGATGAATAGTTGGTTCTTGCCCCTTATGGTATATCTGAATAGGGCGACCTCCTTCTTTCTCAACATCTTAGCCCAACGAACTATGACCTTCCTATCACATGTGATTGGTTCTTGCCAACTATTCTGGTTGGTTGGAACGAGTAAAGTCATCCAGAGAGGCCGAATTGAGACACATGGGTCTTTATGATGCCATTGCGCTGTCGGGGTTTGACCTTCCTTGTAACATTGGTCTCGTATATGCTTTTCTTAGTTATTGGTCGACCACCGCCAACACCTTTGTTTTTTCTTAGGGGATGATGACCCCCACATTGGTTGACGTGACAGCGATACTTGGCCTTCTGATACCGGGAGTCGAAGCGCCTGTCTTAGGTGATATAGATGTTATCGATTTGGGCATCAAGGTTTCAAAGACTTCTTCCGGCTACGACCATTTCATGTCCAACAACAGCCGAGTACCGCCTCTCCCAGTTGATGATGCTGATCATCATGCTTTCTTTATTTTTTGGTTTAGCCGATACTTTGTCTGCACAGGATATTGTGTAGTCGTGAAGCAACTGGAAATTTACGCGGAGCTAGCCATTTCGAGAGAAGATGTCAGCTGGGCATCTCTCTTCTTGACTTATCTTTATATGGCTCTTAGTGATGCCCAAGCAAGATTAAGGGACTCTAGAAATCTGGATACCTTAGTCGGTCCCCTGTGGTTCCTTCAGCTGTGGATCGCCATATATTTCCCAGAGTTTATTCCTGATGGTTTTGATGACTGTCGTTTTTCATTAAACCCACCGGTGCTAGCCGATGCTCTTCGGAAGACACCCTTACTGTCCCAGGATATTTTTGTTGCAGTCTCCACCCTGCATGGTCTGTCTCGGGACAATTATACAGATTGGCAACCGATCCTTGAGAGATGGGTCACCCCTGATTGGGTCCATCTAGTAGCTGATGGCGACCTTACGTTCTCTCAGAAGAGAACTATGACCCTCACATGGAGGCATATTCTAACTGCTAGGGATCTGTTGGGTGGCCTGAAGCCCACCTCTATGAACAATAAGTTGACCACGGAGTCCTATCGGCTGAACTTTGTGGCAAGGCAATTTGGTCTCACTCAGCACATACCATGGCCTCACCGTAGTATTGTTAGTTCGACCCAACGTTGTATCCTTGATGCAAAACAAGCGAAGGAGATAGCCGATCACAATTTTGAGAGGCTCACTTATTTGACTAGCAGTCGTTTCCCCCGAGAGCAAATACCATTGTTGCTTTTGACGATTGGTGGAACACGGCCAATGAGAAATTCTTCCAGTCTCCTTTAGATGTGTATTGTGATCGGCTAGTCTTGTCAAAGAAGAAAAAGACCCAAGAAACTCCTAAAGCGCGGGTGAAAGACCCCCTTTGAAAACTGCTCCCTTTAAATCGGCTAGACCTACTGGCTCAAGGTCCTCCGTCAAGTTGCGGCAAATAAATAAAAAAGGTAAATTGTTCTCTACATGTGTGTCGCCAAATTATTCTTGTGAATTTTTGGCTAACATCTTTCATGTGTCTTTCAGCAACTCATTCCCCCCAGTGTTTGTCGATTTGGAGACCACTTACAACAACGAATCCCCATCACCTAGGAAACATGTTCCTAAGCAAACTAGGCGGAGTGTAGGGATTGTTATCCGAGATCGTAGTAAAGAGGACCCCCATAGAACTAGAGTTCCTATTTCTACCGAGGAAGATGAGGAAATTGAGGTATATCCATTGTCCAGCTTAAATACCTTCACATCGGCTATTTTTCCATATTTATGTTTTCTGTTTGCCCTTCAGGGACTGCGACTCATAAGACACCGACGGTCGCAGACATCGTTCAATGCCCCTCTTCATATTGGATCATCCTCTTTGGCTCATGCTCCCGCTCATCCGTAGGATCCATTATCGGTTGTCCCCGAGGCTAAAATGTCTTCTGTCGTGGCAGCCGAAGATGTTGATACAGCCGTAGAGGTATATCATTTCTCTTATGCTTGGTCTTTCACTATTTCCAAACCCTTGCCTTTATTCTAAACCTGCCCTTTCTGTGCAGGAGATGGTTGGAGATAATCCCCCGACTGAAGTTAATCTGGCTGATGACTCAGAAGTGTCGGTCGAGATTGTCCTTGAAGACGTGCTTCTGCAATATTTTGGATCAGTCGATATTGCACCTGCACCATCTTCGCCTGTTGGCATTCATTGGTAGAGAGTCGAAGAGTCTCTTGCCAAGGGGATTTCGACCAGCATAGAAGAGTTCCAGGCTTTGAGGGCTTCTCTGTTCAGACTGTCAAAAGAAACCAAGGATTCTCCAATTTTGGCAACAACTTATAATGACATAGCCTTGGCTCTAAATAATTTATTTGCTTTACATAGAATGGACAAAGATAGTCACGATGAAGCGGTTGCTGCTTTGCAATACTTGGGGTCTCTTCGGCAAGAGAAAAAGCACATTCAGACTTCTTTCAATGAGGTGAATGCAGAAAGGCAGCAGAATGTTAGCCGAATGAATGAATTGCAGGGGCAGCTGTCAAAAATGCGAGTCGAGTTGGAGAGGATCCAGGAGGAGATAAAGGCTATTACTCCGGCCATAGGCACCTTGGAATCGACTATTAAGGCCTAAGATTCTTCCCGCTCTTCTTTGTTTCGGTAGGGCACTCATTTGGATAACAAGATCCGGGAACTCGATAACCATCAGGTAGTCTGGGAATTGGATCAGAAAGCGGGCAGTGAACGGCTGACCCAACTGGAGAATGAGTGGTCTGTGTGGAAAAATAGACTTGCCCAAGCAACGGCAACAATCCCTGCTAGTTTTTCCAAAGTAGCATCCGAGGGAACTTGTTCTTCAGTTACGACCACTCATTTGCCGGTTGATTCTGTTGTTCAGTTTTCAGCCGATATCCTCATGGACTTGCAATCTGAATCCATCGTTACTTCTGTTACCCAAGAGGTATTTCCAAAAGCCGAACTGCAACAAGATGATACTTTAGCAGTCGACACTCAAACTTTTACCGAGATCCCATCAGTGGTGGTGGCTGAGCCTTTGTTGGATGCAAAAAAAAGGGTTTCTCAAAGAAGCAGGAGTAGATGAGGTAGTAGCCGTTGGTGTAGCTGAGGATGAAAGAGAGACTGCGGCTATCCAGAATGACCAAGCAATGGTAGATTCAGCTATTCCTGAGACCCATATGACTAATGATGTAGCGCAACCCCTAGCTGGTGACATGTCAACCAACTTGCCTTTCTAGTTTTATTGACCCCAAATCGAAAGGTCTATTTCTGTGATCAAGTAACCGTGGATTCAGCTAATCCTGATAATGTAGCGCAACTCTCATCTAGTGAAACGCCAACCAACTTGGCTTTCTAGTTTTATTGACCCTAAATCGAAGGGTCTGTTTTTATGACCAGTCAGTTGGTCTGTGGCTGTAGTTTCTCTTGCATTCCCCAGATTGAATGGAAGTATTTTTTTCGTCTTTTTATGTGACTATGACCAAGCCACCGGCCTGTGGCTATCACACATTCATGTATTCCCTAAATCTAAGGGAATTAGTTTATTTTGTGTGGCTAGGCAGCCGGTTTGTCACTGTTGCCTACTCATGCATACCCCAAATCAAAGGGTAATACTTTTTAAGTACTTGTTGTTTACGTTTCTGTCAAGATCTTCATCACGCATGTCCATTAGTTGATACGCATTGCCAGCAATCCGTTGGCTTACTACTAAGGGTCCTTCCTAATTTGGCGACCATTTGCCGAATTTACGATCTTTCATTCCCAGTGGCAATACGGTTTTTCGAACCAGGTCTCCTTCGGCGAACCTCTTGGGCTTAACATGCTTGTTGTATGCTTTAGCCATTTTTCGTTTACCGGGTTCAATTCTTTCTAGGGATATCAATCTATCTTCATCTAGCTGATCTAACTCCATTAGCATGGCCTGCTGCTATTCTTCCAAGCTTAAAGAATTCTGGTTGGCCACCTGTAATGACTTAACGTTAATTTTCAAGGGTAACACTGCATCTTGGCCATAGGTTAGCCGATAAGGTGTTGTCCCCGTAGCAGTAGACTTAGAGTTTTTGATTGCCCAAATAGCTTCATCCAAAGTGAGATGCCACACTGCCGGTCTATCCTCCATATTTTTACTAATTATGTCCATAATAAGCTTGTTAGGTGCCTCGGCTTGTCCGTTCGCCTGTGCATAATAACGCGAAGATGTGATCATCTTGATCTCAAACTTCTCAGCAAAGGCTGCCACCTTAGAACCAGTTAATATCGTCCCTTGATCGGTTGTAATTGTCTCAGGGATATCATATCTATATATGATCTGGTGTTGGATAAACTGAATGACATATGTCTGGTGAACCCTCTTCATCGGCTGTGCCTCTACCCATTTAGTGAAGTAATCGGTAGCCACAATAATAAAATTATGTCATTTAGCCGATTGTGGGTGAATCTTGCCGATGAGGCCTATAGCCCATTCTCTAAAAGGCCAGGGCTTCACGATCGGGTGCAACACCTCGGCTGGTACCCGTTGGATTAGTCCATGTCTTTGACACTCTTTACAACCTCTTGCATATTGAAAGCAATCGGTCGTGATGGTAGGCCAATAATAGCCATGGCGATAAATCAACCACTTCATCGTTGGCCCGGCTCTGTGTGATCCACATATTCCTTCATGAACTTCTCTCATGACTCTTAAGGCCTCTGTCTTATCAATACACTCGAGTAGCACCCCATTTATGCTCTTTTTGTAAATATCATTATCAATTAGCACATACTTCAAGGCCCTTCTTTTAACCTTAAGGTCCTTGCACGTGGAAGGATCTTTTAAGTAGCCGATTAATACTTGCTTCCACGAGTCGATTTGGTCCATGGCTAACACTTCGGCTGGCAGCTCATCATACTCTAGAGTGAGTAGAGACTTTCTAAAGCTGGAAGCTTCTTGTGATAAATCGTTAGCCTGAACATTTATTCATTTGGGAACATGACTTAAGGTAGACGATGTGAACCTACTAAGTAACCTGCTAGCCGTTTCATAATGGGCCAACAAATTTGGGTCTCTACAGTCATATTCCCCGACCAGCTGCTTGATAACCAACTGAGAATCTCCATGGATCTTGATGCATTTTGCTTTCATAGAAACTATGAGTTTGAGTCCTATGATAAGAGTATCGTATTCAGCTTCGTTATTTGTTTAAGTCAGGATCTAACCGATAAGAGAACCTCCACATTTCATCTCTAGGATCGGTTATCGTTATTCCGGCTTCGACTCCCTTCTGGGTTCTTGACCCATCAAAAGTTAGCGTCCAAGGGACGACGTCCATACATGCAGTAGAGGGGGCGCATAGGTCCTCCACATCTACACAAGGGTGGTCTACTAAGAAATCGGCTACCGCCTGACCTTTGACAGCCCTGAGTGTCCTATACTCGAGAGAAAATGCAGTGAGCTTGATTGCCCATTTTATTAGTCATCCTTGCAAAACAGGTCTATTCAATAAGTACCAGACGATGTCAATCTTGCACAAAATATGAACCACATATGGCATTAAATGATGATCAAGTTTTGTACAAGCATAGAATAAGGACAAATAAAGTTTCTTTATATGAGTATATCTAGTCTCAGCTTCATTGAGCATTCGGTCTGCCCTTTCGGTTCCATTATCAACATCTTGTGCTAATAGGCAGATGATAGACAAATCTGCAGTCGAGATGTATAATTTCAATGGTTTCCCTGGCATGGGAGATACCAGCACGGGAGGAGTTGCTAGGGCCTTTTTAATTTGGTCAAATGCTTTTTGCTGTTTCGGGCCCCATACTAGCTTTTCTAACTCTTTAAGCCTAAGCAAAGGTGAGAAAGACTTCATTTTTCCATCTGAATTAGATATGAACTGTCTTAGGAAGTTGATATTCCCTAACAGGCTCTGTAACTTCTTCTTTGTTCGAGGTGGTGATGACTCCATTACTGCTCGGGCTTTGTTCTGATCTATCTCAATACCTTTCTTATGTACCAAGAAGCCAAGAAAGTTGCCAGCCGATACTCCGAACATGCACCTGGCTGGATTCATTTTAAGATTATGAATCCTCATTTTTTTTAGTGCTTGTTCCATATAGACTAAATGATCTTTGAAGTCCTTAGACCTCACCACCACATCATCAATGTAGACCTCCACAGTCTTGCCGATCAAATCATGGAAGATGGTGTCCATTGCCCTCTGATAAGTAGCATCAGCATTCTTCAAACCGAACTGCATAACAATCCACTCGTAAATGCCCAAGGCTCCTGGACATCTAAAAGCAATCTTGTAAGTATCATCATCGGCTACTTCTATTTGATTATAGCTGGAGTATCCATCCATAAATGTCAGCACACCATTAGCGATCGCCTAATCGACTAGCATAGCGGCTATGGGCATAACGTACTCATCTTTGGGAGTGGCTAGATTTAGGTTCCTGTAATCAATACATACCCGAATATTGCCATTCTTTTTCTTGACTGGCATAATAATTGTCAACCATTCCACGTACCTAGCCGTTCTGATAAATCTGACTTTCAGCAGTCGTTCAATCTCAGCTTTAATTTGAGGCATCAGCTGAGGGTGATATCTTCTGGGCGGTTGTTTATGAGGTGTGAAACCATCCTTAATTGGCAATATGTGCTCTACCAAAGTACGTGCTAACCCAGGCATCTCATGATAATCCCATGCGAAGTAATCCTTATATTACAGTAGAAGAGCCGTTATGTTTTGTTTATCCTCCTCCTTTAGCAAGCCACTAATATGTGTTAGCCGAGGGACTTCCTCAGTACCCAAGTTGATATCTTCCAAGGGATCCTGAGATTCAAAACTAGGTATAGCCCTTCTTATGGGTGATTCAAGTTCCATCGGCAACTCAATGTCATCGGCTGCCAGTGTTGGTTCTCCGTCGTAGTCCCCTACTTGTGATGCCTCGACTATCCTGGCTTCAGAACTTAGAGCAGTCAGCCGATGACACAGATCACGTATGATTTGGGTCTCCTCAATCATTTAACTCTTCCAAAGTAAGCAATGGTTCGACTAACTATTTTATTGCAAAACCTTGTGGACTAAAATTTCAGTATTCTCAAGATCGTTCTTCGTATTGCTCTTCGACAGCTATGGGAGCCATATAGGGTGAATATAAGACAACCTCCAAGTTCTTAACTCCTGCCTGAAATGGGTTATCATCAGCTGGGATGATTTCTATCTTGTCTCCTTCCCAGAAAATGAGCTTTTGATGCATGGTAGAAGGAAGGCATCGGCTAGTATGAATCCAGTCTCTGCCCAATAAGATGGTGTAGGATGGCTTACCGTCTATCACAAAGAAGGCAGATCTGACCGTCTTAGGACCTACAGTGATTTCTGCTACTAAGATCCCTAAAGCTTCAGAGGCCTCTCCCATAAAGCTAGATATTTTCATGTTAGTTGGGATGAGATCCTCCCTGGTTTTGTTGAGGCTTTTAAAAGTAAGCAGCGGCATCACATTCAGCACAGCCCCATTGTCGATGAACACTCGGCTGAAAGTTTTGCCGTTAATGTAAGCCTTAACATAGAGGGGTTTGAGGCGTTTAACCATCTCTTATGTAGGTGCACCAAATATAGTGCTCAAAGCGTCCCTAGCCATGGTATCGGCCAATGTTGTCCATTCAGTGTCTTCCACACACACACATCGCCATCTACGCTATCCAGCTTAGAGCGGTCGGCCCAGAACTCATATGAAATTAGGCTGACCATTTCAATGGCTGCCTAAATCTCATCCACTTAATCTTGCTTAAATAAATCAAGGATGTAGTCTCCTACCTTATCCAATTCGGCTGGTGAGAAGTTAATATCTTCCATCTCCTAAAGGCATATAGGAACCGGCTAGGGCCCTAATGCCTGGATCCTTTGTGCGACTTGTGGAACCGTCTCGGCTAAGGATTCCTTTAGAATGGTAGTCTCCTGTTGAGGTTCCTCTGTCGGGTTGTCACCAGGCTGTATATTCAGTTCTGGTTGGTCCAAAGCTTTTTCTTCATGCAGCACGTCTCTAAAGAGGTTGAGTTGAATGCCCGCTCGATAGCCTCAGCTATGGTAGACTCAGGAATTTTGCTGGTTATTGGCTGCCTCAGCGCTGGATATCATATGCAACATTAGATTCATCTTGTGCAAGGCTTTGGCGCGTTGCATCCTTCTTTTCTGCGTCCTGGTTATGACACCCGGTGAGGCCTCTTTTTTTCCAAAAGCCTAATTGATGAACCACTTTCCTTCATCTATATTGGCGGTTGGATTAATCATCCTCCGAGATCTCAACTAACCTTCATCCCTCACTGTGATACGCAGGGAAGAAATGCCTTCCTTCACGTTGAACTCAACCACCCTCTGTTTAGCCATGGGTAGTGGTTCCTCGCCTATCTGGGGCACACTCGGCTTCTCATCGACTGGAGGCCATACTTTCCCCCCCAAGTCTGCTCATGAGGTCTGTTGGGTCCCTTTTAAATATCGGGTACTATTTGTGAGGTTTCGGAGAAATGTGTTCTGGTTTATAAGGGCGGCCACGAAAACTGCTTCTTGCTGGCTGCATGTTCGTGTCCTCATATATGTCTCGTAAGTTGCCTAGCCGATCAAACACAGAGGTCTTGGTGACCCCCTCCTTACCAGCAGGTTTCTTTGGAACCCATATGGTTTTCATTGGTTGTTTTCCCTTGACTTCCTTTGATTGATCTGGCTTGGAAAATGATACCATAGATATCGATACTACGGGGAAGGGGTCAGTATCAACAGACATTTCAGCTATGTTTTTATCAGCTAGCTTGAACCTGCCCTCCTTGATACCCTTTTGAATTGCCTTCCTGAAGACCACACAATTAGAAGTAGTGTGGCTATATGAATTGTGCCACATACAGTACCTCTTATCCTTGAGTTCTTCGGCAGACGAAATATTGTGGCCATCAAGCAGCCGAATCTGTTTATCTTTAAGCAGATGATCAAAGATCTGATCTGCCTTTATAATGTCAAACGAGTAACCGACCCTGTCATCAGTCGAACTCGTCTCCTTACCCTTCATAGCTTTCAGGGTTGGACAAGAGTAAACCTTACCCCTGACGATCTCGGCTACCATTGTGTATGTCGTGTATTCGGCTAACTCTGAGCCAAATTCATCTGCCTCAATAATGGATACCAAATGGGAACATCGGTTTTGGTTAACTCTTCTTTTCTCCTTCTCCTGGATATACTGCTCTATTTGGCAAGCCTTCTCGGCTAACTGACTTAAGTCAGAGCAGGATTGTACCACTAATTTCTCATTTAGTTGAGGATGCAGGTTGTTGATTATCATATAGGCGCATTCTGATTCAGGGAAGTGTACAGTGCATTTTCCAACCTTCCTTCTGAATCTCTCGATATAATTGATAGCCGACTCATCGGCATATTTCTTGAGATTCTTCAAACCAGTTACAATGACTTGAGGTTGGGGCCAATAAAATCTATTATGGAAACAACTCTCCATGTCAGCCCAACTCTGCACGGAGTCGGGGGTCAAGGATGAGTACCAAGCAAATATTGTTTCGATTAGAGAAATGGGGAATAACTGCAGCTTGTGATACTCGTTCTGGCCAACTTCGCCACATTGGGCGGCAAATCTGTCGATGTGCTCAATGGTAGATTTTTCATCATCACCCGAGAAGGTGACAAAATTAAGCGTTTTGAAGCCCTTTGGCAATGGTGCTACCCGATCTATCCAATCGGGGTAAGGCTTCCTGTAAATAGGCCTGCTCAAGGGTTTCAGTTGGATGCCAAAGTACCTCCTCATGGTATTTGTAATGGTTTCAGGGTTCATCAGTTGTGGCGTCTCCTATCGATTCTCGACTGGAACAGGCTAGTAGGCGTTCTGAACTGGAGGCCTCTATTCTGCACCTTGTTGAATAGGGTTTTGAAAGTTGTAGACATTCTGCTGGTGGTATATCCTCGTTGTTGCTATTGGGCATAGCCATCAAAGCCTGCAATCTGAGCTCTTGGAACAGTCGACAGAACTTGAGGATAAGGTGGAACAGCGTTCCATGTCTGCTCTCCTCGGACATCAGCCGCTCTTAGAAAGTTTGCGCTTTCTAGATTGTATGGATTGGGTACCGGTTGTGATTGATGGAATGATGTCCCGCTGTAGACAACGTCACTAGAAAGCCTAGCAGGGTCACAGCTAGAGGCCATCGGCTGCCAATTCGGCTGGCCAACATTGGTCGCATGTACCGTAGGGCCATTTGCATAAGCGTACGGTATAACAGGCGGCAAACCAAAGTGTTCGGATGCCTGAACTGGTCTCCGAGTCATGTTGATCTATCTATACTTCAGATTCGCTTGGTCGAGTGGCACAGTTTTCCCCCCAGCATTTGGTGGCAACCATACAGTAGACTGGTTACCAAGTGATTGGGCTTGTGCTCTTAGGTGTGCTATCGGCTGTACCTGAGTAGGTACTGACTGATACACATTCAGCTGAGGAACAACACCTAGAGTCACAGCTGCATGCTGCACAGCGCCACTCGTCAGAAGAATGGCAGAACTAGCCGAACCTTCTCCTGGATTCAGTCGATTGGCTTTCAATTCTCTCGTCTGCTGAACATCATTATGCACCATTGGCTTGACAGTGTCAGTCAATTGTTTGGAAACCTGGTACATAAAGTCGTGGAAGTCTAAGTCAATCTGTTGTCTAATGAAAGACGTGGTCATAACAGTTGGACCTTTAAGTTGACTAAGTTCACCAACAGCTTGGGTTGACGAAGGAAGTAGAGGGGTATCAAATGATGTAGGCATACCAGAAGAAGATGGTGGCTCATTGTTCCTTCTGGGAGGATTCTGTTTAGGATGTGTGATAGACTCTGGGTTTATTTTCTTACCAGACCTTAGGCGTATACACCAAGCGTGATCTTGACCTGGAGAATCAAACTTCGCTATGAGATCACCTATGGTCCCATTGGGTGTGCCAAATTTGTTTCCCTCCGAAGTGTTTGCCGTTTTATCGGATGACAAATTGATTCCTTAACTAAGCGATTTGGGCCGGAAGCGGAATTTTAACTTTCAGCAATGAGTTCCCCAACTACTCCAGAAAGCGTTATGATGGTGATTGAGTAAACTAAGTGGTAAGAAACATAAATACACCTAGAGTACAATAAAGGCGATAAAGATAGAATGAAGATATGTAAAAATCATATTTTTGATTGATTGTGTTGTCCTTATTCTGTACAAGTGATCTTACATTTATACTACAAGAAATAAAACGTGATCCTCCTATGTTAGCCACTAAATCGCCCACTAAATCCACTAACCAACTATGAGGACGTGGTGCCATTTTTTTATTCTTGATTTCCTCTCACACGATCGAAGGCACCTCCTTCTAGCTATTGACAGTTTGTTTCCATTTCTTGGGGTCTAGAAGGTGTTTTGACTTGGTCCTCAAGGCGTTCAAATATGTGTGGGTCCCAGTCGTTCCTCGGAATTATGATTCGGCCAGGTTCCCGAAATAGTCGGTGGAGCTTTTCTAGTCGATGGCTAGGACTAATAGATTCAGCTATGAGTCAGTTCGGTTATCGGCTTAGAAATCAGTTGCCTGCTCATTTTGAGATTTCCACCTTCGACTGACACTTTATTCGGCTAAACACTAAAAGTATTTTTTTAGTGTTAACAGTATATTTTCTCTATTTGTGGTACATAATAATACACATGAAATTAGAGTTACCATGCCTAAATTACGAGTTCAATGTGACTAAATATTCGATAATAGTTAGCATTGTTGTGGACTAACAAAAGATATTTCATGGTAAAGATAGTTAAGGTTGTATTCCTGCTAAAAAAATCAAACACCTTCGAATTATTAGCTTATACAACGTAACCTAGCAACATTAATTCGAAATTCATGAGTCGCTAGTCTAACTGTCCATCAGAGACAAGGTTAAGAAGTACCATGCATGATTGTGTTCGTCCTTTCTTTCTATCAATCTCACCCAAATAGATAGGGCTCAATCAAAAAAGGTAAACACCTAAAGCGAGCTTTATTTATTAATTTAGTAAAGTCAAGCTTAATATAATTCTATTATATAAAAGAGTGAAGCTGGGCATTAGTTTCAACATGTCCGCTTATTATCATAAGTAGGATCCAAGATTTGATGCTTTTGTGTTTCTACAATAATTTCAAGTTAATATAGAATAATAACTAAATTTACAATAAAATATTTATAGATATTTTGTAAATTTCTTAATACATGTACACATTCTGATCAAAAGATGCAGGGTTCATGTAAAATTGTAGACAACACTCTGGTTTGGGCCTACTTATTGTACTTATATTCAAATCGTAAGTATTTTAATCTTTCACACAACACGATTGACAGAAAATTTTACGTCATAACATCAATAATAGCGTTATATATTTACCACAAGTAAAATTTTAAAGTAAAAAGCATTTTGAAGTATATAAAAAACATGACATGTTGGTGATCTAGCTTGGTCTTTTTCTTCTTTTGCTTTGTGGTTTGGCGGATGGAGACGCTCTCCGAATTCTCATGTGGAAATAAAAAAGCTTTTTTCCTTTTTTCTTTTTCTGAAAAGCGAATAAAGTGAAATACTTTTGGTTATATTCCTCTAAAGAATAATAACAACACTGTTCAGAAAACCCTGTCCCTGAAAAAAAAAAAAAGGAACAAGAAAAATTGATGGCTCAAACCAAAACATGAAATGAGGTCTATGTTTTCCTTGGGCCATGTTAATTCTTCCTACTCTTGTATTGGGTCATGCAAACAATAACCCAAATAGTTTGGCCCAATACATGTTTTTGATCAATACACTTAATTTTTGAAGAAATTGCTACGTTTTTCCCTTCAAATGAACTTAAGGGCAAAAATAATGCAGGACATAACTTGTGAGAAATTATGATGTAAATATAAATTTATTTACCGAAAAAAAGTTATTTGTTACGACGGACAAAAATTAAAGACCAACACAAAATAGGGGCATAAGTGGCAATGACCCCTTAATTTTCACTTAGGACTCAACTTTTATATGAAAATTTGCCCAAAAATATATCAAACCTAAGGTTTATTTAGATCCTAGTGAGCTAATATAATAACAAGTAAAGTAATTTTTTTTCGTGCATTTAACATGTAAATAAGCGCTATTTAAGTGAGCTAGTAATATACTATCTGAATTATGACATCTTGATTACTACTCCTACATCGTTCTTGAGTAATGCAATCGAATATTTGATATCCCAACTGGTTATAGTTTTAACTTTTCATCAATACACAAGTTAAAATCATAAACTAAATAGCTTTTTTAAAGTTGTATATGCCAAAGTAAATCATTACTACTTTATAAAGTTTCAACTATACAATTATTACTAGGATGAAAAAAAGATCGGCGTTTTCAATTTTGATGAAAATTGATTAGAATAACAAACTTAGTCGAAAGACTCATTCATGTCATTGAAGTATCCAAATTAAGAAAACCTTATAATTTGGGAGAGTTATAGTGTTAGGAGTTTGAATTAGATAAATAATCATCTAGTTGAAGGATTTAAATTAGTAAATCATCGTGAACCACAATGAAAAAACAAAAAAAAATTATTATCATTCTAATTATCACAGTCCAAGCTCATACCATGTATTGTCCGCATTAGCCCAACATGCCTTATGGATTTGTCCCCGGGGCTAGGCCATCGCCGAGCCAAAATGGTGCATACCACGTGAACTTATATTATGCTTTATAAAGTTCGAACGTATCACGTGCACCCCTTCTTCAAAAGATTATCAGCCTAAAAACCTGTCAGTTCTTTCTCTGTGACCCGCCCTTATCAACCTGCTCTCCGACATAGGCGTCACACTAGTCAAATAGAAAAACAAAAGAGTTATACTTATTCAAGTGACACAAAGTTTTAGACTTGACAAATTGCCTGGAGAATGATTGGCCAAATGTTCCTTCATTGTTGAATAAAGGAGGCAAATTTTGCAGAAGAGTTTTTTTTTCTGGTAAAATGTTTTTTTATTTAGTTGCTAAATAAAGCAGACAACACTCACATTTTGTTTTCTTCCCTTTTTCTGTAATTTTCAATTTTTGTTCCCCGACTTTCTCAATGCGCTCTGACTATATAACTACTCCAAATTTTGTCACTTGCCATCAGGAAAACAAAAAAAATTGCTCCTTCCTGCTCCCTTTGGGTACAATTTTAATTTGAATTTAAGCTATATATATTGATTGTATAAAAAATTATCCTAGTAACTTAGTTTAACATGTTATGATAAGTTATCTATGTTTGTTTATGGCTCATGCTTACTATATAATAGTTACGTATCATATTATTTGGGTCATTTAATAGGTAAACATGTTATATTGAGATTATAATAACGAAATTATAATACAATGATTAAATAATAACGAGAATATTTGATGAATATAATTTTAATAGTTGATGTTTGGTTAAATGGACTAAAATGGAATATACGATGAATAGTATAAAGCATGTGTTTGGTTAATTAGGATAAACTTGACTTTGAGAAAAGAGCTTAGGAAAAGATATTTTTATCATTTTTGTGTTTTATCTCAGGATTAGTAGTTTCGTGATTGTAATCACATATTGAATGTGATATTAAAATAGTATTATAATTATGATATAACTAATTCCGAGATTGCTAACTTCAGAATCAATATTCAACAAAACACATGATAATGTAATCTCATATCTTATTTCAATATTTTTATCCATTATCCTATAAATCGAACGACCCTTGAGGATATAAAAACTAAACATAATTGGAAAATTAGCACAAATGACCCATTCGGGGTGGTCTTTAATTTTTGTCCCAAATTGGAGGCTTGGATTTGACATGAAACGTAGAAAGACCCATAGAAGTAAAGATGGAAAATCATATACAATATACCATCTACAATCTCTAAATATGAAAAATCATATTCCTACTATAATACTAATATCCTAATTACACTTGTATAAGAATTCTACAAACTATGGTAAGAAACCTAAATATCCTAAATATACACTTTGTTTGTGTGGGATACACAATGGTTTCTATCACACCCCTGCAATCATAGCGGGCGGTTGTCGTACGCTGAGATTGTCCCTAATATCTTCAAACAGAACCAAGGGAAGACCCTTAGTAAAGATGTCAGCAATTTGGTACTTTGAAGGGACATGTAAGACATGTACTTGTCCATGAGCTACCTTTTCGCGAACAAAGTGTATCCATCTCGATATGTTTAGTGCGTTGATGTTGGACCGGATTCCCAGAGAGATAGACGGCACTAACATTATCACAGTAGACCAATATAGCTTTCTGAATAGGAAAGTGATGCTCTAATGAAAGGTTACGCAACCAATATGATTCAGACACCACATTGGCTACTCCTCAATACTCGGCCTCCGCACTGGATCGCGATAAAGTAGCCTGGCGTTTTGCCTACCAAGAGACCAAGTTATCACCAAGAAACATACAATTACCAGAGGTTGAACGTCTGGTATCTGGACATCCACTCCAATCAACATATGTATAAGAGACGAGAGTAGACACTGAGTATGGTTATAAATGCAACCCATAATCAAGTGTGATATGTATGTATGTATCGTATAATGCGTTTGAGCGCATGCATGTGCTCAATCCTCGGATCATGCATAAATAAACACACTTGTTGAACTGCATAAGTAATATCTTGTCTCGTGAATGTAAGATACTGCAAAGCCCCTGCAAGACTACGATAGTGGGTGAGATCCTCATATGGTGTGCTAGACGTCAACCGGAGTAGATGAGGACTTACAAGATGACATGCCAGTTCTCTCAATAATATCAGTCGCATACTTCCTCTATGATAAAAATAGACCACCTGCAAGACGAGTGACAGCTAATCCCAAAAAATAACTCAAGGGCCCCAAGTCTTTCATAGCAAATTCTGAACTGATAAGGGTCATGATAGACTTGCGCAAATTATCAGATGAGGCAGTCAAAATAATATCATCCACATACAACATAATGTATGCTAGAGAAGTACCATGACGATAGATGAACAAAGAATGATCAGACCTGCTGTGAGAAAATCCAATAGTAGACACATAATCTGCAAACCTCTTATACCAAGCTCGTGGGGCCTGCTTAAGCCCATATAAGGACTTCTTCAGTAAACAGACATGGTGGGATAATTGGGGTCCTTAAAACCCAAGGGTTGATGCATGTATATTGTCTCCTTAAGATCACCGTGTAAGAAAGGATTTTTCACATCCAGCTGATGAATAGGTCATGCTTTCGAGAGAGCCATACTAAGCATAGTGCGAATAGTTGCTGGTTTGACCACCAGACTAAATGTCTCTCCACAATCCAAGTCAACCTGTTGTGTTTTACCATCATCTACAAGACAAGCCTTATGCCTCTCAAAAAAAACCGTCATGATTTTCTTTATGAGTAAAAATTCATATAGAACGAATGATATTGACACCAGGCGGACGGAGAACCAACTCCCACGTCTTATTTTCAATAAGAGCATTATATTTGTCATCCATGACCAGTTTTCAATTCGGGTCATGAAGGGCAGACACTGAGTTACGTGGTAGGGGTGATTTAGTGACATTTGAATTAAGATTAAAATGTCGTTTGGGTTTAAAGATACCCCGTTGGCTACGAGTAACGGGCCCTTGACTCGAGATAGAATTGGACAGGATTTGAGTATTGGTCGGGTAGGTAGTGGACTGGCCAGTAGGCAATGGGCCTGCTGACCCAACAACAGGTAGCGGACAACGTGGAAGTGGTGAAGAATTAAGTGGGCCAGAAATTGGACCCAGACCGGAAGCAGAAGCTGGGCCAGAATTAAGTGACGGGCGCACCAACGTTCTTGAGTTGATCCGTCAATTCCTTCAGCCTTTTACAATAGGCTGAGACATTCGAAAAATCCTCCATAATGACATGGGAAAATTCCTGCTCAAGAGTGACGGCACATAAATTTTTGTTATCTTGGAATATATCACGCACCCGATTCCAAGTTTCCATCGCCATGGCATCGGGTTCAATAATCATCTGCAACAGGTCCGTAGAGATAGTGGAATAAATCCACTGGAGTATTGTAGCATCAAGAGTCGTACATAACACAGGGTCATCATCGGCGGTAGGCACAGTCTCCTTGCCTACTTCTGCAGGGATGATATGATGAATGGCTTGATGCGAGCGTGAACTTTAAATAATTCCTCCCACATCGCATATTGGACGTTTTCCATCTCAAAAATGATAGGGATGTGGTTCTTGATGTTGGACACAGTACGGGCAAGATGAAACGTGTTCTTTGAGGTAGACGTTATGAAAGAACAAGAGGAGAATGAGGGATTTGGAAGAAAAAATTGGAAGAGAAAAAAAGTTTTGGCGGCGGCCTAACGGTTGCCGAGAATGAAGAGGGCAGCGGAAGGTTTTGGGAGAAGGTATTTTTGCCCTAGACTTCTGATACCATGAAAGAAATAATCTCTTGATTGTTTTCATTAATGAAAAGGTCTATATATACAATATACAATCTCTAAATATGGAAAATCCTATTTCTACTATAATACTAATATCCTAATTGCACTTGTACAAGAATTCTACAAAATATGGTAAGAAACCTAAATATACACTTTGTCTGTGTGGGATACACAGTAGTTTCTATCATTTATCTTGTTTAAAATGTCATAATTATGTACATTCTAAAAATAGGAATTTGAAGTATTCTTCTGTACATTCTTAAATTGCCAAAAAAAAAACTCTTGTGTGTATTACTTGAAATTTAGCGTTCTTAAAAGTTTGATCGTTCATTCTCTTTGAGTTTCGCCCTGAGAATTCTAACCTGCAGCTGATTTACGAATTTACCAAAAAGAAAGTGTACCATATAAATTAGAATGGATAGTGTACTATATAAATTCTTGCCTAACTTATACGAGTATTATTTTAGTATCAGTAATCAAACGTTGTGTTAGTTATTATAAGGTGATTATTTTTTTCTTATGCAATCAACCAAACAAAATATTATCTTATGTAAAATGTGTGCTGAGATTGATTACTCCAATATCACTCTAAGACGACCCTTAGTTTTCTTGGTATTCTAGAGATGCTTTGTCATAGAAACTGGTGAATTTCACCAAGTTTGTTGGGAAAATGCTTAAAATACACTTCGATTTTTGTTCGGATTTAGTGTAACACATTTAATTTTTACGGTGGTCATATTACCTTCCCTGAATATATATTTAAAGTGTTTCTTTGACATTTATCTGAAAAATTCGAACCAAAATCCAACGCGACACAAGGCAAGACTCGATTATGAAAGAATATAGTGATTCACAAGATCAAATTCCAAGAGAATCAACTGCTCTCTCCATGAAAAAAATTATGACTGTAGAAGAGAATTCTAATTTTTTATTTTGTTCGAATAGTGAAATGACCTGAAAATGATCGGACTCTTTTGTGTTTTGACTTTTTGTTCAGCACGTGTTTGAATTATTATCCAGTTCACTCGATAAATGTCAAAGAAATGCTTTGAAAACATATTTAGGAGCTTAATAGGACCCTCGTAAAAATTAGATGTGTTAGAGCAAATCTGGACAAAGGTTAAGATGTATTTTAGATATTTTCCCAAGTTTGTTTATGGCAGACGTAGAATTAAAACAATGGCAAAAAGAATTCTATCTACTAAGCTTTGTGTACAAAATTCTAATAAGTTTTAAGTGTTTGTAGTTGCATTAAGCTTAGTGTCCCAGCTTCTACTTAGTTTTTTTGTGTTTGTAGTTGATCAAAATTACCAAGTTACATAGAAGACATTCTATTGACATGCCATGATAACATAGTTAACGAGGGACTATAGAAAGTCAAAACTGAAGATATTGACTAGGAAGTTATCGAATTTGAACTCTTTTTTTAGCCATTCGCTGTTCCAAGCCCATCCGCCTAATAAATTCAGATATATTATCCTCAAATATAGAAAAATTACACAAATTTTAACATAATACATGTGTAATTAAATAATAAAACATACTTCAGGAAATTTGTGATTGTTCACAAGCAAAGGAATTGCACATT
Organism: Anisodus tanguticus; assembly: GCA_034509755.1. Lineage (NCBI taxonomy): Eukaryota > Viridiplantae > Streptophyta > Magnoliopsida > Solanales > Solanaceae > Anisodus > Anisodus tanguticus. The sequence continues at coordinate 40,891,117 of CM067559.1, read as the reverse complement.
TGAAATAATTGTAAATTAAGACACTTAAAATGAAACGAGCGGCGGTGGACGAAGCGGAAGCGAGAATGACGGCTTGAGTAACGCAAACATTGGTGAGAATCCAATGCCCCAACGGCCACGCACGACACGACGCTACTTGTTGGGGTTGAAATAATGAGGGCGTCATGAAAAAGCTTACAATTGCAAACATTGAACACAACAAATCAAACAATTAAAAAAAAAATACTAAAAAAACATAGTATTTTAATAGAATTTGATCAATTGAACTACATATGAAAACTAATATAAAGGAAATCATAACAACAATTGAGGGAATAGTCAGAAACTTTTGAATGAAGAACTTGATTTTTTTTAGAAACTGCTATGCTGTTACTTATTTATAAAAAAAAAACAGAATAAAAAGTTTTAATTTGATGAATTTCTTTTAGAAAACTCTGAAAATACAGGAAAGGTTATGATTATTTTAAGGTCAAATTCAAATGGACTACTCATTTTGTGTATAGCAATTTAATGGTATATCAAGAGGCAGTACCAAAAAAAGTTTTCTAAAAAATTATCAAGCCAAAATGAGTTAATTCAAGTGGCTTAAAGTGTTAGCATAGACACGTATATCTAAATAGTATCTCCTTCTCTTTATTTCTTCTAGTTTCTTTAAACGGTGTTTACGATTTCATTAAATCGATTCAAACCGAAAATCAAATCAAACTGATTAAATAAACTGATAGTTGTGTAGGTTTAGTTTGGTTTGATTTTAAATTAAAGAAAACGATAATATTTGATTTTAGTTTGATTTTATCAAAAACTAACCGAAGAAAAAACTGAACCAAACTAACAAGTTATATACATAATTTTATAACAACAACAACAATAACATACCCAATATAATTTTTATAATTATATATATTTAACATTTTAATCTTTATAAATAATTTTAAATACTTTAATTATTTTTTCATCAACATTTTCTTTATGTCATTTCGTAGAGTGTATAAGAAAATTCATAAATCCAAACTCATTAAGCCCATTTCTTAAAAGAAATTCATAAATCTAAACTCTTTTATTCTAAGAAACAACTATGAAATTTAAAATTATATTTCTTATAAACTTTATTCACTTGGTTAAAACTTATAGATCTAAGATATTTTCATTCTAATCCAAGAAAATAGAGCTCCCACAATAAAATGGTAATAGCATATTATAAGATGGAAAAGTCTTTTCTAATTGTAGGAAAAAAAATAAAGAGAGAAATATCATTATTTTTTAAAAAAAATCGAATCGAACCGATAACAACCAAACCAATGAATATGTATTACAGCTGGTTTAAATTAATTTCGTGGGTCGGGTTAAAAGGGGGAAATCAGATAATATCAATTGAAATTGGGAATTGAAGTTGATTGGGGAAATTCATTAAATTGAGGGGTATTTTTGTTAACTTTAGTAACTGCAGGGGTATAAATAACCAAACTTGTAACGGGAATAAAACTGACCAATAAAACAAAATAGAGGAATATTTTTTATCCTTTCTAAAAAAAAAATAGATGAAGTTGGGAAAAGCACCGTCAAACTCTTTATAATAATATTATTTGTTCAGATATTTTTTATTGTTATAGCGAAATATTGTTATAGTAAATATATAATATAACATAACACGAAAGTTCGATTACACAAAAAATATATGATTGTTATATATAGTGAAGTGTTGTTATATAAAAATGTTGTTACAGAAAAGTTTAACTGTATTTAAATATTGAAGTTGTGTTTGTACATGAAAATAAAGTTAAAGCTTTTTACGTGAAAACTGAAAACTCCTAAACCTATTTTCAAACTTCTATATTCCAAGTATAAACAACAGATCAATTTGATAAATAAATGGTTAATTGAAATTTTCTACCGATGCTTTTGAAAGAAAAAAAAACTGTGTGAAATTTGATGTCTCAACTTTTAGGGCTGCTTTTCCTCTAAATAGTTCTTCAAACTCAAATGCTACTTTAACACGGCACTATTTTTGTATATGTAATGATTATGTAACTTTACAAAACTGTTATACTCCCTTTTTGTTCCAAAAATTTCATCTTTTTTTTTTTTATAATCCAGGTTTCCAGGCTTGCGCCTGACTACTTCACTGGTATTACCCAGACGTCCTGGAGTTAATAGCACCGGTCCTTCAACACTATTACCAGGTAAATCGCGGAATGTGCTCCGATGGCCAGTTTTCTGGGAGCGTACAACTGATCAATGAGACAATGTCAAATTCCCCATCATGCAGAGTTTCTTCGTGCTTGCGGGGAAACGAACCCACGTTGTCCCATGCCAGAGCGCCTTATAGCGCCCAGGCTTTGCCACTGGACTATGCCCCGGAGGACCATGTTTGTTTTTTAAGTTATAAAATTTGGATTTCAGAAAAGTATTCTAAAGTTTCACTAATTGAAGTTGAAATTCTAGGTAGGATCCTGAATTTTCAACTTATAAAAGTAAAATTCCAGTACTCTTTTTTTTTCATATTTTAGTCATATTTTAACTTCACATTAAACAATGACTGTTTTTCAACACTTTGCAAATACTAACTATTTTTCTACTAGAAAATCGAAATATGGCAAACCCATGTTATTTTTACTTAATTTCATCTAAAGTCTTCTCTCCTTAGTTTTTCCATATTCACAATTAATATTATAAATTATTTATATATAGCTTAAATTTATTTTATTCATATTCATTCGAACTATTTGAATTAAATGTTTACCATATATGATGCAACACAAGAGTCAAATAATTTTATTCTCTAACCATACCGTGTTCAGCATTCACGTGCCGGTCTAATCGTATTTGCGTTTCGTATAACTCATTAAAGAGGAATTTCTTTTAGAGTTCGAAGTCGATAACTGATTAAGAATAAAAAGATCTAAGTTAACATCTGATTAAGAATAAAGGAATCTAAATCAATATATGATTAAAAATAAAGGAATCTCATTCATTCCACTGCAATTCCGTGATTCAATGAATATATGTGTAGTTATATATTCAACTTAATCAGATGCATCTCATAAATATAAAATTGGAGTAACTTTATAAAACCCTATAAATATAATTTCTTGATTTGATCATTTAGCAGAACACAGTAGCACCTTTTAACCTTTTTAACTCCACTAGAGAAGACATTCCTAGAGAAAACTTTTTCCCATAAGTCTAATTAAGTCGCATAATCTTTCTTTAATAAATAATTTAACTTTTCTCATAGCTGTCAAGTTCCAATAAATTAGTCTCCTTTTATATAATCATGCACACAAGAAAACAAAATTGGGTGAAGAAGTCAATGCATTCACCTCTCAAGAATCAAGATCTCCCATGTGCCCTGGGAATAGTTGGATGGCAAAGGAGCAAAACATAAAATTCAGCTGGAGGCATACATCGTGGGTTCGAACCCCGGTGAGAGCAATTTGCTCTTTTCTCGGGTAGGACCTTGTAGGTGATATCAGTTGCTCTGTTCTCAAACCCTGGTCATTCAGGCACATCCCCGTGATTTACTGGTAATGCTGAGGGACCGGGACTACTATCTCCAGGAATAGTCTGGCATAAGCCGGGAAGCTGGATATCAAAAAAAAAAAAAGAATCAAGATCTCCCACTTTTATTCTTATTTTAATTAAGATTCAGATTATATACATGGATAGAGATAAAGATCACTTTAGAATAATTAATCTAAATAATCGTTCAACCAACGGCTTAAATTTTTAGTCAACGGGTATATAACAGATACATAATCCATATATAATACTATGTGTATCTTGTATAATCAATGTATAGTCTATGCATAAACGACTAGAGATTCAAAAAGTAAACATTAAATCTGACATGTTATTAGTGTAAAGACTCCATTATTTTACACAATCAGTGAATTTTAACCTATTATGATCTCTACTTTTTACTAGGGCTGGCCAGTGGGCCGGGTCGCCCCGGTCCCAATAAAAAAAATGTGCACGGGACTTGAAACCGGGACGGGACCTGGGCTCGTCCCACCCGGGCCCGTCCCGACCCGATCCCGCCCGCCCCATCCCCTTTGCAAAAAATGGTTGTTGCACAATGACCATTTTATATTTTGGCTGTTGTGTAACGGCCATTTTTGGCTTACCCCCTACCCCCTTAATATTAATTTTTAACCTCTAAGTTAATATATTTACACTTTAACCCAATTTTCCAACTATAAATACCTCATTTTCTCTTCATCTTTCTCACAAATCTTCCTACAATCTCTTTAATCTCTCAATCTACCTCTCTACAAGTCTACATTGCGTACTAAAAATTATATTTTATTTGTTCATTTGTATAATTGTATCAAAGTTCAAAAAAATTGACTGAAGTTGGCAACTAGCTTGAGGATCATCCATCGAGCAAAGTTTCAATTTTCAACCTCGATTACACGTCGGCGTTTGGTACCTTCGTTCCTTATTTAAATTATTATTGTTACTTTATTTTAATTATCATACTTAATTTTATTATCTTTAATTATTTTTTTGCATAATTAAAATGGAAGGATTAAGAGGTAAGGGTAAGGGTGCTTCTTCTAGTAGGAGTAATAAGGGCACGTGTACTTCTTCTAGTCATCTTATTTCTAGACAGGATGATTTGATTGATTACACTCATATAGATGAAACTGAATTTTTTAATGATATACCATTAGACGATGAGATATATTCTACAACTCAACCAAACTTTAATTTAGAAGATAATCTAGATGACACACTCACTAATCTAGATGACACACTCACTAACCTAGATGACACACCCACTAGTGCACCTCAAACTGAAACTGGAACGCCTCTTATTCCCCTAGTATGAGACAAGGCCCATACAACGAAAATAAAAATCTGCTGCATGAGATTTTTTTTATAAGGACCAAGAGAATCAAGTAGTTAGATGTCAAATTTGTAAAAATATTTATAAATTTAAATTGAGAAAAGGTCAGGGTGAGACGGGAGGTTTATTGAGACATGTACAAAGTTTTCACAAAGCTACGTGGGATTAATATGAGGCTACAAAGTCGGGTGCGCCAATGCGCTCTCAGTCGGGCAAGGTTCACATAGTGTCCTGGACAAAGTACAGGGTCAATTAACCCAATTTTAGCATATAAATATATTGATGATAGGTACACTGAAAATTTTATTGCAGAAATGTTCATCAAATTTGCGATTATTATGGTATAACTGACAAAATAATTACTGTTACGTTAGATAATGCTTCTTCTAATAATTATGCTATTAGACTTTTAAAAAATCTTTTAACTCCATCTTTTCCTAATCATTTTCATATAAAATGTGTGTGTCATATTTATATTAGTTGTAAAGGATGGTCTATCACTTTTTGAAGACATTCTTAATAAAGTACAATTTGCTATAAACTTTATTTTTAAAAGTAATAGAATACAAAGAAAAAGAGAATATAAAAAAAAACTTGTCACGATTGGGGACTACCTTATAGAAAAATTCTCGAAGAAGTAACGACTAGTGGAATTCTTTATATGAACAACTACTTGTTGCTTATGATTATAGAAGACCTATAACTTTATTTTTTAACGTCCATAATCGAAATCCAACTGATATGGTTGTAGATAACGATTGGAAAAAAATATGTGATTTTTTTAATTGCAATTTTACTATGTTATTTGCAACTTTCAACACCACAAAGTTGCAATTTTGAAATTGTATTACAAAAAAATTATATTTCTATTAAATAATATAAGAGATACAAAAACAGCCTTGACATATTTTTATTACACTATCATGTTCAATTAAGTTGTTTATATATGTTATTTTCTTAAATTAAGTGCAAAAAAAAAATCGGAAAACCCGATCCCGCCCTGGCCCGATAAGACCGGTCCCCTTTTCCGCCAGAGGACCGGTCCCGCCCTCCCCCAGTCCCGTCGGGACCCGCCCCAAACCCACCCTCTGGCCACCCCTACTTTTTACCATATTATCAATTTATATTCATCAATAAATTTACCTATAATTACCTAATTAAGTGATTTAATTATGTCAACGTATAAAACTTATAATTCAAATTAATTAACCTCTCTCCTATGGAGAGCCTAAATTATTAATTCAACTTGTCCTAACATATACAGCAAAGACATCACAATACTGAGATCACAATGTTTTGGAATTTTGCGGATTGTTTCCCTATGAGGATTCTCTTTACATTTTGCCTCCAAAACATGACTTGATTTCCCACTTTTCATAATTATGTCTTTTGTTCCCCACAAGTGGCATGTATTTATTTAATCACAAATAATTTATTCATCATTTACTACTAAATCAACCATAAATATTTAATTTGTCCTAATCAAAGGGTTATCAGTGATGGGAACATGGTGTAGATGGTTATAAAAATTTAGCCAGAACTGTTAACCATGTCATTGTTGAGATATTATTAGTTTTAAAAAATACTTCTTAAAATTGTTCGATCCTAAAAATTGTGCAGGAAAATTTAAAAATTATACACTTTTTTATTTCTGTAAATATAATTGAAAAATAATCATTATTACGAAATTTCAAAATCCAACACCAGGATAATAAGTGATTAATTTTCGAAGACAGAGTCGAGAAATGATTATTAAACTATTTCTAAAAATTGTGATTATTTATCTATTCACACGTCTTAATCAGTAGTGTATGACTAATCTAATTTGTAGGAAGAAATTTGTGGTGTGAATCACAACTTTCCTCTCATTATAACTGTTTTAAAATCCGCTAACAAATAAAAAATATTTTCATTTATTGCTTTTTTAAAAAAAAAATAGGAGCCTTTCAATCATTTTCAAGCCAAATTTTTAAAGATGCTTTCGACCATAAAAATCCAAGATTATATACTTGACCAATTTCAGTTTTTTCTTATAAAAAAGGAGAAGGGATATGACAACACAACAAGTTACATTTTTATAAAGAAATGATAAAAACAAATAGGATGAAATAAATTAAACTATGCATGTTTCAGCATTGGAGTTTGATTCTTGAAATATATTGGCTCCTCTAGTTTCCAAGAGACTAATAAAACATTTATATAGAAAAGATTTAAACAATATACATTAAAAATAATAGTAAAATGACATTTTTACATTAAATATAATTTAATCTATTATAATAAGTTATTAATTAGTGTTAAATAAACTAACCTGTAATAACCTTTGCAGTGACCTAATTATACAAATATTTTTACACCGTTAGTGCATAAACTAAAAAGCATATTGAATAATTGGAGATAAAACGACAGTAACACACGATGTGTTTAATAAAATTAATGAAAATTATATAAAGATCACGATCTAAATCTTAAGAGATACATAAAATATTTGGTGATTCCCTTTTGTCTCTCTAAATCTGGATATACAAAATTACCCGATACTTATCTTGCTGGAAAGTAACCATAGCTATGACAATATTTGATATGCAGTCGAACACTAGTGTTATAAAAACAATAAAAAAAATGGACAGTACTAACTACTAACTCATTGATTCCCAAAAAGAAATGCACAAAGCAAACTTTTTACTTTACCAGATATACCGTAAAAAAAAAACTACTTTCCAAAATTGTAAAATCTTCTTATTTGTACATCAATAGTACATCATGACTTTTTCTTCTGTCTTGATCTCATCAAGAAAGAAACTATTGTTATTACATGTAACATGATTAGTGCTAATTAGCTCCTTAATCTCCTCCAAGCTACTATAATCTAATGGATTTTGTTGCTCAACATAACCACCACTTCCACTAATCAACTTTCCTCCACCTTCATTAATCAAGAACTTCGAGTTACTATGATTTTCTTCTTCTCCAATAACACCATTATACATATAACTATGAAAATCTAAATTTTCTCCACAATTTGAAACACCATAACTCTCATCGGAAGAAGTAGCGGGTCCCACAAAATTACTTTCTTGAAAAGTACTAGCGGTAATGCTTGAGGTACAACTAGCTGATGCAGCATTATTCAAGAAAGTACTACTTGATGGGGTTGTAGGAATATTTGTTTCATAGCATGGGAAAGTAGTGGTGGTGTTGTTATAATTTGATGAGACTAATAAGGATGAAGCTTGAAGAAGTGAAATTTGTGGGCAATAATTATTATTATAACCATTGGTTATAATTTGGTGTTGATGATGATGATTAAGAGGCCTAATTTTGTGAGATGAAGAGACAAATCCCATTAATTTCTTCTTGAGCTTTGTGTTCCAATAGTTCTTGATATCATTATCTGTCCTACCTGGTAATTGAGCTGCAATTATTGACCACCTGCACTTGTTAGTTAATGTTGAGATTAGCTTAATTTCCATGATCATAAACATAAAAGCTAGTAATTACTGATTAATTAGACTTCAATTCTTGGAACTTCAAAGTAATAGTCATGCATGCAAAGTTGAAACATCTTTCTAGGGTCATGCCGGTCAGAAGCAAAAGCTGGTTCAAGATTTAAATTTTATCGGTTTGAGTTTGAAACGTTACCACACCCCATCTAGGGAAGGAGCTATTGGGGCTAAAGGGGGTTCGTACGAACTCTCTTTCGCTAGAAAATCACACTATATATACAAGGTTTTAATTATTTTTTTATATATATAATAGATGAAAATCGCGTTTAGTAAAAATTCTGATTTCGCCACCGATCATAATTAACTTATTGGGTTCGAAATCTATTATTTTAATGATTTTTTAAACATATATACAGGTCTGAATTTAATTGAACCAATAGAACTATATACATACCTGCTTCCTATGTTAGCATAAAGGCTGCAAATGACTATGTCTTCTTCATCTGAGAATTCTCCATGTTTAATGTTAGGCCTAAGATAATTTAGCCACCTTAATCTGCAGCTCTTCCCACATCTTCTTAGCCCTAATCACAAACAATGATATAACAAATTAGAGTTAACTAACAAAATAAAAAAAGAAGAAAAAACACAAGAAAAAAGACCAACAAATCAAGTAGGAACGGAGCTACAATTGTGCTTACGAGTTTAGTATAATCATGTACCTTTGATTCAAATACTGTATTTGTATAAATAATTTTTGTCCAAAATTCAGCAAACTACCTAAAATCCATAACCTATAAATTCAAAATTCTGACTCTGCCTATCAAGATTCTCATTTTTTTCTAAAGAAATGCAATTAAGTTGAACACACCAGCTTTTGTTAGTTAAGTTCCAGTACAACAAATTACTTGACTAACAAAAGCAAAAATGAAACAAAAGTAGAAAAAAGACCAACAAATCAAACAGGCGCGGAGCGATAGTTCTGCTTATAGGTTCGGCAGAATTCAGTATCTTTAATTCATGCACTGTATTTGTATAAAATTCAGAACTCATTAACTCAAAATCCCCGCTCTATAAAAATATGCAATTAAACTAAACATACCAGCTTTTTGTGGAAGAGCAATCCAATTGCCACCAGTGCCTAATTTCTCAATATATTCTTTTAATTTTGCATCTTCTTCAGGTGACCATGGCCCTTTCTTCACATTTTCTTTATCACAACATGGAGCTCTTCCCATAATTCTTGATCTTAATTTTCTTTCTTTCTCTCTCAAGGATTTGGAAAATGGACTAAAAGTGTTGGCTTATGAAAAGTGAATTTGTATAGCAACATATATTTATTGAGAGAGATATCTACACAAGTCAAAGAACACATTAATTTTCAATTTTTATAAAGTTGTCCTACACTAGTTGAGTGATTAGACTTATAAGGAGACACAAGTTTCCACCATAAAATATTTTACTACTATAAAAGAGAAATGGAAATTGCGTGTATATATATATGTACCCATTGATCTCTAAGCTTTATTTACTTGGTCTTTGGTAAAGCAAAAAATGGTTATCTTGCTAACTTAGACTTACTACCTTCATATTGTATGTTAACAAGACCCATATATATATATATATATATATATATATATATATATATATATCCATTGATCTCTAAGCTTTACTTACTTGGTCTTCGTTTTTTTTTTTTGTCACAGTGAAAGGATCCAAAGTCTGCCTAAGTAATGGCGTACAATTCAGCAATTGAATATGATTGGTCATAGCCATCTATAGGCCAAGTCATAGGCTAATTATCAAATTTGAACCACCAAACAAGTACAGGTACAAATAGAAGTATATTGCAATTTGAGCTTTATGAGTTGTAAGTTGTAACTCTAAATTTTAATATTTGACTTAAGTAGTGAATTCATCAAAATCTATTATTCGTATTTAGTAAATTTTTTAAAATATATATAGAATTTGAGTCAAGGTTACGGTATTTCGATGAATCCATAACATCTATAGTGTTGGTTATGAATTCATGAGAACTCAATAACTTTTGTCTAAACCTTGTATATATATTATGTAATTTATAAATATTTGATTATAAATTCAATTATTATTTTAATATTAATTTAAAATTATTATGAGAAAAAAAATATTAATCATTATAGAAATCCATAAATATTAAATCTTAAATCCACTTCAGAGTTCAGACACCAAATCGGCCCTGACTTCAAATTTTCCACTTTTATATTTATGAAAGTTATTACTCCAGTAACAAAATCTTTAAAAAATTACAACAGGAACTAGCATTAGTTGAGTTGAAGTTAAAGATTTTAACATATATACTAATACATAGTATAATTTTCTTAATTATAGAAGATTGTTATTTTGATCAAGCTTGATATGAAGAAAGCTATCTGTAATTGTAGATTAACTTATTTGGTAGTATTAAACATTGTATATATCAGTGCACAAAAAATAAACTCAATATATTAATTAGTTAACAATAACTCGTGTTTCTTAATTACAGATCTTCCTCAAATCATGAAACAAGACCCTACCTAGTTGTGTCTATTGACAACATAATCATTACAACTGTTTAGTTGGTATGCTAAGTACTTTGATCCTATCAAATTAGGTTGTTTCAATTTGACTGGCTATTAGATTGACTGTTCAAATAACAATAAAAAGATTTAAAAAAATGAATGAAGACGAAAATTCTCGTATTATCTTAATTTTGGCATTACAATAAGCACTCTAATAACAATTTTATTTATCTAGTCGAAAAGGTTCAATTATTTAATGTGATAAAAAATACTTTCGCGATAAAGTTTAATGATTATACATAAAATTAACTCAATAAAAGTGTGCTAATAGAGTAAAATTTCTTCAAATATAACTTTAATCTTTACAAATATTATGGCTAACATTTACTTATGGTCATTGAAGCTTATCCACTTTATAATAATAACGTCATAAAATTATTTTTGGCTAGATAAAGTAAGTAAATTCTACTCTATATATATAATAGCCAAATCACAAAATTTTATCAATTGTAACAGTAAAGTCGTCTTGATGGATAACTATAGTCATTGTAGTAAAATTTAGTTACTTTAATGTTATAGTGCGTAATGTCACGCCCTTAGTCTTCAACTAAGCGCATGTGCGACACTTGACAACTTGCTCACGTTCTTACACAACTTGCTCACGATCTTTCTATGCAAGTCAGCCTAAATTACTACTCTAAAGATAGCTAAGGAAATGATAGTTTAGGAAGACATGAGAAATTTGTTAAAAGGAAGCTTTTATATTATAGAGAGCTTGAATTATTTGCTTGATGATTTACAAATGAATGACTCTCCTGCTTATACTACTCACCTAGGGACTAGTATGTAAATAATAATTATTGTGCAAGTCCCTACATATTTACAAATAAGCCCCTCTTCTAGAAGTCTCTACACAACTACAGTATTCTAAGGACTTCCCTTAAATTCTAGGGTCTTCCAGGAAAGTCTTCCCAAGGATGCTCTCCATGGCTCTAGAATCTTCCCACCTATGCTAGCATTTTTCCCATGTAAGCATCCACATGGATAAAATATGTGCCAAGTGGTACCTATGTGGCATGATGATATGGTGGGTCATCACACTGTCCCCCACCTAATGTTGCGACGACGGCGCATTATTGTTGCATAAAATCTCGAATCTTGTCTTTGAATTGCCACAAGTCTTCATATCGCTCTCATATGGCCTCCTCTGGTGATTGCCTTTTCCAATGGACGAGGAACATGGCGGTGGCTTTCTGCCCTTGTCTTCGCTTGGCATGTTAATCAATGATAACCTCAATCTCTCGATCATGCGAGACGGTGATAGTAATAGGCGCTCGACTTAATTGGCCTCTACTTGGATCATCTTTGTCTTCATGGTATGGCTTTAGCATACTGGTATGGAAGACGGAATGAATCTTAAGATGAGGTGGTAACTCTAACTTATATGAGATCTTGTCCACCTTGAAAACGATTCTAAACAACCCCTCGTACTTCCATACCAAGTTCTGATGCACGTCCCGTAGAGCATTCAATTGCCTCAGATTAAACTTCACCAAAATCATGTCTTCAACCTTATAATTTGTGGGACGACGCTTACGGTCTGAAAACCTCTTCATCTTCTTTGTTGCCTTATTCAAGTAGGATTTAGCAGTGTAGAGTTGTTCCTCGAACCCCTTGACTATATGGTAAGCCCCCAAACTCTTCCCCTCGAACGTTGTTGGTAGTAAATGTGGAGTTTCTGGCTGTTGACCCGTGACTAGCTCAAATGGTGATCGCTTCGTGGACTCACTTCGTTGCAGGTTATATGAGAATTAGGTTATGTCTAAGAGGCTTGCCAGATCCTATGGATGTGCACTCACATAATGCCTCAAATAGCACTTCAGTAAGGCATTGACCCTTTCCATTTGTCCATCTATTTATGGGTGAAAACTTGTGAAAAAGTGCAAGTCCATACTAAGGATGTCGAACAACTCTCTCAAAAAGTTCGTAGTGAATCGGGGGTCTCGGTTATTGATGATATGCCTTGGTATGCCCCATTACTTCACCACATTCTTAAATAATAGGTTGTCGGCTTCTTTGATTGTACAACCTGGTGAGGCGAGCAAGAAAGTGGCATACTTCAAAAATCTATCCATGACCACCATGATAGTGCCATAACCATCAGAATTCGGTGGATAAGTGATAAAGTCCATAGTCACGCTCTCCCATGGATGCTCCACAACTGGTAGTGGCTCCAAAAGTCCTCCGAAATGTCTCTGTTCAACCTTGTCCTATTGGCACACAAAATAAGTTTGCACATAGCACTCTATGTCCTCTCGCATGCGCGGCCAATAGTAGACTGACTCAATCAAGGTCCTAGTGCGACGTTGGCCTAGATGACCAGAAGCGTCGTGTCTTACCTTGGACGGCTAGGTTCATAAGTTGTGTTTGCTATAGGATCATGTTGCATACCATCCTTGATAGCATCTCAAATGTCACAAGTGGTTGTGGTGATGGCAGCAAGTTGAGCCTTTCTACTCAATATGTCAGCCACACATTACCCTTTCCCGACTTGTACTTCAACACATAATCAAACTCATCCAAGAAATCCTATCACATCGCTTGCTTTAGTGTGAGCTTTTTCTGTGTCTGGAACTGGCTACTGGCCACGTTGTCAGTCTTGACCTCGAACCTCGACCCAAGCAAGTAATATCGCCATGTGCGAAGTCAATTCACAATAGCAATCATCTTCTTCTCCTACACAGTATAACGTCATTTTATCTCGTTCAACTTGCGGCTCTCGAACGCTATAGAATGCCTATCTTGCATCAAGATACCCCCAATAGTAAAGTCAGAGGCATATGTATTCACCTCAAATGTCTTGGTAAAGTCGGGCAATGCCAAAATTTGCTAATGACATGTCCCAAGAAGTGCACATTTGACTGTGCGAACTCGCACTTCTCCCTCTTGATGTATAGCTCGTTCTCCTGTAGGACTTGGAAAACCTTTATTAAGTGCTCAACGTGTTCCTCCAAGGTGTTGCAGTAGATGACTATGTCATCCAAGTAAACCACTACGAACTGATCAAGGTAGGGATGAAAAATCTCATTCATGAGAGTGTAAAATGTTGCAGGTGTGTTGGTTAAGCCGAAAGGCATGACCAACCACTCAAAGGCTCTGTACCTTGTCACACATGTTATTTTTGGTTCATCCCCTTCTGCAATGCGAACTTGGTAGTAACCCTTGCGAAGGTCCATCTTGGTAAAGCACTTGGCTTGCCTAAGTCTGTCAAATAAGTCAGCAATGAGCAGGATATGGTACTTGTTCTTCACTGTGGCCTTATTAAGTGACTGGTAGTCTATGTATAAGCGTAATGATCCATCTTTTTTCTTTTTTAACAACACTGGTGCGCCAAAGGGTGCTTTCGATGGGTGAATATGACCGACATCAAGTAGGTCCTTCAGTTGCTTCCTAAGCTCCTCCAATTCAGGCAGTGCCATACAATAAGGGGAGAATACGAGTGGTTTAGCCCTGGCTCCAACTCAATCTTGTGATCCACCTCACATCTAGGAGGCAAGTGCTTAGGTAGTTCCTCGGGCATAACATCTTTGTTCTCCTCGAGCTGTTTCTCTATGCAAGACGGTAGTGTATCTTGGCTACTATTGTCTTCCTCCAAACTTGAATTCGTAGCCATGAATGTTTGCTCCCTTTTCTTGAGACCTTTGATAAGTTGCATTGCTGAAAGTTGTACTTGGCCCTATCCATGCAACATAATCATTGTAGGCACCATGCATGCTCTTTCTCGTTCCAAGACTATGAGATGTTGGAGGTAGGGGTCGATCATCGCGTGGCAATGTTTGAAGAATTCTTGCTCCAATGTCAAATATATCCATAGTAGTGGCGATAAAGTTTGTTGTACCTTTCCAATCGCCTAATTTTACACTGACGCCATTAGCTACACTACGAGCATTTTCTGGATCAGCATTAAAGGTTTTTATGCGGACATTAATTGAAACAAGCTTTAACTTTAGTCTCCTAGCTGCAGCCTCGGTCACAAAACTGTGAATTGATCTAGTGTCCACCAATGCGCGAGCGAGCTTGTTATTGATAGTGAGATCCACGTACTGGTTTTTATTCTTGGCAGGCTTGCTAGGTTGCTTCTTGACATCGCCACATAGTCTGATCGTCCCTAACTGTGCAGTTCCTGAATTTTGTCCTTGCATTTGATCCTTCTGGTCATGAACCATAGCACTGAGGCTCTTTAAGTCAGGATAATTCCTAAAGCCGTGTGGCTCTCCTCATATGTAGCATCCCTTCTTCTCAGCTTGAGCCTTCTTCTCAGCGTAGCCCTGACGGCCATTTGACTGTTTACCATCAAACTTGCTGGCATCTTGAGTCTTAGGGTATTGTTGGTACATCACTTTTCCTCTGCCACGGTCTCTCCCGCCTTTGGCATTGCTACCCCTTGACTCATTACCTTTGCCTTTGTCATGCTTGTCATGCCTGGAATCTATCAAAGACTTGGCCTTCACTATGACTTGGTCTATGTATACGACTTAACGGTGTTGCAACTCGTGCTTAGCCCAATTTTGCAATCCGTCCATGAAGTGGAAAAGTAAGTCATTACTGGTCAGGTTAGGAATTTGAAGCATCAGGGTGGTGAACTCCTTGACATAGTTGCGTATACTCCATGTTTGCTTCAATTCCCTAAACTTACGCCTTGCCTCATATAAGACATTGTTTGGGGAAAGTTGACGCATGAACTCAGCCTTGAACTGGTCCCACGTGCTAATGGCGCACAAACCTCTCTCAATATCGTCCACATTACTTCTCCACCATAGCATGACAGTCTCCGATAAGTACAACACATCAGTGTTGATCTTAGCCTCATCGTCCCTCACTTTTTCATGCCTGAAATAGTTCTCCAAGTGCCAAAGAAAGAAATCCACTTCTTGTGCATCACGAAACCATTTGAACACTAGTGGCTTGGGAGCCTCGATCTTAGACTCCCTCATTACAACAATATTGTTGGATGTCTTAGTCACGCCAGCGTCTACCTGCTCTTCGAGTGTGTCGATCTATGTCGTCATAGTATCGATAGTGCTTAACGCTTCCACAAGCCTGCACTCTAGCGCAGTAACAATTTGCATTATCTTAAGCTCCACCTGCTTGTGACCCTCAAAGTCATTCCAGACGCTCTCAATCTCTTTAAGAGTGTGGCCCTCAAGAACGCTAAGGGTGCCCTACACCTTCCCGAGACGTTGGCCAAAGATGTCGATGGCGTTCATCCCCACGTTAACCTTCATTATCCACTCTTTACCAAGAAATATATTCTCGGGCAGGACCTCCGCGTCATCCTCATTCGTATTAGTGGTAGAAGGTTCTTGGGATGTAAGCCCTTTATTTGGCACAACCTCTGGTGCCACCTCCTGACTCTTGTTGGTGGCATTCCTCTTTTTGAAATGTCCCTTTCTTGCTAGCAACATCCCGAGTGACGTTGGCTTGGGTGTTAGCAACGTTCATTTCTCCGTTGTTTGCCATTTCCTTAGTATCAACCTTCACATTGATACCGCGTTGTCACGTCCTTCGTTGACTAAGCGCACGTGCGACACTTGACAACTTGCTCACGTTCTTGCACAACTTGCTCACGATCTTGCTATGCCAAGTCAGCCTAATTTACTACTCTTAAGATCCCTAAGAAAATGGTAGATTAGGAAAACAAGAGAAATTTGCTAAAATGAAGCTTTTATATTGTAGAGAGCTTGAATTATTTGCTTGATGATTTGCAAATGAATGTCTCTCCTATTTATATTACTCACCTAGGGACTAGTATGTAATAATAATTATTGTGCAAGTCCCTACATATTTACAAATAAGCCCATCTTCTAGAAGTTTCTACACTGCTAGATTATTTTAAGCACTTTCCATGAAATTCTAGGGTCTTCCAAGAAAGTCTTTTCAAGGCAGCTCTCCATGGCTCTAAGTCTTCCCAAATATGCTAGCATTTTTCTCATGTAAGCATCCACATGAATAAAATACGTGCCAAGTGGCACCTATGTGGCATGATGATGTGGTGTGTCATCACAATAAAGTTCAATTACTTTAATGTGATAAAGTAATTTTGTAGTCTAACTCATAATGAATAAAATTAATGATTTTTCCGTTATTGTGAAAAAATTCAAGTACTTTAACGTGGCGAAAAATTCTTTGGTGATTATACTATTAGAATGATAAAATCCGTAAAAATAACTCAGTCAAAGTTTGTTAATAGAACAAAAAAATCTTTCAAAATAAGTCTCGTCCTACAAATATATTGGCTAAACTTTCTTCCACAGATAGTGATGTACAGATATAGGTAGCCATGTGCTAATTAATTGCTACTCTTATCTCCAAAGTCATTTCCGTACAATTAAAGATGATGTTGAATTTATCTCCAACAGTACCAAACCCCTACCCCCAAAGAAAAAAAGAAAGAAATTGCCTTAATTCCCACCTCATCATTACCCAATAAAGGAAAAATGGTGTAGTTATTGTTAAATAATAATCCAAAAATCAGTCAAAATTGAACCAAGAAAATTCAAAATGCTCCACACTTATTAGAAGTTTTATTGTGTATGCCAAATCATGTGAATATATAGTAGTAGCAAGTACAAAAACCTAGCCTTCCTATAATATGACTTAAAAAATTTCACAACAATTATCAATTATCTTCTAATTGTCTCTTTTCCTTTTAGTATAAGTCACGATACAAACCAGAGGACCGCGACGGACACTCGGATTTCACCCGTTGGGTACCGCTAATTACACCATTAACGTCTATTCTCAATTAAATACGGACTAAGCCGAAACAGATTATGTAAAATCTTAACCAGAAATCCAATTTTCATATTTACATACCCATACCAAGGCCGACAAGGTCATACATGACAACTAACCACAGGACACCTGTCTACAAGCCTCTAAAGAGTACATGACATTACAAGGACGGGACAGGACCCCACCATACCCATATGCGTATGCAAAAATACTATACCACGACCAACTGCAACTCTGAAACAAATAGAGTGCTCCAACATCAGCTGAACCAGCAACCTACTAGCTTGAACCGTCACCATCTTTAACTGAACTTGTGGGCATGAAACGTAGCGTCCCCCGACAAAAGGGACGTCGGTACGATTGATGTATTGAGTATGTCAGGCATGAGCAATAGCATAACAGGGATTTAACAACAACTGAAACAGGAACAACCGACCAATAGTACATATCTCTGAGGGTCCTAATACATATGCCTACGTGTTATGCACAATGCGGTAAATACATATATACTGGCCACACAAGGGCATCTTCCTCCCAATCATATATATATATATTGGCCCTTAATCATACATCTTCATTCATTAAGCCACATATGCTAGCCACACAGGCTTTATCATTATCATATCCCAGTTGATCAGGTGGTCTGCGTATCCCGTTTCCCATCCCCAATATACGGTCTTGCGTAAAACATGAATGCAATGCAAATGAAAATGCATGAATAACAATAGCACATCCTGGGTGACACAATATCCTTGTACCTTCGGCTAACGTTGTAAATTTCAACATCTTTTCTGTATGCCTCAATAAGGACTTAGGAACATATTTAGACATGCTTTTAACATAAGAATCAATAACATGAATATTCTTAACTTCTAAGAGTAGAACAATTTATGGAACAATATCACGGCTACGTTTTGTTACATGGAACATGCCAAAAGAAATAAATAATTTGCCTTAACATATCTCGATTATTGTCCTTTCAATAATTCTTATATTTGAACTTGCTGGAACGTTGCTTCAAGAACATCATCAAACGTTAACAGAAAAACGATGTACAATTTATTTTTTTGGCAAAAATATATTATACGGCAAAATCAACGCTAAGAAAGATTGTAGTTTCGTGAGTTAAAATTTTGTAATTTAGATAAAGTCATGTCGACACTAAATTATAGAAGCGGTTAATTTCCACTTCATTTTTTTTTTCCAAAAGGGATATTGATGTACCTATTGTTAATTAATGACCCAAGAATCAGTCAAATTGAAGCAAGAAAAAGTCACAATGGTCCAAATTAGAAGCTTTATTGTGTATCCCAAATCATGTGAATATATAGTAGTAGCATAGTACTAAAACCTAGCCTCTTCTATAATATGACTTAGAAAAAATTTAACATCAATCAATAATTATCTTTAATCGTCTCTTTTAAAAAGTATAGTTAATGTACGGTAGGAAAGGAACTGATCAAATGTCAACAGAAAAATGATATACGAATTTCTTCTGAAAACATATATTATATAGCAGAATTGACACTAAAAAAATTATAGTTTTGTGTGTCTGAAAAGTTCGTCATCTTGACAAAGTCATGTCGACATTAAATATGAAACTATATGCGATTTGTATTAAGGGTTAATAACATTTTGGTCCCTCAATTATTGATAAATTCTAATCATTTGGTCCCTCAATTTTTGGTTCGTCATTAAGCATATTTAATCATCAATTAATTGAAATGTGCACTTTTGATTGGTTAGTCATTAAGCATATTTAATCATCAATTAATTGAAATATGCACTTTTGATCAGAAGTGCTAGCTATAAACAACATACGGTAGGAAATGAATTGATCAAAAGTACGTCAACAAAAAATAATTTACGATTTTTTTCTACAAAATATATATATTGTATAGCACAATTGACACTAAAGTAAGATCTTAATTTCATGAGTCTGAAAAGTTCATCATTTGGTTAAAGTCATGTCGACACTATATATAAAATTAACTATATGGGATTTGAATTAATATCTCATCCCCCCCCCCCCCCTGTGTAAGTGTAGAAACGTTGGCAACTTTGCCTCCCTATATATAGTCAAAAACTTCAACACAAGTGAAAGTTTAAAAATTAATTTGATATAAGCCTAATTTGATTATTTATTGAAATGTTGTATCATGTAGCCATCAATCAATACATATATGTAATATTATATTATAAATCCCAAGGTTCTATAATAAGCTCACTATAGTATTATAATGATATTTTTTGTTCATCTTCTTATGAGACATATTAGAATAAGTTTTAAAATGTCATGCTCTATTCAAGAAAATAACAAGAGACGAGGAAACGTTCCATAATAAGGACATTAAAGGTGTGTTTAGTGCCTAAGTTATATTCCAAGAACCCATTATTTGACCAATAGTTGAACTTTTTTTTACCCCGATGTCCTATGCGAATCCAGGATTTAATTTTATGAATTAGATCTACAATTTTTTGTAGCACAGGATTCATTGAATTCTTGAAATTATGAATTCATATTTAATATTTGGTGAAATTTTAGTGATATTTATATATATTTTTAAATTGTGCGTAAAAAAAAATAGGTTTATGATCATTCGGTTAAACCCCTAGTACAAAGCTAAAGCTATATCTCTCTACGTGATGCATACACCAAATTTTTAGCACTGAATTCATTGTACTTTTGGGTCGTAATTTATCGTATATTTTACTCTTCCTTTTATCAAGATTCAAGAATCCTTGTAATGAATTTTAGCGTTTTCTTTTAGCATTTGAAGTTTTCTAAATTTAAGTTGACGAC
Source organism: Anisodus tanguticus (assembly GCA_034509755.1). Taxonomy (NCBI): domain Eukaryota; kingdom Viridiplantae; phylum Streptophyta; class Magnoliopsida; order Solanales; family Solanaceae; genus Anisodus; species Anisodus tanguticus. Next base: position 40,870,684 of record CM067559.1, on the reverse strand, counting down.
TTGGTGTTATTATGTGATACATTTTAAGCAAAACATATTGCCAAGACTTTGCATGGAAAATAAAGAGCCAAAGATTGACTTAGTGGAGACTATTAAGGAGATGATTGTCTATATGGGACCATTAGATTTGAATTAGACATCACTTAAGATTATTCTAAAATAAAATAATGTCACTGATAATTTTGTGAGTACGCAAACCAATAGAATATGCATGGTTGCTAGAAAAAGGAGAGTTATTATCATTTTAGTTCCTCAAATATCGATATATTCTAATTTTGATTTTTATAATTTTTGGTTAAGCACATTTAGCCTTCATTCAATTTATATGTGCATATTTGATCCCTCAACTATATATGAATCTTCACAGATTTCATGAATTATTAAATGCTAACTAAACCATACAATTATCGATGTATATGTTATGTTAAATTTGTATGGTTACTCCATATTTGAAGGTTATATAATTCTAAAACTTCTCTAAATATCACATATTTCTTGTATAAAGGGGTGAAAAGACACTTTTTAATTTTGAGGATTAATTTGCTTCTCCAAATATTACAAGGACGAAAATGAAAATTCAATAATAACTGAGGGACAAGAAATGCAATTGTTCCTTTTAAAATTGTTGCCAGAGCAATGACTTTTTCTATATAATAGTGTGGTCCAACTATAAAATTTGTAGATCATAAATTTAGAAAAGGAGGGTGGGCGTGGTGGTGGTGGGTCCCATCTATAATATAAGTAATAAAAATATGGACATTTATAACCATTGAGCTTAATTTTGACCTCCTCCATTTGTACTGCTAATAATTTTTCTTAACATACGTTGCTAATATTATTAGACCATTATGAAAAGCTTCATAAACACTATGTCTCTGATTGATTTGTTTGTTTTTTAATTAATCATGTAGAGATTTATTGGGTTATTATACACAACAGATATTAAAAACTTGTTTCAAATCCAACAAACGTAGAACTGTTTGACTATATGATAATTTAAACCGTAAACATAAGACTTGAATGATACTTACATTTACAATATCTGAAATCTTTATCAACTGTGGGTGCGCACGCGAATGCCCTTTCGATTGCAAGCTCCAAGCTTCAATGCATTCCTCCTTTGGAAAGCTAGGAAATCCGGCAGAGAATCGAGAGAGTGTTTTGATTGTGAGTCTTTACGACTTAGAATAATGATATGAAAATCAATTGTAATGAATAATGAAGTGTAGGTATGTATTTATAGGTGAAAAATTAGGTCAAACCGGATTAGGATTTGACCTTGGGCATGGCCCAAAAAATTTCAACACATTCTTAATTAAATCCAAAATCCAATTTTTGACTTAATTAAAACAATCATCATTCATTTAAATATCTCGATTCTGAATCGAATATTTAATACTTTCTCAATAGATCCTTAGATCGAAAGGACAATCGACATAGTGTGACCCTACATGCCTTCTCATATCGACACTAATCAAATTAAGGTCTACACGGAATTCCTAGACGGCGCCGCAAGACAAACTCAATATGTGAAGTACGTTTGAATCCAATAAACTTAACCTCTATGTGGTAAGATAAAATCCTTTCATTCACGATACACTCGATCAAGCTTAGGATTTGCCAAGTGTCTATCCAAATGACTTGATCATTATATCTCATCTATATTGGTTGACAACAAGACCATATTCTAGATATGTCTATTGCGTTGACCAACGACTTAGTCAACCCAATATCAATGAGAAGCTGAGTGTTCTCTCGAATATACATTCGAGGAATGAATCTTAATCTTGGCTCAACTACCACCTTTAATCCACATCGTAATGTACCCAATGCAAGCCGTATCTCAACCTATAAGGCATTTGAGCTTAGGACATGATCAAAGTATATTACTATGTCGACAATGTGTGTATTGACCTCAAGTCTAAAGACTTCTATCTTCCACACGCTGATCATACTTTAGACATGTATAACAAACAATATATCAGCAGGGTATATCAATACTTCCAAAGTATCCATGTGTCCATCACGAGTATCTATTACTCGTAGCAGGTGAGACATACTACATCCTCTAAGGAAGTGATGCAGTCCACATGTCGACTTATCACATATCATCGATATCCCATTCTTGATGATCATTAGTCGAGGCTATTTTAAGAGTTACATTATAATATTAATATCTCACATTATTAATAACAACGTAACCTCTAGGGATGTATATTATAGAATATTATAAACAATCAACTAATAATTCAATAATTGCAAATGCCAAAATATTAATCTTCATTAATAATAATACGAATGTGTATAAAGTACATTTGTCCTAATACAGATTGTCTCTAGGACATAAATTTACTTTCAATCTCTCACTTGGCCTAGAGCCAATCTCCAACATATCTAATGCTCATATTCTCAAAATGACCATTATGCTTGACCAAGCTTAATGTTTTAGTGAATGGGTCAGCTAAATTATCGTCTGTGGGAACATAGTCTAATCTAATCTCTTCAGTCTCCACCATCTCCATGAGTATGTGGTACTTCCTTGGTACATGCTTATTTCTGTTTGTTGATCTTGGTTCATTAGCATGTGCAATCGCACCAGTGTTGTCACAATAAATAGTTATTGGACAACTGGCACTCGGAACTACCTTTATTTCCTTCAAGAACTCAGAAATTGCGACAGCTTCTTTATCAGCTTCCGATCCAGCAATGTACTCAGCTTCTGTTGTCAAATCAGCAGTTGTAGCTTGTTTGGAACTTTACCAGCTCACGGCTCTACCATTGAAAATGAACGTGTACCCAGACTAAGGTTTGAAGTCGTCAAGATCCGTATGGAAGTTAGCATCAGTGTACCCAGTAGAAACTAGCGTTTCTTCCCCACCATAGACTAAGAAGTAATCTTTAGTTCGTCTAAGATACTTAAGAATACTCTTGACTGCTTTCCAGTATTCTTCCCTAGGATTCTGCTGGAATTTGCAAGTCATACCAAGTGCAAAGGCCACATAATGCCTAGCTGGAATTTGCAAGTCATACCAAGTGCAAAAGCCACATAATGCCTAGTACAGGTCATGGCATACATGATCGATCCTATAGCCAAAGCATATGGGATACTCTTCATGCGTTCAAGTTCTATAGTATTAGAAGGACTGTCCTTTTTAGATAACTTGATGCCTTGTCCCATAGGTAGACCGTCTTTCTTGGAATTTTCCATAGAAAAATGTCTAAGCACTTTGTCTATGTAGACTGACTGTGGCAGCCCCAACAATCTATTAGGTCTATCTCTATAGATCCTAATTCCCAGAATGTAGCAGGCTTCACCTAAATCATTCATCATGAAGGTACTGGACAACCACTCCTTGACTGACTGCAGGAGAGTCTTACTGTCTCCCATTATCAATATGTCATCTACATATATAATAATGAAGGCAATATTCTCATCCTTGCGTTTACTATAAACACAGGGATCCTCTTTGCTTCTGACGAAATCAAATGACTTGATAGCCTTGTCAAAGTAAATGTTCCAACTCCTCGAGGCTTGCTTAAGCCTATAAATGGACTTTTGTAGGTTGCATACATCATTTGGTTTGGACTCAAGCAAAAAACCCTCAGGTTGTTTCATATACACCTCCTCAACTAGATTACCATTGAGGAAAGCGGTTTTGACATCCATCTGCCAAATATCATAGTCATAAAATGCAGCTATTGCAAGTAAAATCTGAATGGACTTAATCTTAGCAACATGTGAAAAGGTTTCATCATAATCGACCCCAGGCCGTTGATTATAACCTTTAGCCACCGACATTGCTTTATAAGTCTGTATATTTCCAAATACATCGATCTTCTTCTTAAAGACTCATTTGCATCCTATGGGTTTAACCCCAGCTGGCAAATCAACCAAGTTCCACACTTGATTGATGTACATAGATTCCATCTCGGATTTCATGGCTTATTGCCATCTCTTCAAATCAATGTCCAACATTGCTTCTCTATAGGTTGTAGGCTCATCGTTATCGGAAATATCTATCTCACTATGTGTTTTCACAAGTAGATTTAGTTTTTCAGGAGGACGATGAGTCCTAGTGGACCTACGGAGTTGATTGTTTTGCAGTTCAGTGCTTGGTATGTTCTGACTGTGAGAGGGTTTTTATGTGTTGGATAATCTACTAACTTGAGAGCTTTCAGGAATATCATTTTTATGTATTTCCTGAATGGGATGAGGTGCAACAATTGCATCTACTCCCAAAGGCTGTGTATGAGGATCTTGCATTTTTGCATTGTTCCTCGTAACACTCTCACTGGCCGAAGGGCGTACTTGAAGTACCCAATCTTCACCAAATACTCCCATTGAATTCTTTTCTTGGTCATTCGGCAAGGATTTAACATTTATGTTATCTTGCGGTTCTTGAATTTCTTCAAGTTCTATCTCTGTGCAACTATGTTCCTTGTAAACATATTCTTCTTTAAGGAAAGTTACGTTCCTGGAAGCAATGACCTTACGTTCTCCAGGAAGATAGAAGTAGTATCCCTTAGTTACCTTTGGATACCCATGAAGTAACATTTCTCACTTTTGAATTCCAACTTGTCAGTGAGCATAGTCTTAACATATGCAGGGCACCCCAGGGTTTCATATGTTTAAGAGCTGGCTTCATGCCACACCATATCTCATAGGGTGTCTTTTCTACTAACTTGGAAGGAACCCTATTCAGAACATATATTGTGGTTTGTATAACATGTCCCCAAATGTATGTCGGTAGAGCTGAGAAGCTCATCATGGATCGAACCATATCCAATAAGGTTCGATTTTTCCTTTCGGTAACACCATTCATCTATGGTGTTCCAGGAGGTGTCCACTCCGATTGGACTCTATGTAGCTTTAAGTAATCTAGAAAATCCTTGCTCAAGTATTCACCTCTTCGATCTGATCGAAGGGTCTTGATACTTGTTGCAAGTTGTTTCTCTACTTCCGACTTATACTCTTTGAACTTCTCAAAAGCCTCGGATTTATGTCTCATAAGATACATATATCCATACCTTGTGAAGTCGTCAGTAAAAGTGATGAAGTATGGAAAACTTCCTTTAGCTTGAGTTGAAAATGACCCACATACATCAGTATGGACCAACTCAAACATATCCTTGTCTCGCACACCTTTCCTAGAAAGTGGCTTATTGGTCATCTTTCCTCTCAAGCAAGATTCACAGTTACCATAAGACTCCAAGTCAAATGGTTCGAGGTAGTCTAACTTCTTCAACCTTGTTATCCTTGATTCGTTGATATGACCAAGTCTACAATGCCATAGGTAGGTAGAGTTTCTATTACTTATCTTAGCTCATTTATTTTGTACATTGAATATTTCTCGATTATAGTTTAGTGTATATAATCCATCCACAAGAGGAGCAGTTCCATATATAACATTATCAAAAGACAGTACTTGACTGCCATTATAAATATATGAAGAAAAACCCTTCATGTCCAAAACAAGGATAGAAATGATATTCCACGTTAACGAGGGTACATAATAACAATCATTTAACACTAGACAATAGCCAGAAGGTAAATTTAATCTATAAGTTCCTACGCGCTCAACATCCACTCGTGCTCCATTTCCAACGCATAGGTCCATCTCTCTTGGTCTAACCTTTCTGCTATCAGTTAGCCCCTGCACATTGGTACAAATGTGTGAGCCACAAGCGGTATCCGATACCCAGGAATGAGAGTTATTTATAGACATTTATTTCATTGACGTACATATTTTATCCACCAGAGGTAGAAGCACCTGGTGCTTTTCCTCCTCATGGTGTAGTGCAGTCCTTATTCCAATTCTCCTTCTTGTTGCAGTTGAGGCATACATCCTTAGCCGGATTCACCTTTTTCTTCTTCACACCTCCCTTAGGTTTCATAGATGAGGGTGCATCGACTGCTTTGCCCTTCTTCTTCTGCCATTCCTTACCTTTCGGCTTGGGTCGGCTAGTAGAGCTCACCATGAGCACAACTTTGCCTTTGGAAGTGGAAGACTCAAAGGTCTTGAGCATGTTGTGCAGCTCCGGCAAACTCGCCTTCGTTCCATTCATATTGTAATTCACTATGAAGTTTTCAAAGGAACGAGAGAGAGAGTTCAGGATGAGGGTGGTAACGACATTCTTTTGCAGCTTTGTTCCAATTGAAGCAAGTATCTATATCAGCCCTATCATCTTTAACACATGATGCGAGCCATATCCCCCTTCATTGAGCTTACACTTAAAAAGTTCTATCAGTAACTCATATTACATAGTCTGGGATTGTGAGTCATAGAGACTCTTCAAGTGTTTGAGCATCTCATTGAGACCTATGTTCTCATGTTGTCTCTGAAGTTCCATAGACATGGAAGACAACACCACGCATTGTGCTGAAGTGGCATCATCTAGGTGTTTTTGGTAAGCATCCTTATCAAAAGAGGCATATTCAGCAGAGTCTGTCGCAAGGATTGTTGGGAACACCGTGTCCAACACGTATTCTAATTCTCTTGTCTCAACACTATTCGCAAATTTCTTAGCCAGACAAGGTAGTTAGGTCCAGTAAGTTTGTTCATTTCAATCAATATTTTCAATGATAAGCTCGACATCTTTGATAATCTGAAGAATTAGATAGATTGAAAATCAAACTCAAAATTTATTTCCTATTATACATATTCGTTTAGGCTAATCAACATGGTCTTTTATTCAATTAGCTCCGGCTATTTTAACATACTTCTATGACCCCATGGTAGAATACGGACCTATATTAATTGAGGTCATAATGGGCCAAGATTCAAACCTATGCTATCTCCACGTTTGCTTTGGCTGATAACTTCAATAACACATCTTGGTAGGTTCTAAACCAATTGCAAACCTTATTTGCAACTCTTGGTTGAACAAATATTATATTTAATCTTGCGTCCTTAGATTAGTCCGATACTTCGGCGCCAAGATTTGTCTAAGCAAGTCAACCCTATTACACGACTGCGTTTATGTATCTAAGTAAATTTAGCCTTTGTGAGCAAACACTTTGGTGTAAATACCCACAAAAGTTTATCGTTTACCTTTACATTTAAAACACATCTATGGAAGAGTATGAGTCCTCGTAGACTTAGAGCAAATGCTTTGGCATAAATACTCAGATCGCCGAAAAGGATTTTGCACTCTAACAATTATAATGGACGACGCGTTTTAATTTAGACTTGTATTTAAAAATTTGGGGAACACTTTAATTTAGGGTTTTAACCAAGATCAACTCTTTTACGCCATATCCAATATGACATCTTAATATCATGCAAAACTAATGACACATATAGTTGGGAACCGTCAACCCAATATGCATGATATAAGATGGTTTAATCAAATATCGGGCCGCCTTTGACGATTATATAGCGGATACTATGCTAATTATTAAATGAAAGCATTTAAACACTTAGCATATAGTTCGTATATTATTCAATAATATACAATTAATAATAATCATGTGTAACTTGTCTAAACTCTAAAATTTAAGTCTAATCCAAACAATCCCTTAAACATTTTCTGATTTTAAAAACTGATTTTCAGGATATTTCTGTAAGTTCCAAATTTTCAGAATTTACAGTTTAGTCCCTCAAGAATTTAAAATTTCAATTTTGAACCCCTTTAAATTCAGAAAATCCAATTTTAATTTTCAGAAAAATATTTTCAGATTTCAGGAACCTGACTGTAATTTCTTGAATTTGAAATTAATTACAGATTTGGTCCCTTGGGGCAAATCTGTTATTCTGAAATTTACAGATTTGCCCCAAGGACCAAATATGATGATTTTAAAAACTTTTTCAGAGACCAAATTGCAATTTCAGAAACTTCTAAAATTTTCAGATTTGCCCAAGGGTTAAATTGTAATTTCGGAAACTGCCACTGCCCACCAAAACAATGACTGTCGCACTGTTCACGCGAAACAGTAACTGACGCCACTGTTCAAGCCGGAACATTGTTCGGTACTATTCACTGTTCCCGTTTTTTTTTAAATTGGAGCCTCGGTGACGCGGCGCTCCATCGTGGAGTTGCGGCGCCTCCGTCTTAGAAGCACAAAATTCGCACTTCCAAATCCTAAAATTGGTTCAGGGTCAGATTTGCAGATTCATCTTCGTTACCCTTTACTATCAAACAACACGTTCATCGACCATCATCCAATCCCTTCTCGTTCTTCACTTCAGTGCACCATGTTCGCAATGAACCGGTTACGCACATTGACTTAGAAGAGTTAGATCGGAATGACTTTCTCGGTTACATCATTGTTTAATAGTTTGGAAAACAAAGATGACGTGTTTTTAAGATATTAGGTTTTCAAGCTTTAAACGACATAAATTTTAGATTTAAACAAATTCTAACCCATATTATTATTAACTAATTACATTATAATCATACAAAACAGCCCTGGCTCTTGATACCACTGTAGGGATTTGTTAGGTTGTTGTACGCAGCGGATATTGAAAACTTGTTTCAAACCCAACAAACGTAGAACTGTTTGACTATATGGTAATTTATACCGTAAACATAAGACTTGAATGACACTTACATGTTTACAATATCTGAAATCATTATCAACTGTGGGTGCGCACGCGAATGCCCTTTCGATTGCAAGCTCCAAGCTTCAATGTATTCCTCCTTTGGAAAATTAGGAAATCCGGCAGAGGTTCGAGAGAGTGTTTTGATTGTGAGTCTCTACGACTTAGAATAATGATATGAAAATCAAGTGTAATGAATAATGAAGTGTAGGTATGTATTTATAGGTGAAAAATTAGGTCAAACCGGATTAGGATTTGACCTTGGGCCTGGCCCAAAAATTTTCAACATATTCTTAATTAAATCCAAAATCCAATTTTGACTTAATTAAAATAATCATCATTCATTTAAATATCTCGATTCTAAATAGAATATTTAATACCCTCTCAATACATCCTTAGATCGAAAGGACAATTGACATAGTGTGACTAGGGATGGCAACGGATAGGATCTGGACCGGATCCTACTAGATCCATATCCAGATCCGTTTTTCATACCTGAATCCAGATCCGGATCCAGATCCAGCGGATCCATAAAAATCATATCCAAATCCGGATCCATCGGATCCGCCGGATCCACGGATCGGATCTGGATTCACATGTAAAAAAATTTACCTTGCTAAAAATGTAACCTTGCTAAGAAATTTTTTTTGAACTGACAAACGATTTTTACTTAAGTAACAGTTTACTGTTTTTCAATTTTGAAATGTGCATATGAGATATTTTGTTCGTTGTCTCATTTTGATTGTGAGCTATTAATTAAAAATGTTGTACAATGACAATAGTTGTGGAAAATGCTGACTAGTATTTCCACAATGCAGAACTTGCATGTACTTGGAATCTTCATAAATGAAGTGAATATAATTTTAACTACTTGTCTATGGAGATGTTAGTCATTCACTAATATAACATTGATTTTATTATCGAAGTTACCTCTTTATTTTTTTATTTTTGAGTTAACGCGGGAATAAATTAAACTTGTTTTGAGAATTAAACTTGCAAGGATGTGCTTAGCAATTTTAAGAAAATACTTATAAAATTACATTCTAGGTTATGAATATATTTAATAAAAAATGGATCCACGGGTCGGATCTGGACCGGATACGGATCTCAAATACAAGATCCGGATCCGATCCGATCCGTCGAAACGGATCCGGGTCCGATCCGGATCCGTCGGGTCCAAATTTTGAAGATCCATATCCTATAAAACGGATCTGGATACACCGGATCCGGACCGGGTCCAGGATCCATTGCCATCTCTAAGTGTGACCCTACATGCCTTCTCATATCGACACTAATCAAATTAAGGTCTACGCGGAACTCCTATACGGCGCAGCAAGACAAACTCAATATATGTGAAGTACGTTTGAATCCAATAAACTTAACCTCTATGTGGTAAGATAAAATCCTTTCATTCACGATACACTCGATCAAGCTTAGGATTTGTCAAGTGTCTATCCAAATGACTTGATCATTATATCTCATCTATATTAGTTGACAACAAGACCATATTCTATATATGTCTATTGCGTTGGCCAACGACTTAGTCAAACCCAATATCAATGAGAAGCTGAGTGTTCTCTCGAATATACATTCGAGGAATGAATCTTAATCTTGGCTCAAACTACCACCTTTAATCCACATCGTAATGTATCCAATACAAGTTGTATCTCAACCTATTAGGCATTTGAGCTTAGGACATGATCAAAGTATATTACTATGTCGACAATGTGTGTATTGACCTCAAGTCTAAGGACTTCTATCTTCCACACGTTGATCATACTTTAGACATGTATAACAAACAATATATCAGCATGGTATACTAATACTTCCAAAGTATCCATGTGTCCATCACGAGTAGCTATTACTCGTAGCAGGTGAGACATACTACATCCTCTAAGGAAGTGATGCAGTCCACATGTCGACTTATCACATATCATCGATATCCCATTCTTGATGATCATTAGTCGAGGCTATTTTAAGAGTTACGTTATAATATTAATATCTCACATTATTAATAACAACGTAACCTCTAGGGATGCATATTATAGAATATTATAAACAGTCAACTAATAATTCAATAATTGCAAATGACAAAATATTAATCTCTATTAATAATAATACGAATGTGTATAAAGTACATTTGTCCTAATACAGATTGTCTCTAGGACATAAATATACTTTCAAATCAAACATTTCGTGTGATAAAGATAGATTAATATAAATTAGTCAATAATTAATCGGTGGAGGTCAAAATCTCTTGTTTTGTTCTTCTTTTTTTAGTTTCAAATAATTTTTTAATATTTCGTGTAAAATTTGAATAGATATATTTGTGTTTGATTGACAAAGGACAAATTTACTAGCAGTGAAGAAATTTCCAGAGTTAAGCCAATATACAACAAATTATGTTTAGCCTTTGACTAATAAGAGTATTTAATAGAAACAATTGCGACAGCATTACTATATACTTTCATGCAATGATTTTAACCCCCTTAATTATTTCTTGAACATTTTCCGCCAAGTGTTTTATATCCTCTCTCGTGAAGAAAAAAAAAAGTTTATCTTCTTATCGTATAAGTTTTATTCGTAGCCGATGTTTAAATGAATTAACCATCTGAAATTTAACTTTACCTAATAGAGTTCTGCTACTCGGAATGGTGTACAAGCTGTCAGTTCGTCTAAAAATTCTACTTTGAAAAATATAACGCTCTTTACTAACTTCATTAATTCCCAGAAGGCCAGAACTAAAATCTAAAATATTTAATTAAGAATGGAGTAATTATCAATCTGCCGCAAAAGCAAAGTTAATTCATAATCACATTTTTTAGATAAGAAGTCAAACAAATAGCAACCTAATTTGGTGATCATGTCAATGTTACAATGTGCATTTAGAAATCTAATACGTAGAAAAATGTACCTTGTAGTACATGTGTCCTGATGTGTAATTAATCTAATGAGAATGCATGAATTTCTTGCTTAATGAAATGGAATTTCTTTATGTTCATACAAGATCGCATATCGTTGCTAGTTTATAATTTCATATAGGGTGGTTGAAAACTTGAAAGCTATAATCCATAACCATCTATAATTGCTGCTAACAATTAACAGAAAAATAAATATAAATGTACTCTTTAATTGTATTGGACTTGAACATGTTAGTTAAAGTTACTTTACCTAACAAAGTATTTAAAATGTACTATTATGTTTTTTTCCCTCCATCTGATATTGTTTTATACTCCTAATTAAACCAACTTAATACCAACTTTTAGTTTACGTACCTCTTTTTCCATTCATAACCGATCTTATCTTGTCATTAGTTTATCAATCTTAAGTAATATAAGAATTTATCACTACTCAAAATTTTCGTGAAATTTTAGCCACTTCTCCTTTTTGGGACAGTTGTTTAGTAAATGACTTTTTTTTTATTTCTCTTGTAACTGAAAATCTTATGAGAAAATATTTCACCGTTATCTAAATTGCCAACGTTAAACAACAGTCTAATGTTTATCTCTAATGTTGAGCAATATTTGAGTAAACATCGAACAAGAATTTAACGACATCCTTGTCCAGAAGGATAATTTTCCAAATGCTATATTTGCACAACTTTTAAAATTAGGACAAAATCAAAATAGTGACCTAAAAGAGCACGGACATTTGTGTAAATCTCTTTAGAAAGAAAAAAAATGTTAGGTTAGGATTATTCATTCATGGAAGCATTTCCCCTTTTCATTGACATATTTTTGTTTGTTTAAAAATAAAATTTGTTAAATTAAAACAATAGTCCATTATATTGAAGAATTAAAGTTAAAATACTTTTTTTTTTTTACAATTACAGAAGAGTGAGTGGTATCAACATGTGTGCTCAATCTCATTATCTAATTTTAGATGGTGTTTTAGTCATTTTATTAGCTGATAGTTATTCACTTCTTCTGCTTATTCCACGTCTTCATGATATTAAGCCACAAAATGATTCATGCACAAACAGCACAATCATCAATTAATTTGGTGTAACCAGTCATTAATAGATGAGTTTATTTATTATTCTTCCCACTATGTTAGGCCAATAAAACCAGGCTCTTTTATAAATAATCTTTATTTCAATACTGGAATTTATACTTCCTCTATTTTAGTTTATGTGACACCTTTTGGATTTCAAGAGTTACATTTAAAAATTTTGAGCATAAGTTTAGACATGGAATCTTTAAGTTTTTTTTGAAATAAAATTTACATATTTAGAAATTACGTAAAAAGTACTATAAATTACAATAATTGACAATTTAAAGTATTTAAAAAGTGTTTTGAGTAACATTCTAAGATGTATTTTTTCATTTAAGCGATATGAGAAGAAAACACTACTAATGAAATTTAACATGATAATTTTCACTTACAAATAGTTTAAGAGATTAAATTATGATAATAAGTCATAATTTTTTTAAAATCTTCTTCTTATTACATCCAGAAAGGAGTAGGAATAAAAGAAAACACTACTAATGAAATTTGAACCCTTCATTTCATGTAGAAAGCAAGGCTCACCAATTAAGCTAGCACCCAAACCGTTAGTTTGTAATTAAACTTATAGGACTATTAAAAATGTTATTTGAGTTAATTGAATTATAATAATCTTTACTAATAACTAAGTGGGGGCCGTGCTTGCACGAGCTTACCAGATCTAGTAAGTTGAAGAGACATTGGTCTAAATCTAAATTAAAGATTCATAAACAATGAAGCTAATTAGCTCATAAAATCTTGGTGATGACTGCAAAATATAGTGTTATTACTATTCATATGCACACACACGCATAATGCACGTAAACTTAGGATATGCTAGTCAATCATCTCGTAACGAATCATTTTTGTATAATAATATACATACATAATTATGTCTACGAGGAGAGCTATAGCCTATAGCCGGCGAAGAATGAGCAATTGACACCCTTTATGTGGAAAATTATCATGTTAAATATTACTGTTAATTCATATATGATTATTAAATCTTACATACTCTTAAGTGAAACTTACACAAATGACTATAATTTAGGATTTTAAATTTGTTATAGCTATAGTTTCAATATTTACAACGCGTAACTACTTTTTAATTGCTACAACATTTGTTTATCGGATGTATTCATAAACGGGCTCGCTGTAATACAACGAGTAAAAAATTGCTCGATAAAGTGTTTTCAAAACAGAAAAACTCCTTAAAAATACAAAATACAACAAAAAAACTAAATATGAGAAATAAAATACACCCCGAAACACTGGATTTTACACAAAAAAATTACGAATACACTCAAAAACTGAATACAAGAAATAAAATACATAACAAAAAAATTAAATTTTACACTAAAAAAACGAATACACTCTAAAAAACACTTCAAATTCACTGTATTCATTTGTATACAAAAAAGTCTCATTTGAAATACAGGCGAATAAAGTGTATTTTCTGGTCAGATCCGGACAATAAAGTATATTTTTTCGGACAGATCTAGACTACATGTTACGTGTGGAGGTACGTTAAGATGAACGTACGTAGTCAAGCTATATTTAACTAATGTTTGAAGTATAAAAAATTTGACTTTGGTTCTTCTTCCTTTATTCATTTCAATTGTTTTTTAATGTATTACTAAGAGCCTAATTGTTTCTATTAGCTTATACTATTATGGGTGTGTTCATAGGTATTAATATAATCATATATCTCGAACCAGAAATTGTAGGACAAATTTTGGTAGAAGGTAGTTGACATTTAGATGTAGGAAAAAGTGATATGTGAATTGAAAAATGCTTTTTACCAAATTAAATAATATGTGAAACCTAGCTACTTGTGCTTGAAAATGGTGTCCTTAAAGAAAGAAAAAGAACATTGGCACCACATATTATATATATATATATATTTAAAACTATCACCAAGAATTGTGGTGGGATGGATTGGTTATGATCACCCCCTTAATCAAAGGTCTCTGATTCTAGTTCTGAGTATGAAAAAAACTTGATAGAGAGCGCCCCCCCCCCCCGTAATGGGCCTTGTATGAATCGCGAATGTACGGATGCCCAACATCAAATAGAAAATCAAGAAAAAAAATATAAAAAAAATAATAACCTATATATACACAATGTAATTTTCTCGCATAGAATGTTCAACTGACCACGCCTAAATTTACATGTGGCTCCATCATTGAAAATCATATGTGAAGCTGATCTTTTTAAAATAAAAAAATTGCTTTAAAATAATAAATCTCGTGTATTTTCATTTGAGGAGACATGCTAAGAAAGAAGTGAAGGGCGAAGATTACATTACCACAACAATAACAACAACATATCCAGTATAATCTCACAAAGTGAGGTCTGGGAGGGTATGATGTACGCAAATCTTACTTCTACCTTTGTGGGATAGAGAGGTTGTTTCCAATAGATTACATTATTGATAATTTTGTTTTGAATAGCAATATAATCATTGTTTCATGATATAAAATATTAAATGGTTAATACACCTAAAAAGTTATAACCAAACAAAAGTCTTCTCTCCAGATAATTACGTTAATCTTCAATATTATTTATATTACTTTTGGTTTCATTCAAAATTTAACGGCCATTGACTTTATATTTAGTTTCTAGAACATTATATGATCCATAATTGTGTTTCATTGTTTATTACGTATTACATTATATTTGATAACAACTTTTAGGTAAAAATCCCAATGACTCTTCCAAGTAAATGTAATCCAATTGAGAAGAGAAAACTTGGAAATTTGTCGTTTGTAAATGAAGTTGAAATCATATAAATAGGAGCAAAAGACAGTTGAACGTAATTGTTCAAACATATATGATAATTTTTATATTTAGAAAACTAAATAACTTCAATTGGAAACGGTTAATGAGTTGCTCAAACTTGTTGTCAACTTTTCCTTCCATTTTGGTCTTACTAAATAAAATTGTAGTATAATTTTTTTCAAAGATAGTCTAAACTTTAAATGAAGTAAAATGTGCCTTCACATAATTAATTGTAGATGATTTCAATTTTTTATTTCATGTCCATTTTTCTTTTCTTTTTTCTTAAAACAAAGAAGCTTTTCGGGGGATGGGGGGTGGAATGGTTAGGTTTTAAACTTCACTCCCCAACCACGGAATATAGCCCAACTGTATATTGGCCCAATATGTATGACCTATATCCGGGCCTGGGCTATACCAGCTTGTTTGGACGAAGTCCACCAATATTCATTTGGGACCGTTGTTTGTGTTGTAGCCTAAGTTGTTGTTTTTTTTTTGTGTGCAAATATTGTGTCTTTCAAAGCACTTCAGACATGCGGGACTGAAGCTACAATATTCGTGTATGAAGTTTGACTTCGAAGAACATTGTAAAGGTCAAACTTCGAACATTGTTACCTGAAGTTTGGCTTGGTTTGCCGAGGCCAACTTCAGACATCTTTTACCAAGGCTGCAGCCTTAACAAGGTCAAACTTCAGACATTTTTCACTAAAGTAATAGCTTTGGTAAAGATAAACTTCATACATATAATCGCTGCACTTCAGTCATATATTACTTGCCAATGCTAAGTTTGAACAATTTTGGCGGAATGACCCGGGAGACCCTTTTACTTGTTCTAATTTGTTATCCCGATGTTTGTACTTCACAAAGTTTCATCCAGACCCATGAACATGTTTAAAACATGTATTTTAAACCCCTCTAACCGCTGACCAAGCATATGTGGCATTAAATTGGCTGGCGAAAGTGTGTAGTATGCACGCGTTTAAAGTGAGTGAAGGCGATAATTTTGATTAAAAATAAATATTTTAATTTTTTTTTTAAAGAAAAATGTCCTTTTTGATGAAATTTCAGTGATGGGTTCGAGAAAAAAGTTGATCTAGAAAATTTGAATTAAAGAGGTAGAGCTTTGGGATGAAATGGTGAAGTTTCGGAGTTATCATCAAAGTTTTTGAATCTAATTGCAAAAATGACGGAGAAGATATGAAGCAAGAGGTTTGGGATTTTCCCTTTTTTCCTAAGAAAAAGGGATAAATTTGATTTTCTTTATAAAAGCTAGTTATTATAAAAATAAATGATGATATGCCATTGATTTATTTAGTGGATCTGATGTGCCCTCCATGTTAGGACAAGTGAGCAACATACAACATCAGAGGGGTTTTAAAATATATGATTTGAACATGTTCAGGGGTCTAAATGAAACTTCACGAAGTACAAACATCGGGATAATAAATCAGAACAAGTAAAAAGGCTTCCCAAGTCATTCCGCCAACAATTTTTACTAAAGTTGTGGCCTTGATAAGGCTTTGGACATTTTTTTATGAAGCTATAGCCTTGACAAGATTAAACTTCTTACTTTTAATGGATGCACTTTTAGACATTTTTTATGAAGTTTAAGCATATATATGGCCTCACGTAAGATATTTCGGCACGAAGTTCAGACACATATGTGACTACACTTCACTTCAAATGTTTTGACATGAATTCAATTGAATAAACTTTTGTCCAAAGAGCTCATCGCACGCAGCTTGTCTAGTGGAATTATCTCACCTATGTATTTTGCGGACTATTTCACAAGAGTGAGATTGATCCTGTGCGCATCCGAAAAGTAGCGGATGAGAGTTCTCCTGTCATCAAATATAAACTTTTGGCAAAAAATAATAGTTTGTTCTTCAAATTTCAGTATTCTAACATGCGATCCAACACCCAAATATACTTGCTCAAATCTGAAATTGAATTTCAAGTATCATTTCAACAAATTTGAGATGAACAATCTTAAAAGATGATAAACAATGGTTAATGTGAGGGAGAACAAACCATTTAGTATAATTGGCAATCACATTGTGTTAAAAAAAACTTACTTATTTATAGCTTATTTGGCCAAGTTTAAAAAATAAGCTTATTTTGAAAAATATATTTTTTAAAATATTTTTGGTGAGAATTAGTTTGTGTTTGACTAATTAATTTAGAATATACGTTTGAGTAACAATTAGTGTTTGACCAAGCTTTTAAAAACCACTTTTAAGTTTATTTTCTCAAAAGTGTTTTTCAAAAAAGTGTTTCTAAAAAATAATAATTCCTCTATCTCAATTTATATGACACATTTTCCTTTTTAGTCAGTACAAAAAAGAATGTCACATTTCTTTATTTGACAATAATTTAACTTTAAATTTTACCTTTTACGCTTACCGAGATGATATATAACTACACAAATATCTTTGGTTTGTTTTAAACCATAAGATTCAAAAATCTTCCTTTATTTCTTAAAATTCGTGCCAGGTAAGAGACCTTCATATAAAATGGGACGGAGGAAGTATTTTTTTTAATTCTGCTACTTTTTAAAAACACTTATTTTCTCTCAAAATTTTTGCCAAACACCTCATTTTAAAAAAATGCACTTTTGACCTCTCAAAAACTTGATAAAAAAGGCTATTAGTATGGATTATTAATAATCTTAAAAGATGATAAATGATACGATCTCCAACCTTAATCCGAGTTATTCAAGCTTTGAGTATAAAAAAACATACTTGATAGAGAGCATTTTTTCAAAAATACACTCTATCCAAAACGAATTTATATACAATCAGACTCAAATATCGATACCATACACCTATTGAAAAACAAGAAGTTTCTTTTTTGTTTGGTATGAATTATTAATAATCTTTAAAGATGATAAAGAAAAATACTAGTAGTGGTAGTAACTGCAGTTTTCAAAGAAAAAAGACGTTCTCTTTCTCACAAATTCTTTACCTTGAAATAGCTTTCACAGTTAGCTTCATACCCAAAAATTCCCAAATCGTCTGCAAAACCCACTTGGAGAATGGCCACTCTCTTCCATTTACCCACTAATAAGCTCTTCTTTTCACCTTCCTCTTCTCTTTGCATACGCAATCATCATCACTGCCTTCTTATTTACCCTTCAAAACCACTAATTTGTGCTTCAATTAAAAAACCCAGGTTTGTTTTCACTACCCTTTTGGCTATATTATACTTTTATCTGCTTTTCTTTACAATGTTTTGTTGGGATACAATTATTGCAGGGAACGGGAAGTAAGTAACTATTACAATAGTAAGAAATGATAAACTAAATATTACAATAAACTGGAAATCAAGAACTTAACAAACTGCTTGTGTGATTTGCTGAGTCGAGTGATGACACTCTGTCTTTAAGACAAGATTGCCCCGTATATCTCCTTTTACGGTGTTGAACAATAGTCTTCCAAGATACAACATCAACTTAACAAATGAGCAAAGGAAACTCAAGTGTTACTCTTGAAGAACTTTGAATATAGTAACTTTGCTAGAGAGGAAGAAGATGAATTCAGAAAATCTGAAGTATTTTCTAAGTGTTGAGTGTAGTGTTCTTCAATTGAGCCAAATGCCTCAATTTATAGTGTAAGGAGAAGACCCTCAACTAGCTAACTAATGGCCTTCAATAGCCATGTAATGACACTTGATTGAGGGGTTACATTCAGCTAAATAATGGCTGAATTCATGTGCCAAGTAATGGAGAATCAATGCTCCAAAATCAGCCCAAAGGTCAGATCTTTCCAACTTTCCGTCGCAGCATTCTGCCTCCGAATCGCCGCGGCTCTGTGAATTAGCGCCGCGGCGCTGCCTGGGAGGCGCCGCGGCTCCAGTGACCGGCCAACCAATTAGCGCCGTGGCGCTGCCTGGGAGGCGCCGCGGGCCGCGGCGATTTTTCTGCTCGTTTCATCTTACACTTCGTACACTTCTTCCTTCGTTTACCAACGTGGAATACTGTCATTTAGCCAATAACCGTCCATAATTCTATGTCTCAAACGTATTACATACGTACCAATATCTCTTTCACTAATGAAATTTGCGATACTTGGCACTACGTGTGCACGTGTGTGGAAACGACGTTTCCGACGTACGGGCCCCAATTGTTTGAGTCATAAATTAATGAGATATACTTAATTTCACATTTAGTAAATTTCCAACAATCCCCTCTTAAAAGAGATTTTGGCGCACAGACTTGGTGCCTTTTCCAGCAATCTTTTAGCGGACCGATGTTGCATCTGAATAGGTAGCATATGCTTTTAACCTTCCATAGTTGAATACCATCGGACTTACTGCGCGGTGAACGTGATGTCTTAAACCGTCAGTGTTTAGTGTAAGCCAAGTCAACGGTACCAACACAACAACTTCCTTTACTCAGTTCTTCGTAATGTTTTGTACGTTGTGGCCGTGGACACTTCTTGGATTCTTAAGTGCGTTCATTTGAGGCGGCCTGTCCTCGCACTTAAATAGGTGGTCTCCTACAAGGTATCCTGCTATACCCCACTTTACAAGTGTTTAGGAATCATTAAAAATTTCCCCAAACCTAACCTCAACCGGTGAGGATCATTAAAGGTTTTGGAAACTTAACCTTCACCCACACTACAGATAGCACTTATAGTCTATCGCGGAAACGACTTTGGATTTTGTGTTTTTTTACAGAAATCACTATCCGAAGTGCTCATGCTTCCACCGAAGCGGTCAACTGAACCTTTACAGCTTAGTTTTCCATTGAACCTAATTCCTGGGATCTCCAGTCAATAAGGTTGGGTTACTACCGTATTGGTCCTTATACTTTGGGTTTTAACCCTATTCCCCTAGACAAGCAGAACATCTGATCCTTGGGTAAACCCTTTGTCAGTGGGTCAGCTATGTTATCCTTTGATTTTATTTAATCAATGGATATTATACCCGTGGTGATCAGCTGCCTAACGGTCTTATGTCTCTGTTGAGTATGACGAGACTTGCTATTGTACATAGAATTCCGTGCCCTTTCTAGAGCCGACTGGCTGTCGTAGTGGATCATTACAGAAGGTACGGGTTTGTTCCAACAAGGAACATCCTCTAAGAAGTCGTGAAGCCACTCAACTTCTTTTCCTGCTTTGTCTAAAGCGATAAAACTCCGATTCCATCGTGGATCGGGCGATGCAAGTTTGCTTAGAGGATTTCCAAGACACAGCCCCACCTCCAATTGTAAATACATACCCACTGGTGGACTTGGTGTTCTTTATGTCGATATTCAGTTTGCATTACTTGTACCCCTCTAGTACAGCTGGATATCTCGAATAATGCAACCCGTAAGTTAGCGTGTATTTCAGGTATTGTAGTACCCGATTCAACGCCTTCCTGTGATCATTACTCGGATTACGGGTAAACCTAGCCAACTTGTTGATTGCATAAGCAATATCAGGTCGGGTGCAGTTTGTTATGTACATCAAACTACCAATCACCTGTGCATATTGCTCCTGGCATATGGGTGCACCATGATTTTTATCAAGCTTTTGATTTCTATCCATTGGTGACTTTATAGGTGAACTGTCAAACATCTCGAACTTTCTCAAAACATCCTCGATGTAGTGAGACTGAGATAAGACTAGTCCGTCAGACGTCTTAGAGATTTTTATCCCTAAGATGACATCTGCGATACACATATCCTTCATGTCGAAGCATTGTTTCAACATGTTCTTAGTCTCCTAGAATTATGCTAGGACTGCTCCCTGTGATAAACATGTCGTCTACATACAAACATATCATAACGAACGAGTCAGAGTTACCTTTCATGTAGACACATTTGTTACACTCATTAATGGCGAAACCCTTTGATAGTAGAGTACTATCAAATTTTTCGTGCCATTGCTTCGGGGCTTGTTTTAGCCCGTACAGAGATTTGACAAGCCGACAGACTTTCTTCTCTTGCCCTGGAACCACATACCCCTCGGGATGTTCCATATAGATTTCTTCTTCCAAATCACCATTTAGGAAGGTTGTCTTGACATCCATTTGATGTATCTCAAGGTCAACGCAACGCTGCGATCGCAATAAATACTCGTATGGACGTCATCCTAGACACCGGGGAGTACGTGTCAAAGTAGTCAAGGCCTTCCTTTTGCCGATAGCCCTTGACTACCAACCTGACCTTGTACTTATCTATAGACCCATATGCTTTATACTTCCTTTTGAGTATTCGCTTACAACCCAACAGTTTATTTCCTGGAGGAAGATCAACCAACTCCCAAGTATGGTTATGCAGAATAGAGCCTATTTCACTCTCGATAACTTCTTTCCAGAGAGGTGCCTCTGGAGTTGACAATGCTTCAGCAATTGTGCTTGGTTCATCATCAACCATATAAGCTACAAAGTCAGGACCGAAGGATTTATCCTTCCTGGCCCTTTTACTTCGCCTTAGTTCCATCTCTGGAGTCTCCAAGTTCTTAGAATCTGGAACACTAGATTCCGGATATTCAACCACCTCGAGATCCACTAGATCTGAACCATCTAGATCCGGGCCGTCAACGACTCCCGGTTCCTGAGAGCTTTGTTCATAACTTCGTTTGCGAGAGGTTATGTCTTTTTCCTTTCTAGGAAAGGTATCTTCAAAGAATTGTGCATTCTTTGATTCCATGATTATACCCCCGTAGATATCTGAAATATCTGACTTATGCACTAAGAAGCGATAAACACTACTGTTATTTGCATATCCGATGAATATGCAATCTATAGTCTTAGGCTTAATCTTGACCTATTTTGGCTTGGGTACTTCGACCTTTGCCAGACAACCCCACACCTTTAAATATTTATAGGTGAGTTTCTTTCCCTTTCATGATTCATATGGAGTTTTGTCCTTACCCTTATGTGGGACTCTATTAAGAATCGTATTAGCGGTAAGGACAGCTTCTGCCCACATGTTTAGGGGAAGACCGGAATTGATGAGCAAGACATTCATCATTTCCTTCAATGTGCGGTTCTTACGTTCCGTCACACCGTTCGATTGAGGTGAGTATGGAGCCGTCGTTTGATGAACAATGCCTTTTTGGGCACAATATTTCTCAAATGACGCTACATATTCTCCCCCTCTATCACTACGAATGGATTTAATACACATGCTTAGTTGGTTCTCAACTTCTGCTTTGTAACGTCGGAACGCTTCAAAGGCTTCATCCTTACTTTTCAACAAGTAAAGGTAACAATACCTTGTGCTATCATCAATGAATGTCACAAAGTACTTGTTTCCCCCTCTAATTTGTTTAAACTTCAAATCACATATATCTGTGTGAATAAGTTCTAAAGGAGCGGTATTCCTTTCGACGGATCAAAAAGGAAGCTTTGTGAGTTTTGCCTCTATGCACACCTCACACTTATGTTGAGTGTTTACGTCGATCGACGGCAACAACTCCAACTTTACCAACCTTTGGATGGATTTGTAGTTGACATGTCCTAATCTATGATGCCATAAATTAGATGACTCAAGCAAGTAAGAAGAAGCTTCAATATTATTGCTTGTACGTAATACAGACATGGCGTTAACTTTGAAGAGGCCTTCACAGACGAATCCTCTTCCCACAAACGTTCCATTCTTAGTGACTACAAATTTATTGGACTCAAACACTAGCCTAAAACCAAAGATTAACCAATAAATGACCCGAAATTAAATTTCTTCTAATCTCAGGAACATGCATCACTTCCTTCAGAGTGAGCTCCTTTCCAGAAGTCATCTTCAGGACTACCTTTCCTACCTCCAGCACGTCAGAGGAAGCGTTGTTGCCCATGAACAACTTCTTGTTTGTAACCGGTGTATAAGTGGAGAAGACATCTCTATTGGAACAGATGTGTCTTGTAGCACCTGTGTCCATCCACTATTGCATGGGATTCTCAACAAGGTTTGCTTCTAGCACCACCGCTGAGAACTCCTCAATTATGTCGTCCAGAAACTGGTCTTTGACGACGTTAACCTGTGCCTTGCCCTTAGCTTTGGCCTTCTCTTGTTGCTCAGTCTTGAGCTTGTAACAGTCCTTGATCATGTGACCAGGTTTCCCACAGTGGTGACAATTTCCTTTGAACTTCTCCGCTGCTTGGGTCTTGCCGTCTTTCTGGAACTTGCGCTTCTTGCTTGGGTTCCCTTTGGCCTCAGACAGATTTGCCTTTGCCTCAGTGGGTTGTTTACCCCTAGGCAAGACCTTCTTATTATCTTCCTGAATTTGGAGTTTGATAATTAGTTCTTCAAAGGTCATCTCCTTTGTCTTGAGTTTTAAGTAGCTCATAAACTCATTCCATGAAGGAGGTAACTTTTCAATCAGTGATGCAACAAAAAAATGCTCATTTGGTTTCATTCCTTCCAAATCCAAGTGATGTAGAATCATTTGGAATTCCTGGAATTGGGACATCACTGTTTTACTATCCACCATTTGAAATTTCAGAAATTTTTCAACGATGAATTTCTTAGTACCTGCATCTTGTGCGTTGTACTTCTTTTGCAGCTTCTCTCACAATTCTTTGGCAGTGCCTACGGTGCAATACACCGTGTAGAGAGGGTCTGACAAGCAGTTCAATATGTAATTCTTACACATGAATTCACTATGACTCCATGCATCAAGAACCATCTTCATGCCATTACTGACATGGATACCTAGGCCCCCTTCAGCCGTTTCAGAAGGCGAAGGGTCCATTTCATCTCCAGCTTGTGGAGAATCTTCTGTTAGGAAATGTGTCATTCCCATAACAGTTGAATAGAATAGCATCTTCTGTTGCCATCTCTTGAAGTTTGAGCCCATGAACTTTTTAGGGTGTTCATGGTGAAATCCAGCGGGTGGAGGAACGACAATGTTCCCTTGAGCGGCAGTAAAGGCGTTGGATGAGCCTTGAGCAACCGGAAAGGCATTAGGTGTGCCTTGAACAGTGGGGAAGGCAGAGGGATTGACTTGAGCAGTAGTAGCAGAATCCGAAGCAGTTTGATCTCTTCCAGTCATCTTTCTAGGTACTTACAACAAAATCTTGTCTTAAAATTGTTGGGATACAATTGTTGCAGGAAACATGAAGTAAGTAACTATTACAATAGTAAGAAAGGATAAACTAAATATGACAATAAACTGGAAATCAAGAACTTAACAAAGTGCTTGTGTGATTTGATGAGTCGAGTGATGACACTCTGTCTTTAAGACAAGATTGCCCCGTATATCTCTTTTTACGGTGTTGGACAATAGTCTCCCAAGATACAACAACTTAACAAATAAACAAAGGAAACTCAAGTGTTACTCTTGAAGAACTTTAAGTATAGTAACTTTGCTAGAGAGGAAGAAGATGAATTCAGAAAATCTGGAGTATTTTCTAAGTGTTGAGTGTAGTGTTCTTCAATTGAGCCAAATGACTCAATTTATAGTGTAAGGAGAAGACCCCTCAACTAGCCAACTAATGGCCTTCAATAGCCATGTAATGACACTTGATTGAGGGGTTACATTCAGCCAAATAATGGCTGAATTCATGTGCCAAGTAATGGAGAATCAATGCTCCAAAACCAGCCCAAAGGTCAGATCTTTCCAACTTTCCGTCGCAGCATTCTGCCTCCGAAGCGTCGTGGCTCCAGTGACTGGCCAACCAATTAGCGCCCTGGCGCTGCCTGGGAGGCGCCACGGCTCCGACGGTGTGGCGCCGCTGCTGTTCACGGCTCCGCGTTGATTTTCCGACTCGTTTCGTCTTACACTTCGTACACTTCTTCCTTCGTTTACCAACGTGGAATACTGTCATTTGGCCAATAACCGTCCATAATTCTATGTCTCAAACGTATTACATACGTACCAATATCTCTTTCACTAATGAAATTTGCGATACTTGGCACTACGTGTGCACGTGTGTGGAAACGACGTTTCCAACTTGCGGGCCCCAATTGTTCGAGTCATAAATTAATGGGATATACTTAATTCCACATTTAGTAAATTTCCAACATGTTTGTGGTTCTTGATACTGAATTACTGATACTATGCTTGTAGTTTGGTTCTTGATAATGACTTTTAAGCTATGTGTTGTTAAGAGTCTACATCGGAAATGGAATGGACTGGACTTGGACAATGATCACCTTACAAGCTACCTTTTGGGGTTGAGTTACACCCAAGATCCATTCTTTACGTGGTATTAGAGCAAGACCTATTCCAATTCTTTGTTCACCGATGTTGGCCCCCAAATTATGTTATCCACGCTTCATTTAACGAGATCTGGGTGTGCGGGGAGTGTTAAGAGTCCCACATCGGAAATGGAATGGGAACATGGACTCCTTAAAGACTTGGACAATCCTCACCCTACAAGCTAGCTTTTGGGTCATTCTTTACATGTGTCTTTGAATGCATCAATGTGGGTGCTATTTCTTCAAATTTTGGTTATTTTTGCTTCGATTAAAAAACCCAGGTTCTTTCTAGTTACCCTTTTGGCTATATTATGTTTTTATCTACTTTTCTTGAGTGTATAATGATTTTATGTTTGTAGTTTGTGGTTCTTGATACTGACTTCTTAGTTGTGAGTGTCTTTGAATGCAGTAATGTGAGTGCTTTTTCTTCAAATTTTAGTTATGTTTGCTTCAATAAAGTAAGAGAGCATAACATTCGCTCGGAACTATTCACGTTTTTGCAACTTTATACTTAAAACTATGGAGTGTATTACCCTTGATTCTGGGGTACTGATAGTGTGTTTGTAGTTTGATTCTTGATACTTACTTTTTAGCTATGAGAGTCTTTGAATGCAGTAATGTGAGTGTTTTTCTTTCAAATCTGATTATTTTTGCTTCGATAAAAAAGAGGAAATACATAAAAATTCCCTAAGCAATCCACATTATGCAACTTTGTTCTTAAACTATGGAGTGTTGCTATTTCCATTGAGGTACAATACAATGTTTGTGGTTCTTGATACTGAATTACTGATGCTATGTTTGTAGTTTGTTGTTGATACTGACTTTTAGCTATGAAAGTCTTTTTGAATGCATCAATGTGAGTGCTTTTTCTTCAAATAATGGTTATTATTGCTTCAATAGAAAAAGAGAGAATGCTTAAAAAGTACCCCTGAACTATCCGCGTATTGCGGCTTTGTACTTGAACTATGGAGTGTTGCTATTACCCTTGAGCTACAATATTTCGTATTTAAAATAAAAACCCCTGAATGAAACTGAATTCACGGATGTGGTTGAAAGTTAGCTCACTTGGTAGAGGGTTCAAACCCATCAGTTGCCTAGTATCCCTTTTACCTCCCCCCCCCCCCCCCACCTCCACCACCCACCCACACACAACAACCAGCAATTTGTGCTTCAATTAGAAAACCCAGGTTCGTTCCCATTACCCTTTTGTCTATATTATAGTTTTATCTACATTTCATGAGTGTACAATGTTTGTGGTTACTTTGAAAGCAGTAACGTGAGTACTTTTTCTTCAAATTTTGGTTGTTATCCCCCTGAACTATTCATATTTTTCAACTTTGTACTTAAACTATGCAGTGTTGCTATTGCCCTTGAGCTACAATAAAATGTTCGTAGTTCTTGATACCGATACTACGTCTGTAGTTTGGTTCTTGATACTGACTTTTTAACTATGAAAGTCTTTGAATGCACTAATGTGAGTGTTTTTTCTTCAGATTTTAGTTATTTTGCTGCAATAAAGAAAGAGAGAATACATAACAGTCCCTCTGAACTTTTCAAGTTTTGCAACTTTGTACTTAAACTATGGAGTGTTGCTAATACCATTGAGCTACATTACAATGTTTGTGGTTCTTTGATACTGACTTTTTAGCTGTGAGAGTCTTTGATTCACTAATGTGAGTGACTCTTTCTTCAAATCTTAGTTATTTTGCTTCGATAGATAAAGATAGAATGCATAAAATAACCCTGAAATATCCACATTTTGCAACTTCATATTTAAACAATGGAGTGTTGCGATTACCCGAACTACAATATTTTGTATTTAAAATAAAACCCCATCGGTTGCGTAGCATCCCCTTTACGTTCCCTCCCTCCTAATGTAGTTAAACTTTTTTGAAGATGGGTGTTTGATGTTCTTTTCTTGTTTTTGGGTGGGTATAGGGCAAGCCGGAAGGTGAAAAGCAATGTGGATCTATGCAATGACATCAGAGAATTTTTATCTTCTGTTGGACTTCCTGAGGATCATGTACCCACCATGAAGGAGCTGTCACAGCACGGAAGGTGTGAATTTGAATGCCATTTATGTTCTTGGTTTTCATTTCATTTTGCAGCTTTGAGGTAAAATTGGTGCAGTTAAAGGATTTTAAGCTACCAGTAAGTAGTTGTGCTTGTGCTGTGGTTTTGTGTTCGTTGGCTTGTATTCTAAATTTCTAATAGTAACACCAATCTTTAGCACATAGCAGTCAACGCAGTGCTGATTCCTGGCAGTTCCGCTAATTTTCCTATATATTCCTTTTCTAAAAAACCTGGCAATCATAGACTACTTTTGTTTTTCTAGTCTTAAGGTTCAAGTTGGTCAGTTTGGGAATTCGCCATACAGTTGGGATGTGGCGGTTATCCGTTTTTGGAGATAAATGGATTTGAAGGAACTCAATGTTTTGTTTGTAATGAGTTGATGGTTAATATCAATGAGACTTGTAGCGTGAAGACGATGGATTATCTTTCGCCATGTGCTGAGCATGTAAAAGATGCTAGGACAATGGCATGGAAAGTCCCTTTTGCTCTGAACTGCATTGGTTGCGGTGGTTTCTTGAACTTGTGCTCTATTTCCTCATGTCTCTTTAGTACTTGATTTTACTTAGAAATAAGTCTAAGCTTTAGCTATGTGATTGTGTCGTACATTCTACAGGCAAGACCTTGCAAACATTGTTAGAAGAAGAGGATACAAACTTGTCAGGGAGTTTCTCTTAACTTCCAACCAACCAACCTATGAGTGCAGTGGAGAGGATAGCCTTGTTGAAAAAAGTGAAGATGAATCGTCAGGTCAGCAGCTCTTGTCCATGTGTATTAATGATAGGTTGTAACAACGTAGCTAGTTTTGGATTTTTCTGATTGATAACCTGCTAATTTAAAAGGTCAGATGGGAAGATAACAGACATGGCTTATGATGTTTCCTTACCAAGTGAAGCTTCTGAAGTAGATGACTACATGAATGATGCAAACAATGATATAATTCTAAATTCTGATGAGCAAAATTCTGGTGATCAAGAACCCTTGGGCTATTCCTCCTTGGAGGAAAAGGTGGCCAACTTTATTCAGAATGGAGAACTGGATGGTTTAGAGGGTAAGTGATCCTCTTATTCCTCTTGTTTATCTTGGGTTTACTGACACCAATCAGGTACTTTATGGTGACAATATTTGGCACTCCAATTCATCCATGTTACACACTTCCCATTTGGTCCCAAATATTTCATGCATTTTTATAGGTGCTAATACTGTGCTAACCATGTCAAGTCTCCTGAATTCAAAATTACTTCCTCTGTTTCAATTTGTTTGTCTTACTCTCCTTTTTTGTTTGTTTAAAAAAGAATGTCACTTTCTATATTTAGTAACTCTTTTTACACCCAACATCCTACATGAGATATTTAAGACCACAAGATTCAAAGGGCATATTGGAACACTACACACATCTTTAGTTTAAGACTACAAGATTCAAAAGTCTTTTTTATTTTCTTAAACTCCGTGCCGAGTCAAACTAAAATAAATTGAAACGGAGGGAGTATCTAGCAACTTAATCTAAGCCATGTTTTTTGTTTGATAAGTAAAGATTTTATTGATGTATAGGGGCAAAACCCCAGCATGCAAGAGTTTACAGAAAGTAGGGAACCGTGATTAAAAGAACAAAGAGTTTACAGAAAGTAGGGAATCTTACTAAAAAAATGATAATCTAAAAGATCACTGAGTCATCTATAGAACCTCCTAAGTGCTCCAGAAGTTTAAGTAAAAACAATAAACATGTCTCATTTGTACAAAACTATTTTCTATCCATTCGAATGCTCTCCTATTACTTTCGCTCCAATCTAAACTATGACGTGAGGTTTGTTTTCTCTGTCGTACCAACTCTATAGACAAATTCTTACAATCATCAAATCAACTACACATACTCGAAATATTTTTTTAATGTAAGTGTCTTCTACTCCTATATAATTAGTATTAAACAAAACTAACTCCTTTAAATTAGATGAATTATCTGTATTTATATCTTCCATTCAGTATTTTCATGTTTCATGTGTGTTATTATTTAATTTTCTGCAAAAAGCAATTCTGGAAGCTTTGAGACTTGCACCTTCCCCTTGCCAAATGTAAAAACATTAACCTATTAATTATATCTAATAACTAACATTAGTTGTGATGCATATTGTATCTGGCCTGGACACCACGGCTATAAAACAAAAGGCCTTGGGCAAACTTCTAAGTTCTGGTGATGTGAGGTTGAGTAAATCTATCGGATTCTAAAATGAGATCCAAAGTGTTTGAGTAGATCTAACTGTTCCATTTTTGCTTGATCTTTCAGATAGTGGCTTTGAATTTTTTCACAGAGGTGAGCAAGTGGAGGTATCTGTTGAAGGAGCGAATGCTGCAGAAACAGAATCTACTACTCCTAAGGAGCGTATAGATCTCGTTTGTAACGGTAATGGTGCTGAGATATTTAACGGAAATTCCACTGGAAAATCAACCCAGCATGTTGAACATCCTAGTAGGCAGAGTTCTCCGATGAGGTATGCGTTTCTTGCAATATTTAAGCTTCCATCTGAATAGGTTCTTCATTTCCACTGGGGTCAACTATCTTTGGTTCTTCAGACCCCGCTTCATTTTTTGCAATTGTGTTTACCCAATATATATATCACGCTTTATTAAACTTGACGCAGGATGAATGTGGAATAACCAGTATACATAAAACCATCGAAGTTCTTTTTGTGTCTCATTCTTGTTGATTCAATAAATTTTCTTTTTGTGTCTCTTGTCGATTCAATAAATCAATCTTTGGCCAAAAACATCCCTTAACTATGTGCCAAACCTAAACTACATCCTTGAACTATTGTGAACATAAAACATCCTTGGAGTATCCAGAACTTAGCAGCTTTCATCCTGCAATTAGTTTCTTTCAAAAATTTAAATGCTCTAAACGGAAAAAGGTGCGGAGCATATGACTCCACAAAGCTATCCTAATTCTGGAACACTTTTTCCGGCAACAACAGAGATGGTTTGGTTGGGAATGGAGGTGAAAAACACTGGAAATCCTTGAGAATGTATGGTGGTGATGGCGGTGATACAAATGCGAAATGTTTGACGAGGAAGTAGAAGTAAGAGGGAAAGAAAAAAAACCTGATGGTTTTGAGAATAGTTGGAGTCTTTGTGAGTAAACCATGATCTGAACATGATAAGCTGGTGATTATCTCCTTTGTTCTTTTCCAAGAAAAAATTGAAGAACTAAATGCGGGTTCTCATGCGCAGAGGGCTGGTGGACAGATTTTGCTTCATACATAAATAACTAATTTCCTTGATTTACACCAAGAAAAAATTTAGGGCACCAAGAAATGTTTTAAATTTAGAAGAGGATAATTGGTGTAAGGAAGAAGGGAAAGAATAAACTGTAAAATACCAAGGAAAACAAATAAATACCTTCACCTATAGTTCTATAGTCCTCTTCTCTGTTCACCAAAATTCCAGTGAAGTTCTTTGTCCCAGAGTTCTGCAGAATCATTTACCTCTTGGTGACCACCTGCCGACGAATGATGCCCGTTCTCGATTTTATCAATTTGGAAGAAAGAGCATCGAGGAGAGAGAGAAAGAGTTGAAAGCTCAAAAGCTGCTTTCCTAGGTATTTGCTTCTCCGTTATGCTACGACTCCACCTAAGTTGGGGGGAGCTCTATGGGAGGAGTCACGGCCTTCAGTTTTTTGAAACAAAATAACAGCAGGATGAAAGTTGTTAGTTTTTAGATTCTTCAAGGATTTTTTTTTTAAAATTACATGGATAGTTAAGATGTTTAGATTTGAGCTATAGTTTAGATGTTTCCAACTCGATGTTCTTCCACACACTATCAACAAGCCGATTTTGACTTTTTCTTTTTTGAAGAGTTTAGATTTCCTGTCCGCTTCTTGTCTATGAACTGTATTTTCTTACTAGCTCTAACATGCTTCTTTTTCAGATTATTTCCTTCTGTTATCTGAATGCACCTTTTCGTAGGAATGATAGCCTTTCAACTGAAGACGTAACCATGACTGAAGGGAGAAATAGTGCTGATACTGAGGTGATAAAATTCTTTGTTCTGATTGTTTGTTTTTTATTTGATTCCACTTTTGACTTGGAATTCCTTTGCATTTATATTTTATCTGTTAGCCCCACAAAATGGAGACTGAAGCTGAATTTAATCGTCTCAAGTTCATGCTGGTACCGCTCTTTGGATAATTTACTGTTGGAATTTTGCTTACTGTACTCGGCTTCAATTTTTCTTCGTTCAAAGCTTTTTTGTTTTATTTCTTTTTTTCCATAAGAATAACCAATGCCTTGAATGGTTTGTTTCTGTTCTTAGCATCAGAAGGAGCTGGAGTTAACTCACTTGAAGCAGCAGATTGAAGAGGGAAAGGTATAATTTTCCTTCTTATTCTTCCCCCATTCATCAGGAAAAGAAAAGAAGATGAAAATACAAAGACCTTACTCCCTTTTTTGTCTTGCAATAGTAGTGGATACTTGTAACATGTTACTCAAATGAACAATTGGTTCTTCATGAAGTGGAGAAGTGTAATTTTCTTCTATTTCAACTTTCAGCGAAAACTGTCTATTTTGCAAATCAAAGCTGAAACAGAAATCAGAGAAGCACAAAGACTTTTTTCAGAAAAAGATGCAGAGCTAAATGCTGCTGAAGATAGCCTTTCAAGATTGAAGGAGGTATTCAAGCAACCTCTTGTATCAACATTTCCTGAATTTCAAGTTAACATGGAAGAATAATTGAGAAATTGCTTCAACTTCTACTGGAAATGAGGTTTTATGAACTTTACAAAGTATATCTACCAGAAGTTTCATAAAGATGCTGGCTTCGTTAAAGGTAATATAATTTAAATAACGAAAAGCACGATATTTTGTTGCTGAAGCGTGACTTAGGCTAATCAGGGTAGTGTATTTGACATAGCAGAAGCAGTAAGAACTTGTGATTTCTCAGAAAAAAAAAATTAAGAGAAAATTTGTAGTGAACTTGAACTATAATAATGTCTGGAAGTTTGAGTGAAAGAAAGGAGACAAGTGTTTGAATGGTTGAAAACCCTAATCTGAAACTAACTAGAATTTGTTGTCCTCGTCAATACAAAAAAGAACAGATAATAAATAGAATAGAAAGAGATCCTAAATAACTAAGAAACTAATGCCCCACGTCCAACTTTCCGTCCCACACCGGTATATCTTGTTCTACTGGTGGAGCTATGGCTTGTTGTTATATCACATTTGTTTCTGTTAGGTTGAAATCCAATACCTGGCAGATGGGGAACATGTTAAGATGGCTGGCAGCTTCAATGGTTGGCATCATAAAATAAAAATGGATCTACAAGAATCATCAGATCCCATTGGCGAAGATACACAAGCATCATCAGATATCATAGATCCCACTGGCATGAGGTTATTATTATGTCGATTTCCTTATCTTTTGGGTGATTTTTAATGTATCAGTTTGTCAGTTGTGTAATTTCGGACTTCCTTGTGGAATTATATTTAGGTTATTTCCTGTTCAGCTCTTCCTATTGTTTTGTACTACTTCAAATCTTCAATAACACATTGTTGTTGCATATCCTTTTCCGGAATATGAACTCTGTCCAATCAATAATTTGGGGGGCCTGCCCAATTTCAGGATAAGTAGTGTCTTTCTCTGATCCTGAAGGCTTAAGATATTTGGCATTCTCTATATGTGTAGTTAATTCTACTCTGATGTTTTGAATTTGTAGTTCTCAACTGCTAAAACTAACTTTGAGACATTTGGGTAGTGTATATTCGTGCTAAAATGGAAACTTAGCTACATTTGCAAAATAAGTACAAAGGACATAGCCAACGGGAGATGAGACACTCGCCTTTAGTACAACCATAGTGCCTACACTGGAACGCTACTTAAGTGAAGTGAAGCACACAACCTGGTTTTAGTCGAGCACCGGGCTAAAGTGTCTCTAAGAAGACTTTAGTAGCTCTGTTGGAAACACTTGTACATGTATTAGATACAAGTCTAGTCTATTTACGCGCTCTATCTAACAACTATTTTAAAAAATGAAAAAAGAAGGATGTCTCCTCAAATTTGAAATACTATGTAACAGTATTAGTTTATATTAGTTTTAACTTTTTAAGTATGGAGAGGGAAAATCTTTGCTACTTCGAAGGAATGTGGTTTTGAGATGGAATAAAATAGAAAGCTCAAATAAATGGGTGGAGGGAGTAGGTAAGATTACTTGGTCCGTTGAGTGGACCCAACCTCCATTAAATACAATAGAACTTATACCTTTTGATTTATTAGTCAATTCCCCATCAAATTAGAGCTCTACGTAGAGGAAGAAGGGAGTTACTCTTGTTTTTTTTATTTTTTATTTTTAATGTAAAACAAATGCAATGTATGATATGTTTGCATTGATGGTGCTGTAAGATAGAGTTGAACTGCGGATCTATCGTTTGAACAATTAAACTATATAGTATTGTCAGCATCTGTGTAGTGTATCGTGGGGATCCAACAAACCATTTCCTTTTTGAAGTTGTGCAACTACTAATTTGTCTCATGTCAAACATCAGGTCTTTTTTCCTTTCTCCTATGGTCGGGTATGTGTCAAGTGTCAAACATCATATAATTTAGTTCCCCCCCCCCCCCCCCCCCTCCCTTTCATGGGCCCAAATCCACAATCTACTGGATGTTAATCTATAGTTGGCTTCTTGCCCTGATAGATTTGAAGTTTTGAACAATTCTTATCTTCTGAGTCATCATATATTTTCAGTTGTTTACAATAGACATATGTAAATGCAGAAGCAGAGATCTATGGACTACCCTCTGACTGAGTTATTCTGTATATCTATTGACCTCAAACCTCCTTTTTGTTAGTCATTGTAAAGTTATGAATAACATGATAAACGATGCTTTCCAGGAAACCCCGACTTTGGAAAACCGTGTTGTGGCTGTATCCAGGGATATATGAGGTACATTATCTACAAACTACTGTATGATAGAGCAATAAAAGCTGGCCGTGTGGTCACTTATCACCTCATAGTTTATTTGGAATAAGTAACTTGGCTTTTGCTTGACAATGCTATTAGGAGTATATTGGTTGATCCTTTAGAAGATCATATAATCTGTCTAAGCTCATTTGTTAGTATTCATCATGGAGTCATATTCACAACTTTGCAGTCATGAGGGAGCATGCAAGTGAATTAGAGAATTGAGGTTGAGTAATAGCCTGTTTGGCCAAGCTTTTAAAATCTGCTCATTTTGAAAAGTTCTTTTTGTCAGAAGTGCTTTTCAGAGAAGTACTTTTGAAGAGTAGCAGTTTGTGTTTGGGTAATCAATTTAAAAAGCACTTTTACCAATATTAGAGTAGCATTTTGTGCTTGGCTAATGTTCTAAAAGTGTTTTTGGGAAAAAACATACTTTTTTTAGCTTCTAAAAAACAGCTATCACTCAAAAGCACTTATTTTTTCTCTAAAAGCTTGGCCAAACACATCAACAAACAACAACATACCCAGTGTAATCCCACAAGTGGGGTCTGGGGAGGGTAGGATGTAAGGTAGAGGTTGTTTTTGACAGACCCTTGGCCAAACACCTCAACTATCTAAAATAAGCACTTTTTGAAAGGAAAAAAAGCACTTTTGGCTTCCCAAAAGCTTGGCCAAACAGGCTATAAAACTAATAACCATAATGGAGTTTTATTCATGCAAATGTGGTGATAAAAGAAACATTGTATATTTCCTTGCATTGATAAATTAAATTTAGCACTTGTTACTGTGCAACTATTGTGTTTACTAATTTTTTTTTGGTCAAACATAAAAAATTTATTCAACCAAGTGATAACGTTTATACACCACTGATTCACTTTGGACTATGGAACCAATACCATAATTCCTATTCTAAGCTATCAAAAATTACAATTGGAAAGCCTAGACAGGGTGCTTTTGTAAACTATTTAGTAGCCTACTCCATTTACAAATATGCTTTCCTCTAATATGTAACTGTAAAACAATTTTTCTAACTC
This sequence comes from Anisodus tanguticus, assembly GCA_034509755.1. NCBI lineage: Eukaryota > Viridiplantae > Streptophyta > Magnoliopsida > Solanales > Solanaceae > Anisodus > Anisodus tanguticus. The sequence continues at coordinate 40,835,211 of CM067559.1, read as the reverse complement.
TGTAAACTTCAGTTCTGTTCTGAGCTTTGAACCTCTAGCATTCTTCTCTGCCCAGATGTGGTATATCACTGCTGCACTGAGAAATACCAAGATGCCTGACCTTGGTCTATTGTTCTGGACCTGTTGGGATAGCCAAGCAACTTCTATGTCCCATGAACCAATCTGCCTTTGAATTCCCAGCCAAGATAGGATTGTATGCCATATAAATCTGGAGTACCTGCACTCAAAGAAGAGATGTTGCATTGTTTCCATAGGACTTGAGTTACATAGTACACAAGCTGGAGGCACTTGGATATTCCATTTAGCAAGTCTGTCCACTGTTGCAAGTCTCTTTTGTACTGCTAGCCTGATGCAATATCACATGCGGAAGATAAACAAAACAACAAGAAATTAAAAGATAAAGAGGTAGACACGAGATGGAATCAAACGCAACCCAAAGTATATGAAACTAAGGACCTCAATTGAATTAACCATACAAAAGCACCTAACCTATGAGATAGATTTCAAGGGAACCAATGTCTCAAGAAACCCATCTTTCCCAAATAAGGTTCAATCAATGGCTTCAACAAGCCCTCAACTCTCAAAACTCTCAGTAGAGTATCAAAATATCTCAATTCAACATAATCTACCTAATGAAATGACCTAAACTTCCAATTTATAGTCTAGGACTAAGTTATTATACAAGAGACCCAAAAGTGACACTCTTGGATTGCAAAAATAACCAAAACGCCGAGCTGTCATGGTTTGTGGGAGACCTGCGAATCGCAGGTTGTGTCTGTGGCATGATCTGCGATTTGCAGGTCATGTTTTTCAGCTCCTCCTTACGCATTTGAAACATAGCTCGCATACGCCGCTTGTGGCACCATCTGTGATTCGCAGGTGGTGTCTTCTTCACCATTTCTTGCCCTTTCGCCTTCCAATGCAATCTTCCACACTTAGGATCCTCGAGATGGCGCTAATGCATTCTCTCGATCGCCTATATTCATGTGCAACCCTCGTAATGTTTGGAGTTCATGGCCTTGACTCCTCCTAGACGATCTTGAGGCAACTTTGATTGCATCATTCTCCCCTTCTAGAAAGAAATTTGTCCTCAAATTTAAGGGGTCACCTACACACATCCAACAAGAAGACAAAATGCCACTACTACAAGATTCGTTAGTACTAGAGAGATCCGCGAGGACATCTTACAATGACAATCATCATAAGCAAACAAATAGTATAGGAAAATGTCTGTTGATTCAAATTCAAGAGTAAAATTCCCATTGGACACAAAAGCCTCATCACATGTACAAGGGACCGCCCAAGAAAACAACGTGGTACGGAAAGCATCTACCAATGTCATACCATCTATAACACCACCGGGGTCAAAAAGGAAGAACACCCACACATCTTGGACAAAAATACCTCATGTATCCCATGAAGACCCTTGCCAACATAAGACGCGCTCTCAACACAAGCATGAGTGTCATCATAAGCAAACAAGTAGTAGAGGAAAGTGTCCCTTAATGTGAAATCAAATAGAAAGTCTTTAGGAACACACACGCCTCCTCACACCAATATGAGACCTCACTAGCATTTTCATCAAGAAACAGATCAAATCCATAGAGGTCACTCGATTCAAGCCGAGCATGCATATCATTATCATAGATAGGTGGAGACTCATACAAAGGCTCAAAATTAAGTTCATTAGAGGAAGGGTAAAGACTAGTTGGGTTCCTCAAACAATCAAGCAAGTCAATTTCCCTCTCAACTATAGATGCATGTTCTTTTGATTCTTTAAGAACATCAAAACATTCCACCCCTACGATTGAATTACAATCCCTCAAGACGAGGTTTTCGTCTAAGGAAAGGGTGTCAATCTCCCATAGTGGGTTCCCATAGATCTTGTAGCCCCCAAAAGTGGCTATATTTTCAACCTCACAAAACATACCACTATGCACATCATCCTCGATAGTCATGTCATCATCAAATAAGATATTATCTTTAATGACAAAGCAATCAATCAATGATGAAGAATTTAAACATGTAAGGTCTTTAGGACTATCTACACGACAAACATCACCACCACAATCTTGGAACTCATCACTTGACACAGAGACAAGACCAAGAGACTCATTTTCACATTTACCAAATAAGGGTGGGGTGTCACATTCACTCAAAGCACAAGTGTCAACACTAGGTGGACACAAATCGACCTTGCAAGAAGAATAAATTCGGTCATCAAAAGGATCAACTAGTGTATGAAAACTCTTATAAAAAACACTATCATCACATGGCAAAGAATCATTAAGCTCACACAAAGACAACCTACTACTCACACTCACATCACAAACTTGTTCACTCAAAGAGTTGTAAGTATTGAGTTTAGCTATTGTACGTTAAAGTTCACATGAAGAATCTTCTTTACCTTGACCAACAACTTGTAGACTCATTTGACCAAGTGGAAAGGTAGTCTTGATCTCCATTCTCTCTTCTAAGCACGAGAGTTCTTCACGTGACGACTCCTTTAGAAATTCATTTTCACGAGTACCTACAAAAGCTTTTTCACAATAAGATGAAGAAGTAGAAAGGTTAGCTTGATTGTGTGGCAACTCCCTCACATCACTCCGCACATCTCTCCTTTTTCTACTCTTGAGTTGCCACTTTGCTCTTCCTTCTCTCAGTCTTTTGTCTCTCAAGTTCATTAGACCTCTTGGTTCCACATGAAATCTTTTTCTTTTGAACCAAGTGGAACGGTACGGTAATCCCCCCTTCTTGTGGAAGGTCTTGAATGGTCTCACAAGGAGCATTTTGCTTTCCTTCCTTTGGCTTCTTCAATTGAGAATTGTCCTTGGTATCATTTCCTTTTTCATGTGGCTCGGGATAAAAGTTCTTCAAGTTCCTTTTCAATGTCTCCCAAGTCTTAATTGGACTTCCCATCTCCTTCACGCCCTTGCTCATGTACTTCCAAAAGTTGGCAAGTCTTGCTTCAAAAGTTCTAAGGGCTAAGTCCATCTTCCTTTCTTGTGAATAGTTGTAGCTAGCAAAGATTTCATCCATCATGAGTTCCCATTTGTAAAACTCTTCGCCACTAGCTTCCATACCCAAGACATGCCATTTCACATTGGGCTCTCTCACTCTCGTACTTGGAGGTTTCCTCGGAGGTGTATGTGGAAATAGAAGTTTCCCCCTTTCATCCACTACATACCTATGCCAATCGCGTTCATAAGCAACCCCATGGTCTTCGAACCAAGAATATCCCAAACACAAGTCACATGCTCCAACGGAAAGTACTATACACCACACTTCCTCTTGATAGTATTGGCCAAATATCTCCTTTTGCCAATATAAGGAACCTCTTTTCTAATCCAATGTAATCCTAGTCGGAGTGCGGCTTGATGAGTAATGTAACAACCACGATGACGGTCATTAATTTCAAGGAGAGCTTCCCAATCATTATGTGCTTTCACCAACATTGAATGTACTCTTCCGTTAGGCTCAATTCTCATGTTTCCCTTCGGTTGAGCTCTTCTCACAACACTTTGAGTAGTGTTGGAGGAATATGGTTTCATGCCTCCATAATAAGAATCGAACTACATGAAGAGGTACCTATTTAAAACACTCAACAAAATAAGAAAACACGTTAAGTTAGTGAAAATAAATCTCATAATCACTCAAGTGTGCGCGCACCTTTGATTGCCTCACAAATTGCCTCGACCAATGATTGTACCTTGTTTAATCCGTTTAGTCACAAGGGACTTAGTTACTACTCTTGGCCGGAATAGATTCTTGTTTGATTCGATGAAGAAATGATTCGACTCAAACTAACGGACTTGAGCCAAGAAATTAACTACTAAGTAAAAACGAGAAACGAACGAAAAGAAGTAGCATGAAAGAAAATACGGACTCAGGAACTAATTAACTACTAAGTAAGGACAATTAGTTAAAGTAATTAGCTAAGAAAAGGATTGACAAATTACCTAAAGAAACTTAGAAACGAAAATGGAATGAACCCGGATTGAAGAACGAAGATGTTGCAATTTGAAAACATAAAAGGCATTTGTTAAATGAGATTTATAAATCTCATTCAGCAAATGCGATTTACCCTTAACCTTTTGTTTCCGAGTTTCTATCTCGATCTGCGATTTGCAAAACGTACCTGCGAAATTCGATTTATAAATCGCATTTGTCACATGCGATTTACTCTTTAACTTCACAAACTGTGCCAATCTTCTTCAGTTCTCTGTCACGTCTTGCATTCCAACTGCGATTCGCAGTCAATGTCTGCGACACAACCTGCAATTCGCAGGTTGTGCTTTTGCTCCACAACTTTGTGATGTCAAATCTTTTTGGGGATCCTTGTTCTGGGCCTTTTTTCTGGTTTTTCTAGCGACTTGGGCTCACTTTTTCTGATATTTTACCTCTTTTGGCCCAAAAACACCTTTTCACCTTGAATTTAGATTTTGGAAGATCAAATGACACCTTTTTTTCTTCTTCTTCCTCAAGAACTCTTTGAAGATTCAAAAAATTTCAGACCTTCAAACCTTCTCCGCCCTCAATTCTAGATGTGGCTTCCTCTCAAGATGGAGAACAAACCCCAATACTTTTTAAGCTCAAACAACCACAAAATCTTCAAGACCCACTTGCTTGTTCTTCAAGTTCTTCAAACTCAACAATGGTGAAATTTCAAATCAACTCCAAATGACTTGAAACTTCGGATCTAGACCAAACAAACACTAGGGAATACAAATCTAGTGTCCAAATCAACAAACAAACAAGGATTGAAACTATTTTTGGGATTTTCGAAATTTTGGATCGATGAACACTTTTTTTTTGTAGTAATCAAAACCCAAAGACAAGGATTGTAGAAACAACCTTTTAATCAAGCTCTAATACCAATTGATGCAATATCACATGCGGAAGATAAACAAAACAACAAGAAATTAAAATATAAAGAGGTAGACACGAGATGGAATCAAAAGCAACCCAAAGTATATGAAACTAAGGACCTCAATTGAATTAACCATACAAAAGCACCTAACCTATGAGATAGATCCCAAGGGAACCAATGTCTCAAGCAACCCATCTTTCCCAAACAAGGTTCAATCAATGGCTTCAACAAGCCCTCAACTCTCTAAACTCTCAGTAGAGTATCAAAATATCTCAATTCAACATAATCTACCTAATGAAATGACCTAAACTTCCTATTTAGTCTAGGACTAAGTTATTATACAAGAGGCCCAAAAGTGACACTCTTGGATTGCAAAAATAACCAAAACGCCGAGCTGTCATGGTTTGTGGGAGACCTGCTAATCGCAGGTTGTGTCTGTGGCATGATCTGCGATTCGCAGGTCATGTTTTTCAGCTACTCCTTCCGCGTTTGAAACGTAGCTCGCAGACGCCGCTTGTGACACCATCTGCAATTCGCAGGTTGTGTCTTCTGCACCATTTCTCACTCTTTTGCCTTCCCATGCAATCTTGCACACTTGGGATCCTCAAGATGGCGCTAATGCATGCTCTCGATCGCTTATATTCATGTGCAACCCTCGTAATGTTTGATGTTCATGGCCTTGACTCCACAGACGATCTTGAGGCAACTTGAATTGCATCATAGCCACAATATAAATTGGTGCCTTGGCAAAGCACCTGATGACAGCAGTTAGTTCTTCCATACTGTTCTTGGATACTGAGGAAGGAATGAAAGATATGTTTTCTTAATGCTATACTTCCCCCCTATTGAGAACTGATCAATGTGACTGATAGAATCTACATTTGGAAACCAAGATCTAGCGTCAAATATTTTCCTCACAAGCCAACAAGCCTACTTCGGTGTATCCATGCTTGTAAGCTCTTTGTTCTTGATATAAAAGCTATGAATCCACTGCACCCATAGAGTATCTTTCTTGTGTGATAATGCCCAGAGAAGCTTGCATATAGAAGCTCTATTCCACAGCCCAAAATCAATAACATTAAGACCACGTGCAGCCTTTGGTTGACATAAACTGTCCCAAGCTACCAATGCTTTTTAGGAAGAAGCTTACAGCTATTGTTCTGTTCAGGCAACTGCTACTGATCTTAGAATGAATCTTGCCACTTTATTCCAAAATATCAAATTTCATTACTCCAACCTTAATTTTTCAGTTGTCCGACAATCTAACTTAAGCAGGACTTTTTAATTTAGAACGTCCTACCACGAGTGAGCAAGTTGAATCCTTTGATGAGTTTCTATTTATATTATTTGAACTTAACTCTGCCTAACAGCCTTTTCTGTTCTCCTGCTTTAAAGATGTTTGAATGTGTCTTACATTGTTCAAGGACTTTACTTCGTACAGATGAAATTCATTGTTGATGACCACTGGACAACTGATCCTCAAAGAGAGTCTGTTACGAGAGGTTCAATACACAATAATGTACTACGAGTTGATAGATGACTTGGGTATTGCATTCCCACATGCACATACAGAGGTAGGTTAGTAGTCTCTTCCGACAATTATGACTTAGAGCCAACATTCCATTCCCCCAACCGAATGGAAATGCCACTTTCTTTCTCTTTTTGAGAATGTTGGTGGCAGTTGACATCTTTGCTCTTTTAATCCGTATAAACTTTGATTTTCTTATTCTTCTCTCATATTTGCTAATCTTTACCCTCCCCTCCCCAAACGTGCCTCAACTCTTTCCTGCAGACAATTGCCAGCAGCAGGAAGGTTTTGGTTTGAAGTTCATTCATGGAAGATCGATCATACAGTCCATTGGTCATGTTGCTTTTATATTTTTGCAAATCGATGAGCCGGGCCAATGCAATTTAAGATTACATGCTTCGTCTACTTTCAAAGCGCCTCGTCCTATTGAAGACACAGGCTATATCGGACTACTTGCACAATTTAACAGCTGCTGTTGGAAATGTTTAGTTATAGGCTGTAGATAACAAGAAGCAGCAAAATGTAGTCAGTAGGATGAATTTTGTTACTATTTGCAATGGTGAATTCTTTGTAAAATTTTAATGGGGTAGCAAGTTTCCACCCTACTATTTAAGCCAATATTGGCGATCATCAGGCAAAAGCGCTCCTCCGGTTACTGCTACTTCATTTTCTTCTTCTTAGTTGTTGTTTACTAGTGTGTTTCGAATATATTGTACATCAATTGAAGTATAATGTTTGAATGAAATTTTACATCAGAACCACGGATGAAGCATTTGCTAGCAGCATTTAGTCAATTTTTTTACAACCATATATATATATGTATTTGAAACAGAAGAGAACATTTCACAATATTAAACTTATCAAAACCACAAATGAGATAATTCCAGAAGCTCCTACATACAAATTATGGAGTAGATTAAAGTACTATTTGAAAATCATTATTGTTGTAAGCTTGAATAGTAGGTCTTGAATTTAATATGAAATTTGGGGTAAGTGTTGGAAAAACTTGAAAATATTGACAAAGATGAAGACTAACTATATAAATTATAAACTACACTCGATTTGGCATATGATATCTTTGAGTTTGAAATTGGGCTCGGTAGTTCAAACTTTCCTAATGGGCAAATGTCTTGTAACTAAAAGTTACTAGCAAATGCTCCTAAAATATTTCCGACTATAGCAAAAACACTTGGGGGTCGTTTGGTCGGAGGGATAAGGCTAACAATCCCGAATAGAATCAGAGATTCCGCTTTTGGTTATAGATATTAACTAGTCCCAAGGTTATTTTATCCCACTATTTATACTAAAATGTGAAATTAGCTATTTCATATACAAGGTGGGATAACTAATCCCGTGTGATACTCTAATTTATAAAATATCCTTTATCTATTCCATTCCACCAATCAAATGAGTAATGATCATAAGTGATTTCTTTTCGTCGTCTAAATTTTAGTGGACAAATTACTACTTTATATTTATGCTGACGGGAGATAACATACATCTCAAAAAGTTAATCGAGATACGAGGAAACAGACACTAACACCACAATTATCAAAACAAATTTCCAGAGACCTTTGCCAATGTCTTTTCTATTGCCCTGATCCACCAGAATTGTGTCATCCCATTATGCTGTTAAAAGAACCAAACAACTTTTGTAAAAGTGAAGGATCTAATATTCTCGAACTTGTGGTCACCACGTGTAGATGCTTAGTATATTCATTTTATATGTATAGTCGTGTCACTTTCCTTGCCTTTCCCAATATTTCTCTTATCTCCAACTACTACTACTACTTATTAGTCCAACAACCAATGCACACAACTTTATATTCATCTTCTTGAAATTATAATAAATTCTTGTTTGCTTTGTTTCATCAATGGCTAATATTGCGAATGCTTCATCTATTGCATTCACAAAACACCCTTCTTTTTCTTTAATTAATTATCAACCAATTATTTCTTCCAAAATTTCCTCTAAATCTTTGAAAAATGAAGTGTTTGGCAATGCAAAAAGGAAGGCTATGTTAGCTCCTCCATTAGCTTACAAGAAATTGAATTCTGAAGATATTGTTGATATAAACATAGTTGAATTAAATAAAGAAAATGAAGTGGAAGAAGAGGATTGTACTATTGATGAGACACTTTTGTATTCATTTAATCCTTTGCCATTGATGTTTGTTGCTGCTCTTCCAGGAGGTAATGCTGCTTTAATTATATTAAGCTAATTTTCTGATGCTAATTTGAATATGCCCCGAAAATAGTTATAATACGAGTCTGTTTGGTATGACATGTCACATTTGAAAAAAAAACAATTTGTCATGTTCTAGTATTTTTTATTTTGACAGTGAAAATAGTGATTATCTTTATTTATATGACTTAGGACCAAACTAATCACTTCGTGTTTATACATACGTTAAGGACCATTTTAATCATTTCTCAACACTAAGACATTGTTATTAATCTTTAGTACTCAAAATTTTCACTAGAACACTCACGTATATGCAATTTGGAAATTTTTTGAATGTAAAGATTTCTTATTCTTATGTGCTGATTAATTGACGGTATAAATGTCAAAGTTCTGTTATCCGTTTACTAAAATATGCCTTTAGAACTTACATCACATAGTTTGACTTGTATATTATACAACTACTTGTGAAAGAAAATATAAGAATGGTGTTGAACATTTTGAAAAAACAAAACATCCCATCATACTAATAAGGGCAAAGGTCTAAATATTAGCCATGGACTATACGATTTAGAGTAAATTTACCCTCCATTAAAAAAGTGTCTCGTTCTTACCCTTGTCGTTACCAAATTAAAATGGCTCAATTTTGCCCTTCTGGGCTAACGGCAGTAGCATAAAAGGTAAATTTAGACCATTTGTGGGCAGATATAGATCATTAGCAAAGTTCAAAGGCAAACTATTTATTTCTGTCCTAAATAAATTTCTGAAAACTTTACTATTATTAGTAGAACAATGTAAAATATTTTATTTCTAGAATTAGAAAGAATGTCATATAAGGAAGTGCAAGTTATAATCTTTTGTAGTTTGTTAATGGTTGGGCTTCTTCTATACTGTACTTTTGGTTTTTGTTCTTACATAATAATTGTGATTTATTTATTTGTAATCCCATTATGAAAATGCTGGTTATTTTGATTCAGCTGGAACTATAAGGTCTCTGTTTGGACCTTTTGTTGAGCTTGTAAAATCATTCGACTTACCTGATTGGCTTGTGCATTGGGGTCATCCTGGTAACATGGTATGTATATGTTTTATTGCAGCATTCTTTTGTCTTTCATAACACGTAAAAAAAAATCGGATGGATAATAAATTGAAGTGAATTTGCTAAAGGATCAAATTCCCTTTTTCAGGCTGTTGTGCTCTTTGCTATGGGTGGATATGGGACTTACCTTGGTTTTCGGATACGCTTTTCTGATGATGTGGTAAGAATTAAAGAAACTATTTAGCTTATAAACGCTAACAATATAAACAATTTTTACACTAACAGTCGAGTTTTTGTTGTGGTGGATATAGGACTTACCTTGTTATAACAGTTATCTTTTAGGTTACTCAAAAGTGGAAACATAGAAGTTAAACTCGTAAAGGATTTAATGTTGACATCGTCTTCCCGTCTTCTTGATCTTAACTGAAGAAGTTGGGATTCATATAGCTAATCCCAACTTGTTTGGAATTGAGGCGTTGTTGTTGTTGTTGTTTATGATTATGGCATGCAATTTGTTTCTCCAGTAGGATTCATATTGTTGACTCCAATTTATTTGGACTGAGGCGTGATTGTTGTTGTATCGTCTTCCCGGATCCAGTCTTCTCCCTTTTTTTTGGGTTGAAGTGTTCAATCAATTGTTCTATTCTTTGGTGATATGTAGGAAGAAAAAGCCAAAGCCAAAGATTTGCATCCGAAACTTCTAGGAGGAATGTTCTTCTTCTTTGCTCTTGGAGCTACTGGTGGAATAACATCTCTGCTTACTTCAGATAAGCCTATTTTGGAGAGGTTAGCATATTTAATCTCTTGCCAACAAAAAATTGAAACTTGTATAGATTCAGATAAATAATCAATTATGATATTTTCTGTTTTTGTTGCAGTCCTCATGCTGTCACAGGTTTTATTGGTCTTACCCTTTTGACTATACAGACCATTTTACCTACATTATTTGAGGTAAATCCGCTCAATCTGTCCAAATTATGACACTTATTTCATCAGAACAAAATTGATTCTTCTCCTTTTTACATTATTGTCAATAACTAGTTCGGGATTGAGACGTAGTTGATTAATTGATATTGATATAACGTTATATTGAACTCGGATTTTTTTGTTCAGGGAAATCCTGGATTAAGAAATGTTCATGGCATATTGGGTAGTGGCATAATGACTTTGTTTCTCGTTCACGCGGCCCTTGGGCTTAAGCTGGGCCTGGGCCTAAGTTACTAGCCCATTAATTAAGAGAATAAGGGAGTGATCTGCTGTGTAATTCATTTTTGGTTCTGTTTAGAGTTGGGAACATTACTACTACATTTAGCATACTTTGGCATCATAGGGAGATTCACCCAAATTTAAAGAGTCGTTTATGTATTTGGCCAAATTAATTTTTTTTAATACAACAAATCATACATTCAACAAACAAATATTCCTAGTATTATAATTTTGCATTACTAATCTCTGCATCCGTACATGACTAATCTCTGCATTACTTTCCGTATATTATTAATATATGATTTTTAAACTATATATTGGAACGACTGACTAGAATCGTTTCACTTTTGTAAGGAATTTCAGTTTGATTTGATGCTCGTAATTATTGACTATGACTGTTTAATTTCTAATTAACAAAAAATATGCACTTTTGATCTATTCACTAATATATATTCCCATTTTTAGCAGGCTATTGAGTACTTAATAGATCATGTGACTTATTCAACTTCTTCCACTAAGAGAATGTTATTGTGAATTTTTTGTCGTTAGTTTTAATTTTAAAAAAATTGCTAAATTTGTGGAGGTTTTCTTAGTGCATGGACCTAAAATACATATTTCTACTATTTAAAGTAAAATACACTTAGTCAAATATCTTAAGTATCAAAATTAAAATTTGTCAGCTTCAACTTGAAGTTGAAGTATACGTGTGTAATTGACTGACCACTGCTAATTTTGACAATTGATGGGCACATTCACATGCTAAATAAATCAATTACTCCTTTTTTTTCTTTTTCTTTGTCGGTCATAGCAAATTTTAACTATTAAATCAAAAAATCCAAAGCACCTTTTATAACTATACTTTGGGTTAATTGAAAATTACATTCTCCTTATTCTCTAATGATCATATCATTAGTATATGAAAACTCTATTTGTGCAGTCATCCTTGTGTATAGATATTAGCACTATATATTTTAGTTTAGTTTACCCTTAATGGCATGCAGAATATATGACAAACGACAACAACAACGTATCCCATAAGTGGGTCGGGAAAGTATGTAGAATGTACGCAATCTTACCTCTACCTTATGAAGATAGAGAGGATGTTGCCGATAGACCCTTGGCTCAAGTAATACATACAAAAACAATTATGAAAAGAGAATACAATCGAGAAAGGAATAGTAGCAATAACAAATATCCGATAACCGCAACAAAGGAAACTAATAGGAACCATTAAAATCGAAGCAAAAGATAACATGTGCATACTAATAATAATACAAAAAAGATTCTACCAAGAAAAAAATAATACGGAAAAGGAAAATTAGACGATGCTCAACTATTACTAACCCTCTATTCTAATTCTCGACTTCCATAACTTCCTATCTAGAGTCATGTCCTCGATAAGTTGCATGTGTTGCTATATTGTGTCTAATCACCTCTCTCCAATTCGGCCTACCTCTACCTCTCCTCAAACCCACCATAGCCAACCTCTTACATATTCTCACTGGGCCTCCAGACATCTGCTCTTCACATGTCCGAACCACCTCACTCTGACTTTCCTCATCTTGTCCACCACGGAGGTCACTCTTATCTTTCCTAGTTCTAGCTCTCCTAGTATGCCTACACCTATATCTAAAAAATTACCATATAGTTTTAAACAAATCCATGCTTCCGGTTAAAAGCTAATTTATGTATATAAGTTTTGGTACTGGTCTCCATTATATAGTTCGGATCCCAGCGTCCAATCATGTGACCAGAAAAACAAATAATACTATTACCTAAACAAAACCAAAAAAAAAAAAAGGCAAACAAATGATGACCGACACTTTCCTTCTTCATTGTTTATCCATGAGCACATTAGTTGATGATAAAAAAAAGTGTATTCCATATTTATATTAAATTAATGAATGCAAAATAATTTTTCAGATACATATTTCTTACTTAATTATAGTTAAGTGTTGTTACTTTCATTTTTGTAAGAAAATGGACTTCAGATTCAATTCACTATTAACTAGCTCATGAAGGGAGGATTATCCAAAATCATATGAGATAAAATCTCTTACTCACAAGTCACAACTGATATGGGACTCAACACCTATAGTATGGCCATGCCTGCCAATTAAACATGTTTATATGATAGCCATACTCAACATCGAATAAACGAAGAATTTGGATGGATCTAACTTACATATCATCATAAGAAAGTGAATCTTGGACCTAATTAATTTACCCTAAATGTTAACTCATAAGGTGAGAAATGCCCCAGAACACGACCAGATCTCCCATCCCATAGCCGTGCCACTCAACAACTTCTTACTGCTAAATAAATTATTTGATTTAATGTAAACACAAGTAGACCTGTCCAAAGCTTGAGTCGGGCCGAGTCATATGGCTTTTTCTGCTTGCCCGACCCTGACCCTATTTTTTTTTTAATTTTCAGATCCTGGCCCTGACCCTTCGGGGACCCTACGGGTCACGGGTCGGCCCTGACCCGCTCTATAAAAAAACAGTAAGCAAACACTGCAATTCTACCCAATCCATTATCCGATATAATTTATCACCAATTAAAAATTACAACAAACAGAAGCATGAAATCATTAAAAATTACAAAAAAAGAACTGAAGCAGATTCCACACTTTTAGTTGTAAATCCATAAACAAACAAGAGGCAAGTACAAATCAACATCACGATAATTCATCAACATCATCATCGTCGTCATCATCACTAGATTATTCTTCATTTGTCCCTTCACCTATATAAGTAAAATATAAATATTCATAAAATAAAAATAATAGAAATTATATTAAAAAGACACGCGGGTCGGGGTCGGGTCGGTAATCGTGCCGGGTCGGGCCTGGCGGGTCCCCGACCCGATGGACAGGTATACACAAGATATAGGGAATTCTATTTCCTAATTGTATTTAAGATTGGGTCGCAACTATAGTAAATATTCTTTAATTTTCTATTGATTATTAGGCCACATACCTTGGAGCAATAGTAAAGTTGTCTTCATGTGATCTATAGGTTACGGGTTCGAGTCGTGGAAGTAACCACTAATACTTACATTATGATAGGTTATCTACATCACACCCCTGCCCGAACCCTGCTAATGCGCACGAAATGCTTTATGCATCACCCTATTTTTATTTTTTTGTTTGTTTATCACTAAGCCACAGACCTGTTCAGAAGAAAAAAGTATGACCGACACTTAGAAATACTTGTTTCATTAGCTCCGATCCAAGAAGTACAAATTAATATAAATGCATGCTTGACAACGAAATTGATAGATCATGATACGTAGTAAAATTTAATATGCTTAGCTTTAAGTTGTGAACAGTCAATGATTGTATGTAAGTTGTAACGGATCTAACTTCTTTTTCTCCTTTCTAGGTTGGTTGGATCTGCCCTAGGGATCCACAACATTTATTTTTTTTTTAGTTTTTTCGTTCTGTTAATTCTTGCCTTTTTTGTTTTTACTGGATTTGGTTTAATTCAAGATTAAGAGCGTATGTGTGATTATTTAAATTTAATAAATAGTACTTTAATTGATAGGAGTCCAAAAATTAGATGATGGATTTTCGTATTCCAAACTCCTACGTTTTTTTAATCATCAAAGATTGTGGTGGAATGGATAAAGATCATTTCACTCTTAATCAGAATATGATCTCAGGTTCTAGCCTTGAGATTGAAAAATATTCTGATATGGAGTAATTCTCCCTTCAAATAAGTGTTATGTCACACGGATCTGAATTAATTGGGGCCCAAAATAAATATTGGATTGGGTAAAAAGAAAACTCAATCATTTTTGTCAAACGCACAAAGTATAAAGGTACCAAAGGCTCATAATAGATATCCTTTTTCCGCAAAAAATTTCATCGATTGTCCCTATTTTAGACTGTTGTTTGATAAATTATTTTTTTATTTAATTAATGACCCTAAAAAGGAAATATTTGAGTAAATCAACCCTCTTTCCATATGCAAAATGGATGCTAATAGATTTATAGAGAAAGATAGATGTAATATCTAAAAGAAGAGGGGTCAAAAATTGTGAAAGGTACAAAAAGACAGATCAAATGCTTGAGTAATTGTCAAACGTACAGCTATCCAAGATATTTTTGGTCACCCAAAAAAGACCATATGAGCTTTGACATATTTTGCAATTTGCATTACTCCTTAAATCACTTTTATAATCATTCTTTTCTTTTTTCTGGTCGGGTGGAAATGTAGATCCTGCCTACACGCCATGTTACTCTTGACGTGCGACGCATATAATGTTTTTTGGTGTGATGATCAGGGGCAGATCCAGCATGTTATGTGCGGGTTCATAAAAGTTATTATTATTTTTAAATTTTTTTAAATATATATATATATAATAAAATATTTATTTAATATTTATAAATATTTGACTGTAAATTTAATTATTATCGTATATTAATTTTACTCCTTTTAAGAATTCATAAATTTTACATTCCAGATATGCTTATGACGATGATGAGGGTAAGAAATGGAACTTGCTAGATCAAAGACGATCCAAATGAAATTTATTAATTCTTACGATAGCTTTAAGTTATTATATAGGTTTATAGTAAAAAAAAATTATGTATATTTGATAATTTTTTAATACATATATAAAATCTGATAAAAGATTACTAAGTTCATGTTAACTTACCTGATAGATTCCTCCCTGGGCTAGAGTAATAAAGAAATTAATGTTTTGAATATATTGATAGTAACAAATTAGATCTATAGAACATAGGTACCACTGAAGAGTGTGATGGGATGAACATACTTTCTTCACCCTTAATCACAGATCTTGAGTTCAAGCATCGAAAAGAGGAAAATTCCTGATACAGAATATCTTCCCTTTTAATAGATCATACGTGGTAAAAATTTGAATTAATCGAGTTAATAAATTTAAGATTTCACGAGAAGAATAAAAATATCTTAAATTTATAGATATTTTTTTAGTGAATCACTCGAGACTTTCCCTCTTTCTTTTCTTTATGCTACAAATTAACATCATGATTTTTACCATTAAGGAGCAAGATCACGGGTGATCTCCTTATAATTGTTAAAACTTTTATCTTTAATTGAACATTTGACTAACAATTTTTTATTAGATTGTTATGGAGCACATCTCTCTCTCTCTCTCTCTCTCTCTTTTCCTCCTTCTTCTTCTATATCCATTGTGATCTTAAAAGAATACTCCTATGATTATTAAAATATCTTCATATAATTTGTCAGGGTTTGTCATTCATTGAACATTTGATTTGACAGATACTACATATGTCTTGTTTTAGATATAAACATAAGTCAAGTTCACTTTACTTTAGAATTTCATAGCATTGAAAATTGGGGGGGAAATTAAGAATATCGAATCTAAAACGAGATTACAAGTAATTGATGACTCTTTCAAACGGATGATATGAAATTCTTCAGCGTGTACGTTAATCGAAAATTTGCTTCATATGCAAAGCTAGCGCTTATAGTATTATATGTATGATGTGATTTTCTATTTTGGTTTATTAAACACACAGTGTCAAGTTATTTAGTAAAGCATTTTAAATGAGCCAACCGAATTAAATACTTTGATTATTAAGCATTAATATGACAAATTGTGGAATCAAAATGCTAAAAGTTCAATAAGAAATAATTAAGAGTACTTCAATGGAAAACCTACCAATTCATAACTTCACCTCATCTTTATTAGGCAAAGATCAAGAAAATATTCTCTATTAATTAGCACAAAAATGAAATACTAACTTCACGTTGTCTTAATTTTTGGTACAAATCATGAATATAATAATCTCAATTAGATTTATCAACCACTAGTCAATTTGTCCGCAATTCGCGCAGTTATTAAAACTCTAAATAATTTGTTTCAACATCGGAATATTAAGATATCATCAAGGAAGGATTTTTAATCTTCATTGTTCTAGAGATACTTGATTTTGTGAAATATTTAGTTAAAAATATTTTTTCATTCTTAAATAAATGTGTCAAGAAAGAAACTTTAAGAAAAGTTGACCTTCACACGTGGGTATGTGTAACAAAATTTTACTTGATTTTTCCATTGTATATGAATATATAAATTTTTTATTTTCATTTTATTAGAGAGTTACGTATTTTCATAAGTTTCTCCTCCTTATAAATCTAAAAGAAGGTGTTTTTTTTGTTGTTGCTTTATTCTGATTTTTTTTCATCCGATTTCTGTTAAAAAGCCCAAAAGTATCATACATTACTTTTTAAATTCTCTCAATTAGTCTCTCCCTCATCAGTCTTCCATGACCCATCAAAATAATAATTACCTGGTAATCACTTATTGGTCATCAAAATTCAAGAATAATGAACCAGAATTAAACGTATTAAAATTTAAAAAGTCACAAATATTTCTGTTCTTTCTCTAGAACTTTATAATAACAAAGGTAGATAATTCAAAGAGACTAGGTGTCACTAAGGTAGATAACCAAATAAAAACTCAAAGCATTACTGTACTAATTTTCTAAGAGTAATAGAAATTAAAAGTACGAGATTAGTATTGGTAAAAAGAAAAAAAAGAGAGATGCTCGGTGACATGTATATGTTATCCTCTCTTTATTTTTCACTCTTCTTATTAAAAAGGTAAACAAAAACATAAATCAAGGTTTAAGGGCATTAGTGGGAGGTTATAAAATCAATAATTAAGTGGGATCTAGTAATTCAATATTATACATTTTTTCATTGGCTAGATCAATTAAGTGGAATGAGTCATTTTAAGTACAATACGGGAAAAAGGGAAACGAAAAACTTTACTTAGTATATTATATATGAAAACAAACTTACAAGAACTAAAAGAAAAGCATTATAACCCGCAAGGGTAGCCTTGGTGTAGCAGTAGAGCGCGGAACCGCAAGGTCACGAGTTCGATCCTCTGCATAAACCTTCTTGGTTGAGCATGTCACACATGGCTTGCCAAGTGTGGTTAATCGACTGACGTGGTTTGCAGGCTATTGCGTCAGTCCAGGGTTTACCCTGTGCGCACTCGAAAGAGTAGCGGCTGCGGGTTTCTTCGTCAATAAAAAAAAAAAAAAAGCATTATAACATGTAGAGAGGGAAAAAGAAGTTTCAAGTTTCAACCAACCTATATTTTGTCTTACGAAACCTACAACTTCTTACCTTCTAATTCTACCCACTTTCGAAAAATCGAATACTATATAATAAAATAATTAAATCATAATAATAAAGTCAAAAGGTAGGTGTAAGTTCTCTACTATGGTCAAAGTTAAAAGTGACATCTACCAACCCTTGTTGTAGGTAAGTTAAAAAGGGCAACTAGTATATCAAATACTCCTAATTCGACTATTAAACAACCAAATCCAGTTCTCGAAGCACAACGTACAACTCATGCTGATTCTCACCAACCAACTTATTTTTTTTTAAATATAAAATTCTCACCAACCAACTTATTTTTTTTAAATATAAAATTCTCACCAACTTCAACCAATAAAAGAATTACAAAATCGTCCCACCGGCATAGTTGGATGGCAAAGGAAGAAAACTTAAATCCAGCTGAAGACCTGTAGCATGGGTTCGAACCCTGGTGGGAGCAAGTTGCTCTCTTCTGGAGTAGGACCTTATATGTGATATCAATTGTTCTGTTCTCAAACCCTGGTCATTCAGGCACATCCCGCGATTTACTGGTAGTAGTGCTGAGGGACCAGGACTACTATCTTCAGGAATAGTCTGGTGTAAGCCGAAAAATTGGATATAAAAATAAAATAATTACAAAATCAACTAAGTGGGAACATGTCACCCCACACACACAAACTACAAATTCCATTTTATAGTTTATTACAAATGTTGTTTTAAATACATGGAGCATTTTCACGTAGAATAAGAAAAAAAAACGAGAAATTTGTAAATAAAACACAAAAGATCTTTAGGGGTTGTTTGGTTGGAGGTGTAGGAAATTATAATCTGAGGTTTAACTTGGATTAACTTATCATATTTTGTTAGGATATTTGATTGGGAAATTAGCAATTTGGAGTTGTTTATACATCAAATATGATATTATTATTTTTATCTCTTCAACCTGGTCTTTCAAGCTTTTGAGAATGGAAAAAATTCTGTTGCTAGCGTTGCGTTCAGAAATGGGTCACGTAACCTGCAATTCGAATATAGTGGGCCCCAATATGAATACGAACACGGGTGAAAATAAAATAAAAAGCGAAATTACTAATACCGAAAGCAAATACTAAAATAATACATTTACCCTTCTCTGTGACTCTTTTCTCGAAGTCCTTAAGAAGATCAAGGTTAAAACTGAAAATAAAAATTTATATCGCTTATTTGGTATAAAACTAACATGTATTTTGCTATATTATATCTCATATATCCTATTTTTAATCCACTAAGTCAAATATATGCAAATAAGAATATGTTCATTAAATAATGTTATTATTATCAATCTCAATATTATAATTCTATCATTATACTCTCTCCGTTTTGAAATAAGTAGTATTTTAGGCGTTTTATATTATTTCAATTAAGTGATTTTTTAGAATTTCAAGAAAAAATTGATTTTATTCTTCCAAATCATCCTTATTTACATAATCAAAAATAATTAATTAGATTTTTCTTTTTCTAGATATATTTAATTAAAGATAAATTAATATAAATACTCTTAACTATTTTAGGAGTAAATAATTTATTAAAAAGGGAATGTCCAAACTAAAAATCACACTTATTTTGAAATGGATGGAGTAACTTGTTTTACCAACCAAAGATAAATGGACGTTCAATGATTGGCTACACTAAAATTCAGGAAATCATATAGACCGTTAAATACTAACCACTGGGTCCCACATAGATGTGGTAAAATGTGCGCGGTAGTAAGTGGGTCCCACAGTAGGGTGATTGTGGGCCATAGGTTGGTTGGTGGTGTATGGAAAGTGAGAAGAAAGAGAAAAAACGAGTGAAGTGTACGCGCCTTTCCCTTCCCCTTCAATTTCGCTTGTTATAAATACCCTCTCCCAAAACTAGTGACCACACACACATCCAAATCTCTCTCCTGATCTCAAAACTCTTCGATCCAGAAAATTTCTTCAATTTTTCAGAGGTATGTTCTTCAAATCCATGGCCGAATTTACAATTGAATTATATATTTTGATTTTATTGTTTTTTTTTTGTTGTTTTTTATCGATTAGGTTCGGATTTAGATCAATAGCATTCTCTGTGCAGTGTTTTTTTGTGGATTTAGGATCTAGATCTCAGTATTAATGGTTTTCTAGCAACATTTTCCATCATGCAGCAAGTGTTAGTAGGAAAAAAAGTGTTACATGTTTCTTCCTTTTTTTTCCCTCTTTACTAGATTTTGATTTTGTTTCCTATTATTATGTTTTTGCTTCATCAGATTTGAATTTAGATCTGTTATCAATATTTGAGCATGTTTTTTATGTGGATTTATGATCTAGATCTCAGCATTTCTACTGTTAATATTCTCTTTATGTTGAGTTGTACATGATTCGTTTTGAAAGCGTCAAATTACTGTGAAATTAGTGGTTTTGTAGCAGCATTTTTCAATAAGCAAGTGTTACGTGTTATTTCCTTTTCTATTAGATTTTGATATTTTTGTTGTTTGCTCCATTAGATCTGTTATGAATCTTCGAAGCATGTTTATTTTGTGGATTTACGATCTAGATCTCAGCATATCTACTGTCATACATGTTGATTCGCTTCGAAAGCGTCAAATATCTGTAAATTAGTGATATTTCCTATCGACAATTTTCAATATGTAGCGAGTGTTGCATGTCTTCCTTTTTTTTTCTCTATTAGATTACATTAGATTCGTATTAGATCTGTGTCAGTGGCGGACCGAGAGTTTTACGTAAGCGGGGTTCAAAATGACGTTAACCGGCAAGTGAAATTCACCAATGCACTTTTCATTTTGGAGGGGGAAGGGGGGTCATAATGCAGTACACTCGGTGACAGAACAAAAAGAATGCAAAACACGTTGAGCAGCTATGCAACTTAGTTTCGAACTGGCGACTCCTCCATATGTTGAACCCACTAGACCATCTTTACCGCAGGATCACTTTGTTTCAAGTGGATTCAATTAATCACTATATCTCAACATAACAGAATTTAACCTATATAAGATACCAAGAATTTTCGACGAAGTGGGTTCATTTGAACCCTCTTGACCCTTAGTGGATCCACCCCTGATCTGTGTTATGAATCTTCGTGCATGTTTTTATTTTTTTTGTGGATTTATGATATAGATCTCAGCCTTTATACTAAAGGTCCTTGGTCATACATGTTGATTTGTTCTAAAAACGTCGAAATGTCTGTAAAATTAGCTTTTTTCTAGCCACATTGTTTTCATATGCAGAGTTACGCATGCATTCCTTAAGTTATTGTTAGATCTCCTTGTTTACTAGTGATATAATGTATAAATGTTGCGTTATTTGTTAACATTGTAAAAAACTAGTAGTCAGATCTCATTGTTAAACTAGTTTTCACTGTACAAGGAATTACATTTGATCAATTTGGGTAGTTTAAGTGTTAATTATGAGTGTAACAGAATTCTAGGTGTTCGGTTTATGTTACTTAATTATTAAAAAGCAAAAAGCAAAAGAGGTAATCTCTTGTTGTTGCATTGTCTCGTTTAGGTTATGTGATGTAGATCTCATTGCTATAAACTGATTTTACAGTAAATAAACTGCATCTTGTAATTTATTTATTATATTTTGATAAATATGTCATTGCTAGAAACTGATTTTTACAGTATATAAATTGCATCTTGTAATTTATTTATTATATTTTAATAAATATGGTTATTGCAAGTGCTATCAGCAAATATAACTACGGAAATGTTTTATGTTATCATTTGAGTAAAGGTGAAAATAGTGTTTGATTGATGATTGAAATTTGTATTGCTTAAATTAAGTTAAGGAATGTCCTTTGGAGTTCTCAAGCAATGCGGTTTAAATAGGACAGTTTATTGGGAATATGATGTGTGCTTGTTTGGTGGTCCTATAGTATGATCTTGTGGGCTAAATGGCTGATCTGTTCTGTTCTTGAGTTCTGACAACTTTTCATAGTCTCATGTGTACTAGGAACAGCTTTCCCCTGATCTTTTGGGAATTGAATATTTAAAGATAGGTTTTAACATGTTCCCTTATATTGCAGACATGGAAACTTTCTTGTTCACCTCAGAGTCAGTCAATGAAGGCCACCCCGACAAGCTCTGTGATCAGGTATCAGATGCCATTCTTGATGCTTGCCTAGAGCAGGATCCAGAGAGCAAGGTCGCATGTGAAACCTGCACAAAGACAAACATGGTTATGGTCTTCGGAGAGATCACAACCAAGGCCACTGTCGACTATGAGAAGATAGTACGTGACACATGCAGAAGCATTGGGTTCACCTCAGCAGATGTTGGCCTTGATGCTGACAACTGCAAGGTTCTTGTCAACATTGAGCAGCAGAGCCCTGACATTGCCCAAGGAGTTCACGGTCATCTTACCAAGAAACCAGAAGAAATTGGAGCTGGTGACCAAGGTCACATGTTCGGCTATGCCACAGATGAGACCCCAGAGCTCATGCCCCTCACCCATGTTTTGGCCACTAAGCTTGGTGCCAAGCTTACTGAAGTGAGGAAGAATAAAACCTGCCCATGGCTCAGGCCAGATGGCAAGACCCAAGTCACTGTTGAGTACAAGAATGACAATGGTGCCATGGTCCCTATTAGAGTTCACACTGTTCTCATCTCAACCCAACATGACGAAACTGTCACAAACGACCAGATTGCCCAGGACTTGAAAGAGCATGTGATCAAGCCTGTGATCCCAGCTAAGTACCTTGATGAGAACACCATCTTCCACCTCAACCCATCAGGCCGCTTCGTCATCGGTGGCCCACACGGAGATGCCGGTCTCACTGGCAGGAAAATCATCATTGATACCTACGGAGGTTGGGGTGCTCACGGTGGTGGTGCTTTCTCAGGAAAGGACCCGACTAAGGTGGACAGGAGCGGTGCTTACATTGTTAGGCAGGCAGCAAAGAGTGTGGTTGCCTCAGGACTTGCTCGCCGCTGTATTGTGCAGGTTTCTTATGCTATTGGTGTGGCTGAACCACTTTCCGTGTTTGTTGACACTTACAAGACAGGAACAATTCCCGACAAGGATATTTTGGTTCTGATCAAGGAGAACTTTGACTTCAGGCCTGGAATGATGTCAATCAATCTCGATTTGTTGAGAGGAGGCAACTTCAGGTACCAGAAGACTGCAGCTTACGGTCACTTTGGCCGTGATGACCCTGACTTCACCTGGGAGACTGTCAAGATCCTCAAGCCTAAAGCTTGAGTGATGTCTTGCATTACAACTTTTTTGGCCAGTCGGATTTCTTCTGGCCATTATTCTTGTTGCAGACCAATAAACAAGCTTCATCTTGTCATACGTTGGTATTGATATTTGTTTTCAAGGCTCTATTGGTGCTGGGAGAAGAGAACATGAGTCATTGAACATTTGTTATTTTTCATTTTCTTTCTTCACCCTTTTCTGCAGTACCCTTATTTTTGTTTTGTTACTGTTATTAAGTAGCTGTGATTTAAGTTCCCCTTGTTTTATCCGACTATATATGAAATTATTTCTTGAGGTGAAAAACTTCCTTTTTCTGAAAAAACATTATTGCGATCATTTTATCAATTGTTGTTTGTGTCTGGAAGAACTCTATTGCAATCAGGTAGTTTTGCTATTTGTATCGAGCTACCTGTGAATTTCCATGTGCGTGGTAAATTGTGACAAAAACAAGAATATGAAACTAGAGTACAAAAATGAACCAAGTCTATTGATAATACAAATGTATGGTCTGTTTTAGAAACTGCTATCCAGGATTTGTTTCAATTGCAAAGGTATTGGGACGAGAGTTTTGGGAGCTTTTTGCTCAGGTCCTGAAATGTAGGAATGATCTGGTTGCAGAAACGACACCTGCAAATGCAAAAATGATGATTGCCGGTACTGGACGAATTAGAATGTCCAAACGAGTAGTTTTCTTGATCATTTCATGTCAACAAAACGCATCTAGTTGTCGCCGTATAATTCCAAACATGTTGCAACATCATAAGTTTTCCAAATGTCCACAAAACAATCAAGCAGACACAACAGTGTTCTAAAACTGTTCAGATGGTGGTTTTCAAACTTGCTTAAGCGATTCTTCTCCACCAAAAAGGTGCATGGTAGAATCAAGTTAAGATATTAAAGTTAATTTCATAATGGGAAAAACTAAAATACAATGAGAACATCCAAATAGGGAATTAGCAAGAATCCCCAATGACGACAATGAAAACATTCACCGTATTGATATCTACTTAGTTCACAGCCGAAACATCCTGTAGGTAGTAAACGATGAAAAACCAGGAGGACTTTAAGAACATTATCATGGCCTCATGCGCTAGCAAATAACAAAACTAAGATGCTGCAAACTCCATTACTAGCAGCTCCTTTGGATCATTCCAAAAAAAAAAAACAAATTTCATTTTATCTTGAATAAGTTAAAAAAAATCATCTAAACGGAAAAGGAGAGTTTGAACAATGGTGATCCACAGAGAGAAAAATCGAATAGCATTTGACCGTCTCAGAGTTTATAATGTACTCCTAGATGACATTACAATTAGCAATGCTAAGAAAATGATCAAAATAAAAATGCGGAAAGAGGTTTATAATACCTAAGCTTTCCGTGCATAATTCAAAAGCCAATTTCCACCCTCATGTTGCTGTGGAGACCAATATAATTGACAGGTGCAAATACCATATCTCCAAACACAAATTCCTACCACCAGAATTCCCACGTAAAATGTTACAACATAGCCAAGTCAACCTCGTTATACAATGACATCTTTCCGGACTGTAGGCATATCATTAAGCATAGGAAGTCTTATAAACTGGTACCCATGATAATACAGTTGACAAAAATGAACCACCAAGTGTATTGATAATACAAATGTATGGTCTATTATAAACTGGTACCCAAGATTAGTTTCAATTGCGAAGGAATTGAAAGTTTCTCCTATGAATGCAACCACAGACGGTCATGCAAGCGCTCTTCTCCTCCACCAAACATCTCATCAACCCTCTCACCATCTCGGTAGAAATGAAAAGTTGGCGTGTAGCGAATGTTCTGAGTTGTCTCTGGACATTCATCAATATCAGCATACACAATGAGAGTTTTGGGAACTTTTTGCTCAGCTCCTGAAATGAAGGAAGGATCTGGTTGCAGACACGACACCTGCAAATGCAGAAAAACAATGATCGTCGGTACTGGAAGAATTAGAATGTCCAAATGAGTAGTTTTCTTGATTATTTTGTCTTTAAGAAAACAATACGCATCTTTGTCATTGTATAATTCCATATTTGGTTTAATGTCGCAACATTATAAGTTCCAAATGCCCACAAAACAATCAATCAGACACAAAAAGTGACATCCATAATCATCTTATTCCATTTACTTGCTGCAACACTTTATTTCAGATGGTGGGTTCCAGACTGCTTAAAGGATTATGCTCTACCAAAAAGGTGCATGATAGAATCAAGTTAAGATAAGTTAATTTAATAACGGGAAAAAGACACAAATACAGTGAGAACATCCAAACAGGGAATTAGCAAGAATCCCCAATGACAACAATATAACACTTTCCTTATTGATATCTACTTTAGTTCACAGCCGAAGCATCCTCTATAACTAGTAAACGATGAAAGAGGACTTTAAGAAGGTTTAGCTAAGTTGTGCGGACTCGCTGTTTTAGGTGCCGTTCCCGTCTCGATACGGGGGATACATCCGGGATACGGTCAATCAACTTTGGATACTTTGACCGGAGTCCATCAACAAATTTGGGGGAAAATTGAGATTTTGATTTCTCAAAATTAAAGATAAAACTGATTTAAGATAAAAGAAATGACATACCTTCAATATTATCAGTAGTACTTTGTCTCATTTTTGCTGCTTCATGTTTCAGAAAACTGCATCCAAATAGTTTTTTTTTTTAATGTAATCATTGACGCACAGTCCAAAACTCGATGGACAATTGACCCGTCGAGTCACCCTTCTGTACTTAAAGACTAGGTTTTGTTTCGAACCCATGCGCCCGATCGGCACAACACACGTTGCATTGACCAAAGGCCTGCGGGCGGATGTACTGCTGGCTAAAAATGAAAGGCTAATGTCCTGCTGGTTTTCTCTTCGACTCTAAAGAGAAACAACCTTATTGTTCCTAAAATGAAGCCTTTGACTCAAATGAAAGAAACACTATATCAAAAATGACATACACCCATACTGAAATAAGCATGATGTATACAGCAAAAAAGGGCCCGGTGCACTAAGCTCCTGCAATGCGCGTGATCCGGGGAAAGCATGATATAGATAGACCAATTCAATAATAGAAAAAGCAAGGAAACCAGAAAAAAAGTAGTACTTGACTTAATGATCAACTCTGCTTAATGAGAAGAGGAAAATGATCCAATCGTACAATGAGAAAACTAAGATGCTGCAAACTCCATTACTAGTATCTCCTTTGGATCATTCCCCAAAAAAACAAATTTCATTTTATCTTGAATAAGTTTTTAAAAAAATCATCTAAATGGAAAAGGAGAGTTTGAACAATGCTGATCCACAGAGAGAAAAATCAAATAGCATTTCCACCCTCATGTTGCTGTGGCGACCAATATAATTGACAGTTGCAAATACCAGATCCCTAAACACAAATACCGCCAGAATTCCCACGTGAAATGTTACAACATAGCCAAGGATCAACACGGAGAGTCCATTGCACTTTTGTGTACCTCAGCCTCGGTATACAATGACATCTTTCCAGACTGTAGGCATACAATTAACCATAGGAATCTCAAGTTAAGGAGATTACAGAGAGTAGAAGTAACCTATAAAATGATATGTTGTGCAGTACAATCTGCTCACATAATAAAAACCCATAATCATATATCGGCAAATACTAAGTAAGTAATTTAGGAGAGATCAAGCTCTCTGTATAAACAATTCCTTGCTTAATGATACCATGTTGAGGCCATAATCCAAATGGTCCTCTAGATGTTGTCCCGAATGTTAATAGTCCCACATCGAAAATGGAATGAGAACATGGACTCCTTATATGGACTTAGATTGTATGGTGAGGATTGTTCAAGTCCATCTAAGGAGTCCATGTTCCATTCCATTTTCGATGTGGGACTGTTAACACTGAATACAGTACCAAAACATCCCATATGTTTGCAGCGTAGTAGCACTTCACCATCCGCAAACATATGTTTCGGTCTGGCAGAATGAAAAAGATTAGCATCTCGTATTGTAATCAATTTAGTCCAAGATTCCTTAATACCATAGTCTTTCATTACCCACAACTTAAAAGTGCGCTGCCAGCAATCATCGTATGTAGAATAAAAGCAAAGCATTCCTCCCAATACTGAAACACCATGGTCGATGATCCTTGAGTGGGATATATTGCACATTCGCTCCAACAACGGTATCTCTCCGTACACCTCATTTGAAATATTAAATGAAATGATAGTATAATATTGTGACACACCACCAAGCCAATGAAATGCTCCATGTACAAATGGCAAATAATCCACACCAGAATCCCTAAAACCGTAAAGACGACAAACGTCAGTAGGATAATTACCAATTCTTCTCCAGGAACCACTTTTTAGAGAGAGAATTTCAACCGAAACATTGGGCTGAGCATATGCGCTTGCATTCAGGTCAAGTGCAAGGATCTTATAGTCATCACTAGTTGCGTCATATCCCAATCCCCATACACAATCCATCAGTGAAGATTCTGGATGGGGAAGTTGTATTGATTCTCTTGTTGGAGTTCCACAACAAAAGGTGTAGATTGTTTCTACCAGACAAAGCTACAAGAAGAACCAATCACTCACAACCACAAAAAGGTTTGGACTTCATTGGTGCAATGCATTTCGAAGGGCAATCAACTTTTTGTTCATCCTCAACCATTTGAACAGGCGATAAGGAAGAACAATGGAATTTACCACATTTGGCAAATAAGGATTTTTGGGTCATTCTTGGCATGAATGTGATGCTTCATCTTAAAGTAAGGATCAGCGATTGATGCCTCCCAAAGTTTTGAAACACATTTGAAACGAAGAAGAGACCGCACAGGTAACCTGCTGAGGATCTCCATCATTATTTCCTCTTTAAAGTGATTGAAAAGATTAGTTTTTTTTTCTTCTATTTACAGTGGATTTATTCTTCTTCTTCTGTTGAACTTGTATCTTTGTATTTACGTGGAGATTGGAGTGATATTAATGTGGGTTACAACAATTGCAGGAATCAGGAAGTAAGTAAATATTACAATTTACAATAGACAGAAGGGATAAACTACTAACGATTACAACAAACTGGAAATAAGAACGATTACAACCACTTAAAACTTCGTTGAGTCGAGTGATGACACTCTGTCTTTAAGACAAGATTGCCCGTATATATCCTCTTATGTTATGGGCAATAGTCTCCCAAGATAAAACAACAACTTAACAAATGAACAAAGGAAACTCAAGTGTTACTCTTGAAGAACTTTGAGTAATGAAATGATGCTAGAGAAGAAGAGAAAGATTTCTGTAATTTTTCTTAAGTGTGGAACAATTGAGCCAAAGGCCTCAATTTATAGTGTAACGAGGATGACCTCTCAACTATCCAACTAATGGCTTTCAATAGCCATGTAATGACACTTATTATAAAATGAATAACGAACGATAAACTAATTTCTTAGTTTAGGATTGAACATCATTAATATAATTTTTCTATAAAGTGTTAATATAATTTTCTCATAAAGATTAGTTAGTTAACATAATTCCCGTTAATTTCAAGAATAATGAATAATTTAAACGTTGTCAGTACAGATACGACACTCCATGGATCCCAACGTTCACCCGAAGTTCATTGATAGATCAGTACTTAATCTACATGATAATCATAGGTCCGAGCAATTATGGATTTCGCGGATACATATGGGGGCGTGATCCATCCCTGTAGGATGGAAATGGCGTGGTCTCTTTTACGTGATCGCTCCCCACATCCACGCATCTTAGAGATACTGTATCGAGTGGTATCTATCGTTGCGTCTCTGTTGATTGGGTACAACGTGATCGGGCTTTTGTGATGGCCATGATTGAGCGGTGGAGGCTAGAGACAAACATCTTTCATCTCCGCAATGGTGAGGCCACAATCACGCTTCAGGATGTGGAGGTCATGTTTGGATTGCGGGTAGATGGAGCCCCATTATACAGTTGGGTTGAGCCTCAAGAAGCGACATGGCGAATGGAGTTTAGGATCACCGACTTCATGCCTTTGGGCGCTCATATCTCGGGACAAAGTCGAGTGAGTGTACATGCCCTCTGCGATTACTTGTGTGGCTTGGAGTCTATTCAGAACAACACTATGCAGGAGATTGTTGATCGTCATGCCCGTCCCTATTTGCTGGTGATATTCGGGGGCATCATGTTCCCGAACACATCGGGTTCCTACGTGAGCTTATAGTATTTGATGTTCTTGGACGATCTGGACCGCTTGGGAGACTATAGCTAGGGCGGTGCTATTTTGGCGTTTCTTTACCGATGTCTATGTCGAGCGTCTAATGGCAAGAGTAGTGATATTGGTGGATTGTTTTGCTCTACTCCAGGTAAATTTTTTAAGTGTGTTCTTTTATTGTAAATATACCCCTTGAAACAACAACTAAAAAATCACAATTTTTTATATCACTTTTAGTTATGGGTGTGGGATAGGATGATGCCTTTCCAGCGTGTACCTAGGCAGCGTGACCTCCATGATGAGTTGATTCCCTACGCGAGGAGGTGGAAGGGAGGGATTGACCGGAATATGGATACGCACCATAATATTCTTTCATTTAGGGATCAACTTGATCCTATGACGGACGGACAGGTAAAATTATTTGATTTTACATTATTACTTTAATTTTTTTATTTTCTATTTACAACTTTTTGTATGAAAGTTGTACGCTCCGCTTTTGGATCGATTGTCGCCCTTTTGCAGGGCTGGTAAGGTCGTGTGGATGTCACGTTGTCCATTGATATACATGGACATCGTTGAGGAGCACATGCCCGACCGCGCCTTACGACAATTTGGGCATCGACAGAATGTACCTGACCGCGTTGAGTGGGACCACTGCCACTAGGTGCTGCATTTCTGACTTTTATGGACACCCATCTCCATCGTTGGGAGCAAAGGTTGGAGAGTATAGCTGAGGTCGGTCATGCGATTCCGATCGAGGTTTACATGCAGTGGTACTGACAAATCACAAGCCACTTGATTGGCAACCCCGCTATATGTGTCCCGGATAATCGAGGATACACAATATTCTCGGGGCAATATGAGGCGTTTGGTAAATTTATCGCACTTGAATTAGTTTAATAGTATTTATTATTACTTTAAAAATTAACTAGTTATTAATATTGAAAACAAATGCAGCTGGTGGCCGTACTGCACCAATTGGGGTTAGAACATATGTCTATCCCCGAGACTGCGGGGTTTGCTAGGCAGGTTGTCCGGATAGCCGAGAACTGAAATTTTAAGCCTTCAGTTTCCACTAGTGCGGTGTTGAGTTTGATTGGAAGTGAACACTAAAGTGTTACCATTCTAGTGGCTCTCAACATTAGAATGAGAAACCCATCACTGTCTGATACTTCTATGGTCAGGAAGTAGTGAAACTTGATTTTGAGTGCAATATATTAAGCTTGATTATGAAAATTACAAATTTATGACATTCCCAAGTTGTTTTGTCAATGGAGCTTGTAAATGAGAAACTCTTGAGTAATGACCTTGCAATACTTGGGAGGCAAGGATTGCCTCAGCTTTTTAAAGACATGATCTGGCCATTAAACCCCATGCTTGAGCCACCTTATGAGACTTCTTCCATGTCTGGTCGTTTGTCTTTCTTCTTGGTTCGATGAAATTGGAACCAGCAAATGTCGATATGGTATTCTTAGAGTGTCTTTTCCTTAGACTCGTCGTCAAAGATGCTTCTATTCCAAACTAGTTTCAGTCAATTCTGGAATGATAATTTTAAAAAAAAAGGTCTTTTGTGCTCCTTTATCTATCCATTCCCACCCACCAGCCCCTTTGGTTCACATCTTCCCTTTCCTTTTTATGTCCGACCTGGGTGCCTAAATGTGATAAAGATTTCCTAGGATTGTTGTTTCTTGACTGACAATCATACTTTTTTTTTTCATCATACCTTTTTTCACTCTTGCATTTTTCTTTTCAAACCTGTTCCGAAAAACAATTTTCTTCAACAACCTCTGTACCTCGCAAAGGTTGCATACACCCGATCCTTCCAAAAACT
Organism: Anisodus tanguticus; assembly: GCA_034509755.1. Classification (NCBI taxonomy): domain Eukaryota; kingdom Viridiplantae; phylum Streptophyta; class Magnoliopsida; order Solanales; family Solanaceae; genus Anisodus; species Anisodus tanguticus. The sequence continues at coordinate 40,804,027 of CM067559.1, read as the reverse complement.
CACTTGTGGGACTACACTGGGTATACTGCTGTTGTTGTTATTGTTTCTTGACCGATAAAGAGCTTCTCATATAAATCCAGATAACTCTATACGTTGCCGTATTTTTTGTTTGCGTTTGAGTGTTTGTGCCTCCATAGACAGCCTACTTCATAGCCTTTGGTCCTTCACCAGTTAACGAAAGACACGTCCAAGAAGAAATCTATTTTTACTTAAAAGCTTGACCTTGGTGCTAAACAGCGCTAGAAGAGATCTAACTTTGCTTAGACTTAGAGCTAGCATAATGTTTTCCAGCTTCATAAAGATTGTTTTGTATGAAAAAATAGAAAAATACACATACTAATGGTGTCATATTAGATGACCTTCAAAGATAAACCAGGTTCGTCCTCCTTTTTCTCTAATCTTTTGCTGGGAAAAAAACATTTGGGTATTTTGTTATATTCTATGACCTCTCCTCCCACCCCCACTCCTTTCAAGGTTTTGACGATTGGGTTTTTAAATCAAAATGGTCACTGAATGATATAAAATGAGAAGTTTTTACCTCATAACTATTATGAGGTAAAAACGGTTTAATATCAAGCAGTTTAAAGAAAAATATAGTAGAAAAACTTCTCATTTTTCTTTAATAAGATGATTTATAGCCATATACATATCAATGATTTATTTTTAATCACAAATTTTAATTTTTTTCTTAAATTTTATATCAAATCAAAATACGTCAAATAAAATGAAAAGAAGGAGTTATTAATTAAAAAATTGGGCCTCAAAAACTTGGTGGCCGAAAGCCATTGCTTCATTGGCTTGATCCTCAAGCCGGCACTGGGTATAGTCAGGTGTAACCTTAGGTCTAGTATTTCACGCAAGAAGCCTCTGTTCACACACAAATTTAAAAGAACAAGGAAATTCTCACACTTGGTCTCACCTTAATCAGAACAGAAACTGCATAAAGTTAATTTATCAAAAAGGGAAAAGGTTTCACATTAGCTGATACATGACGTTTATCTACATTTCCTTGTTGTGTGAAGATGACAGTAGAACTAGGATACAGTGGCATGTAACATGTAAAATCACTTGTGAAGTGATTATCATGATTATTTTGTTGTCCTCTTCAGGTGTCTAATTCCTGCTTTCTTTAGTTTAAGGTGTTGAATGCGATTAGCAAACAACAGCCTACTTGGTATAGAATAAAATTTGGTGATTATTCCTGTTTTATTTGCATAAAGTGCTTATTTCGATATTTTCCTTTCTTGCTATGAGACAAATAGTTGAGTGTTGTTTCAGCACTTATTAAGTGCCTAAATAGGCTATTGTTGTTGGATTTTGGTGGTTTATCTGAGTATCTTGGCTTATGATGGAAAACGGGCTGTACCATCTCCTAGGTATTTTTGCCGGTCATATATATATTTCTGTTGTTCTAATTGCAGTTGGATTCATCATATTATTCATCGAATTTCGGATTACAGGTTCAGTACTAATTATACTTTTTCATAGGCAAGTGTAGTCTTCTTCATGCTTGAGCTCTTACAACATCATTTGGTGCTGAGGACGAAATCCCTCATTATTTCGTTTTCTTCACCTCCTGGGAATTGCACAAACGTTTCATTTTCTATCTCTTGATTTCTTACTGTTGCCATTTATTCTGCTTCTTTTAATCAGCCATTAGAAATCTTTGCCTAGACTTCATTAGTTTATTCGTCTCCCAACCATGAATTGTCCCTTGGCCATCATTAGTACTGCAGAAATTGTGCACTTTTTTCCAAGTACTTTTACCTGTATTTCAGCAAATGTTGCAACTAAGCTTTCCTTGAAGTTTCCTCACAATAGCTTATATTCTCTTAACCCACATTTTATAGTTGTTTTTAGTTAGATCTTGTAAGAACCCTTCGACCGTCACGGGCCATATTATTTCTATCTTTTCATTTCACATTCTTTACATGGGTGACCGACATTGAGCCGAACCAGTTCCACTTGCGTTGTGCGGCAGTGTGGCTATTTTGTCTGTGCTCTTCGAACTTTGAAGGTTATACATGGCGGAATGAGTGTCCTCGAGCTACAGTATGCTTGCAAAGCATGAATAAGCTTGTTTTGTTTGTTTGTTCTGCTAATATTTTCTTATTCTGCATGATAACTTGTCCATCAAGTGTTCTGAGTTAATGTATTTTTTAGATCTCTTATACAAATTTTACTCATGGATAATAACCTTATTGTATATTCATCTCGGACATATGGATATTAATATATTCTCTGTAAAAAATAATTGTTTATTTATTGAACTGGTTAGTCCTTGCAAACCGCGGTAGCGTCCAACATAAAGCAAGGATGGTGAAAACCCATAAATTAAGATTTATCCAACGTAATCTTGTGGTCCGGCTCTTACCCGGACCCCGCGCATAGCGGGAGCTTAATGCACCGGGCTGCCTTTTTTTTTTAATCTTTGTCATGATGTGCAGGGATAAGTTGCAGTTGTTAAGGCAGCATTACTACGAAGGCTGATGGGACACGGTATATGATGCTGATCACGATGGATGGTTGTTTCTTTAATTGATAGGCATTTCAACTTCCGAAGGGTTCAGATGAGATTTCCGTGCAGGCACACTAATGAAGTATGCTAATATCAGGATGTTCTGATCTTTTCTTTTTCCCTTTTATGTCTCACTGTTGGAAATTATGATTTATCATATGTTACTCTCAGATTTTCTCCCAGAGTTTAGCTGAAAAGACCCAAGTACCACTTCACTTTATTTGATGGAGAGATTGTAATTGATCCTTTGAAGGAAATTAGGAGATACCTAATTTATGATATGATGGCCCTTAACCATGTGTCTGTCATTGAGGTAGGATTCTTCTATACACTTATCAGTCTTTTGGTTCTCTGTATTAATGGGAATTATCCCGTTATCAAATTCTGCAGTGATTATTTGTATTTGGTTGTCAATATCCTGATTTGTTTATGATCTAACAAATGATTATAGTTCGATGTATTAGATTCTTATATTATAATCCATGCATAACTTGTATGACCGAAATAACCACCCAGATTTCTGTGGGTGTTTATGTGCACAAGTTGCGCAGTTGACAGATTGTGATCAATAATGATGTCATTTGTTTTTCTTATATGTCCTTTTTGAGTATCTTGTATCATTTACATTGTCATTTCCTGCAGGTACCTGGAGCTAACACATCCATAATTTATGTTATATGTTTATTGGTCTTTGTGTTTATGTGCATTATATTGGTTTAGCATTTAGTTTAATGTCCTCTCAAGTCTGTTTCGTGGCACAAGTGTAAGACTTCTTTTCTTTGATCTGAGTGTCTCAAGTCATTTAAGCTTTGTAATTTATAGAATAATATTGACTTTTTTGTCCTAGAAGGATGTTTTTACTTCTTCAATCTGTTGTCTGACACTGTCAGTGCTGAGGTGAACTAAAGTCCCTAATCTATAGCCTTACAATTTGGTGCCAACAGGTTCTTAGGGATGCATCTTTGTTTGTTTTATGGTATGATGCAATTTTTGTGTTGCATATGAAATTCTACTACCTCTGAAATGTAACTTTCTTAGTCAAGCGTACTATGCCTAAACACTTTTTTTGATAAGAGAATAGTAATTAGTTAGAGCTATGAGAGCTTTACAGATCATTTAGTGCACTGACCAACTGTAGGATGTCAAAACATGTCGCGACGTAGCAAATTTTCTTTCCATTTGTTTCGATCAATGTGTTCTCTTAACCAGCTGTGTATTGTGGTGTGTGATTATGGTTTCATATAGTAATAGCAGTAGATGTCTTGGAGACCATGAAGAAACCCTATGTATTTTAAGTATGCTTTTTGTTTGGATTTTGGATAAGCATTACCAACTTCACTTCATTCTGTTTTGCATTGCGTGCTTTTCTCTTCGAATATTATCTATAAATTGATGTTGCTCATTCTCTTTTCTATAATTTTACAGCGACCCTTTTACAAACTGTGGAGAATGATCGACAAAGAAGTGATGGGGCCAAGGAATTATGAACGTCAACATATATATATATATATATATATATATATATATATATATATATATATATATATATATATACCATAGTAGAAATCCTTACTATAGATAGGAGTTGGAGCCTTTCAGGGTATGTTTCGTCAAAATTGGAATATAGTGTCATCAGATTAATTATAGTTATTTTCTAGTATCATTTGTTCTAGCTAAAGTGACTGCTGATCTCTCAAAGTTTATCAGGTGAGGAGGAAGAATTTTTTTTATGCTCTCTACCGTCACAAAACGTCTCAGAGAATTTATTCCAAAGCTTTCACATGAAGCTGATGGTCTTATTTTTCAGGTGCTAAAGACTGAGTTACTTGTTGAATTTAGGTTCCGGATACTGAGCCACTGTTTTCTTCCCATGTTAGGGTTGGGATGATCTTTATGTTCCTGGCACGCATGAGGGTCTCTTGAACTCGGTTGTATTCTACTCTCCTAGTGAATAGAGCTGTACCTATTTCCTCCTTGTCCTTTTGGTTTCTTATTGTTGTTATGTCCCTACACCTTACCTGTCAATGTCATTTGTTTCCATGCTTTAAGTAAGTGTGTTGAGATAGTTAAGTTAATAAAGCTAACCACTTAAGCTTTTAGACGAGATAGTCATGCACTTAACATAATATGAAAGCAGGCAACGGTCCTAAATTGTAGTCTCACTGTCCCCCATTATTAAAAAGAGTTTTACATGCTTGACCCATGAAAAAGAATCAGGCCCACACGTGAAGGGATGTGTTCAGATAATTAAGTTAACAAAAGTGTAATCTCTCTAATTACTTAAGCTTTTAGATTGATCGTTTCATCCTTCAACAAAGTGGAATAGCCTTTGTGAAGTGGATCATGTTTCATGCTCTCCTATTGGAATAAAGTGTGATTATCTATGATCATATGGCAGGTGGTCGAAGACCGTGAATTGCTTTATCCACATGAACGAGGGAAGAAGAAACTAATGAAAGGGAATAGAGTTGTTTTCCCAGGTTAGAAATCCCCAGTTATATTAGTTAATATCTCTTGTGGTATCATGCAGGAACGTTTCCCTTAACTGGGGCTTGGTTGGGTATATAAGAGATGAATATAATCTACATACATACCCGTTTAGTTTTTATTGCTGTCTGTATACTTTACTGATCTGGGTGGATGTGATTTCTTATGAAAATTGTATTGTGGGGTATTGGATGCAGGGCTATAATTTGATCGAGTTAACCTTCATTCGTTGTATGATCTAAAATGTTAAGGAGGCTATTTCATACTTAGTCTCTTGCAACTTCCAATATTCTTTTTTGGTGCTTGCGAGGTGCTAAGTAGTACTTCCTCCGTTCATTTTTACGTTGCCCATGTTGACTTGGCACTCCCCTTGAGAGGTGCTAAATAACCTTATTAATTATGCTTTGGAAATCAAAGTTTGACTACTGTACTTTATGTAGTTACTTAATGATAACGGTGATATCGGAAGAAAATAATAAATTTCTCTTGGTTTGCTAAATAGACAATTAGAAAATGGAAAATCTATTCTTAGTATGGATATGGATAAAAAATCTCGAGGTACTTCTTGCGTGGGCAGTGTTGCTATTTCACAACCGATCCTCCTTTCTAATCCTACTCCCTTCTAAGTTCAGGATACATATTCTTGCTTTTACTTCTTGTTCTTTTGAGACTTAGTAATTAGAATGTCACAATAAGGTTCTATTGAAATTGGATCAGTTGTTAAAGTTAGAAAGGTCGGACGTGTTAGTTGGGATTATCTGGATTGTCACAATAAGGTTCTATTGAAGGGGAGTCTTTGCGTAACTGGTAAAGTTGTTGTCATGTGATCAGGAGGTCTCGAGTTCGAGTCGTGAAAACAACCTCTTGTAGAAATGCAGGGTAAGACTGCGTATAATAGACTGTTGTGGTCCGTCCCTTTTCCGGACCCTGCGCATAGCGGGAGCTTAGTGCACCGAACTACCCTTCTTCTTCTTTTTTCACAATAAGGTTCTACATGAATCAAGGGGAAGTAGAAAGTTTTTTTGCACTTTCAGGAACGTAACCATGGAAGCACATATATGGGAATTCCTTGTCGCACGTGACTGTGAACAAGATCATCGTAGTCAGACTAGGACATGCACCTCTAAAGCTTTTGACTTGATTTCAACAATTTTGTTTCTTCTTTTGCTCTTTAAGATAGACTTTCCAATGGTTGGTCATGTATATCAAGGGTATTTACGAGCATCCTTAGTCCCTAGGCTTGTAATGTGTGCTATACTGGGTTTGTTGTATACATCCAGTTGGTACTGTTGGTACTATTGTCACTATTGTACTTTATAAAGCAGTACGAGAAGTATATCACTATTACAAGTATTCAAAAGGATAACAAAGATTCAATAATTCAACTAGAAATCTGAAATTACAATTGTAGAACGAGAAAAAGTCGAAACTGTTTTGTTATTGCTGAGTCGAGTGTGGCACTCTGTCCTTAAGACAATATTGCCCCGTATGTATTCTTTATACGTCCTGGACAATTTGTCTCCCAAGATAAAACAGCAATGGAACACTTGAGCAAAGGAAACTCAAGAGCTACCGTGAAGAATATTGAGTAACGAAATGATGCTTGGAAGTTGTAGGAAGAACTGTTTTTTCTTGTGTATGCTTCTGTATTTTCGTGTACATGTTAGTGTTGCTCAACAATGGTGTAAGGGGGTGTTTATATAGGTGAGAGAGGGCACTGAAAACTGCCTTCATAACAGCCAAATAATGGCCATTATGGAGGTAGTAAAGTCACCAACATAAATGGTGAAAGACCAACGGATTGGCCATTATAGGAGGAGTAATTCAGCCAAAATAAATGGCTGAATTGAGTGCTTGGCGTTTCTGTTCTCTTCTGCCCAATTATGACTTTCTGGAAACTTCAGGGACCAAACTGTACTTCTGGCAAAGTTCTCTGGTCCAAAAAGATAATTTCAGAAGGCCCACAGCCCGTGACCCGTGACCCGTGACGGGCGGGCGGGCGGTGTCGGCGCGCGTGTGGTCTTTCCTTGAACCGAAGCACATCTAGGTCCTCCCTCCTTTAAACACATGGGATACCCCTTGGGGTCCCAAACCCCAAACCAATTTCGAGTCTTATATACACAACAATTCTTTCTTCCTCTACCGATGAGGGAGAATTGAACACAATACCACACTTTTCATGCTTCAAACACCTTACTTCGTGAACCAATATCTCTTTCATTTCTCAATGAAATTTGACGATTCTTGGCCGTACGGTTATCTACGTACTTAGTAGATCATGCATGTGTGAAGAACCGGATTCTCCAACTTACGTAACACTAGTGTTTAAGCCGTTAAAGTTGGTCGATCGCAATTCCCGCCAAAGGCTAATTTCCAACAATTCCCTCTTGAAAGAGATTTTAGCGCACTCACATGGTGTCTTTTCATTTCCAGCAATATTTCAGCGGACCGATGTTGCATAAGGAGAGGTAGCTTCAGCTTTGAACCTTCCATAGTTGAATACCATCGGACTTACTTACTGCGCGGTGAACGTGATGTCTTGAACCGTCAGTGTTTAGTGTAAGCCAAGTCAATGGTACCAACACAACAAATTTCCTTACTCTCTTCTTCGTAATGTTTTGTCTGTTTTGGCCATGGACAACGTCTTGGATTCTTAAGTGCGTTCATTTTGAGGCGACCCGTCCTCCCACTTAAATAGGTGGTCTCCTACAAGGTATCCTGCTATACCCCACTTCACAAGTGTTAGGAACCATTAAAAGTTTCCCAAAGACCTAACCTCAACTATTGAGGAGCATTACAGGTTTTGAAAACTTAACCTTTACCCACACTGCAGATAGCACTTAACGTCTATCGCGGGAACGGCTTTGGATTTGGTGTTTCTTTTCAGAAATCACTATCCAAAGTGCTCATGCTTCCACTGAAGCGATCAACTGAACCTTTACAGCTTAGTTTTCCCATTGAACCAAATTACGGGATCTACGGTTAGTAAGGTTGGGTTACCACCGTATTATTGGTCCTTATATTTTGGGTTTTAAGCCCATTCCCCTAGACAGGCAGAACACTTGATCTCCGGGTAGTCCCTTAATTAGTAAACAAGGAAGTGACACCCGTGATGATCAACTATCATAAGGTCTTATATCTTCTGACAGATCCTGACAGATATGTCCAGACGCCGTCATCCGTGTCCTTCCTAAAGTCGACCAGCTAGCCACAGTGTATAACTGCTGAAGGCACGGGTTTCTCCCAATAAGGGACGTCCTCTAAGAAGTCGTGAAGTTACTCAACTTCTTTCATGCTTTGTATAAAGCGATAATCTCCGATTCCATCATGAATCGGCCGATGCAAGTTTGCTTAGAGGATTTTCCAAGACCCACCATACACATTTAGTTGTGACTTTGGTGTTCTTCAGATCTGATGTCCAGTTTGCATCACCGTGTTCTCCCGAAACCGCCGGACATCCGTAATACTATAATCCGTAGATAAGCGAATAATTCGGATATCGTCATATCCGACTTAACGCCTTCTATTGATCATGTATTAAGATCATCGGTGAACCTTAGTTCAACCGATCTGTTTGTAGGACGATACCGGGTCGTCGTTTGTAGTGTGTACAATACATTGAACTACACGTGACACCGAGCATATCGCTCATTGTCTATGAGTGCACCATGATTCCAATCGGTTCTATGATTCATATCCATTGGTGGCTTTAACGATACTTGTCAACTATTGACCGATCCGTTATATGTCTTAGAAATCAAATTCCTAAGATGTCATCTCGTGATACCCATATCTTTCATATCGAGACTTTGTTTCAATATGATTTTCACTCTCGGATGTTGGTTTTCCAACCTGTTGGCTTTCTAACTTCGAGTCAATGTTTCGTGGTCGATTCATTGTTTCGTTTTATCGAGACTTTCGGGACCAAAATGTAAACATTTCGGGACCAAAATAAAAGTTCAGGAAGAAACCCAACAGTCCAGCAAATCAACTCTGATTCTCTTCTTCCAACTCTCCGGTTGGGAAGGCTGTTTCAACACCCATGCCATGTAAGACTACAATGGCCCTGGATGTGAAACTACTCACAGGGGAGCACTTTTTACAACCCAAAGGTTCTTTTCCCGGAGGAAGATCAACCATTACACAAGTATGGTTCTATATGATGGAATATATTTCTCTCTTTAGCTTCATTCCAAAGCAGCGCTTTTGGAGATGACAATTATTTGTTAATTGTCCATGGTTCATTCTTAACCATACAAGCTAGAAGGACTGGAACAAGTCTTTGTCCCCTCTTTGCTCCGTCTCGGTTCAACATCTAGAATCCCTGAGTTCTGCAGATCTGGAATATTAAGTTCCGGATAGCCAGCAACTTTCGAGTCCTGTAGATACGGAACGTCTAGTTCCGGACAGTCAGGACCTTGCGGGTTCTTGTTAACCTTGAGCAATTACTCCTTTTTCCTTTTCAAGGAAAGCTATCTCCAAAGAATTCAACATTCTTTGACGCCAAAAAATGATAAACACTACTGTTATTTGCAAATCCAGTGGATATGCAATCTACAGTCTTAGGCCGAACTTGACCTGTTTCGGTAGTCCAACTTCTACCAAGCCACCCCACATCACAACTTTTATATGTGAGATCCTTTCCATGTCTCACACGGAGGGTTATACTTATCCTTATGCGGAGTTCTGTTGAGAATCGCATTAGCGATGAGGATCGCCTTGCCCCACATAATTTGGGCGTACGGGTTTGCGCTTGGCTAACACCGTTAGACTGAGGTGAGTAATGAGCAGTCGTTTAATGAACGATGCTTCACATTCTCCCCCTCCATCACTACGAATTTCTCAATTCGTAGGCTTAGTTGATTTTCAACTTCTGCTTTGTAGCGCTTATCCGCTTCAACAACTTCATCTTTGCTTTTCAATAAACAAAGAATTCCATACGTTGTACCATCATCAATGAAGATCACAACGTACTTGTCTCCCCCCTCTATTTTGTATAAACTTCAAATCACCCAAGTAGGTGTGACTAAGTTCTAGAGGAGCGGTGCTTCTTTCGCTATTCCTTTTGACGGAATTTGGAAAGGTGATTTTGCCTCTTCGTCTACCTCACATTCATATTGAGGGTTTATGTCGACAATAGGCAACAATCTCAACATTGTTAGCTTTTGAATGACTTGTTATTTAACGTGTCTTAATCTATGATGACATAGATGCACGGATTACAAATATATCATTCATTTGGCTACAGACATACTGTACCATTCTTAGTTATTACAGACCTGTTGGACTAATCTCAAACCAACTTGACCAACAACGTCCCTTACACAAAGTTAGGAATATGTATCACCTCATCTTAGAGTGATCACAATCCATGAAGTCCTATTGAGGACAACCTCTCCAACCCCTTCTACTTTAGAGGTGGCGTTGCTTCACATGAACAACTTCTTGCCCGTGGCTAAGGCGTAATCAGATCATATGTGATATGTATACTCTGGCCCACTCCAGTTGCTTTGGCAGACTGAGTGTCCAATTTCTTTTCTGCCTTTCTTTAGGCCTTCAGATCGTTTAAGACATGGAAACTCTGGCCCACCTTACTAGGTGTCCATTACTTTTCCTCTGAAATGAATTCTGGCCCCACTCCAGTCGCCCAGAGGCTTTATATGACTGAGTGTCCAATCCCTTTTCTGCCTTTCTTTAGGCCTTCAGATCGTTTAAGACCTGGAAACTCTGGCCCACCACACTAGGTGTCCATTACTTTTCCTATGAAATGAATTCTGGCCCCACTCCAGTCACCCGGAGGCTTTGTATGACTAAGTGTCCAATATCATCCTATGAAGGATCTTCGGCCAAATGGTGTGACAGGCTCAACGTCTTTAATTTTTAGACTTCTTCCGTTATGATTGGTGCCCAGATAATTCTTGGCGCTTACTTAAGAGTGGTAACAGTTTTCGCACAGTTAGTGAATCTTTCTCCGTCGTATGTGCGAACATACTTTACACACTTTAATAATTACACTTAAAAGAACGGATCTTTTTAAGTCGTTTACAAAATCCAATCTTTAAACGGGAAAGAAGATGAGATTAAACTTCTGATTTTTAAAGCGTAAGGAATATAAATTATTTTCATATTCCTCCTTACTTTAATCAATTTTTAATCAGATATCATTTAATCTTTATTCTTGACAAGTAAGAAAAACTACTTATCCCAATTTCGGATTTTGGCTCAGTCACTTCATCAGACTGAGTGTCCATTTCCTTCTTACCATTATTCGGATCTTTTGTCTGGGACAGATATAGACCTTCTGCTACAAGATAGAAGAACATTTTCAATCTTCTCCTCTTGTCCCAGTTAACATCCTCGGGCTCTCGAGAGCGCTTGTTTCCACCAGTCTTGGTAGCGGTGACACCATGAATACGTTCATCATCATCACTCTCTTCTACCAGAAAACCATTGCCATATCCGATTTGGTCACACAACTTTTGACCGACATCTTTCGAACACTAATAGTAATACAATACAATATTGTCTTAAGTTGTTGGGACTCTTGTCAGTATTGTACTTTATAAAGCAGTACGGGAAGTATATCACTATTACAAGTATTCGAAAGGATAAATAAAGATTTAATAATTCAACTAGAAATCTGAAATTACAATTGTAGAACGAGAAAAAGTCGAAACTGTTTTGTTATTGCTGTGTCGAGTGTGGCACTCTGTCCTTAAGACAATATCTTTTTCGGCCTATTGGCTATTGGGTGGGGGCAACTGGAGGAAGACAGCACGGGGCAAAGCAAAGGCCAGAGCTTCAAGTGACTTGTTAGGGCTGTCAATAGGAGAGAGAAAGAAAGAGAACAGCAAGAGGAGGCCTTTTTCTTTATATTTCACTATTTCGGAAATCGAATCATCATTCCGAAGAACACTTGCCCCCCCCCGTCTTACCGCGGCTGCTGGCACGGAGCAGTTGACTGGACATCTAGGGGTAAAGCACGGTTTTGGAATATTGCCCCGTATGTATCCTTTATACGTCCTGGACAATTTGTCTCCCAAGATAAAACAGCAATGGAACACTTGAGCAAAGGAAACTCAAGAGCTACCGTGATGAATATTGAGTAACGAAATGATGCTTGAAGTTGTAGGAAGAACTGTTTTTGATTGTGTATGCTTCTGTATTTTCGTGTATCATATGTGTGTCTCAACAATGGTGTAAGGGGGTGTTTATATAGGTGAGGGAGGGGACTGAAAAACTGCCTCCATAACAGCCAAATAATGGCCATTATGGAGGTAGTAAAGTCACCAACATAAATGGTGAAAGACCAACGGATTGGCCATTATAGGAGGAGTAATTCATCCAAAATAAATGGCTGAATTGAGTGCTTGGCGTTTCTGTTCTCTTCTGCCCAATTCTGACTTTTTGGAAATTTCAGGGATCAAACTGTACTTCTGGCAAAGTTCTCTGGTCCAAAAAGATAATATCAGAAGGCCCGTGGCTAGTGGGCCCGAGAACCCGGAACCAGACCGGACTGGCGGGCGGCGGCGGCGCGTGTGTGGTCTTTCCTTGAACCGAAGCACATCTAGGTCCTCCCTCCTTTAAACACATAGGATACCCCTTGGGGTCCCAAACCCCAAACCAATTTCGAGTCTTATATACACAACAATTCTTTCTTCCTCTACCGATGAGGGAGAATTGAACACAATACCACACTTTCCATGCTTCAAACACCTTACTTCGTGGACCAATATCTCTTTCATTTCTCAATGAAATTTGACGATTCTTGGCCATACGGTTATCTACGTACTTAGTAGATCATGCATGTGTGAAGAACCGGATTTTCCAACATACGTAACACTAGTGTTTAAGCCGTTAAAGTTGGTCGATCGCAACTCCCGCCAAAGGCTAATTTCCAACAGGTAATCGTAAACTTAGTGGTCCATGACTCGGGCCTTTAGTTCTTTCTACATTAGCGATACGGTCAGGTCGTCATGTATATTACTTAGTTGTTTTAATTATTTTCTTTTTTAATGGTTACTGTTAAGTTATCTAAGGTAGTGTTTAAACAATTACATGAAAAGATTTACCTGTGAAAGCGCAAAAATATTTATTTATGGAAGTTCCGATTAGGGAGTAAAACCGTTCCGATCGGGTCAAAGGAATTTGCCCAATCATTTGAAAGTCCAAAAGGATCGAATGAGCCAATTCGCACAAATGCTCCTATCTTGGGGTGGTATTTAATTTTGCCTCTCAAATTGTCTTAATTTTTTGTTCGGCATTTTAAGTAACAAAAAAAGTAATCAAAAATACTCTTGATATCAAAAAAAACAAAAAAACAAAATTCGGCCTACCCTTATCTATGACTTAGTTTCACAAGTCAAAGTTTCTATGCCTTTTCGAGCAAAATTATGTAGAAATTTTATCTTGTCTGACATAAGTTCAGTAGGAATTAAGTTATCTGTCATAACTTCATTTCTACAGAACTTATGCAGTACAAGGAAAAATTTCAATAAACTTATGCAGAGCGAATTAGTTACTACATTTATGGGAAAAAATAGTTACTACACAACGTATGTCAGATAACTTCATTTCTACAAAACTTATGCCGAACAAGTCAAAGTTTCTTGGTAACTTTGCTCGAATGAAATTTTGCCTTGCCAATTTTTCCCCCAAATCTGCTGGGGATCGAACCCTGGATCTCTGGTAGACCAGCGAATAAGGATACTTTGGCCCACAAATTTTCTTTAGATGAGAAGTATAGACAAAAATTTAAAACCAGCGATTTGAGGGGCAAATAAAAACCAGTCCGTATGTAGCGCAATCTGCGCAAAAGATTGATAGGAATGGGTCCAATGCTATATTGATTGTGTTGGGCTAAAGACAACAGTTTAGTATCAATGGACTTCAATTTTGGGCATAAGTTCGATTATTGCTAAAGAGCGAAAATTAAAGACCACCCATTTGATGGCCAATTCGTGCAATTTCTTCATAATTTGAAGTCCAAAAGGAATGGGTCCAATGCTATTGACTGTATTGGGATACCATCAGTCTAGTATGAAGTAATTGACGGGTTTTCCCTTTAAATGGATTGGTCTTTAATATTTTCCCTTCAAATGGGATGATCTTTAATATTTTGTCTTCAAAATCGAACCTATGCCTATAGAGGCATAAGTTCTTTAATGTCGCTGGCATAACTTGTGGATATTATGATGCGTAACTTATACCTCTATAGGCATAAGTTCGATTTTGAAGGGCAAATATTAGAGATCATCCCATTTGAAGAGAAAATATTAAAGACCAGCACAAAATAGGAACAAAAGTGCAAATGACCCACATAGTATCAGAATCTCTGATTTGAAAATGGACTTCAATTTTGGGCTACTTGGTCGACTGGACCAGCTCCAGTTTGTTTCATAATATTCGCTTGACAAAGCTTTTGTTGTTCATTGGGCATAAATTGTAGACATAAATTAGTTTTGCCTTTCAAGACAATGAACATGCTCAATTGACCACAAACTTTTCCATATAGGCACAAGCTAAAACTTATGCCTGATGGGCAACAAATGTTCTTCCCAACGAATTTTATCAAGTTAAAATTAATTTTTAAAGATTTCTAAGCGTGGATAAAAATTCAAGACGAACACTAATGGGTATATCGTGCGTCATTTCCGGGACTTCAATTATGGGTCCAATGCTGAGTAGCAACTCTCTCTCCACAGATATATTAGAAGAATTAATCTCTAATCTTAGTGTTTTGCAGTGATGGTGGAGGAAAAAATATTCATTCAATGTTGTAAAATCAGTGTCACAACTAGAATCTTTCTATTTTTCTTCGTCTAAAAAACAAATCTAACAGCTAATATATTTAGGTCGGTGTTCTTTTGTGGGGATATATCATAATGTTAGGGAGAGTCATTAAAGTTTTCAAAGAAGTTTCTTCATATTCTTTCTCAAGAAGACCACTTGTTTGAATGAAGGAATTTTTTCTGGTACTACCTGAAATTGAGCAATTTTGTTCTCTCTATTAAACTTTTGTTTAATATTTAAATAACCTCTTCTTTGTTTTTAATTTTTAATGGAGTTTCAACCTAAGAATAAATTTAAATCATAATCAGAAGTTGATGGATAAATTTAAACTTTTTTTCTTGAGAATTTTCCGATATCAATTTCAAGCTGAAACTCTATTAATGACATAAATAAATACGAGCTAATTTCTAACGGAATCCAATGAACCAAAGAGTGTAACATAAAAAGCAAATTTGAACAAGTGTACATGGACATATTACGATCTTTTCCCTGACGTTAATAAGCTTCTTACCTATGGGGGTGGGTGGGTGGGGGGGGGGGGGGCTCTTTCTTCCTCTTGGCCAACGAAAGCATTAAAAACACTTAGTTGCAATTTACCGACTCTAGATGTATTTATTACTCACCCTGGGGGACCTCTTTCAATTCGCATGTTACAAATAGTCCTTTTTTTCTGAATATCGTATCGTATTCAATAGACTTGTTGGGAAAGCAACATAGAGTGACCAAGTTAAGACCTTAGACGAAGAGAATGTCCAACGAAAGCATTAAAAACACTTGGTTGCAATTTACCGACTCTAGATGTATTTATTACTCACCCTGGGGGACCTCTCTTTTTTTCCTATCCTGTCCATGTCAAGTGTTACTACTATTCTGGGGAGGATGTAACTACGGGTTATCTAATATTTTTCTACTAGAAACATAAAATTTTGTGTAGTAATTATAACATACTTTAGGTCTAAACATATAATTTTAAAATTATACTGAATTCAATGATAAAAATCTTAAAAGTAGACACATAGCCCAAAAATGGTTTTCAAAAAATGGGTGATCAAAAGATCGAATTACTATACCTTAGTTGATCATTAGAGTAATGCAGGTACTATAAATTAGTAATACAAAGATTAGTTATGAGGGAATCTCTGTCTTATTTTATTCAAGCTATGTAGAGTTTAGCTATTCATGATTAGTTATTCTAATATCTATCCTGCAAAAAATAATAGTACATAGATTCTCTCATAACTTATACATGTATTAATTACAGGGGTTTCTAAATTGCAAACCAAACACCGTATTATGTGTGTTAAATTTTGTACATAGCAAAGGAATGCTACGAAACATGATATTACTTATACAAGATTTAATACAAGAATAACTTAGCTTCTAACTAGCTACCAAACAACCCATAAAATATAAATCCTAAATCTACCCTGTTACTATTTCCTTTTGGTTTTGGGGTCCCCAAAAAATTACATAAAAGTCAAGAGATGTTCTAATCCAACTTCATTTTCAATGTCCTTATAACTCCTAACATTTTCATGATGACTAACAGTTGTATACTAATCTAAGATTTCAAGAGGATCGGTGCATCATTACTTTTAAGTTAAGATAAAAAAATCTATAGTGCAACACGTTGGGTTCGATGCCTTGATCTTGAGGAATTAAACTTGATAACTTAACCAATGCACTCCGTCACTTTTGACCATGAGTTCCTTCAAATAATATTTACATATTTTAAGAATTATACACATAATATATTGAGTTTAGTCGAGTGACCATGAATTTACGTGACCCAATTGCACATGGATTCGCCACTGGTTGTATAGTTCCAATTGATATGCCCCTACACTTTGGGGATGCTAAGGCCGGCAAAGGTGTGCTTGGTAGGACATGGACAGAAATTAACAAGCAAGGATAGATAGAAATTAACAAGCAAGGATAGACAACAATTAATGATTTTTTAAAAGAAAATATGTGAGCAAAAAGGGTATATGTGCACCAGTTGTCTAATGATGGAGGTACATTTGCACAATTTGTTAACGGCAAGAGTATGTATACACTATTTTTTTAACGAGAGATTTATCTGCTCTAAATAGCAAAGTTGAGAGTATATTTGCACCTAACCCAAAAAAACTAAAATTTGGATTAGTTTAAGCTCTTGTGTTGCCTCATCCTTTTTCTATTATCACAGTTCCAAAATCTCCATAATTGCTTTTGGTTTTGCCCAAGGTCTATCTTTCTAATTCTTCTAGTTAAACTTTTCTTCAAAGATAAAGTATATTAGGATCAAACGTTTACCGTCATACAAAAGTTATATAGTCGATAATAAGGATTCAACTTTATCTTTTACCAAGCCCATCAAATAAGTATTATGTTTGACCATGACTTCGACCCGAGCCATGCATCCCCTCATTTGGTGTCACCCTACAATTGCCACAAGCAATATATTGTTTTGTTTATGAGAATCGAACCCATGACCTTGGTATATCACTTATTAGGATCAATTGTTTACCAATATACTAAAAGCTATAGATCATGATTTTTAATCAAGCCTATCAAATAAACATCACGTCTGATCATAACTCCAACGCAAACCATTACTTGGGCCTCATCATAGGCAGGACGTTTACGTTACTCAATAATGTATTGAATAATGACACGATAAACTTTTGAAGTTATATAATTGCTAGTTTGGAATTCTGTAATTGTTATGTTACTATCAATTTCCTTATTCTGTCAGACATCATTTTGCAAGTTTCCCCATCAATGATATCAATAGTCCCTGCCACACCACCATTAAAGTTAAAAAGTGAATCTTAAGTAACTTATTTTTCTGTTTAATTTACACTACTTTCTTGTGATTTATTTTCCTAGAATGTACTGTTTAATTATTCCATAAAGTAAAAATAAAGAAATCGTATGTGAAACTCTAATATATATGACATATCATGAATTGGTGTAACCATTATTTAACTTCATTTTATAGGATCTTCTTCTCCTATATATCTCAGAGAATTTAAGTATCATCACTTACACTTAGGGGCGGGTCCATCATTATAGTTACATATTCCACAAAATTTGGTAATTTTTACTTGAGCTTTGTATTTATGCTGAAAAAAAATATTTAATGTGTATAAATAATTTATCTAGAACTCAGTAAAAATGATAATTCAAAATCTATTCATCAAAATTCCTAAATCCGCTGCTATTTATGATAAGGCGGAGGTTATCCTGTCGAATTCATTACCATTTCTCAATTGGAAGATACTATACAACTTTTCCATTATTGTACATAACTTTAGTGGTCAAACTGATCACATATAGTGATTATTTATTGAGAGGTCTAAGTGAACATAAAGACATTGTCCTTCTTATAAGCTTGACTTATTTTGAGATTATTGATCATTGCACCCCGTGACATTATCCTTGCTAGAACCACTGAACAATGGCCAATTAACTAAAAGCTTTTGTTGTACTCATGAGTACGTAAAGCTTGATCCTTGATTAACGGTTATTATCTTTGTGAAGGGGAAAGTCCCGAAGGCGAAACTCTCCCCCTCCACCTGTACCAGAGGCCTCTTGGCCAGATGGGATGTAAATCGAGGAATATGCGTCTGATAATCTGCGCAAGTCTATCATGACACTTCTCAGTTTCGAATTTACTATGAAAGACTTGGGGCCTTTGAGTTATTTCTTGGGGATTGCTGTCACTCATCATTCAGGTGGTCTATTTTTATCACAAAGGAAGTATGCCGCTGAGATCATTGAAAGAGCTGATATGTCATCGTGTAAATCTACTTCTACTCCGGTTGATACTAAACCGAGCTGAGTACTACATCTGGCACTAAGTTCGAGGATCCCACCCACTATCGCAGCCTTGCAGGGGCACTTCAGTATATTACCTTCATAAGGCCTGATATTTCTTATGCAGTTCAACATGTGTGTTTGTTTATGCATGATCCACAATTTGAGCATATGAATGCGCTCAAACGCACTATACGATACATCCATGGCACACTTGATTATGGCTTGCATTTGTATCTTACGTCAGTTTCTACACTTGTGTCTTATACATATGCTGATTGGGGTGACTGTTCTGATACCAAACACTTGACTTCTGGTTATTGTATGTTCTTAGAGATAACTTGGTCTCATGGTCTACGCGAAAGGTTGTTTTACTAAGTAAGATAAGACAAGAAGCAAATTGACGAGGTAGTTTAAGCAGAATAGTGTAGCAAGTATTAATAGCATAATTAAAAAAAAGTACACGAAATTCTGCTATTTTAGGACACAGTTATCATTCTTCCATTACTCAAGTCGTCTAAGAACAAGGTTTCAAATTTAGTAATGAATAGATTTGGTTTGTTTCAAAAGAAATAAATGATGGCCAGTTGCTCATAGAGATGGTTGTGGATCCTGGACCCGGACCGGATCCGGCGGATCCAATCCATTTTATAGGATATGGATTTTCAAAATTTGGACTCGATGGATCCGGATCGGACCCGGATCCATTTTTGACGGATCGAATCTGGATCTGGATCTTATATTTGATATCCGTATTCGGTCCAGATCCGACCCGTGAATCCATTTTTTTTATTAAATATATCCATAACCTAGAATGAATTTGGGTCTTCCTTTTGTTTTCTCGGCCACTTGTAGAAAACTTTTCTCACCTTAAAACATGCAGCATAACACTAGTACTGATCATGTTTACACTGGTAATATTATTCCAGTGATAGACTTATTAGACCCTGAGAAGACAACACCCTTATTATAAAAGGCTTGTCAAGAATTTGGATTCTTTAAGGTGGTGAATCATGGTGTCTCCATTGAGACCATCACTAAATTAGAAAGTAAAGTTGTTAAGTTTTTCAACATGTCCCAAATTGAGAAAGATAAAGCTGGCCTGCTAATCCTTTTGGCTATGGTAACAAAAGAATTGGCTCTAATGGTGATGTTGATTGGGTTGAATATTTACTCTTCACAACTAACCCTGAACTCACTCACCAATGGTGTCATGTTTGTGTAGGTTGATTGAATGAACTCAATCATTTTTTTCAATCGGATTGAGTTTCATTTTGTCAAAAAAGTTTCAACTGGTGGGAATATTATTCAAGGCAATTTTTTTTACATGTGGATCCAGATCCGATCCGTGGACCCGGTGGATCCGATAGATCTGAATTTGGATCTAATTTTATGGACCCGATGAATCTGGATTCAGATATGAAAAACGGATCTGGATCTGAATCTAGTAGGATCCGATCCAGATCTGATCCGTTGTCATCCCTAGTTGCTCGTCTAGTTAGCAATAGGTTCGTCATTAAGAAATTTTCTACGAAATATTCTATCGAAAACGTTTTCGATGAGGCCAATTTTCAAGGAATTTCATCCAATTTTCCGTCAAAAGTTTAATGCTAATAATTAAAGAGAAAAAACATAAAATCTCTCTAAACTTATCTGCAAAATTCACTTGAGCACCGTAACTTTACGTGTAATTTTTTATCCTCTATTCTTGTCGATAATGTATTAAATTTCCCCCTAAGAGGTGACATGACATAGAGAGTGCACTCACCTTCCTTGAAGTGATTGCGAAGAAAAAAAGTTTTAAAATCTGACAAAATAATACACATGTCATTTTTTAATTGACCAACATATAATTAATACTTTTAATATTCTTTCTTTGATATATTAATATATATATTTTATACTAATTTTCTTTTGAGACAAATGGAATTTTTGTGGGTCCCATTTTTTAATTTTTCTTCTCTTAATTATGCCTTCCCTAATAATACCTTCTTCTCCATTGCCACAATCTGGAGCTCTCATTGCAGTGTGACAAAAGGTGGATTTACCACTTCCTGGAGCTCCCTCAAGTATTACCATAATGGGTTTTGCATGCCCTTCTTCTTTTGCTTTAATTCATCCTTCCCTGATTTCAACCAATTAACTAAGTCTTAATCTTAAATTAGTAGGGTTAATCCTCTATATCTGCTCCGTTTTATGAATACTCAATAGAGCGGAATGAATGTAGAGGATTTGTATACAAAAGGAATAAACAATGAATATTGCTAAAATAATAATTACCTGCAGAATTAGTTTCAGGATCAATCTCCATTGCTTCCATGGTTATCAAAATATGCATAGCTCAGTTCGGAGCTTTATTTTGGAATGGGTAGGTTCTTTATGTGGGTTGGATTGGGATTTATTTAATTATTTTTAGTTAGTTTTAATGAATTTATAAAAATAAATTATTAAATGACGTGGCACAAAACGAGCAGTGAAACAACACCCACCTCTCAACTGATACGAACAAGTAGGATTGAACATAAATCACATATAAGTTGTTTAGGCGTATAAAATTACCCATAAAATTTAATTGATAAAATGAGTTTCCGGAACAAGTTTAGGGTGATTTTATGTATTTAATAAAAAATTATATTAGTACATGTTCTATGTAGTTATCCAAAAGATATAAATACCCCTGCACTTGTTTGAGTTTTAAAAAAAAGTAAAAAAGTGTCGGTTAAAGTTAGATGGTAAATTACTACCAGTAACATAATCGTCTTATAGGCATAGCGGGAAATCCTATTCAGATACATACATACATCCAACTTTACATACATCCATAATATATTATACATACATTCATCTTTCCTGCGACCCACCACCTTCAGTCTGATCAGCAAGAAATATATCAAAGAGTTAGTAGAAAATAAATAAAAAAACCTTCACCGCCAAAAAGAGTCCAAAAGTATATAATAAAAATTGTGGGCCTTAAAAAAATGAAGCTGATATCATCAGTTAGACAATTACTCTTCATTCCCACAAACATTTTTTCTATATATTCTCTCATTTGCCTCCATTTTTTCTCTTCAAACAATTCCTCTTAATTCCATTCCCATATTTTTCTATAATATCTCTTCAAATGGGTGAGGTAAATTCATCACTTCTAAACCTCCAAAACACTCTAAATTCATTCTCAAAATTCCCAATTTAATTCATAATGCTCAGTTTTTGATTTTTTTTTTTTTGGTTTCAGAAAATAGAAGAAACTAAACCAGAAGTAGCAGAGAAGAAGAATGACGCCGGAGAAAAAAAGACCGACGCCGGTGGAAAAAAGGATGTCGGACCCACCGCCATAGTTTTAAAACTTGATTTACATTGTGAAGGCTGTGCTAAAAAAGTCAATCGTTCAATTCGCCATTTTGAAGGTAAAATTATTAACAACAATATACGAAATTTAAATAGTTTGAATAAAAGAAAAAAAAAAGTAGTGAAGAGTTTAGTTTTTATTATGAAATGAATAAAATTAGTTCCTTGAATTTGCCGGCACATAGAACTTTACGGTTATGTCAAGGAACCATCATTGTAATTAGCTCCGCATTTGACGGTTCAAATTTTCTAGTACAAAATTTTCATCCTTTTTAAATGTTTAGAGGGGAATTTGAACTCATGACCTTTGGAATGGAGTGTCTCTCGGAAACGGCACCTTTAAAATTAAGTTTTGCGTACATTTTATCCTCCGCAAACTCCATATTATGTAATTTCACCGGATATATTGTTATTGTTGTTGCCCTTTCGAACCAGGACCTTCATCTGGCGCTTTAGACCAACTCGGCCATCTCAGTTCTCAAACATGTTTAAATTCAGAACTCAATTACTAACGGCTAATTTAAAACTCACATAGTTTAAATTCTGATTTCAACTCTTGAATTTAATTATTACTAAAAAAAATTTGGGTTAAAAAAATGAAGGTGTGGAGGACGTGAAGGCGGATCGTGAAAGTGGAAAATTGACGGTGAAAGGGAACGTGGACCCCACATGGCTCAAGGAAAAAGTAGCGAGCAAGACGAAGAAGAAGGTGGAGCTTGTTTCTCCTCAGCCCAAAAAGGACGGCGGTGGCGGCGGTGGTGATGGTCGTGGTGGCGGCGGCGGTGGTGATGGTGGCGGCGGCGGTGGAGATAAAAAGGCCGATGAGAAAAAGGTGGAAGAGAAAAAACCTGAAGATAAGAAGCCTAAAGAGGTAATTTCCTCTATCCAGTTTCCTTGTTTAAAAAATTAAAACTATAAAGTTAGTAAATGATGTTGTTAATTAATTACTCCATCCGTAGCAATTATCTTTAGTAATTTTTAAAAACAGCTATTTCAAATTATTCGTTGCAGTAGTTCAATATAAAAATAATTATGCTTTTCTTATTTCACCTTAATTATGAGTTGATGTTATGATTGTTCAAATATTAATGAAGAAGGATAAAATAGTTAAAACGTTTCCTAGTTAATGTTTTCTAAGGAGTGTGTAAACATGAATCGCGACAGATAACTTGAGACAAATAGAGTAACAATTTAAGTTATATAAATTGTTAAATTAACTTAAATATATTTATACGTAAATTTCATTGAAATGTAAGATTTGTTATCTTAAAAATAAAGAAATTACCTGCCACGACCAATAAATATAATCACTTAGTGTAAAATGCATTTATACGGATGATATATATTTTAAACTGATTAATTACTCTTTATTATAATATTTTAATTGAATTTGGTGTTATTAGTATCTTTGAATATGTTTGTTCTAATTTTTTTAAATCTTTTTTTGGATATGTTTAGCCACAAGTAAGCACAGTGGTTTTGAAGATTCGGTTGCACTGTGACGGGTGCGCACACAAAATAAAGCGAATTATAAAGAAGATTGATGGTAAGATAAACAACTGCCTTGAATTCTTAATTATTTATTAATTTATTACAAATAATTCATTTTTAATAGAAAATTAGATGTGGCACGGAATCATCTTCTTTAATTTTTTAAGGATTATCGGTGAAGTTTCAAAAGAATTATTCCCTTCGTATGAGAATTATGCTCTTTGTGGTGATTGACATTTTTCTTATTATTTAATTGTTTTATTGATAGGGGTAGAAGAAGTCAAAGTTGATTCAGAAAAAGATTTGGTCACGGTAAAGGGAACAATGGACTTAATGGATTTAATTCCCTACTTGAAAGATAAATTGAAACGAAGTGTAGAAATTGTCGCACCAAAGAAAGATGATGGAGGTGGTGAAAAGAAAGAGAAAGAAGGCGGTGGTAGTGGCAGTGGCGGTGAGAAAAAAGAGAAAGAAGGTGGTGGTGGTGGTGGTGGCGGGGAGAAGAAAGAGAAAGAAGGCGGTGGTGGTGGCGGAGAGAAGGAGAAAGCAAGCAACGATGAGAAGAAAAAGGGTGAACCAAAAGCCGATGGAAGTAAAGGTGTAGAGACAAAGGCCGAGGTGAACAAAATGGAATATTATGGTTACAATTCTCAAACGCATTATGCAATGCCTAGCCAAAATTTCACGAACCAAGATTATGGCATGACAATGTATGATCCTAGTTACAACGCTCATACAGGCTATGTCACAGAGTATGCCTACCACCGGCCATCATACGTGCCACCTACTCCACCAACGACATACTTCAACAACACATCTCAAATATTTAGTGATGAAAATCCTAATGGTTGTTCCATTATGTAATCAAAGACAAACTATTCAATCATCATCATGTTGAGGGAGAGAGTTCAAGTGAAATTGTAAATACTTGAAATTCATAATCGTAGAATAATGTAAATCTCATTGAGTAGAGTCCTTTCATTAATACAATATATATATGGTGTGTACAATTGTAATTCTAATGGGATAAGAACATCTACTTTACATAATTACACTAAAATATTAACTACAGAATATTGCAGAATATACGGTGAATATATGAAATATATATGAAATATATTCACTATCACACCCCCTCAGTCGGAGCTGGATCTGAAGTCAAGGAACAGTTGTTGAGGAAGCCCCTTAGTGAAGATATCTGCATGCTGATGCGAAGATGGAACATGTAACACCCTAACGTGACCCATTGCAACTTTCTCGCAAACAAAGTGAATATTCATCTCAATATGCTTGGTTCGCTGATGCTGAACCGAGTTATGAGACAAGTAGATATCAATTATGTTATCACAGTAAATCAAATATGCATTACGTAAGGGACAATGAAGCTCAAGAAGGAGATTTCGGAGCCAACATAGTTCTGCAACAACATTCACAATGCCTCAATATTCTGCTTCTGCACTCGAACGGGAAAGCGTAGCTTGCCGCTTGGCATACTACGAAATAATATTATCCCCAAAAATACACAATAGTCGGACGTAGAGCGAAGGGTGTCAGGACAGCCTGCCCAATCGGCGTCTGTGTAAGAGAGCAACCTAGTCGGTGTAGAGGGATATAGATATAGTCCATAGTTAAGAGTGCCCTTAACGTACCGAATGATATGCTTAAGAGCTGTAAAGTGAGTCTCCCTAGAAGCGTGCATGAACAAGCAAACCTGCTGAACAACATATGCAATATCGGGCCGAGTGAAAGTGAGGTACTGAAGAGCACCTGCGAGACTCCTATAAAGAGAGAGATCGCTGACCGGATCCCCGTCATCTGCACTAAGTTTTGACTTTGAGTCGACAGGAGTAGGCATGATCTTGCAGTTTGCCATTTTAGCCCGGTAGACAATTTCTTCTGCATACTTACGCTAAGATAAGAACATGGCCTGTGCGGATCTGGTCACTGATATCCCTAAAAAATAACTCAACTTACTCAAATCTGTCATAGCAAATTCGGACTTGAGCATAACAATGATCTTGTGTTTCAGTATATTGCAGAATATATTAATTACAGAATATTACATAATATATGGTGAATATATGGAAATATATTTACTATCAATAATCTCAAAAGGAAACGTCTCAGTAACTAAGAGAACACAATGAATTGTAATTTACGAGTTTAAATGAGAAGTTTTCCTTACTTGGTATTAATATATGTGGAAGAAATCACATATAAAGAGACTTTAAAAAAATCATGAATTGTATACGAAAATGGTACGTATATGAAAACATAGTTTCCTTTTAGGAAATGCCATTAGATAAAAGAGGAATGTCGGTGGTTTAATCATATTTTAATATAATTAATTAGGTTTATCTTTTGACTTGTATGTTATTTGTTGGTCATAATATACTTATTCAGTTTTGTGTTTTTTTTGTTGTCTTTTTTCATTTTTAACATTATCTCATCGTGCACATGTAAGCATTCATGTTTTAACCTGCGGTGCCTAGACCACTTGGAACACGAATATTTATAACATTTTAATAGTGTTTATTGATAGCGAATATATTTTATATATTTTACGTATATTTTGTAATTAACACTTTAATGTAATTATATAAATTAGAAATCCTTTTCCTATTAGGATTATCATTGTACACTCATATATATTGTATTAATAAGAGGACTCCAGACAAGAAGATTTACACTATTTCTACATGGTATCAGAGTCATTTCAATTCTTTGTTCACCGATGTTAGGCCTCCAAATTATATTGTTCACGCTCCAGTTAAAGAGGTATGGGCGTGCGGGGGAGTGTTAAGAGTCACACATCGTAAATGAAATGGGAACATGGACTCCTTATATTGACTTGGACAATCCTCACCCTACAAGCTAGCTTTTGGGGTTGAGTTAGACCCAAGATCCATTCCTACATAGTGATAGCGAATATATTTTATATAATCCACTTATATTATGTAATTAATACTTTAGTGTAATTATGTAAAGTAGATATCATCTTCCTATTAGGATTACCATTGTACACTCTATATATATTGTATTAATGAGACCAAGCAAGGAGATTTACACTATTCTACATAAATATAAAATATATTCTCCCCCCCCTAAAAACCCTAGAATTCGTTTTCTTCCACCCAAACCAACACACTAATGGCTACTCCCGAATCTCCCATGGGTTCCTCCTCCATCCCCGTCGTCACACAAAATACCACCTACTCATCCTCATCTCCCAAATCCTTCCATCCGGCTTTTGTCGTCTCTAGCATCAAAAACTTTATTCCTGTAGTTCTTGATCAAGAAGATGGACAATATTCATATTGGGTGGAACTATTTCACATTCATGCATGTGCATACAACGTGCTTGATCATATAGACGACAAACACCCTCGTCCGTTCGACGTGGCGCCGACTAGACGCAATCGTCAAGCAATAGATTTACGGCAACATCTCTAAGGATTTGCTTCATACCATCATGAAGACAGGTGCTTCAGCTCGTGAGTTGTGGTTGCGATTGGAGGAAATTTTTCAAGATAATAAACATACATGTGTTGTGTATCTCGAGGAGCAATTCAACACCACTCGTCTTGAAAAGTACGCTAATATGTCTGGTTACTGTAAACAACTTAAAGTTGTGGCCGATCAATTGTCTAATGTTGGCGATCCTATTTCTGAGATGAAGACGGTCTTGCAACTCATCAATGGGTTACCGAAAGGTGAGTATGATACGCGAGCCACAATGATACAACATGTCGACCCACTACCTAGCTTCAACAAGGCCCGATCACAATTATTGTTGCAAGAAACTCGATGCGCGAAACAAGATGTACATCATCAACAGGCGTTGGCAGTTAACGTCCCACCAACTACCACCATACCCACCGAACCACCGACACCCAGCAAAAATAAACCTCACCGTAGGGCCGAGGCAGTGGCAGATGGCGTGGCCGATGTAGTGGGTGCGATCGAAGAGGCAAAAGACACGGAGGTAAACCCAAATCCAATGGCCCACCACCGCAGGCCCCTTATCCGGCAACTTTGGCCAGCCCAATGCCTTGGGCCAACTACGGAAATTGGGATGCTCCTTACGACCCCTATCAGTTCTAACAAGCCCATAAACTAGGCTAGTGGCAACAACCCAGTATTTTGGGTCCTCGTCCAGCAACCTCCACTAACCAGGCCCACCTTGCAGCGACCCATCAACATCAGCCCATCACGAGCCTTCTCACCCCAATCGAATTGACACAGGCCTATAACTTGCTGGATAATGCGCAATCCGACGATGCTTGGTACATGGATACGGGTGCAACATCCCACCTCACTCGCACCTATGGTAAACTTCCTCGATTATTTAATTTGCAACATCTTCAACATATCTTGGTAGGTAATGTCAATCGCATTCCAATTCATGGTTATGACACTACTCACACACATACGCCTCACCCTCCCTTTTTCCCTCAAACACGCCCTTTATGATCCCAACATCATTAAAAATTTAATATATATTAGGAAGTTTGCTATTGAAAATTCCTCATTTATTGAGTTTGACCCTTTTGATTTTTCTGTGAAGGACCTACATACTGGGATACCTCTTACGAGATGCAATAGTGTGGGAGACCTCTATCCTTTCTCATCCACTTCCGCTGCTCATGTCAGTCTACCTACCTCTCTAGCTGTAATCTCTCCGTCAATCTGGCACAGTAGACTTGGGCACCCAGGAGCACATGTTTTTAACTTTCTTAGAAATAGAAATTTCATTCAATGTAATAATGGGAAACTGACCCAAAATTGTCATTCTTGTCCTTTAGGGAAACATGTTCGACTTCCTTTCAAATCCTCTTTTAGTGTTACCTTTTCTGCTTTCGATATTATTCATGCGAATTTATGGACATCCACTGTTGGCTATTACTAGTAATTTGGGTCATAAATATTATTTGATAATCTTGGATGGTTTTTCTTACTTTCTTTGGGTTTATCCGTAAAAATATAAGTCTCATGTTTACTACACTTTTCTTGAATTTCAAGTTTATGTTAAACCTCAATTTGAAAAGACCATTAAAACATTTCAATGTGATAACAGTCGTGAGTTTAACAATTCATCATTTCACAAAATTTGTGCCACAAACGGGATGGTATTTCGATTCTCGTGCCCTCATACATCACCTCAAAATGGTAAAGCTGAGCGAATCCTCCGCACCATAAATAATATGATTCACACCATACTATTTCATACCTCTATCTCCCTTCTTTTGGGTTTATGCACTGTATATGGTCGAATACCTCCTTAATATATTACCCACTCGTATTAATCAATTTAAAACCCCAATCAAAATTTTACTTCGTCGGATTCCATCATGACCACATTTGGATTTTTGGGTGTTATGCTATCCTAATCTCGCCTCCACGACTCTTCACAAATTGGCTCCTAAGACCACCCCGTGTGTCTTTTTAGGTTTTCCATCGAATCAAGTGGGTACTTGTGCTATGATCTATCTACGCATAAACGAATTGTCTCACGCCATGTCACGTTTGTAGAGAATGTCTTTCATTTTGCCTCCATACATAAATTCCAAGTCACCGACTATACATTTCTTAACGATTTCGACCCCGCACCTACCCCTGTCCCATCATGCCACTGCCCCGACACCCACCCCCCACCCCGTCAATCCCGTCCCCGCCCCAACTCCCCAATCCCGTGATGGATAGTCCCGCATTGGACCATCCCATCACGGGCAGTCCTACACCTTCACTGCCCAACCCCCACCCTACATTCTCGATACCTTTCCTCCCATCACTCATCCCCCACTACTAGTGACATATCTGCCACAACCCCAACCCTAACCCACCATTTCTCCCCAACCTATCACATGGAAACTCGTGCCCAGCACGGGATTTTCAAACCTAAAGTCCACTTTAACCTATCCATTCAAACTATCTCACTCATACCCAAAAACTTAAAATTAGCCAAACTTGACTGAATTAGAATGCGACCATGCGTGAGGAATTTAATGCGCCTACTACTCAGCACACTTGGGATCTTGTCCCGAAACCAGAGGGGGTGAATGTGATTCGTGTATGTGGCTCTTTCGTCATAAGTTCATAGATAGTGGTGAACTTGAACGCCATAAGGCCAGACTTGTGGCAAATGACACAGGGCAACAAGAGGGTATTGATTGTGGTGAGACATTCAGTACGGTGCTTAATCCGACAACCATCCGCACTGTTCTAATCATATCTATGGGTAAGAACTGGACGATTCAGCAACTTGATGTGAAAAATACCTTCTTACATGGGGACTTTAAATAAATAGTTTACATGCATCAATCGCTTGACTTTGTGCATCCCGAGGTTCCTCAGTATGTCTGTCATCTCCGTAAGTCATTATATGGTTTGAAACAGGCCCCAGGGCTTGGTATGAGCGCTTTGACACATACATCATGCAGATTGGCTTCGTGTGCAGCAAAAGTGACAATTCACTATTTATTCTTCATCAAGGTACTAACACTGCCTACCTTTTGTTAAATGTGGATGGTATTGTTCTGACTGCCTCTTTAGACGTGCTGAAAAATGAGATTATTTTCCTGCTCAAATTCGAATTTGATATGACTGACTTGGGAAAATTGAGCTATTTTTTTTTGAAATCTCTGTGACTCGATCTGGCGATGATATGTTCATGTGCCAACGTAAGTATGCTGAAGAAATTGTTTACAGGGCTAATATGGCAAACTGCAAGATCATGCCCACTCTAGTCGACTCCAAGTCGAAACTCAGCGCTGCTAACGGGGATCCGGTGCTCGATTTCTCTCTATAGGAGTCTTGTTGGCGCTCTTCAGTACCTTACGTTCATCAGGCCCGATATTGCATATGATGTTCAGCAAGTGTGTTTGTTTATGAACTCCCCCAATGAGCCTCACTTCACTGCTCTTAAACGTATCATTCGGGCTCTCTTGACTATGGGTTGCACCTCTACCGCTCTACACCAGCCAAGTTGCTATCATATATAGATGTCGATTGGGCAGGATGTCCAGACACACGCAGTTCCACTTCTGGATATTATGTATTTTTGAGAGATAACCTCATTTCATGGTCTGCCAAGAGGCAAGCCACACTATCACGTTCGAGTATCGAAGCAGAATATAGAGGCATTGCGAACGTTGTTGCTTAGATTTGTTGGCTCCGAAACCTTCTTCTGGAGCTACATTGTCTCATGCGTAAGGTATCTATAGTCTACTGTGACAACATTTCTACGGTCTACTTGTCTCATAATCTGGTTCAGCATCAGCGAATGATGCTGAACCAAGCATAATGAGATCGATATCCACTTTGTTCGCGAGAAGGTTGCCATGAGTCATGTTAGGGTGTTGATGTTCCTTATTCGTATCAGTATGCAGATATC
Organism: Anisodus tanguticus; assembly: GCA_034509755.1. Taxonomy (NCBI): domain Eukaryota; kingdom Viridiplantae; phylum Streptophyta; class Magnoliopsida; order Solanales; family Solanaceae; genus Anisodus; species Anisodus tanguticus. The sequence continues at coordinate 40,773,197 of CM067559.1, read as the reverse complement.
TTCACAAAGGGGCTTCCACGTCCGTTGTTCCTTGACTTCAGATCCAGTCTCAGCGTCCGGGGTCCTCCCGCTACGACTGAGGGGGTGTGATAGCAAATATATTTTATATATTCCACGTATATTATGTAATTAATACTTTAGTGTAATTATGCAAAGTAGAGATCCT